>CM076186.1:68515250-69777125 GCA_038277355.1 Encarsia formosa | reverse complement strand
GGTCTTCAAAGGTAAATTTATTATTGTAAATAACACCAAGATCTCTTACTATTGTCTGTCTTGCAATCGGATCATTTGTGATAGTATAATCAAAGTGGATATAAGTGTTAGATAAATTGAAAGATATAACGTTACATTTTGATAAGTTAAAGGGAAGGTGGTTTTCAATAGACCAGGTGTAAAGAGCGTTAATGTCAGATTGGAGTAGTGAGCAATCGTATGGACTATTTATGAATCTGTATATTTTTAGATCATCTGCAAATAGGAGAATGTATGAGTGTTTTAATACTGTGGTTATATCGTTGATAAAAATAATAAATAAGATGGGACCTAGGTGGCTACCTTGTGGGACACCTGATGTTGCAATGTACGGTTCAGATAGTGTATGATTTATTCTCACTCTATATTGTCTGTTAGTAATGTATGGTTGTATCCAATTAATTAAATTTGAATTTAATGATAATTTTCTTAATTTGTCTATGAGAATGGAGTGATCAATGCTGTCGAATGCCTTAGAAAAATCTATATAGGCTGCATCTACTTGGTTGGATGAATTTTGATTGAGAGTAGATGAAATGAAATCGTTGAAAATAATAAGGTTTGTTAGAATAGATCTTCTTGGCATAAATCCGTGTTGTTCTTTGACAATATTGTGTATGATTAGATTACTGATTTTTTGAGACATAATGTCATCAAAGATTTTGGAAATAGGTGGAATGAGAGATATAGGACGGTAATTTGAAATGTTGTTTTTAGAACCTTGTTTATGAATAGGTAAAACATTCGATATTTTCCATGAATCCGGAAAAATCCCTGTAGATAGAGATTGATTAAACAGTGATGTTAGAAAGTTAGTGAGACATGAGCAGCTTTTTAAAAGAACTGCAGGTACACCATCTATACCGTCATCGAAGTTTGATTTTAGATCCTTAATTGCTGTTTGAACTTCTATAGTCGTGATTTCTGGTAGTGTTGAGTTATGATCGTTGATGGATTCAATGGGGTTATGTTCGTGGATTTGGTATATTGATTTAAAAAATGAGGCAAAAAGGTTAGAGGTTTCGTCCAGATTTTCAGCTGTGTGATCGTTAAAATACATATTATTTGGTAATGTTTGAGGTTTGGTGAGGGAGCTTAGATAGTTCCAAAATACCTTGGAGTTCTGTTTAACATGCTTCTCAACCAAATCATTGAATTCATCTTTGCACAATTTGGATAATCTCACACAGCAAGCACGTAATCTTTTAAATTCAATATAGTGGTTATGGTCTCTTGTTATTTTCCATTTTTTGTGCATTGTCTTCTTTTTAACTATAAGAAATTTTAATTCGTGTGTGAACCAACGGGGAAAATTACTATGGTATAATGGAATCTTTTGTACGTTTTTGCTAATTATATCATGAAGGGTGGTATATAAAAATTTACTATTGTCGTTGATGTCAAAATTGTTGATATTTCTTGAGGATAAGGCTGCATTTAATTTATTATTTATGGTGGTAAAATCTGCTTGTTTGAAGTTGTAGTAATATTGAGTAGTTGCAGGGGTGATGTCCGAGTCAAGGTTGAGTCCAAAGAATATTATTATTATTATTACTATTTTTTTACTAATTGCTTTTAAAACTATTTTATATACATACATACATACATACATGTGCATACATTTATACCAATGTCTTATAATGAATAAATAAATAAATAAACAATTTTATACTCCTTTTTACTTTCTCTTTATTTAACATTTCATTTGATCTTTACAATTTCATGAAAAATATGAAAAAGATCGTAGTGAAGAACTTAAAAAATCATTACATCCTTCATCAATCTCATCTATGTCATCTATTATTCGAGGTTTGTTAACATTGATCCAAGACTTCAGTTTAGAAGCGTTCTTTGCAGTACACTTAAAAAAAGGTGAATAATCCTTATGATTACAGCAAAAATCATCCTTAGAACAGCCAAGACTTTAGAGAAGGACAACCATAGATTTCTAAATCTATTACTAGTCTGTAATTTAAAAAAAGAAAAAATGATTGATATTTAAATTAAATAAATAAACATTATAATAAGTATGTAATTAAAACTTACGTTTGGGGTAACATTTTTTGAAGAAAAATCTTTTTCATGTTTCCCTTGGTAAAAATTTTTTTTGCACCATCTAAATATTTTCTCAATACATCTGTTAATTGTTCATAAGCTATTTCACCATAATTCCATTGAACACTTTTGCAAATAACGTGCAGTACATTTTTCTTCAGCTGTTAAATTATCCCAAGAAAATGGTGGTTTAAAAGTAAAAACCAGTGGTAGAGTAGAATCGTCTAAGTTGAAAATAGCCAACTCTTTCACAATAAAGTCGTTTCTAGATTTTTGGAAGCCTTGAAAGTCTACAACAAACTGCATTTTAGATCTGCACTGTTAAACAATTTCAATATAACTAGATGGATAGGTAAAACTTTAACTTCTTTTATAGTGATTCCCCCTCTCTTCTCCTATAAACTATTATCCTAAGCTATTACTATTATTCCTCCTACTATTATCCTAAACTATTTCCCTCTCTCCTCCTCATTCTTTGATAAAATATAATGCAGTAAGTGTTCATCGGTCAGTTTTCTACTCCTTCTTTCAAGTGTATCATCTCTCATTATAGTGAATTCATAAACATTCAAGTAGCAGAAGATTTACAATTATAAAAATAAGTTTATGTTATTCAATAAAAAATTAGTGATTTTTAACTTAATAAAATTAGTGATTAGTGATAACTAAATTTAACCAAGGATACCATTTTAGATACTTTGCATCACTTAAATAATGCAATCGTGTCAATAAATTCAGGTCTTGCTCAAACCAATGTTATTGAGGGGTGGTTGTCTATAGCAGAACTATCTATTGATATTTTGACAGACATTAATGTACAAAATAAAACCGATTTGTTGGCTAAATTTCTAATAATTAAAAAAAAGTTTAGAAATTTTTTAGAAAACTCGTATCAAAGTCATAAAGAGAATAATATTGACAGTGAATCAACGAGTCAAAAAAACGATGATGAATCATCAAATCCATTGGATCGATTCGAAGAATTGATTGAAGATTTTACTGAAAATTCTGACATAATTATAAATAATCAAGACTCAAACGAGATTCAAAATAAGATTCACATATTAATTCAAGAGATTGATTTTCTACAACAGAAAATGCCATCTCTCACTAGACCTGAAAAAAAGAAGTGTGAAACTTTTTAAATCAAACTTATATCATTGAAACATAAATTTGAACATGCTATAAAAATTGGTGGTGGTGGTGATTTAGATATAAAAAAGGAGAATATTCGATATGATGACTTCGGCTCAGCTTTTGAACGTCGTATACGAGCGGGTAATTTTATTTATTTATTTAATATAAACTTTTTTAACTCAATAATTCTATTTTTTTTTTTTTCTATTATTTATAGGAGTAATATCAAACCTTGGTCATAAAGATTTAGACTCTTTTTTGGTAGATGCTTATAAACCCTTCCAAGACAAAGTTAAACAAGCTGTTGAAGAATTTGATGTAATCAATGTTAATGTTATGTTAATGGCAGAGTTTGAGCTTCAGAAGGATGATACACCTAAACGCTAAGTAAAATACTTTTCTACGGAGAATGGAGTCATAGTTGCTCTGTCAAACCTAGAAGGTTTTTTCGATGAGAAAATTTCTTTACCGTTGCAACGTGATATACAAGAGTTTGAGACACGTGATTCTGGTTGGAGTTTAAAACAAATTATTAGTCTTACAATTAACATTAACAAACATGAACCTATTAGAGGAAGTTCTTACGTCAAACTACCTAAATCAATTGAAATTAAACATGGCGTTGTCAATGTGAGAAACGAATTTGATAATTTTTGCTTTAAATGGGCAGTCTTATCAGCATATTATCCTCAAAAGCGAAATACTAATTATCTTCCGACATATCAAAATAAAGAAGCTTTAGGTGAAGTCAACTTTGAAGGACTGTCATTCCCAACACCACCCGAACAAGTAGAAATTTTTGAAAAAAATAATCCTAATATTTCAATACATCTTTATATTCTTAAAAAAAAAAATGATAAATTTGGAGTTTACCCTTACTATCTCACTCCAGAGAGGAAAGATAAACACTATCATTTATTGATAGTTTATCCTGAAGAGTATTACATTGACGAAGATGCTGATGATTATATTGAAAAAAGTCTCGAAAACTCAACGGTAAATTTTAATTATCATTATACTTGGATTAAAAATTTACCTAAACTTCTTGGGGGACAGTACTCTAAAACAGGCCATAAAATCTATGTTTGTGACAGATGTATTCACTTTTTTCATGAAAAAAATAAGCTAGATACTCATGAAAAGGATTGTCGACTCATTAATAAATGTAAAATAACATTACCTAAAAATGAAGCTGAAGCAACTCTTTCTTTTAAGAATGTTAACTATGCAGAGTGGGTACCAATTACTATTTATAGTGATATAGAATGTCTACTTAAAAAAATAGAAGTGCATCCTGAATCAGTTAGCGGAAAGTCCGTCAAAATTCAAGAACATCAAGCACATAGTATTGGATTTTACGTGAAAAATCGTTTTAGCAATGAGCTTAATGGTTACAGAAGTTATCGACAAGAAGAAGAAAATCAAGAGACTTCTGCTCAATGGTTTGTAAGATCATTAGAAGAACTATGTCCAAAGATTCAAAAAGTATTCTCTACGAATGAGGCTATGATGCTTACATCACGCGATAAAGAAAACTTTAGGAGAGCACAAAAATGTCATATATGAAAAAAACCTTTTACTAAAGATTGTATCAAGGTTAGAAATCACTGTCACTTCACTTCAAAGTAAGAAAAAAAAAAAAAAAAAAAAATTATAATTAACATTATAATGTTTAATTTAATTGCAGGTACCGCGGAGCTGCTCATCAAGTTTGCAACCTTTTCTATAAAAACGCCAGATATATTCCAATAATACTACATAACCTTTCAAATTATGATTCGCACTTTCTCATCAAAGAAATTGCAAATGATGAAATTTTAAAAGGAAACGTTCGAATCATAGCACAGAATGGAGAACGTTATATCTCTTTCACCAAATATGTTCAAGGAATGAATTTGAGTTTTAGATTCATTGATTCATTTAGATTTATGCCCTTGTCATTAGAAAAATTAGCTGGGATTGCAAAAAACTTTGAAATATTGGATGAAGAGTTTGCCAAAGATGGTTTTAGAGATACTGAACTTTTGAAAAAAAAGGAGTCTTCCCTTATGAGTACATACAAAGTTTTGAACAGTTACGAGAGAATAAATTACCAGCTCCGTCACAGTTCGCAAGTACTTTGACAAATAGTCAAATAAGCAATGATGATTATGAACATGCTACAAAAGTATGGAGTATGTATAACAAAGACAAGACTTTAGGCGGTTATTCAGATGTATATTTAAAAACAGATGTCTTGTTGCTTGCGTGTATATTTGAAAACTTTAGATCGACATGTATGAAATATTATAAATTAGATGCAGCTCATTTTTTAACGACACCCTCGTTGACTTGGAACGCGATGCTAAAACATACAGAAGTTGAACTAGAACTTCTTCAAAACATTGATATGTTAATGTTTATTGAAAGAGGTAAAAAGATCTTTAATTTTTTTTTTTTTTTTTTTTTTTAATAAACTTGAATAAAATACATTTTTACCGTAGGTATTCGAGGAGGAGTGAGTCAATGTTCGAACAGATACTCTAAGGCTAACAATATTTACATGGGAAAAGAAAATTATAACCCCAATGAAGACGATAAATACATAATTTTTCTAGATATAAATAATTTATATGGTAAAAATGATTATTATTGCATTGTTTTTACTGTTATTAACTTATTTTTCGTTTCTAGGATGGGCTATGACACAACCGTTTCCTTATAAAGACTTTGAGTGCGTAAAAAACCCTGAGAAAATTGATCTAGATGACTATCCTGACGAATTCAATTTAGAAGAATGTCCTGATGAGAGCAGTATTGGTCTCATTCTTGAAGTTGATTTAGAATGTCCTAATAATGAAAGGTATCGCGATGATCACAAAGATCTACCGTTCTGTCCAGAACATGGATCAGCTCCAGGGTCCACGCAAAAGAGATTAATGACACAATTAACAGATAAGAATCGATACGTTATACATTATAGGGCATTGAAGCAAGCAATAAAAAATGGAATAATACTCAAAAAAATACATAGAGCTTTAATAAATTTAATTAAATTTGAACAAAAAGCATGGCTTAAAAAGTATGTAGATTATAACACAGATATGAGAAAAGCAGCTACCACAGAGTTTGATATTCTCTTTTTCAAATTAATGATTAATGCAGTCTATGGTTCGTAGTAAAATTATTATAACTATTTATAATATTTCATGTAAAACTGTAACTATTATTTTCTAGGAAAGAACATGGAAAACAAACGAAACCATGAGGAAATTAAAATGGGTAATAAATGAGATGGACGTTATGGTGTTAGTGCTATGCTTTCAAATGCTGCATTCAAACGCTGCACAATTTTTTTTGATAAGCTGGTAGCACTTCACATGAGGAAAGACATTTACATGGATAAACCTATATACGTAGGTCTATTTGTTTTAGACCTCTCTAAAATCAAGTTATATGATTTTCACTATGAATTCATGAAGAAAAATCTAAAAGATCAGGCCAAATTATTGTACATAGACACGGACAGCCTTCTGTATGAAGTAAAAAACGTTAACATCTATGATGTTATAAGAAAAAATCCTAAAGAGTTTGATACGAGTAACTATTCGATAGACAATGAATTTGGAATCGTTCCGGGCAACAAAAAAGTATTAGGTATCATGAAAAACGAATGCGGAGGTAAAATCATTACTGAATTCATAGGGATTTGCAGTAAACTTTATAATATTCAAGTTCAAGGGGTTAAACCTATTATGAAAGCCAAAGGTATTAAAAGTTGAACTCATTAAACCACTTGATAGTTTTGAAATGAATTTTAATATTGAAATTATCTAGAATCAATAGTTTAACTAGAAAAATGTATACTCGTCATAAAAATGTGATTGTGTTAAAAAAAAAAAAAAAAAAGTTTTAAAATAAATTGAAAATTATCTAAATATTGTGTTTTCATTTCAAATTCCTTACTCAACTGCAACTAAATAATGAAATCTAATTCTTGATCATTTACTTATTTATTTAACAATTTTAATTAAATATTTTTATCTAATTTTAGGATTATAAAATAATGAAGCAATTTTTTATTTTCTAATCATTTATTTAATACAAATTTCTTTTTTACAAATTAAATAAAATACATTTTTTATTAATACACATGTTTAAAATCACTTAATTTTTTTACAATAACTTTTGTTTTTGATTTCAAGTAATTTCTTTTCTAAAATAGAGTTAATAATTAATCCAACTCTTTTGATTCTAAAACTTTGAGATAATACATCACTGGATCGTATGTACCTACACGTTCTATAGAAAATATCTCTGTTGACCAATTGGGTGTATATCCTTTTTCAAAAATTTGTTTGGCTTTACTGATTCGTACCTTATCGTTTACTTTAAACTTTTGTTTCTTTACTTTAACTCGACATAGATGTGAATATTTTTTCAATATCTCAGTCTCATTTTCTTTTCTAACATCGATAAGTTTCATATCTATTGTTCGATGGTTGCTGTTATTGTAATTCTTAACAAGTTCACTTAACATGTTCAACCATTTATAGTTATCATTCAAACTAAATTTAATCCACATTTTTCTTTTGAGGGTACGATTGAATCGTTCAACGATAGAAGCTTTGAGATTAGAATAAGTAGAATATAAATGAATACCATATTTTTTCATGAGTTTCTCAAAGTATGAATTATAAAATTCTTTACCCTGGTCTGTATGCAGATTTTTAGGCACACGCCCTTGTTTTAATATAGATTCCATAGCTTCTGTGACATCTTCACCATTTTTACGTTTTATAGGAACGGCCCAAGAATACTTTGAAAATACATCTATGACAGTCAACATATATCTATAACCTTTATTTTCACGAGCATAAGGTATCATTTCAACGAGATCTGCTTGCCAGGTTTCATCATATCCTCTAACATCAAATTTTCGACGTGTATAATTACGACGCGCAGGTTTATGAAGTTCTTTAACGATTCTTTTTCGTTCCATCTTTGATTGCTAGTGAAATTTCATCCAACTTTTGAGCAAGTTTTTCAATCTCAGTTTGAAAACTCTTCAATATTTTTTCTGCAATTGAATTTTCTAGCTCTTGTGACAGCCTAAGAATCAAAGCTTCCAAATTGTTTGTTAAATCTTCTGTTATTTGGATATTATTATCTATCATTCGCTTCTTTAAAATATGTAAATTTACTGCATCGTATTCGTTTGATGAATCAGCAAGATTACAAAGTCTTTTTCTACCGATATCATACTGACCATCTTGGGTAAGTTTATAACCAATACCAGGTGGACCTCGGGGAGCTGTCACTGTAGCTGATTTTGTATCAGTTCGTCCGAACACGTCAACACTCATTCTGATACTGATAGAAAACATAAGAATTAGAATCTAATATATCCCGCCTCTTGAAGTTCCTCAATGATAGCTAAAATTTCATTGTCATGATTATTGCTGCCAGCATTTCTTTCTGCTACAAGTAAACGAAGTCGATCTACTAATTCATTTGGGTCATCCCAAAATTTATAATCAATGACTGAGTGTCTATTGGCAACCTTGAATGATGATAAAGTTTTCCTATCAACAGTGTTCAACTTTGATAAAATACCACTACCTTTTGGATTAAACATAGGAGCAATGATATCATTGTATTTAGCACTATTTGAATGATATCGCATGTCTCCTTTTTTATTCAAATGTGCTCCTGATTCTTCTAATATTTTTTTATAATTTGCTTTATCACTCTTTGTTACAGAATCAATAGGTGGACGTTTGAGAATAATCAATTCAGTTAGTTCAACCATCCTTGGATATTTTTTATTACCAACAACAATATTATTATTTGTGAATGAAATTGGTAATTTACCTAGTTGAAAGTTACCATTAGGATTAACTTTTACTCCATAGATTTGATCCGTTGTAGTATCTTTTTTTTTAATAAGTCGAGTGTAATCATCATCGACAACAACAGAAGAGCTAACGTTTGGTTCAATTTGTTGTTCTATAATAGATTCATCTAAACTTGATTTAGAAAAATTCATTAGTTCATTCTCACCAAATTTAAATGAATTCTTTACTGGGGTACTATGATTAAATGAAGGAAGATTAAATTAAGAACCATTTGCATCAAGTATTGGAAAAGTAAAATCTAATTTTGGTTTTTCAGATACACTTTCGGGTTGATAAATTTCACTTTCATTTTTAAATAAAATATTTTGTTGAGTATCACTTTTGAGTGTTGGTTTTTTTATGATATTAGATGCAATTTTTTGAAGAGGATCAACAATTGGTTGAAAAGTCTTTTTTAACACATCTTCTTTATCAGCTTTTTGATATTTTATCAATTTGTATTTTTTTTTAATAGAATCTCTTGCTTTTACAAGCTTATGAAGAATATCTTTTTGTTTCTGTAACTCTTTCATGTAAACACTTTGATGTATAAATGATGACTGAATAGACGTATTAAAAGTTTTATGTATTTATTAAAAAACAGTCAAATCCTTTTCTATATCGACCATCATTAATGGGATCATCTTTGATTATGACTAAAAAACCATATTTACTATCATTCCAGCACGTTGAGCACAGATCCTGGAATTGATTATAAGCCATATCAGTATTGACATGATCATCGTAAATATGTTTTAAATTTAGTTCATCTTGTTGAAATACTACTAACACATTTACATTATCTCGAACTAAATGTTTAGGTATACGAGTATATGATTGGCATAAATAGAAACAATCAACATTTTTATGTCCACCCATGCAAAAGAAAGCTCTTACATTATCTTGTTTTTCAGTTGCTATATCATTGAATATCATCATAGAATTTGGAAGAGTGTCGTTTGGAGCATGAACTTCATCGTGCTCACTGAAAGGAAAAAACTGTATACCTTTTAATGGTTCTAATAATTTTTTCAAATACACATACTTTGGTTGATTAAGAGACTTTGAGTATAGGTATATATTTTCAAACCGAACACCATTAGGCTCAGTAATTAGAGACATTAAGGTATTTGTTTTTCCACAGTTTGATGGTCCGCAAAAAACGGCTCGTATACTGTCTGGAAGTAAATTACCGTGTCGTTTGATTTTTTTATTTTGTTCCATTACAGAATCAAAATTATTTATAGGTAACTTGGAACTTTCTTCTTTAAAATTCATGTAGATTTGTTGTAGACTAATCAATGACTGAACAATTAAGGTATAAATATTTCACTTTTATACAAAATTAATTCAGTGCTAATAGAATCTCCTTCGAGTGATGATCATTCACGGTAAAGGATTGGTAAACGATTTGATCAACAAACTACCTTTCGAAGCTCATATTCCAGGATATCAATACTGTGGACCAGGAACAAATTTAAAAAAGCGACTTGCCAGAGGAGACACGGGTATTAACCCATTGAACAATGCTTGCAAGGAGCATGACATTGCTTATTCACAAAATTTAAATAACATTGAGCTTCGAAACTCAGCAGATCGAGTTCTTGCAGATAAAGCTTGGAGACGAGTTTTAGCCAAAGACGCTAGTTTGAGTGAAAAGGCAACTGCTTACGCTGTTGCTAATATGATGAAGATAAAAAATAAATTAAGAATTGGTGTTTCATTCAATAAAATAGTAAAAGCTGCTTCAGTGGCAAAGTCGAAAGATAAAAAAGCTTCGGTTTTGATCCGCCAGGCTTTGAAAAAAGCTCGAAAGACTGTAAAAGGTGTTGGTGGGAAAAAAAAGTTAAGTTTCCTCGAATTCTTTCTATTCCAAAAAATAAAATTGGTGGGTGGTTAATACCTTTGTTTGCTGGATTAAGTGCAACAGGTGCACTGGCAGGTGGTGCAGCTGGTGTAACAAAAGCTGTCAATGATTATCATTCAGCTAAAAAACAGTTGGATGAGGCACGAAGACATAATAAAAAATGGAGGCTATAGCTCTCGGTAAAGGAATGTGTCTTAAAAACTATAAATCAGGTTATGGTTTGTATCTTAAACATCAACAAACAGGTTATGGACTGAAACGTAAGAATTTGAAAAAAAAAAAATCTCCATAGAAAATTTGAAATTGCCAAAAAGGGCACTAGCAGACTGGGATATTATTCAATATGCTAAAAAGTTAAAAATTCCTTATTTTAGAGGAGTATTCATGCGAGATTCCTTACCATCTACAGGACCTCTCATAAACGAGTCTGCTGTTTTAAATCTTGATGATTCCAAAGGATCAGGAACTCATTGGGTTGCATACAAGAAGCGAGGAGATAACGTCGTTTATTTCGATAGTTTTGGTGACCTACAACCACCAATAGATCTCATGCTATATTTAAGAGCATCAAACATCAAGTATAATTATGATAGATATCAAGATTTTGGTTCATACAACTGTGGTCGCTTGTGTTTAAAATTTCTTTCTGAAACTATATAAGTTTGTTTCAAGTTTATTAGTTTCATTGTTATTCCAACTGTCATGGATGGAACTTTGTCATTAATACTCAGTGGCAATTCATCAGTTTTAACATCTCGATATTTTCCACCAATTGAATTGTCTCCTGATGAAAATTATTCTCTAGGATTGGTTGAGTTTTTAACTTACAATTCTATTCCAAATATCGATACAGATAAAAACAAATTTTATATCGGTAATATTGAAATTACTATTCCTATTGGTGCATACGACATTGTCGACATAGAAAAATTTTTGCAAAAAGAACTCGCTCTGAAAGGAATAACTTTGAGTTTGAAACCAAATAATAATACATTATAGGCTGTTATAAAGTCAAGCGAATCCATCGACTTTACAAGAAGTGATTCCATAGGTTTATGGTTGGGATTTTCACCGAAAATTCTCGAAAAAAACATTAAGCACGAATCAGACTTTCCTGTAAGTATTCTTAAAGTACAATCTGTTAGAATAGAGTGTAACATTGTCGGTGGATCATATTTAAACGATCAAAAAGTTCATACTATTCATCAGTTTTTCCCTAGGGTGAATCCTGGTTTCAAAATTATTGAAGTACCTGTGAAAATTATTTATCTTCCCATTACAGTAAAAAGTATTGATTACTTAGAACTACGTGTAGTTGATCAAGACGGAAATTTGGTCAATTTTCAGGACGAAGAAATAACTATTAGAATTCATATTAAATCTTTGTAATGGGTATTGTTTATGATTCAAAGAAAAAATATATAAACGAATCAACATGGAAATCGTCAATCAGTCAACATCGAAAAGTCAAGGTGTTAACACAAAAAAACCTCAGTTTTCTCAAAAGGATAGGATTAAAAGTCATTCGTGGTGGTGTTGCTTAATTTTTTGTTGCAATGGCCGAAATTCTAAGTATTCAATCTCCGATCGTCTTCGACGATTCCGTAAAAAATTATGAGTTTCATACTCATCAGCCTTATACAATCTCCGAGTATAAAAATACCAATGAGATTCGAATATCCATTCAACATCAGGACCTATGTGTTCTTCCTTCGCAAAGCTTATTGCATATTAGTGGTAAAATTATTGCTGAAAATGGTACTCGTTTAAGCAATACGCAATTAGTTAATAACGCTATCTGTCATCTGTTTGAGGAGTTTCGTTATGAGCTAAATGGTGTAGAGATTGATAAATGTAAAAATCCTGGTATAACATGTACTATGAAAGGAGCATTATCGTTTACACAAAGTCAAAAATATATGTTAGAAAATAATGGTTGGAAAATTGAAAACAATTCTAATTTTCCGGATAACGAAGGTAACTTTGATATTGTTATACCTTTGAACATGCTCTTTGGATTTGCAGATGATTACAATAAAATTGTTGTGAATATGATACATGAACTCATTCTCGTTCGATCGAGAAACGATTCGAATGCTGTTTTACATGTTAACGTGGCAGCAGCGACTCCAGAAGCACCGGTTAAATATGAAGTTTTTAAACTGGTTTTGAAAAGAATTGAATGATTAATGCCCTATGTAACTGTATCTGATAAATTCAAAATTAATCTTATAAATTTCCTGGGTAAAAATCAATCCATTGACATGAGTTTTAGAACATGGGAACTTTATGAGTATCCCCAGCTTCCAACTTCTAATCGTCATGTTTGGACGGTTAAAACTTCTAATCAGTTAGAGAAACCTAGATTTATTATTTTAAGTTTTCAAACTAATCGTAAAGATCACAAAGGTAATAATGCAAGCTATTTTGATCATTGTAATATTAGTGATGTTAAACTCTATCTCAACTCACAATATTATCCTTATGGTAATTTAAATCTTGATTTTAGTCATAATCAATACTCCATCTTGTATGATATGTTCGTTAAATTTCGAAATTCTTATTACAACGAAGATCCTGAACCTTTTATAACAAAGGAACATTTTAAGGAACATATGACCCTTATAGTCATTGATTGTTCTAAACAAGATGAATCCTTGAAAAATGCTCCAGTTGATATTAGACTTGAATTTGAAACTAGAGAAAATATCTCTGCTAATACTGCTGCATATTGTCTTATTCTTCACGATCGTATTGTTCAATACAATCCTATGTCGGGAGATATTCGAAAGCTTGTTTAAAAATGTATAAATACAAAAGTTCACAACATTATACATTCATTTGTTCATCATGGAGAGAAGAGAACTCAACTCTCAAAAAACCCTTTTAATATCTAATGATTCGAAAAAAGATTATAAAAGTTATGATTTTTCAAAAGAATCTGTGAAAAAAGAGGAACCCCTAAAAAAGTATGACTATAAGTACGAAAAAATGAAACTTGATGGTTGTTCAGAAAAATGTGATAATGGTTTCAGAACTAAAACGTACATAAGTCAATTTAAAAACTCGTAAGTAATAAAGAGAGTAAATTGGGGAGATAAAGCAAGTAAGGATGTATCTCACAGAAAAGAGCGTTCGTCGGAGCTCTTTTCACTCTCTCTATTATTACTAATCCGCTCCTCATACACAAACAATTAATCGAAAAATTAAATAGTAAAACCACACTCAAAATCAACTTCTCATAGACAAATAGTCAATCTAAAAATCGAATAGTAAAACCACCCCTAAAAACCCACCCCTCATAGACCAACGGTCCACTCAAAATCCAATAGCAAAACCACCCCCCACAATTACCTTACCCACCCCCTATTACCCTTTCAACCCCCTCCGAACGGGGGTGGGTAGTCATTTTTCACCAATAGTAAAACCAACCCTCATAGACAATAGGTCAATCCAAAAATCGAATAGTAAAACCACCCCTAAAAACTCACTCCTCATAGACCAACGGTCCACTCAAAATCCAATAGCAAAACCACCGCCCACAATTACCTTACCCACCCCCTATTACCCTTTCAACCCCCTCCGAACGGGGGTGGGTTCCGAGGGGGTGAATCCAGGATCGGTATAGCCTTAACTACTGTCAACGTCGCCGTCGTCGAGAAGCGAAGAATGTATGTAAATATTTTGTATTACGCAGAGGAAAATTTCCCTGTGTATTAGAATTTTCCTTTTGACAAAGTTGACCCACACTCTAGCTTGAGGGAATTTCTCAATTATTTATTACTCTTATTTTCTTTTGCATTTTAGAAACTCACTCAAAGTGAGTAGTAGATCTAATGTTAATAAATAAAAAAAGTAAACAAATAAAAATCAATAATAAATTTTACTCGTTTCATTACTTGTTAGTATGTAGGAGCTAGAGTGGTGGGTAATAAACAATGAGTTACTTTATACTAAGTTATTTTATTTACATCACCTCCCCCAACGCACACGTGATCGTACGGGCATGACAAAATTTGAAAGAGAGAAGAATAATTTGTTATTTAATAACAATTAGCCTATCAATATTTGTTATTGAAATAAAAAAAAAAAAAAAAAAAGAAGCTTGGATAAATTTTGCCTGATTGAGGATCCCTTAGGAAAGGATCACGTAGCCCAATGTAATTTTCCTTTTACTTTCTCTTAAAATAAAAATCTAAAACAAAATTTATCTAACCTTTCAAGCTTGTCGGTTAATTCAATTGTTTATAAAAATAATAATTTATTTATCGCTCTCTCCAGCGTTATGAGGGCTTGGAGCTTGTCGGTTTATTTTATTGTTTATGAAAATTATTTATTTATCGCTTTCCTCAGCCTTATGGGGGCTTAGAGCTTGTCGATTTATTTAATTGTTTATCAAAAACTATTCATTTATCGCTCTCCCCAGCGTTATGGGAGTTTAGAGCTGGCTATTTATTGAATTGTTTATAAGAAATAATTCATTTATCGCTCTCCCCAGCGTTATGGGGGCTAAGAGCTTGGTGGTTTATTGAATCGTTTATAAAAAATAATTCATTTATCGCTCTCCCCAGCGTTATTGGGGCTTAGAGCTGCCTATTTATTTAATTGTTTATAAAAAATAATTCATTTATCGCTCTCCCCAGCGTTATTGGGGCTTAGAGCTGGCTATTTATTTAATTGTTTATAAGAAATCATTTATTTATCGCTCTCCCCAGCGTTATGGGGGTTTAGAGCTTGTCGGTTTATTTAATTGTTTACAAAAAATGATTTATTGATTGCTCTCTCCAGCGTTATGGGAGCTTAGAGCTTGTCGGTTTATTTAATTGTTTATAAAAAAAAAATTTATTTATTGCACTCCCCAGCGTTATGGGGGTTTAGAGCTTATCGGTTTATTTAATTGTTTATAAAAAATTATTTATTTATCGCTCTTCCCAGCTTTATGGGGGTTTAGAGCTTGTCGGTTTATTTAATTGTTTATAAAAAATGATTCATTTATCACTCTCCCCAGCGTTATGGAGGCTGAGAGCTTGTCGGTTTATTCAATTGTTTATAAAAAGGTTTTTATTTACCATGTCTGGGGGGCACCATGTCTATATGACTCCAAAAATATAAATATGGCTCAACTTAACTCCAGTGAAGTTCACTGATGTTGACTGAACTTCAGCCTGAACTTCAGTGCCGATCACTGAATTTGATATCTATAGATCGATATTCGATACTAATTGATATAATATACTAAAGTAGACTTGTAGAGGTAATATATGTCATATATGATGTCATAAGGTTTATAAATTTTTTTATGCGATCGATTCTAACTTAATAAATTGTTTTTAGCATTTGACTTGAAATGAAAGTTAATCGGTCATTCTTAATTTTCAGTAGTATGTAAACGAGAGCGCTCTCGTACCTTTTAGGAGAGCCCGGTGCTCTCTCGTACCTTTTAGGAGGGGGCCGGTGCTCTCTCGTACCTTTTAGGGGCCCGGTGCTCTCTCGTACCTTTTAGGAGGGGGCCGGTGCTCTCTCGTACCTTTTAGGGGCCCGGTGCTCTCTCGTACCTTTTAGGAGGGGGCCGGTGCTCTCTCGTAATTTTTGGAACGCTCTCCCCCGCTGCGCACTCCTTGCTGGCGACCACCGCTGTACGCTCCCGTAAAGCGCTCCTTGCTGATGAACGCACCCCGCTGCGGTGCTGACGCTTCAGGGTGGACTTAAACCACCAACCTTCCGGTTAGCGCGCTAGCCAATTACATTATTGAGCAAGATTTACTAATTATAAATATTTTTATGAATTTGTGCTTTTAATAAAAAAAAATAGGTGAGTCTAAAAGAACTGAATTCAGTGAAAACAGATTATTATTCAAAAAATTAATTATTCTTAATGAGATAAGGGTTTGAAATAACTACATGAATCTTTTATTATAAAAAAAGTTTATTGCTTCACACTTATATTGTATTACAAAAGATACTTAAACTATTTTTCTTACATCGCCTGTCATTGGATTATATTGAATTATACGATCATGAATAATTAAACAATATGCAGCTGTTCCATTAGGAAAAATATCTCGTGATTCTATTTCAAGTCGAACATCAACAGGAGCGTTTTTAATTATATCATTTTGCTTTGAGCAATCAATAACTATTAATGGAATCTTATCAATAAAGTCTTTCTTAGTTAAAATAGGTTCAGGATCTTTACTGTAATATTCACCTTGAAAATTAGCATACATATCATAAAGAAGCGCATATTGATTTTGATCTACGTTTATATTTAAATTGTTATATGGATAATATTGGGAGTTTAAAAAAAGTTTAATATTACTAATATTACAATGATCGAATAAACTAGCATCTGCACTTTTCTCTGATTTTCTATTGGTTTGAAGACCAACGATGACAAAACGTGGTTTTTCCAATTGATTTGAAGTTTTCACAGTCCAGATATGTTTAGATGTTTGAGGAAGCATAGGATACTCAAAAAATTCTCTTGATCTAAAACTCATTGTTATAGGACGATCTTTTTCAATGATTTTCAATAAATCAATTCTATAAGAATCAGAAACTGATACGTAAGGCATGAGCCACTCAATTTTTGTAATATCAATCTTGAATTCTTCATAGTTGAGAATATTGTTTTCTCTGGTACCTTCTTGCTTAACTGAATTTAAATCATTTCTTGATCTAGTAAGAATTAATTCATGTTTGACGTTGACGATAATTCTACGATAGTCTTCACCAAATCCAAAAAACATGCTCAATGGAATAGCTACATCAAAGTATCCAGCATCATTAGTTATTTTACCGCTTTCTGAGAGACCAAACCATCCAGCATTTTCAATTGATTTAAGTTGATTGGGATTTAAAGAAACCCAATTTTTCATTAGGGTTGATAAACCAACATTTTTGCAGCGATCAATCTCAATACCATTTAATTCATAGCGAATATCTTCAAACATGTGACAAATGGCATTATTGACGAATTTAGTTTTTTCGGTCAAGGCTGGTTTATCAGGTGGGTTTGTCAATCGACCACAGATGCGAATAGAACTGCGAGATGGTAAAAGACACAAGTCTTGATGCTGTATGGCTATACGAATTTCATCACTATTATTATATGAAGAAGTATAGGGTTGATGAGCATGAATCTCATAATGAGAAATGCTATCGTCGAAAGCGACGGGGGTTTGAATGCTCAGTAGGTCCGCCATTTTTTTCTTGATTGCAACAAAAAAATGTGCAAGTTATTTTCCACCACCAACGATTTTTAATCCTAGACTCTTGAGAAACTGGATGTTCCGTCGTGTTAGCGCTTTGGGAGCTCGACGATGACTGACTGATGGAGTACATGATGAGTTGCTTTTATATCCTCTGCTATAAAAGTTTGTTTGAATTCCCCTTCCATGATACACGATACCCATTATGATGATTTTATGTGTAGTCTGATTGTGATAGTTTCACCACGAAAATTAACAATATTTCCGTCTTGATCGATTAGTCGCAATTGTAAATTATCAATACACTTTACTGAAACAGGCAAGTAAATAACTTCAGATGGAACTTCAATAATTTTATATCCTGGATCTGCAGATGGGTAAAATTCATGAATAGTATGAACTTTTTTATTGTTTATATAAGCTCCAGTAGTTATATTACATTCAACTCTTATTGAATTAATTTTATTAATGTTCACAGGAAAATCTGAAGTATGTTTTAATCCTGGTTGTAACAAACACTTACTGAATCCCAGAAGTTTTCCAATTGAATCTGAAGGTTCAAAGTCTATGAACTCAGAGCTTTCGATTTCACTGCGTAAAGTGTTCTCGTTAGGTTGAATTGAAAGTTCAATATTTTCTTTACTGAGGATTTCTTGAAGATATTTATTAATGTCTATTATATCGTAACTTCCAGTTGGAATAGTTATTGTATGATTACCAATATAAAACTTATTGCAACCAATATCAATATTAGGAATTGCGTTAAAGGTTAAAAGTTGTACTAAACCAAGAGTATAATTTTTATCTGGTGAAAGTTCAATTGGAGGATAATACTGTGCTTCAAGAGTAGAAGATGTGCCAGACAAGGTAAGAGTTATTGACTCCATGACACATTATAGTAAACTGAACAATCCTGATAGAAAACATTATTTATATACCTTTTAGCTCTCCACTTAAAAATTGTAAACATAGATGGCCACAGTTGTAAGAGTTAAAATCTTGAAATCTATTTGAGTTATACTTCACAGTATCAACATTAAGATATCTCATTAATTCAGGTGGTGGTTGTAAATTACCAAAACTGTCGAAGTAGACTACTTCATTGCCACGTTTTCGATAAGCCACCCAATGAGTTCCTGATCCACTTTCTTCATCAAGATTAACTATAGCTGATTCATGATTATTAGGACCTGACAATGGAAGCATATCTCTCATAAAAACTCCTCTAAAATATGGAATTTTTAAAATTTTTGCATGTTTAATTAGATCAAAATTTGTAAGAGCTCGATTGGGTAAAATTAAATTGAGTTTTTTTTTTTTTTTTAATTTTTGACATCTTTTTTTTTTGGGTGCACGTTTTTTTTTAAATTTCTTACAATTTTTTTTTTTTTTTAAACCTTTGCCTTTAAATGACTTTAAGAATAATCCAAGACCACGCTTTTGAGATTTGAGGTAAAGTCCTTTTCCTAAAGCTATGGCTTCCATAGTTTTATTATGTCTTTTACTCTCTTCCAGCTCTTTTTTAGCTGATTTAGCTTCATTAATAGCTTTATAAATACCAGCAGCACCACCTGCTAATGCACCTGTAGCACTTAAACCAGCAAATAAAGGTACTAATGGTAAAAATCCACCAATTTTAGAGGTTACTGGTAAAATCCTAGGAACTTGAATTTTACTCTTTCCACCTGCTTCTTTGACTGCAAGTTTGGATGCTCTAAGCGCTGCACTTATTATACTTTTAGGCGTTTTACCAGGATTAACTATTGACTTTGATGCTCGTTTTATGATGGTATTCAAAGTTGTCTTGGATTGAGGTTTATTCTTATTTTTAGTTTTAAGACCCATTCCTAACTTTCTTTTCAATTTCATAGCGTTGGTAACAGCATAGGCTGCAGCTTTTTCACTAAATTTAGCGTCTTTTGATTTAACTCTTTCCCATGCTTTTTCAGCTAAAATTTTGTCAGCAACATGTCTTGCACTCATGTTATCTTTATTTTGAGAATATGCAATATCATGGTCTCGACAAGCGGCGTCAAGTCCGTTAATTGGAGGATCACCACGTGCTAATCGAGCTTCTAACTTAGTACCAGGTCCGCAATAACTGTAGCCAGGTAAATGCATTTCAAAAGGAAGCTTGTTAATGATTTTATTAATCAAACCACCCCCTCGCTTCCTTTGATTCTTTTTCTCGTGAATAATCATTTTGCTTCGGCGATTCAACTACGACTGAGCTCTAGAGTATAAAAGCACGCTATTTATACTTTTTTTCTTATTCCAGTCTGAGATTTTGAAAGATCAACATGGATTTCACACAAAATTCGGTTAAGCTTCCGGTGCCTAACTTTGATGTCATTGCTGAGCAAGAGAAGAAGCCAAAGCGTCATGGTGATTTACTTCCAAGCAGTATCCGAGCTGTTATATCAGGTCCATCAAATTGTGGGAAAACAAATACTCTATTAGCACTTTTAACAGATCCAAATGGGTTACGTTTTGAAAATATTTACGTTTATTCAAAGTCACTCAATCAACCAAAGTATAAATTTTTGCAAGAGCTTTTAGATCCTATTGATGGAATGCAGTATCTAGCATTTAGTGATCATGAAGAAGTAATATCTCCAGACAACGCCCTACCTAACTCCATCATGATTTTTGATGATGTCTTAACTGAGAAGCAAGAGCATATAAAAGCTTATTTTTGCATGGGTAGACATAAAAACGTAGATTGTTTTTATCTTTGTCAATCATATGCAGCGGTACCTAAACATCTGGTAAGAGATAATGTCAATTTAATGATTTTATTTCGTCAAGATGAGGTTAATTTGAAGCATATTTATGATGATCATATGAATACTGATATGTCTTACAATCAATTTAAAAGTTTATGCTCTAAATGTTGGATAGAAGGTAAACATAGTTTTATAGTCATAGATAAAGACAGAGGTATTAATGAAGGTAGATATCGCAAGGGTTTCGATTGTTTCGCTATAAATATAGCTTAAACCTTTAAAAGTCATTAGTTGAGTGTGAACCTCTGTTGTGTAAACATGGCGGATATCGATCGAGAGAAAAAAATACTTGAAGAGCTAGTGAAAGCTCGAGAAGCAGTAAAACGAAAATACAATCTTTTAAAAATGCAAAAAGATGATAGTGAATATATTTTCAAGGAAACGTTTAAGCCTATTGTTGAACCTCTAGAGAAGCTTGTAGTAAGACATAAAAAGTTTAATGAAAGCTACCCTGTAAAAAAAACAGAACCAAAACAAGAAATTGATGAGACTCAGAATCAAAATTATTTAACTAATTTTTTCAATGATTCTGCTATACCTCAAAATAATGTAGTCAACTATGATTCCATTCCGGTTGAAAATGAATCTATTGCAAATGTATCTACTGCAAATGATACATACAATGAAGCAATTAAAGAACAAGGAGAGGATATATTTGATCATTATGATAAGAATGAACGAGACAGTATGTATGGACCTGAAAAAACAAAACATGGTTATACTCTTGGAAATAAATCTATAAAATTTTTAGAAGATACAATTGAAGTGAATAATAAATCATATCCTAGGACTGCAGGGTTATTGAATCTTATTGTTCTCAAAGATCCTGTTGGTTATGATTTAAATGATTTATCACGTTATAAAGCAATTCTTGAACAAACTAGTGCTCACAAGAAGGGGAATAATCCTAGTGGAGAAATAAAATATCATATTACAAGTAAGAAATATAAAGATATAATGACACATCTTTTTGATGTAAATTCAACAAAAACTACACAAAAAAGATCACCATTTAAAGCTGTAAAAAAAGCGTCGATACAAAGGAAATCGCCATTGTCAAGATCAACTCCTACAAAACTTGGAAGTGGCTTCTTACCTAAGTATAAAATTTCAAGGTTAGGTACAAAAACTGACTATGTCTACTGGGATGATCCTAATGAATTAGCAGATCGTCTACGATTATTAATTGCTGAGCAAGCTGCTGGCAATTCAAGTCATACAAACGAGATTCACTCAATAGTTGAAGAATTGCGAGAAAGTGGGTATATATATTGAAAATTATTCAATCATCGATCAGTATCAAGATGCCTTCGGACGTGTTTGGACGTAAGAAACTGGAGGAAAACGTTAGTCGAGGACCTCCAGGCGTTGGTTATAAATTTACACAAGACGGTCACTACGATCTAGAATTTAAGCGACAGTGTAACTTAGCCTCACCTGTTGAAGTCTCAGACGCAGTTAATTTGTTTACCCTTCATCAAACAATTGAAAAAGAACAAAATAAACTGAAAAAAGAAGTAATTGAAGAAGTAGAAAAAAAATTTGTGAATTTAAGAAAAGAACTATCAACTTGGCTTTCACTCTTCAAATCGAATATAGAGAAAACTTTAAATCAGCAAGAACCTGTGGAAGTACTTGAAGACGTCATTAGTGATTCAAAACTTTTAGAAAATATTTATAGTCATCGTGAAATATTGAAAGAAGACATCAATTAATAATGGAGCAGGTTGTTAAAGAGATTCATAAACCAGCACGAAGAAATTTTCCACGTAGAAAAGTAACAATGAGAGGGATAAATGATAGATGGCAGGCTGATCTTGTTGAGCTTCAAAATTATTCAAGACAAAATGGTGGCTATAGATATTTACTTAATATTATTGATATTTTTCCAAAATTTGCCTGGTCTTTACCCTTAAAGACGAAGACTGGAAAAGAAGTTACTGAAGCAATGCAAACAGTTTTGAAACAACAATCTCCTCGTAATCTTCATGTAGACATGGGTAAAGAATTTTACAATAAACATTTTCAAGATCTAATGAATGAGTATAAAATTAACATGTACTCTACCTACAGTGGTTTAAAAGCTTCAATATGTGAAAGATTTAATCGAACTTTAAAAAATAAAATGTGGCAAAAATTTAGTTTGCAAGGAAGCTATAAGTGGCTTGATATTTTACCAGACTTAATAACTGAATAAAATAATCAAAAGCATCGAAGTATAGGTATGAAGCCTGTAGAAGTTACTTTAGAAAATAGTGATGAAGCTTTACAAAGATTGAATAGTATTAGAGTTATTAAAAAAAAAACCCTAAATTTAAAGTTGGAGATAAAGTGCGTGTTAGTAAAGTAAAACAGTTATTTGAAAAAGGTTATGCAGGCAACTGGTCTACAGAAATTTTTATAGTTTCACGTGTTAAAAAGAATACTCAACCTATAACTTACAATCTAAAAGATTATCAAGATAAACCTATTTCAGGATGCTTTTATGAACAAGAGTTGCAGAAATCTAAAAAACCTGATGTTTATTTAGTTGAAAAAGTGATTAAGCAAAAAGATGATAAAGTTTATGTTAAGTGGCTTGGTTTTGACAATTCTCACAATAGTTGGATGGATAAAAATAGTTTATAATTTGAATAAAATATTCTGTAATTAAAAAAAATGTTGTAACTTTTATATGATATGGTAAATAAATAAATAAATAAAAAGACAAATAATATTATGATTTTCTTTTATTTAGAATAGGTCCTTTTACATATTCCATACACTTAATTCGCATTTTAAAAATTATTGGATTTAGTATAACACTGGTCCTTTGAATTCTTAAATTAAAACGTTCTCTGTCGCAAGCAGCTTGAATCCAAGGACCCATTCTTGCTTTACGACTAGCATAATCATACACATACATAATCTTAACACTAATACAATCACTAAATGTCACTTGCTTCATTTTTACAAGATCTCACACAAATTTTATATATCACTGCTTATTACAAAACTCAAGTTGACAATTACCTAAGTATTTAATAAACAATTGATCCTTTTCTACTTCTTCTTTCAAAAACTCAAGCTGATCAGGATTTTTAGTGAAGAATGTGCTTAAACGTTCAGGTAGAAACACTTGGAACTCTTTGTTGATTATAACGATAATGCTACTTCCGAACTTGGTGTTGCATTGATATATTTTAGTTAATTTATAGAATTCTCCATTGACAAGATCGGTCAACTTCTTCTTTGGGAGATATTGGGTTTTTGCCATAGCATTCATCTTAGTGAAATCCATTTTTGTATCTATAAAACAAAATAAAAATAAATGTTAATATATAAGTAGTTAATTTTAAGGTTGGAATTTTTTTAAGTATTGATGCTTACCTTATGAGGATCACTCGTTTCGTTCAAAATTGAGTCTAGTCTTTTTCTGTGGAGGTCCGTCGTCTGAAAATTTTGAGCAGCAAGTGAGCTCTCGTCTTCGACTGCACCCCTTATATAAACCATCGAAATCGTCTGCTATGGCCCCCATTGCATCATCCCAACCATCGCAATCCATTGTTTCATTTCCTAGAAAGTTGCATTGAGTGATGTAACTATTGCCAAAAGTTGCGTCATCTTGTGAAAGTCTTTTTTCTGTCACGCTGGTTTCTTCTAGAATATTCTCTTTGTTCACATCATTTTCTAGGTAGTGTTTATTTCTTGTATCTTCTAGAAAATTCCTTTCTTCCAGATTATTCTGGCTTTCTCGAAGTTTCTCGTCATTTTCTTTTTTCAGGTTTTCTAAAAATTCTTCAATGATAGGTATTCTGTAGTCCCCCCAAGCAAGAGTGTCAGTAGTACTTTTTATCCAGGGAATCTGAATGCATTCATCCGCCAGCAAGTATCGCTTGTTGTCATATGGACTCAAACCAACTTTTATTTGTTTTTCTGTATGAATGTTGTGTTGTCTTGATCTGATGGTTCACTGTTCAACTTTTATGATTGATTTGTTGAAAAGACAGTCTTTATAATGCTCGAACTTGATTTCTCTAAGTGCTGATGACTTAACACCCTTAGCCTTTAATACTGGATCATTATTTTGTATTAAAAGACTGTATAATTTTGATCTCAAACCCACAAAATGAGTGAGAATTTCAGAATGGCATTCGTCTTTAAATTTTGCTAGGACTTTACCATTTTTAGGTTCGATACCAAATTGGTTACCCTCCTTATATGCCGATGTATCAAAGAATTCCGAGTGCTCCTTCATAATTTTATAAATGTCTACGCCCCGTACCTCATATATAAAGCTGTCCGTGTCCATATAACAAAGCGATAAGGACTTAGATCCAATCCATTTCTTCATTTTTGAGTAATGAAAGTCATACATCAAAGTTTTTGAGATATCTAAGATAGCCAGACCTATGTAAATAGGTTTTTTTATAACGATTCTAGCTGGTTTCATCTGAACAATAGCCATATCATCATTTACTCGTGATATGCTATGGAAATTAGGACTTGCAATGCATGCTTCAGCTCCAGCCCTTCCAGGCCATTTATTTATTGGTCGTACTTTTTTATATTTACGTTGGTTCTCCATTGTTTTTCCATAAATTGCATTAACTAACAATTTGAATAGATTCTTTTCAAACTCATTTTTAGCCTTTGCTCTTTTTTCTGTGTTGAAGTCTACATATTTTTTTAACCACGCAGACTGATTAAATTGAAGAGCTCTATGGATTTTTTTTACTTTCAAACCATGTTCTTGAGCTTGAAGTAAAGCTCTATAGTGAATTATATATCGCTCTTTATTATCCAAGGTTGTAAGCAATTTCTTTTGTTTAGAGTTTGGTGGTGGCTTATTCTCAGGACAAAACGGTAAGTCTTGATGCTCTTCATGGAGCGATTGATCATATTCAATATCTACCTCTAGAAAGTAACCTATTGGACTGTCATCTGGTACATTGTAAAAGTCAGGATTACTAGTGTCTTGAACCCACTGGAGCCCACCAAACGGTAAGAACTGTGTCATAGCCCATCTAAAAATTTTTTTTTCAAGTTAAAATTTTTTTCCAAAAAAATTTTTTATAAATAATTTTTTTGTTTAAACAATTGTTTATTTATTTACCCGTAGAGATTATTAGCATCTAAATAAATTAAGTACTTTTCTTCTTTTTCAGGATCGTATCCTTTATTCATATACTTATTGTTAGCTTCTGCGTATCGATGGGAGCATTGATTGATCCCACCTCTAATGCCTCTTTCTACGAAAAGAAGCATTTCCATGTCTGTTATTAGCTCTAGTTCTACTTTTGTTTGTTTTAACATGGCGTCAAACGACAAACCTGAATAAAATGAATAGATTAACTCAGTAAAAAAATTAAACTATAAATAACATGAAATAATTCAAATTACCTGGCGTTGTGTAGTAATGTGCTGGGTCCAATGAATATGCTTCTAAGCAAGTTGATCGAAAGTTTTCAAAAATGTCTGCCAATAAGGCTATGTCAGTACGCATGTAAACATCTGAATATTCACCAAGATTTTTGATATTCAACTGTTTCCAAACCTGATTAGCATGAGCATAATCTTCGTTGGAGATATGACACCCTGTCAATTTACTGTAGAAAGCTTTTTGTTCAGGTAATTGTGTTTCTTTTAACTTATCCAAAGAATCAATGTATTCATATGGAAATTGACCTTTGATCGTTAATAACTTTATTTGTTCATCAGTTAATTTAAAATCACGATTAACTTTGGTGGTAATAGGCTTCTCTGGCAGATAACTTGCTAACTTTTCTAATGAAGATGCCATAAATCTGAATGAATCGATGAATCTGAATTCTATGACACTACCCTCAATTTTTTTGGTAAAGGAAATGTAGCGTTCTTTGTTTTCAGCTAATATCTCTAGATCCCCTTTAATGATGTCATCAGAATAAAGATCTTTTATAATCAGGTGTGCATCATATCCAGTTAGGTTGTGGAAAATGACACTGATATGTTTTGCCTTGTTGTACTGTAAATGCACGAATTGTGGGCCGCGCCTCTATACTTTCCTGTAAAGTGATCATGGTCTCGAACCTGAGAAAAAAAAACAACCAAACCTTAGCAATTTTTTTTTTTTTTTTTTTTTTTTTTTTTTTTTTTTTTTTTTTTTTTTTTTAGGTGTGACTTACCTTGGTGGGGTTGGAGGGGGTGAAGCCATGCTGACAGATCCAACACTTCTTGGCGGAGCCGAAGTTTTGCCAATCCTTTGCGGTCAGTACCATGGGTTTGGGTTTGTCGTACAGCGCTTGATACTCTTCACCCACTCTTCTGAGCTCCTCTACAAACCATTCAGAGGGAGTTTTTTCACCTTCCTCGTTTTGACGATAACTAGCATAATATGATTTTGTATCATTAAAACTATTTTTTAAGTAATAACCTATGCTGTAAGGTATGTGTTCGTCTGGGGCATCAGGATTTGATTCGTCCGAGCTTTTTATTTTACATTCTGCATCGGCATAAATAACGATTGACGCCTTCTCTTGGTTCTTGTAGTTCGTAAATTTTAGTTTGTTATCATTTTCATTAGGTAATTCTACAAAACATTTGTTGTACTGCATACAAATTGGAATGTGCTCTAATAATTTTGAAGGTTTTAAAGTGTAGTGAAGACATCGGTTACAGAAGTAGAGTTTACCGTTGTGATTTGTTAACTGGCTGCTAACTAATTTTGACAGGTCATGTATCCACACATAATGAAATTTTGGAGGTTCATCATGTTCTATTTTATTTGGTTGCTTTTCATCAAAATAATAATCTTGTATACAGAGTAGGTTGACATGCTTATTTTTTAATGATTCAGTCAAATGAGCTGTACCAACTTCCAGTACATCATTGGTTTTTTCAAGAATAAAAACATTTACTGATACGTCATTCTGCTTCTCAAATTGATTTATCTGATCAAATCTAACTGGGAAATCAATCCCTTTAAAATTTAGCTCATGTTCATGATAAATATATGAACTCACTTTTTCGGCATGAAGCTCCACAGGATGAAGACAAGATAATATGGCCCATTTAAAACATTCATTATCAAACTCATTTCTAACATTTAAACAAGCTTTCTTTTTTTTTATAGAAACCGGAAGCTCTATGAAAGAACATGCATGCATCGGTTGGTATTTCTTGAAATTGTAAGTGACACTTAGAACTTGTCTTAAGGTCCAACCAGATCCAGAAGCTTCAAACTCTTCAATTTGATTAAGTAATGGTTGTACAACCCTCTCATCATACCATTCTGCTAAATCATTTGTTGTCATATACACAG
This sequence comes from Encarsia formosa, assembly GCA_038277355.1. NCBI lineage: Eukaryota > Metazoa > Arthropoda > Insecta > Hymenoptera > Aphelinidae > Encarsia > Encarsia formosa. Next base: position 69,748,872 of record CM076186.1, on the reverse strand, counting down.
GACTACTTGCACTATTAAACGTTTTCACTTCTAAAGTTTCAATATTATATTCTCAATTTTATATTTCAATATTATATTTCAATTTTTTATAATCATATATTCAGAAGAAACCTCAGCATTAACTTTTATTGGGCCTTGCTTCTGTAGAGCAACTTTAACTTTTTCTATAAAAGTGGTTTTAGCATCTTCTAAAAACGATTTCACATCTTTATGTATCATGTTAGTTCCCAATACAGAACTAATTCGATTTTCAAAAATTGAAGGTAGATCATTCCACTGAATTGATTCTTTTGGCTGATTGTCTTCCAATGCACCTCCACTTTTCTGAAGAAGAGATTTAATTCGCTCCTGTATATTAACTGATTGAATTAGATATGAGTTGCATCTTTGTTTTTGATGAACATTCAAGTTCCCATTGTTAAGCAAATTTTTTATTGTATTAGTCATATCAACAGACATGTTCATCCAATGCTGCAAGTCTATACTTGTAACATCTTGCAGATTATTAAGATTACTTTGTAATATCTTTATGTTCAAACCAAAATACAAAAATGAAGCCATTTTAAATACTATGATGAACACTACAATTCACTGTACGTTTTCAAACTCTACTGAGCTCTCAAGAGCCATCCTACAGTACTTATACCCAATGGTCACGTGACTCAAGAAAAGAGAAAGCTATTTTTGAATTTGAAAGAGAAAAACTATTTTCAAGGATTTTTTTCAGCAGGAAGTGAAAATCGACAGCTCAAGGTTGGAACAGTTTTTTATACCCAATGGTTATGTGACTCAAAAAAGAGAAAGCTATTTTTGAATTTGAAAGAGAAAAACTATTTTCAAGGATTTTTTTTCAGCAGGAAGTGAAAATAGACAGCTCAAGGTCGGAACAGTTTTCTTTTCAACAATTTCTTTTGTTTGCAAATTGAAACTAGTTTTTTTTTTTTTTTTTTTTTTTTACAAGTTTCAACTTGCTACAAAATAGAAAGTTATATTTCTAACGGTTTTTGGAACTGTTAACAATGGTTTCCCCCTCCCACTCAGTTTTCTTGTCAAGAATTTCTTTTGTTTGCAAGTTAAAACCAGTTTTTTACAAGTTTCAACTGGCTACAAAATAGAAAGTTATATTTCTAACGGTTTTGGAACAATGGTTTTCCCCCACTCTAACTTTAGTGAATCACGTGACTTTGGTGTGGTGGGGGTTGGTGATATAAAGGTTAACGAGACGATCAAATGTAACTTAGTCGTTGTTGTGTCATTATAAAATCATTATCGAAATGGCGTTCGTTGTGGACTTGGAATTCTCTTGTAGATCTAGAGATATACTAATCCCTAAAGAGCTCGCAATATATGGTGTGCAGAGTGGTTTGTCTGTACCTATAATTGCTCTTTTCAAGCCTTCATCTTTTTGGTGTAATCTTTTAAAATGTGAAAAGCGTGTCAATACATATCTAGAAAAAAATTATCATCATATACCTTGGAATGCAGGCCATACTCGACCGGGTGATATTATTAAAATATTACAATCGAATTTAGTACATGCTACTCGAGTTTATGTATATGGTTCACAAAAAAAGAAGTATCTTCAGGATATACTTTGGAATAAGTGAGTTTCTATTTAAATTTATTATTAATCATTCTGATTTTTATTATTATAAATAAATATTATAATTTTTCAGAGAAATCATTGATGTTGCAATTGAACAGCCAAATTTTAAAAAAATACAAAACGATTTTAATTCCTATTATTTATGTGATTTTCATAAAGATGATAAAGCTAAAAATTGTGCAATCCGACGAGCCTGTATATTAAAAAATTTTTTATTAAATAAAGAAGAACCGACAACTTCATTTGCAACCCCCGAGGGATATGATACTGTTGATTATAAATTTCCATCATTTGGTTTTTACTATTCAAGAATACAGGGGGATGAGATTGATATGTAAAAATAAAAAGATTAATTAAATTTATAAACGATTCTTTTTCTTTAATGTTCCTTACTTCATTTTATAATACAAAATTAATTATCATAAAATTAGTGTTTTTAAAGTAAAAATTAAATATTTATTATACAAAATAAGATAAAACACAGCAGCTTAGATACTAAGAGAGTATAATCCCCAAGGAGCTACGCAGGTATACAAAAGTGAACGCTCCTGGACACACAAATAATGATCTTGGAGAAGACAGGTAGCAGGAGAGTATAACCTCCAAGGAGCTAAGCAGGTATACTAAGGAGCTACGCAGGTATACTAAGGAGCTACGCAGGTATACTAAAGCGAACGTTCCTGGACACCTGCTTAACTCTTGGATACTTATACTTTCCTGCTGTCTGCAGTGCTCTAGCGTCAGTTAATCACTAAATAAATAAATAAATATTAACAATTAATTTATAGTAACTATAATTTATGTATTACTTAAAAGTATGAAATTCTAAATATAATTGTTCTTTTAAATCTAATACTAAGTCTGTAATATAGTCTCTTATATTTTTTTTAAAACAATTAGATTCACGCAAAATTGTATTTTTAAATATATTTATAAATCTAGTAACAAACACATCATTTATGTCTCGCGACATCTCTTCAAACACATGATTTATAAACTCATACATTTCTTGAAGTTCCGGTTGTTCTTGCTGTTGTTGTTGATGTAGTTGTTGCTGCTGTTGTTGACCAAAGTAGTCTCCAATATATGCTTGGAGTGGTGTCCATGGTCTCTCTTCCTCGCTGAATAAAAAATCACCTGAAACAGAAATTAAATTGAATATTAATTTATTGTACAATTGATATTTTTTAAATTAGTTAAGTATACTGTTGATTAATTTTACCTTCCATGTATCCTTCAGGGATGGACGGTGGTGGAGAAGTTAGATCCGAGAAACCGGACGAGGTTAAATTTTCAACATCAATATCCTCCTCCGATGATGATGATGATGATGATGATGATGATGATGATGATGACGATGATGATGAATGTGAACTCTCCACAGCCTCCGATGAAGATAATTCTTCCTCGTCTTCCATTCTGTTAAGCAACTCACTTATAGGTACCGCGGATGGGCAAATAAAACGTTGTAGATCTGAAAAATAAAAATTTTTGAAATTTTTTATTTCAAATTTATTTCAAAATTTAATCTGAAAAATTTTAACTACTTACTAAATATCTGCGGTAAGGCAGGTTCTTGTGGGGACATTGAAAGATCCAATGCCTCATATTCCACCTCTGGTTGCGACTCTATAGTGTTTACTTCATGATCTAAAATAATAATTGATAAAAATGAATTGAAGCCTTTTAAAATAATGTTTTAAAAAGTTTTTATGTACTTACTCATTTCAGTATCTTCAGCTACCAAATCAATGAATTCATAAACAATATGAATATCGTCACTAATGCTCAAATTAGTTCTATATGATTTTATTATTCTACCATCAGATGGACCACTCTTATTCGTTGACTTCATCGACAGCTGCTTGGTATGTGTTTTACCACCTGTTGACTTGCGAGCAGTTTGTTTTGGTATAGGCTTGATAAGAGCCTTACCACCAGTTGATTTGCGAGCGGTCTGCTTAACTCGTGCCATTTTTTTTAATTAAGAAAAAAAAGTTGTTAACTAAAATTCACACAGGAAAACTGTTGTCTGAGACAAAAAAATTAATTCACTTCAACAGTTAGACAAGAATCGCAAACAGACTGGTTGAATCACTTGAACTGTGTTAATCACAAACTGACTGGTTAAATCACTTAAAATATACAGAATCAGACTTAAGAATCACAAACAAACTGATTGAAACTCTCGGAAAGCACTGAAACTGTATGGAAGCAGACTTGATGTGGATCCGAATAGTTCGACAGTAAGAATGGTTCAACAGCAGAGCTAAGACGTTTAAATAGTGCCTACCAAGCAAAAAAAAAACCCTTTAACCCCACCACTGAATCATCCCTTCGTGGGAGGATCGAACTAGTTAGACTGTCCACCATGGATTAGACCTTGCCCTCCAATGAGGGTTGTTACCACTCCTCCAATCTTGACCAACGTTGAGTTTTCCGATTGGGCCTTACCCTCCAATGGGGGGCGGTCGTTACCACTCTCCTAAATTTTGACCTGAAATGAGTTTTCCGATTGGGCCTTACCCTCCATTGGGGGGGGGGGGTCGTCACCACTCCCCTGATCTTGACCTGCGAGACTACAGAACTCCTTTAAACTCATGTTCTCCTGCTCTCAGTAGGACTACTGTGTTATTTATTTATTAAACTTTCAACTCTACAAGGTCAATGTGACTACTGTTTTTTGCTCCTCGTTTAGCACGCACCATGGTTTGTGAGTTATTTATTATAATTTATTGGAGGACTATGTCACGTGAATTTTTTTCATGTTTCCATGACTCCAAGTATTACCAACGTGAGTTATTTATTAGGGTTATTGAGTTACGGCGACTGTATTGTACAAGTTTTTTTTTTTTATTGAGTCGAATATTTTACTCTGCAGGCTGCGAGTTATTTATGCTAGAGTTATTGAGCCAAGTTTTTTTTAGTCAAATATTCAAGATGTTCAAACTGCTCGAGGACACCGTTACAGTAAACTTTAAGACTTTCTGAATTGGAATCTGGTAGGGTTGTAATTTTCAATAAACAAAAAACTAACTACTTTCTCGTCCTTCAAAGATTTTTTTTTAGATGTTGCAGGAGAGAGCGTCCTCGCTCGATGGTTGTCAAACAGAGAGAGCGAGCAGAAAAGTCGGCTGGGGTCATAAAAGGGAGAGCCGCTCGCGAGCAGTGGGGAGCGTACAGCGGCGGGGGACAAGCAAGAGCGTTCGAGGAGCGCGGGGTCATAAAAGGGAGAGCCGCTCGCGAGCTGTGGGGAGCGTACAGCGGCAGGGGACAAGCAAGAGCGTTCGAGGACCGCCTGGTGGCAGGGGGGGGGGGGCTACGCCAGGGAGATTTACAGTCGTGCTGTAAAAAGAGCTCGGGTGGTGGGTTTTCAAAATCACGAGAGAGCAGCCTTTTTTCAAAAACGCTGGGAGATCTAAAATCATGAGAAAGCGACCGTTTCCAAAATCACGAGAGAGCACCGGGCCCCCTAAAAGGTACGAGAGAGCACCGGGCTCTCCTAAAAGGTACGAGAGAGCACCGGGCCCCCTAAAAGGTACGAGAGAGCACCGGGCCCTCCTAAAAGGTACGAGAGAGCACCGGCCCCTCCTAAAAGGTACGAGAGAGCACCGGGCTCTCCTAAAAGGTACGAGAGCGCTCTCGTTTACATACTACTATTTTCATTATTAAGGTAGTTACGAAGCGTATATATAGCTAACCTAAAATATAGTTATAGACGCTCGTTGCCCCCACTCTAACGCCACGCGCCGCCGTCGCCACCGCTGCTAGAAATCATGCTAAAATCATGCATTTTTCATTCTTTTTGATTGTATATCTCATAAGTTAATATCGCTTGCTATGTTTATCTTTGTACGATACGATTTCTAAGATCTTGCCCTACAAGAAAATCTGTTTTTAAAAAATATTTTAAGAAAATTGAGTTTGCAATGAGAGAATAACCTTCAAAATAAATATGAATTCATGCGCTCAGCATAGGAATCCCATGTAAAAAATTGAAACTTCTGAGCCCAATATCTCAAAATTAAGTGTAGCTTGGGGGTTTAAGAAAAATACCAGCGTGTACAGGACTCAAAAATCTACCTCTGTGCAAAATTCTAGAGATTTTTTAAGAAACTCAATTTTTTTGGGAACTACCTTAAGATATTATGTCACGGAAAAAATCTAATCACAGATAAAAAAAAATTCTGTTTTTTCATCGCTTTTATTAGATGAAAACGATAAAATACAGTTCTGTTCGTGGATAAAAAAAAATTATACCTACGTTTCAAAATAGAAAACTAAAAAAGGAAAAAATTCTTAACGAATTAAGAAACGCGGTTTGCAGCATTTGAAAGCTGATGTAAAAGTACATCAAAAATTACAAAGACCTGAAAATTAATTTTTTGAAAAATTTTAGGTATATGTACCCCCTTAAACCTAAATGCCCTGGGCGTAGAGTTGAATAAAAGAAATTATTGTTTACATCCCAAGCCTTTAAACCTAAATACCTTGGGCGTAGAGTTGAATAAAAAAGCGAAATGTTCATCTCAGAGGCTTTATACTAAAAATTCCTGGGGTTATCAACGCTAGCGCAGCGGGTTCAAAGATGGAATTACCTTAGTTTTTTTCTACGAAATGGGAAGAGGGGTGGGGGGTCCTACTCAATAAATGTTGAAATAAGCTTGGTACGTAGGTATTATTTTTTATTTTAAAAACCAAAAATATAATTACTAATCGATAAACGGTCAAATTAGTTAATAAAATAAACAACTTGATAACATTTCGACATAATTAAGCTTTTATAATCAAGCACTGAAAGGACACAACTTAAATTTAAATTTTAGTTAAATACTTATAGTTAATTGTTTGGTCTGGTGGTTAAAATGTCATGTTTTTTTTTTTTTTGTTCTTTCAATACATTTTTGTTGAACTCTGATCATTTTAATGTATTTCCTGACATTTTTTTACTTTAGTATATTATGCAATAGGTGCAGTATCGTCGCCAGGGTGGTTTAAGTAAAAAAATGTCCAGAAATACATTAAAATGATCAGAGTTCCACAAAAATGTATTGAAAGAACAAAAAAAAAAGTTGTTGTCGGGATTTGAACCGACGACGGCAAAATAAAAGTCTGACACCTTAACCACCAGACCAAACAATTCATTATAAGTATTTAACTCGAACTTATATTTAAGTTGTGCCTTTTTGGAGCTTGATTATAGAAGCTTAATTATGTCGAAATGTTATCAAGTTGTTTATTTTGTTAACTAATTTGACCGTTTATTGATTAGTAAGTATATGTTTTAGTTTTTAAAATAGAAAATGTTACCTACGTACCAAGTTTATTTTAACATTTATTGAGTAGGACCCCCCACCCCTCTTCCCAATTCGTAGAAAAAACGAACAACTTAAGCACAGGATTATTTAGAATAAAGCTTTCAAAATAAACAATCACTTTTTTAATTTCAATCATGCCCTGGGTATTTTAGTATAAAGCCTCTGAGATAAACAATTCGTTTTTTTTTTGTTCAACTCGACGCCCAGGGTATTTGGGTTTAAAGGCTTAGGGTATAAACAATTACTTTCTTTTTTATTTTTTTATATTCGACTCTCAGGGTATTTTATTTTAAGGAGGTTTCCTACCATCTACGTAAGTCAAATGTGTATTTGACTACAGTAGTCGTCTGCTCATTGGCTCAGCTACTTTCTAACCTCTGTATGAGCCAATGAGAAGTCATATTTACAAGAATATGAAATCAATTGTTTATAATTATTGCTACAGGCTCCTAATGAATGTTTTGAAAGAAGTGTAATCAAAGTCTGATTTTTTCCGATTTTTGTGCGTAGTTACATTAAAATCTGTGGGCTGGAAATTAAGTATTTGCTGTTTTAGTAAATTTCCTTATAGAACCCATGCAAATTTGTGAAATTTGAAATGTTTATAACTTTTTTCACAAACTCCTCAGGGCTTTGAAATTTTAGTTGAGCTATTTTTATACTAAAAACTGTGTGTTCATTTAATTTGGACAAAATCTGCTGGCTAGATCTATTTGGTAGGGAACCTCCTTAAATGCATGGTGGATCTTTCCCTTAATCATCAATAATTATTTCTCGGAGGTTATTTTTCAATTTCTGTTACAATCTTAAAGAGTTATTTAGTTTATAAAAATGAATAAATAATTTTTTTTTTTTTTTTTAATAACTTTACGAATCTGCAATGTTGATAACGTTCGAGTCTCATAGCCTATAAACCGCTCAATATATATAGACCGTTTGTTTTTTGGTACGATTGTACGCCCTGAACACAGCTCACCGTCCCCACGAAGGAATATCGTATTCAACCCTGGTGCACACCACAAATTTTGTTTCCCTCAACTGCGCATGCGCAGAGCCGAATAGTGATTTTTGAGCTTTTATTAATATCTCATAACCTAAAATAGCTAAAAAAACGCGGTTTGTGGCCAAATTTTCTAAAAAAAAATGTAGTTCAACCGTACATATAATTTTTAATTTTGACTAAATATGCGCCCACTAGACGGCTTTTTTTTTTTAAATTTTTAATAAATCGGTCAGAAAAGTACCTTTCACCCTTTTTAATAATCTGAAAGAATCAGAGCGGTTAATTTTCGTTAAAATACATCACATATTTTTTTTCTAGCGAGGTATGTGTCTTCAATTTTTTTTAATCTTAAATTTAAGGTAAACAAATTCGAAAAATGGCCGAAACGGTTTAAATTTGATATATTTATATCCAGATCCCAAAAATAATATTCAATAATATAGGTGAACTACATTTTTTTTTAATTTTGCCGCAAACCGCCTGTCTCTAGCCCTAATAGGTTCTGAGATAAGAATTAAAGTTGAAAAATCACTATTTTAGACCCTAGGGTCCCTAGATTGGGAATAGGGAGCTGTGGTTTGCGCCAAAAATTTTCTTTTTTTATGCCCTTTCGAATGATATATATATTGTAAGGGTTTGCCGTGGGGGCCGATTCGACTATCTTACCCTGCTATACCCTTTTTATTACACCTTAAATTATCAAAACCTATCGATGAAGATGCTACCAGCATTAAGCGGAAATCAGTTTACCAGATGTCTATAAAACTAATCATATTGATCTGACGTGAAATCTAGGTGACACCAAAGCACTTACGGCAGTAGTTAATACTGTAAGATTTAAAATGTATTTTACACGACATTTATCAAGAAACATCTCGCTGATATGTTAAGGTGGTTCCCTATGGTATATTGGTAAAAGTCAAAAAGTCGGTACATTAGATAGACTAGAAAATTGAAAAAAAAGTACTTATTATGAAATAGCAAAAAAAGCTATTGGCCGAGATTGTAACGGGCCCAGAAATTTTCAATATTTTTTTCTCTTTCTTCCCCTTTTAAATAATATGAATAATAATAATAACAAGAAGGCGTGCGCAGAAATACATACATATATTTTTTTACTATCTATTTTTTTTCAAGGTTTATTTCTTTAATGTTTATTTTATTTTATTGTTTCTTTTTTTTATACTTATATAAATAAGCAATAGAATTTTTATATTTTATACACCTATTTTAAGTTAGAAATAATCAACTGGTAATTTATTTATTTATTTAACATCATCAACGGATATTTATGTCCTCTAATACATAATTAATTTATGGGTGGCGGTCAAAAATGTTTCCACTTTGAAAGGAAAAAAAAAAAAAAAGTATTCCTATGAAGTTTATTTGAGCAGGATCTGTTTAAGTATGTTCTAAAAGAAGTAGCAAAATTAGTGGGCGCGAAAAATTTTAATTTTAACGGTAGGCAACACGCCTTACAGGAGCATAAAAGTCTGACGCGAGGACAATTTTTTCACTGCGTAAAAATTTTTCAATGTTTTTTTTGAGCTATAATAAACACTTTTCAGTTGAAATAAACTACGCAGTATTTCTTTGGCACATATATGAGTAATTCCGCCAAACTCTTATTTTCACTGTCCGGGCATAGTAAAAATGTCCGTGAATCCTTGTAAAAAATGTTTTTTTCAGCTGGCACATCCACAGATTTAAAAAAAAGTCTCCAAATTTAAGTGTGATCAATAACACATAACTTTTTTTAACTAAAATTAGCTGCCTGAAGCCAAAAAACTTAATTTAGGTAAAAAAAAAAGTTTTTTTATTATTCGCACCTTCGAACTCAACCTGTAGCAGACGACACTTACTAATGTCTTTCAACAGCAGGCAGGTCAACGACGTAGTTATGAACTTATATTTATCAATTTTTTTTGCTCTTTACTTATAATTTACTTAGTAGATAAGTGTAAAAAGATCAGTAGGTGGATATTATCGCCTATATATTATTATTGCCAACATTAAAATACATTAAAAAAAAAGACCCTAACCTACTTATAAAGTGCCGTATGATGACTATTATAAAAAGTTTAAGTTGTTTAGATGATTATCATGAAAAAACTCAGCTTTTAATTGAAAAAATACTATCTTTCCTTTTATTTTTATAATAAAAAATCGATTGGCATACTCAGATTTTCATTTTTTTTAAATAATAATTTAATTTTTTGAATAATTTTTTCAGGCAACTTGTTATGACCATCCACGCTACATTTTTTTATTTCTTATTAATTTATAGAATTATTGCCAAAATTTCAAGAGTGTGCTTCAAAAATTGAAAAAGTTTCAAAATTACTGAAAAAAAACAGAGTTTGGCGGATTTACTCATATACTAAGTGTTCCTATACAAATTTTTTTCATTTAACATCAATTTCATACTTAAAAAGTAGTCCGACACGAGAACATGAGAAAAGGCACACAACACTTAAATGAATTTAAAAATCATCGAAAAAATTCTTATAAATAAAACTTGATATCAAAGAATCTTGTGATCTCACTTATTTGAGCTTTTTACACTTCTAAAAGCTAAAAAAAGGCATTTCAAAGATGTAAAAAATTCTAGTAGTGGCTACCATAATTTTTCAGCTATGTCTACTACAGACTCTCGCTGCTGTAACCAAAGTCTGCTCTCCGTGTCGTAGTCATCATTAATCGTCAAGATGCGGTACGCCGTGGACATGCTCGGCTTCGTACAACTAGGAAGCGTTATCAAACAAGGACGAAATATCAGAAGAGATCACGATTACATAATCAAAGAGTTGGCTATTACTTCGCTCAACGAAGGTACAGACCCAAAAGTTTTTCTGTACAAAGAACCGTATCCCCTCAGTCGTCTCACTAGAACTTACAAAGACATCAATAGTAATTTAGAACGTAATTATCACGGCCTGAGTTGGGAATTGGGTCGCGAACCTTACAGATCGATTGGCGAAATAGTTCGTCAGTCTTTGGAAAAGGCCACAGTAGTTAACGTTGCCAGAGCAATGCAGAAGAAATGGTTGGAGCGATTTAGATTCAACGTCAAAGACGTCGTTGCGTACGCATACCCACCGATGGACACCATTGAAACCGTAAGCGAGTATCACAGGGACAACTTTAAAAGCACTCTCCGAAATGTAAAGCAGTTGAAAAAATTCATCAATAAAAGCGAAGCTCTCGAGGAAGCCATGGAGTGGATATAAAAGTAGAAGTTGTTCGTCAATTTTGTCATTACACAGTCATCATGGGTTCAGCAGAGTCAACGATTGGTTTGTAAACCAATGATGACGAAGCGAGGTTTTTCCAGTCCAAACGTGCTTGGAAGTTGCGGGAGGTAGTGGATACTCGTAGAATTATTTTCATCTAAAGCTCATTGAGATTGGACGATATTTTTCAAGAAATTTGAGAAAGCCTACTCAGCGGGAATCCGAGACCAAAACGTAAGGCATTAGCCACTCGATTTTTGTCAATAGAATACTGACAGTTTCAAAAGTGTCATTGCCGGTCGTGTTGGTCTTTGTTCGAATGATGGCGTTCAAGTCGTCTCTGGATCGAATGAGAATTAGTTCGAGCTTAACGTTGACTACAATTTTACGATTACCTTCGGCAAAACCAAGTATCATGCTGAGAGGAATGAAAACTTCAAAGTAACCATTGTCGTTTACTAGCTGAGGCTTTTCCGTGAGACCAAAACATAAGGCATTAGCCACTCGATTTTTCGATAGAATATTCGAGAACACCATGGGCAAGGTACTTAAGAAGCGTGCTACGAGCGAAGAGCTTAGTACAATCAACAAGCATCTCAAGTTAAAACCTCAAAAAGTCAGCGAGCAACCTCTGAAAAAGAAACGTGTGACTGTGCAAGGTTAGCATAACTGCTATGAAATTATCTGCTATAAAATATCCGCTATCTCATACCTTATATTAAATATCATGTATTTTTATGTAACAGAGACTAAATGGATTTCACCATGGTAAACAGCGTAGGCCGCAGCAACTTCCTCCCGAAGAAGAGTTTGACAGAGTTGAAGGTGGGAGAGCTCTACAAGGTGACAGTGATCCGTCCAGTTAAGACCGTCTACGGGTCACGAATCATCGTACACATCAACAACGATTTCCAAGTGTTTTTACCCACCCGTTTTCACTGCTTCTTCGATCAGGAACGCGAACAGCTAGCGAGTCTACAAAGCGAAGTCAATAACGAGCGACTGTACTTGAAGTACTTGGGTAATCGACGTTTAGAATTCTCAAACTAAAATGGATTTATCACACAAAAATTTTATTGCCAATAACTTTTACTTCCGCGAAGGTCATACGTTGAAAATGTATCCGGATAAAGTGTATAAAGTGATCGCGATTAATCGTCGTAAATCAATGTTTGGTTCTATAATTGAAGTGACGCTAGAAGATGATATTTAACTTCATATACTTTCTTTTAGATTTCAACGTCTTTTTGAAGACGACCATTCGTTGAACCTTACAGATCGATTGGGGATATAGTTCGTCAGTCTTTGGAAAAAGCCACAGTAGTTTACGTTGCCGGAGCAATGCAGAAGAAGTAGGTGGAGCGATTTAGATTCAACGTTAAAGACGTCGCTGCGTTCGCATACCCACCGATGGGCACCATTAAAACCGTAAGCGAGTATCACAGGGACAACTTTAAAAGCGCTCTCCGAAATGTAAAGCAGTTGAAAAAATTCATCAATAAAAGCGAAGCTCTCGAGGAAGCCATGGAGTGGATATAAAAGTAGAAGTTGTTCGTCAATTTTGTCATTACACAGTCATCATGGGTCAAGAACAGAGCTCATCTGGCTATGAAAGAATGAAAGATGAAAAGTCCTCGGGTTTTAAAAGTTATTCTGATGGAAAAAAAGATGAGCAACATAAAAGCTTTCAAAAGCTTCAAAAAGAACAAAAAACTTATGAGAAGAAAAATGAAAAAAAGATTAAATTTGAGAAAATTAAAGAAAAAGAAAAAAATTTAATTGAATTGTCATTATGTACCATAGTTTCAAGTAATTAATAATAATGTATTATATTCTTAAGTAGTTTTTAATAAATGATTATTTTTTAGAAATTAACTGTTTTTATTCAAGTACCCCTCCTGAATCATTTTTAAATAATTTTGTAAATAAATTTAAAAATAATTTTTCATAAAATTTAAATAATTTTTTCATAAATAATTTCTCATAAATTTACTCTACCGCTCACAGCGATGTGAATCCCCGCGAGCAGCCACAGGTACGTACATTGCCTCAGATTGGGGATATATTACGCTGGGGTATAATACGGCCGCTGGGTGTAGCGGTGGGCCGCACGGTGTAGTGCGGTGGTGGCCGCTCGGTGCAGCTGCGGGGTGTGGTACGGTCGCTAAGTGTGGAAGCACGGTGCAGCTGCTGGTGTAATACGGTGCGGCCGCTCGGTGTGGCAGCACGGTGCAGCTGCTAGTGTAATACGGCGGTGCCACATCACGGTCGGCGGGTGTAGTGCGTCGGATGGTGCAGTACGGCGGAGGTTATTTTCGAGTCCGGTTTATCTGCGGAGGATCGCCCCGGGTTATCGGGGGAGGGAGGGGGGGGGGTGCGGGGGATCTCTCATTGTTTTATCTACTGATAAGCTATTCCAACTTCTTTTCAATCTGTTTGTAACAGAATAATATGATATATTTGTTTTATAATTATATTCAACCAATACTCTGGGACTCCTTGTATTGAGCCGATTATTTCTAATCGGAAATAAATCAATTATATCACCCTGAGTAGAATTTCTAACAGCTTTGAAAGTAAAAATATGATCATTAATGTTTGAGATTTATCGCCTTTTATTGACACGGGATTAGTCATGCGAGCGACCCATACTAGAGCTGCCCGGAGTGACCAGTTTCCGCCCTCACCAGTCTTGCTATGATCGTGATTGACCGTGATGCCGCTACCACGCATCACGGGACTCAACGCCGTCGTCGTAGATCGCCCGCTATCTACGAAAATTCTACCTAGTTTGCCTGAGGTTGAGAGACTCCCGGCCAAAACGGCGAGCTCTCTCTCCTCATTTGTATATATAGTTTTAATAAATAGTTTAAGTGCAGCATAAGAACTAAAAGTGTTGTGCTTTCAAATAACCTCGCTTTTTACCTTTCAAACTCCCTCACGATCGCGGTTAATTATTCCCTTGACCTTAAGCGTACCCTCCGCGATTCCCAAACATTTGGCATCCGTTGTGGGGATGCCAAATGTTTTAGCATCGGCGAATCCATGGATTTCGGAGATCTGAGTTTCATGGGTATAATTCAAAAAACGAGGTATATACAATGAATTTATGGCGTGTAGTTTTTCGATCCAGGATTCCCATTGCTTGACATAATCGTCGGGGAGTGGATCATCCCAGTCACACTTCAACAACCACAAGGATTGCATAAATATTTTGGCGGAAGCCATGGGCTGGAGCTATCCAGCCCATGGGGTCGAAAATTCTAGCTATTTTGGACAAAACGAATCTTTTCGTTAAAGGACCATGAGTAACTTGAGAATCGAATTTGAATATGAAGGCATCGTCGGCGGCTCTCCCAGCCACCTCAAGAACTGGAACAGAAGCTAACTTTTCGAACACTGTTTCAGTATCAGCGGCTAGATGGTCTCTGGGCAAGTCTGACAATAGTTCGGGTTCGTTTGCGAGCCATTTCCTTAACTCGAAACCTCCTTCTCGGAGTAACTCTATCAATTGGGACTTCTTCTCTAAAGCATCCTCCAAGGTATGACCACCAGCAATGACATCGTCCATAAAACGCGAACCTTCGATTAATTTAGCCCCCTTGTGGTACTTTTTCTTATACTCAATCGCCAACTCAAGCACAGTGCGATTAGCTTGGAAGGCAGAGCTGCCCAAGCCGTATGTGACCGTGGTCAGATAATAAATTTGGACAGGATGGCTGGGATCGAAGCGCCAAACGATGGCTTGAAAATGTATATGTTCTGGATCTACCCAAAATTGCCGGTACATTTGCTTGGCGTCAGCGATGAAGACGAATTTGTACACTCTCCAAGCACCAATCGAATCGGTACATCAGGTTGGGACCCGTAAGAAGCAAGCTGTTCGAATAAATCTTTAAATACGTTTGGCTGGAGCCGTTAAAAACAGTTCTGAGTTTGGTGGTGGAACTACTCGGTTTGAGAACTCCATGTAGGGGCAAGAAAAAACTTTCCTCCAGGGGCTTGAAAATAGGATCATCCAGAGAAACGGGAATCATATGCCCTCGCTTGGACGCAAACAGCTGATGAGATGGACCGCTGCTTCGTCGGGCTGTGTGGTGTTCCTGAAGCTCCAGACCGTCTCGCTGAGCGAAGGCAGTTATCCGCGGGGGAGTGTCCTGGTGCAGTTGATTCGCGCTGCACGCAGAAATGAGGTGCTAACACTTGTTAGCTGCTGCAAGTTGCTCGCTGCTGATACGCACAGCGAGTTGGTTCGTGACGTGGACGGGGCCAGGCAGTTGCCCGTCTCACTCGCTCTTACGACGACTGCTTGCTGATGCGCGGCGGTGATGCGTGCGCCACTTGTCGTCGCTGGGTCTTCTTCTTCGCGAAGAGAAAAAGAAGCATGAAAATCTATTCACTTTAGCCTCAATTATTCAACCTTTTTTTACCATTGGGTCTTCGACCCTGGAATTCTTATCGCTAAGAGCTTAAGCTCGAACTACTCTCGATCAGTAAACCTCTACGTTTCTTCGTACGTTTACAAGCTACTCAAAACCACAATCCATTTCCTTTTTGTATACATTATTTATAATAATATTTTTTTGTTTTATTATGTTCACAGACGTTATTATTAATCGACTACAGTCGATTAAGGCGGGCGGAATTTTGAGATTTACCGCCTTTTATTGCCATGGGATTGGTCATGCGAGCGACCCACGCCAGAGCTGCCCGGAGTGACCAGTTTCCGTCCTCACCAGTCTTGCTATGACCGTGATTGACCGTGATGCCGCTACCACGCGTCACGGGACTCAACGCCGTCGTCGTAGATCGCCCGCTATCTACGACAATACCACCTAGTTTGCCTGAGGTTGAGAGACTCCCGGCCAAAACGGCGAGCTCTCTTTCCTCATTTGTATATATAGTTTCAATAAATAGTTTAAGTGCAGCATAAAAACTAAAAGTTTTGTGCTTTCAAATAACCTCGCTTTTTACCTTTCAAACTCCCTCACGATTGCGGTTAATTATTCCCATAACCTTAAGCGTATCCTCCACGATTCCCAAACAATTAACTTCATGCAATGATTTTATAAATGCAACTGAATACTTCCTAACTATACGACCATAATCGGGCGATATTTTATTCATTGGATTTCCATCCTTAAAATCCAAATATCTCAAAAATTTGTGATTCACCTTTTCAAGTTTATAAATATCAATATCATAATTTGGTGTCCATATAGGTGAACAGTATAACAATTTAGGAAGTACTAAAGTTTTATATAAATACAAAAATGTTTCAGGTTTTTTGAAGTTACTAGATGACTTAATAATAAATCCTGACGACTTCTTTCCCCATTCAATAACATCATCAAGTTGCATGCCAAAATCATGTTTATCATCAAAAATTACACCCAGATTCTTAATATAATGAACTCTCTTAAAGTCATATTCATTAATTATATAATTAAATTCAATCCTAGATCTCAAACTCCAGAATGAAATAATCTTACATTTAGAAATATTCAATTCAAGTTTATTTTTTACAGACCAACTAACAATTTTATCCAAATCTTTCTGTAGTCTTGTACAGTCAGTTACATTTAAAATAAACAGAAGAACTAGATATATCTAAGTTAACATGAACCAATCATTGAAAATTTTTATCTTTTTTTTAATCATTTTAAGGTTACTAATGAGTATTTGCTACATTTCAATGTAAATTTATATTAAAATAAAGTTATGCAATGTACATTTAAAAAATAGGTAATTACTAAATTGAATTTTTTTTTTTACATATAAAATTGATTTCCCTTGGACTTTTATAGGTTCTGGTTTATGTCGTGGTTTTACATCAGAATAATTGGATATATCTTAGTTATTGTTAAATTATTTAGAATTTGTTAAGTTCATGAAATAATTTATTGAGACATATTTCAACAATATTAATGATTTATTTATGGAGTTTGGTTTTTTGAACTTGAAGACAAAAAGGAAATACATTTAAATATTTACCGAATTTACGCAATAAAATCTTTAAAAAATACTTTTAAAAAAGTAATATTTACGGCGATTGGTTTTTAAAAAAGAAATCTAAATAAAAAATTATACGCTAAGTATGATCTTTAAAGAATACTTTTAAAAAAGTAATATTTACGGCGATTGGTTTTTTAAAAAGGAGTCTAAATAAAAAGTTATACGCTAAATATAATAATCTTTTTTTGAAAATGAATTAATGAAAGAAGTGAAATCAAAAAATTTATTACGGACGACTTGAGGACGAATTACTTATTATTTAAAAATAATTTCTCTTCTAAAAGATGATCATATTATATTGAATCACCTTCAACATACGTAAGGTTAACAATTTTTCAATTATAGCACATACATCCCGGGTACAACGAAGCAGCTGCTCGAGCAGCTGCCGATTTGAAACGTCAAATCAGCTGCTCTGGCAGCTGCTGTGGCAGCTGCTTATTCAGCTAATACCTAAATTTTTGAAAACAGGTTATAACGCGTCTGTTAATGCATTTGATTACTATTAAATTTGTTAATAAAATTTGTTATGGATATTTTTTGAAGGTGAAAGCAGTTGATTCGAATCAGCCATAGATGAAGTAGTTTAAGTAGTTGTTCTTCTATAGTAAAAATGAGTTTTTGCTGAGTTTTAAAAAATAGGTGACTATTAATATATAAATATTTACTTTATTGAGTAATAAAATGTAAATTAATTGGTTTTTGCCCAATGTTGAGTAACTAATAAAAAATAAATTCATGAAAAAAATAATATTCTCATACACTATAAACAAAACAAATACATTGAATCAAAGGTAGAAAATTTAATTTACAAAGCCAAACGGTTTTATTTACAACAATTGGAGACGTACACTGAACACATTTATTTTAATTATAGTGCAATAAGTTTGGAACTGGAGTTTTCATCAACGTTTACAAAAACGCAAACTTTATTCAGTGAAGCAGTATGTATAAAAACTTGATCACTACAAATTGATTTAACCATTTTGAAGTCCTTACTCATCCTCGAAAAGTCTTTTACTTTAAAAAAATGACCACATGTTATTTCAATGTTTTGTAAAACATCAACAATAAAGTATTTAATTTGTATAAAATTGTCGTCAATTAATCTGGCAAATGAATTCTTGGTTCTCAGGTTGTCTTTTGAGAGAGAAGCGTACAAACCATTCTTTTTAATAACTTTTTTAAATTTATAAGAATCCTTTGATAAACCAAACTTGACTCTGACAGATTCTGGAACTGCTTCTTTCTTTCCGCAGTATATGTTACCATTTATGTTAAAAAAATTACAAATTCTGCCCTGTAAAACATTCTCAAAATACGACTTAACAATAGACGCAACGTTTTTCATAACATATTCTTTAAGAACGAACTCAGCATGATTCATGTTTACAAAACGTACGATTTGAAAAGGGACGCCTCTTGCACTTTTAATAGCCTGGAGAATTTGTCTATTTGCTGCCTCAAATCCAAAACAGGCACATAATCTCCAAAAAATTACGTATTTTTATTGAGTTAATATTAAAAAGCGTTAAGCTTTAAACAAAATAGATTTATAAAATTATTTTTTTAATCCACATATCAGCTGCTACAACAGCTGATATTGCAGCTGCCATATCAGCTGCTTTGACGTTTCAAATCAGCAGCTCCTCCAGCAGCTGCTATGGAAGCTGCCATATCAACTGCTGTGGCAGCTGGTTTTTTGGCCCGGGATGGGAAAACACATGCAAATTGCACACAACTCAAACACTTTTTAAAATTAAAAATTAAAATATGTTGTTAAGAAACACACTGAGCATTCAAAATATAATTTAAAAAATACAGGTATCAATGATTTTTTTCGAGATAATTTAGTTCAAAGAATATTAAATCTTTACAGGTCAAGTACAGCCATACATTGTGATTTAGTTGATTTCTAACTTAATTACAACATATTTTAATTTCAAGAAGTGTTTGAATTGTGTGCAATTTGCATGTGTTTTCCCATGTATGTGCTATAATTGAAAAATTGTTAACTTTACGTATGTTGAAGGTGATTCAATATAATATGATCATCTTTTAGAAGAGAAATTATTTTTAAATAATAAGTAATTCGTCCTCAAGTCGTCCGTAATAAATTTTTTGATTTCACTTCTTTCATTAATTCATTTTCAAAAAAAGATTATTATATTTAGCGTATAACTTTTTATTTAGACTCCTTTTAAAAAAACCAATCGCCGTAAATATTACTTTTTTAAAAGTATTCTTTAAAGATCATACTTAGCGTATAATTTTTTATTTAGATTTCTTTTTTAAAAACCAATCGCCGTAAATATTACTTTTTTAAAAGTATTTTTTAAAGATTTTATTGCGTAAATTCGGTAAATATTTAAATGTATTTCCTTTTTGTCTTCAAGTTCAAAAAACCAAACTCCATAAATAAATCATTAATATTGTTGAAATATGTCTCAATAAATTATTTCATGAACTTAACAAATTCTAAATAATTTAACAATAACTAAGATATATCCAATTATTCTGATGTAAAACCACGACATAAACCAGAACCTATAAAAGTCCAAGGGAAATCAATTTTATATGTAAAAAAAAAAATTCAATTTAGTAATTACCTATTTTTTAAATGTACATTGCATAACTTTATTTTAATGTAAATTTACATTGAAATGTAGCAAATACTCATTAGTAACCTTAAAATGATTAAAAAAAAGATAAAAATTTTCAATGATTGGTTCATGTTAACTTAGATATATCTAGTTCTTCTGTTTAAAATTACATTTATATAATTTTATCATTATCCAGAACCCATAAAAATCATAGACATAATTTATTGTTATAAACTACTTTTGAATTCGTTTTGCATACATAATATATGGACAAACTAAATCCACTTTAAAAATAATGGAGCAAATGCTCATCCGTACTAGCCAAATAGAATTCATAATTTTTGGTCCACTGGATACCTAGACCCAAAACTATCTATCTCTATTGTACTTTTTAATTCTTGTAAAAAAAACTAACCAATTTTAAAATTTAAAATCACTTTGGCCGCATAACTTAAGCTTGCTTACAGAAAACAAAAAAGATAAAAATTTTTAATAATTGATTCATGTTGACTTGGATATATCTAGTTCTTTAGGTTTAAATTTCTTTTATATAAATTTTATCATTAGTCAGAACACATAAAAATCATAGACATAATTTACTGTTATGAAGTACTTTTGAATTCATTTTGCATACATAATTGATGGACACACTAAATCCACTTTGAAAATAATGAAGCAAATGCTCATCCGTACTTTAAAAATCCATGCCAAATAGAATTCATAATTTCTGGTCCACTGGATACCTAGACCCAAAACTATCTATTTCTTTTGTACTTCTCAATTAACCAATTTTAAAATGTAAAATCACTTTGGCCGCATAACTTAAGCTTGCATACAGACAACAAAAAAGATAAAAAATTTTAATAATTGATTCATGTTGACTTAAATATACTTATCATTAACACCCTGAGTGAATGTAACAGTTACAATCAAAATTAAAAGTCATTGTCAGACATCAAGTTTATTTTAGAAAAAAGGTGAGATTACAATACTTTCAGACATCAAGTTTATTTTTGAAAAAGGGTAGGATTACAAAACTTTAACAGTTCAAGTGTATTGGCTCAGAGCATATACATTTCAATGATGATTCTATGAAAGTAAGCAATAATGATTATGACAATGACATTATGTGCTGCAATTGCACCTTTTGCAATTTGCAAGTTGGGTGGACTATAAAAAAGTAATTTGCAAGTTCAACCTGACACACACACACACAAACACACTCATTCAGAAAAAACTTTATTTTTAATATTGACGATATGCACCTCCAGCCATCAGGTCCCCAACACAACCACAGCACAATTATTATCAACTCACAGGGCACACCAAAATAATTGAAAAATCTTTGATGATGATCATAGAAAGACTGTAGGGTCTGTCCGTATAAAAACGAACCTCAGAGTAAAAAATTAAATTATGAAAAAAAAATATATAAACCGTTTTTTCTGGTCAGAAATTATATGTAGTTTCTGGAACTATACTGGTTCTACCACTTTTTTTTTTAATTTAAATTTTTTTAGCCTGTTGATGAATCTATGAACACCACCGGCCTGACTTGTGTGATTCTAGTGCAAAGTTGGTGGCACTGTAAATCGTTCGATATCAACAAAGATTTATAAGTTATGTTTCACTCTTTAGAATGCAGTGTGATTGAGCTCTCAGCAAAGTTTCAATTTGTTTCGGTAATTACAGAAAATTTTGTGCTGTGGTAAAGATTCTTATTTCTCTGTAACACTCGGAACGCTAAAAAAGGGTATTGTTTGTATAGTGACTTAAGTTTTTAATATTTTTACTCAGCTTCTTGTTTACAAAGCTATCTTAAGATAACTAATCCCCCCCTACTGTAGAAAAAATTTTTGAGACTCCTCTTTCCGAAAAAATGCGTTCCGGGTGTTACATATCACGGACGTCGCTGTTAAAGTGCACTTGAATCGTTCAGAATTAATACATTATTTAAGCAGAAAAAAGTATAATATTACTAAAGCATTAAAAAGAAACAATACAGATATCTTTTTTTTTTTTTTTTTCACTTTTAAACGTATTTTAGAGCATTGGTCTTTTTGCCTCCGTTCAATCTTTTGGACTCATGTTTTCGATGAAAAAAAATTTTTTTTAATATTTTTCAGCTAAAAATAAGTCGAAAATGAAAGTGGACTTTTTTTCGTAAAGTCAATAGTTTTCGAGAAAAAAATCATCAAAGTTTTGAAAAACTTATACTCCGGCCGCCATGGTAGGCTCGATTGATTTTCTACAGATGCACGGTTTTTTTAAACTTTGATGATTTTTTTCTCGAAAACTATTGACTTTACAAATAAAAGTCCGCTTACATTTTCAACTTATTTTTAGCTGAAAAATATAAAAAAAAATTTTTTTCATCGAAAAAATGACTTTTTTACTTTGTTATTTGTTTAAATAATTGTAAACAAATTTTTCCGTCCACCCTCGAAATTCTTCATTAGGAGGTCAAAGTACATCTTTTAAGCCTGGGTGGATCGCTGACCGCTATCGGGTTACGAAAACCCCTATGGCGCGGCGCCCAGACTATAAAGAAAGAATCAGAGATAAAAAAAGACGAAAAATGGAAAAATTACTTTTAAAAAAAGATTCCGTTGAATTAAATGAGATAAAATATTAAAAAATATATTCATGGAGATCAATTTGACTATTAGATCTTATATTATCAAAAATTTTAATTTAAGTAGTATTATATAACAATGTTTATATTATACACCCGTTAAAAATGTAAAATCTTCAAAAAATATTTTTTCTTAAATAAACTGCTTCAGAGTTTTTCAATAGATGATTTTTAATTTAATAGTATCAAATATGTATCAGAAATCATTTTTTCAGTGTTCTACAAGAAATTTATTCGTACGCGTAACACCCGGAACAAATTCGTGTAACACCCGGAACATAAAGATAAATTTTTATTAAGTAAAAAAAATGAAAAATACAAAAACTTTTATATGAGTGTAAAAGTTTCAAGACTTAACTTTAACATGAATTTTTTTCAGAACTGTATCATTTCATAATTCGCTGAGTTCTTGTATTCTTACCGGTAACATCAGAACCACTTCTGTTTTCAGTAACGCCCGGAACGGACTTTGCATTAAATTTTTAGAAAAATGAAAGATGTGAAAAATTTTTGAATGACATGAAAATTTTCTAAAAAAAAAGTACTTCCCTTTAGTATCAATTTTTTTTTTTTTTTTAGTATTCTATGTTCATAAATATTTGAAAAACTGTGTACGATGTAACACCCGTCACATACGGACAGACCCTGTAGAGATTATTTATTTCATACTCTTTTATTGAAATTAAACAAATTAATAATTATAAATTCTACCACTTATTTAATATATAATGAAAGTAAGGGTCTTCAGTACTGTTTTTTTTTCTATGACAATCAATTATTTATAAAAAAAGTTATTGCTCATAACACATTACAAGCTGCTGTGCTCAGCGGCTCCGCAGTCAGCTGTAGTCAGCTTACGAGTCAGCTGTAGGGAGCTGCTAATTGATACAGCGCCACCAGTCGCCTCATGGCTACAGGCTCGGGCCTACATGCCCCCGTCTGCCGCTGTAGGTAAGCAGTAAGAGTGAGACAGCAAAAATAGACACGCCCACCGCATACGTCACGTCCGGTTAAGTCTACAGAGAGCGCAGGCAGAGAGATCTGATGCTCGAAACTGAAATCGAATGTCCCCTGACTACCGTGAGCCAAAGGAAATCAGCGTTTCGAAAAATGAAACATTCATAACTTTTCAATGCGGGCTTTGTTCGGGATAATTTTTTTTTTAAATTACTCAGGGGATCATCAGCTACGCGCGGGATGTATAATATAAATGAAATTATCATCCTAAAATAGTTTTTCTTTGAAGCGTCCTAACCTAAAACCAAAAATCAAAGTATATAAAGCCCTGCAGGCTTTCACGGCAGTCGGTTTAAAAAAAACCAAATCGCCGTTAAAGCCCAATTGGGCTTTAGGATATCAGTACTTTAACATAATCTAGCTTAGTGATCAAGTCATTTATAAACAAAATAAAAAGAAAAGGGCGTAAATGAGACCCCTGAGAAACCCCAGATAATACATTATAACAATCACACAAATAACCTTTAAATTTAATTTCTGACTTCTATTTGTCAAGTACCCTCGCTGGAGGCCACAGGACCTTGCCGCGGTGCGAGGGCTGAGCCGTGCGCCCTCCCTGTCGGCCCTGCCGGGCATCTAAGGGGGGGTGAATGAGTGAGGGTGAGTGGAGGATCCCTATAAACGGGCTCTCCTCATGGATGGTTGGGATCCCTATAAACGGGCTCTCCCCTGAGCGGGATGGATGATACGGCCCTTAGACTTCCGGCTTGGTCTGACTCGAGGGCTCACGGGGACTAAGAAGTGGCCTACCCAATCTAAGGTGTGAGATTACCGTGCCGAGATATGTGTGGCACAGGGGGTGCTGTGTCTTGAACGGTTCCTCCTGGACACCGGGCCGAATCCCGGAGTACCTGAAACCTTACCCGTCATTGGCGGTCCATGGCGGGTGGACATTGTAAATCCGCCCTACTCGTGGGATCAAAATAGAGACTACAGGGAAAAAACAAAACGAGTCGATGGATACGGGCTCTGAACCGACCATCGACTCGGAGACTAACAACCTTGGGGGCTCTGACCCCAAGGTCACCGAAACCCACTCCGGGACGGTCAGTAGACCGAAACCATTGAGTGGAGCGCAGCGAAGGAAAATCCTTCGGCAAAAGGTTAAGGAGGAGGGCAAACCACCTCCCAAGTTTCATAAGGGGACGAGGCAACGGAAAGGTCAGGAAGGGAAGCGGGCTAGTACTGCGTCCACTGACTCCGTCTTTGTATCGACACCCAGCATGGCTAAGAGGATGGCCTCCTCCAGCCTGGAAATACCCGAGAAGCAGGGGCTGCTGAAGCGACCTAAAGTGGACCGCAGATATGCTGCAGCTGCGTCTAACTCTCCCAGAGTGGCCCTCACTTGTGGGGACTACCTAGGAAGGGAGATGCCTGCCGATGTCTGCACAAAACTGCAGGAAGCAGTAGTCAGCAAGGTACTTGCTATCGAGGGGGAGGGGGCCTTTGTACCCCGGTTTCTGGACTCGTTTCCCAGAAAGGGCACGTTTGTCTTTGTCTGTGCAGACGAAGCCAGCAAGACCTGGCTGGAGAGCGAGGC
This sequence comes from Encarsia formosa, assembly GCA_038277355.1. Taxonomy (NCBI): domain Eukaryota; kingdom Metazoa; phylum Arthropoda; class Insecta; order Hymenoptera; family Aphelinidae; genus Encarsia; species Encarsia formosa. The sequence continues at coordinate 69,723,902 of CM076186.1, read as the reverse complement.
CACGCTACTCGACCTAGGGCAACCAAACCTAAAGGCGAGGATAGTTTCACCAGAGGAGACTAAGATCACTAAGGTGATCACATGACTCCCTCCGGGGGTTAAGACTGCCGAGGACCTCATCAAAGTGGTCCAAAGACAGAACGGGTCGATTGACACGACTAGGTGGGCGATCCTGAGTAGGGCTCCTGATGGATGCCTAATTCTGGGTCTAGATGAACCATCGGTCGCGGTACTCCAGAGCCAAAACTTCCAGCTTTGGGCAGGGGTCGGCAAAGCAACCTTCAGGCTGCTAAACCGTCCCTCAAACAAGGCGGGAAGTAGCGGCTCTACGGAGAAAGCATAAATGGAGTAGCCCTCATGGCTACTTCAATACTGCGATTCTCCCAAATAAACTTGCACCATTGCAGAAGCGCCTCTGCTGTACTAGTAAGGCGCATGGCAATGGCGCATACACACATAGCCCTTATACAGGAACCCTGGTTGTACAGGGGCAAAGTGAAGGGCTTGAACAGCTGTGGGGAGCTGCTCGTGGGCTCCAGCAATGGAGACGCCCGGGCTTGCATCTCCATGAAGGGTGTTAACGGTTTTTTGTTACAGGAGCTGAGTTCCCGGGACTGCACGACCGTAAGGATAGAGGTCGCGGATAAGGAGGGCCGAACGAGGAAGGCAGTCATCTCGTCCATTTACCTCCCCCACGACGAGGAAGCTCCCACAAGGAGCATGATGAAGGTGATCGAATACTGCAGCCGTAATAACCTTGATCTGATTATTGGTTGCAACGCCAACGCCCACCATGTGGCGTGGGGAAGCACCGATATTAATGACAGAGGGTCTGAGTTGCTTGAATTCATCACGAGCACACAGATGGACATTGCCAACAGAGGGAACACGCCAACCCTCGTTACTGCCAACAGAAGCGAGGTCCTGGACCTCACGCTGGCTTCAATGAACATCAAGAACTGCATACGTGGATGGAGGGTCGACAGCGAACCATCCATGTCGGACCATAGGACAATAACTTTCGGGATCGAGATAAGAAGACCATGGATCGAGCCTAAGAGGCGACCCAAAGACACCAACTGGGGCGCATACAGCAAGGAGCTGGAGGAAGCCTTGGCCCAGGTCAATGGGAGATACGGCAATGATCTTGAGCTTGACTGGACCCTTTTCCAGGTCTATAAGGCTATGATCAGGGCCTACGAGAACAACTGCCCACTAAAGCCTGGCAAACCACTCAATGGCACTCCCTGGTGGAATAAGACACTGGAGGAGCTAAGAGTGGGAGTTAAACGGGCGTTTAACAGGGCAAAGAAGAGGAAATCCACTGAAGGCTGGAAAGCGTACAAAGACACGCTGAAGGCCTTCAAGAGGGAAATTGCGAAGGCAAAGAGAGAAAAATGGCGGGAATTCTGCACAGGCATGGAAAACCTGGCAGCCACTGCGAGGCTCGCTCGAATCCTGACCAGAGATAATAGCGCCCGTCTCCATTGTCTGAGAGACAGATCGGGCGCCTACACTGAATCGGAGGAGGACACATTGGAACTTCTCCTCAGCAGCAACTACCCCGACTTCGTCAGGGTAGATAATGATACCCCGCCCACCATATCTGGAAGGAGGGGGACAGAGGATAAAGATTGGGACACGGCTGCCAAAGTCGTGACCATGGAAAAGCTTAAATGGGCGATTGACTCCTTTGAACCGTATAAATCTGCGGGCCCTGACGGTATCTTTCCTAAGATGCTACAGGAAGGAGGTGACAAGACCCTTAGGCTACTGTTAGGTATTCTGAGGGGCTGCATCGCCACAGGGCACGTGCCAGCTTGCTGGAAGGAAACGCGGGTCTCATTTATACCGAAACCTGGTAGGAGAAGCTACAACTCGGTGAAGGACTTCAGACTTATCAGTCTGACCTCTTTCCTAATGAAGACCTTGGAAAGACTGCTGGACAACTATATCAGGCAGAATATACTGATAAACAGTCCCCTTCACCGAGCGCAGCATGCATATACCTGTGGAAAATCCACGGAATCTGCACTAAACTCAGTGGTCAATTACATTGAGGAGGCTTTTGATGCGAAGGAAACCGTAATCGGGGCCTTCGTTGACATCGAGGGTGCCTTTAACAGCACCAACAGAGAAACTATAGACAAAGCCTTGACTAAGCATGGTGTACCTTATACCATCAGAAGATGGATCAGGGGAATGCTTAGTGATAGGTGCATCTTTAGTGAGTGGAACGGCAAGACGGTTAGGGGAACCATCAGCGAGGGATGCCCGCAGGGTGGGGTCCTCTCACCACTCCTGTGGATCCTGGTCGCGGACGAACTACTGCGCTTGCTAGACGAACTCGGATTCTTCACCATCGCTTATGCAGACGACTTCGCTATACTTGTCAGGGGCAAGTTCGAAGAAGTCCTACCCGATCTTATTCGGAGGGCGTTGGAGAGGATCTGCGAATGGTGCGAGGCTAAATCTCTGGCTGTCAACACTGATAAGACGGAGATAGTCACGTTCACGAGGAAATACAAATGTAAGGTCAGTAAGAAAGTCTCCGTCAACGGGAAACAAATACCGTACGCGGAGGGTGTGAAATATCTGGGCGTATTCCTAGATAAGAAACTAAAGTGGGGACAACACCTGCAGACTCAATGCAGCAAAGTCCTAAACATATTCATGCAATGTAGGTCAGCAATCGGGACTTCCTGGGGGCTAGAACCCCAGGTCGCCTTGTGGTTACACGAGGCGATTCTGAAACCGAAGCTTACCTATGCCGCGGTGGTATGGTGGAAAGTGACCGAAAATAAGACCTCGAGGCGTGTACTGGACCATGTTCAGGCTGTCGTCTTGAGGGGAATTTACGGGCTTAAACGAAGCACACCCACAGCCGCCATCAGGATGTTGCTGGATGTCCAAAGCCTAGACCTGGACATCAAACTGGTTGCGGTCAGGACAGCCTACAGACTGAAGTGCAGCGGGGAGTGGGTTGGAAATAGTGATGGGCATGCAACCATCCGAGGGAGAATGTTGAAGGGCGAGGTCTTTAACTCGACCCAAGACAGAATGGATAAGACTCTACTGTTTGGCAACGTTTCAAAACGAGGATACCAAACAGGGAGGAATGGAGCAACAACCAAGTGCTTGGGCACGGAGACATCTGGTTTACCGACGGATCCAAGACCAATGAAGGCACTGGCTATGGAATTTACGGACCTAGCCTTAGGGAATCCTACGGGCTCAGGGAATTTAACACGGTGTTTCAGGCCGAGATGGCTGCGATAAATACGTGCGCTAACAACCTCTCTCTGAGGAACGTCAGTAAGAGACGCATCTGCATCTGCACTGACAGCCAAGCCTCCATAGAGGCCTTGGAAAACCCAGTTACAACCTCACGGTTGGTTAGGGAGACTAAGAATACCCTTAACGCGCTGGCAAGATCTAACCAAGTAGTTATTACCTGGATACCCGGACACTCTGGGTTCAAGGGAAACGAAAGGGCAGATGAGCTTGCGAGGAGAGGGGCCTCAACAGATACACGGCCGGAGCATGGGGTGGGTGTACCGTTCTCAGAAGGCTACAGTATCCTGGAGAAGTACTCGAAGAGGTAAAGATGGGAACTCTGGGAAGAATCCCAGAGCTACAGGTGGATCAAGGAACTACTGGGAAGCTATATTACCGGTTAGGCCAAACTGATCACCAGGCTAGACAAACGAAGGGCTAGAGAGGTCATGGGCATTATGACCGGACACTGCAACCTTCGGTGCTACACACACAAAACGCAGGGGCATAGTAACCTGTGTAGATGGTGTGCATCAGAGGAAGAGACCCCGTGCGACTTCCAATGCAAATGTCCTAACCTGACAGGCCACCGCCTGAAATGGTTGGGAACCGGGATCCTGGATCCTGAGAGCTTTTACGGAGTGAGTGTGGACAACATACTCGCATATTGCAAGGTGTTAGGACTCACGAACACTCCAGAGGTATAGCAAGGGGGGCAGGGATACAATGGTGAAAACTAAGTGTCCCTAAGATTAGCACCCGTATGCTGTGATTTAATAATAATAATAATAATAAAATTTGTCAAGTAAGAGGCAAACCATTTAATTGGTTTACCTCCAATTCCATGAGACATTAATTTATGTAATAGCAATTTTATATTTACTCTATGAAAAGTCTTAGAATAATCTAAATATAAAGAATCAATCTGAGCATTTGCAGATGTTTTAATTATATAATCAATATATATTATTAAATAGGTTTGGCAACTTTTTGAAATTTATAATATTTTTTTGCTTATTTAGTTAAAATATCGAAAAATAATCGACACGTACTTTTTCGTTTTTTAAAAAAAACTAAAATTAAAGGAACTACAAGTTTACATTTTTTTAAATTTCAATATATATAGGGGTCAAAATAATACTTTTTTTAAAAACCGTCCGCACGAGGTTCACCGATTTTATTGCAATTTTTTTTGGCAAAAGTACTATTTAATAGAAGACTTTTGCCGCAAACTAGAGGTCTCTATCTTATTTCTGCTTGGTGCTAGATTTTTTCAAAGATTGAAAAATAGCCTATTCTTAAGCTGTTTTAGGCAATTTTAAGGTATTTTTCGAAAAATTCAAACTTTTGATCAAAATGAGATAGAAACCTCTAGTTTGCGGCAAAATTTTTTTCAAAATAAGTTCTTTTTTTTTTAAATATTTCGACAACATAGTTTGGTTATTTTTATAATAATACTGTCACAGGGCTCGAATTAAGGAATTTAATTCCTCGGAGGATCGTGATTGAACACGAGAACCCGCGGCGATCGTCGTCCGCAATCCTCCGGCCTGATGACAAAATGCACTTTCTGTGCACACGACAATCCGTCGATTTTTCTTCAATACCTGAAAAGAGGGGGGGAAGACGCGTACGCGAACTAATGTTTTTATTACGCGGCGCGGCTGCTCTTCTTCGTCGGTAGTGGCGTGAGTTTACGTGGACCGATCGCAGGAACACGGGTTAATTAAATTAATGATAAAATGTAAATTTTAATAATTTTAATTAACAATAAAAATAAATGAATCAAAAATTTACATAATATTTCAAATTAGTTCTGACTGTTTACAAACAATCCAACCCGAATGACTCTAAATCTTAAGTCGACGAAAATTGATTCTACAAAAATAAAGTTCGTCGTCTGTGTTGTGGTCGCTATCAACACACCGACACACACACACACACACACACACGCGCACGTCTGCTTGCTGCAGCGCGCCAAAAGAACAAAGGCTTGGACTAACTCCGATACAGAAATCTAAGTACTTCCTGTACTTCGCACACACTCTGACTCTAACTATCACACGAACAAATACTCAAAGATGAACCGCTACGCGGACTTACTTTTCTAGCAGGTGCACCTTCGCTTGATTAAACAATAATAATAATTACTATTAGCCCGAATGGCTTCACACAAGACGACAATGCCTTCCAAGGCCGCACGCCGACTTTCCGTGAGATGTTCGCCTTCCCCGCTCCGATCCAATGACAACTGGATCACAGGAAAATCTACACAACTTCTCACTGATAACTTTATCTAACGCACTCCAATAAAGTTATCTAACAACACAAAAAAGTAAATTCTATATTTGCTCTCGGATACACGTGTGATCGCGCCAAGCGCCAAACTTAGAGTAATGCTGATCGGTAGATCTCGTCATCACCTGACTTACCGATCCGCATCTGCGTTCCATAACAGTTAGCGCCGAATTCGAATTTAATCGACGCGGTAGCTGTTACAATACAGTCCTACACAGATATTGCTATTTTTGCTCATTTGCAGGTATCTTCAAACGACCGTAGCTTATTCTAGACTAAATTTTTGTGCATATTAAAAAATAGTTAAATTTTTTTTAAGAAAAAACAAAAATTTTGCGACCAACTGGAACCCTGTACGATCTTCCGCTTCCAAGATACAGCTCGAGTGAATGAAAAATAATTAAATTAATTTTTTAATAAGCAAATAATTTGATGAGCTACAACCCCATAACGGTTGGCGTAGCAAATGAAAAATAATTAATTTTTTCAATAAACAAACAAGCTGATGAGCTACAACCCCATAACGGTGGGCGTAGCAAATGAAAAAAATTAATTTCTTTATTAAACAAATAAGCCGATGAGCTACACTCCAAAACACTGGGCGTACTTAGAAAAAATAATCAATTTTTTTAATAAACAAATAAGCTGATGAGCTACAACCCCATAACCTGGGGTATGGCTAAAAAAAATTTTAATTTTTTTAATAAACAAATAAGCCGATGAGCCACAACCCCATAACATTGGGCGTAGTGAATGAAAAATAATTAATTTTTTCAATAAACAAATGAGCCGATGAGCTACAACCCCATAAAATTGGGCGTAGTGAATGAAAAATAATTAATTTTTTCAATAAACAAATGAGCCGATGAGCTACAACCCCATAACATTGGGCGTAGCGAATATAAAATATGTGAATATTTAAATAAACAACCAAGCAAACAAGTTTATCGCCCCATAACCTTGGACATGGATAAAAAAAAATTTTTGAGCCATGCCTAATGTTATGGGGTTGTAGCTCATCGCCTTATTTGTTCATTAAAAATATTAACATTTTTCTAAGCCATGTCCGAGGTCATGAGGTTGTAGCTCATCGCCTTATTTGTTTATTAAAAATATGAACATCTTTTATAGCCATGCCCAAGGTTATGGGGTGGTAGCTTATCGCCTTATTTGTTTATTAAAAATATTAACATTTTTTTCAGCCATACCCAAGGTTATGGTGTTGTAGCTTATCGGCTTATTTGTTTATTAAAAAAATTAACATTTTTTTTAGCCATGCCCAAGGTTATGGGTTTGCAGCTTATCGGCTTATTTGTTTATTAAAAAAAATTAATTATTTTTACTAAGTACACCCAGTGTTTTGGAGTTGTAGCTAATCGGCTTGTTTGTTTAATAAAGAAATTAATTTTTTTCATTTGCTACGCCAACCGTTATGGGGTTGTAGCTCATCAAATTATTTGCTTATTAAAAAATTAATTTAATTATTTTTCATTCACTCGAGCTGTATCTTGGAAGCGGAAGATCGTACAGGGTTCCAGTTGGTCGCAAAATTTTTGTTTTTTCATAAAAAAAATTTAACTATTTTTTAATATGCACAAAAATTTAGTCTAGAAAAAGCTACGGTCGTTTGAAGATACCAGCAAATGAGCAAAAATAGCAATATCTGTGTAGGACTGTATTATTATAAAAATAACCAAACTATGTTGTCGAAATATTTAAAAAAAAAAGAACTTATTTTGAAAAAAATTTTGCCGCAAACTAGAGGTTTCTATCTCATTTTGATCAAAAATTTGAATTTTTCGAAAAATACCTTAAAATTGCCTAAAACAGCTTAAGAATAGGCTATTTTTCAATCTTTGAAAAAATCTAGCACCAAGCAGAAATAAGATAGAGACCTCTAGTTTGCGGCAAAAGTCTTCTATTAAATAGTACTTTTGCTAAAAAAAATTGCAATAAAATCGGTGAACCTCGTGCGGACGGTTTTTTAAAAAAGTATTATTTTGACCCATAGATAAACTTTTAATGGAATTTCGGGATAATGACGTCATAAACCTGTAGTTTTAAAAACTTTTCTTAATTTTCTTCTTGCTCAATTTTGATTTAAAAATTCTTTAAAATATGTTAAAATTCATTAAAAATCGAGTACTTTTAAAAAAATATATTTTTAAAGTACCGGTTGCCAACCCTATTAGTCAACGTAGACCGATCCTTCATAAATCCATGCTGCTCTTTAACTATTTTATGTGAAAGTATAGATGATAATTTATTTTTAACCACAACATCGAACAATTTAGCAACAGAACACAAAATAGAAATAGGCCTATAATTTGCAACATCCCTCCTATCGCCATTCTTGAACACAGGAGTCACAAGTGATAATTTCCATCTATCAGGAAAAATACCACTTCTCAATGACTTCCTCAAAAGAATAAGCAGTGGCTTTACCAAGGAGTTTGCAAAATTCTTCAAAATCGCTGTTGGCAAATTGTTCGATGTTATGGTATCACTAGAATTCATACTCTCTAATGCTGACTATATATCACAATAATCAATATCAAAATCATTATATAATCCAAGATTATTACTAACCGAATTATAATCGTTTCTATCACAATCTGAAGAATATACAGAATTGAAGTTTTCCGCAAATAAATTACTTATTCCTCTCAGATTATGGCGTTGCCAATCTTTAAAATACATTTCACCTGGCAATTCATTTGATTCATTCAAATCATTAATGTAATTCCAAAATTTCTTTATATTTTTACATGATTTTATCTCAACGTTTTCCATATATTTATCATGATCAATTCTAGACTGCCTAATACACTGAGCTCTCAGTGTAAAAAAAATAATTTTATCATCTAAAATATCAATTTGTAACCCAATTATATGACTTTTCTTTTCGTTCATAATCAGACTAATAAGTTTATCCGAGTACCATTTGGGATAAGTACTATTTATCTCAACGGAGAGAGGAACAAATTTTTCACAATTTCTATTTTTATTTTCATAAAATAAATCAACAGCCCCATCTATATCCAAATTATCAAAACTAGCATCCCAATCTATCTGATTAAATTCATAATTTAATTCAGAATAATTAGCTTTATAATAATCAAATTTACATTGATTATGAGGTTAAATATCCGTAATATTATTATTTAATTTAAAAAATAAAGGATAATGCGATTACGCTTTTCAATTTTAGATGATCCGTTGATTGTATGATTTCTATATCAACCATCCTTCAATGTAGAAAATAGAAAATCCAGAGTATAACCTTTCTGCTCAAGCTCAGGGTAATATTGAAAAAAATCTTGACTTGTAAAGCAATTCAAAGTAATATTTAAACTTTCCAAAATGACTGAATCATTTCCAAAATAAGTTGCACTTAAAGTTTCACAATTTATCCAATTTGTTTTTGGTAAATTCAAATCCCCAGTAATTACAAATTCATGTCCAGGGTATTCCTTCTTTAGATGTTTAATCACTTCTTTATGGTTTTTGTATATATTTTTATCTGATCTTGGGGGAATATAAACTGTTCCAATAATGTAACTTTTATTATGTTTTATTAATTCAACGAGTACTTGTTCAACGGACTCATCAGATATTGAAGATATATATATCAATTTTTCTTGTAAAAAATGATTTTTTAGCAGCAATTAAAATCCCACCACCAGCAGCAGCATCAGAATAATAAGATTCTCTTCTATGTACATTAAAATTTTTTAATCCCAGCAATTTACTACTAAAATCACAAGATGACTTAGTTTCAGTCAGTAAAATAACACTTGGCTTCGGTGACAGTAAAGGCAAATTTAAATTTAATTCATCATACTTTGTTCTTAAACCATTCACATTTTGATAATAAAAAATTAAATCCGTTGATAATGAAAAACTTCAGTTTTCTTTATTTATACTAGTATTCTTTATTTTTTTTTTTTTAAACAACAGTTGGAATACCACTTAGAAAAGTTGCTATTTTTTGGTCTTCATCTTGATGAGTGGTTGGGAATCGCGGAGGTTGTGCTGTAGGATAAAAGGATATTTACAGTGATCGCAAGGGATTGTGAAAGGGAAAAGAGGGGTGATTTAAAGCACAACACTTGTCGATTTTATGCTGAAATTAAACTATTTATTTAAAACTATATATACAAATGAGGAGAGAGAGCTCGCCGTTTTGGCCGGGAGTCTCTGAACCTTAAATAAAACTTGGTGGAATCATCGTGGATAAGCGGGCGATCTATGACGAAGGCTTTTAGTCCCGTGATGCGTGGTTGTGACGTCACGGTTGCAGCACGACTGGTGCGGGCGGAAACTGGTCGCTCCGAGCAGCGGGTCGCTCGCATGACCAATTCCATTGCGATAAAAGGCGGTAAATCCCGAACATTCAGCTGTCTTAATTGACTGTAGCCGATTAATAATATCTGTGAACATACTAAATATAAAATTAAGAAAAAAATATAAAAGGTATAAAGTATATGAAAAAAAGGTAATGGGTTTGAAGTAGCTTATAAACGTACGAAAAAACGTAGAGGTTTACTGAGCGAGAGTAGTAAGCTTACGCTCTTTGCGATAAAAATTCCAGGGTCGAAGACCCAATCGGAAAAAAGGGTTGGATAATTGAGGCTAAAGTGAATAGAAGACTTCCCTCTATCGAAGGTATGATAGTTTTGTGCCAGAAATTAATTCTGGTGCTTGGGTTTTTGAGGTTACAACTGAATTCTGGACCTGAAACGGGGTATTTTATACCTGAAACTGGTGTGGTTCAGGCAACCTGGACTAAGATTATCACAGGTGGCGCTGTCTCAATGAGAATCGCCGGAACCTGAACTTTGAATAGTTCAGATGGCTGCCTTTTTGAGGTTTTATCTGGTGCATGAACTTGAGTCTGTTCAAGTACCTGAGTTTCTGGAAATGCCGCTGGTTCCTAGACCTGGATCGTCGCAAGGGCTGAATTTTGGAAGGGTTAGTTGTTGTCTGAACTTGACATGGTTCAGATGGTTGATTCTCAAAGGGTGATGCCGAAAACTGGACTCGAGATGTCGCAGGTGGCTGAATTTCAAGGTGTAGCCGAAGCCTGGACTAGAGCGGTCGTAGGGAGCTTATTTTTGGGGCTTTTAGCCGAGGCCTGAATTCTAAGCAATTTAGGTGGCTGTTTTTCAAAAGCAATAGCCGGTGCCTGAGCCAGGACTGCCGCAGGTGGCTTGCTCTCGGAGAGGTTCGTTGGATCTTGGACTTGAGGTGTCTCAGGTGATTCCATTTCGAAGGGGGCCTCCGGAGCCCGAACTTGAGGTAGTTCAGGTGGCTGTGCCTTAATCATGGACTTGAATTCGTAGATAGGTGCCGAAGTCTGAACATGGAGCTGTTCAGCTGGCAGATTTTTTGATGTTACAGCCAGAGCTTGGACTAGGTGTGTCACAGACGGCTTAATTTTAAGAAATTGGATGGATTCATCGCACACATCATTAAAGGTGTCCTGCGTATAGTAGAACATGTCTTAGACGAAATAATCGTAGCCACGGTCTAAATCCTTGCAGTTTCTTAAAAGTTGGTCATTTTTGGCAAACTTTGCCAGAGTTGTTCGAGGGCTGGAAGTCATATTCTCTGGACCGGAGTGTCTGAAATATCAAAAGGTCGAGAGGCGGCCTACACTCGCCTCGAGTATTCAGGTACAGAGAGGAGGGTCAATGTAAAAATAAGGATGAGCTCGTATAATGAAATGACTCTTTTATTGACTGCACACTGTACAAGTGCAGCTCGACCATTCGGTACGTGGAATGAATCGAGACTGCCTGTCGTCTCGCCGCTGCGACACCGTGCGAGCTTCGCTCGGCTCCCCTTTCCGTCTCCTGTCGATAGAGAGAGACAGAGATATGGCTGTCACCATATGCCTCCTCGCAAATGAACATGTTAAAATTATTCCACAACAATCAAAATGACCAACAAACAATCTGAACAAGTTCATGACATTATACAAAATAACGACAACAGAGGAGTTTGAGGTTCGCATTCTACAATAATTTAATTCTAAATGAAAATACGCTCGCAATAAAATACATGTTTTTTACTTCATTTCCATTTACATAAAAACGTTCAACGAGTCTATCTAACTGACAATACAATTACATTAAAAAAAAAAACAATTATGTGTGTGTGTGCGTGCGCGCGCGCGTGTGTGTGTGTGTGTGTGTATTGCCGGTTTTGGCAATAAAAAAAGATGAATATTACCTATTTCGACGAATTTTTCCGGTTTTGACAATGATTGTCGTTATGTAAATCGATTAAACTATGATTTCGACGACGTCGTCAAAATAGGAATAGATATATCTATCATTTTGATGACTTGGATTCAACAAAAATTTTAATTCAAAATAATAAATCAATTAACTAAAAAAAAAAAAAATAATTACTTTTTCCGGGACTAGAACTATGTAAAACAATAGTATTTGAACTCACCAACAAATTTAACAGTAATTATAAAATAAAAATTCGCTTTGAATGAAGTCCTTCTATTCATGAATAATATCTGATAGCATTTAAATCAATTAGCCGAATGAATAAATTAGGCTCTAGCAATCGATAATCAAACTTTCAATTACTTCAGCAGTGGGGAAAAAATTTTTAAAATCAACGAGGCCAAGTAGAACTGGAAAAGGAATGAATACTAAATAAAGAATAAAATAAATAAGATGTTTCATGATTTTCGCATAACATGACTCATATGAGATTCGTTCTTCATGAAACAAAATCATACCACAAAAGATGAAATTTTTACCAAAAGAGCGTTTGACTGTGAAAATTAAGACAAGAAAATGTTTAAACTCTACAAAATGATGTAAAAAAACAAAAGTAACTCGTCAAAATATGAGACGAATATATCAAATCTACAACCTATAGAATGATGAACTCAATGAAGCTGGGGTTATTTCGTAATTTTAACATGAGCAACCAACAACTCGTTTCGAAAACAATAATTAAACCAATTCACACATTCCAAAATAAACAAAACTAATTTTTAAAATCTAACCATAATAAAATTATTCATAAAGCATTGTATAATTTCAAGTAGATTAAGTTAATTCCTTAATTTTCCTCAAAAAACTAGAGTCAAAAATAAGTTTTCTCAAAATAAAGACGGTATAAACTGGGATTACCTGTGATAACTGTGTTTGATGTGTCTAGTCAATGTAAAACGAAAAGTCGCTGAAATTGCAGATTCATTTTTTATACTCATTAAAATTAACTTTGCAACGACAAATCTTCCTCAAACATTCAACGTTTGGTTCCATCATTTCCTCAAGTCCTGACTTCAGAATGATTCATGAATGTAGATACTTTTTTCAGACTAAAAATTTTACATCTAAACATTTAGACAAAACCATCTGTTTGAAGGTATGGAATAAAAACGCATAAATACGAGACAAACACCTCATACTGTTGAGCTTAGGAGAGTATTGGACTCAATAAATCTGCGGTTTTCTAGTCAAACTATAAAGGTTACTTACCAGACCTTCTGTGAACAATAATTTAACTAATGATTCATTCTGAAGGAACAAATCTTCTTTTTAAATTTTTACCAGAATGGATCTAATTAAAAGCATTGTAATCTTTTTTTAAAAATGAAGTAAGACTCCGAATAAAACTACAAAAGTTTGAGTCAAAGATGAGGATTCATTGAATAAACAAGGTATCAACTGAGATTATTTTCGATCGTTCTATCGTATGCGTCGTGTCGATATAAAAAAAAGTCGCTGAAATTCCATATTCGCCTCTTATACTCAGCAAACTATCTTTGACAAGTTTTCCTTAAACTTTCAACGTTTAGTTCCATCATTTCCTTGAGTCCTGATGTCAGAATATATCATTAAAGTATACACTATTTTACGACTCGGAAATTTTGCATCTTAACGTTTAAGCAAAACAATCTGATTTACAAGAATAGAATAAAGTAGCCGAAGCAAAAAACAAGTATCCTATTCTGTTAAACTTAGCAGAGTGCTGAGCTCAATTAAAGTGCATTTGTATTATAAAGAATTATAAAGATGACTAACCAGACCTTCATTCTACAATAATAAAACTTATTATTTATTCTGAAATAAAGACATCTAATTTTTGAATAATTACAAAAACCTAATCAGTAATAAATCATTCCAACTTTTTTTTTCAAGATGAAGTAAGACTCCGAAAAAATTTTTTTAAATTTGAATCGAAGATGAGTTTTTTATAAAAAAATACGGTATACACATAGATTTCTTTAGATTTCTGTACTATATGAGTCTAGTCAATGTAAGACAAAAAGTCGCTCGGGTTCCAGATTTACCTCTTATTCTTATACTCAACAAAACTATCTTTCAACATTAGGTTCAACTATTTACTTGAGCCCTGACTTCAGAGTATGAAATCAAAGAAGTATACACTATTTTCAGACTCAGAAATTTTGCATCTTATCATTTAAAAAGAACAATCTTTTTGACAGGTATGGGATGAAGTCGCTTAAACAAGAGTCAAGAATATGATACTGTTAAAAATAATAGAGTGTTTAACACAATAAATTTGCGGTTTTCTCGTCAATTTATAAAGATTACGAAACAGACTATCTGTGTGCAATAATTGAAATAATTTTTTATTCTGAAATGAAGAGATCTTATTGTTTCATTTTGACCAAAATCCAATGAATCATAAATAAGTGCAGTCCTTTTCGACAATGAAGTTAAACTTCAAAAATTTTGAAAAAATTTGATTAAACAAGAGATTTCTTTTAATCGCACCGGTATAAACCGAGATTATTTCCGATCGCTATATTCCATGTGTCTAGTCAATGAAATAAAAAAAGTCGCCGAAATGCCAGAATCACCTCTTATATAGTCAACGATATTAACATGCAAGCGTCAAGTCTTCCTCAAACTTTTAACCCTCGTTTAATCTTTTACTTGAGTCCCGACTTCCAAAGAGTTCATAAAATTATACACTGTTCTCGCACTTTAAAAATTTGCATCTAAACATTCAAACAAAACAATCTCTTATACAGGTATCGGATAAAGTCGCTTAAACAAGAGTCAATAATCTTATATGTTAAATGATCAGAGTGTTAAACTCAAAAATTTACAGTTTTTTCGTCAATATATAAAGGTTAGGAAACAGACCATATGTGTGCAATAGTTAAAAAAACTTTTTTTTATGAAATTAAGAGATCAAATTTTTTCTTTTTTACCAAAATCCAATGAATCATAAATTATTACAGTCTTTTGCGAAAATGAAGTTACACTTCAAAAATTTTGAAAAAATTTGAATTAACAAGAGATTTCTTTTAATCATAACAGTTGCGAGGGAGTGAATCCCTCGTAAATTATTTTCCTACCTGGCGGTGTCAAGTCACCTGGGAAACAACAAAATGATTAACTTGTTTGTTTACTTTTCCTAGGTGATAACCATGCTGCGTTAACGAGCAACTGAGGCCGACCACGTGGTAACGGCCGCCGTCGGCTGAATGCTGCCACAGCAGCGCGGGCCCACGACACACACACACACATAACCACCATCTGGGAAGGCTATCCCGGCCTAGGGCGCGCGCGTACACATACACACACAGCACACAGGTCCCGGTTCTCCGTCCGGGAGTTTCCGACGACGGAGGAGGTGCGCGGCGCGTGTCGGCAGACGACGCAACTGCGTCGGCAGGTGCGTGCGTGCACACTCAACACAGTAGAGGCGGGCGTGAGTGTGGCCTTATTTTTTTTGTTTTTAAAAATTAGCATCCAAACATTTAAACAGAACGATCTGATATCAAATGCCCTGAAACTATCCAAAAATCAATCGTGTTTACAGAAAATTTCTTTTGAATGATTCTCTTTGTCATGGTGGTCAGGAGAGAGTTTCAGTGACAACAAAAGGTTCATTTGACTAACATTAAAATGCCGTTGAATGGTTGAACTTGTATCTTATTCAGAATTAAATCATAAAGGCACTTTGCAACGACGATTTTATTTCATTCTTGCTTAATATGAAACTTTACGGTTATTCCTAAGAAATTATTTGGAAAAATCACAATTCTACAAAATTGAAACTGAAAATGACAATTCATGATTCAAGTTTGGTATTAGGTCGTCGTAATGGTATTTTTATATCTCATACCTTCGATAGTTTGATCCAAGAGGATGGTTGTGGTAAGAGAATTTTAACTTTAATAGTGATCTAAAAGGAAAAAAAAAAAAAATTAATTAAGTTCAGAAAAGTACAGAATAATGAACATTAAGGTATGTACAGTTTCTAGCAGAATCTTAGAGATCAAGAGTAAAACATTATAAATTATGAAGTGTATTATATCAAATGCTCTGAAATGATCTGACAGAAAACTATCTGAAAATCAATCGTGTTTACAGCAAATTTGTTTTGAAGTATTCTCTTTGTCATGGTTGACAGAAGAGTGTTGTAGTGACAACAAGAGGTTCGTTTGACTAAAATTAAAAAGTCGTCAAAAGGTTGAACTTAAATCTTATTCAAAATTAAATCTCAAAGGCACTTGCAACGATGATTATTTTTCATTCTCGCATAATATGTAACTTTAAGGTTATCCCGAAGTCATTATTTCGAAAAATCATAATTCTACAAAACTGAAACTGAAAACGAGATTTCGTGATTCATGTTTGGTATTAAGTGATCGTTATGGTATTTTGATATCTCATACCTTCGAAAGTCCGATCCAAGAGGATGGTTGTCGTAAAAGAATTTCAACTTCAAAAAACATTCTACATGAAAAAAAAATCTAATTAAGTTCAGAAAAATACAGAATAATGAACATTTAGGTATTCACAGTTTCTTGCAGAATCTAAGAGATTGACAGTAAAACATTATAAATTATGAAGTGTATTATATCAAATGCCCTATAATGATGTGAAAGAAATCTATCTAAAAATCAATCGTGTTTACAACAAACTTTTTTTGAAGTATTCTATTTGTCATGGTTATCAGAAGAGAGATGTAGTGACAACAAGAGGTTCGTTTGACTAAAATTAAAAAGTCGTCAAAAGGTTGAACTTGTATCTTATTCAGAATTAAATCCTAAAGGCACTTGCAACGATGATTATTTCTCATTCTCGCATAATATGTAACTTTACGGTTATCCCGAAGTCATTATTTAGAAAAATCACAATTCTACAAAACTGAAACTGAAAACGAGATTTCGTGATTCAAGTTTGGCATCAAGTCGTCGATATGGTTTTTTGATATCTCATACCTTCAATAGTTTGATCCAAGAGGATGGTTGTCACCAAAGATCTTAAACTTCAATAGTCATTCTAAATGAAAAAAAAGTCTGATTATGTTCAGAAATGTACAGAATAATGAACATTAAAGTTTTTACAGTTTCTTGCAGAATCTGGAAGATCGAGAGTCAAATATTATAAATTATGAAAAGTATCATATCCAATGCCCTGAAATGATGTGACAGAAAACTTTTCGAAAATCAATCGTGTTTACAGCAAATTTCTTTTGAATGATTCTCTTTGTCATGGTGGTCAGAAGAGAGTTTCAGTGACAACAAGAGGTTCGTTTGACTAAAATTAAAAATTCTTCGAAAGGTTGAACTTGTATCCTATTTAGAATTAAACCTCAAAGGCACTTGCAACGACGATCTTATTTCATTCTCGCTTTATATGTAACTTTACGGTTATTCCGAAATCATTATTTGGAAAAATCACGATGCTACAAAACTGAAACTGAAAACCAGATTTCATGATTCAAGTTTGGCATTAAGTCATTGTAATGGTATTTTGATATCTCATTCCTGAGATAGTTTGATCCAAGAGCATGGTTGTCGCAAAAGAATTTCAACTTCAACAGTCTTTCTAAATGAAAAAAAAGTCTGATTATGTTCAGAAAAGTACAGAATATTGAACATTAAAGAATTCACTGTTTCGTGCAGAATCTGGAAGATCGAGTGTCAAATATTAGAAATGATGAATCGTTTCTAATCAAATGCCCTGGAATGATGTGAAAGAAATCTATCTAAAAATCAATCGTGTTTACAGCAAATTTCTTTTGAAGTATTCTCTTCGTCATGGTTGTCAGAAGAGAGTTGTAGTGACAACAAGAGGTTCGTTCGACTTAAATTAAAAAGTAATCGAAAGGTTGAACTTATATCTTATTTAGAACTAAACATAAAGGCACTTGCAACGACGATTTTATTTAGTTCCCGCTTGATATGTTACTCTACGGTTATTCCGAAGTCATTATTTAGAAAAATCACGATGCTACAAAACTGAAACTGAAAACCAGATTTCGTGATTCAAGTTTGGCATTAAGTCGTTGTCATGGTATTTTGATATCTCATACCTTAGATAGTTTGATCCAAGTGCATGGTTGTCTTAAGAGAATTTTAACTTCAATAATCATTCTTAATAAAAATATCATCTAGTGAAGATCAGAAAAGTACAGAATAATGAACATTAAGGTATTCACAGTTTCTTGCAGAATCTGAGAGATCGAGAGTCGAACATTTTAAATGAAGAGGTGTTTCAAATCGAATGCTCTGTAATGATGTAAAAGAAATCTATTTAAAAATCAATCGTGTTTACAGCAAAAGTCTTTTGGAGTATTCTATTTGTCATGGTGGTCAGAAGAGAGTTTTACTGACAACAAGAGGTTTATTTAACTAAAATTAAGAAGTCGTCGAAAGGTTGAATTTGTATCTTATTCAGAATTAAATCTTAAAAGGCACTTGCAACGACGATTTTATATCATTCTCGCATAATATGTAACTTTAAGGTTGTCGTAAGAGAATTTTAATTTCAATAGTCTTTCTGAATGAAAAAAAAATCTAATTAAGTTTAGAAAAGTACAGAATAATGAACATTAAGGTATGTACAGTTTCTTGCAGAATCTGAGAGATCGAGAGTCAAACACTATTAATTATGATGTGTATCATATCAAATGCCCTGAAACGATGTGACAGAAATCTATCCAAAAATCAATCGTGTTTACAGCAAATTTATTTTAAATGATTCTACTTATCATAGTGGTCAGAAGAGAGTTTCAGTGACAACAAGAGGTTCATTTGAGTAAAATTAAAAAGTTGTCGAGAGATGAATTTGTATCTTATTCAGAACTATATCTTAAAGGCACTTGCAACGATGATTTTTTTTCATTCCCGCTTGATATGTAACCCTACGGTTATCCCGAAGTCGTTATTTGCAAAAAATCACAATTCTACAAAACTGAAACTGAAAACGAGATTTCGTGATTCAAGTTTGGCGTCGGTTTAAGTCGTCGTTATGTTATTTTGATATCTCATACCTTCAATAGTTTGATCCAACAGGATGGTTGTCGCAAAAGAATTTTAACTTCAATAGTCATTCTAAATGAAAAAAAAGTCTGATTAAGTTCAGAAAAGTACAGAATAATGAACATTAAGGTATGTACAGTTTCTTGCAGAATCTGAGAGATCGAGAGTCAAACATTATTAATTATGAAGTGTATCATATCAAATGCCCTGAAATGATGTGACAGAAATCTATCCAAAAATCAATCGTGTTTACAGCAAATTTATTTTGAATGATTCTCTTTATCATAGTGGTCAGAAGAGAGTTTCAGTGACAACAAGAGGTTCATTTGAGTAAAATTAAAAAGTTGTCGAGAGATGAATTTGTATCTTATTCAGAACTATATCTTAAAGGCACTTGCAACGATGATTTTTTTTCATTCCCGCTTGATATGTAACTCTACGTTTATCCCGAAGGCATTATTTGGAAAAATCACAATTCTACAAAACTGAAACTGAAAACGACGTTTTCTTGATTCAAGTTTGGCATTAAGTCGTTGTAATAGTATTTTGATATCTCATACCTAAGATAGTTTGATCCAAGAGCATGGTTGTCATAAGAGAATTTTAACTTCAATAATTATTCTTAATAAAAAAAACATCTAATTAAGTTCAGAAAAGAACAGAATAATGAACATTAAGGTATTCACAGTTTCTTGCAGAATCTGAGAGGCCGAGAGTCGAACTTTTTAAATGATGAAGTGTTTCAAATCAAATGCCCTGTAATGATGTGAAAGAAATCTATCTAAAAATCAATCGTGTTAACAGAAAATGTCTTTTGGAGTATTCTTTTTGTCATGATGGTCAGAAGAAAGTTTAATTGACAACAAGAGGTTTATTTGACTCAAATTAAGAAGTCGTCGAAAGGTTGAACTTGTATCTTATTCAGAATTAAATCTTAAAAGGCACTTGCAACGACGATTTTATTTCATTCTCGCATAATATGTAACTTTAAGGTTGTCGTAAGAGAATTTTAATTTCAATAGTTTTTCTGAATGAAAAAAAAATCTAATTAAGTTGGACGTGGAACAACAGGTGGAAGAAATGTGGGAGGAAAATTGGACGGGTGAGGTGGAAAGTGTGGAGGTAGAGGAGTTTAGGGAGACAGAAAGTGAGAGTGGGGAGAGTGAAAAATGGGATGTGTGGAAAGTGGTGAATGATTTTAAGGTCAGGAGAACAGGATAAATTCCTAAGAGTAAGAGTGAGATAAAATGGAGTGAGGAAGAAATAACACCAACGCGGGAAGAAAGTAATCATGGTAATAAAGTAGCAGAAGCAGGAGTAGCCGAAAGTGAAAGGACCTGTGAAAATGCCAAAGAAAATGTAGACAAGGAGGTAGACATGAGTACTAGCAGTAGAGTAACGAGGTCAGGAGTAACTGCGAGTGAAAAGTTTTGTGAAATTTCTACAGAAATCGTATACAGGGAAGTAAACGAAAGTATTAGCGACAAAGTAGACAAGACAAAAGTAACTACCGGTGAAAAAGCTGGTGAAATTAGTGGTGGAATCGGCGTCGAGTGTAGACAAAGGGATGAGGTGGAAAATGTGGAAATGGGGAGGGAAGGTGATATAGAAGTCAATGGGGAAGAGATAGGACAGATAATGGAAAGGTTGGCAAGTGGGGATAATATAAATGATGAGCAACTAATACAGATAAAGGTTGCAATGCAGAAATTTGTGGAACAAATCGACTGGTCTCCAAATCGAAAGTTTTATAAAACTTCTACTAAAAAGTTGAGTGAACAAGCTGAAGGTTTTCAGACTAGTTCACGTCAAGGGGGGGGGGGGGGGTGGAACTGTGCGAAGCCCAGTTGAGGAAGTAGACGATGAAGTAAGTGGTTTGGTGAGAGATAATAGGTTTTTCTTTAAGGTCTTGTTGGATGGGAAACCATTTCAAGCATTACACGACACTAGTGCCACGGTGTCCATTGTGGGGGAGTCAGTAGCCAAGCATTTTCAAGCGAAAATAAAACCTTGCGCTGCAAGTCTCAAACAAGTAGGTAATGACTATCTGACGGTCTTAGGTCAACTAGACCTAAATATCAATATAGATGGCCGGGTAGAGAAGATTTTGCCCAGAGCGGTGAAAGGCATTTCTAATGATATAATCCTGGGGCAAGATTTCATCCAGGCGTTCGGAATTTGTTGTAACTATGCGGATGGCTCGTGGAAAAGTGGTTCAAGTGGCACACGGCACCAGTTCACGAGGGCTGATGGAGAGTACGGTGTAACCTTAATGGCAGAATGTGCAGTGGTGAAGGAAACACCAGGAGAGGAAGGACTGATAGAAGACCTAGCCAAGGAAACTTTGCCTCAGAAAGGCGATGGAGATAGCAGGTTTTGCATCGACTGCAGAGATGTAAATAAGGTATCTCGCAAGGACGCGTATGCCTTACCCAGTGTAGACACGGTGTTAGACAAGTTGC
Source organism: Encarsia formosa (assembly GCA_038277355.1). NCBI lineage: Eukaryota > Metazoa > Arthropoda > Insecta > Hymenoptera > Aphelinidae > Encarsia > Encarsia formosa. The sequence continues at coordinate 69,702,578 of CM076186.1, read as the reverse complement.
GGAAATGCAGGTATATATGTAGGATAGACTTAGGACAGGCGTATTTTCAAATTCCCATGGATACTGCGAGTCGCAAGTATACTTATGTTTTCTTTTTCCTTTCAGGTATATGTAGACTAACATTGTGTCGTCTGGGTATTATGTTTGTTTATTTCATTTTTAGGTTAGGGATAGCAGGTCAACGTAAAGTTTGTAATGTAGTAGACTGTGCTGTCCTGTGTAGTCCAGGAAAGGTAAGGATCAAAATGAATTGTAGACGTATTCTTATTGTGTTTGTTATGAAATTTGTTCACAGGATGGCAGAAGCGGTAGACACGGTGAACGACTGGTCCGAGCAACTCACCGACATGTTCATGGAGGATCACTTCCGCGACATGTTGGATGAGCTCGTGGCAGAAGAATGTGCGGCTTCCTTGCCGTCGGAGCAACGACAAGCCCCCGAGGGCGAAGAAATCCCGGAGCAGGTAGTGATCGCCCCGCCGAGTGACCTGCCGGTAGACCTTGTCCCCCTCTCCCTGGACAAGAACCGGGAGACTCCCTCCTTTCATGAGGTCCTGCATGGGGTGGAAGTGCTCCTCTTGCAGGAGGAGAGTGAGGCGGGATTCGACCCGGTGGCCGAGAGCCGTGCCGCCGAGGAAGAACTTAGGGCCTACGAGCGGCGGAACGCGGGCCGGGTCTTGCCGGAAGGGGGAGAGGCCATGGAATTCATAGAGGAAGCCCCCCCCCCCCCTCCAACCTTGCCAGTGGGTCATCCATCCCGTGGGAGGACATCCGAGACCAGCCGCTCGTCTCGACTACGGTGGTCGACGGAGTCCCGGTGGCCTACGCGGCCCTAAACATTTATCCAGCCGGCTACGAGGACGATCTGAGGGAGGAGGCACAAAGGGAGAGGGAAGAGACGGCACCGCGAAGGAAGAAGAAGAAGAAGAAGAAGAAGAACAACCCCCGACGACAATTTACCCTGGACGACTACGTCTCGGGGGGTTCCAACTCTTCTCCTCGCCGTTCTTCACCTCGCCCTCTTTCCCCAGTCACTTTACCTGTAGTAGACCAGACCCCGACGACCACGACGAATACGGACGGACCGGCCCGAGTTCCCGTTGGGCGAGGGGCCATTAAGCGTACCGTCCGGGGTTCGAGTCCGGTCGCTCCCGCGACTTCCGTGCCAGTTTCGACTGCCATAGAGACCGCGGGGGTGACTAGGGCTCCTGCTCGGATGGACGTCGACGACCCGTCCCCCTTTGGGTACCTACCCTTTTACAACCGAGGCCTTCCAGCCAAGCTTGAGGGTCGATTGTTCGGGGGTCTGGCTATCGTGGCCACAGACCCCCACATAGACCCACCCCCCAATTGTTGTTTCGGGTGCTGGTCCCTGAGTCATGAGACTCGCCACTGCCCCCGTTATCTAGTGAGGCCCTTCTGCGATAATTGCGGTCGCAGGGGTGTTCGGGTGGAGGAGTGCCCTCACTGTAGTTCGGCGTACCGATTACGCCTGCGTAATCGGGAACGCGACGAAGCGAGGGCGGTCCTTCCCGTCGAGCAATTTCCGGCCATGTCCCAGGCCAGAAGAAGGACTCGGTGAGACACGCTGAGCTCTGCGACCCGGGTTGTCCGCGAGGTGGGCGCGCCGGGTTCGGCACCAGTGGCGGGAGGATCGGTCTCGGGGAAACGCGCCCGGGTTAGCGGTGGGGACGAGCTTGCGGAAGTCGTCGAGGTTCCAGTCGCTCCTTCTCCGGCCAACCTGGTAGACGCTTCGGTCTGGCATCGCCTGGAGCCGGTGAATCCGGTTGAGCCAAGGTTACTTGACAGGTATGGCGGGAGAGCGAGCGGCTGAAGCGTCGGCGACTCGGATAAAAAAAAAAATTTTTTTTTGTAGACTTATATTTTAATTTTTTTTTTTATTTTTTTTCATTTCTTTATTTTTATTTGTTGTTAATTTTTTTTTGTAGACAATTTGTAGAATGACGGATTGTAGACGAGTAGACCATTGTAAGGAAAATTGGGTAGACTGAGCAGTGAGTATACCACCAATCTTGTTTTTTTTTTGTGGTTTCCAGAGGTGACTGGACATTGCCAGGTGTTTTGTCAGGCGAAACATAACGGGTATGTTTCGGCTTGGCAGGGGGGAGTTGCGAGGGAGTGAATCCCTCGTAAATTATTTTTCTTACCTGGCAGTGTCAGGTCACCTGGGAAACAGTGAAATAATTAATTTGTTTGTTTACTTTCCCAGGTGATAACCATGCCATTTTCTCGCGCAGCAGAAGCCGACCACGTGACCACGATCGCCGTCGGCTGAACGCTGCTGTTGCAGTAGCACGAGCACTAGGCACGCGCACGACACATACACACACACACATGTTCACCACCCGGGAAGGCTCTCCCGGCCCAGGGCGCGCACGTACACACACCTACACCACACACGGGTTCGATTTCTCCGTCGGGGAGTTTTCGGCGACGGAGGAGGTGCGCGGTGCGTAATGGCAGACGACGCAACTGCGTCGCCAAGCGCGTGCGCGCACGCTCATCACAGTAGACACGGGCGTGAGTGAGATTTTATTTTTTTTTGTATTGTGTACGTTGCGCGAACAATGTGTGCGTATGGGGGAGAGCGAGAGAGAGAGTATGTGCGCGAGGGATAGGTTAACGCGGTGAGTGCCTCGTGTGCATTACTTTTATTCTTCATTAAGGATTTTCGCGCGTACTATAGGTGGCGTGGCGATCGCCACCGGAAGATTGTAGACGAGAGCGTGATTGGGTGTTGTGGCGTGAATGTGTCTGATTGGTGGACAAATGACTGTTCCTCGAGTATGAATGAGGCTTAATTAGATTAATTTGTGTTGATTGGCGGAGAGCGTTTGGAGGGAATGGTGAAGAAGGAAGTCGAGTCAGAGAGACGCGGGGAGCGTCACTCTGTTCTCAGTAGCCATAGTGTGAGGTAGTGTTTTCGAGAGTGTGATTTAAAAATTTCTAAGCTCTTCTTTCCGAAGACTTGTTTTAAGAGTTTTTCTTTTTTTTTTTTTTTTGAGTTGTAGACATTTTTTTTTATTTACAGCTAGGTTGATACCAGATAAAAAAAAAAAAAAAAGAAAAACTCTTAAAACAAGTCGACGGAAAGAAGAACTTAGAAATTTTTAAATCACACTCTTGAAAACACAACCTCACACTATGGCTACTGAGAACAGAGTGACGCTCCCCGCGTCTCTCTGACTCGACCTTCTTCTTCACCATCTCCCCTTACTTTTACCCAAAATTCTTATTTTCAAAATGGCCACTTCAATGACTCTCTCTTTTTTTTTTATTTGCTTTCCAACTCTCAATCCGCAGTGGATTAACTCAAGTTTTTTTTTTTATTATCTGGTATCAACCTAGCTGTAAATAAAAAAAAAAATGTCTAAAACTCAAAAAAAAAAAAGAAAAACTCTTTAAATAAGTCTACGGAAAGAAGAACTTAGAAAATTTTTAAATCACACTCTCGAAAACACTACCTCACATTGTGGCTACTCAGAACAGAGTGACGCTCCCCGCGTCTCTCTGACTCGACTCCCTTCTTCACCATCCCCTCCAAACACTCTCCGCCAATCAACACAAATTAATCTAATTAAGCCTCATTCATACTCGAGGAACAGTCATTTGTCCACCAATCAGACACATTCACGCCACAACACCCAATCACGCTCCCGTCTACAATCTTTCGGTGGCGATCGCGACGCCACCTATAGTACGCGCGAAAATCCTAAATAAAGAATAAAAATAATGCACACGAGGCACTCACCGCCTTAACCTATCCCTCGTGCACATACTCTCTCTCTCGCTCTCCCCCATACGAACACATTGTTCGCGCAACGTACACAATACAAAAAAAATAAAATCTCACTCACGCCCGTGTCTACTGTGGTGAGCGTGCGCGCACGCGCTTGGCGACGCAATTGCGTCGTCTGCCAACACGCACCGCGCACCTCCTCCGTCGCCGAAAACTCCCCGACGGAGAAATCGAACCCGTGTGTGGTGTAGGTGTGTGTACGTGTGCGCCCTGGGCCGGGAGAGCCTTCCCGGGTGGTGAACATGTGTGTGTGTGTATGTGTCGTGCGCGTGCCTAGTGCTCGTGCTAATGCAACAGCAGCGTTCAGCCGACGGCGATCGTGGTCACGTGGTCGACTTCTGCTGCGCGAGAAAATGGCATGGTTATCACCTGGGAAAGTAAACAAACAAATTAATTATTTCACTGTTTCCCAGGTGACCTGACACTGCCAGGTAAGAAAAATAATTTACGAGGGATTCACTCCCTCGCAACTCCCCCCTGCCAAGCCGAAACATACCCGTTATGTTTCGCCTTACAAAACACCTGGCAATGTCCAGTCACCTCTGGAAACCACAAAGAACAAGATTGATGGTATACTCACTGCTCAGTCTACCCAATTTTCCTCGCAATGGTCTACTCGTCTACAGTTCGTCAGTCTACATTTCGTTTTGATCCTTACCTTTCCCGGACTACACAGGACAGCACAGTCTACTACATTACAAACTCCACGTTGACCTGCTATTCCTAACCCAAAAATAAACTAAAATAATACCCAGATGACGTAATGTTAGTCTACACATACCTGAAAAAAAAAAAATTTAACAATAAATGAATAATCAACCACACATTACCCATTCCTCGGCTTCAGATATTTCTTCAACCGACTCACATGGATCATACTGTTAGCCTTCGATCCAACTCCCTCTAACCAATAAGTCACTGGAGGTTCGAACTTAGCAATCTTGAATGGTCTGTCCCACTTGGGTGCTAACTTTCCAGACCTTCCTTCTGCCGCGTTCGATAACGTTTTGATTCGTCTCTATACCCAATCTCCGACGTTAAATGTCACCTGTCTACGACCTTTGTTGTACGCCCTTGCCTGTGTCTCCCTGGATTCGTCAAGATGCCTCGCCACTAGATCCCTCAAAGCATCCAACCTCTTCATCCGATCTATACATACCTCTGGATTCATCTCTAGCTTCGGACCTCTCACTTCCAACTCTCGCCGAAGACTTTTGACCGGTTGCGATTGTCTATCAAAGTTTAGATACGCCGGGGACACCTTTGTTGAACTTTGTATCGCCGTGTTCACCGCATGTCTGAACTCATGTAAGTGTTGATCCCAAGTTCGATGATCGTGTCCCACGAAGATGGCGATCATGACCTTGAGAGTTCTATTACTCCTCTCTACCGGATTTGATTGCGGGTGATACTGTGGGATCAAACCTCTCTTGATACCGAATTCTTCCAGGAGTTTGTCCAGATCTTTGTTTTGAAACTCCTTCCCATTGTCTCACAGGAAGAAATCGGGGGTTTCCCAACGAAACAAAATAAATTCTTTAAAAGCTCTCGCTATGCTCTTCCCTGTAGCAGTACGCAAAGGTTTCAGCTCCACCCATCGCGTAAATAAGTCCTGGAACACCAAGATGTATTTGTTTTGAGTTTTGCTCATTGGAAACTCCATCAAGTCGGCTGAAACCACTGCCCAAGGCTGTTCCACTATTCGCCTGCCCATGAGTCCCTGCGGTCCCAGTTGAGAGACCTTGTACTGCTGACAGAGTTCGCATTCATATATGTAGTTCTGGACATCGTGCCAAATGCCCGGCCAATAATATTCTCCGGCCACCCTGTTGTAGGTCTTATTTCGGCCCAGATGTCCTGACGACGTCAGACAATGAGCATCGTGAAGAATTCTCTCTCTTTGGTCCATTGGAATTACCATTTTCCAACCTTCCTCATTGTTTGACACTGGATCCAACAACTTATCTCTGCGGTAACAATAAAGCAAATCCCCGTTTACCCTCCATTCTTTATACTTGTTTGATACTGTCTAACATCTTCCAATTTCTTGACATACCATGGATCTACACTCTCTACAATTTCTTCCACCTCGTCTACATCATAACTCCTTGACAACCAGTCGGGCAAGTAATGATTAGCACCTTTACGATGAATTATCGTGAAATCCCATTGTTGTAAAAACAAAGCCCATCTTGCCAGTCCACCAGTCGGATCCTTCAGGTTTTTGAGATACTTCAAAGCACTGTGATCGGTTATTACCATAAAATGAGTACCCTCAATATAGGGCCTGAATTTTTGGATGCCAAATTTAACAGCCACCATTTCTTTTTTCGACACTGTGTAGTTTTTCTCATGGTTTTTTAGCAAACGGCTGGCAAAACAAACGGGATGTTCTCCGTCTTCAAAGTCTTGAGTCAAAACCGCTCCAATTGAATCTTTGCTGGCATCGGTTTGGACCGTGAAAGGTAGCATGAAATCTGGTCTCGGTAACACTGGAACTTCGGTGAGTGCCCTCTTCAGAGTGTTGAAAGCTTCCTGTTCTTCAGTGCCCCACTTCCAAGGGAATTTCTTCGGCGTCAATCTGGTCAGTGGAATTTTTATCTCCGACTCATGTTCTATGAATCGGTCGTACCAGTTAATGACGCCGAAGAAACTCCTCAAACCTTTCATCCCTTTTGGCGCGGGAATCCTCAGAATAGGGTACACCTTTTCTGGATCAGGTCTCAACCCTTCCGCGTCCAGCAAACAACCCAGGAATTGCACTCGTGAACAACAAAACTCACATTTCTTTGCGTTCACTACCAAACCAGCTTCTGTCAACCTCCTCAGTACGAACTCTACCCAATACAGTAACTCCATAAATGTGAGGGCAATGATGATTATATCGTCTAAGTAGGCAAACACATTTGGTTCTACATCTGGGACAAATAACGCGTCTATCAGTCTTTGGAAAGTTCTTGGGGCATTTGAAAGACCAAAAGGCATTCGCAAAAATTCGAACAATCCTTTCCCTAGGACTGCGAAAGCTGTATACTTGCGACTCGCAGGATCCATGGGAATCTGAAAGTACGCCTGTTTTAAGTCTATCGTACACATGTACCTGGCTTTTCGCAACTTGTCCAAAACCGTGTCTACACTGGGCAAGGCATACGCGTCCTTGCGAGATACTTTATTCACATCTCTGTAGTCTATGCAAAACCTATAGTTCCCATCACCTTTCTTTATGATTACCGGTGCACTTCTCCACTCACTATTTGATGGTTGAATGATCCCGGTCTCTAACATCCTGTCTACTTCTCTACGAGCTACTTCCTCCATAGCCGGTGACATTCTGCGATGAGCATGACGTACCGGCACTGCTCCTTCGGTTAGTTCTATCCGATGCTGCGTTAGCGTAGTGAAACCCTGGAATTCTTCCGGTGGAGGCAAAATTTTCTTTGCGAGATCTTCGATCTGTCGTTTTTCTTCCTCGGAGATTTCGACAAGACCTGCGCATTCAGCCAATATCTCGGCCACCATTTCGACCCGCCGTTTCTCTTCCGGTGTTTCTTTCACTACTGCACATTCTACAATTAGTGTTTCACCGTTCTCTCCATCAGCCTTCGTGAACTGGTGCCGTATGCCACTCGAACCACTTTTCCAGGAGCCATCCGCATAGTCACAACAAATCTCAAACGCTGGGATGAAGTCTTGTCCCAGAATTATGTCGTTAGAGATGCCTTTCACCGCTCTGGGCGAAATCTTCTCGACTTGGCCATCTATACTCATCATCAGATCTAACTGGCCCAATACTGTGAGATAGTCATTACCCACTTGTTTGAGGCTTGTAGCGCAAGGTTTTAGTTTCTCTCGAATATGCTCAGCTACCGACTCCTCCACAATAGACACAGTGGCCCCAGTGTCGTGTAATGCTTGGAATGGTTTCCCATCCAGCAAGACCTTGAAGAAAAACCTGTTATCTCTCACCAAACCACTTACTTCATCGTCTACTTCCTCAACTGGGCTTTAAACAGTTCCACCCCCCCCCCCTTGACGTGAACTAGTCTGAAAACCTTCAGCTTGCTCACTCACACTTCCAGTAGGGGCTTTGTAAAACCTTCGATTCGGAGACCAGTTGATTTGTTCCACAAATTTCTGCATTGCAATATTTATCTGTGTTAGTTGCTCATCACTTATATTATCCCCACTTGCCAACCTTTCAATCAATTGTCCTATCTCTTCCTCATTAACCTTTAAATCACCTTCCTTCCCTGTTTCCACATTTTCCACCTCATCCCTTTGTCTACACTCAACGCCGATTTCACCACTAATTTCACCAGCTTTTTCACCTGTAGTTACTTTTGTCTTGTCTACTTTGTCGCTAATACTTTCGTTTACCTCCTTGTAAACGATTTCTGTAGGATTTTCACAAAACTTTTCACTTGTAGTTACTCCTGACCTCGTTACTCTACTGCTAATACTCATGTCTACACCCTTGTCTACATTTTCTTCGGCGTTTTCACAGGTCCTTTCACTTCCGGCTACTCCTGCTTCTGCTACTTTATTACCATGATTACTTTCTTCCTGCGTTGGTGTTATTTCTTCCTCACTCCATTTTATCCCACTCTTACTCTTAGGAATTGCTCCTGTTCTCCTGGCCTTAAAATCATTCACCACTTTCCACACATCCCATTTTTCACTCTCCTCACTCTCACTCTCTGTCTCCCTAAACTCCTCTACTTCCTCATTTTTCTCCTCGCCCGTCCAATCTTCCTCCCACATTTCTTCCACCTGTCGTTCCACGTCCACCTCCTTCTCTCCGTCTACTTCATCATTGTTGTCTCCTGTCATTGTGGCCTTTGTTTGATGTTTGGGAGTGTTGGGCCACCCTACGCTCCCGCCTTGGCGTTTCCCAGCAAGGCTAACAATTTTGAACAATTTGCACAGTTTCTCACTGTAACACCCTTTGCTCCACAAACTTGACAACTTGTTTCTTGGGCATTCAATGGGCAACTATTTGCAAAATGTCCAGTTTGTCTGCATTTATAGCAGCATAGATCTGGGCATTGCCAAATACGATGACCAGGTCTTTCACAATTACGACAGTTGCCCATTGGTCTACCTTCATTTTGTTGTTGTCGAGATTGTTGATGTTGGGTTTGTCTATTATCTCGTTCTAATTGTTTTCTCGCTTGCTGGGTTTGTTGATTTATTTGTTGTGTCTGTATTTGAGGTCCTAGTTGTGGTGGCTTCATTTGTCGTTGTCTATTTGCGTTTTGTTGGTTATACCGTTTGTTACTTAACTGGTTATTTTGCACTTGAATACCTGCTACTTCATTCTTCTGACTTTGAGTCGGACTGTCTATGCTTTTTCTCTTCTTGTCTTCCTTCTTTGCATTCTTTCCTTCGCCACTAACCGCCGCCACTTCATTTACTGCAGCCACTTTGCTTTTGGTGCTCGTAACAGCCGCTATAGGTATCCTGCATTTGTCTTTGGTTGGTGGTCCTACAAATCTGTTACAATCCTCTCTCTGTGTTTCATATTTTCTTCCGTAGTGTTCCAAATCGTCTACCGTGTCTACCCTTTTGTTGTCCAAGTACCATCCGTATTCAGGTTGCAACCCTCTTCTTATTATCTCTATCTGTTCGTCTTCTTCCAGAGGACGTTTTAAGTATTTAAATAGGACGCCCGGACAAGTGATGTAATTTGAGATCGTTTCTCCTTTGCCTTGAGTCCTATTCCTTATTTCATCCATAACCTCATACTATGAGTATTGGCCAATAAAGTTCCTCTGGAACGACTTTTTAAACTCATGCCACGTTTCAATCTTCAAAATCGCTGTATCGTACCACCTTAACGCACGATCTTCCATTACACTCGCTACTGCGTTTATTATTTGAGTGTCCGACATTTTGCTATTCCGTCTACACCTGTCTAGTTTGTTTAGGAACTGTTCTGGGTTTTCTTTTGCCTCATCCCCTGAGAATTTTAAATTCCAGTCCTTAAATATTCTCACACAATTGATATTGCCAGACTGTGTATACCCGTGTCTACGATGTCTTACTGGTAATCGGCTGTCTGATGATGAAGTACTACGATTTCGTCTTGAGACATGTCTATACTCTCTCGAACCAGATCTATTGCGATAATTTCGTGTACGTCTACTATGTTCCCTATCACATCTATGGCCTTGGATCCACGACCCATGACGACTTCACACATTTATGGAGTTACTGTATTGGATAGAGTTCGTACTGAGGAGGTTGACAGAAGCTGGTTTGGTAGTGAACGCAAAGAAATCTGAGTTTTGTTGTTCACGAGTGAAATTCCTGGGTTCTTTGCTGGACGCGGAAGGGTTGAGACCTGATCCAGAAAAGGTGTACCCTATTCTGAGGATTCCCGCGCCAAAAGGGATGAAAGGTTTGAGGAGTTTCTTCGGCGTCATTAACTGGTACGGCCGATTCATAGAACATGAGTCGGAGATAAAAATTCTACTGACCAGATTGACGTCGAAGAAATTCCCTTGGAAGTGGGGCACTGAAGAACAGGAAGCTTTCGACACTCTGAAGAGGGCACTCACCGAAGTTCCAGTGTTACCGAGACCAGATTTCATGCTACCTTTCACGGTCCAAACCGATGCCAGCAAAGATTCAATTGGAGCGGTTTTGACCCAAGACTTTGAAGACGGAGAACATCCTATTTGTTTTGCCAGCCGTATGCTAAAAAACCATGAGAAAAACTCCACAGTGTCGGAAAAAGAAATGGTGGCTGTTAAATTTGGCATCGAAAAATTCAGGCCCTATATTGAGGGTACTCATTTTACGGTAATAACCGATCACAGTGCTTTGAAGTATCTCAAAAACCTGAAGGATCCGACTGGTAGACTGGCAAGATGGGCTTTGTTTTTACAACAATGGGATTTCACGATAATTCATCGTAAAGGTGCTAATCATTACTTGACCGACTGGTTGTCAAGGAGTTATGATGTAGACGAGTTGGGAGAAATTGTAGAGAGTGTAGATCCGTGGTATGTCAAGAAATTGGAAGAGGTTAGACAGTATCCAAACAAGTATAAAGAATGGAGGGTAGACGGGGATTTGCTTTATTGTTACCGCAGAGATAAGTTGTTGGATCCAGTGTCAAACAACGAGGAAGGTTGGAAAATGGTAATTCCAACGGACCAAAGAGAGAGAATTCTTCATGATGCTCATTGTCTGACGTCGTCAGGACATCTGGGCCGAAATAAGACCTACAACAGGGTGGCCGGAGAATATTATTGGCCGGGCATTTGGCACGATGTCCAGAACTACATATATGAATGCGAACTCTGTCAGCAGTACAAGGTCTCTCAACTGGGACCGCAGGGACTCATGGGCAGGCGAATAGTGGAACGGCCTTGGGCAGTGGTTTCAGCCGACTTGATGGAGTTTCCAATGAGCAAAACTCAAAACAAATACATCTTGGTGTTCCAGGACTTATTTACGCGATGGGTGGAGCTGAAACCTCTGCGTACTGCTACAGGAAAGAGCATAGCAAGAGCTTTTGAAGAATTAATCTTGTTCCGTTGGGAAATCCCCTATTTCTTCCTGTCGGACAATGGGAAGGAGTTTCAAAACAAAGATCTGGAGAAACTCCTGGAAGAATTCAGTATCAAGAGAGCTTTGATCCAACCGTATCACCCGCAATCATATCCGGTAGAGAGGAGTAATAGAACTCTCAAGGTCATGATCGCCATCTTCGTGGGACACGATCATCGAACTTGGGATCAACACTTACATGAGTTCAGACATGCGGTGAACACGGCGATACAAAGTTCAACAAAGGTGTCCCCAGCGTATCTAAACTTTGGTAGACAACCGCAACCGGTCAAAAGTCTTCGGCGAGAGTTGGAAGTGAGAGGTCCGAAGCTAGAGATGAATCCAGAGGTATGGATAGATCGGATGAAGAGGTTGGATGCTTTGAGGGATCTAGTGGCGAGGCATCTTGACGAATCCAGGGAGACACGGGCAAGGGCGTACAACAAAGGTCGTAGACAGGTGACATTTAACGTCGGAGATTGGGTATGGAGACGAATTAAAACGTTATCGAACGCAGCAGAAGGAAGGTCTGGAAAGTTAGCACCCAAGTGGGACGGACCATTCAAGATTGCTAAGTTCGAACCTCCAGTGACTTATTGGTTAGAGGGAGTTGGATCTAAGGCTAACAGTATGATCCATGTGAATCGGTTGAAGAAATATCTGAAGCCGAGGACTAGATAATGTGTGGTTGATTATTCTTTCATTGTTAAATTTTTTTTTTTCAGGTATGTGTAGAATAACATTGTGTCGTCTGGGTATTATTTAAGTTTATCTTTGAGTTAGGAATAGCAGGTCAACGTGAAGTTTGTAATGTAGTAGACTGTGCTGTCCTGTGTAGTCCGGGAAAGGTAAGGATCAAAACGAAATGTAGACTGACGAACTGTAGACGAGTAGACCATTGCGAGGAAAATTGGGTAGACTGAACAGTGAGTGTACCACCAATCTTGTTCTTTGTGGTTTCCAGAGGTGACTATACATTGCCAGGTGTTTTGTAAGACGAAACATAACGGGTATGTTTCGGCTTGGCAGGGGGGAGTTGCGAGGGAGTGAATCCCTCGTAAATTATTTTTCTTACCTGGCAGTGTCAGGTCACCTGGGAAACAGTGAAATAATTAATTTGTTTGTTTACTTTCCCAGGTGAGAACCATGCCGCTTTCTTGCGCAGCAGATGCCGACCACGTGGCGACGATCGCCGTCGGCTGGACGCTGCTGTTGCAGCAGCACGAGCACCCGGCGCGTGCACGACACATACACACACACACATGTTCACCACCCGGGAAGGCTCTCCCGGCCCAGGGCGCGCACGTACACACACATACACCACACATGGGTTCTGATTCTCCGTCGGGGAGTTTTCAGCGACGGAGGAGGTGCGCGGCGCGTGTCGGCAGACGACGCAACTGCGTCGCCATGCGCGTGCGCGCATGCTCACCACACTAGACATGGGCGTGAGTGAGATTTTATTTTTTTTTTGTATTGTGTACGTTGCGCGAACAATGTGTGCGTATGTGGGAGAGCGAGAGAGAGAGAGAGTATGTGCGCGAGGAATAGGTTAACGCGGTGATTGCCTCGTGTGCATTATTTTTATTCTTTATTTCGGATTTTCGCACGTTTTTTAGGTGGCGTGGCGATCGCCACCAGAAGATTGTAGACGGGAGCGTGATTGGATGTTGTGGCGTGAATGTGTCTGATTGGTGGACAAATGACTGTTGCTCGAGTATGAATGAGGCTTAGTTAGATTAATTTGTGTTGATTGGCGGAGAGTGTTTGGAGGGGATGGTGAAGAAGGAAGTCGAGTCAGAGAGACGCGGGGAGCGTCACTCTGTTCTCAGTAGCCATAGTGTGAGGTAGTGTTGATTTCAAGAGTGTTTCAAGAGTGTTGAGTTCGAGAGTGTGATTTCAATTTCTAAGCTCTTCTTTCCGTAGACTTGTTTTAAGAGTTTTTCTTTTTTTTTTTTTTTTTTTGAGTTTTCGACATTTTTTTTTATTTACAGCTAGGTTGATACCAGATAAAAAAAAAAAAAAAAGAAAACTTGGGTTAATCCACTGCCCATTGAGAGTTGGAAAGCAAATAAAAAAAAAAGAGAGAGTAATTGAAGTGGCCATTTTGGAAATAGAAATTTTGGGTAAAAGTAAGGTTTTCTATATTATTTATTGGAAAGTTGGAAAAGCATGTTTTTTTTGTTGTTTTATTTTTTTGTTGCGGTTTTTATAAATAAAAATTTATTCGCGTACACTTAAACAATAAATAAATGCGATTTTCCTTTACGTGGCATCCCGCCATTTTGAAGACAAAATTTTCATTTATATTCCTTTGTTCTCAAATTAAATTTGTTTGTAATTGTAGACTTGATTTTCCGTCGACAGGAATAAAATGAATTTAACCTAAAATTTTTGTAATAATTTATTTCTTCTCTCTCTAGTTCACCAACCATTCCCGGAGGTTTTTTCTCCGTGGGAACCCTGAATCCAGATTAAGAAGTGTTTCCCCGTTTTATTTTTAGAAAGAATTTCCTTGTAACGGGAGGGCCCGGGAAACTCTCTTAGTTATTTAAGGGAGGCACTTTTCTCAAGAAATACCCCGTTACAAGTGTTTCAAATCAAATGCCCTGTAATGATGTGAAAGAAATCTATTCAAAAATCAATCGTGTTTACAGAAAATGTCTTTTGGAGTATTCTATTTGTCATGGTGGTCAGGAGAGAGTTTAATTGACAAGAAGAGGTTTATTTGACTAAAATTAAGAAGTCGTCGAAAGGTTGAACTCTTATCTTATTCAGAATTAAATCTTAAAAGGCACTTGCAACGACGATTTTATTTCATTCTCGCATAATATGTAACTTTAAGGTTGTCGTAAGAGAATTTTAATTTCAATAGTCTTTCTGAATGAAAAAAAATCTAATTAAGTTCAGAAAAGTACAGAATAATGAGTATTAAGGTATGTACAGTTTCTTGCAGAATCTGAGAGATCGAGAGTCAAACATTATTAATTATGAAGTGTATCATATCAAATGCTCTGAAATGATGTGACAGAAATCTATCCAAAAATCAATCGTGTTTACAGCAAATTTCTTTTGAAGTATTCTCTTTGTCATGGTTGTCAGAAGAGAGTTGTAGTGACGACAAGAGGTTCGTTTGACTTAAATCAAAAAGTCATCGAATGGTTGAACTTGTATCTTATTTAGAATTAAACCTTAAAGGCACTTGCAACGACGATTTTTTTTCATTCCCGCTTTATATGTAACTTTACGGTTATTCCGAAGTCATTATTTGGAAAAATCACAATTCTACAAAACTGAAACTGAAAACGAGATTTCGTGATTCAAGTTTGGCATTAAGTCGTCGTTATGGTATTTTGATATCTCATACCTTCAATAGTTTGATCCAAGAGCATGGTTGTCGTAAGAGAATTTTAACTTCAATAATCATTCTTAATAAAAAAAACATCTAATTAAGTTCAGAAAAGTACAGAATAATGAACATTAAGGGATTCACAGTTTCTTGCAGAATCTGAGAGATCGAGAGTCAAACATTATAAATGATGAAGTGTTTCAAATCAAATGCCCTTCAAAGATGTGAAAGAAATCTATCTAAAAATCAATCGTGTCTACAGCAAATGTCTTTTGAAGTATTCTATTTTTCATGGTGGTCAGAAGAGAGTTGTAGTGACAACAAGAGGTTCGTTTGACTTTAATTAAAAAGTCATCGAAAGGTTGAACTTGTATCTTATTCAGAATTAAATCTTAAAGGCACTTGCAACGACGGTTTTATTTCATTCCCGCTTGATATGTAACTCTACGGTTATCCCGAAGTCATTATTTGGAAAAATCACAATTCTACAAAACTGAAACTGAAAACGAGATTTCGTGATTCAAGTTTGGCATTAAGTCGTCGTTATGGTATTTTGATATCTCATACCTTCAATAGTTTGATCCAAGAGGATGGTTGTCGCAAAAGAATTTTAACTTCAATAGTTATTCTAAATGAAAAAAAAGGCTGATTATGTTCAGAAAAGTACAGAATATTGAACATTAAAGTATTTACAGTTTCTTGCAGAATCTCGAAGATCGAGAGTCAAATATTATAAATGATGAAGTGTTTCAAATCAAATGCCCTTCAATGATATGAAAGAAATCTATCTAAAAATCAATCGTGTCTACAGCAAATGTCTTTTGAAGTATTCTATTTTTCATGGTGGTCAGAAGAGAGTTTTAGTGACAACAAGAGATTTATTTGACTTAAATTAAAAAGTCATCGAAAGGTTGAACTTGTATCTTTTTTAGAATTAAACCTTAAAGGCACTTGCATCGACGATTTTATTTCATTCTCGCTTTATTTGTAACTTTACGGTCATTCCGAAGTCATTAATTGCAAAAAACACGATGCTACAAAACTAAAACTGAAAACGAGATTTCGTGATTCAAGTTTGGCATTAAGTCGTTGTAATGGTATTTTGATATCTTATACCTTAGATAGTTTGATCCAAGAGCATGGTTGTCGTAAGAGAATTTTAACTTCAATAATCATTCTTAATAAAAAAAACATCTAATTAAGTTCAGAAAAGTGCAGAATAATGAACATTAAGGGATTCACAGTTTCTTGCAGAATCTGAGAGATCGAGAGTCAAACATTATAAATGATGAAGTGTTTCAAATCAAATGCCCTTCAATGATGTGAAAGAAATCTATCTAAAAATCAATCGTGTCTACAGCAAATGTCTTTTGAAGTATTCTATTTTTCATGGTGGTCAGAAGAGAGTTTTAGTGACAATAAGAGGTTTATTTGACTCAAATTAAGAAGTCGTCGAAAGGTTGAACTTGTATCTTATTCAGAATTAAATCTTAAAGGCACTTGCAACGATGATTTTATTTCATTCTCGCATAATATGTAACTTTAAGGTTGTCGTAAGAGAATTTTAATTTCAATAGTCTTTTTGAATGAAAAAAAATCTAATTAACTAATCATCTAACGAAGGTTAAAAGTTTGAGGAAGACTTGTCGTTTGCATGTTAATATCGTTGACTATAAGAGGTGATTCTGGTATTTTGGCGACTTTTTTTATTTCATTGACTAGACACATGGAATATAGCGATCGGAAGTAATCTCGGTTTATATCGTTCTGATTAAAAGAAATCTCTTCTTTAATCAAATTTTTTCAAAATTTTTGAATTTTGACTTCATTTTCGAAAAAGATTGCACTAATTTATGATTCATTGGATTTTGGTCAAAATGAAACAATAAGATCTCTTCATTTCAGTCGAAAAATTATTTCAATTATTGCACACAGATAGTCTGTTTCGTAATCTTTATAAATTGGCGAGAAAACTGCAAATTTATTGTGTTAAACACTCTATTATTTTTAACAGAAGAATATTCTTGACTCTTGTTTAAACGACTTCATCCCACACCTGTCAAAAAGATTGTTCTTTTTAAATGATAAGATGCAAAATTTCTGATTCTGAAAATAGTGTATACTTCTTTGATTTCATACTCTGAAGTTAGGGCTCAAGTTAATGGTTGAACCTTATGTTGAAAGTTTTAGGAAGACTTGTCGTTGCAAAGATAGTTTTGTTGAGTATAAGAATAAGAGGTAAATCTGGAACTCGAGCGACTTTTTGTCTAACATTGACTAGACTCATATAGTACAGAAATCTAAAGAAATCTATGTGTTTACCGTATTTTTTCATAGAAAACTCATCTTCGATTCAAATTTAAAAAATTTTTTTCGGAGTATTACTTCATCTTGAAAAAAAAAGTTGGAATGATTTATTACTGATTAGGTTTTTGTAACTATTCAAAAATTAGATGTCTTTATTTCAGAATAAATAATAAGTTTTATTATAGTAGAATGAAGGTCTGGTTAGTCATCTTTATAATTTGACGAGACAAATGCACATTAATTGAGTTCAGCACTCTGTTAAGAGTGCTGCCTACCGCGCGGAGAGCGCCACCTAACGATGCATTACGGGCGCGTGGAAAAAGTTCCTGACAAAATACGCTTTCAATAATGATTTAATCATTCCCAAAAAAATCTCAAAAAATAGTTAAAATTATTCTACACTTGCCTTACTATCTGGTTTTCCCGAAAAATTTTTCTAAATGCTTGAAAACAATGATTGAAAATCTCGGTAAAATCGGCGTCAGCTGCGCATGTTAATGCCGATGACAAAGAATTACTTACTGCGAATTATTCCTTCACTTGATGAAAAAACCAGATAGTAAGGGACTTGTAGGCTGAAATAACGAATTTTTTGGTATTTTTTTCGTAACAATCGGTGGATTCTAGCGGCCACATTTTATCAGGAACTATTTCAGCCGGCTGGTTGTTGTGATTTTAGTCTTTCGGGATAAAACAGAGCGGATATCTAGTTCGCCGCCCGACCGTATCTGGCGTCGATGCAAAAATTCAAGGGCGTACATATTTTTGTGAGTTGCTGGGGCCCCGGGGCTTAGCGACAGCTGTTACGGTGTGAGTTCCGACTGCATGGCAGAATGTTCGGCAAACGCTCGCTCCGCAGCGATTCACCGACTCGGCTGTTAGGCACTCCCCAGTCCCCACTCGGGCTTATTTTCTCAGTCGAAGATCGTTGATGTACCTTTAAGTATGTACATTATACATGTCTAAAAATCACTAAACCATGATTTTTTTAACCAACCAATGCACCGCAAAAAAATCGTGAATCGATTAATAAAAACAGTTTATAAAATAATTTTTTTTTTAGCTCCAATCTTTTGTTGATTTCACACAACAATTTTTGTATGTCAAAAGCCATGGAAATAACGAATTCAAAACCAAAAAAAATTGTATATTTTGTAATCAGTAAGAAACCGATATTTACGCTCATTTAGTACCTTGGAACGTTTTGGATTTATAAAACCGATACAAATCATACATCTTTCTAATGGTATTGAAAAAAGGAATTTTTTTGCATCCACCGAAACCCTGCGTCTACAAAAATGCTCTAGCACCGATAAAAAAACCAATGAAATGAACATCGCTCTTTTGAGCTGACTTAAAATTTTTTTATTTGTTAAAACGTATGTATAAGCTTTTATGTGAAACGGAGATGGTTTCAGTTGATTAAACCTGGACAAACCATAGCTTTTCCGAAACGTATCAAAAAAAGGAAGTTTTCTGCGTGAACTACGCCTCGATAACTTCAAAATTGCCTTTCCGCGATTCAAAAAACCGACTAAATATCAGTTTCCAATCCGTGAATATAAGCTTTTTTGCGGAACAGAGATAGTTTAATTAAATAAACCTTGACAAATCATATGTTTTCCGAAAGGTATAAAAAAAAAAAAGTTTTCCGTGTGAACCGCACCTCGATAACTTAAAATTGCCTTTACGCGATTCAAAAAACCAACTAAAAAATCAGTTTCCAATCCAGGAGTATGTACTAACTTTTTTGTGGAACGGAGATGGTTTCAATTGATTATACTTTGACAAATCATATGTTTTCCGAAAGGTATCGAAAAAAGAAAGTTTTCCGTGTGAACCGCACCTCGATAACTTAAAATTGCCTTTACGCGATTCAAAAAACCAACTAAAAAATCAGTTTCCAATCCAGGAGTATGTACTAACTTTTTTGTGGAACGGAGATGGTTTCAATTGATTATACTTTGACAAATCATATGTTTTCCGAAAGGTATCGAAAAAAGAAAGTTTTCTGCGTGAACCGCACCTAGATAACTTAAAAATTGCCTTTTCACGATTCAAAAATCCGACTAAAAAATCAGTTTCCAATCCAGGAGTATGTACTAACTTTTGTGTGGAACGGAGATGGTTTCAATTGACTGTACTTGGACAAGTCATATGTTTTCCGAAAGGTATCTAAAAAAGGAAGTTTTCTGCGTGAACTACACCTCGATAACGTCCAAATTGCCTTTGAACGATTCAAAAAACCGACTAAATATCAGATTCCAATCCGTGAATATTTGCTTTTTTGCGGAACTGAGATAGTTTCAATCGAATAAACCTGGACAAACATATGTTTTCCGAAAAGTATCAAAAAAAGAAAGTTTTCTGCGTGAATTGCATCTAGATAACTTAAAAATTGCCTTTACGCGATTCAAAAAACCAACTAAAAATCAGTTTCTAATCCAGGAGTATGTACTTCTTTTTTTGGTGAACGGAGATGGTTTCAATTGATTATACTTAGACAAATCATATGTTTTCCGAAAGGTATCAAAAAAATGAACCGCACCTCGATAACTTCAAAATTGCCTTTGCAAGTTTCGAATAACCGACTAAAAAATCAGTTTCAAATCCGTAAAGACTAGCTTTTTTGCGGAACGCAGATGGTTTCAATAGATTAAACCTGGACAAATCATATGTTTTCTGAAAGGCATTAAAAAAAGGAAGTTTTCTGCGTGAACTAAACCTCGATAACTTCAAAATTGCCTTTACGCGATTCTAAAAACCGACTAAAAAATCAGTTTCCAATCCAGGAGTATGTATAAGCTTTTTTGTGGAACGGAGATGGTTTCAGTTGATTAAACCTGGACAAACCATAGCTTTTCCGAAACGTATCAAAAAAAGGAAGTTTTCTGCGTGAACTACGCCTCGATAACTTCAAAATTGCATTTCCGCGATTCAAAAAACCGACTAAATATCAGTTTCCAATCCGTGAATATAAGCTTTTTTGCGGAACAGAGATAGTTTAATTAAATAAACCTTGACAAATCATATGTTTTCCGAAAGGTATCGAAAAAAGAAAGTTTTCTGCGTGAACCGCACCTAGATAACTTAAAAATTGCCTTTTCACGATTCAAAAATCCGACTAAAAAATCAGTTTCCAATCCAGGAGTATGTACTAACTTTTGTGTGGAACGGAGATGGTTTCAATTGACTGTACTTGGACAAGTCATATGTTTTCCGAAAGGTATCTAAAAAAGGAAGTTTTCTGCGTGAACTACACCTCGATAACGTCCAAATTGCCTTTGAACGATTCAAAAAACCGACTAAATATCAGATTCCAATCCGTGAATATTTGCTTTTTTGCGGAACTGAGATAGTTTCAATCGAATAAACCTGGACAAACATATGTTTTCCGAAAAGTATCAAAAAAAGAAAGTTTTCTGCGTGAATTGCATCTAGATAACTTAAAAATTGCCTTTACGCGATTCAAAAAACCAACTAAAAATCAGTTTCTAATCCAGGAGTATGTACTTCTTTTTTTGGTGAACGGAGATGGTTTCAATTGATTATACTTAGACAAATCATATGTTTTCCGAAAGGTATCAAAAAAATGAACCGCACCTCGATAACTTCAAAATTGCCTTTGCAAGTTTCGAATAACCGACTAAAAAATCAGTTTCAAATCCGTAAAGACTAGCTTTTTTGCGGAACGCAGATGGTTTCAATAGATTAAACCTGGACAAATCATATGTTTTCTGAAAGGCATTAAAAAAAGGAAGTTTTCTGCGTGAACTAAACCTCGATAACTTCAAAATTGCCTTTACGCGATTCTAAAAACCGACTAAAAAATCAGTTTCCAATCCAGGAGTATGTATAAGCTTTTTTGTGGAACGGAGATGGTTTCAGTTGATTAAACCTGGACAAACCATAGCTTTTCCGAAACGTATCAAAAAAAGGAAGTTTTCTGCGTGAACTACGCCTCGATAACTTCAAAATTGCATTTCCGCGATTCAAAAAACCGACTAAATATCAGTTTCCAATCCGTGAATATAAGCTTTTTTGCGGAACAGAGATAGTTTAATTAAATAAACCTTGACAAATCATATGTTTTCCGAAAGGTATAAAAAAAAAAAAGTTTTCTGTGTGAACCGCACCTCGATAACTTAAAATTGCCTTTACGCGATTCAAAAAACCAACTAAAAAATCAGTTTCCAATCAAGGAGTATGTACTAACTTTTTTGTGGAACGGAGATGGTTTCAATTGATTATACTTTGACAAATCATATGTTTTCCGAAAGGTATCGAAAAAAGAAAGTTTTCTGCGTGAACCGCACCTAGATAACTTAAAAATTGCCTTTTCACGATTCAAAAATCCGACTAAAAAATCAGTTTCCGATCCAGGAGTATGTACTAACTTTTGTGTGGAACGGAGATGGTTTCAATTGACTGTACTTGGACAAGTCATATGTTTTCCGAAAGGTATCTAAAAAAGGAAGTTTTCTGCGTGAACTACACCTCGATAACGTCCAAATTGCCTTTGAACGATTCAAAAAACCGACTAAATATCAGATTCCAATCCGTGAATATTTGCTTTTTTGCGGAACTGAGATAGTTTTAATCGAATAAACCTGGACAAACATATGTTTTCCGAAAAGTATCAAAAAAAGAAAGTTTTCTGCGTGAATTGCATCTAGATAACTTAAAAATTGCCTTTACGCGATTCAAAAAAACCAACTAAAAATCAGTTTCCAATCCAGGAGTATGTACTTCTTTTTTTGGTGAACGGAGATGGTTTCAATTGATTATACTTAGACAAATCATATGTTTTCCGAAAGGTATCAAAAAAAGAAGTCTTCTGCGTGAACCGCACCTCGATAACTTCAAAATTGCCTTTGCAAGTTTCGAATAACCGACTAAAAAATCAGTTTCAAATCCGTAAAGACTAGCTTTTTTGCGGAACGCAGATGGTTTCAATAGATTAAACCTGGACAAATCATATGTTTTCTAAAAGGCATTAAAAAAAAGGAGTTTTCTGCGTGAACTAAACCTCGATAACTTCAAAATTGCCTTTACGCGATTCTAAAAACCGACTAAAAAATCAGTTTCCAATCCAGGAGTATGTATAAGCTTTTTTGTGGAACTGAGATGGTTTCAGTTGATTAAACCTGGACAAACCATAGCTTTTCCGAAACGTATCAAAAAAAGGAAGTTTTCTGCGTGAACTACGCCTCGATAACTTCAAAATTGCCTTTCCGCGATTCAAAAAACCGACTAAATATCAGTTTCCAATCCGTGAATATAAGCTTTTTTGCGGAACAGAGATAGTTTAATTAAATAAACCTTGACAAATCATATGTTTTCCGAAAGGTATAAAAAAAAAAAAGTTTTCTGTGTGAACCGCACCTCGATAACTTAAAATTGCCTTTACGCGATTCAAAAAACCAACTAAAAAATCAGTTTCCAATCCAGGAGTATGTACTAACTTTTTTGTGGAACGGAGATGGTTTCAATTGATTATACTTTGACAAATCATATGTTTTCCGAAAGGTATCGAAAAAAGAAAGTTTTCTGCGTGAACCGCACCTAGATAACTTAAAAATTGCCTTTTCACGATGCAAAAAACCGACTAAAAAATCAGTTTCCAATCCAGGAGTATGTACTTACTTTTGTGTGGAACGGAGATGGTTTCAATTGATTATACTTGGACAAATCATATGTTTTCCGAAAGGTATCTAAAAAAGGAAGTTTTCTGCGTGAACCGCACCTCGATAACTTCAAAATTGCCTTTACGCGATTTAAAAAACCAACTAAAAAATCAGTTTCCAATCCAGGAGTATGTACTAACTTTTTTGTGGAACGGAGATGGTTTCAGTTGATTAAACCTGGACAAATCATAGATTTTCCAAAAGGTATCGAAAAAAGGAAGTTTTTTGCGTGAATTGCATCTCGATAACTTCAAAATTGCCTTTACGCGATTCAAAAAACCAACTTAAAAATCAGTTTCCAATCCAGGAGTATGAACTAACTTTTTTTTGTGGAACGGAGATGGTTTCAATTGATTATACTTGGACAAATCATATGTTTTCTGAAAGGTATCAAATAAAGGAAGTTTTCTGCGTGAACTACACCTCGATCACTTCAAAATTGCCTTTACACGATTCAAAAAACCGACTAAATATCAGATTCCAATCCGTGAATATTAGCTTTTTTGCGGAACGGAGATAGTTTTAATCGAATAATACCGAACAAATCATATGTATTCTGAAAGGTATTCCGCGTGAACCGCACCTCGATAACTTAAAAATTGCTTTTACGCGATTAAAAAAACCAACTAAAAATCAGTTCCAAATCTAGGAGTATGTACTTACTGTTTTGTGGAAATAATATGTTTTCCGAGAGGTATCAAAAAAAGAAGTCTTCTGCGTGAACCGCACCTCGATAACTTCAAAATTGCCTTTGCAAGTTTCGAATAACCGACTAAAAAATCAGTTTCAAATCCGTAAAGACTAGCTTTTTTGCGGAACGCAGATGGTTTCAATAGATTAAACCTGGACAAATTATATGTTTTCTGAAAGGTATTAAAAAAAGGAGGTTTTCTGCGTGAACTAAACCTCGATAACTTCAAAATCGCCTTTACGCGCTTCTAAAAACAGACTAAATATCAGTTTCCAATCCGTGAATATTAGCAACAATATTACATTATCCGTCAATATTACAACTTAATTACGATATTTTTGTTTTACAATTTTCCTATCATTTTTTCTCTCTCTCTCTTCTTTCTTTCTTTCTTCCTACTTTTTAATTTCTAACTTAATTTAAACCGCTAATGGAATTAAGATTCCGACAAAATTTATGCCATTTACAAAATCATGAAATCTCAATGCTGTCACTGAAGGTGACTTTAGGCTCGCCGCTCATGCTACCACGTTTCAATATATTCGGCACGAATTTCAATCTTCTCGGCTTACTATCTTTATTTCTTACAATTCCATCCGCGTTTAATTTACATCCCATGTCATTGGATTCGATCACCGTTCCTGGCGAGATTTCTTCGAAGAGAATCTCGATTTCACTGTCAAACGGCGGAACGTACTCCTCTAGAGTGCATCCACCGTGCTGGCTCAAACTGGTCCCTGCATCAGACCGCAATTCCGGAACTGCCTGTGAGCTTACACCCTGGGGAGAATCCTCATCGAGCAAATCATCAGCAGAAAAATGAGCTGGGATCAATCTCTTAACGTTTACGACTTTCCGTTTTCCACGAATTTCAACAACGTAATTCCTATCACTCAACCTTTCGATTATTTTATATGGACCTTCGTACGGTCTGGCTAATTTACTCTTCCGAACCGGTGACTCTAAATGAACGTACGAACAGTTAGCCAAGTCCTTAAAAAGAAAAGCACGTTTCGAGTTGTGGTGTGAGGTGGGGACAGGCTTGACCTTATCCATATACCTCCTGAACACGCTGAGAAACATGCGGTGATCCAGCTCCTCCCCTTCGGGAATAAAAAATTGGTCCGGAATTATAAGAGGGTTACCGTAGATCAAATCTGCCGGACTCGCATCAGTATCGCGTCTAACGCGGGTAAGCAATCCCAAAAGAATCGTCAGCAACAAAAGAGCCCACTCTTCCTGATCAGAGTAACAACGAATCGCGGCTTTCAAATCTCGATGGAAACGCTCGACCATACCGTTCGAAGCTGGATGATAAGCTGTGGTACTATATATTTTGAAACAAAAAAATTCCTGACAGAAATTTTATGATTGAAATGAGAAGAAAACATCACAAAAAAAAGGAAAAATCAAGCGAACACTTTTTCGAGTCCCTGAGGTGGAACAGAGTGGATTTTTAGGGGTTGAAAGCAGTTTTTCGCGATTTCTGGGAAGAGTACAAGTTTGATCGAAAAAAGTTGAATACAAAAGTTGTAGATAATTGAAAGATCTACAACTTTTGTTTAATACATTTTTTCACATAACATCAAAACTGACGAGATAAATACAAAAAACAAGTTTTTTTGTTTTTTATTTTTCCCGGCCACAAAAATAAATGTATCTTAATGAAACTTGGCCAAAGTAAAGTTTTTTTTTATGTTAAATAAGCCATAATTTTTTTGTGTAAAAATATTCTACCGCTTAAAAAATACGGGTGGCTAAAGTGAAAAAAGGTGTCTACTTCACGAGAAAAGTTTCTTAGTTTAAAACGCTCTACGATGTTCGTTCGGGTCTCATTCTTTTTGTTTTAACATTTAGTTTGAAAAAAAAAAAATTGTGTGTTTTTTGTGGAAAAATTATAAAAAATTCAAAAAAACCGATTTTTTCAATTTTTTTCCTTTATTTTTGTATATAAAGTTATAAATTTTGAATTATTTATTAAAATTTTTGGTTAAATTGTCTTAAAACCATAACTACATAATTCCACAATAATATTAGATATTTTTTACTAATTTTTATGATGTTTAAATCAAGTAATAATTAAAATTGATTAAATTATAAATTATGGTAACATAGAAACAGTATGAAAATATACGTATAATTGGAGTATCTCTTATTTTATTGGTATTATATTTATTTTACAATCAAAATAGTTATGTTTGTCATTGTTTCAATAATATTTTTTAATATAAAACTATGCACTACAGCTACTATGACTACTTAAAATTATAAGCACTACAAAGTGTTCGCCCTAAAATCAATAATTTACAAAATTTTTTGTTGCGATCTATAAAAGAATTTTAGTTTCATAAATTTTTAGTTTTATTGTAAAGTAGGCTTTATCAAAGAGTTTTATTAAATTATAAAAAATTTTAATAAATGAAAGTCATGACAGTATATCGGTTAACAGTAAATAAAAAACAAAGTACGTAAGTAGCAAATGGGCATCGTGAAATCAGATACTTGACCAAATTATAATTTTTACGTGTCAAATTACAAAACGATATAGAACTTAAATATTTACATAAGTCCAGATTAGTAACTATTATATTTGCATTAAATACAAAATTATAAAAAATTTCAATGTACTCAGACATGAAGATTATTTAATTTACTCTAGCTTTTTTTGGTTTTGAAATAAAATTTTCTTATTCTTCAACAATATCGTCATCAATTACAGATTTATCCTCGTTCATTGTAATAGTATTTACATTTTCTAATAATTCATCCCCCCCTCAAGTGAAGGAGGCAAGGAGGCCTATACCGGTGCCTATACTTTCAAACCAACTTTGAAAATTCGACTATTCTAGATTTACAAGTACATGAGTAATATTCTAAATTTCGATAATTAAATATAGAATTATTTTTTAATTCCTGCCAAAGTATTTTCGAGTAATAATGATATATCAGAGATTTCAAATGACACAGTAGTACTATAAAATAAAATGTAAAATATCTAAGTATTAACTATAAAAATTATTTACATAAAATAATTATTGAAATCTGTAACAGGGGTGGATTTAAGGGTTTGTATGAGCCGATACAAATACCCACGGTGCGTACTAAATGCTTATCACCTGTACTTAGTGCTGATCCAAGCACTCGTCGAACCGAATCTCGTCGAACTGAAACAATACAATGAGGAAATCGCGTCCGCGAATATTACTATACTTCGCGACGCGGTCGGCTAGTTCGGTTACCAGTAGTGGGTGCGGGTATTGAAACAGGATCGATTCGCAGGAACACCAGGTTTAGTCAATAAAAGTTAGATTAATAATTCAACAATTTATTATAACAAATCTAAACCTAAAATACAAATTCCGAATTACGACTCGGTGTCGTTCAAACCAGTAAACAAATAATTGTCAATGTTCTCCAAATTGAGTCGCGCGCGCACACAACAACCTGCTGCTACCAGCAGCTGATGCGCGCGTGAGAAAAACAAAGATTGTTACAATAACTGTGCGCTTAGTACACTCACACACATTCACACTCACTCGCACATATACAATTAACTTACAGAGTCGCTAAGGTGCACTTCATACCAAGCCGTCAGGCTAAACAAAACGCCAGGCTACGATGCCTACCAGCCGCAATAGCTACCACACTCGAGTCGCCATGTAGCCATCGTAAAGCGGTCCAGGCGTTGATGTGAAATGACAGTTTCACAATTAAACACCACACTTTCACACTACAACAAGTATTAAAAAATATTAATTAAACAATGACGAACATAACTATCTTGATTGTAAAATAAATATAATACCAATAAAATAAGAGATACTCCAATTATACGTATATTTTCATACTGTTCCTAAGTTATAATTTATAATTTAATCAATTTTTATTATTACTTGATTTTATCATCATAAACTAGCGCGCCCTCTGGCTCTTTCGCTACGCTCAAGAGGCCAGATGACTTGCCTGGCTACGGCTTGCTGCACAAGACCTGAGACTTTAAACAAAATTTGGGCAAAAACACCTCCGTCCTTGCATTGCCATGCTCCGCTATTGCTCCGCGCAATACCTAAAAGGGACGACCGACCGACACTCGCGCTCGACAATCTTGTTTTTTATTTTATTTTCGGAGAATACCATTGCAAACGTTTTCCCGTTTACCACTTTCAATTTTGTCCATTAGGTCGCGAGAAATCCTGTGCACAATTTTTTTTTTAATAGCTATAGAATCGAGTTAAATCAGTTTGCATAAAGTGTTGGTATGCGCCATTTGTACCCATGTGATTCGATCATACTCAAAATGAAACTAGAACTATGGGACACCAAAATGAACATTTTCCCGTTCACCCCGTTCGATGTTATGCATTAGGTCGCGAGAAATCCTGTGCACAATTTTTGGTTGCATTTTTGCTCTGCCGAAATTATAAGGCCTTCCCAACCCCTTCGGGGTCGCAAGTGCCTAAAAATTAGTTAAAAATATCTAATATTATTGTGGAATAATGTAGTTATGGTTTTGAGACAATTTTACAAAAAATTTCAATAAACAATTTGAAATTTATAACTTTGTATACAAAAATAAAGGAAAAAAAATTGAAAAAATCGGTTTTTTTGAATTTTTTATAATTTTTCCTCTTAAGGTGGTTTTCTACCAGAGCTAGTCAAGTTCAAGACTAAAAAAAAATTATTTCACCAAATTAGTAAAAATTGTTTGTTAAAATTTAATTTTTAACTTTTTATGGCTTCTGAAATTATTTTCTACCAAAAAAACATTGACAATCACAACAAAACATTTTTTAAAACTTTTAACCTCACCTTTGAATACCGCAGTTTTGGAGGTTATTCACGTGAAAATTATTTTCGTAAAATTATTGTAAAGTTCTTAGAAGGTCAATTTTTTGTAGTTTCAAGGAATGAATTCTTCGATAGTGAAACTATATGTATGTGGTTTTTCAAAAGGATCTCTATTGTAAGAAGACAAATATCAATAATTTAGTACACTTTTTCAGCGTAGCGTCCGTACGCGTGATGAAAAAAATTCAATCTTTAATTTGCTGTAACTTTTAAACTATATGGTCAATTTTGATCAGACTTCGGAAAAATATTTATTAATATCTAATAAACACCTCCAGAAAATTTGAGCTGATTCTCTATTGTCATGCATTTGGTAGAAAACCACCTTAAAACATGCAATTTTTTTTTTTTTTTAAACTACATGTTAAAACAAAAAGAATGAGACTCGAACGAACATCGTAGAGCGTTTTAAACTAAGAAACTTTTCTCGTGAAGTAGACACCTTTTTCACCTTAGCCACTCATATTTTTTAAGCGGTAGAATATTCTTATACAAAAAAATTATGGCTTATTTTACATAAAAAAAACTTTATTATGGCCAATAGGCCGGGGCTTTATTTTTTTTTATTTTTTTTTCATGTTCGCCGGGCGGAAATAGTTTCTAAATACCTAAAAACTGATGCTCAAACCAAGAAAATGTTATTTGGAACGTTTTAACACGTGCCTCAAAGCACCTGAACTTTCACACATGGGATTTGCGTGTAAAAAAGAGGTAAAAACGTTAAACCGCAGTGCTCTGGGTAAAAATCATCGATTTTTAAATTTGAAACAACATAAATCGATGTAAAATTTCCCGCTTAATCCAATGGGACCATTGTTTTTTACCGTTCTGGTCTTAAAAAAATTTTACGAGCCAAAAACGGCCAATTAATAAAAAAATATTTGCCGAAAAAACTCTATTTCGAATAAAAACTATGAAAATCATCGAATTTTATTACTTCAAACGATATGATCCGATGTAATTTTTTCCCCTGAATCGAATGAAACCATTACTTTTCACCGTTCTGATCATAAATTTTTCGCAAATCCACAAATATTCTGAAAAAATAAAGAAAAAAAAAACAAAAAAGATCTTAGAACTTTATCACCTCGCTTTTCACCATAAAACTTGTTTGATTTTATAATTTTTTTGTAACCTGTTTTTTAGTTTTACATAAGGCGTTAATTAAAAAATAAAATCTTGTTTAGGCTACAGTGCTTTCAGTACGATTATTTTTTAGTTTTTCTAGAAAAAATGGCTTGAAAATGAAGCAGGAGCGACGCGAGTTTTCTCTAGAAGTCATTTTGTTAATATAAGATACTTTAACAGATTTGTCATTCCAGGGATAGTAGTGACGACTATTTCTGTGTTAAATTTAAATTAATAGCTTACTATAAAATAAAGTGTGATTCATGAGTGGACGTAAATACATTTATTAACTAATTAATGCATTTAACTTTTTTAAATAAGAACTAGTTTTATGATTAAAATTAATAAAACTAATAAAATTGTGAATAAAACTTAAATCCTCGTTGCTCACTGTTTTCATGCATTTTTTAAATAATATTTAAAACTAAGTAAAAAATGAATAGTCTTACATTCATCCATATGCCCCTAAATTGATCGCAGTGCTTCTCACCGACGCACACGCATACACTCACAGACTTGTGTGTTAAGTTTTTAAATTAAGTATTAAATCCAATAAAACAAATTTTAATCTAACTTTGGGATAATACATTATAACACGTTATTTATTACTCAGTTTATAATGTGCTGCAAAAGCGGGGCCCTTGCATAATAAGACGAGAGTGTCAACAGTGTCAGTGCGCTTCTGCTGCCTCTAGCGGCCAACTTACTGAAGTATATTTCAGTAAGTTGGCATACTAGCTAGTAGCTAGGTAGTATTCGCTCCGTGCAAGGTACAGGCAGCGATCACGGTGTCAGTTTTTGTAAGTTTTGACGCGGAGAATACATTTGATTAACACGGGCTTAAAAGTTTAATAATTATTACTTGGTTCATTTAGCTGTAAAAAAAATGGCAGGTAATTAAAAAACGTTTTAAAATATCAATACATGTATAAAAAAATTATTTTTTACTGTACTACTATGAGAAAATCTGTTAAAATATCGTGAAAGTAATAGTCTAACCTATAAATTTGTGTTCATCCTACAGGTAAAAAGATTGGAGCAAGGCTCCCGCATTCGCGAGGCTGCAGCGTGCTCGGCTGTAACAATACAAGTAAAACATTAGGAGTGAGCTGGTATAGATTTCCAGCTATTAATCATTGGATACTCAATGAATTACGTCGGCAACAATGGATTAAAGCTGTAAGACTTAATAACAATTCAGATTGGTCTCCAGCTAAAAAAAGTAAAATTTGCAGCAGTCATTTTTCAAACAATAGTAAGTCAGATGATCCAAGAAGTCCCAGCTACAATCCAACTATTTTTCCTAAAATTTACAACAAAAGAACTCCAAATGCTGCACAAAACAGATACAAGTTTCTGTTGAAAAAATCATCTATTAATGAAAAGAGTTTTCAACGCTGCAGTAACCTTGCAGAATCCGAGAATACTGATCTACTATTGCAATATAATCAAGAAGACCTAAATTTTGCACATGCAGCACCAGAAGATATAGTTATGAATGTAACCGAAAAAAAAGATATTGTAATTCAGCATGACTTTGTAGAAACACAAGATGAATGCACCATGAATATTTTTATGTGCAACTTATTAATAAAACCAACTGTAAGCAGCACTGCTGATGCATCGACTCAAGCATGTTTTCCACCTTCTCCAAAAAAAGATGAAACGAAGATAGTATCAGAAAATCAATGTACAGAATGTGGTGAAGTAAAAAAGAAAGCTCGCTTCAATGGTTTTAATAGTATCAAAGATGAACAGGCATTACTTGATTTGACCGGAACAAATCTGAAAAGCTTTAATTTACTGTTGAAGGTTTTATCTAAAAATGTGTCCGAGAAAAGTCAAAAAGTAATGAAACTTAAAATTGATGATAGACTGTTAGTCTTTTTAATGAAAATGAAATGTAACTTAACTTTTTCAGCAATATCTGCTTTATTTGATATTGATAGAAGTAATGTTTCAAGGATTTTTTATCAAGTTCTAAAAATTGTAAGTGCAGCATTCAAAAATTATATTTATTGGCCTCTAAAGGAGGTAGTCCAAGAAACAGCACCTAAATCTTTTCATCCAGAATATGCAAACTGTAGAGTAATCATCGATGCTACAGAATTTGTTATAGAACAACCTCCTTCGTTGCAAGAAAGAGTGCAGTTTTATTCACATTATAAAAAAGGTTATCGAGTAAAAGTTGTAATTGGTTGTACACCATCAGGTCTAATATCTTTCAAGAGTAATAGCTATGGAGGTGCTACAAGTGATTCACATATTACAGTAAACTCTAGCCTACTGGAGATGCTAGAACCTGGTGATTTAGTTTTAGCGGACAAAGGATTTCCTCAAATTAAATCTACAATGGACAGCACAGGAAAAGATATATTACTAGTTATGCCACCGTTTTTAAGTGATAATTATTTCACCTCTGATCAAGTTGACGAAACTTATAATGTTGCTCGAGTTAGGATTCATATAGAAAGGATCATGCAACGAATTCGGGTGTTCAGAATTTTAGATAAATTTTCAAATGAAATGAGACCTTAATGTGATGATATTATAAGCATGTGTTGTGTACTTGTTAATTTACAGCCTCCAATTTTGAAATCAGAATTTACTGATTAGTTTATTTTATTTGTATTCATAATTTTTTTAATCAAGGTTTTCTATACTATTTACTGAAAATAAAGAATAAAATAAAAACATTTGTTTGAAATTTTCTTTATTCAAAAATATGTCATTAACTAGCTTATAAATTATTAATACTTCAATCAACATTAAATAGAAAGTTAAATTAGATTGTACATAAATGTCAAAGTGAGTATCAAACTAATTTTTAAAACTTTTACAAAAAAAATTTTTCCTTGACAATTGACTTTTTTATTGTACTATTTTGTACAATCTAAAGTTATTTTTACTAAGTATTCTAAATTATCTTATGTTTAATGACTGTTTTAGTAATTGTACTAAAAATTAAATATTTTTAAAGGTAATTATAAAATTAAAAACATTTTTTTTATATCTCTGCAATCTCAATGAGCAACTGCATTATCATTAAATTACTCTCTCAAGTAGTGATCAAAATAGAAATTTTGCAGTTTTGGTAAATTTTCAATTAAATATATTTCATCTCTCACAACAGGAACTAAACACGAGCCGTGTGGTGACCACACAAAAAAATCACACAAAAATGTCCCAGTGCAATACATCTGCATCTGGCACTGACAGTTATACTGATGAGTAGGTCTTAAATATACTTTACCACTTTCAATAAATAAATATTTAACATTACAAACATTGTTATCAACAATAGCTTTGTCTTTACAAGTGATCGGGCACTTTACTTCCAATAGTTTTAAGGTCATGTCTTCTTCATTTATAATTATTCCATCGGGGCTTGCACAAAGCCATGGATGACTAGGCATCACAAACACACCAATTGATTTAACATCTTCATTATAAATATTAGAATAATCTTTTATAGCGTCAGCTTCATGTTGAATACCACACTCTGTGGCTTTAATTCCTGTTTTTTTTACTCTAGATTTTTTATCATTTAAGATAAAATCTTTAGCTAAATCATCTTTTTTTTTTTAATTATTATTATTATTAAATCACAATCCGAGGCACCGCACCGAAGATACACTTTTACGAGTCAGAGCTCACCACTATAAAACCAGATTTTTACATGTTTGAGCGCTCGTAGCAAAAGATCTAAGCGTCTGATCAAAAAATTACTTGGATGACTTTCGCCTTATTTTTGGTCAAAGAATCGAATGCCGTTATTAATTTAAAAAAATTTAAAATTTTTTCCGAATTTGTTTAAATAAATAATATTTAAACAATGAAAATTGAAAAAAGAAAAAATACGTATCTACTATTTTTTCATGAGACAGGTTTTCCAACAGTTAGTTTTTTTATATCACTTTTGATTTTTCCGTGGGCGGTAATGGGTTAAGCACATCCTATTTTTACTGTAGAAAACTTTTTTAAGTATATTAATTAACTATTACAGTACCATAGTACTGTAATACTTTGAGCGTACACTTATTCTCTATAAAAATTAACTTAATATAACTGAAAATATTTTTGTTCCTAAATTAGGGTTAGAAGAAAGTATACTGATTTTGTAAATAAACTTCTATCAAAATTAAAATTAATAGTTATCTGAGCAACAAAATTCTTTGGTAAAAATAAACAAAAGATTTACAATTGAAAATACAAAAAATTTTCAAATGTTATACTCAAGCCAGTTTTAACTATAGTTAAGGAATCATAATAAATATTAAGTACATTGATAAAAAAAGCAACTTTGGTAAAAACTGATAAACAGTATACAAAAAATATATTGACAGTTCAATCTTCATCCGATGACTCTAAAATAAATTTTAATGCGTATTAGAGTTTTTTTTAAGTAATCAGTATACGCTCTATAGTAAATAGTACTGCAGAATTTTTTAAACTTTCTCTTTGAACAAAAAAAAAAGAAATTGATATATAGTTATTAACTAATTCTTTTGGATGTCAGTTCCCAGCTGAAAAAATCCATTTGGAAATCCGTGAGGAAACCCGTACGGGGACCCATAAGGGTTCCTGTAAAGGATCCCATACGGGTTTCCGATACTGATATTTGGTCAGGGTTTCCGTACGGGTTTCCATACGGGTTTTTTTTTTTTTTTTTTTTTTCTTTTAATTTTATTTTTACACTATTTTTTTATTTATTTAATATTATTATTAGATATTGATATATTATTCTTTATAAGATTTAATTATTCATAATAAAATTATTTTGAATAAAATTATCGAAGAAAAAAATTTTGTTCGACTGAGATTCGAACCCATGACCCCAGGCATCACAGGCAGACACTCTACCACCTGAGCCATTGAGCTAGCATGCATCAAGACCTCAATTAAACTCCTTTAATATACAACTTATTGTCGGCTAAGCCCTTTAATTTAGATGAAGCTTCGACAAAATTTGTTTTAGATTTAGATAATGCAATACAATTGCTCGTGTTTGCGCGCTAAGAGAGACTAGTTAAAAATCAAATATAAAACAGTTGTTAAAGTAGTTTAATTAAAGTCTTCGAGCAAGCTAGCTCAATGGCTCAGTTGGTAGAGTGTCTGCCTGCCATGCCTGGGGTCGTGGGTTCGAATCTCAGTCGAACAAAATTTTTTTCTTCGATAATTTTATTATTAATAATTAAATCTTATAAAGAATAATATATCAATATCTAATAATAATATTAAATTAAATAAATAAAAATATAGTGTGAAAATAAAATTAAATGAAAAAAAAAAACCCGTATGGAAACCCGTACGGAAACCCTGACCAAATATCAGTATCGGAAACCCGTATGGGGTCCTTTACGGGAACCCTTACGGGTTTCCTTACGGATTTCCATATGGATTTTTTCAGCTGGGTTATTCTTTTAAATTTTATGATTTTTTAACATTATACTCATAAAGTCAATAGTTTTGATGAAAAATTATCTTCTAGGGTCAGATAATGAAAGTTTTTCCAGCACAACGATATCAACTGCTTTGGTACAACAGTCAGCTATGCAAGTCGATGATGAAAGTTTAGACAGTAAAAAAAATGAATCATTAGACACAACTACTAAAAGAAGCATTACAAAAGTAATAAAAAAAAATCAACCCTTGCAAACAGCAACTAAAGGTTTGAATTTTATCAAATTCATTACGCTTAAAAAGTTTTTCTAATCTATAAACCAATTTTTATTACTTTTTTTTTCAACCTAAATTTATTTATTAAACTTTCTTTAGATTCGGGTAAATTTTTATAAATAAAAAAGGTCTTAACTATTTTTTTTCTTAACCAATATTAAATGAAAGTTTAATTTTTGATTCATTTAGGGATTAATAAATATATTTAGATAGTTTTTTTTTAATGTTGAACTACATGTTTTGATAGTTATAGTAAAAAAATAGCTATGTAGTAATTTTAAAAAATTCAAATTCATTCGTCAATAAACAATCACAATTTGATATGAAAATTTAAATTCTTAGCAATAGTTCACACAACTTTAATTAACGATGAAATTAAATTTTTTTTCAGAACAACTGAATGTGATGCTTGGCCCAGAATCTGAGTCTCTAGTAGATAATTTAACACCTCCTTTGAAAAAAAGAGCTACTGAATCAGTAATTACGACAAGACTAGCGACTGTACTAGACAAGTGTAAGGTTAGCAAGAGAAATGTGGTTCACTTATTAAAGGCATCTGCTGAAGCTTTTGGCGTTAATGACAACAATGCCATTTTAAACGATAAATCTATCCACAGCGCTCGTTCGACACTATGTGAAAAACGATATAATCAAATTAAAAATCTGGCTCCACATCTTTTTTTAAATTCGTCTAGTACCATACACTGGGATGGCAAGTTGTTGCCAGGTCTTCTGCGCAATAATTCTTCTGATAGAATAGCGATAATTAATACTGGTAAAGGGATGGAGCAACTTCTCGACACGCCGTCCATTATTTCTTCGACTGGAGAAAATCAAGCTGACGTGGTTTACGAATCGTTGATTACCGTTTTTGACGTAGTACGACTGGACTAGGACACGATCTGTCCCCAACAAGGTCAAAAGTTCATCGAAAATCTCTGCCTCGAATTGTGTGCCCTGATCAGTGGTTAGGATTTCAGGTGGAACACCAATATCGTGTTTTGTGCCTGATAGAAGGCTAAGTGTAGGTCACGACTACCTGCGTGTTCAGGAGGCGGTGTAAGGATAGGGCAGGAGTAAGGTAGAATAAAGAGATCACTAGGTTTACGTTTAGGAAGCTTTATTAGTCTGGCTTAGGTGACTGCTCAGACTCGACTGACTTGGTGCGCTCGTGCGCTACATAACGTTCGCTTTTCGGGCTACTCTACAATGGCAACCTAAGTATGCAGGTAGAGCCTACATACCTCCCCCCTAATGATGTCGTGGCTTTTAAATAAACAAACAACTTTTATAGAAGCCATGGCAACATTATTGAGGTTAAAAATAAATGAAATATTATGGAATGATTACGTGATTATAATATTGTTAGTAAATGGAGTAATGAAAATGATCCTAATCTGGTGATTTTCTGCGAAGAGCGAAAATAAAAATTCTTTCTTACAATGCTAGATAAAATTCCAATTTGGTATCTTGCTTCTTCCTATCTCATAAATCATAATATTTAAAATCGATCTTCAACAATTAAAATTCATTTTTGATAATAAGAATCGAACTATGGTTCGTAAGTGGATTTAATTTCAAGTACGAATATTTGAATGCTATTGCTTTTGATTCTACTTAAAATGTGTACTTCCTCTAAAACACAAAAAATTTTTGAACGAAAGTTAATTCAATTCATGTTGATCATTCATGAATTTCATTTTTCTTTCCGTGGAGATATGAAATTATCAAAAGTGAAATTAATACAAGATCAAAAACGTTTTACATAAGTTTCGCAGATTTGACTGAAAGATAACGATTCGTTTACTAAAACTACATATACTATACAGTACAAGGTAAAATAGAAACATTTTTTTACAAATATTTTAACTCGCAATAAAAATTATTCAAAAGTATAAAAAATCTACTCGCTTGATTGTTCTAATCATAATATATATTATTAACTAGACTAAAAATGACATGTTTTTGCTTTTTGGGCCTGCGCAGGATTCTGGGTATGAATTTCTTTTTCCTTGGTTATGGGGACCGGAATACGGTGGATCAAAATCCTAACCATCCACGAATTGTAAAAAACTTTGGCTAAACTTTGCGCTGTAATATTTCTAACGGGTATGGCTTCTGGCCATCTAGAGTATCCGTCGATCATAGTAAAAATGTACTTGTGTCCTTCGCTCGAAGGCAAGGGTCCTACCAAATCCACGTGCACATGTTTGAACCGGCCATCTGGCTCAATAAAGTGCTGTGGAAGGAATTTATTCCGTCTTGTTATTTTGGATTGTTGACAGTGAATACAATGTTTACACCAACGCGCAATGTCCCAGCCCATTTGGGATGATCAATCTGTCCATGATTTTGGCACTTGGATGCGCAGCTGAATGAAATACGTCGAAGATCCTTTTCCGGAAAACTTCAGGTAAGTACGGCTTGAGTACTTCGCCTGAAGCATTGCAGAATAAAAAGGCGTCGCCACATGCCAACTTCGTCAGTTTAAGTGGGTGATTCTCATCATTGGTTATTTCAGACAACTGGGCATCATCGGCCTGGGCACGACTCAGATCCTCAGTCGCAAATATTCTAGGGAATTTGAACGCGCTGAGGCTAGGTAATTTCTGATTCCATTGTTGCGAAACATGTGATAGAAGATCAAGAGTGTCGATTGTAATGATTTCGGTCTCGATCCGCGAAAGGGCGTCTGCCACCGAATTATCAATGCCTTTAATGTAAAAAATTTTAGATGTGAACTGTGAGATATATTGCAGTTGTCGTAACCTACGATTGTCCATTTTTTCGGGACTTTGTTGCATAGAATAGATTAAAGGCTTGTGATCCATGAAAATTTCGAAATCGCGACCTTCCAACGAATAATCAAACTCTCTAACAACTGTGTAAATAGCAGTAAGTTTGCGATCATACGTGCTATAGTACTGCTGGGTTGAAGTGAATTTCCTTCAGAAAAAAGCAAGAAGCTTCCAAATCCCGTCGACTTCCTGCTTAATTGCAGCCCCCATGGCTTTGTCGGACGCGTCACTCAATATGCGCATGGATGCGTCGTGGACAGGAAAAGATAAACGCGTGGCGTTGATCAAGTCTGACTTGCATTATTCAAAAGCAAAATCAGCTTCTGGAGTCCAAACAAGAAGACTATCTTTCTTGCGAGAATTCTTCATAAACACATTCAGGGGAACAAGAGTCTCGGCCAAATGGGGAATACAACGATGATAATAATTTACCATGCCCAAAAATTGTCTTAATTCATGGATAACCGAAGGCTTGGGGTAATCATAAATTGCCTGAATCTTGGCTGGACTCGGTTAAACCCCATCAGCATTAACATGATGGCCTAAGAAAATCACTTCCGACACTGCAAATTTACATTTCTTTACATTCAAGGTCAAGTGGAACTTATCGAGCCGCTCCATCACAATTTCCAGGTGTTTCAAATGCTCTTTCAAGTTTTTGGATGCAATCAAAACGTCATCGACGTACATAAAGACAAAATCTAAATCTCCCAAAGCCTTATACATATATCTCTGAAAGGTTGAGGTAGCACCTCGAAAACCAAAAGTCATGGCGTTGAATTCAAATAACCCGAAAGGGGTTATTGTTGCCGTCTTAGGAATGTCGGGTGGGTAGACTGGAATCTGGTGGTAAGCCCGCTCCAAATCTAAATGTGTGAAAACCGTTTTTCCGTGGAGGTCATTACTAAAGCCGTGTATTGGGGGAATTGGAAACCTGTCAGGTTCTGTGACATTGTTAATCCGCCTGTAATCCCCACTAATCCGAAAATCACTCCCATCCTTTGGGACAAGATGCATGGGACTAGCCCAAGGGCTGTCCAACGGTTGACAAATACCCAGCTCGCGCCATTTTCTAAATTCCTGTTTAGCGGCTTTAATTTTATGCGGGGCCATGCGACGCGCGCGTCGAGCTAATGGTGGACCCATTGTTTTGATGTGATGGTAAACACTACGCTGTCTGAGCGGCGCGTGAGGCTCAAGGCCCATTACACGAGGAAATTAAGACAATAAGTTCTCAATCTCGGTCTTCGAAATTAGTGAATCTATGACAGTGGTCTCCGCATTTTTGATGACACCCGAGTCCGACTTTTCACCGGCCTTCGCGTTCATCAAAATCCTTTCGGTCAAATCTGGCAACAAGTGATATACCTTCAAAAAATCACCACCCAAAATGGGCGTAGGTAAATCTGTGAGCCAAAATTTCCAAATTACCGGTTTTGAAAAACCTAAATTTATTTTCCGTTCGACCATGCCGTAAACGTTAATTTTGGTGAGATTTACTTCCGTGAATTTAAGTTCGATTGGAGATTTGCGATAGTTTTTCGGAACGGGCAAAACCGACACTCCGGCTCCCAAATCAACTAAAAAAATTTGGTTTGAATTCCTATCTCCAAGATGGAGACGAATATCATCGAGGTCCACATCGCTTGTCTCCGCAGCGATATGGCCTACTGGTTTCCCGAATTATAACTAGGCTGCACATTAATTTCACTTATATTGGCCGATTTCGATCGATTAACCCACGTACAAGGGGGAATGCACCTTTTGCATTTCTTCTTGTATTTTAAGTGGTTTTTACACAATCCAGACTTCCTCCGTCCGGATGTCTGGCTCCGCGATCGTGAATGTGGGGACGATGATCTGGAGTCCGAAACCCGCCGGTTTTCGTTGTCTTTGCGTGACTTCTAACGGCTATGCCGAGTATTATGAGATGTTCTCTCACGATGGGATGAAGCAAAAGCTTCCAGCCTACCCAAAATATCGTCAAGATCGGTCTCGTTCTTCACGGTGTTCACTGAATTCTCGTTGAAACTTTTGGCTTCTGCCCTACTTTCTTCAAAAATTTCATCGGCTTTAGCTACGATTGTGTGCTCATTCGTCGCGCTGACTATATCCAAAAAATTTTTAATGTGTGGCGGCAGTTTCTGTCTCAAAAAATTCAAAATTACCAATCGCGAGATTTGATTGGCTGCCAAACATGTCAGCTCATTCAAAAAAACGGACGGTCTCCTATTACCAATTTCCTCCCTTCAGAACTTCTGCATGCTCCTTTCAGGAGGCAATTTAAAACGACTCAGCAGGGCCGACTTAAGAGACACGTATTTTGCCCCGACCTGGGCAGTAGCTATAACGTCACCCACTTGCCTTATCACGTCGTCACTAAGATGTCCCAACAGGTTTCTAAAATTTCAATTCATCATCCTGCACCCCACGATGATAATATTGGGCCTCCAGGGCTGCAAACCAGGCATCTGGGTCATGTTTCCAAAATTCCTTAATCCGGAATTCTGCCATTTTGGCCTGAGCATACAACTGACTGTCCACAACTCCGGATGCCGGATTTACAGACTGTGGCGCAGATTGCCCTAAAGGACACGACAGGTTACCATAATCAGAGGCGAGAGAAAAATATGGAGAACCTGGGGGATGGTTTACCAACGCTGGAGTCCATCCAGGTGGTACAACATTGGTGTTTGTTCCTGGAGAAACGAGGTTAGGTTGACGAACCGATTCAGACATAACAGGAGATGGTCTACTTACTGTGAGAGGCAAACTAGCATTTGAAAAAATTTGGTTTCCAACTTGAGGCAGGGGAGCTAAACTTGGGTCTTGAATGGATTGAGAGTAGTTACGTGGATCACTGCCTGTCCTCGAATCGTGCTCTGCGGAACTTCGTTTATCCCGAATCACTAAAGATTTCAACTGTTCAACAAGTTCGGTACCGAATTTCTGAAGGTCAGCAAAAGTCACATTATCCCGATCCCTAGGTAACACGTTCGAGCCACTATTGACATTGCCGCCGCGATGAGCAGTACTTATTCGATCTGAAATCAAAATATCATTCGACGAATTCCGGTTTGATAAGGCATCGAGACCAAAATTTCGAAAATCAAAATCGTTCATCGTACTGACGCCTGATGCGATACTAGCTAAATTATCAAAATTATTCAGTGCGTTCAAAAAATTATTGGCCGTAGTCATTACGACCTGTGCCCTCGAGGTCACAATACTACCCAATGTCGCGACGGCACTTGAAACCGATGCCGG
Source organism: Encarsia formosa (assembly GCA_038277355.1). Taxonomy (NCBI): domain Eukaryota; kingdom Metazoa; phylum Arthropoda; class Insecta; order Hymenoptera; family Aphelinidae; genus Encarsia; species Encarsia formosa. Next base: position 69,661,447 of record CM076186.1, on the reverse strand, counting down.
CATGCTGAACATGTAATTGGCGGACACATCATGACTATTCGCGAAAATAGAATCCGAAAATAGAATACCGTCATCTTTTCCTGAACGTCGAGGGATTGTTCCCAGGCTATTGTTGTCTCGCGTTGCGTCGCCTCCCTCTCGTGGAGGAGTTCTCCACAGGGTGCGACCTGGCGGTGGCGTCTTCCTCGCTGCAGTGTTCGGTGCCATGGCGAAAACGGCAACTCGCCAACGCAACGTGTAGAACCAGCACAGTGGATGTCGAGCTGAGGGCCAATCCAGCAAAACGAACGGTGATCCAGCCCAATAGCAGCAAATCTCCAACAAATTCAAGTATGAATTGGTAATAATTCGCTAAGATGTGCGCGAGTTAGTAGTTTATTTCTAAGATGTCTATTTGTCATAGACAAAACAAAATCTAAAATGTTGTTTGTTATTGTGAACGAGAGTCGGTCGAGGAATTTTCCAGGTCCAAACTAACGCAACAATGAAAATGTAAACACCATGAGAGTCTGACAGTTAAATCACTGCTGACTGCGTAATTAAATTCGAGAGGTAAATAAATACATTCTGACTGCTCAGCCAGTAAATTTTCCACGAATATTAAAACTTTGCGATCTAAAGTAATTCTACGATTAATGAGAAAGAGAAGAGAGAAAATTATTAATTGTAAGAAAAAAATATAATTTTACGACGTTTTACGCTGCATGATGATTGAAGATTCGATGCTGTGACCACGAACGAATGAATCGTCGCCTGCGTGTAGTTGGCCAACAGGCTGTGACGTCACCTTGCTGGTGCGGCCGATCCGTGTAGAGTAAAATTTCTTCGAGCTCGGCGTGATGTGGCAACGATGCGAAGTAGCTAAAGGTGATGTGACGCTAGAGGTGAGGCCGGAAACCGCTTTAAAATGGTCAACGATGCTGGCGTCTACTCGATGATTCAGGATGTGTTGAGACCCAGGTGGCTTCCGCAGCATGAGGGTTTTTCCCTCTTTTTCTTGAGTTTATTTTTAATATGCTTGGTTTCAAAACCCAATTTGCGAGGTTTTGCCGAGTCTAAAATTTTTATTTTTTTCTTGCAAAATTTAGGTCGTGATCGAGGAAAAAGGTGCAAAATCTTGCAATAAGGACAAATATCCGACTAAACATCGGCTATTCTGTTCGCCGTGCGCGCGAGAAAATGGCCGCTGTTCACCTCATGGCGTGAACAATGGCAATGGCAGAAGTGATTCAGAAAGTAGTGTGTGGTAGATAAGGAAAGGGATTTCCCAATTTAGTCAATATTTAATGAGTAAAAATGTATTTGCTATAGCCAAGGAGTAAACCCGGCTTAATAAGAGAAACTATGGCTTTTTTCTTTTTTAGGTTTGGGAAATGGCAACAAGTTTATGCGCAATTGTGCCGGAAGATGAAAAATGTTGATCACGACGCAAGAAAAAAAGTATGCAATAACGAGATAACTCACCCATAATACAAAAACCACTCACTCCTGAAGAAAATTTGACGACGGCGTTGTCTATGAAAACGAGAAACCACTCGGTGCTCGCCGTTTCTGTAGGCACCATGGTCTGGAAGTCATATTCTCCGGACCGGAGTGTCTGAAATATCAAAAGGTCGAAAGGCGGCCTGCACTCGCCTCGAGTGTTTAGGTACAGAGAAGAAAAATAAGGATGAGCTCGTATAATGGAATGACTCTTTTATTGATTGCACACTGTACAAGTGCAGCTCGACCATCCGGTACGCGGAATGGATCGAGACTGCCTCTCGTGTCGCCGCTGCGACATCGCGCGAGCTTCGCTCGGCTCCCCTTTCCCTCTCCTGTCGATAGAGAGAGACAGAGATATGGCTGTCACCATACAAAACACTTGTCGATTTTATGCTGAACTTAAACTATTTATTTAACACTATATATACAAATGAGGAGAGACAGCTCGCCGTTTTGGCCGGGAGTCTCTCAACCTTAGGTAAAACTTGGGTAATTTATGTAATTTTTGTGTATATTTCGAGCAAAACTTCATGAAGAAGTTGCCACTGATGTGGTTTTTCAACCTGGGGCACCCGGGTTCACTACGTCGGGTACGCGTCAATATACAAAATAATACTGAGTTTGGGAAAAACTTTCTAATGAGTTGTCGTAAACGTATTTTTACAAAAAGGTAACAATTTTCAAACTTCATTATAGCTGGCACCACGACTCAAGTCAACTTGCAGCTGTTATATTTAATTTTTAGCTTAAAATTACAGTGACTTGACTTGAGATTCCGAAAAAATAAGTCCTCCCACTCATAAAAATACCAAAAAATTAAAGGTTTGCGTAAAAGTTACTAGTTTCCCGATTAAAAAATCAATCGACTATAAAATGGTCACATGGCGCTGAAAAATTTAATTTTCTACCTTTCTAGAAAAAATTCTAGCATTATTTGCATTTTGCTCAACAATTTCATTATGCAGTTCCTCTCTCAATTTACTGATATTTTGTATAATAATATCTAGCTTTGATGCCGAATTTTCTGTTGATATATCATCTTTCAGTTCATAAATAATGTTTTTTAAATCAGTAATATGAGCAGCATTGTTATTCTTCAAACAATTTTTACATTTAAATATTAAAGACTTTGCTGATTTAGTATTTATCATTTTGATTTCTGTAGCGGTTAAGGATGTTTGGTACTTGTTAGAATTTTTGTTGAGGTGGAACAAATAAGTGATGTACTTTATTGTTAATAAATAATATTTATTTCAAGTTTAATATTGTTCAATTACAAATCGTCCGCATGCTAGCATCGTGCTCCGCATCGGTCAGCAGCTAGATACAGAGAGAGCGCGACTAGTCTGGTCGCGTCGCGTCGCGTCGTCGCGTTGCGTGCAGCGCTCTCACTCACACACACTAACATTCCATTCGTGTTCACCGTCGGGCGTTGAGACAATAGATGGTGACACGATTCTAATATTATAATATTTACTAATATTCCAACACGCCTCCTTAAATTTATAATATTTATTTTCTTTCCACATTTATTTCATTATTCTATAATAATTCAAACTTAATTGATTTTAGAAGTTTTACAATGTATTAAATTAAACGCATCTCTATTTTTTACAAACTTTTGTTTACTAAGACTCTTCGTCAAAATATCTGCTATATTGTTTTCGGAATCAATCTTCAAAACATCAATGATTTTATTTTCATAATTTTCATTCACATAATGGTATTGCACCTCAATATGTTTCGAATTTTTTGTAAAATTCCCGTATTTACCTATCGCTATTGCACCTGAGTTATCTCCGTACATTTTTATTGGTGCTTTAATTTCTCAATTAAATGATTCGTTCAACATTTTTCTCAAAAATACAATTTCACTCACTGCCTCGGACATTGCAGTGTATTCTGCGAACGTCTAGCATTTCGTAACATTTTTCTGCTAATGCGATTTCCAGAAGACAGTATTATTAAATAGTCGAACTACAAATCCCGTTGTCGATTTTCTATCGACATTATCTCCAGCATAATCAGAGTCGACCATACAGTCTAACTTTTCAATTTTATTATCACCAGAATATGTTAACTTTAAATCTTTCGTTCTTACTAAATATTTTAAAACTCGCATCGCATGTTTAAAATGCGTTTCTTTGTAACAGCTCTGAAATCGACTAAGATAATTAACACTGAAAGAAATGTCTGGCCTGGTGCCTGTACTAATGTATAATAGCTCACCAATCAAGTTACGATATTTAATTCTTTCGTCGATTTCAAAGGCTTGTTCTAAATTTAAATTACTCTACATAGGAGTATCAAACAACTTTGCATTATTTTCTTAACGTATTCATCGAAACAATCGTACCAAGTTCTTGAACTTTCTCTAAGAACATAGAGTGCTTTTATCAAAAGACAAACTTTATTTTTATTTGTTTCAAAACCTTGCGGTTCATACACGTAAACTTCGGACTTAATATTCCCGTTCAAAAAGGCTGTCTCTATGTCCATTTTATCGATATAAAGATTATTCGCGCTGCTATAACTCAAAAGTATTATTGATGTTTGCATTTTACCTACCGGCGAATAAACATTTTCAATATAATCTTTCTGTTGAAAACCCCTTACTACCAATCTAGCTTTATAAGTGTTATTATTTTTCTTTCTACATACCCATTTAACATCGAGTAGTTTCTTATCTTCAGGTTTGTCAACTACCAACCATGTGTTATTTTTATTTAAACAATCTATCTCAGCTTTCATAGCTTTTTTCCAATCTAAGGATTCTTTGGAGTTTACCGCCTCCTCAAATGTATTCGGTACGTTTGCATTAACATAATTAACATAAATAAAATGGGAAACTGGATTTCCGTATCGTTCTATCGTACTTTTCTTTCGGCTCGATTTTCTTACTGGCACCGTATTACCATTTCCCTGTAAATTATTTTGATTATTATTGTCGTTCATTTCATTATCATTTTCAAGAACTTCATCCTCAATATTTTCTATCTTAACATTTTCATTATCATCATCATTTTCATTATAATTATCATCATCATTATTTTCATTGCTATTACTATTTAAATTTATATTGGCAAATTCATCATCACTATATACATCTGTGCCTCTCTTTTCAAGACAAATTAATTTAGTTTTATCTTCGATTATTTGTACGTGTCTAACACTATATATTCTATCTTTCGATAAGACTCTGCAGCTATTTTCATTATAGCCTACTAATGCGCCAACTTGACCTTTATCGGCCCATTTATTTTTGAGTAATGCTTCCGGTACTCTAAAAAATACTCTACTTCCGTAGATTTTCAAATTTTTAACATTTGGTCTTACACCAAAAAGTATTTCGTACGACGTTTTATCTTCTTGCGTATTGGCTAGTGTTCGGTTTTTTAAATAAGCGACCGCTCCCATTATTTCTGGCCAATACCTTAAATTAACTCTTGCTTCCCGCATTAAGCATCTTCCTATATCCATAGTCGATCTATTATACCTTTCCGCGACACCGTTCAATTCATGGACGTAGGGTAGACAAGGTGATAATTTAATTCCTTTATATCTTATAAAATCATAGATTTCGCGATTCAGATATTCAGTTCCGTTATCACAACGAAATTCTTTAATTTTTTTTTTAAATTGATTTTCTACTAAATTTACATAATCAATATAACATCCAGCCGTGTCGGCTTTACTTTTAATGCAATAAATTTTAACACATTTGCTATAATCATCAATGAAGGTTAAAAAAATATTTTTCGCCTTTAGGGCCTAAAGTATTATGAGGGCCGTTTAAATCGGTATGTATCAATTCAAGTGTGCCGTTGGACATGGTCCTCTCATTTTCAAACGGAACATTAGCCATTTCGCTTTGTATGCAATTCGCACACTTCATGATATCATTTTCTAACTTTTCCGGTAGACCATCTAACAATTTATCTTTCACTAATTTATTTAAATACTGAAAATTCACATGTCCTAAGGCTCTATGTCATTTTTCTTTGTCAGTTAGCTTTAAAGCATTTGTATAAATATCTTTCTTATCAAAATATTGGAAACTTTCTAAAAAATATAAAATATTTTTATTTTCTGCCACAGCAATTAATTTTTTATTCAAATCATAAATTTTAGAATATTCCCCCCTTGAAATTATGGTGCATTTTCTAGCAATTTTACCGAAACTTAAAATATTTTTCTTAATTCCCTCAACATAGAAAACATTATTTATTTCTATCTCTCTTTCCCCATAAAAGGTTTTAAAAGAAGTTTTTATTTGACCTATCTTAGTGGCATATAGCTTTCTACCATTTGGTAAATTTACATCTATCGGATTTTTTAAAGCCACACGTTTAGAAAAATACTCGACATTATTTATTATATGGTTTGTACAACTGCTATCGAGTAACCAATTTATTTGTGTACAATTATTTTCAATATTTTCGCTATACTCACTACCTGTTATTGCGTTGACATCAAGATGTCGAAGATCGATTGACCAAGCACACGAATCATCTTGTTGTGGTTGATCGTCTCTTTGTTGGTTGTCGCTTCTTCCTCGACAATTACCTCTTTGGGAGTTGTCCCTGTAGTTACCTCGATTCGAACTACGTTGTGACTGTTGTCCTCGCGGTTGCTGTTGCTGGTAGGCACCTCTACCTCTGTTTGGGTAGGCTCCTCTACTACGTTGATCAGGTTGATTTTGTTGTCCATTTTGACCACTGCCTTGATCATTTCGGTAGTCCCTTGCATAGTGACCAGTTTTATTGCAATTATAGCAGGTTCCTTTCGTTTTGACACTGAATGTGCTCACACTTTGTTTACTTTCGTTTTCACCAGATCTTAAACATTTTAATTTGATTTTTTGTTTTACGTACTCTACTGTTCTTTCTGCAGCAGGTACGAAGTCTATGCAGTCAGCTATATAGCTATGACTTGGTGGTAGGGCATTTATCATTATTCTCAATTTTTCATCTTCGTCTAGTGTACCACCAGCTGATTGAAATTCGTGACATGCTTTTTCAAAAGCCACGAAGAATTCTTCAGGTGTATTGAAATTTTTTAATTTCACTTGTTCCAGGCTGTTACGCGTTATCAGCTTTAATGCCGTTGATTTATTCTCGTACATGTTATCAAATTTAGTTATAATTTGAAATGTAGTTTTGCATTCACTCACAAATTTAAATTGTTTATCGGATAGTGCACTTGTCACTGTTGTCCTTGATTTTAAATCGATTTTCTTCCACGCAGCTTCATCTTCATTTTGCAATCTTTCTCTTGTCACAGGTGTTTTGCATTCTTTGTACTCGAGCGTGAGTAAAATTCTTTTCTTCCAAATTTAGTAATTTATTCCGTCGAACATCGGAATTGTTATATCGTCGATTTTTACTTTTGCCATGTCTTCTTTTTTTTTCAATTGAATATTAATGTAAATGTTACGATGTATTCGTAATACAATTTTTGAAATTTTTAAGAAAAACTTTTCTTAAATAATCACGAGGATCCTTCACTTTTCAAAAACTCTCAAAATAATTAATCATTCAATTGCTCACTGTTCATTTATTCGAAACTCGATTTTAAAAATCTCAACATGTGCTTAACCTCAATTTTCGCCATACGCTCGCTTAACCTCGCGACACGCCATGCGGTTCCACTAATTTTAATCCTCGTGCATCAACCTTTTGCACGGATTTTTTCTACAGGCTTTTCACGCCTCTTACTTACTTAGCTTCTAAGCTATAATCAATCACAGCTATATTTTCAATTAATTCTATTCCTCTATTGTAGAAGAAGTAGAACAAAAATTTTTTTAGGAGCACATGTTTTCACTTTAACAACCACACTTTCTTTTTACACTAAATTACACTTATTGTTCACTTAACCACGGACTGCTACCATGTTAGAATTTTTGTTGAGGTGGAACAAATAAGTGATGTACTTTATTGTTAATAAATAATATTTATTTCAAGTTTAATATTGTTAAATTACAAATCGTCCGCGTGCAAGCATCGTGCTCCGCATCGGTCAGCAGCTAGATACAGAGAGAGCGCAACTAGTCTGGTCGCGTCACGTCGCGTCGTCGCGTTGCGTGCAGCGCTCTCACTCACGCACACAAACATTCCATTCGTGTTCACCGTCGGGCGTTGAGACAATAGATGATGACACGATTCTAATATTATAATATTTACTAATATTCCAACAGTACTTACGAAAAAACGCAGCCATTTTGTCAATTTTGATCGGATTGATTTATGATTAATGTCAAAGTAATCATTGAATTTTTTGCCTTTTTTTGTTCGATTTAGTTTTAAAAAAAATCAAAGTGTTTTTTAAATAATTTAACCCGGACTCTTACGGAAATCAAGCAATTTTTTTCTTTGATCGTGTGTCATTCATTCAAAAAAGCAGGGACCATTAAAAGAATTACTGGGATTTCTAGATTTTAGCTTGAAGAAGATTTTAAGATTTTTTTTATAGTACCTTTCCGACCATTTGAAAAAGATAACAAAGAAAAACAAGCACACAGTGGTGAAATTCCATGCGCGTCTGAACAAGAAATGCTCTAACTTTTTTTGTACTGTATGTTTTGATCTAAAAATTTGTTCACAATATCTTGAGGTCTTAATTTTTAATGTGAGATCAAAAAAGTAAATGTTTTTAAACTTTTGTCGTAGAGTTTTGTAAATTGAAAATTAGGTTATGTTTTCGTGATTTTTTATAATTTTTCAAAATATTTTTAAGACAAATAACTAATACTAAATTAAACTATAGACTTTCAACTATGCTGTGTAAAATTTTCAAAATGATTCATTCATTAGGGTCAGAGCACTGATGAGTTGAAAATAAAATCGTCTCGTCGGGCGCTGCGGTGGCCGTCCCTCCCCTCTTTTCCACTAACGAAAGTACCAAACATCCTTAAATTTGTGCAATCAATAGTTGAATGAAATGGCTCTTGACATGCTCTACAACAATGACAGGTGTATCCCCAAAAGTTTTTTCACAAGAGTGATAGAAAGACATTTTAAACAATAATTTTCAAGAATAGATAAATCAAGTATAAGAGTTCAAAATGTAAACACTAACTATGCAGTATAACCTCAAAATCCTAGTAACCACACTTAATTCAATTCACGCAACTATTAAGGCACTTAAACCTTCAATTTTACTTTTGTTATGAAAAGATTCAAAAAATCAAGTAAACAATAATTGTTAGTTCACAGAATACTTATCAACATAATCCAACTATAAGATAATTTATCAGAGCTAAAGTTCCGCTGATGTTACCGCGTCGAGCAGACGAAAATATTGTAATAATTAAAAAATAAAACAATATAATAAGAGTTTCGCAAATTGTGGAAAAACTGAATTCAGTGAATTAATAATTTTCAATTAAATAATTTATTTTATGACGAAAGTTTTCTCCACCTTCTTATGAAAGTTTTACGAAATCTAAGGAGAAGATGCCTAGTGGGAGTCAACCCCTTACTCAACATTTCTAAACACCATTAGAAATTCAGTTTTTCCCACCCCGCGGAAATTATATAGGGAAGTAGAATAAAAATCTGGAGGAAGGGTCAAGATTTCCCTCTCCAGAAAAATTCTGGCTTGTCCCCTACTGACTGCCAAAATTTAATGAGAGTCTACTTTAATTGAATTTTTGTCTACTTGATGGAAATTTATAATCGAATTAGATGAAATAAATAAATAACCACAATTATGTTACTATTTAAAATTTCCACTTTTATTTTAAAAAATATATGACGATCGTTTCGACGACCAGTGTCTTCATCAGATATTAAGTATAAACTGATTCGATACAAACTAGAAATTTAAAGAGTTAGTTACAAAAACAAATTCATAAGTAGTCTTGAGTTTGATGTAGTTTGGTGTGAGATTTTCAACCAAACATGTCTTAAAAAACCAAATATTTTGGGTCAAACACTTACATCTTAAAATCAGTTTAAAATACCAAATTAACAAAAAGCTGGTTTCATACTCTTTCAAAAATTTAATTGAATTTTTGTCTACTTGATTGAAATTCATCATCGAATTAGATAAAATAAATAAATAACCACAATTTAGTTACTATTTAAAATTTCCACTTTTATTTTAAAAAATATATGACGATCGTTTCGACACACAGTGTCTTCATCAGATATTGAGTATAAACTGATTCGATACAAATTAGAAATTTGAAGAGTTAGTTACAAAAACAAATTCATAAGTAGTCTTGAGTTTAATGTAGTTTTTAAAATAAAAGTGGAAATTTTAAATAGTAACTAAATTGTGGTTATTTATTTATTTTATTTAATTCGATGATGAATTTCCATCAAGTAGAAAAAAATTCAATTAAATTTTTGAAAGAGGCTGAAACCAGCTTTTTGTTAATTTGGTATTTTAAACTGATTTTAAGATGTAAGTGTTTGAGCCCAAAATATTTGGTTTTTTAAGACATGTTGGGTTGAAAATCTCAAACCAAACTATATCAAACTCAAGACTACTATGAGTATGTTTTCGTAACTAACTGTTTAAATTTCTAATTTGTATCGAATCAGTTTATACTCAATATCTGATGAAGACACTGTGTGTCGAAACGATCTTCATATATTTTTTAAAATAAAAGTGGAAATTTTGAATAATAACTCAATTGTGGTTATTTATTTATTTTATCTAATTCGATGATGAATTTCCATCAAGTAGACAAAAATTCAATTAAATTTTTGAAAGAGGCTGAAACCAGCTTTTTGTTAATTTGGTTTTTTAAACTGATTTTAAGATGTAAGTGTTTGAGCCCAAAATATTTGGTTTTTTAAGACATGTTTGGTTGAAAATCTCACACCAAACTACATCAAACTCAAGACTACTTATGAATTTGTTTTTGTTACTAACTCTTTAAATTTCTGATTTGTATTAAATTAGTTTATACTCAATATCTGATGAAGACATTGTGTGTCGAAACGATCGTCATATATTTTTTAAAATAAAAGTGGAAATTTTGAATAGTAACTCAATTGTGGTTATTTATTTATTTTATCTAATTCGATGATGAATTTCCATTAAGTAGACAAAAATTCAATTAAATTTTTGAAAGAGTATGAAACCAGCTTTTTGTTAATTTGGTATTTTCAACTGATTTTAAGATGTAAGTGTTTGACCCAAAATATTTGGTTTTTTAAGACATGTTTGGTTGAAAATCTCACACCAAACTACATCAAACTCAAGACTACTTATGAATTCGTTTTTGTAACTAACTTTTTAAATTTCTAATTTGTATCGAATCAGTTTATACTCAATATCTGATGAAGACACTGTGTCGCAACGATCGTCATATATTTTTTAAAATAAAAGTGGAAATTTTAAATAGTAACTAAATTGTGGTTATTTATTTATTTCATCCAATTCGATGATGAATTTCCATCAAGTAGACAAAAATACAATTAAATTTTTGAAAGCGGCTGAAACCAGCTTTTTGTTAATTTGGTATTTTAAACTGATTTTAAGATGTAAGTGTTTGAGCCCAAAATATTTGGTTTTTTAAGACATGTTTGGTTGAAAATCTCAAACCAAACTATATCAAACTCAAGACTACTATGAATATGTTTTCGTAACTAACTGTTTAAATTTCTAACTTGTATCGAATCAGTTTATACTCAATATCTGATGAAGACACTGTGTGTCGAAACGATCTTCATATATTTTTTAAAATAAAAGTGGAAATTTTGAATAATAACTCAATTGTGGTTATTTATTTATTTTATCTAATTCGATGATGAATTTCCATCAAGTAGACAACAATTCAATTAAATTTTTGAAAGAGGCTGAAACCAGCTTTTTGTTAATTTGGTATTTTAAACTGATTTTAAGATGTAAGTGTTTGAGCCCAAAATATTTGGTTTTTTAAGACATGTTTGGTTGAAAATCTCACACCAAACTACATCAAACTCAAGACTACTTATGAATTTGTTTTTGTTACTAACTCTTTAAATTTCTGATTTGTATTGAATCAGTTTATACTCAATATCTGATGAAGACATTGTGTGTCGAAACGATCGTCATATATTTTTTAAAATAAAAGTGGAAATTTTGAATAGTAACTCAATTGTGGTTATTTATTTATTTTATCTAATTCGATGATGAATTTCCATTAAGTAGACAAAAATTCAATTAAATTTTTGAAAGAGTATGAAACCAGCTTTTTGTTAATTTGGTATTTTAAACTGATTTTAAGATGTAAGTGTTTGACCCAAAATATTTGGTTTTTTAAGACATGTTTGGTTGAAAATCTCACACCAAACTACATCAAACTCAAGACTACTTACGAATTCGTTTTTGTAACTAACTTTTTAAATTTCTAATTTGTATCGAATCAGTTTATACTCAATATCTAATGAAGACACTGTGTCGCAACGATCGTCATATATTTTTTAAAATAAAAGTGGAAATTTTAAATAGTAACTAAATTGTGGTTATTTATTTATTTCATCCAATTCGATGATGAATTTCCATCAAGTAGACAAAAATACAATTAAATTTTTGAAAGCGGCTGAAACCAGCTTTTTGTTAATTTGGTATTTTAAACTGATTTTAAGATGTAAATGTTTGACCCAAAATAGTTGGTTTTTTAAGACATGTTTGGTTGAAAATCTCACACCAAACTACATCAAACTTAAGACTACTTATGAATTTGTTTTTGTAACTAACTCTTTAAATTTCTAATTTGTATCGAATCAGTTTATACTCAATATCTGATGATGACACTGTGTGTCGAAACGATCGTCATTTATTTTTTAAAATAAAAGTGGAAATTTTAAATAGTCACTGAATTGTGGTTATTTATTTATTTTATCTAATTCGATGATGAATTTCCATCAAGTAGACAAAAATTCAATTAAATTTTTGAAAGAGGCTGAAACCAGCTTTTTGTTAATTTGGTATTTTAAACTGATTTTAAGATGTAAGTGTTTGAGCCCAAAATATTTGGTTTTTTAAGACATGTTTGGTTGAAAATCTCACACCAAACTACATCAAACTCAAGACTACTTATGAATTCGTTTTTGTAACTAACTTTTTAAATTTCTAATTTGTATCGAATCAGTTCATACTCAATATCTGATGAAGACACTGTGTGTCGAAACGATCGTCATATATTTTTTAAAATAAAAGTTGAAATTTTAAATAGTAACTAAATTGTGGTTATTTATTTATTTTATCTAATTAGAGTCTACTTTGGTTGGGCTCAGTACTCAGAGCTCCCTAGCCTCTAATAAAAATAGGCGTCATTGTCTTTTTTTTTTATTAAATTTATTTTTGTGTTAAAAGTGTAATGTATTAATACCGTTATCTCGATATTATTATGTAAGCAATTCGGCGAGCTACCTGTAGTCGCGTACACATCACTCTGCTACTGCCATATACTGTATTGTGTTATGATTATTTTATAAACTAATTTTTTATTTAATATTTACTGAAGTGTTACATTTAATTATATCTTTACTACCTTTAAGATATAACAACTGGCGACGAGGAAAAGAATCGGCGTGTGTAAAGGGACCACGTTGGGCTAACACGACATCACGCAGAAAGGCCGACAAAAGGTCCGCGGTTAAAAGTCGAAAGGGACTTTACGAATTAATCGCGAGTTGATTAGTGAGAAGGGAAATTATAAATTGGTAATAGTTAAACCAAAAACGGGCTGGATTTAAAAATTGAAGAAATTACAAATAATCGACGAGTTAAATTATCGACAGGTAAAGTTTGACCCTGCAGATAATTTTAACACTTTGCAAAATTTATTACGTCAAACAATAAAAAGCGCAAGTGAAAAAAGTGAAAATATTTCCGATTCCAGCCAAAGTGAAAATTCGAAAAAACCAAGAAGACGCTCAGAAGGAAATACCAGAGCAAGTAGTCAAGAAAACAAATTTATCCAAAACAAATTCCTCGACGGCTGATACCACAACACAGTCAAAGCAGGACGAACACAGTATGCAGACCACAACAAAGAGTAATTTCATCGAGTCGGACGACGATAACGACATGTCAGACGAAAAAGGCAAATACCAATCAGATGATGATTGGGAATTATTCCAAGAAAAATTAGACTGCTATTTCATCACGAAAGATATAACAGAAGACAAAATTAAAGTAGCTACGTTGGTGACGCGCCTCGGCGACAGCGCCCATGCATTGCTAAAACAGTTGTTAGCCCCGGAAAAAAATAACAACAAAAACGTATGAAGAGAATATGAAGGCAATGTCAGATCACCTAAAGCCCAAACCTTCGGAGGCACTTGAATGGTGTACGTTTCATATGGCAAAATAGGAATCCAGCGAATCTGTGACAGAATATGCAGCGCGCTTAAGGAAGCTCGCGTTGCACTGCAATTTTGAGAACTTGGACTCAGCACTGAAAGACCAACTCGTGTGCGGAGTAAAAGAGCAGGATATTCGAGTCTCGACTTTTTGAAGAAAAATCTCTAACTTTGTCAAAAGCGCTGGATATAGCAACGTCAAGAGAAGCTGCCATGAAAATCGCAGCAACAACAAACAGCGTCCTGGATAAAAAGTCGGCAAAATCTGAAGTATATTCGATCCAGGGTGGTTTCAGAGTGCATCAGCGGCAACGTGGCTGAGGAGGGTCAAACAAGATGGGAAGCAGACAAGGACGAAATCAGCAGCAGCAGCAGCAGCAGCAGCAGCAGAGACGTCAGCCGAACAACGAATCATCGAGAGTGACATTTTCGTGAATTAACGTGCAATACATGTAATATAAAAGGACATTTGTCGAGAGTTAGTAAAAACGCGAAAGAAAAGTCGAGCAAGCCTTTAGATAGCGTAAAAAAGTGGTTATCGCATGACGAGTGTGAGGAAAATCGTTTCTATGAGTCGGAATTTTATACAATCAAGCAAAGTATGAAATTTTGTAAACATGCCACTGCCGAGTATAATATAAACACTGTTCACTCGGTAAAGGTGAATTTGAGCGATCGGTAGACGCGCAGTTATATAATCACTAGCATGCCCTCTGCAGCTTCGCATACATCTGCGTATGGAGTTAGAAAAAAAGATAAGGACACTGAAATAAAGTAAAGAACACAATAAATACACTTAAAACAAAAAAACTCCAGAACTACTGCAATGATTTGGAATTGATCGGCTAAGAACTTTTTGAGTTATGCGTACACATACGGTTAAGCCCTTGTAATGGTTTGGGATTAACGAAACGTAAACATTGACTGTCGATTGAAGGTTCTACTGGATGAATATTAAGTAGACTCAGAAAGGAAGGATTTTATGTTTTTTAGTCGTAACTTTTTTTCTAATAAGGATATTGAACTCCAGTTTGGCTTAAAACCTTTCTTGAAACATAAGAAATAAACCCTTAAAGTTTCAAGTAAATCGGTAAAGAACTTTTTTAGTTATGCGTAAACATACGGTCAAACACTTGTAATTATATATAAGATGCAAGTAAAACTTCGAGATCGGTTCCTATGATTGTTGAGATTGATATTAATGGTAGAAAAATTAACTTTGAGATTGATACTGGTTTATACGCCGCAGTGATTTCGGAGAAAATATACGATGATAATTTCAAGGGTTTTGAAATTTCGAAAATGGACAAAGATTTAAGAGCTTACGGTGGGCAGCCACAAGTGCCGATCAGTGAATTGACTGACTTAAGGGCCGTATTTAATAACTCAGAGAAACTGGTAAAATGCTTTGTATTGCCAGGCACGGGATCCGTTTTAATGGGTAGACAGTGGTTAGAGCAATTTGGTGCATGGCCACTGGCTATTCCGAACTTGAAATCCCTTGAAGTTAACAAATTGAATGGCAGCTTGCATGATTACATAACAGCGAAGTATAGTATCTTATTCGAAAACTCGCCGGGATTGTACAATAGAAGCACGACGAAAATTCATGTAAAAAAAATGCGCGTTCGGTAGCATTGAAATGTTGTCATGTTGCGTACGCCCTTAAACCAAAGGTGGAGAAAGAAATCGAGAGACTCATGAATTTAGGTCATTTAGAGCCGGTAGACGTCGCGGAGTAGGCTACGCCTATCGTACCCGTATTGAAGGGAAACGGGGAAGTGCGCATCTGTGGTGACTTAAAACTTACGTTAAATCCGTATATCATTATCGATAAATACCCCCTGCATACTATCGATGAGATTTTTGCTAAGTTGCAGGGTGGAAATACTTTCTCCGAACTCGATTTGAGGCACGCATACATGCAATTCCCCGTGGATAAGGTTAGCGTGGAGCTACTAACAATAATAACACACAAAGGGTTGTTCAGATACACAAAAATACCTGAAGGAGTTTCGCCAGTACCGGCCGACGTCCAACGTAAAATGGACGAGTGCTTTTTCGGAATCGACGGTGTTATTGCATATCTAGACAACGTATATGTGACATGTAAAAACGACATAGAACACAGGGAAAACTTAGAAAAGGTATGCAAAAGATTGGCAGACTGTAATTTGCGATTAAACCTAAGTAAATGTAAATTCATGAAGCCAAGCATCGAAGTCTTGGGCTTCGTTATAAATAAGGATGGGTTACATAAATCCAGGTCTAAAATTAGAGCCATGGTAGACGCGCCGCGACCGGAAAATAGCAAGGAGCTCGCGTCGTTTCTGAGCCTCGTTAATTTCTACGCGAGATTTTTAAAGAATCAGTCTACTAACTTAAAACCACTGTATGACTTACTGAGCGGTAGAAGGCCAAGTTGGGACGAGTCGTGCGAGAGAGCATTCAAATGGGTGAAAATTGAACTTATTGCGCCTAATTTTTTAGCACACTACGACCCGAAAGAGCAATTAATTTTAGCTTGCGATGCTTGTGATTATGGGTTATCCGCGATCTTATCACATAAATATCAGGACGGCACGGAGAGACCAATCGCGTATGCATCCAAAAAGATTCCGGAGACAGAATGTAAACGAGGCATTATCGACAAAGAGGCGATGGCCATTGTATTCGGGTTTAAAAAATTCTATCAATATATATTCGGGAAGGAAATAATTCTGCAGACAGATAATAAACCGCTTGAACTCATTCTGGGTCCGCGAAAGGGTATATCCCAGACCACGACAATAAGCCACAACGGTATGCATTTCCTTTCCGGATTTAAATACACGGTAGAGCACGTAAAGTCAGAAAAAAACGCAAACGCGGATGCATTGTCACGACTACCCGTAGACGATCCTACAGATTTAACGGATATGTAAGATTCAGCACCATTGATGGTGCATTTTTTCGAGGTAAAAGCAACAGATTTCGATGCGAAAATGCTGGCGTCGGAAAGTAGGAAAGACGATATTTTGAAAAATGTAATTCGGCACAACAAGCGTTTGGCCAGCATATGATGATTTATCCACCAAGGAAAAATGTTTTTATAAAATTCGGTTTGAGTTAGCAGTTAAAAATGGGTGCATCTTTTGGGGAGTGCGCGCGTGCATTCCAGCGTCCATGCGGAGTGTAATTTTGAATGAGATTCACGCTTCTCATTTTGGAGTGGTGAAAATGAAAATATTTGCGCGTGCGTATGTTTATTGGCCAGAGATGGATGCGGAAATAGAGCTAATTGCGAACAACTGCGAAACATGCCTAATCGAGAGAAAAGCGCCAAGGAAGACACCTTTGATGACCTGGCCTTGGCCGAGTAAAGTATGGGGTCGCATTCATTGTGACTACGCGAAATTCGAGGGTGATAACTACTTAATTATAGTCGATGCTCACAGTAAATGGCCGGAGATTGTTAATTGTAAGGGTAATACGGATGCGAAAAGGCTGATAAAAGAGTTTAAGAATATTTTTGTTAGGTTCGGGTTACCTATTCACTGTGTTACCGATGGAGGACCGCAGTTTAAAAGCGCGGAATTCTTGGAGTTTTTGGAGAAAAATAAAATTAAACACTCTTTTTCGCCTCCATATCATCCAGCCACCAACGGTGCGGCAGAAAATTTTATACAGACTTTTAAGGATAAAGTGGGGAAAATTTCAAAAAGGGGGAAGAGTATTGAGTATGCGGTAAATGCATACTTATTTGCTTATAGAAATTTTCCACACATTACCGCAGGTAAGAGTCCTTCGAGTTTGATGTTCAATCGCGAGGTGCGGACATGATTCGATTGTTTAAGGCCAAGCGTGACTGAGAACGTGGAAAGTCAAGAGACGCCAAATAACAGCTAGGCCTGGCAGTCGCTCGGTTGAGATCGGTATCGGTGATCGGTCGTGGTAGCGCACGTAAGGATTGTTGCCAGCATCCTTGGGGACGTAGCTGTAGTCACACACGCCCTTCGGGATTTTTCTTAAATAAAATTTTTTTCTTAAACTATCAAAAAAATAAAAGACGAAACTAACACAACAAAAAAAAAAGATCAATCGATATACCTTGGGTCAGCTGAGCCGTTCGAGGGAATAAAGGACTACACGTGCCAGGACTCCGGCAGCCGCTCGACTGAGTCCCATGATTTTCCTTACAGACTAGAAGGATAAGTATTTTAGATTCAACTATAGCAGGTGAACAAACAGGGCCATCAGTAATAACGCGCCCTTTACAAGATCATAATTAATTAATAATTATTATTTAAACAAATTTTTAGAATTTCACCTTATTCCATAATTTTATTTTTGTTTGAGATTTACCGCCTTTTATTGCCACGTGATTGGTCATGCGAGCGACCCACGCCAGAGCTGCCCAGAGTGACCAGTTTCCGCCCTCACCAGTCTTGCTTCAACCGTGATGCCGCTATCACGCGCCACGGGACTCAACGCCGTCGTCGTAGATCGACCGCTTATCTACGACGATTCTACCTAGTTTACCTGAGGTTGAGAGACTCCCGGCCAAAACGGCGAGCTCTCTCTCCTCATTTGTGTATATAGTTCAATAAATAGTTTAAGTGCAGCAGAAAAACTATAAGTGTTGTGCTTTCCAAATAACCTCGCTTTTCACCTTTCCCGCTCTCTCGTGATCGCGTTAAATATCCTTTACCTTAAGCGCATCCTCCGCGTTTCCCCAAACATTTGGCATCCCTAGTGAGGAAAAGTCCCCCGAAAAATAGGCACGTCGCGAGTGAAACGAAAAAGTGAAAAGTTTGTGCCACGCCGCGGCCATTTTCTTCTCTGCAGTTTGAACAAAGAAGATGCCAGTGACGGCAAACCCGTGGCGCGTGCATCACCGCCGCGCAGCCACGCATGAGTGTCAGTGACAACAGTCGTCGTGGGAGGAAGAGAGACGGACGATCGTGCTCCGCGACTCTCCTCTCCACACCGAAAGCCGCGCTCGCAGCTGGCCCAAGGCGGCCTGTCCAGCGAGCACTCATCGGCCAACAAGAGCGACCATCTTGTTGGCACCTTACCATCCAGGTTATCCTGGAGCCTACCACGCCACCCGCGTAACCAGTACCCAAACCTAAGACGACGGTGGATAAGAAGGAGACAGCAACACTCCCGCTTGCTGTCATCTGAAGCCCGTCGGCCTACCACGTATCTGCCGCACTGCAGCCCCTCTGCAGTGGGAGAGAGGGGGAAGGCACCTCGATCAGCTGACTCCGCTAATACGGTGGGTCCGCTCCAAGTCGCAAACTTGTGTTGCGCAATTTAATAATTAATATTCTTTTTCTTTTGTTTGTTTGTTTAGATTCTGAACGGTGTAGGTAAAGTTGACTACACTTGTTTTCAATTTATAGCCTTTTCTTAAGTTTGTTTATGTTTACCTTTTTCCAAATCAAAGAGTCAGTTGACCCAATTACTCAATAATTGAGTACAGCTGCTGCGATTTTGAAAAATAAGTGACTATTTTATGGTCAAGTTAATATCAAAATTAGGAATATTTTTCTCATTGATCCGGAAATCATATTAAAATTTAATCCTATTTATTGTTCTATCTTCTCTTACATAATTAAATTTGCAGGTGAAACTACCTGGTAACTTGTAGTCTACGCTGACTGTTCTTCAACATCTGAGCAACCATTGGCACCTGTTAGAGCAAGCGAAGGGACTTTCTTCACCAACTGGTAGTCCTCGAGTCTTCGTACAGCTGCAGCAGCACTCCCAGAGTTCTTCGATAGCCTTGGGTTCAAAAGTACTGTTTTTTATGGTTGTTAGAGTCAGCGTTGGAACCAATTTTTTGTCAATTTTTATTAGTATAGTATAAGCTCAAATTATTTATATTGCTGAATAGTTACTGATTGTTTCATTTTTCCAATTATATATTTTCAAAAATTCCAATTGAATTTTTTATCCATTTTAGGTTTGTTTCAAGACCAATTTTCAAAAGATCAAGCCAAGTGCCTACTAACCCTTGCCCCCACTCAACCCAATTAGAGTTGTTTAGGGATTTTGATTTCCTTTTTTCTCTATAGTTTTTTTGTTTATCTATTTACCTTTTCTCTTCTACCTTTATTTTTTGATTTTTTCACTTTCTTCATTTTTTAAACTTTCATTAAAAATTATGCTAAGGTTTTCTTCCGAAATCAGCCACCTGCCTGGCTTAGTTGTTTTTATTTAAATTGTAATTCAGTTTAAATTATTCTTTACCAGTAATATTCATAGGTTTGAATATTTTCCGATTTTCTTTTATTTTAATTGTATTTCAGTTTAAATTATTCTTTACTAGTAATATTCATAGGTTTGAATATTTTCCGATTTTCTTTTATTTTAATTGTATTTCAGTTTAAATTATTCTTTACTAGTAATATTCATAGGTTTGAATATTTTCCGATTTTCTTTTATTTTAATTGTATTTCAGTTTAAATTCTTTTCCACCAATAATATTCATATGTTTGAATATATTTCAGTTTTATTTTATTTAAAGAATAATTGCCTCATTTTAATTGTATTTCAATTAAAGATTGTTCCACCAGTGATATTCATAAGTTTGAATATTTTTTCCATTCTTTTGTTTAAAGAATAATTGCGTTTCAATTTACATTTTCACCACTCATGTTTTTTTTGCCGTGTCCAAATCACCTCACGTTTAGAAAACAAATTTAAATTGTGTTTCAATTTAAATTTTCCCAAGCCAAAAGATAGTTTTAACTTTTACCTATTGATTTATTATTTCAAATACCGCCCTACCTTGCAAAATGAATAAACCAAATTCATTTGCGAAAATCCTTAGCAGGCAAGCTATAATCTGAAATCGAATCGTCACTCATTTCAAAATCTTTAAGCAAAAAGGAGCCTTGATGATTCACGAGTTAGCAGAGAAGCGCATCCTGCGTCTCGAACAACTCTGGCAAGAGTTTATCCAAAATGATCAAAGTTTAAGAAACTGCCGGGATGTAGACCGTGGCCACGACTACTTCGTCAAAGACATGTTCTACCATACGCAGGACACCTTTGATGACGTGTGGTGTGACTACATCCAATTTCTTAAAATTGAGCCACCTGTGACTCCCTTAGTCCAGGTCTTGATATCACCCATTGAGAACGAGCCACCAGAACCGCTTGAGTTTCAGGACCTGGCTAATTATTTTAAAATTCAGCTACCTGCGACACCTCAAGTCCAGGGCTTGGCTACTCATTTCAAGGTTCAGCCACCTGCGACACCTCAAGTCCAGGCCTCGGCTACTCATTTCAAAGTTCAGCCACCTGCGACACCTCAAGTCCAGGCCTCGGCTACTCATTTCAAAACTCAGGCAGCTGCGGCAGCCTAAGCCCGGGCGCCGGTCACGTCTTTTAAAAATCAGCCACCTGAATTAGTTCCAATTCAGGCTTCGGCGCCCCCCTCCAAGATGAAATCACCTGAGACACTTCAAGTCCAGGGTCCAGTAAAACTCTCCGAGAGCAAGCCACCTGCGGCTATCCTGGCTCAGGCACCGGCTATCGCTTTCGAAAAACAGCCACCTGAACTGCTTAGAGTTCAGGCCTCTGCTAAAAGCCCCAGAGTTAAGCCACCTGCGACAATTAAAGTCCAAGCTCTGGCAATCATGATGAAAGTACAGCCATCTGAACTAATCCAGCTTCAGGCACCGGCTATATTCTCAAAAACTCAGCCACCTGAACCACTCCAGGTTCAGGCCCCAATCACGATCTCAAGCGTTCAGCCACTTGAAATAACTCAACTTCAGACCCTGGCTGTATCATTATTTAACTGTTGGGTTTTCGACCCAGGAATTTTCCTTGGACAGAACATCAGGCTCTTACCAAAATTGCCCAGTAAGCCTCTACGTTTGATCGTACGCTTGCTAACCACCCTAGACTTAACCTACAATTATTTTTATATATTACTTAATATTATTTTTATTTTTATTATGTTCACAGATATTATTAATCGACTACAGTCGATTAAAGCGGGCGGAATGTTTGAGATTTACCGCCTTTTATTGCCACGTGATTGGTCATGCGAGCGACCCACGCCAGAGCTGCCCAGAGTGACCAGTTTCCGCCCTCACCAGTCTTGCTTCAACCGTGATGCCGCTATCACGCGCCACGGGACTCAACGCCGTCGTCGTAGATCGACCGCTTATCTACGACGATTCTACCTAGTTTACCTGAGGTTGAGAGACTCCCGGCCAAAACGGCGAGCTCTCTCTCCTCATTTGTGTATATAGTTCAATAAATAGTTTAAGTGCAGCAGAAAAACTATAAGTGTTGTGCTTTCCAAATAACCTCGCTTTTCACCTTTCCCGCTCTCTCGTGATCGCATTAAATATCCTTTACCTTAAGCGCATCCTCCGCGTTTCCCCAAACAATTTTAAAAATTATTTCTTGCCTAATAACTGATAATTTATATATATATATATATATTTATTTACATTAAGTGGTCAAAAATTATTAATTGTCAAAGCTTCTTGAAAGGGTCGTTTAGAAATAACTCTCTAAATACCTTCAGTCCACCAACAAACTCGATCCCCTCCAGTCAGTAGGGACTTGGCCACCCTTCTCAGACTGCAGTTCTTGGAATCACAGAGGACATACGAGCTGCCGTATCCAAAAAGCAACTTACCGTACTCATATCCTTCGATTTGTCGAAGGCTTTTGATACGGTCCCGAATTTTCCCCTACTTCATAGACTCCATGAGATAGGGTGCTCCGATCCGGTGGTTCAGTAGTTATTTGACAGGAAGAGAACAGGCAATTCGTCTCAAAGATGGCTCACATACAGAGTGGTTGAGTATCACAGCTGGAGTCCCTCAGGGCAGCGTCTTAGGCCCTCTTTTGTTTCTGATCTTTATCAACATGCCCTTCATGCCATCTTTGCTGATGATTCTGAAATTTATATCCACACAACACATGCTGATCTTTTCCGTAAACTTCACTTGTTGTATGCGGATGCTCGGAGAGTTGCTTCTTGGGCTAAAGAAAATGGCCTTTGCCTTACTGTAGGCAAAACCTCTATTATCATCTTCGGCTGTCGACTTAAGCTCGCCCTGATTAATTTCAACAACTTGCCACTGTTCACACTTGAAAACAAAACAATTCCCTTTTGCTCTTCCCTCAAGGTTCTCGGCATAAAGTTGACTCTAACCCTGAACTGGAACTCACAAGTGAGCGACATGAGTCGCAAAATAAACTATGCACTGTACTCACTAAATTACTTTAAGAAGTCATTGACATGCTCTGTTCGTACTCACCTTGTTCAGGCCTTAGTAATGCCTTATTTCGAGTATGATGCCCCGATACTCTCATCTCTGAATACACGTCAATATAATAAAGTTCACACCCTTCATAATGCTTGTATGAGAGTTGCATACGGAACTATACCTCGTAGAGATCATGTTTCTCCATATAGAATTGCATTAGGCTGGCTCTTATCAGCTTCACGTCGTCAATTTCTAGCCGTTTCTCTTGCCTACTCTGTTGTCAAGTCTGAGCAACCCCACTATCTATTTACAAAATTTCGGTTTAATCCTGGCCCTGACATCAAACGTTGTTGAACTTGACGTCGACGTCCACCTTTTGTTTTATCTTACACTAAATCTTTGTTGCTCCACCGTTCGTTTACCCTCGAATTTACCCGGGTTCTTAACTAATACTCGGACATATATTATGATAGCACCACACACGATAACTTCAAAACCCGTCTCCGAAACTGTTTGTTTGAGCAATACTGCATTCAATGGGTTATTCGGGCCAATGCCTTGAGTCTCGATCCAGCCCCACCACAAGTACGCTTATGTCTTCAGCCTACCTTAGATAACCTGATGACTCAAGCATAACCACCCTCCCCTCTATTCGGATCATTATGCCTTACTTCTACCTACTCTCTTCTCCCCTCTATTCGGATCATTATGCCTTACTTCTACCTACTCTCTTCTCCCCCTTTTCTTCATAAATACGTTGCACCTCTAAGAAACAGAGTCTCACCTTGAAATACTACGTAGTTAATTTAACCAGGAAACAGACCTTGGATTGGAAGATTTGCTCATTCAAAACAACTACCCGAGGGACTTTATTGAGAGAAGTGTGAATTGCAGACTTCGCAAAATTAAATATGACAACCTTTTGCATTCAAATGATAACCAGGATGAATCGAATTCGCAGTTGAAAAACATAGTCCCAATACCTTATCATGAAGAATTTTATTTTAGATACCAAAGAGCTCTCAAAAAATGCAGTTTCACTACAGTTCCAACTACAAACAATAAACTTTATAACATTGTGAAATTAGGGAAAGATATTACTGATAAATGGAATACTACGGGTGTTGCTTATAAAATAAACGTTGAAGATTGCGAAAGCTCATACATAGGCCATACAAAACGAAAATTAATTGATAGAGTTAAAGAACATATGAGCAATAGTAATAGTAATAAGTCAATGTTTTTTCTTCATAAGAAAGAAACAAAACATAAAATTAATTGGAAAGATACAGAAATTTTAGACAGAGAACAAAACTATAAAAAACGTACATTTTCTGAAATGCTTTTTATCAACAAGTACGATAATACGTGAAATAAACAAGAAGATACAAATTTTCTGCAAAACTGCTACAAAAGGTTTTCTAAATCATTTCTGTAAGGTCCTACGAGTTTGTATACAAACAGTAATCCATACTCATATCATTCAGTTGATTTTAAACTCTTGACGAAACAGCTTACTCGAGAGCTTTCGATAAATTTAGATTTTGTACTCAATGTAAATTGTATTTACACTAATAGGTAATTTTAATTATTATTTTATATATTTATTGTTATTTAATATTGTTTTATTACTGTGTTGCACTAAGAAAATAAAATCTTTTTATCCTGATGAGGCCAAGGAAGTCTTGGCGAAACGTCGCAACAAAATTAATTAAAGTTGTTTTTATTTAACAACCCAGGTTCTTGCTCTCGGAGATCCTTATTTTCCGTATATTTTTTTGAAACAATGGAGAGTACACATGAAAATATTCAAACCGGTCATAAATCCGAAAACGACCAGACCCAAGAAAGGAATTGGTTTTTTCAAATTATCCAAGTACAACATGGTTGCAAGGCAGTAAAAGCACTTAAAAAATGGTCAGAGACAAGAAGAAACTTGGCCATTGGCAACGCACAACTTCGCTTCCTTTCAAGATGCAGAAGTAACGACGTGGTTCCAAAAAACATCTTGGACTACGCCAGAAGAGTAAACAACGTATCTTTTCACAGTAAGATTTGTTACCATCGAATTAAAAATTTTAAATCAACTATTTGTAAAAAATTCGTGAAACTACAGATAAAAGATTTTATTATTCATATTAAATTTTTATTGAAAGGACTGAATGCTTAAAAACGTTTTTTGAATAAATTTCAATTTAATAACGATACTTTAAATAACTTTTTTGAAAGGATCGAAAGTAGCAGTAAATTAATATTTGATAGTAAGATGAACACATTGACTAAAAAAATTGATAATCTCATTAAAGATAAAAATAGAGCTCTTCAGAAAGATAGAGATGAAAATTCATCTATAAAGAAAAAATGGATTGTTAATCTTACAAATAATGACATTCCCGACAACGTAATTGAAATAGTTTCACTTGGTCCTAGATACAATACCCGCGAAAATTTATCGAAAACAGACATTTTGAATACTATTAAGAACCTGGAATACAGATTAAATTTCATGCAGATCGAAACGGATACTAAAAATATTATTCGCGAAAATATACTTAACAATGCAACTAGAGTTTTGAATAGAGATACACATATTTCAATTGAAGACAGGGAATTTTCGAAAAAACTCAATGAAACGAAGAGATACCTTAGAGATAATACTAATTTATTTTTCACGCGTGCTGATAAAGAAAATGTCACTGATTGTATAGATACTAATGATTATAATAATAAAATGAAAGACCTATTGAGAGATAAAAAAACATACGAGTTATACAAAAGAAATCCGTTAAATAGTTTACAAACTCGTACACACCAAATATTAAGTTTTTTAAATGATAATAATTATTTGAGATTTAAATACAATGATCGTTAACTTACTTTAACTAATACTAACTTAGCTAAAGCATACGGATTGCCCCAGATACATAAAATCAATGCTACCCTCAGACCAATCATTTCAACTATAAATAGTCCTTTACATTTTTAGCCTCCATTACTTACGAAGAACTCAAAGAATGTTTTTTAAAACCAAAATCACACATTATCAATAGCTACGACTTAAAATAAAAAATAAATAAAATGCAGATCCCTGACGGCTTCGTATTTATGTCGTTACATGTTACTTCCTTGTTTACAAATATTCCATGTGATTTAGTTCTCCAGAGGCTTGATAAAAGATACACCACTATTAGCAGAAAATGTAGAATACCTTTTGACGTTCTTCGTAAAATAGTTAAATTTATTTTTAATAACAACTTTTTTACTTTCAATAGCGAATTTTATAAACAGATTTTCGGCTTATCTATGGGCTCTCCAATATCCCCGTTATTTGCTGACTTAGTGATGGAAGATCTAGAGGTGGAATATTTGAAAATCCTAAAAAACAAGTATAATTGTATCCCTCTCTTTTATTATCGTTACATTGACGATACCATTTTTTTAATTGATAAAAACCATATTGCAATCACTTTGAACACATTTAGTAAATACAATAAAAACCTTAAATTCACACACGAGTTAGAAAACAACAATAGAATATATTAGGTAATTTTTAATCATTAATTTTTATATTTATATTTCCTGAATATTGTTTTATTACTGTGTTGTACTAAGAAAAAAAAATCTTTTTAGCCTGATGAGGCCAAGGAAGTCTTGGCGAAACGTCGCAATAAAATTAATTAACGTTGTTTTTATTTAACAATCCTGGTTCTTGCTCTCGGAGACCCTTATTTTCTGTATATTTTTTTGAAATAATGGAGAGTGCACATGAAAATAAACATACAGACCTTGGACCTATTATCATTAATTAATCACCAAATGAAAACTTACTTTGTATAAAATTACCATTTACATTCTGAATATAATATGTATAATTTATTGGTGTGATAATAATGTGATACTCATATATTAATCTAAATTACCACTCTGTACAGCAAACACGAGCATTGCAGGCTCTCTACCCTATGCTCGAAATAAAGAATAATAATACCTACTACCGTGAGTACCTCTGT
The DNA here is from genome assembly GCA_038277355.1 of Encarsia formosa. Lineage (NCBI taxonomy): Eukaryota > Metazoa > Arthropoda > Insecta > Hymenoptera > Aphelinidae > Encarsia > Encarsia formosa. The sequence goes on along the minus strand of CM076186.1, from coordinate 69,634,417 downwards.
TATCTTCGTCCCTATTCGTGTGCTTACCCTCGTAATAAAACGATTGCTATTATAATTGTGCACACTCTATACCTGTGCCTACTGTTGTTACTACCTCTGTGCATGCTCTGGTTTCTATTTTTGTACCTTCCTTTTTTTTAACTTTGTTCACTTAAGAGTGTTGACATCAGAGCTAGGCTCTGTGACTCGATGCGGCGCTGCTGTATGTACGAGCGCTTGCGCACAATTTAGTCCCTGCCCCTTGACTTCGAACGTTGAACCTTTCGGCGGTCAGTGAAGAGCCAAGTTCTCTCTAACCGTCGAGGAGAGAAGACGCTCGATTTCAAGCAGTCCTGGGCTTCACAAAGTTTGGTTCTTTTGTCTTCTCGTTCTGCAGCCGCACCAGGTCACATAGCTTACCTCCCCGCTGGAGTCAGTAAGCTTTTTTTTCTCTTTTTTTTTATTTAATTCAAGTTTTATCCGTTTCTTTCTCTCATTTCATTGTACATAATATTCTTCGTTTTTCTACAATATATTACTTATTTATTTTATCTCGAAAGTTTAATTCATTCACGTTTCCACTCAAACCTTTTTTCCATTTCATCGCACTTAAAATTAAAACACTCTGCGCTTGGTTATTATGATTCACGGCTGAGCAAGCAAGAGCCACGAGAAAAGGCCAAGACCTAACAAACTTAGATTTCTATTAATTCACTTTTTTTTGTTCTTATATCTGTTTGTACTCCTGTGCTAACTCCGTTCTTAACTTTTTTGTACTTAAACTTGTAAAAATCAACCTACACTTTTGCTTACCCTTATGTCTACTGCTGTGTCTTTTCTCGATGACCCTCTTGCCAACTCTAGTACTTACCGAGTATCTACCTTTGTGTCGAATCGTGTGATTATCCTCGTAACATAACTATTGTTCCTATAATTATACCTACCTATACTTGTTCCAATTATTGTACCTACCTCTGTGTAAGCCCTGCTTATACAGCTTTTTTTTCTTATACTTTACCATTTTTCTACTTAGGTTTTCACTCATTAACTTTTTCTTGTTCTTATATCTGTTTGTACTCTTGTGCTTTCTCTGTTCTTAACCATTTTATACTTTAACTTCTGACCCCAAACCTCCTCTCTGGCACACCCTTATGTTTACCCTTGTACCTACCCTCATATCTACTGTTGTGTCTATTCAGGTACCTACCATCTTGTCTAGCCTTGTACCTACTTTGTACCTACGCTGGTGTCGACACCTGAGACTATCCTCTTGACTAACCTAGTGTCTTCCACTATGCGTAATCGTCAACCTATTTTAGTACATACCTTAGTTCGTACCATCGTGCTTACTATTGTAACTAGAAAGTGTTTAGGTACCATCGCCGTGTACCGTATTAGGTGCACGGTGCACGGTACACGGTACCAAACAAGAGTTACTTTAGACACTCTATTAATTTAATTGGTCTATTTAGGATGGGCAATTGAATTTAAAGTAAAAACTAGTAGTTTTTTCAAACTTAAGTGGGTTATTTGGGATAAATTATAGAATTTAAAGTAAAAAGCTACCGTGTACCGTGTACCATGTGCGGTAGACGGCGATGGTACCTAGACACAACCTTGTTACTAACCTTGTTTCTACTTTTGTAGCTACTTCTCTGCATACCCTCGTTCGAATCTTAGTGACTACACTCGCGCCAACCTTGTGTTAAAATAATTTTAAAATTTAATTTTTAAGACAAAATTTTTAAATAAAAATATGAAAAATGGGGAGCATGGGTGACAAAAAGGGCATGGCAAATTTAAAAAACAGCGATTTAAGAAAAGGAGGACTCAACTTTCCCGTCGTAGACTCAACTTTGAGGACTGATAAGTATCTTTTTTACGTGTCTTTTGACCGTGTTTTTATTGATTTTCAATTTTAAGGACTCAATTTTGAGGACTCAACTTTGAGGATGAAAAAAAAAAGCCGGATTATAATTACGGAGACATATAATTAACTTGGTTATTTATTTATTTTTTTTTTTATCTTTATTTCATTTTTATCATAAATCAACATTGTTAATCGTACAATAATTTTACTTTTCTAGAAAAGATAAAGGCTCTACTACTTAAACAGTTCTATTTGAATTTATATTTTTAGACTTGTAATAGTTGTATTCTTCAACTAACTCCTTTCAAATAACCCGAAGTCTACTTACTATTTTAATAATTATTTGACTATAAAGAAAAAATAAAATTAACTAACTAAAATAACTCATTACAAGCTTTTGGGATTTGAATTCCATACAAATGGTTAAACTAAAATTAGTACGATTTCATCATTATAATATTTGAACAAAAAAGTGATCGAAGGATCCAGTATGCGTATAGAATCGAACCTGGTTTCGTTAGTATACTCTGACCTCTGGACTACAACAGGTAGTTCAGCTGTAATACTCTGTGTCAACATATGCTTAGAGGTTTTTGTTACTCGCTGCTTTTCTATCAGCGCAGTGAGTCGCGGTCACTTCGGGACCGTCACACAATGAATACTTAATTTTGTAAAAAATAAAAAAATTGACAAAAAATAAAACATAGAAATTTGCACTTTTATCACGTTAAGGTGGTTTTCTACCTAATGCATGACAATAGAGAATCAGCTCAAATTTTATGGAAGTGCTTATTAGATATTAACAAACATTTTTACGAAGTCTGATCAAAATTGACCATATAGTTTAAAAGTTACAGCAAGTTAAAGATTGAATTTTTTTTATTACGCGTACGGCCGTTACGCTGAAAAAGTGTACTAAATTATTGATATTCGTCTTCTTACAATAGAGATCCTTTAGAAAAACCACATACATATAGTTTCACTATCGAAGAATTCATTTCTTGAAACTGCAAAAAATTGACCTTTTACAAATTTTACAATCATTTAAAAAAAATAATTTTCACGTGAATAACCTCCAAAACTGCGGTATTCAAAGCTGAGGTTAAAAGTTAAAAAAAATGTTTTGTTGTGATTGTCAATGTTTTTTTCGCAGAAAATAATTTCAGAAGCTATAAAAAGTTAAAAATTAAATTTTAATAAATAATTTTTACTAATTTGGTGAAATAATTTTTTTTTTAGTCTTGAAGTTGACTAGCTCTGGTAGAAAACCACCTTAAATTTTAATAATTTAAGCGGCCATTCTGGAAGATTTTTTTCAAAAAATCTATTTTTCAAAAATATTTTTTTGAGTAGTACATAGTCATAGAAATGTGAGAAAAATATTCTGGTAAATTTCCAACACCATGGGGACTCTAAATAAAATCTCATGCAAGTGCTTGAGCGCAGCATCTGAACTTTAAAAGCGTTTTTCTCGAAACAGTATTTTTTGATCTGGTGGAAGTTCTAAAAAAAAAACTAATGAACAGATTGTCTTAAAATTTTAACTACATACTTCTGACATATACTGCTATTGCATGAACTAAAATTATTATTTTTTATTAACAATGAAAAAAATTATAAACAATTGAAGTAAAAAAAAAAAGTGAAAAAATTGAAAAGTCCGCCATTTGTTAATTTTCAATTTTTTTGAACAATTTTAGTTCATGCGCACAGATTCAGAAAATGTTTTACTTTTTGCTTTCGGATGAGCCGTTCACAAGTGAGAAGTTCCACCATCGAAAAAGAGGACAATCTTCGGTACTAAATTTGACTAAGACAAAGAAATTAAAATAAAAATAAAAATTTTTTTTTGTACTTTCAGTATTTTACTTTAATGTGTCAAAATTTCGAAGTGATTGTAATATTTTTACTATTGAATAAAAATCTTAAAAAAAAAAAAGAAAAAATTTTCCAGAATGGTTTTTTAAAGTTAGTTATTATTTGTAAATAAAAGAGTTTACGTAATGGAAATAAATAATACCCAAATTGAAAAACTGAAACTAGAATTACAGTAATGCTACAATGAAAGATTTAAGAAGATATCTCTTATTGTCACATTAAAGCCACCTTTCAATAGCCAGTGCTCTCTTTTTGTTCATAAACTTTGTAAAATCTTTAAAATGATTTCTAAAGAATCCGTAATTTTAACAGCATTTGTCTTCTTCTCTTGCCATTACAGACACAACTTAAATAAACGATTTTTATCGTGAGAACGAAGATGATCTTTTTTTAGTGACACTGTTTTCATTGTTAAAAACTATTATATCAAGAAAAATGTAAGTTATTTTTGACAAATGCTAAGTAAAAGTTTACTATGCACTGATTACATCTTTTGTTACGCGTAAAAAAAAAAAAAAAAAAATCGGTTTCAATTTCGTGTTTCTCAATTTCAAAACAATACACCAGAACGCTAGTCTGCTACGCACTGTTTTACCGACGCCTCTTCGCCTAAGAAAATTTTATTGAAAAAAATGAGGTTTAAAGTTCAAAAATAAAAATAATATGCATTTAATTTGATTCATCAATTTGGCATGAAGTGATTGAATACGTTTTTTTTACATTTGATTAGCAAACTATAAGATTTACAAAGATCATAAGTTCAGCTCACATTAACGTTTGATGTATACCTATAAGAAAAGATCGTATATACAGATATACCTAGCGCAGATGCTGCTGCTGACGTGCAGTGACAAGCAGATACGCGTGGCACATTTCAAAAAACGACTGAATATTAAAAAATAAACTCTGTTTTTTATGTAAAAAATGATTTAAGTATTTGTATATTTATAATGATGATTCATCAAATTTGAGAAGAAAGTATTTTCTCGAATCCGATACGGGAAACGTGCTGAATCTCCTGTAATAAACCCCATGGGAATCGGTCCTTTTCCCTTATAATCCGAATGAAATATGAAACTGAATGAGAAACGCGTTTCCAGTTCAGTTTTTATTTCACATTTTTAATTCCGCTGATCTAAAATACAGAAATTTCAATTGAACTGAAGTAATATACTGCATGGTTGAATATACGACATCGTTGAATTATGTAAACATGTAGATAACATTATAATTAGCCGAGGGGATGCTCGCTCTCAGAGAAATTTCGACCGAAGTACAGCCAAATAAATTAAAATCTTAAGGAGGCTTGGCAGCGTAGGGGTCGTACCTAGCGGGGGCCCTTGCGGGTGCATAAAATTAAAAATAAGAAAAAAAGTATTTTTTTTTATTTATTTTTATTAGTAAGTAATTATTTATCATTTTTAAACATATTAAAACAAAATTTAAGATAAAAAATTTTTAAAAACGTTGAAAAATTGCATGTTTTGAAGGTTATGTACCGCAATTTTCTATTTTTCTTGTAAATTAGTCTGATAATCTCAAATTTTTATAATTTTAAAATAATCTTCAAATTTTTATCTTTAAAATGACACCTGACTCGTAGTAAACTTGTGGATTTTGATGATTTTCCAAATTTTTGAATGTTTTTTTCCATAAGAGCCCATGTTAAAAAAAAAATTCTAAACTGATTTTTTTCTCGAAAACGAGTCCGACAACCATAGTTGTGTTAAATAGAAAAGTTGTTTGTCTTACTTCAAGGAATCTACAGGAATTTTTTGGGTTCTTACTTTTGGATTTTGAAAAAACTGCCAAGCCTCGTTAAGTATCAAGATAATTCATCGAATTCAAGAAAATACATTCTCGAATTAACGACGGTCATTTTTTTAAATGCTCTGCGCATGCAGCGCGCAGGGCATCTAAAAAAAGATTGTCGAGTACAGAAAATTTCAGACTCTCGTAGAATCATTGCTGTTCCCGTGCTTGATCGAGAATACACTATTCCGTTGTGAACAGCTTGTTAATGACTTATTTCATCAAGTTCAAATCAAAAGAAGAATTTATTTAATTTAAAAAAAAAAATTTTTGTTTTCTAAAATGGGGAAATTTTTACAGGTATTGCACGACCTTTTAAAAATAAAAATTCAAAAACAGTTAAAATTAACAATGTTTAACATAGTCAATCATGAGTCAAAATAATATTTATAATATTAGAAACATTGAAATTCTGAAACTACTTGCTTCTAGTAATATTTTGCAGTCCATCCGATGTTCGTAACTCATTTTGAAACAGTTCGATAATTTCAAAAATTTCTTGAAACAGCTTTTTTTGAACTTTGAAAAATTATTTTAATTCCTAGGTACAGATTCACTCGTTCAGGTATATTTAGAAAAGTTCATTAGGGTGACAGCTGTGTTTGCAGAAAAAAAGGTCAGTAGATGATTGCCTTGTTTTCGAGAACGTAAAAACAAGCGGACAATCCACTCTTTGTCCGTCTGTTTTAACACACGGCTTTCCAAAAACGTTTTCAAAAAAAGTGAAAAAGAGCTTAAAAAAATGCTAGAATTTAATACTCAGATCTCAAGTAAAAGATAATTGCAAAAGAGCTATTAGTCTCTAGAAAAAGTCTGAGTAATCAAAAACAAATGTATTTTTCTTATTAAATATTCAAAAGCTGAATTGTACATTTTTTTGTTTTGTTTTAAATATTATTGATTAATTTTATTTGAGAAAAAAAAACTAAATTTTCAAATGAAACTTTCAACTTTCAATTTTTTCAATGCTTTTTTTTCTGTCTTTGTTTAGCCACATTTCTCGTTCAATTTTTTCTTCTAACAATCCTCCACGTGCCCTAAATAAAAAAAATAATGTTATTTTCAAATAAGTTGTATTAATAAGATTAGTTCTGATGAAATTAAAAATTCAAATTATTCAATAGATACTTAATAACCATCTTTTTTTTTGGAACGAAGTTCCTTATCGGAGCTTACGACGCGCAGGGGGGCTGCAGCAAAAAAAACGTAACGTCATGAAAAAGTGCGAGATTACGTTACAGTATACTTATATATATTTTCCCCCTCCAATAAGCCTAGACTCGCAGCTGCACATGCGTTAGATTTTGATTTGATTTGATTTGAATACGTTTATTTATTGTCCATTATGTTGTACAAAAAACAAATAAGTAATACAATAGCAATAAAATTAGAAAAGTAGTTAAAAAAAATAAATTAACAAATAAGCTGTTTATACAGAGATGATTTGAGATCATAATTATAAGAGATAAATATAAATGTAAATATATGTATGTATAAATATAAGTAATTAATAATAAAATTAAGTATACGAATAAAGATGAAAATAAAGATAATTTGCAATCACAATAACAATTTGTAATAATTTGTAATAACAGGTATACAATCTAGAGTTTATCATTATAAATTCTTCAGTGTACCTTGAAAAAAATTTGAGAGTTCATCATATTTCACTTCACTTAGTACGGGTAGGAACATATCACAGCTGGCCTTGACTGGCTTTTATCAATCACCAAGTTTCCAATTATATGACTAGTGTTGAGACCAGATAGCTACTCTCCACCCTCTGTGGTAAGAATATGAGTGTTAATGAGGCGTTTGAAAATAGGTAAGGTAGGAGCTGAACGAATGTTGGGAGGTAAAGCATTCCATGAATACGTGGTGAAGACGTGAAATAAGTTTTGGAGGCAGTTTGTGCGGCAGTTGGGAACAACCAGAATCCTATGGATTTCCCTATCAGGGCGTGTGGTGACTCGAGCAATGAAGAAATCGGCCAAGTACGATGGGATCCTCGAGTGAAGTAGCTTATAAAGAAGACAAGCAGAGAAATAGCTCCTTCGACCTTCAACCTGAAGCCAGCCAAGTTTAGAGAGAGATTTGATTTGATTTGATTTTGATTTTGATAAATTTATTTACTGTACAGTATGTTGTACAAAAAAGAGAGAGAGAGAAGACTGTGCCGTTCGTTCGAGGATGGGTACGACGTGTGTTTTTATTTTTTTTATTTTTTATTTATTTATTTACTTATCATGCTTTTCTTTAACTCACTATGTTTCGTCGTCGTCGTCGTCGTACGTTAAAAACTGCCAAGCTCTATAACTTTGAGCCTAAAAGACCTAGAGGTCTGAAATTTTGCAGAGGGTCTAGGTTCGGATGAACATACATGAATCCGTAGTCATTTCTCGACATGGGCCTCCGGGTCGCCGATGACGAGGGTGCCTGGGAGTCATCTTCGAGAATTTGGATCGAATTTTTCGAGAATGACTTTTGGGGTTGTCTTAGAGTGTACGAGGAGGAACTTTGTACCTGGACAGCCCGGTGGCCGATTATGGGGGTACCTGGGGGTCATCTCCGAGAGTTCGGAGTGGATGTTTGGGGTAAGACTTTGGATGGAGTTCAGGGATGTTTTAGAGTATATGAGAAAGAAGTTTTGACCTGGGCAGCTAGGTCACCGATGACGGGTGTACCTGGGGAACCTGGAGGTCATCTTCGAGTTTTGGGCCGAATTCTACTGGGATGACTTGGTAGGGTGTTCTAAAATATTTATCGAAACAAATAGGGTTGTCAACTTTTAACAAAATACAAGAAATAATTTTATTAATTGAAAGTTCAATGTTAAATATGATGAAAAATACCAGAAAAAATTTTTTATACTAACCCAATAATTTTTAATTAATTATAAAAATTCTTATAATTTTTAAATTTCTTTGGGAGCTTAAAAACGTTTCTGATTGGTCGAATCGCGCGTGACGTCATCGGACCGAAAAGCGTTCTGCTATTGTATCTGAAGAGCACAGAAAACAATAAAGTTTTGTGCTACATTAATTAAAATGAGTAAAGTTGAAGAAGGTTTTATTCAAGCAGATTCCAGAAATTTACCTAGAGTAAATTTTGAAATGCTCTATGATTTTATATCAAGGGATAATAGGTTCAACGTTGAAGAAGTGCGTGGAGTCAAAGCAGTAAGGTTAGTAAACTAACACCAAGAGCTCTAGAGCTGCAAAATATGCGACTTATTTTGAAAATTTTGTTATGTATTTTATAGAAGTGGTCGAGAATCTTACGGAGATGCTGCCATAGGACGCGTTTGTCTAAAAAGAATTATTTCAACTTATACAGTCAAAGCTAAAGTCACTCCTGAACATCGAGTAAGAAATAAAACTTACAGTGTTGAGTTAGTGGTAAATGAAGAAGAAGAATGGTATATTCCTGTGCAAATAAGGGAACCGCGTTGGTTCCACGAGAGTTGGATGTTTCAGCACGAGACCGTCGTTTTTACTGGAGGACGGTCGAGTGCTGAAACATTCAACTCGAGTGGTACCGACAAGGTTCCCTTACATGCACAGGACTGTGCTTTCTCAAATTCGCTGAATGTTCTTGTATTTTTCTATTATTCAAAACTTATAACGTTGACATATTTTGATTTTTTTACACAATTTAATTTTTTTTTTTTTTTTTTAGCTTATATCTTGCTTGCAAAGCGCGCGGTGTGTTCATTTTTTTACGCAATTTAAATTTTTTTTTTTTTTTTTTTTTAGCTTATATCTTGCGCGTGAAGCGCGCGGTATGCTTACGATGCGCGCTTTATATATTGACCAACAGCAAACTCACTATAGTTCGTGCTAGCCAGTGCTATCATAATTTTTTGTGATTATTTAATTAGAAGAAATCAACCAAACTATTTATGTATAACAACATTAATATCAAAATTAAATTTTTATTTATTCAGGCATATATTTGAATTACACATAATCATCAGCTTACTTTGTTTTTTTTTAAATAAATATTACATTTTTATTCTAGCTTACACTTAATATTTTTAAGAAACATACATTTTTCATCTTATCTAATTTTTTTTTTTCTCAACTTACTTACGATAAAAGTATACATTTATTTAAAAAACACACATCATTCCATTCTATGATTTCTTATTCATATTTGTCACACTTACATTTAATATTTTTATTACTAATTTTCCTTGGTCTATCATTTGGCATTACTGTTTCTTATTACTATTTTACATTATTTATTCTATTTTTCGTCACATTAATCTTAATTATATCTTCAGCGATACATTCTAGCTGCCAAGTAACAATTATTTCATTGAATTAGGTTGTACAAAATTTATGTAAATAGTGCAATTACTGTAATTATTTACAGTTGCTGGTGAATTATTCTTCATTATTTTTGCAAAATTTTCTTCAACGCTGCTTTCTTCATTCAAATTTCTTTTAAGGCCTTTTGCATACTTTTTTAGAACAACTTCTTGAGACATTTCATACTGTAGGTCTTCTGGTATTAAATCATCACTATTCATTTCTTGAGACAGCTCATCATGAAGATCGTCTGGTACATTTACATCTGGTATTGGTGTATTCATTGAGTCTTCATCTAACATTTCTTGAAAAATATTTTTGTGCAAATCTTCTGGAACATACTGTGGCTCACTTGATGTTGATGCAACTTGACTGCATCTTGATGAATGTGAAGATTTCATATTTTTTTCATTTACATTTATAACATTATCTGATAACTTATTTGCCAAAAGCTTTTTATTCCTGTCACTATTTTGAACATAGCCTGCAGCATTTTTAACACTTTTCCAAGTTCCCAATTGCTGTATTTGTGGAACTGTAAAACCTGCTTCTGCAGCGAGAGTAGCTGATGTAGTTCGAAAAAAATGTCCAGTGTAACTCTCTGGTTCTGGGATGTTTAAAAATGTTGCAATTTTCTTGCCCATGTTACCAATTTTATTGTATCCTATTGGCTGAAAAATTTAATATTACTCATCAATAATTATCTATGTTTTTCATATATTCATATGTATATTGTTTTTTATTTTTATGTTGTAATTTTTACCTGTTTACTGAATTTTTTTGTTTTCTTTATATAATTTAAAAAAAAACGATCTGGAGATCCTTCAGGCCGTAGAGATATGTATTTTTTTACTATTTTATAATAATGCTCTGGAATATAGAATACTCTAGGAACTTTTGTTTTCATGGAAGGTATATTTACTTTAAACATATCTTCTTTTTCAACTACATTACTGAATTTTAGATTTGTTAGCTCTTCGCGACGAGCACATCCAAATAATCCAACAATGAGAACTACCTGTTTCAATGTTAATGCATTCATTTAATAAAATATTTTAATTTCATTACTATATTTTTTTTATATTTTTAACTTACTTTCACATCAAGAAATTCTTCATCATCAGCATAGTCCATAAAATTTCTGTAGTCATCACTAGTTAAAGCTAATGCTTTCTTTGGAACGAACTTGTTCATTTCTTTGTTTACGTAGGCTTGCACTTGAATAAAATTTCCAGCATCCATTTTTTCATTAATCTTCAACATTGTTTTTATTATTGAAATCTTCTTTTTTACAGTAGAAATGGCATACTTTTTATTTTCTAAATCACCAATATACGATAACAAAACATTTTCGTCAGTTTTTTGAATTTTTTTCTCCAATCTCCACTTTTTAAAATCATCAAATACTTTAACATAAACTTTTTTCGAATCATCTGGTATTAACTTTTGCTTCATTAATTCAGCTGATTCGTTGATTTCATTTGGATTTTCCATGACTAACTCACTTTTAAAAATAAAAAATTCTAAATTATATGTTTGACGCTTAAAACACTCTTTGGTACTGACGGGATACGGCACAGCCGAACGGTATCCGCGTGTGTCCTCATGCCGGACGGCGATAAGTCGGGCAGAGTGAGGGTGTAATTTGACTCTTGCCCTCTCATTGGTTTTTCGGTCGTAATAATTAACAAAGAAAATATCAAACTGAGTTTACGAGAACACTACACTATATTGAATTTCGATCAATCTGGATTTTTAAAAGAGTTTCATTCAACAAGAACATTAAGTTATAAAGGTGAAAAACAGATGAAAGTCATGATAAATAGTATTGCAAACACTACTCATTCAGTAGATAAAACAATGGGACTTCCCCCGCATCCCCACTTCCCCCGCAAATAACCCGGGGCGTTCCTCCGCAAATAACCCAAGGTCCCCACTTCCCCCGCAAATAACCCGGTACGTTCCTCCGCAAATAACCCAAGGTCCCTCCTCCCTCCCCCGATAACCCGAGGCGTTCCTCCGCAAATAACCCGCATCCCCCCTCCCTCCCCCAATAACCCGGGGCGTTCCTCCGCAAATAACCCAAGGTCCCCACTCCCTCCCCTTGATAACCCCGGGGCGGTCCTCGGCAGATAACCCGGGGTGGTCCTCCCCCAGAGCACCCCTCAGATAACCCGGGGCGATCCTCCTCAAATAACCCGGATGAAACCTCCGCCGTACTGCACCATCCGACGCACTACACCCGTCGTATTACACCATCCGACCGCGATGCTGCACCGCCGTACTAGCTGCACCGTGCTGCAACACCGAGTGGCCGTACTACACACCCCGCAGCTGCACCGAGCGGCCCACCGCTACACCCAGCGGCCGTATTATACCCCGCAGCTGCACCGAGTGGCCGCACCGTAGTACACCCCGCAGCTGCACCGAGCGGCCGCACCGCTACACCCAGCGGCCGTATTATACCCCGCCGTAATATATCCCCAATCCGAGGCAATGTAGGTACCTGCGGCTGCTCGCGGGGATTCACTTCGCTGTGAGCTGTAGACTTGTGAGTAAATTTATGTGAAATTATTTATGAAAAAAATTATTTAAATTTAATAAAAATTATTTTTAAATTTATTTACAAAAATTATGAAAAATTATTTTTAAATTTATTTACAAAAATTATTTAAAAATCATTCAGGAGGGGTACTTAAATGAAAGCAGTTAATTTCAAAAATAATCATTTATTAAAAACTACTTAAGACCATAATACATTATTACTAATTACTTAAAACTATGGTACATAATTACAATTCAATTAAATTTTTTTCTTTTTCTTTAATTTTCTCAAATTTAATCTTTTTTTCATTTTTCTTCTCATAAGTTTTTTGTTCTTCTTGAAGCTTTTGAAAGCTTTTATGTTGCTCATCTTTTTTTTCATCAGAATAACTTTTAAAACCCGAGGACTTTTCATCTTTCATTCTTTCATAGCCAGAGGAGCTCTGTTCTTGACCCATGATGACTGAGTAATGACCAAAACTGATGTGAATGTTCGTTTTTATATCCACTCCATGGCTTCCTCGAGAGCTTCGCTTTTATTGATGAATTTTTTCAACTGCTTTACATTTCGGAGAGCGCATCTAAAGTTGTCCCTGTGATACTCACATACGGTTTCAATGGTGTCCATCGGTGGGTATGCGTACGCAGCGACGTCTTTGACGTTGAATCTAAAGCGCTCCAACCATTTCTTCTGCATTGCTCCGGCAACGTAAACTACTGTGGCCTTTTCCAAAGACTGGCGAACTATATCGCCAATCGATCTGTAAGGTTCGCGACCCGATTCCCAACTCAGGCCGTGATAATTACGTTCTAAATTACTATTGATGTCTTTGTAAGTTTTAGTGAGACGACTCAGGGGATACGGTTCTTTGAACAGAAAAACTTTGGGGTCTGTGCCTTCGTCGAGTGAAGTAATAGCCAACTCTTTGATTATGTAATCGTGATCTTTTCTGATATCTTGTCCTTGTTTGATAACGCTTCCTGGCTGTACGAAGCCGAGCATGTCCACGGCGTACCTCATCTTGACGATTAATGATCGCTCTGGTGTTAATTTTTTTTCTTTTATACTAGTTTTTTTACATCCCCACTCACTGAGTTGTACTGGACGATTCGGTCGTGTAGGATTATACAGTATGCAGCGGTTCCAGCTGGAAAATTGTCTCTTGATTCGATCTCCAACCGAACGCCTACCGGTGCGCTCTTGAGTGACTCGTTTTGTTTAGAGCAATCGATGACTGTCAGAGGAATCTTCTCGATGAACTGCGATTTGTTTAGAGTAGGCTCGGGATCTTTACTGTAGTATGAGTTTTGAAAATGAGCGTACATGTCGTAGATGATCGCGTACTCGTTCTTTGCAATATTGAGATTCAAGTTGTTGTAGGGATAGTACTGAGAATTCAAGAAGAGTTTAACGTTGCTCAAGTTGCAGTGATCAAATTGACCGGCGTTTGCCGTGTTGAGAGATTTTCGATTGGTTTGTAGACCAAGGATGACATAGCGAGGTTTTTCGAGTTGATTTGAAGTTTTTACAGTCCAAACGTGTTTGGAAGTTGCAGGAAGCAACGGATACTCAAAAAATTCTTTTGATCTAAAGCTCATTGTGATTGGACGATCTTTTTCGAGAAATTTGAGCAAGCCTACTCGGCGGGAATCCGAGACCAAAACGTAAGGCATAAGCCACTCGATTTTTGTCAATTGAATACTGACAGTTTCAAAAGTATCATTGCCGGTCGTGTTGGTCTTTGTTTGAATGATGGCGTTCAAGTCGTCTCTGGATCGAATGAGAATTATTTCGAGCTTAACGTTGACTACAATTTTACGATAATCTTCGGCAAAGCCGAGTATCATGCTGAGAGGAATGAAAACGTCAAAGTAACCATCGTCGTTTACAAGCTGAGGCTTTTCCGTGAGACCAAACCAACCGGCATTTTGCGCGAGTAAACTCTGATTAGGATTAAAAGAGAGCCAATTTTTCATGAGAGTGGAGAGACCGACATTTTTACATCGATCAATCTCGATTCCGTTCAACTCCAAACGGATATCATCGAATAAGTAACAGATGCCATTGTTAACAAATTCGGTTTTTTCTGGTTTTTTATTTGTTTCGGTATCAAAAAGACGACCGCAGATGTGAAGTACACTGCGACATGGTAATAAACACAAATCTTGATGTTGAATTGATATACGAATCTCGTCGTTGTTGTTGTAATTAGTCGCGGTATACGGCTGATGAGCGTGCATCTCGTAGTGCGAGATACTTTCATCGAACGCGACTGGACTCTGAATGTTTAGAATGTCTTCCATTTTTCCAACAGCAAAAGAATATACAAGTTATTTTCCACCAGGAACTATTTTTAGTCCTAGACTTTTGAGAAACTGGATGTTCTGCCGTGTTAACGCTTTGGTTGTTCGTCGACGACTGATTGAAGAACCGCATGATGCAGTGCTTTTATACTCTTTTGTTTGAAATCCTTTTCCATTGTACACGATTCCCATTATGATGATTTTATATGCAGGCGAATAGTTATTTCTTCTTCTCGAAAATTAACTAGTCTTCCGTCTTGATCGACAATACGCAACTGAATGTGATCTATACACTTGACGGACACCGGTAAATAAATTACTTGCGAGGGAATTTCGATGATTTTGAAACCAGGATCCTCGACAGGGAAAAATTCGTGAATCGTGTGAACTTTCTTGTTATTTATGTAAGCTCCCGTGGTTATATTGCACTCGACTCTCAAAGAGTTTATACTGAAAATGTTAACCGGAAAATCTGAAACGTGTTTGAAACCAGCGGAGAGTTTACGATGTCTGAATCCCAGAATATCTGCGATAGAATCTTGAGGAGTAAAGTCAATTTCGGTTGTGCACGTAATTTCACTGTGTAGAGTACTTTCGTTGGGTTTTATTATAAGTCCAGTTTCTATGTTTTTTTCTTTAAGTTTATCAATAATATATTTTTCTATGGCACTAATCTCGTAACAACCAACGTCAAATTCAATCACTTGATCACCGATATAAAATTTATTTTTACCAATATCGATATTGGGAATCGAATTGAACGACAAGAATTCAACCAAACCAAGAGTGTAATGTCGATTTGGAATAAGTTCGATGGGGGGAAAATATTCAGCTTCCAAAATAGAAGATTTGCCCGATAAAGTAAGAGTTAATGACTCCATGACATCTCGGAATAGACTGAAGTTTTGGTTTGAAAGTCCGTGGTTATATACCCTCGCTTAAAAATTTCAAACACAAATGTCCGCAGTTGAACGTGTTGAAAGTTTGGTATTTTTCAGGGTTGTAGTTGACCTCTTCAACATTAAGACAAATCATCAACTCCACGGGTGGTCGAAGATCACCAAAGCTGTCAAAATAAACAACTTTTTTGCCACGCTTTTTATATGCAACCCAATGAGTTCCTGGTCCGGTGTCGTTATCGAGGTTCACAATTGCAGATTCTTGAAATCTTGGCGATGATGGTAATTTATTCTTCATAAACACTCCTCGAAAATGTGGAATTTTTAACTTTTTAGCAAACTCGATTAAATCAAAGTTTGATAAAGCCCTATTTGGTAAACTTATTTCGAGCTTTTTTTTTTTAATCCATTGCCTCTGTAATGCTTCAAATACAAGCCAAGACCTGTCTTGTATCGTTTGAGATACAGTCCTTTTCCCAAAGCGATAGCCTCCATTGTTTTGTTGTGTCTTTTGTTTTCGTCCAAGTGTTGACGAGCCGACTTTGCTTCGTTGATGGCCTTGTAGACACCAGCAGCTCCACCGGCAAGAGCTCCCGTGGCACTCAAACCCGCGAACAAGGGTATGAGAGGCAAGACTCCACCGATCTTTCCAACAGGTAAAATTCGAGGAACTCTGACTCTACTTTTTCCACCTGCTTGCTTGATAGCTTTTCTAGCAGCTTTGAGTGATTCGGTGATAATACTTTTAGATGAATTACCAGGGGCACTTACTTTAGCCGATGCTCTGATTATTGAGTTTAGAGTGGTCATTTTTTTACTTGTTGATTTTCTTGTTTTTCTCGATTTTCTTGTTTTTCTTGTTTTTCTTGATTTTCTTGTTTTTCTTGTTTTTCTTGATTTTTTCTGGGATCTTCTTTTAAGACCCATCCCCATTTTAGATTTTAATTTCATGACGTTAGTCACTCCGTAAGCAGCTGCTTTTTCTCCTAAAGATGCGTCTTTGGATATAACTCTTTGCCACGCTTTTTCAGCTAGAACTTTGTCTGCTGAGTTTCGAGCAGAAATATTTTCTTTGTTTTTCGAGTATGCTATGTCGTGTTGCTTACACGCCGAGTCAAGCAGATTTACTGGCTGATCTCCTCGAGCCAATCGAGTTGCTAGTTTTGTACCGGGCCCGCAGTAGTTGTATCCCGGAATATGTAACTCAAACGGTAACTTGTTGATTACTTTATTTATTAAACCGCGACCGCTCTTCTTATGAATGATCATACCTCTACGAAAGTCAGTCTACGAATGATTGAAAGAGTATAAAAGCTCGGTATTTATACTTTTACAATCATTCTTGTATCAACTCTTGATCAATCAACATGGATTTTACACAAAGCTCAGTGAAACTTCCGGTGCAAAATTTAGATATTGTAGTGGAAAAGGATAAAAAAGAGAAGCGGCACGGTGACTTATTACCCAATAGTATTAGAGCAGTCATTTCCGGACCATCGAATTGCGGAAAAACCAACAGTATACTTACTCTCCTGACACATCCAAACGGTTTAAGATTCGAGAACGTTTACGTATACTCAAAATCACTCAATCAACCCAAGTACCAGTTTTTGAAACAACTTTTTGAACCCATCGATGGTATTCAGTACCTCGAATTCAACGACAACGAAGAAGTAATCGCACCCTCGGAAGCCCTTCCTAATTCAATCATGATCTTCGATGACATAGCCTGTGAAAAGCAGAAACACGTGAGAGCTTTTTTCTGTATGGGCAGACACAAAGACGTGGATTGTTTTTATCTCTGTCAGTCGTATGCCGCTGTACCAAAGCACTTGGTGAGAGATAATGTTAATATGTTGGTTTTATTTCGTCAAGATGAAATTAATTTAAAGCACATATACAACGATCACGTCAATACTGACATGCAGTATGAAAAATTCAAAAGCTTATGCTCGAATTGTTGGAAAGACGGTAAACATAGTTTCATCGTGATCGACAAAGACAGGGGTATAAACGAAGGTCGGTATCGTAAAGGTTTCGACTGTTTTGCTATAAATATAGCTTGATGTTTAAAAAATCTTTCAGTCTATAGTGAGACATCTTACTGTTAACATGACAGACTATATTAAACAGAAGAGAGTTTTAGAAGAGCTGGTTAAAGCTCGCAACGCCGTTAAACGAAAGTATAATTTTATAAAATTACAAAAATATGATACCGATCGCATCTTGAATGAAACATTCAAACCCATCACTGATCCCCTTCGACAACTTGTTGAAAATGAAAAACGATTAAAGATTTTTAAGAAAAATGAAGAAGAAAAAGAGAAAAGTATTGTACAAGAAGAAGATGAACAAGAGGAAGAAGAAGAAAATGATAATAAAATAGAAAATTTTCAATCAACCAATAAAACGCAAGCTGAACAAGAGGAAGAAGAAAATGATAATGAAATAGAAAATTTTCAATCAACCAATGAAACGCAAGCTGACTTTGAAGAAAATGATGAGTCATACCACGAAATTGACAAAACAATTCAACGCGAAGAAGAAGAAAATGACTTAGGAGTGTCCCATTTTGACCGAGATAAAATATACGGAATCGAAAAAACCGGAGATGGATATAGACTTGGAAACGCATCGATAAGATTTGAAAGAGATAACATCGTTGTTAATGATGTTCCTTTTCCTAGAACCAAAGGACTTTTCGATCTCATCGTTCTCAGAAATCCTCTAAAATACGAAATTAAAGATTTAAATCCGTACAAAGAGATTCTAGAAATTTCGAACGTACACAGAAAAAGTTTCAAGCCCAACGCTCAGATAAAAACACATAGATTCAGCAATAAATACAATAATATCATTGCACCTCTATTCGGAGTGGACTCTCCTAAACCAAAAACTCCTTCGAGAGCTTTGAAAAAAGCTATTCTCAACAGAAAAAACTTTGAATCAACGCCCAAGAGATTCGGTAAAGGTTTGATTCCTCGATACAAAATTGCTCGACGAAACTCTCGCCTTGACTACATCTACTGGGACGATCCAAACGAGTTGGTCGACCGTCTGCGGCTGCTAGTTGCGGAACAAGCCGCAGGTAATCTCAGTCACACAAACGAAATCCATTCGATTATAGAGGAGCTGAGAGAAGGAGGGTATATATACTGATGTCAATAGAGTTTCGAGTTAGTGTCATTATGGGTGTCGACGTGTTTGGACGTAGACTAGATAAAGCAAAAGACAAAAGAGGTCCTCCTGGCAACGGTTTTAGATTTACTCGCGAGGGTAACTTTGACATCGAAAACAAGAGGTTATCGAACGTAGGTTCACCGGTAAAACCGAACGATGCAGTTAATTTGGAAACCTTGAATTCCCATCTGCAATCCCTGAGAGCAGAGATCGACAACAAAATTAAAGAGCTGTCTGATCTTGATAATTATTATAGATATAAAATTGAGAAAAAATGAATAAAAAACATATAGTTGTTAACGAGATCCATAAACCAGCTCGACGTAATTATGCTCGAAGGAAAGTTGAAATGAGAGGTATCAACGACACGCTGCAGTGCGACTTGGTGGAGATGATTCCGTATGCTGACGAAAACGAGAACTACAAATACATACTCACTATAATAAATATATTTTCTAAGTACGCTTGGGCTGTTCCGTTGAAAACAAAGTCTGGAAAAGAAGTTACAGCAGCAATGAGATCTGTTTTGGAAACAATAACACCTCCACGCAATATTCATGTGGATAAAGGAAAAGAATTCTACAATGTGGATTTTGAAAAGCTAATGAAAAAGTACAAGATCAACATGTACTCCACGTACAGCGGACTCAAGGCTTCGATATGCGAACGCTTCAATCGAACTCTAAAAGAGCAGATGTGGAAAAAATTCAGTATGCAAGGTAGCTACAGTTGGTTGGATATCTTACCTGATTTAGTTAAAGCGTACAACAACCGAAAGCATCGAAGTATAGGCATGAAGCCGAAGGACGTCAACGAAAAAAACGCTCTCGAAGTTCTTCGAAGATTAAGTAGGAGTAAAAATTCAGTTAAGCCTCTTAAATTCAAAGTTGGAGATAAAGTTCGCGTGAGCAAAGTGAAAGGACTGTTTGAAAAAGGCTACACCCCCAACTGGTCGGTTGAGGTTTTCACAATTACAAGAGTTAAGAAGAGTAATCCACCTATGTACTATTTGAAAGATTATAAAGGTGATCCTGTGGATGGAGGATTTTACACCGAAGAGTTGCTGAAAACCGAGTGTCCAGATGTATATTTAGTTGAAAAAGTAATTAAGAAACGTGGTGATAGACTGTTGGTCAAGTGGTTAGGATTTGATGATAGTCATAATAGTTATATTCATAAAAATGATTTGTAATTAACTGGAGCTTGCTTTAGGTTTGCTTTAAGCCTGCTTTAAGCTACCTTTAGCTTGCTTTAGGTTTGCTTTAAGCCTGCTTTAAGCTTGCTTTAGGTTTGCTTTAGGTTTGCTTTAAGCCTGCTTTAAGCTTGCTTTAGGTTTGCTTTAAGCTTGCTTTAAGCTACCTTTAGCTTGCTTTAGGTTTGCTTTAAGCTACCTTTAGCTTGCTTTAGGTTTGCTTTAAGCCTGCTTTAAGCTACCTTTAGCTTGCTTTAGGTTTGCTTTAAGCTACCTTTAGCTTGCTTTAGGTTTGCTTTAAGCCTGCTTTAAGCTTGCTTTAGGTTTGCTTTAAGCTTGCTTTAAGCTACCGTTAGCTTGCTTTAAGCTTGCTTTAAGCCTGCTTTAAGCATGCTTTAGGTTTGCTTTAAGACTTCTTTTAATCTGTGAATCATGTATGTAAATGTTAATAAATAAATAAATAAAAAAAGATATTTGAAATTTATACTAATTTATTTCTTCACTATTTACATTGATAAACTTAAATTTGCCTAAACCTAAATATTTAATTCTTATATTACACATCTCAGCCATTAGCTGACTGTACAACGAATTGTCGTCTTCAAAAAGACGTTGAAATCTAAAAGAAGGTACATAAAGTTCAGTATCATCTTCTAGCGTCACTTCAATTATAGATCCAAACATTGATTTACGACGATTAATCGCGATCACTTTGTACACTTTATCCGGATGCATTTTCAACGTATGCCTTTCGCGGAAATACGTGTTGTGAGCAATATAGTTTATATACGATAAATCCATTTTAGTTTGAGAACTCCAAA
The DNA here is from genome assembly GCA_038277355.1 of Encarsia formosa. Taxonomy (NCBI): domain Eukaryota; kingdom Metazoa; phylum Arthropoda; class Insecta; order Hymenoptera; family Aphelinidae; genus Encarsia; species Encarsia formosa. The sequence goes on along the minus strand of CM076186.1, from coordinate 69,613,625 downwards.
CGACGATTACCCAAGTACTTCAAGTACAGTCTCTCGTTATTCACTTCGCTTTGTAGACTCGCTAGTTGTTCGCGTTCCTGATCGAAGAAGCAGTGAAAACGGGTAGGCAAAAATACTTGGAAATCGTTGTTGATGTGTACGACGACTCGTGACCCGTAGACGGTCTTCACAGGACGGATCTCTGTCACCTTGTAGAGCTCTCCCACCTTCAACTCTGTCAAACTCTTCTTCGGGAGGAAGTCGCTACGGCCTACGCTGTTCACCTTGGTGAAATCCATTTAGTCTCTGTAACATAAAAAATAGTTGATATTGAATACAAGGGATGGGATATTTTATAGCAGATATTTTATAGTGGATATGCTTACCATGCACAGTTGCACGTTTCTTCCTAGAAGATTGCTCACTGACTTCTTGAGGTTTTAACTTGAGATGCTTGTTGATTGTACTAACCTCTTCGTTCGTAGCACGCTTCTTAAGTACCTTGCCCGTGGTGTTCTCGAATATTCTATCGAAAAATCGAGTGGCTAATGCCTTACGTTTTGGTCTCGGACTCCCGCCGAGTAGGCTTGCTCAAATTTCTCGAAAAAGATCGTCCAATCACAATGAGCTTTAGATCAAAAGAATTTTTCGAGTATCCATTACTTTCCGCAACTTCCAAGCAAGTTTGGACTGTAAAAACTTCAAATCAACTCGAAAAACCTCGCTATGTCATCCTTGGTCTACAAACCAATCGAAAATCTCTCAACACGGCAAACGCCGGTCAATTTGATCACTGCAACTTGAGCAACGTTAAACTCTTCTTGAATTCTCAGTACTATCCCTACAACAACTTGAATCTCAATATTGCAAAGAACGAGTACGCGATCATCTACGACATGTACGCTCATTTTCAAAACTCATACTACAGTAAAGATCCCGAGCCTACTCTAAACAAATCGCAGTTCATCGAGAAGATTCCTCTGACAGTCATCGATTGCTCTAAACAAAACGAGTCACTCAAGAGCGCACCGGTAGGCGTTCGGTTGGAGATCGAATCAAGAGACAATTTTCCAGCTGGAACCGCTGCATACTGTATAATCCTACACGACCGAATCGTCCAGTACAACTCAGTGAGTGGGGATGTAAAAAAACTAGTATAAAAGAAAAAAAATTAACACCAGAGCGATCATTAATCGTCAAGATGAGGTACGCCGTGGACATGCTCGGCTTCGTACAGCCAGGAAGCGTTATCAAACAAGGACAAGATATCAGAAAAGATCACGATTACATAATCAAAGAGTTGGCTATTACTTCACTCGACGAAGGCACAGACCCCAAAGTTTTTCTGTTCAAAGAACCGTATCCCCTGAGTCGTCTCACTAAAACTTACAAAGACATCAATAGTAATTTAGAACGTAATTATCACGGCCTGAGTTGGGAATCGGGTCGCGAACCTTACAGATCGATTGGCGATATAGTTCGCCAGTCTTTGGAAAAGGCCACAGTAGTTTACGTTGCCGGAGCAATGCAGAAGAAATGGTTGGAGCGCTTTAGATTCAACGTCAAAGACGTCGCTGCGTACGCATACCCACCGATGGACACCATTGAAACCGTATGTGAGTATCACAGGGACAACTTTAGATGCGCTCTCCGAAATGTAAAGCAGTTGAAAAAATTCATCAATAAAAGCGAAGCTCTCGAGGAAGCCATGGAGTGGATATAAAAACGAACATTCACATCAGTTTTGGTCATTACTCAGTCATCATGGGTCAAGAACAGAGCTCCTCTGGCTATGAAAGAATGAAAGATGAAAAGTCCTCGGGTTTTAAAAGTTATTCTGATGAAAAAAAAGATGAGCAACATAAAAGCTTTCAAAAGCTTCAAGAAGAACAAAAAACTTATGAGAAGAAAAATGAAAAAAAGATTAAATTTGAGAAAATTAAAGAAAAAGAAAAAAATTTAATTGAATTGTAATTATGTACCATAGTTTTAAGTAATTAGTAATAATGTATTATGGTCTTAAGTAGTTTTTAATAAATGATTATTTTTGAAATTAACTGCTTTCATTTAAGTACCCCTCCTGAATGATTTTTAAATAATTTTTGTAAATAAATTTAAAAATAATTTTTCATAATTTTTGTAAATAAATTTAAAAATAATTTTTATTAAATTTAAATAATTTTTTTCATAAATAATTTCACATAAATTTACTCACAAGTCTACAGCTCACAGCGAAGTGAATCCCCGCGAGCAGCCGCAGGTACCTACATTGCCTCGGATTGGGGATATATTACGGCGGGGTATAATACGGCCGCTGGGTGTAGCGGTGCGGCCGCTCGGTGCAGCTGCGGGGTGTACTACGGTGCGGCCACTCGGTGCAGCTGCGGAGTGTAGTACGGCGGTGCAGCATCGCGGTCGGCTGGTGTAATACGACGGGTGTAGTGCGTCGGATGGTGCAGTACGGCGGAGGTTATTGTCGACTCCGGGTTATCTGCGAAGGATCGCCCCGGGTTATCTGAGGGGGAGGGGGTGCTCTGGGGAGGACCACCCGGAGTTATTGGGTTATCTGCGGAGGATCACCCTGGGTTATCTGGGGGGGGGGACCTTGGGTTATTTGCGGAGGAACGCCCCGGGTTATTTGCGGGGAGGGGGTGCTCTGGGGAGGACCGCCCGGAGTTATTGGGTTATCTGCGGAGGATCGCCCCGGGTTATCTGGGGGGGAGGGAGGGACCTTGGGTTATTTGCGGAGGAACGCCCCGGGTTATTTGCGGGGAGGGGGTGCTCTGGGGAGGACCGCCCGGAGTTATTGGGTTATCTGCGGAGGATCGCCCCGGGTTATCTGGGGAGGGAGAGGGGACCTTGGGTTATTTGCGGAGGAACGCCCTGGGTTATTTGCGGGGGAAGTGGGGATGCGGGGGAGGACCGCCCGGAGTTATTGGGTTATCTGCGGAGGATCGCCCCGGGTTATCTGGGGAGGGAGAGGGGACCTTGGGTTATTTAGTAGATAAAACAATGGGACTTCCCCCGCATCCCCACTTCCCCCGCAAATAACCCAGGGCGTTCCTCCGCAAATAACCCAAGGTCCCTCCCTCCCTCCCCAGATAACCCGGGGCGATCCTCCGCAGATAACCCAATAACTCCGGGCGGTCCTCCCCAGAGCACCTCCTCCCCCTCAGATAACCCGGGGCGATCCTCCGCAGATAACCCGGATGAAACCTCCGCCGTACTGCACCATCCGACGCACTACACCCGTCATACTACACCAAGTACACCCGCCGTACTTTACCGAGCATCCGCTGATGCACCAAGCGACCGCACTACACCGAGCTGCTGCACCCAGTGGCCGCACCGTACTTTACCGAGCAGCCGCTGCTGCACCGAGCGACCGCACTACACCGAGCAGCCGCCACCGCTGCTACGCCGAACGGTCGCACCGAGCAGCTGCGCTACACCGAGCGGCCGTTTTATACCTACCGTATTTTACCAGGGTCATCCGCGGCAATGTAGGTACCTGTGGCTGCTCGCGGGGATTCACCTCGCTGTGAGCGAAAGACTTGTGACAATCTGTTTTAAACAATTTTTGTTTATTTAAAAATTATTAAATATTAAATATTATTTAAAATTATTTTTTTTACAAGTTCTATTTACACTATTTACAAAGTTATTTTTACAAAATTATTCACCAAAAACTTATTTATATAAAGCATTCAAAAACAAATTTTTATGACTTTCTAAAAATTCAATCCCCTCCAGAGACGATTCATGGAGTGCATCAATTTCGTCATAAACATTTTGATCTAGTGGTGGTGTAAATTCTGTTTGTTGTTGAGGTGTTTGTTGAGGTGTTGGATTTAATAATTGATCTATTTCATCATAGTCTGCTGGGTCCATTGGTTGTGGTTGATTGAAAAGTTGATTTATAATATCATCATCATTATTATTATCTGTTTGTGGTGGTGTGAACTTTTGTTTTTTTAATTGTACTACTTTTAAGACTCTTGGCTTTGATGTATTTTTGGTGCTTTGTTGAGGTGTTTGTTTTTTTAATTGTACTACTTTTAAGACTCTTGGCTTTGATGTATTTTTGGTGCTTTGTTGAGGTGTTGGATTTAATAATTGATCTATTTCATCATAGTCTGCTGGGTCCATTGGTTGTTGTGGTTGATTGAAAAGTTGATTTATAATATCATCATCATCATTATTATTATCTGTTTGTGGTGGTGGTGGTGGTGGTGGTGATGTGAACTTTTGTTTTTTTAATTGTACTACTTTTAAGACTCTTGGCTTTGATGCATTTTTGGTGCTGTTGTCTGAACAAAATATAAAATATAATATTTTAATAAAAAATTATTGCAGATTTTAATGAGTTCATAACAAAAAATATTTTCTACTAAAAAAAAAAATAACCTTTTTGAACTTTTGATTTCAACTTTAAAAACTCATTCATGTTGAATGTATCATCATCATTGCTGTTTCCTAAAAAGAGAAAAATATGTTGAAATTTCAATATCAGTTAATAGTTTTGATGTAACAAAATTACTTAACCTCAAAATAATTTTTCCAAAAAAATTTATTTAAAAAAAAAAAAAAAATTTTATACTTACCAATTGATTTGGGGTCTGTTTTATCCTGATTCATTTTTAAAACTGATTATAACGACTGTTTAATCACAAAAACTTTTTGAATTGAGTCAAATTTAGACAAATACTTTAGACTGGACTTTAATTTGAATAGCAGACCGTAACTATCTACACTAGTATGTTCGAAGACGACGCGCCATCTTTATCACTAGATAAACCTTCTAGAATATTTTATTCAAGAAACTTGTTAGAAAAAAACAAGAATCGTTGTCCGAGATCTTTCAAAGATTGTGTGATTAATAAGTTGAAAAATAATGTCGCAACAAGAAGACAATATGTTTGAAGATGGTGATGAACAAGACTTGATACAAACTTTGAATATCAATGAAGTAAACATTTTGAATGAGATTCAGGACACTAATGATATTTTACTGATCGGCGGCTTCGATTTTCAAGATCCTGCAATCCTCACAGATCATTCCTTCGAAATCGAACATAACAATTCACAACAAGAAATGAATCAGGATAAAACAGACCCCAAATCAATTGGTAAGTATAAAATTTTTTTTTTTTTTTTAAATAAATTTTTTTGGAAAAATTATTTTGAGGTTAAGTAATTTTGTTACATCAAAACTATTAACTGATATTGAAATTTCAACATATTTTTCTCTTTTTAGGAAACAGCAATGATGATGATACATTCAACATGAATGAGTTTTTAAAGTTGAAATCAAAAGTTCAAAAAGGTTATTTTTTTTTTTAGTAGAAAATATTTTTTGTTATGAACTCATTAAAATCTGCAATAATTTTTTATTAAAATTTTATATTTTATATTTTGTTCAGACAACAGCACCAAAAATGCATCAAAGCCAAGAGTCTTAAAAGTAGTACAATTAAAAAAACAAAAGTTCACATCACCACCACCACCACCATCACCACAAACAGATAATAATAATAATGATGATGATGATATTATAAATCAACTTTTCAATCAACCACAACAACCAATGGACCCAGCAGACTATGATGAAATAGATCAATTATTAAATCCAACACCTCAACAAAGCACCAAAAATACATCAAAGCCAAGAGTCTTAAAAGTAGTACAATTAAAAAAACAAACACCTCAACAAAGCACCAAAAATACATCAAAGCCAAGAGTCTTAAAAGTAGTACAATTAAAAAAACAAAAGTTCACACCACCACAAACAGATAATAATAATGATGATGATATTATAATTCAACTTTTCAATCAACCACAACCAATGGACCCAGCAGACTATGATGAAATAGATCAATTATTAAATCCAACACCTCAACAAACACCTCAACAACAAACAGAATTTACACCACCACTAGATCAAAATGTTTATGACGAAATTGATGCACTCCATGAATCGTCTCTGGAGGGGATTGAATTTTTAGAAAGTCATAAAAATTTGTTTTTGAATGCTTTATATAAATAAGTTTTTGGTGAATAATTTTGTAAAAATAACTTTGTAAATAGTGTAAATAGAACTTGTAAAAAAAATAATTTTAAATAATATTTAATATTTAATAATTTTTAAATAAACAAAAATTGTTTAAAACAGATTGTCACAAGTCTTTCGCTCACAGCGAGGTGAATCCCCGCGAGCAGCCACAGGTACCTACATTGCCGCGGATGACCCTGGTAAAATCCGGTAGGTATAAAACGGCCGCTCGGTGTAGTGCAGCTGCTCGGTGCGACCGTTCGGCGTAGCAGCGGTGGCGGCTGCTCGGTGTAGTGCGGTCGCTCGGTGCAGCAGCGGCTGCTCGGTAAAGTACGGTGCGGCCACTGGGTGCAGCAGCTCGGTGTAGTGCGGTCGCTTGGTGCATCAGCGGATGCTCGGTAAAGTACGGCGGGTGTACTTGGTGTAGTACGACGGGTGTAGTGCGTCGGATGGTGCAGTACGGCGGAGGTTTCATCCGGGTTATCTGCGGAGGATCGCCCCGGGTTATCTGAGGGGGAGGAGGTGCTCTGGGGAGGACCGCCCGGAGTTATTGGGTTATCTGCGGAGGATCGCCCCGGGTTATCTGGGGAGGGAGGGAGGGACCTTGGGTTATTTGCGGAGGAACGCCCTGGGTTATTTGCGGGGGAAGTGGGGATGGTGGGGATCTCTCATTGTTTTATCTACTTCATTCATACACGATTCAACCTACAATTACTGCTTCTGGTAAGCTTTTATCGCCAATGTTAATATGCTTACAAGAAACCACTGAAAACGAATTCGGACCTGTTGTTGCTGCGCAAGTTGAAGAAAATACACCGGATAATTTGGTTGTCGTATGCAGTGAATCAGGTAAATTAACAAAAGAGAATGTCAAAATCTGGCTGAAAGACTGCTTAACGCTGCACATTTTACAAAAAAGTTTGCTATTAACTGATAGTTGGTCAGGACAAACTGATTCTTTTTTAAAAGAATCTTTATTGTCTCAAAAAAAGGAACTGTTAGAAACTATGATGATTCCTGCTGGCACAACAGGGCTTTGCCAACCTTTAGATGTTTACTTTTTCAGACAATATAAAGGATTTGTACGTCGAATATATGATTAAATGATGTTAGAGTTCAAAGCACAGCAAGTTTATAATAGATTGTTTTTTTTTTTAAATTCACTCACTTGTACACAATCAATTGACAGCCAACGTTTTTCGTCCAATGATTCAATTTGCTTGGTATAAAAGTGGATACTCTGTGCCTGATCCAGGTAAATTTAAAAATGTTAATGAAATTTATTTTGGTAAAGATGAAATTTTGGTTAATTGTGTCAGCTGCGCAAATATAGCTTTTATAAAATGTGCTTATTGTAATAAACTTTTGTGTTTAAAACACTTCTTGGAAAAAGTGTGCTTTCATTAAAAAATAAGGACAGTAAAAAATTTTTGTAATTAGTTTGAAAAAAAAATTTTGTTAAAAATATTGTAAATAAAATTATCGGTTGACCTAAACGTATTCCTGATATTTTGAATTGAATGTAACCCTTTGAAAAAATATCAATGAGACGATCGTAAATTAAAAATAAATTGAAATTAGCTAAAAAAATATATAAATAATATTTCAAAAATGATGGTTTAGTGAATTTCCTGAAAGAAAATGTGAGAGGTGAAAAATCGCATCAAATGCGTAGTTTGGTATTTTTTGAAAAAATAGATAAAATAAGACTGATATGGTAAATAAAATCATTTTAAGATAAAAGTTAATTTCAAAACTATAAAAAGAAGCTTTCAAAATTGAAAAATAATCTAGTCTGTTCCGATGTTTATTTTGTTTTTCTATGAAAAAGACAGTAAAATGAAGTCTCGTCTTTTGAAGCCAAAAAGGACTAATTTAATGCTAAAAATCGAATCTTTGAGGGCTTGGGAAAAAAAAAATATCAAAGATCGAGGATCTGGGACCGGTTGGACTTTTTTTTGGTAACTTAAACTAAATTTTGCGCCTTGTCCGATGTTGATCGGAGCCGAACACCTGAAGGCCTTCCCTTGTAAGATATTTTATAGTATAAAATTTAAATTAAAAAAAAAAATAAAAAAATAAAAAATAAATAAAGATTTCATTTGGTTTTTATTTTTTCAAAAAATGCAATAATTTTATTATAATTTAAAATGCTGAAAAAATCATATCAAACTAAAATATGTACAAAAAGGATTGGTCTGTCCAATTTCTAATAAAATTATTAAATTTAGATATTTGAGACATTAAAACTCGTAGTAATGAATTATTTAAATTTAAATGTTATTCAAAAAATTTTAACAGAAATGATAACCCACGAAAGCATAGTAAATTAAAAAATTAATAATTAATAATGATTTAACTTAAGAATATAAAAAAAAAGTTTTCATAAACTTTTGTTTCACAAATTCAAAATGAATGAAGAGAATAGGACACTCTAATACGTTCTGTGCAAAATTAAATTATTTAACAATGAAGCTATAGTTATAGAGCATCCAGCTTTTTATACAGGAGTTCAAAGAACTTGTATAATATGTGGGTTAGTTTTAAAACAAAAAAAAATTACTACCTTACATAAGAATTCATTCAGAAACAAAAAACCATGAATACAAAATTATGAACTATAAGGCAATTTTCAAAAGAAATAACATTTAGAAAGACATTTATTGTCATAAAACAAAAACAAAAAAGAAGTTTTTAACTGTCAAAGATGTGAAAGAAATTTTGATTTAAAATTTAGTTTTAATCGACATATTAATTTAAAAATTAAACATGTTTTAAAAGAAAATTTTAAATGTTTGGATTGAATTGTTGTGAAAATTTTATAGAGTAAAGAAGAATTAGAAGAACATCTTAAAACATGACACAATAAAATTTTTGTTTGAAATATTTGTGATAACCATCATTATAAAGAGACAGAATTCAAAAATCATCAAGCTGATATGTGAAAAACAACAAAAACTTACACAAGTTTAAAAAAAAAAATAATAACTAAAAATTTTTTATTTTTATTTCAAGGTAGGATTCCAACATCGGAAAAAAGAGGCAAATTTTTGAAGAAATGAAGGAAATGAAGAAAAATCAATAGTTTTCATCAAATTTATTGAAGTATTTGGTTAATAATGGCTTTTTTTCACGTCTTAAAATATTTTTATAAAATTCTTGATAAGAAGATAACGACACATTCAAATCGTACTTGAATCTTAGACTCAGCGTAACTATTGGATCGTGCTCGACGCTTCCTTGACGGCCTCTTAAATTGTTTTTATTATTTTAACGATGGATTTATCGGTTAAAGAAGGAGACTCAAAGAGTTTTTCTTTTCCTTTTTCTTCCTCCGGTCAATTTACCATTTCTTCGACTTCTTCGATATCCATTTCTTCTGTATCAATATGGGAGTTCCAATAAGTCGCTTTCTTCTGTAGCTTCAAAACTCTACCCTGGAATAGTTTTCAGGATATGTAATAACTCTTAACACAATTCTCATAAGATGGCTCAACTGCCTCTTGAACTACCATTTCAGGCAATAGTTTTTTTCCAATTTTTATTGATTGTTGAGTCTCACTTCTTTCTAAGACTCGTCAACAAACGATTGAGTCGAGGATGGTAAAATTTTTCCAAAATCGAATTCATTCACTTCTACGGTTATCTTCTTAACCCTTTAAGTCCCAGGCGACCAATTTATAGTCGATCGGTTTTTTGATCAGAAAATAAGTAATTCTTATGAAAACTGTTAATGTTTTGGAGTTTTTATAAGTAATAGGATTCCCTTTTTAAGAATCTGAAGTCCGAACACTGAAATATTTTTCAGGAAATTAATTATGAGCACTTAAAGTTGAGACGACTGATGGCATCGACTATAGAGTTTTCAAATGTTTATGTATTTATCCAATATTGAAATAAGCTTTATAAACGGTATAAATCATATTTTTTGAGTATAAAAAAGTCATTGAAAAGTATTGTATCAATCGAAACCTGGAGCTTTTGCCATCTGATACTGGTGGCGCCCTGTTTATTTATGACCAAAATTAGCTTGGCCATATACTCAATGACTTTTTTATACTCAAAAAATATGATTTATACCGTTTATAAAGCTTATTTCAATATTGGATAAATACATAAACATTTGAAAACTCTATAGTCGATGCCATCAGTCGTCTCAACTTTAAGTGCTCATAATTAATTTCCTGAAAAATATTTCAGTATTCGGACTTCAGATTCTTAAAAAGGGAGTCCTATTACTTATAAAAACTCCAAAACATTAACAGTTTTCATAAGAATTACTTATTTTCTGATCAAAAAACCGATTGACTATAAATTGGTCGCCTGGGACTTAAAGGGTTAAGAGTGAGCACGGTTTACTACTTCCAACATGACATTCAATACTCTCCGAAGATAATAAGATTTAAAAGTAACCATGACTGTTTATCCTATCTGAATGAGTGATATGGTATTCGGTGGAAAAAACAAGACATCAACATTAGGGTGCAACGAAGTTAATTCTGAAGGGTGACCAGGAGCATTATCTAATAGCAAGAAAGCTTTAAAACATGAATTTTGTTCTTCATAAATTTCTCTACTTCTGGGACAAAAAAGACTTCAAACTATTCTTCAAAAGTTTTCTTCGTTATCCAAGCACTTTTATTTGACTTCGAAAATACTGGCAGGAGTTCCTTCTTTTTTTTTTTTAAGTGCTCTTGGATTTTCAAAGCGATATACCAGCATTAGTTTACACTTGCAGGTATTCAAACCATTTGCACAGATTAATAAAGTGTACCTGCCCTTAAAAACTTTAAAGCCCAGCGCTCTTTTCTCTCATTCTGTTAGATACTTATATTTCGACATTTTCTTCCAATACAGACTCGTTTTGTCACAGTTAAAAATTTGAGCAGGTAAGTACCCTTTTTCACATTGAAAAATAAAGTTAAAAAACCAGTAATATTTTAAACAAATAACAAGTGCCTGTTTACGAATTTTTCAAACCATCCTCTACTGAAAATGCATGTTTCCTTTGAAGTGGATGAATTCTTCTTTTTAAATAGTGAAAATAAGTCAAAGTTTGAGTACGAATCACAGCGCCACTGAGAGGAACTTTCTTTAGAATTGAATCTCGCATTCAAGTGATGAGCATGTCTTCCAATTTTTCCATAATGGTTGCTTCCTCTTGAAATTTTTGATTATTTAGAACGAGGTCCTAGTTGTAATGCACTTTGACGAATTTTTGTTTTATGGCCACGAATTGATCTTATAGTGGACTCATTAACCCCAAATTTGCATGCTAACATACTTATTTTTTCACCCTTTCTCATAGAATCCATTATTGAAATTTCATTACCGATTTCAATAACTTTTTCTTCACGTTTTTTTATTGGTGTTTTCTTTTTTGATGAAGCCTTACGAAGTTATGGGACTGAAAAAATTTTTAATTGAAAAATTTCGAGGTTTAAAAAAGGAATAAATGAAGGTTTGGACCGCAAATGTGCGAAGCAGACGCCGCGGATGTAAATAGATGTCAATTCACAAACCGTGAATACAGAAATTCTTCTATACTCCTACAATATATCTTACTATATTATAGAGTTGTTTTTTTCTTCCATGCCCCCCCCCTCCACGCCCCCCAAAAAGTGCTTAACTAACCGTAAAAGTATACCGAAATATGCTTATTTCTAAGTGTTTTAATTTTTTCTATAATTTTCTAATCACGCTCCCCCCCCCCTCGCCCCCACGCCCCTTTTTAACCCACGCCCCCCATTTTTGATATGTGTTATCAACTATGTAACTTCAGAAATGTAAAAAGTGACTAAAAGTAAACAGGGTTAGTCGGCAGTACTTAAAAAAAGGAATTAAAAGGTGAAGTAATGGACGAGGTCGATAGCATATAAAAAAAATTATAATAGAAACTAGAGTAGGTGCTTGTTTGAGATTTCGCACTGGTCAACCAAGCAGCTGCTGAAGTGACGTGACACCGTTTCTTTCTGTGACGATTTTGTGAGGTAGAGATGTTCCCGGTACAAACGGCGAACGCTCTCTCCTCAACCATTTTGTAAACGCGCCTGTTTACAAAATTAAATAGACTACATAGTTACAGCATAACCGTAACGTCTCGTTAGTGAGTTTACCCATCCTTTTACACTCCCTTTTCCAACCAATCCTCGCGAACGCGGATAGAAATAATTAAAACATCGGAAATACAGTCCATTAAAAAACATTTGGTCCTCTCGACAGCCGGATAATACCGGAAAACGCGACGCGAGTGCATAAGTGAGAGAGTGTAAAAAAGTGCAAAATTTCAAGCCACGCCGTGGCCTTTCATAACGACCATTTTGTGGCCAAACAAGGCACACAGCGCCACGCGCTGATGAAGAAGGACCCAAGCGACGCCAGCTATCTGTTGCGTGCACACCCAGTCGTGTGCCCACAGCGGCTCGCAATTCAACTCCCCGACGGACACGCCTTGGCGTTGGTACCAGCAGACGCAGAGCAACACCGTGGATCAACAAGCCGCAAGCTAAGCTGCTCAACTGAAATCAACTCGGTATCGCCGCAGAGAAATCAACCACCAGCAACAGGCAATGCACACATCGGCTCCTGGCAGCAACATCAGGAGTTATCGCCGTCAGCTGAGTTCCACCCACTCTCACAACAACGACAACTTGAGCTCTCTTGCAGCAGTTTGGCACTACTGGAAACGATTATTTGGTGTATCCGCTCCTTTTTCCCTCAATTGCCACTTACAAAAACTAACTAATTTTTTGTTTATTTTTTTTTGTTATCTAACTCATGGCATTGAGGTTAAAATTTATTTACTTATTTTTACACTCAGTTTTTGAAAAATTTCCAAGCCTTTTCTTTCAAGTTTCTCTTTTCTTTTTTCACCTTTGAAAATTTCAGACTGAAATTAATCATTCAATTAATTTGAATATCATTTCTTCAAAAAAAAAAAAAAAAAAAATCTTCAGTGATTTGCTGAGCCTACTCAATAACCCCAACAAGTCATTTTATTTTATTTTATTTTATTATTATTTTTGAATTTACTTGAAAAACAAGTTGTTTACAATATATAAGAAAGGTTTATTTTGGCCAAGCAGATTGAAACCAATTGATTCTTATAGGTAATCAACCTTGATTAACTGTTATCTCCAACTGTACTGGCATCGACCACCCATCGTACCCTTGTCAAGGACCTGCAGCACCTGTAGATAGTTCTGGCTTGGTACATTGGCCCTTCGCACTACCATCTAAGTCTACCAAAGGACTCCGCTCACCTATTCTGGTTGTCCTACTTGGATGTAGCCGCTTGGAAGTCATCCGTCACCAGTTTCCAAATATCAAATTGCCCATCGATCAACAGAGAGCCTCCAAATCATATTGGACTGTCTACTCGAGCAAATCTAAACCACACAGCAAAGTAGCATCACTCAAGGCTGCTCCAGAGTTGAGATTACTCAATACCTAGTATCTTATAAACTCAATTATTCATTTTTCGCCTTTGCTTGCCAAACAATTATCATATCTTTTCTTATAAATCTAACCTCCTTTTTTTCACCTTTTAGGTTGGGTTCAAGAAAAACTACAATACTTAGCCTAACCACCCTTGATAACACTTTTTGCAAAATAACCACACTAACCCTTGGTTGTTTTAGTCTTCTAGTTTCTAATCTTACTGTCTTTAAATATTAGCTTTTATTATTATTTTTTTTTCTTTTAGGTTGCAAACCTAAGCTCACAATTACCCTACTAACCAAGATTACCCAATTAATTAAAATTGCTTTAGCTTTGTTAGGGTCATCTAAACATTATGAATCACTACTCAGTGATTAAATTAGAGTTTGCTAGTGTCATCAAAATCAGCCACCGACGTGGCACAGTTTATTGTTGATAGGATCCCTATTATCAACTCAACTATACCAGGACGCCTGTTCCACGGTGCTCGGCTTTTATCAGGCTGAACTCTCACTTAAAATTTACAGGCAGAGCCTGTAAATTTGATTCGTTCACCTTGCACATCATTTAACTAATCAAAATGAGTGCACCAATGTCAGCCACTGAAATTCTCAAACTCCAAGCCACAACTCAGGATCACATCACGAATCATTTCGACAATTTCAAAAAGAAAGGCGCAACCAAAATGACTCGTGAACTAGCTGAAGCCAGAATTATGAGACTTAAGCAGCTTTGGAAGCAATTTCTAGAAAACGACGAAGCCTTGAGAAGTGCTCCTGATGTTGACTTTGCCGACGAATACTTTTCAGAGGATATCCTTTCCAGCATGCAGGCACGTTTGACGACGTCCACGACCTGTATACTCAATTTTTAAAACGCAGCCACCTGCGCCTCAAACCCAGCCGATAGCTACTTCAAACCCATCACAGACAGCTATCCATGACGATTCGGCCGGCATTTCAACGATTCTAAAATACTTTCCTCAAACAATTTTACCCACTTTTTCGGGAAAAATTTCAGAGTGGCCACATTTTCGTGACATGTTTGTATCCATAATCCACAAGCAGCCAGCTCCTTCAATAATGAAGCTGAACTGCCTTCATTTACATTTAACAGGAGATGCACTTGATGCGATTAAAAATATCACAATTACCGAATCTAATTATGAATTGTCATGGGACGAGCTTAAACTTCATTTCGAAAATCCACGGCGACTAGTTAACAGCCACCTGTCGGAAATCTTCGTGGTGAAGCCCATGACCAGCGAAACCAGTACCGAAATTAAGAGAGTGATTAATCAAATCTTCACCCCTCTTGAAGCGCTTACCAGCTTGGGCCGGCCTACCAAGCAATGGTCTGATGTCATAGTTTTCACTCTAGCAAAAATGAGCCAAGACACCTGCCGCGAATGGGAAAGAAATCTTGGCAAGAGTACCAACCCTCCAACTCTTGACCGGATGAAATCCTTCTTGCGATTTTCGAAGCCATTGAGGACTCTTCTGAACCATTGCCTAAGGCCGCGAGCACTCCAAAAAGATCCTCTCTCAACTCGTCTTTGCAAGCTTCAGCCAACCTTACCGTGAAGAAAGAAAGGAAAAAGAGGGAAGACAGTCGAAGTTGTTACGTCTGTGGGGAGAACCACTTCCTTAATAAATGTCCAGTTTTCAAGAATAAGCCTCTGGCAGGGAAGCGTCTTGTTTTGAGTGAACATAAACTTTGTTCAAACTGTCTTGGTCAGCACAGCATTAACGATTGTTTCTCGAAATTTATGTGTTCTTTCTGTAAGGCAAAACATCATACGTTGTTACACAATCCAAAAAAGGACGACGTAGCTCCAGAAGCGAGTTTTCAGCCACAACCAGCTAACACGAACCAGAAACCTGTCATCATGCAAAATCCGATGCAGCAAACCAATAGCGCTCATCCACAATTTCAACCTAAATTTTCTCAAATACCGAATCTCACTTCTCAGAATAACGTTTTAAACGCCCATGGAACTCAATTGCAAGCACAAGCTCAATGCCTTTAAACCCCCAGGAGCAGCTTTCAACGGTGCTTCGTTGGGTTACGACAATCAAACCGGTGTTTTGCTAGGTACGGCCCGTATCTTAGTTCAGGGCCCCAACAACCAAAAATAGCTGCCCGCGTTCTAATTGACAACTGTTCACAATCTTCTTTCATTTCTGAAAATTTGGCTAAAAAACTTGATCTGCCAGAGCATCGACTTTCGCACCAGTCTCGTCAGTAGGCGGAGTGCATTCAGTCACTGGTAGACAGATTACAAGCTTCACCATCAGACCACATTTTAACTCAAGCTTTTTGAGCCAAGTAAAAGCACTCATAGTACCTCGAGATTGTTCTTACGCACCTCCTCATACTGAGGTTGTCTCAAACTTTATTCACCTATCAAATCTTAATTTGGCAGACCCGACCTTCTTGGACGACTCCGAGATTGATATCTTGTTAGTCGCGGACATCTACGCCTTAATAATTCAGGAGGGCGTGATCAAAGGGAGACCGAACGAGCCCATTGCCACACTATCATTGCTGAACTGGCTGATCACCGGTTCAATCCCCTTGATTTCGAACGTTTCAAGCCACGTTACCCTTCAATCATTCCACTGCGCCGAAGACGAATCTCTTTCGGAGATTTTTCAAAACTTCTGGCGACAGGAGGAACCGCCAACCACTAAATTTCTCATCCCCGACGAGCAAAAGTGTGAAGAGCACTACGGTAGGAATGTCAAACGAGAACCTAGCGGGCGTTACAACGTCAAACTACTTTTCAAGAAACCAGTCGATACTCCTCTTGGCAATTGGTTGAATAAGGCAGTTTCGATGCTAAAGCGCATGGAGCGAAAATTTGAAGTCGATCCAGAATTCAAGAAAATGTATTTTGACTTCATCGGGGATTACATCTCCAGTGGTCACATGATCCCCATTCCGGATGACTCTCCACTGCGCAAGCCAATTGACCAAACATATTTCATGCCTCATCATGGGGTACTAAAACCTCAAAGCACCACTACTAAACTAAGAACGGTCTTCAACGGCTCGAGCGAAACCAGTTCCGGTACGTCGTTGAACCGTTTACTCCTGGCAGGTCCAAATCTCCTCCCAGAGTTGCCAGACTTGGTCGCCGCATGGCGGTTGTATAAATATGTTTTTATTGCCAACGTGAAACAAATAAACCTAAACCAGGAAGATTGGCATTACCAAGCCATTGTTTGGAGATTCGATCTGAACGACCCAGTTCAGATTTACTATTTAATTACTGTAACCTATGGCTTAGCTTGCTCTTCTTTCTTAGCGTCTCGTACGCTTCGGGAGCTAGCCTTAAACTACCGAATGATTTTCGCGCTAGCCTTTTTTATTATTTTCTTCGAGATTTACATGGACGACGTACTGTCTGGCGGACATGCTCTCCGGGAGGCAATCGAAAAACAAATGCAGCTCATCAGTCTGCTTAAAGAGAGCGTCTTTGAGCTCCGAAAATGGCTCTCTAACGAACTCGAACTTTTATCGCACCTACCTAGTGATCATCTCGCCACAGACCCAACAGCAATATTCGAAGTTTCATCTTCTTTTGCTATTCTAGGGCTCAAATGGCAAGCCAAGGATGACACGTTTTCATTTGATTTGAACTACACGCTTATAGAGGGTACCATAGGAAAGCGTTCCGTCTTGTCCAGCCTAGCACGAATTTTCGACCCAATGGGCTGGTTAGCCCCGGTCATCGTTTCTGCAAAAGTTTTCATGCAGTCACTCTGGCTGCTCAAGTGCGGCTGGGATGACCCACTGCCCTCAGAATACGTGAAACAATGGGAAGCCTGGACTTCCAAATTACCTGCTTTGAACTTATAAACAATACCAAGATACGTACAATACTCTCCAGACGTCAAATTCTGCGAAATTCATGATTTTGCCGACGCAAGTAGCGTGTTCGGCAGTCGTTTACCTCAGGTTTATTGGTCAAGGCGAGGTAGCATGCTCACTGCAGATCCCCAAGACTAAAGTAGCCCCCCTCAAAAAATTGAGCATACCGAAGCTAGAGCTGCTAGCTGCTCACATTTTATCCAAACTCGTTAATCATCTCATCTTAAAATTACCTGCAAAAATTGACGCAATACACCTCTGGTCTGACTCTAAGGACATACTTTTCTGGCTGAGAAGTCACCCTTCGAGATGGCAAACTTTTGTGGCAAACAGATGCACTGCCATTCTCACCTGGCTACCAAATGCTTATTGGCACTACAAAAAGTCTGTGGAAAACCCAGCAGACGTAGCGTCTCGTGGGATAAGCCCCGAACTTTTACAAACTCATCCGTTGTGATGGCACGGCCCTGTGTGGCTACGTCAGACCAATGCCCCATGGCCCACCACTTCTGATTAGTTGTTAAATCATAAACCAATCGAGGAAAAAACCCAGAAGCTAGGCCTGGTCACTCACACCGCAGTCTGCTTCACAACCCCAGAGCGACAAATGTGGGACTTAGGGCTGAGGTACTCGTCCTTAACCACCCTGCTTCGAGTCACCGCTTATGTCCTGCGTTTCGCGCACAAACGCAAGTTGCCGAGAGGAATATTGTAAATAGTAGTTTTAAGTTCCATAGTTTTATCGATTTCTCGGATGTTGATGCAGATTTCCTAACCTCAAAGGAGCTGCTGAACTCTAAACTTTTGTGGACGTATCTTATTCAACAAACATACTTCTCAGACGAGATCAAAAATCTCACGAAAGAAAAACAAATTCCAAAAAGTTTGACCAAACTAAATCCAATCATAAAGGACGGCTTCCTGCTGGTCGGTGGTCGTCTAGATCAATCATTGCTGCCCTACGACCGAAAACACCCATACATTCTGCTCATTGATTGTTTTTACACCCAACTTTTCGTTCGCCATACCCACGCCTTAACTCTTCACGGTGGAGTTCAGTTTTGCCTAGCCACCTTACGAACGCAGTTCTGGGTCCTAAATGGTCGAAACGCGGTAAAAAAGGCAATCAGAGAGTGCAACGTGTGCGTAGTACGTAGAAATGATGTTAGTTGCAAGGCTTTAAACAGGTCTAGGAAGATAAAAAAGAAAAAACTGAACTAATGGTAGAAATGAAAGTAGGCACAAGAATAAGATCAAGATACGTTCAAAGTTAAAAATTAAAGTATACAAATAAACAGGTCTAGTAAGACAAAAAAGAAAAAACTGAACTAATGGTAGAAACGAAAGCAGGCACAAGATTCAAGAACAACATACGTTTAAAGTTACAAATTTTAGTATGAAAATAAGTTTTACAAAAGTAAAAGAGGCTGCACATGGCTGGAAACTGGTGTCGTTAGGTAAACTTCGATATCAATCAAGGTAGGTTAATTGGGAGAAACCTAGGTAGAAAAAATGTTGATAATAAATGTAAATGAATGTAGGAAATATTTGTCAAAAAATTTAAGGAACTGTGTGGGCAAAAGAGTATCAAGAAGACTAGTTTCACGATTGTAATTACAAAAAGATTTAAGAAGAACAATGGAAACGATAGTATTTACAAAGATGAGAACAAAGGTTCAGGGTTAGAAACCAAAGCATGAAAAAAAGATTTATTTGTCAAATTATTTGTCAAAAAACTTAAGGAACTGTGTGGGCAAAAGAGTATCAAGAAGACTAGTTTCACGATTGTAATTACAAAAAGATTTAAGAAGAACAATAGAAACGATAGTATTTACAAAGATGAGAACAAAGGTTCAGGGTTAGAAACCAAAGCATGAAAAAAAGAAAAACACCAAAATTGAAGCAAGTAGATTCATGTGAAGGAGACTAGCTAAAAAATTGTTGTTTACAATTGTTACAATCAGCATAGGAACAATATTAAGCAAAAGTGTACATATAAGCGTAGGTTCAAAATTACAAACGTAATGACAAGTTTAGGTACGGGAGTAGGTACAATGTAGTAACAAGAGTAGTTATCAAGTTTAAAACAATGTTATGAACAAAGTTTGTTATAAGGGTATTTACAGTAGTAAGCACAAGAGGATAAAAGAAGATTATGCACAAGACTAGATTCAGTGTTAAAAATTTAAATAAAAAAAATAAAGAATTAGAGTTAGTATAGGAGTAGAAACAGATGTAGAAACAAATGCATGTGTAGAGGGTTCAGCGTTAGAAGCTTAAGTAAAAAATAGGTTGTAAGCACAAGATTATTGACATATGCAGGAAGAAAAAAAAGTCATAGTAGCAAGGTTTTGAAGCAGGGAAGGTTAATAGATAAAATGACGAAAATAAGTCGGAAAAAGAATAGAAACAGAAGTTTAACTAAGGATAGAAATGAAAGTATGCTCAACGATAAGAACAAAGTAGTCTTAGCATTAGAAACAAAAGCATGAAAAAAGTTGGATCCTTTAGATTTCTCAGATACTTCAAAGCATTGTGATCGGTTATTACCGTAAAATGTGTACCTTCAATGTATGGCCGGAACTTCTCAATACCAAATTTAACAGCCACCATTTCCTTCTCTGATACTGTATAGTTTTTCTCATGAGTCTTTAACATGCGGCTAGCAAAACAAATGGGATGTTCACCATCTTCAAAGTCTTTGATTATAACTTTGTAAAACTTTCGCTTTGGAGTCCAGTCGATTTGTTCCACAAATTTCTGCATAGTGACATTTATCTCCATCAATTTCTCCTCACTTATATCTTCTCCACCAGCCAACCGTTTCACTATCTCTTCTATCTCTTCCTCATTAACCTCTACCTCAGCTTCCCTCACCTCGTCTACTTTTTCCTCCTCATCCATCTGTATACACTCATTGTCGATTTCACCATTACTTTCACCACCTTTTTCACCTGGAGTTACTCTTGTTTTGTTAACTCTGTCACTATTACTCTCATTTACCTCTCTGTCTACAATTTCTGTAGGATTTTCACAAAATTTTTCCCTCTTGGTCATTTCTGCTTCTGTTACTTGAATTATATGATTACTCTCTTTCCGCATTTGTGTTCTTTCTCCTTCCTTCAACTGTGGTTCACTAATTATTTTTAGGAATAGTTCCTGTTTTCTTAGCCTTAACGTTATTCACCACCATCCACACATCCCATTTTTCACTCTCCTCCCTATCACTTCCTTTCTCTATATACTCCTCTACATTCTCACTTCCCTCCTCATCTGAAAAATCTTTCTCCCTCGTTTCATCCACCTGTTGTTCATCAGCCGTCTCTGTGTTTACTTCTAGTTTATCGTCTACTGTTGCTGTGGCCCCTGTTTGTTGGTTGGGAGTGTTGGGCCACCCAACGCTCCCCCCTTCCCGTTTCCCAGCATTGCTAATAACTTTGAACAATTTGTGCAATTTCTTACTGTTACTCTTTTTGCACCACAAACTTGGCAGCTTATTGTCCGGGCATTTAATGGGCAATTGTTTTCGAAGTGTCCCGTTTGTCTACATTTGTAGCAGCATAGATCTGGGCATCCCCAAATTCGATGACCAGGCCTACCACAATTATAACAGTTACCCAATTCTCTTCCTTCACCTTGAGTTTGTTGCTGTCGTAATTGTTATTGCTGTGATTGTTTGTTTTCCCATTCAAAGTGTTGCCTAGGTTGCTGGGGTTGTTGATTTATTTGTTGTTGTAGTTGTGGACCTGGTTGTTGTTGTGATTTTTGTTGTGTTGGTATTTGAGTTCCTCATAGTGGTCTCATTTGTTGATTGTTGAAATTGTTTTGTCTTTTCTGCCAATTTTGGTTATTTGTTGTTTGGTTATTTGGTTGGATATTTGAATTTTGCACCTGAATTCCAGCTACTTCTCTTATTTGAGTTGAACTGTCTACATTTTTGTTCTTTTTGTTTTTTCCTATTGACTTCTTTTCTTCACCACTTACCGCAGCGACTTTCTTTACTGATGCCACTTTGTTCTTTGTGGTTATGAATGCTGCCATAGGTATTCTGCATTTGTCTTTGATTGGTGGTCCTAAAAATCTGTTACAATATTCCTTCTGTCGTTCATATCTTTTACCATAATGTTCCAAATCGTCTGCTTTCTCAATTCTGTTATTATCCAGATACCATTTATATTCAGGTTGCAACCCTCTTCTTATGATGTAGTTCGAGATCGTTTCTCCTTTGCCCTGAGTTCTATTCCTTATCTCATCCATGACTTCATACTGTGAGTATTGGTCAATAAAGTTTCTCTGGAACGTCTTTTTAAATTCATGCCACGTTTCAATTTTCAAAATCGACGTATCGTACCATTTTAGGGCTCGATCTTCCATAAAATTCACAACTGCATTTATTATTTGAGTGTCTGACATGATTCTATTCCGTCTACACTTGTCTAATTTGTTTAGGAATTTTTCTGGGTTTTCTTTTCCATCATCCCCTGAAAATTTCAGATTCCAATCTTTTAAAAATCTCACACAATTGATATTGTTAGACAGTGTGTAACCGTGTCTACGATGTCTTATTGGTGATCGGCTGTCTGATGATGAGATATCACTATTTCGTCTTGAACCATGTCTATATCCTCTTGAACCAGATCTACTATAATTGTTTCGACTACGTCTACTATCTCGCGATCTAGAATTCCGATGTCTTTGATGTGATCGACCATTCTGGTATTCATGGGATTCCATATCATTTTTCTTACTTCGTATCCACGACTCATGATCACATTCTTCTGATGAAGACGACGATCAATGTCGATGGCCACGCAGTCTACTATCGTTCCTTTTGTGACTCCGTTCTCGTGATGTTGAATCCTTTCTTTTATTACGAGATGCGGATCCGTGCCGATTATGTCGAGTCATAGAGGTTCGTAGTGAATGTCCGTGATGTAGTTCTTTGGACCTCGACCTTCGATATCTTCTGTCTAGGGAACTGTTATCATGTTCCCGAGATTTAATAATTTGATATGACGTCTTTCCCGTGACATAGATTTATATATTTTATGACCAGGTTTAATTTTGTAGTGGCTCTCCCTCGATGATGATCTAAAACGTTCTCCACGATGATGAGACGACTTATTCTTTTTACTAGGATGAACCCTGTTTGACTTATTACTCTTATGCTGTTTAGTTATCTCATCGTCGTTTGTATCGCTACCACTACTTGTATATTGTTTGTTTTGTTTTCTTTCATTGTCAAGTTTCTTTTCTTATTTCGTTTTACCTTTTCCTAATCTCACGTGAATTTGTTAATAATTTTCTCGTACTGTCTACATATGTTTGGTATTCCATCTTCTCTGCCATTGTTCACGAGAAAACAAAAAAAAAAAAAAATTCACTGTGTATATAATTTTCAACCTACAGAGAATGTTTTTTTTTTTTTTTTCCACTGTTTACAATTATTCTTGAACCTGAAAATAAAATTTTCACTGTCTACAATTAACCTTGAACCTAAAAGAAAATTTCACTGTGTACCATTAATCTTGAACCTGAAAACAAAATTTTCACTGTCTACAATTAATCTTGAACCTGAAAACAAAATTTTCACTGTCTACAATTAATCTAGAACCTGAAAAGAATATTTCACTGTGTACCATTAATCTTGAATCTGAAAACAAAACTTTCACTGTCTACAATTAATCTTGATCCTGAAAAGTAATTAATCTTGAGTTAAAAAAAAATTTCACTTTAAAAAATCAAAGGTCTACAATAAAAAAAATACCTCTTCCTTCAGCTACCTTTCCATGAGTTAATTTTATAAAAAAAATTCACAGAAAAAATTAATTCGTTCGGGCGCCATTTGTAACGGGGTATTTTGTGAAAAAGGGCCTCCCTTAAATATTTAAAAGAAGTTTTCCCGGGCCCTCCCGTTAATAGAAATTTATTCCAAAATTTCCTGGGGAAAACTCTCTAAAAACTGGGGGTTAGGGTTCCCGTGGAAAGAACCATCCGGGACTGGCTGACAAAGCTAGAGGAAAAGTAACAAAATTAAAATTTATTATAGATTTGATTTTTCTTTTAATTTATTCTTGTCTACAAATACAAGTCTACCACAAAAAAAAAAAAAAAAAAAATATAAAGAAACTTTCAAAAAAAATATTCAAAAGAAATGATATTTTAATCTATGTAGAGAAAATGGTGGATAACGACGCCACGCGAATCATCCAGTTTATTTCAAACTGCGTATAAAAATTCCACGCTGTCAGATTTTTTATCATTCATACTTTAGATAATGAAACTCATGCAACATAGATTCCACCAATCACACTCACTCAAATCATAATATCCAATCACATTCTCGTAATATAAATTTCCAATGACGTCCGTCATTGCCACCAATATGATGGACGCAAATTAAAAAATTTACCGTGCACACGACATTCATTTTGTACAAAAAAAATGGCTAACATACTCACTAATTATTTCGCCTTCGTCTACGTACGCACACATAGACCACGCATAGTAAATTAAGCACTTACTCACAACAAGTCTTGTATTTTATTCCCGTGCGCGCACGCGCCTGCAAACGCAGTCAGCTTTACACAGCGTCGTCTGCAAATATGTGCCGAGCGTCTCCTCCATCGCTGGAGACTCCCGGACGGAGAGTCGGGAATTACGTGGTGTGTTTGTGTGGTGTACGTGTGCTTTCTAGGCCGAGAGAGCGCTCCCGGGTGCTGGTCATGCGTGTATGTTTGTGCGCTGTAGGTCCGCGTTGCTACAGCAACATCTAGCCGACGGTGGCCGCCACTACGTGGGCATGAATATCACCTGGGAACAAAGAAAAAAAAAATAACAACTTTTCTTGTTGTTTCCCAGGTGATTCGACATTGCCAGGTAAATAAAAAAAATTGAGAATTTTACGAGGGATTCACTCCCTCGCAACTCTTAGGGTTATAATTGTTTCTAACACTATGATAACCTTGTAACTTTGAACCCATCCCTGGAACAATAATCATGCCTATCATTGTTCATTTCTTAGTTCTTAACATAGTAAAAATCTTCTTTGTTCACTAGCCTCCTACTCATGTACCTACTCTAGTTTCGATTATAATATTTTTTATATTCTATTGATCTCTGCCGTTACTTTACCTTTTACTTCCTTTTTTTAAGTACTGCTGACTAACCCTGTTTACTCCTAGTTACTTTTTACATTTCTGTAGTTACATAGCTGATAACATGTATTAAAAATGGGGGCGTGGGTAAAAAAGGGGTGTGGGGGGGCGAGGGGGGGCGTGATTAGAAAATTATAGAAAAAATTAAAACACATAGAAATAAGCATATTTCAGTACACTTTTACGGTTGGTTAAGCACTTTGGGGGGTGGAGAAAGCGTGGAAGAAGAAAAACAACTATATAATATAGTAGGATATATGTATATATATGGACTAGGGGGGGGGGGTACCCCCCTGCTCGCTCCGCTCGCCAACCCCCTAATTATAATTGATAACTATAAAAATTAATCTAAACAATACGTAAGCTTGGTAAAATAATAAAAAGACTTAAGTGCTTAAAACCAATAAAAATTAGACACGAGAGTTCAGTTTGAACTTTACTTACTCATCATAATTTTACCAAATTATGTTACCAAAAGATTCATAACCTTACCAACCCTACTTGATATTTCATCTTTAACCAACTAACATATTTTAATCTTAGCCACATTACAGACCTTACTAATTTCACTTATTTCAAATACCGCACTTAATCCCCAACTCATCTCTCACTCACTCTACCAATAAACCCTGCTCACCTTATTCATTTTGGACCTGACTCATCTTAGATCTCTAGCTTAAACTGCCCACCCTGAAAACTACTCTAGTAATTAGCGAAATAATAAAAAAATCACGATTATTTTCAAATTTTGCAATCTCGTATAAGCAAGCCTTGATTTTCAGTCGTAATACTCCTAGTGATTCAAAATTGTCGATAATTTTCCGACTGTGTTTTGCGGGGCAAGTTTGACAAAAAATCACTCGCGCTTCGCGCTCGTGATTTTTAACCTGTCAAACTTGCCCCCCTCGTTGCTGTGCAAAAAAACTGGAGGAAAATTATCTAAAATTTTGAAGCACGAAGGGTTATTCGGCAGGATCATACAAAATTTTTTTACAGATTCTTCTTGAGATGAACTTACTTCCTGCATAGTACCAGCTCGCAAAATTGCGTTTAAGCCGATTTATGATTTTGTGGGGGAAGGGTTGGATTTAAAACGATAAACGGCTTTGTTCAGCACCCTCTCATGACAACAAAAAGGATTTAATAAAAATTTCAATGACATAAAATGACATAATTAGAAAGCTGCTGAGCTCAAGACCTTTTTAATGATATATGATTTTATATGAAAATTCTAATTAGAGCCAAAGTTATAATTTTAATATCTGATCTACCAGCCCACAACCACCTTACCTACACTCTACCCTCCGCACAGACTCGCCTTATCTAACCCGATTTACTATTCTCACCCATATTAAGAACCCTACTAACTATACTTACTTTTTCATCTTCAACTACCTGACCTAATTCAATCTTAGCTACATTACTGACCTCACTAATTTGATTTACTTCAAATACCGTATTTTATCCCCCAAACTTATCTCACCTAATCTACGAACAAATCTGATTCACTTTATTCATCAATTCAGTCACTAACTTTAAAGTTTTGTTGAAGTACTTTAAATTTTGAAAAAGCTCTATTAACATTTTTAAGTGCAATAACAAACCCTTCCCACCTCACCTTCCCTTCCACGCTCCTCCTCATAACCTCCGCCTAACCAACCTCATCTACCTTACCAACCTGTACTATTTTTCCTGTTTTTTCACATGTAGCTTCAATATTATGTTTATATAAATTTGTTATTTTCAATCTAGTTCCATTGCATACACCATCTTTTTTACTTAGATTTCTAATTAACATTACCACTGCATTTTTTTTTTAATTTTAGTTGATGGGTAGAAAGCCCGTCATTTACTGAATTTAAGTATTCAATTGGATAATCTAAACATACATTTAAATCAGTTTGATCTACTCCCTTATGAATGGCTTTGTCTATACTGTAATATGTTTTACTTGGTCCATTTAATATGTTTAATACTTTTCTGTTTAACATTGCAACATTTTCATTTTTTGAAGCTAAAATAACTTTGTTTAAATTATTTTTTTCATTTATATCTCCAAAAATTGAATAACAAACATCTTTATTTTTCCATTTCATAGGTATTTTAAAATTTTCAATTTCTCCTATTTTTAGTAATAATTTAGAAAAATTTTTATCTTTACATCTCATATTTTCAGTGAGTTTAAGAATTTTGAAATTTTTCCACAATTTACTGTATTTAATCGTATCTTCTACAATAATTTTTTCATTGCCGCTTTTGACTACAGGAAGGATTTGTCTAAAATCGTCACCTAAAATTATTAATTTTTTGATCATTATTAAATTTTTCAAATATTTTTTCATACTCTTCTTTTCAGTTTATTTTGCAGTCATAATTTTCAGATATATTAGAAATATTTTCTAAGCATGGTTCTGGTAAACCAAAACATTTATAACTTAAATTAGAATCTTCGCTAGATAGAAATTTGATTATTTCATTCAAACCTCTATCTTCTGCATTATCTTTGAAATCTTTTATAAAATGTAATTTATATTTATTCCAAATTAAATTACCAGGAATTTTTTCAGACAATAAAAATAATCCGAAAAATTCTTGTAATTTTTTCGGTTCTAAATAGTTTATAGATTCTTCAAAAATGGCATATACATTTTTATCATTTACTATTAGACCCATTTAATTAGCTCCTTCTCTATATGTTTATAAATAATTTTATTATGAGTTCTCAAGTATTCGTGAGAAGTACCACCTTTTACTTTATCTGATATTAATTTTAAGTAAAAACTCTGAATTTTTAGAAGAAACAACGTTTATTCTACCTATAGTTTGAAATTTTTTTTGATTTTTCTATCTAACAAAAGTTTTATCATCTAGAAATCTATAGTAATTTGGTATATTGGCATTTTTAATATTTCTAACAGATCAATTTTATTTAATTCAAACCAAGTTGCTAAAGTTGTTTTCCAATTTTTTAACTATTTAATTTTTTAACTATATTATGTTTTGATGATTTTCTTTATGAATTTCTAAACGTTGTACTGAATGACTTCATTTACACAATTCAAATCTTTCTATACACCAAGCTGCTTCTATAGAAAATATTACATGAGAATCTAAAAAACATCGTTTTGAGAAAAGGAGGACTCAACTTTGAGGACTCAACTTTTCCGTCGTAGACTCAACTTTGAGGACTCATAAATATCGTTTTTACTTGTCTTTTGACCGTGTTTTTATGAATTTTCAATTTTGAGGACTCAATTTTGAGGACTCAACTTTGAGGATAATAAAAAAAAACCGGATTATAATATAGGGAGATATGAGACTACTACTTCTGGGACGTTTTAAAAAATGGGTTATTTTGGAATATTTAAGGGTTATGTGGATGAAAAAAGGGTTATTGTGTAACGGTCGTTTGGCCCGCTACCACTCCCCCGGAGGTTTTTCTCACCGAGAGTGATGAATGAATTATAATTTACCTTAGGTTAGTAAAAATGTACCTGCTAATTGCAGGCCCGTTTATAACCTGTAGGAGCAGACGGCCGAGCGGGAGCAGTTAACGAAAAGGCACCGTAGCAGACAGTAGTCTGAGGTGAGCGCGGCAGTGTCGCTACAGCTGTTAGCTGGATTAGATGTGTGTCAGCTGCGATTGTGAGTCTGCTGTCACGATACCCCGCGCTGTACGAAGATATTTGTTGTCCGGGTGATTAAGTTCACCATTGTAAAAAGTGAGTACCTTTTTCGTATCTGCTGGGCCAAGGGCCCCCGCCTGCTCCTAGTGTGTTGTGTGTATTTAATTAATAAATAGTGAAGTTGCAAGAGTTGTTGTAATTTCGTTCCTCCTAGTGTTCTACAGACCTTTCTTGTTCTGTTTGATTTTCATAAGGGGAAGAAAATCCTTACGGATGGCATCCCTTTAGTGGCACTAGGTGAGCGAAATTTTAACAACAGGTATGAAAATTTTGTGTGGCGGTTGATTTACAGCGTGTTTATTAGTGCCAGAAGCACGGAGGAGAGGAATCCTCGAGTTAGTGGTGCATGGCTTAGGGCGTGACAAAGTGCGGTAAGGACAACGTGTCCTTGAGTCGGTAAGCCGACTATTCTCACACGGGCGAGAGAGAGAGAGAGAGAGAAAAAGAGGGTGTAACGACCGTCGATCGGTCTTTGTTTTGATAGCGCGCCTCTTCTTTCTCAACCGAGGATCAGTCGGGCTTCATGTACGTGTCCGTGACTGTATGTGTGCGTGTAGTGTGAAAGCGGCCAAGCGACAGAGATAGGGAGAGACGATCGCGATCGTCTTTGTTTTGATTAAACACCGCAAAGGTGAATATCTCTGTCTCTCTCTCTTTCATAATATCGAGAGCTACCGGGAAGTGAGTTTGTGCATGAAAGTTAGTGTTTACAAATAAGAATTTCAAGACAGTGTTGCCGACTGAAAGGAAATCGATGAATTTTTCTGTTCATTTTAATTTTGTAGCAACTTGAATGAATTCAAGATGGATATTTGTACCAACTTGAAATTGTTTTTTGTAAACACGTGCGTGTAGTATACTGAGTGTGTGGTAGTGGTGGCGCTGCAAAATCAGCAGAATAACGAGAGAATTTTTTTTTAATTTTGCTTGTTTTTCTTGTTGATTGTCGTTGACAATAATTCTTTCGTTTTCCCACCCCACGCGGCAGCGGCTGGTGAAAAAGGAGCGGGGACTACCCCCGCATGAATGTGCTGGCAAGTGGTGTGGGCTTACGCTCATGTAGTTTTCTCATTGTTCTTTCCTTTATTACTTTTTGCGATTAATTTTTTTGGGTGGAGATCATCGTTGGAATTCGTTAGGAAGGTTTTTTTATCTCTCTCTGTTTCTTTTTCTTTTTCTCTTTTTCTAAGTCTACGTTGTTGGAAATCGATAAATTTTTTTAACACCACTTGTGCAAAGCGCACGTATAGCGTGCGAATTTTATGATAATAGAGTGCATGAATGTATGTACGGTAGTGTGAGAGTGTAAATACGGATATTATGAACCGACTAACGTGGCCGCTTGACGTGGACTACAATAAACCCGATTTTAAGCAAGGAGCGATCAAGAATAAAAAATCGCTATACAAGTGGACGATAACAATTGGCTTCGAGGATTTATTGTGTTGTTTAAACAGTCTCAACCTGCTCAGAACGGGCGATGAATTTGACCAAAGAGGTCGATTATTCAGGTGCCTCGGAGGAGAGTATTACACTCAGGATTTCCATCCGAGCGGACGTGCGGAGGACGTGGTAACTGTCCTCCGGCACCGAATTATACTGCGCCATGAATATTTAAGGATGCAGTTTTTCTCATCGTCGGTTATTGAAGAGACCGAGCAGCAAGAGCGGTTGACAAACTTGTTAAGAAATCCTTATTATAGACCGAGTATGCCAGAGTCGCATGCTGATAATCTATCAGATTGTCGTACCTCCCAAAGCTTGGGGTGGACTGAATTTACGATAGAAGGAGTTAATTATGGCTTGCCAGATAATGTTTTGCAAAGAATAATGCAATCCTTGCAATCAATGGCTGTAAACTCAAATGCGTGGGTAAGTCAACCGTGCGTTAACACTGCACGAACCAACGCAGTGACAAAAAATGTCAGACCAATAAATCGGAGTCGGAGCTTCGATACCCGAATTCAACAATCGAACGTGACGGTGAGGAGTCCGAATATGACGAGGAATGAAGTGACTACGCAGAGAATGTGTGACGTAAGTAATATCACTGTGAGCTCAGGGGTGGGTCATCGACCATTGATAGTACCACAAAGGTTAAATGCTGGTACGATAATGAACCCTGAAGCTGAACTTTTTATACCAAATTTGACAATGAGAGAAAATTTACGTGTAGTGCCTCCAGTGCAAGATAATTACGTTGACACTGGGAAAGGGGAGCATGGCGTCCCTGATGTAAGCACACAAACTATCGGGTGGGGCCAAGGACCCCTGGAAAATTGTTTTCCGAATACCGGTGGTATCCAGCAGTTTGCTCTAAACTGCTTGTATTTAACGGTTGTACCCGTGAGTTTTGGTGTGGGAAGAATCGTACGTGGATGGAAAATACAATTCTCCGGAACCCCTACAGACAACATTGACGATTTTCTGCAGAGGGTGTCGTCTGCTGGACCGACTCAGTGACCAGGATGTACTGGCTACTCTGTGAATTAATGACAGGGGTGGCGTTGCTTTGGACATGACAGCATCGACACGAGTGGCCTACCTATGCGCACTTTGTCATGGCAGCAAGGAGACATTTTGGTGTGAATACAGACTTACAGGCGGCACTGCGACATGAAGCTTAGCGACGGACACAAGGTGAGGGTGAGCCGGTTATTAACTTTGTGACGTGCATACGGGCGATATTGGACAGGTTAATACCACGCCTAACCCCCATGGCGGAGTTGGATTTGATTTTTCGAAATCTACACCCTGATATTGTTAGAGTGTTACGTCAGAGTGCGATGGTAGACCTGAATTCATTGATTGAGCAGGCACAAATGGCCGAAAGCTCAATGATAGTCCACCGATACTATAAGCCTCCCCCGTTGCATGATGAGTCGGTAATGCTGGAGTGGGATTTTGATCGAGCGATTGGACCTTTGAAGGAAAACCAGTCAGGTCGGCCCGAGATGCCAGCAAGTGCCGCTTCCACGAGCGACTTAAGGCACACGTCGGGACAAGGGACCGATACTGAGGAGGATCATAATTCGTCAGCTTTTGATAGCGAAAATGAGGATGAATTATCCTGTGGCACTTACAAATCGAGTGACGATAAACGAAACTGATCGCAGGGTAACTCGGGAAACGGCAAATAGGGCGAGAACTAAAAGGTCCGTTCCACCCCAGTATCGACAAATGGACCTCGGTTGTGGGGAGAGAGGCGGTAAACATCCCAGCTCAGATAAACGAGCGAACCGAAGTTGCCAGGTTCGAGGTACTCAAGATCGGTGCGTTAACTACAATTGGATGGTCTGACTTGAGGATAGAGGAACATGAGTTCCTGATGCACGAGGTAAAGAGAGAATCAACAGAAGCCCGGTCATCCGAAGAGATCGGTGAAGAAGCAACCTGGTTTGGTGATGCTACCCGCGGTGGATGAAGATCGAGCATGATTGTCTGTGCATGCATGTGTGTAAATTAATTATTTGTATGGATGGAATGCTGTGAATCTGAATGTGTGTTGGAATATTGTTAAAATGAAGTGTAAATTTAGCTTGGATTTTTTTTGGCTTTGATTTTTCTACGCTCGTTGAGTAAGTTTCTGTGAAGGCACAAGTATTTCTTCTGTTAATTTTTTTTTTAATATAAAAAATCCTTTACCCTTAAATTTATCCTTGATGCACTAAAATTGAGTGCATGAATAAGAAAATTGATCACTAAATGTGTGTGGAAAATTTTCCTGGACGCACTAATACTTATGCTGATTCCATTTTCGAATGAATGTTAAAGTCGAGCTTAAAGCTTGGAAGTCAAATGCAGCGCATAGTGTCGTCTGCAGATAAAGCCTGTAAGATCCGCATGCATCCGAAAGGATGCAGAGAAAGCGAAATTTCTCTGACACTAAGTAAGATGGTGAGGACAAGACTGTCGATGAGGTCCTAACCAAAAATCTATCAGTACTAAGCGTAGATCCGCATGCATTCGAAAGAATGTAGAGAAAGCGAAATTTCTCTGACACTTAGTCAGATGGTGAGAACTAAGGTCCTAACTAAATTCCATCAGTACTGAGCGTAAATCCACATGCATCGTAAAAAGATGCGGAGAAAGCAAAATTTCTCCGGGGTTAAGCCACAATTTGGCAAGACTCGTAGCAAATCCTGGAGACGTAAACCAATGCGTTTGGATTGCTAGAAATTTGAAGGCAGAAAAATAGAGTACGGGCAAAAAACAAATGTTCGACCTATGCCTTCGATAACGTCGAGTACGTTGTGTTTTTAAACTTAATTTTTTTCCTTTTCTATCTTTCAAATATTTTTCTACCCTTACGCCTAAAGTGTCTAATAAATTTTAGTAAGAATTTTTACTATCATTATTAAGAAAATTTTTTTTGTCACATGTATATTTTTTTGCGATTTTTTTTTAGTAAATTGAATTAAAAAGTGTGAAAAAAGTGTGAGTGGTAATGAGAATAATGAAAAAGGAGTAAGCGGGGTAAGATTGTTTTGATTTTTGGAGGACATTGGAATTTGTTGATGTTTTTTTTTATGATTTTTGTATATTTTTTTTATCATGCTTTAGTAAGCATATGTTCATTTTTTTTCTTGTTGGAGAGAAAAACCTTGGTCCAGGGGGCGAAAAGTCGAGCTGGTGCACTTATATACCAGCCTCTGGGGGAGGGGCGTTGTAACGGTCGTTTGGCCCGCTACCGCTCCCCCGGAGGTTTTTCTCACCGAAAGTGATGAATGAATTATAATTTACCTTAGGTTACTAAAAATGTACCTGCTAATTGCAGGCCCGTTTATAATCTGTAGGAGCAGACGGCCGAGCGGGAGCAGGTAACGAAAAGGTACCGTAGCAGACAGTAATCTGAGGTGAGCGCGGCAGTATCGCTACAGCAGTTAGCTGGATTAGACGTGTGTCAGCTGCGATTGGGAGTCTACTGTCGCGATACCCCGCGCTGTACGAAGATATTCATTGTCCGGGTGATGAAGTGCACCATTGTAAAAAGTGAGTACCCTTTTCGTACCTGCTGGTCCAAGGGCCCCCGCCTGCTCCTACGGTAGTGTGTTGTGAGAGAATTAATAAATAGTGAAGTTGCAAGAGCAACTCTGTTGTTGTAATTTCGTTCCTCCTCTAAAGGAAGGTGTTCTACTCACCTCCTCGAAGGTGTTCCACCCACCTTCCTTGTTCTTTTCGATTTTCATAAGGGGAAGAAAACCCTTACAATTGTTGCTTTAGGCATGGGTTGGAGGGAGGATTATGATTTTAGGAGGGCGTAAATAGGGTTATGTTTGACTTTAGAGGGGCGCAAAAGGGGTTATTTTGGCTTTAAGGGGGTGTAAAATGGGTTATTTTGGTTTTGAAGGGGGCCTGGAGGGAGGGTTTTTGCTTTTAGGGGCCGTTCATTAATGATGTCATGCAAATTTTCGGCTTTTTAGACCCCCCCCCCTTTGTCACTGTAAGTAACAAACCTAAACCCCCCACCCCCTGTGGACGTCACGGGATGCCAGTAGACCCCCCTCAAATTTTGACTGGAAAGAAAAGTATAATTTGAAAAAATTGATTTTATTTACTCTTTTACGCAAATATAATATAAGGTAGGTGTACCTAATATGACCCTGTGTCTAATATGCCCCCCTTCCCCCTGTTATTATGCATATGCGGCATCTCTACAAGGTAGGAAGGAGTCAAAAACATTGAATTATGAAGTTTTGAGTTGTTTAGAACATTTCAAAATTATTTTTTCGCACGTCTTATACCTAAAACTCGTTTCGTATACCTTCGTTATTATTTTACGTTGTGATTAAATGGTCTGCCAAAATATTTAGACACAGCTGACCAAAATTTTCATAAGTAGCTTCGATTCGTTATTATTTTAGCTTTAAAATGCGATTTTAGTTTTTGTTCAACCCGTTTTCTAACGGGTTTTATTCTTAAATAACTTTTTATTCTGCAGTGTACCTAATATGGCCCCCCGCGAATTAGTACCGATATTAAGAGTCCTTATTTCATATTTACTTTTTAGAAAATCATACCCTAATGTTATTTAAGAAAAATAAAATTAATTGTTTCAAAGCTTTTTTTCATTTTATAACTAAAAAAGCATTTTAGCTCAAAAAACAAACTTTGATAAAAATTCAAAGTTGTAATTTTTCTACTGGTTGAAAAGCTTTCTAAAAAATTGTAAAAAAGGCTCAATTTTTAAATAAATAATTTTTTAAATAATGAGAATTTAGAAGTTTTTTAAATCCCATATCCTGATTGATTTAAAAAACAGGAACAAATCGCAATTAATAAATAACTTCAAGGGGGTCATATTAGGTACACCAATTTTTGGTGTCTTAAAAAAACGTGTTTTGGGTAATCCTCTGGCATTTCAAGTTCATTGATCAAAATCGAACGCATAAAGTCTCATTTTAAAGCTTTTGAATTAACCTTTAAAATTATTCCTTACGTCAAAAAATATTGATTTGATTCGCCACAACGTCGATTCTCGCTTAGAGGGGCCATTCTAGGTACAGGTACCTTATAAAAAATTATAAACTACTTAAACTTTGATTAAACGAACAATTTTTACACTAAATTTATTTAATAAATTCTTAAAGAATAGATGAGAAAAACACTTTTTTATTCGTTTTCCCATGGACTAGTTATCCATTGTGAAAGGTTTTGGATGATAGGAAAGGGATTATTATTGGAATTATTTTGATTAGTTGTTTCTGCACTGCTACAGTCATCTTCAGTTGAAATATCAAGTTCATCCACATTAATCCACTCGGCATCTCCACTGCTTTCATCAGTACGAATAATTCAAAGCGCTTTTTGATTACGCCGATCAATAATATTAATTAAATAAAAAATATAGTATAAATAAAAATCGTTTCAAACTCTGATTTTTGTGAGCTTGATTGAAGGCTTAAAATAAATTAAGGTTTTTTTTATGTAAACATATTAAGTAAAAAGTTAAATTTTTTTTTTTTTTTCTAACGTGACGTTACAAACTATTACTCCCCCCACCCCCCTCGTCACATTTGGTCACGAATTAACGAGCCCCCCCCCCCCGACCGTGACATCATTAATGAACGGCCCCTTAGGAGGGCTAAAGAAGGATGATTATTACTCTAGAAAGGTGTAAAAGGGTTATTTTGGTTAAGAATAAAAAGGGTTATTTGGGATTTTAGAAGAGTTATTTGGTACTAGAAACCCAAAATAACCCTTCCTATATATATATATACACGTCTGCTGATGAAAATGTTAAACAAATTCTTGATACTTTTGAAAAAGTAACAATCATTATCTTACCATGCTTCGGCACATGCTCGATCTTTTGGAAAAATTGGTCTATCATCTAAATAGTGAAGATGTAAGCAATTTACAATTAAAGTTTTACGATACATTTTCATAAACTTAAGAACTGGATTTCCAAAAAAAGTCAAAACACGCAGTGATTTCATTTCCTTCAAAATCTGGAATATAACAAAAACGTATTTAGTAATATTTAACTTTTTATAGAATGTCAGAAATAATAGTAAGCAACAAGTTAAAAAAAATGTAGGCACTATTACGAACGAGTGAAAATAGTATTGAATTTAGGAATCACAACACTGGTAAGTTTTATGTATCACTTCAAATAATCTATTGACTTATAAGCTATCTATATTTTTAAGAGGTTGAGGAAAGAGCATTCGCTGTTGTGACCTCTCTAGCTCTTACAATTGTCTCACTTTTAATGGGTTGCCTGAGCTGCACTCCAGGAGCCACAATGAATGCATAAATATTTGGATGGAGTCGGTAAGTGGTGCAAACAATTCTTCAAAACATTAATTGAAGGATTTTTAACAAAAATTCGTGATATCAAACTATAAGAATTTTTTGATTTTAAAAATATGACATTTATCTAATAATTCAACTAAACTCTATCAAAGCTTACAGAAGTCAAAAAAGTATCTTCATGTAGAGTTTGGTAGAGTTTAATGGAATTAACAGATAAATGTCGTATTTTTAAAATAAAAAAATTCTTATAGTTTGATATCACGAATTTTTGTTAAAAATCCTTTAATTAATGTTTTCGTGCTAAAACTCTCCCTAAGTTTGTTTACCTCTTTGAGGTTTTTTTGGGAAATTGGTACTAACTTCAATAAAAGTATAAGTTTTTTTTAAGGTTTGTAAGTGTATAATTCGGGTTAAGGTGAAACTTGACCTAAAAATAGATTCCTAAAATAGCAAAAGAAAAGGATTCTTCAAAAATCGCTGCAAGTGTATCAGTAGCGAGTAATCCCTTATGAAAAAACTCGGTGTAAACACCAAATTTTCAGTGTTAGCACCAAGCCTTAAGTGTTGACACTTAACTATTCGGTGTTAACACCCACAATCAGGAGTTTACACCCGATAGGTTCAGTGTTAATCCTTTCAGGGGTGCATTAAATCTAGACTAGATGGAATAATAAATTTGATGGGACGAGATCGTTACGGCCCTGTAGAACTCGATTTTGGAGTCTGATTTTCAAAATTCCCTTAATTAAGCCCTTTACCGTAGAGATCAAGCATAAAAAAATGAAATTTCAAAAAATAAAAATACTTCAAAATTCTACGCAAAATTTTAATACTTTTTCTTACTTGTAAGTTTTTTGATGTGACGCTTGGGTTTTTACTAAAAAATTATCAAAAGTCCAAACTTTACTCTTGAAGTGAATACTTGGACGAAAATCACTATTTTAGCGAAATGAAACGAAACAAAAAAAGGGTTGTTACAACTTTGACCCAGTGAGACTTAGTTCAGGATCAGTAGAAGCTAAAACACTGATTTCTACATGCATTTGAACTACAGGGTACTTAGGACCGATTTATAAAAAAAAAAACCACGAATTTTGCAATTGACTTTTGAATAAAAAAAAAAGGTACGTGACATATATGAAATTATCACACAATCTTCAGAAACAAGACAAACCAATGCGGTGAAAGTGGTTTCATGAGTGAATACCTTCACAAACACTCGTAAGGGTAAAAAAATCAAAGAAAAAAAGGAGGCTCAAATACGTGCCACCACCCCTGACGACTCTTGACTCAGTTACTTTTTTTATGTTTGGACACTTCGGTAAAGGGCCTAGGGAAGGGAATTTTTAAAATCGGACAACAAATTCCCTTCCCTAGGCCCTTTACCGAAGTGTTCAAACATAAAAAAATGAAATTTCAAAAAATAAAAAATACTACCAAATTTTACGCAAAATTTTAAGACTTTTTTATACTTGTAAGTTTTTTATTTGATGCTCCGTTTTTTTTTGAAAAAATTCATCAAAAGTCAAAATCTCAACCCCGAGGTAAATACTACGAGAAACATCACTATTTTAGCGAAATAAAATGAAATAAAAAAAGGGTTGTTACAACTTTGACCCAGTGAGACTTAGTCCAAGACCAATAGAAGCTAAAACACTGATTTCTACATGCATTTGAACTACAGGGTACTTAGGACCGGTTTATTTTAAAGAAATCGCGAATTTTGCAATCGATTTTTGAATAAAAAGTCGGTACGTGGAATTTATATCGGCTGAATGACACCTGTTTCAGAAAAAAACACTAAAAAATTTGGTAAAATTTATTTTGTATCCATATGTCATCTAAAATTCAAGGTACAATCGAAAAAGTCAAAGGAAAATCGTCCTTGATGACGCTTTACACAGGTAAACTTTTGTTATAGATAGTACGGATAAAATTGCAGTAAATCATTATGATCACAGGCACGGAGAATCAAAATCTGAGGTCTAATTCCAGTAAGCCTTTTGACTTTCACCCATTACAGTTTTCATTATTGTGAAGTTTTAATAAAAAAAAAAAAAAAACTATTCATATGAATCATGAAATCGGTTCGAATAAAAAAAGATTTGTGCTTATAATTGTGAGTGTCATAGACTGAAACACGTAATTTTGCATCTTTTTAGATTAGATGGAGTAGATATAATAAAGATAGAACTGAAATCTACTACCTGATTTTAAAAATTCCTTTTATAAAGCCCTTTCGCGTAGTGATCCAGCGTAAGAATGGTGATTGAAATGTAAAAAAACGCTATCATATTCTACTGGAAATTTTTAGAATTCTTTGTACCTGTCCATTTTTTTATTTGACGTACGCTTTTTTCGTAAAAATTTATGAAAAGTATCAATTTGATCTCTCAGGTAAATACTTGAATAAAAATTACTATAGAAGCAAAGTAAAATTGAATAAAAAATAAATTCTCGTTAGTTTGACCCAGCAGGACTCACTTCGGATCACTTTGGATCAATAACAGCTGAACCATGAATTCAATTTGCATACGAATTACGGGGTCCTCTCGGCCTATTTATGAAAAAAGAACAGCCAATTTTGCCGTTGATTATTGAATGAAAATATTTCATGAGTGGTTTATATCATACAAATTATACTAAATAAATTTAATAAACTTCAAAACTTACTTTTTTATTGAGTTTTCATAAATACTAATTTATTGAGTGATACTTTTTATTGAGTGATACTCAAATATTGTCCCAGGAACAATATTTACTAAAAAAAAAAAAAAAAAAAAAATCTTTGGAGGCATCCATCATTGTACCTGGCACAAGTTTATCTAATTTGGAATTTTCTATTTTTGAGCAAGATTGTTTTTTTAACCTCGTGCATCGCAAGTAATAACTTGAGTCCCTCCGATGAAAGCTAAAAAAACGGCGGGGCTCCCTGCGCAATCGACCAGCGTGCATAGCAGATCAGCTGTCTCCCAGAGACACACACTGATCTGCTGTGAGATGCGCGCTGGTCGCTTTGCGCAGGGAGCAACCTCGCCGTTCTTTTGGTTTTGATCGGAAGAAATCAAGTTAAATCTTGCGATACGAGATTAAAAAAGTGTATATAACACTCGGAACTAATAGTGTGCTGGGGAGGCCCGATAATTGCAGCCATCGCCTTCGGCTCGGGCTGCAACCGCAGCGGGCCTCCCCAGCACAATTTAGTCCCTCGGTGAATAATATACTATTTACGT
Source organism: Encarsia formosa (assembly GCA_038277355.1). Lineage (NCBI taxonomy): Eukaryota > Metazoa > Arthropoda > Insecta > Hymenoptera > Aphelinidae > Encarsia > Encarsia formosa. The sequence goes on along the minus strand of CM076186.1, from coordinate 69,574,444 downwards.
CAACAAATCAATGTGTAAGTTTGCATTTTGCTATTTTTTGTTGCTTCCCAATTACTAAATGTGACTCCAGATAGCCTCACCATCAGCCCGTTTTAACAGCGTGACTTCTGCCCACCTTGTGAACAGGTCCGTTAAAACCAATACATATTTGTGTCCGTTAGAACTACGAGTATACGGACCCAATATGTCATCTGAAACGGCTTGCCACGGTCTTACAATGGCTCGTTTACCCGATAAACCTCCTGGCAAACGTTGTTCGAGCTTTTGCCTTTGGCAAATCTGGCATGACTTTACATAAGCCTTTATGTCTTTATACATACCAGGCCAAAAATAATCTTGGGTCACCCTTTTCAGGGTTTTATCTCAACCTAAGTGACTTGCCAAGGGTTCGTCATGTTTTTTCTGAATCACCGTTTGACGTAGGTATAACGGCACGACTAGTTTCCAGGCATCGTCGTCACCTACCGTCTCCTGAATTAAGTCGTCAGACTTATAATAATACAGTCTGTCTGCCACGACTTTCCACCTCAGAAAATTTCCAGGGTTTCTTTGAACACTTTTCATCTTGTTCAAATACCAGTCGTCAAGCTCTCCAGCAGGATAGCTCACTGCTAAGATGGTTGGCTCGTCCTCCTCTTCGTACATGCGTGACAACGCATCAGGCACGACATTTAGAGAAACCTTACGATACTCTGTAGTGAACGTAAAACCTTGCAGTTCTAACGACCATCTCGCTAATCTGCCCGTAACGTTCTTCAGTTTGTTCATCCTTCGAAGTGAATTATGATCAGTTACCACGTGGAATTGAAAACCCTCCAGATAGCAACGGAACTTTTGTATTGCCTCTAGTACTGCCAGGCATTCACGTTCGGTCACACTGTAATTATGTTGTGCTGGGTTTAAAATCCGATTGAAATACTCTATGGCTCGTTCCTCTCCGTCGATGACTTGAGTTAAGCAACCACCAATACCTAAATCAGACGCGTCCATCTGAATCGTGAACGGCTTGGTGAAGTCGGGTCTAGCCAACACCGGTGCCGAAGCCAGTAAGACTGAAATCTTTTCGAAAGCGTCCTGCTGTTTGGTGTCCCATTTATATCGCACTCTTGTGCTCGTGAGTCTCGAAAAAGGTTCTGATATCGTGGCGAAATTCTTAATAAAATTCCGGTACCATGAAGCCATGTCAAGAAATCTCTTCAATTGCTTGCGAGTCTTTGGCACTGTGTAATTCAACACGGCCTTGAACTTTTCCGGACAATTTCCGGTCGGATGCCCTCCCGATTGATGATCACGCCTAAATATTTTGCCTCAGACTGACAAAACTTACTTTTCTCCCGGTTGACTGTAAGTCTAGCCTCTTTGAGCTTAGCCAGGATTGCCCCTAGGATTTGAAGGTGTGTTTCGAAATCCTCTGTTACTATGATGACATCGTCTAAGTATGCGTAAAACCGGTCGCAGAGTAAATTAAAAAAAAAAAGGTTCTCTTTCATTAATTGATCGATGTTACTTTGATATTATTATTATTTTATCTATTCATTTATTTTATTTTGATTTTTGTTTTTAATATAAACAATAATTTTTAATTTAATCAATTTTAACTGATACTTGACTATTTGATCATAATAAATACGTAAAATTACAAAACATTATTGTGAAATAGTGTAACTATGATATTTTTAAAAATGTTACCAAAATTTTAATAAACAGTTAAAAATTTATAACTTTATATAAAAAAATAGAATCCATGACATAATACATGAGAGAGAGAACATATGTTTTGATGCGAGAAACTCGTTCTATTGTTTATTTAATAAAAAGGGTGAATTCCGACACTTTTTGTTGATTCAGGTGTGAATCTAATAAGCTTGTTAATTAAGCTTAAGAGTGTAAATAATGTACGTATGTTAATTATGATTTCTATTACAGTGATTTACTGCAACAGCACGAGTTTGGTTATTTCATCCTAACCTCAATCAATTTACCCTCAATTTGCAGTCTCAAGTTTGAGACTTACACACACACATCCGGGAGGAGTGCCCTATAATTATAAGGTTTTTTAACGGTTTTGGGGGGCGCTCCTCCAGGAGGAGCCAAATTTTTCTAACCAGGTAGTAGCAGCAGGAGAAGCTGGGCTCGATGGGAGGAGCTTTAAACTAATAAGTTAGCTCAGTTAACGTTCACTAGGCAGTTATTGATTGATTAGAATAGCTCGACTACTTAAAATTAATAAAAAATACAAGTTACGGACAGGTGTTGAGCCCGTATTACATTTTAATCCATAAAATTAAAGAGGCTTCCACTGGCACGGCCGCATTAAGTAAGGGCACTCTGAGATCGTGAATGTTTTTTTACTACATTATGTATCCTATAGTGCGGTAGCACTTTACGGGTGGGTTAAAATTTACATTAAAAAAATTAAATTGTATACTTTTAAATTAATCCTAATCATTAAAGTTGCATTTGTATGTTTTCGAGATTAAAATATAGATTAGAATCACCTCATATTGAAATGAAATATTTTTTATCTTGTTCACCCATACCTCCCATTTTTTTTAATTTTTCATGTAATCTTTCATACGTATATCAGATCTTTATTTTATTAATTGAAGAATTTTTATTCCATTTTACAAAAAAAAATTAGTTTTTTAAAATTATTATTTCAACTATCTCTAATACAATTCAAAGTTATTCTTTCTTTTTTTATTTTAATTCTATTAATCCTGTTGTTTTTCATATCTACCGTTACTATAAAAATAAATTAACAGTTTTGTTTTTACCATATTTCTCCGAAAATAAGACTGGCCTTATTTTCTTTTTTTTATTCAAAGAGGCTTTATTTTCGGGGGAGGTCTTATTTTCTGTAGTAAACATAAAATTGATTTATAACATAATTTTATTCAAAAATTTTAATACAAAAATATGAAAGCTTCAACTCATAATAAACATTTATTCAACTGAAACTAAATTACTCGGATACAGTAATTCATTCTCTTCCAAAATATCATCGTAAATATTAGAATCATTATTATTTATATCAATATTTTCGTTAGATTGTAACTTATCTAAAACAAGAGGACCCAAGTGCTCATGTTTAGCAATAGACGATTCTTCAAAACTAAATTTTTTATCCAAATAGCTTGCTCGTAAAGCATTTGCTACAGTCTCCTCTAAAATTTTTTTACCAAGCATTTTTCACCTAACTCACAACTTCTTGTAGGCAGGGCTTAACGATGTTTCCTCGTGAGTTTCTCTGCATTCGATGTTCGATGTAATCGTTTATTTCCTTCCTTAAATAATCTTTAAAAGGCTTATTTACACCAATATCGAGTGGTTGTAAATATCCGGTTGTGCCAGCAGGAATCATGACTTGGTCAATTCTCTGCTGAGCAAGAAAGGTTTTCATATCTTTTGTCCGGTGAGTGCTTGCTGAATCCCAAACCAGAAGACCTCTAGCCCTTCCTCGAAAAATAAGCGGCAGTGTATTAGCAATCCATTTTCGAATTACTTCTCGAGTAGCTCAAGCTTTTGGTGTTTCTATAACATGCACACCAGAAATCATTTCAATTTTATTCTTTTTACCTTTGTTGATAAGTAAAGGAATAACTTTGGTTTTATCAAAACGAATCGCTAAAGTGCAGGTAACACGAAAACTTTCGTAACCAGTTGAGGGCACGCAAACTGAAGTAGCTCCCAAGTTTACTATTGTCGTTTGAGACTTCTCGCCAAAGTACACAGCTGTTTCATCTATGGCTACCATATTTGATAGATGATACTGCGAAAAATCAATATTATCGATAAATTCCTTGTAAGACAGAGCACGCAAGACAACTTGTTTATCCTCCAGCTTGAATAGCGTTGTTCATCTCCGCAAAGATAAGTGTTGTCGATTTAAAAAATTATCTAACCAGTGTTGCGATGTTTTAAATTTTCCTAAAGGAATATCTAGCTCTGCGGCTAGAGAACGTGCTATTTTTTGAACGTCGACTCTTCGCACAACTAAATTTTACTCTCAAGCTTATAAGCCTTCAATATAAGATGTTTTTGATATTCCAACTTCCATTTTCGAAGCTGTCTTTCAGAAAGACCTTTTTCTTTGCAGAAAGATGAGGGTTTCTTGCCACGTGATTCTTCTACAATTTTGATTTTGTACTCAATCGAGTACGACTTTCTTGTACTCATCTTTGATAAATTTCAATCTTGATTTGAAGTTTTAGAAGTATAGAGTTTTGAAGTTCTTTCATCACTGACGCTCGACTACCGACGCTTTCACCAACACCTTTTTGGGGTGGCCTTATTTTCGTGGCAGTCTTATTTTTGGAGAAATACGGTAGTATGATTGATAGTTTGAACAACTTTCAAAATTAATGGTTAGAAAATAAAGCTTCAATCTTGTATGTGAATTATCAATTTTGAAGGCTTAAATACTGAACCATAATCGGCCAGGGAGTAAATTGATGAATTAACTATTTAAGGAGGCTTCAGCGACTTGTACCGTATCAAGTGAGGGCTCCCACGGGTACATGTTTTAAAACGAATTGAAATGATTGTTTTCACTCATTTTAATATTGTTATGCGAAGCTTATAATTTTAAATAAACATTTCGAGCATAGTTTTGAAAAAACAACACCAAAAATAATGAATTTATTTTTTGTAAAAAACATTCCCTGCTTTAAACCTGCATCGGTATGCTCCTGTACTTCTTAAGACTTAGCAACATGCGTCGTCTGGAGTGACTAGTGAGGATGACTGCAAAAAGTCGAGCCAGTTGCCATTTCTTACCAACGTATGTGCAAAACGTTTTACAGCTGCCCACAATCAGTGGTTTCGGAATTTTTTAGTCTAAACTAATATTTTTTCTCAAAAACTAGTCCATTTACCCATTTTTTTCAAACCTCATACTTTTTTGCGTCTGATTGCCAAGTTTCATCTTAAAATATTGGATTTTGACCACGTAAGAAGTTTTTTTCGCCTTTTTCCCAATGTAAGAGGCCGTGTTAAATGGAAAATTTATAAAATAATTTTTTTCTCGAAAAGGACCCCGGTGACCTCAATTTTGTTTCATACAAAAGTTGAAGGTCTTGACTCAAGAGATCTACTGGATTTTTTTTCAAGTTGCTGTTTTAGTGGATTTTCCGATATCCGCTGAAGCCTCCTTAATTATAAATAAACTTCAATTTTATTTGTTTTGATTACAGATACAAGCTATATAACTCGAAGGAGTGCTTGAGACCTTGGACATTTTGTGATTGGTAAAATTTGTTGTATTTCATTTTATATTTTTTATATATTTTGTTGAATATAGACTTGCTTGTAAACTTTTGTAATCATTAATATTATTTGTTAGTCGATCGAGATAGTGAGTGAAAATTTAGTAATAATATTATACTTGCAAGGAGAGGCTACACCCTGCGGGTCATCGATCCTAACGAAACTTTAGGGATCATTTTCGAATATCAAAAAATAAAGGCATCCATCAATAATTATGTCCAATGGGCCTTTGATGTTGACTCGCCATATAGCTCATATAGCACTTTATGCACTTTTTTGGCTTTTTAGCTAATTTTTAAGAAATTCTAGTTTAAAGCTTACTGCAGTTACAAAATTCTGTGACCTCGCATTCTCTTTGTTTTTTTATTTGCTTTCAAGAAAAAATATTTTAAAGTTCATTTTTGATGAGTTTGACCCTGTGCTAAGGGGATTTCTCAAGTCATTTTTTAGGTTTTTGGCTGTTTTAAACTTTAATTTTACGTGGACAACTTTATCAAAACGATGTCTAAAAATATTTTTCCTCAAAAATTCATGAAAAAACAAGAAGAATTCAAGGTTGCAGAATTCTGTACGTGCAATAGGCTTTGATTAGGAATTTTTGGAAAATTAGCTTGTTCAGAAACTTTTAGATTTTTTGGTGGTTTTTTAACTAATTTTCCAAAAATTCCTAATCTATATCTACCCGGTGTGTGGGGCTCCTTGACACCCACGAAACACCCATCTCCTTCATCTCCACCCAGCTCAGAACTGCTTCTTCAGCATTAGTTCTTGGCTGTGCGGCGTGTCCGACCCCCTCCTACGAGGGCGTCCGTGTCAGTGCTCTCTCCCGCCATGCGGTCGACATCCATACCAAAACAATACGCAGTCACAATCGTCACTAGCACTCGTCCAACATTCATTCATCCAAGTCGAGTCCTGCCACCGTCATGCAAAGATACCGCCATGCTGTCTATTCGAGACAGCCGTCTAACTGCTTCGAGGTCGGGATCTTCCGTACGTACGTGGAAATACGGTTCCACCAGTCCCTTCCACGGAGCATCAAGCTGATTATATTGTCTTCGTTGATGCTTCTTACCTCGGCCTCCATCGTCTCTCGTTCCACCCGCCATTTCTAGCAAATGAAGAAAATGTGGTCTGCGTCGTCACGCTCGCACTCGCAATATCTACACCTAGGGTCCGTGACCTTACCGTGTCTCTGAAGATATCTCCGGAAATGCCCGGACAGGAACTAGTTAAGGTAGAAATCGACCTCGCCCCAGTCTCGCTCGACCCAGGATTTTGGATCCTGGATAAGTCGCTTCGTCCAGCCTGCAACGTTGTTGTCTGCTTGCCATCTCTCGAACCAGCTGGAAAAAGTAAGTTCTCGCTCTCTCACCACCACCTCCTCTCTAGGAACTTGAGGGTCCCTGTAGTAGATCCTCCTCCTTTTGTCAGCCAGCAGGTCAATGGAGAGGGGGGGGGGGGACTCCCACAATGACGAGGACTACCTCCGCGGAGACAATTCTGTATGCCAAAACTATCCTATAAGTGCCCCCCTGTAAGTCTTTAACACAATTTTTACATGTTTCATTTTTTAAATCGTTTTTAACATAATCGTTCGCCAATCCCTCTACATTGTATTGGCTTCTAGTGATATTCTGGAGAGAAATTCTGTTAAGCTTTTGGATAAATACGTTAAATCTAATTTCTTTCTGCCCCAAATCTACTGAGAATTTCTCATAGTGTTAAGTAACTTAACTGTATGTTTCAAAGCAATCTTTTAAGTTTTTATTCAAAATTAAATAAAAAATTTCATTACAAATATAATTTTATGAAACCGTAAATTCAAGGATAATAAAAAAATTAAAAAACTTTTTAAAAAAATTAAGAAAGAGTTTTTTTAGCTACAATAATAAGTTGATAGGGTATGTACCTAAAAAAATAATCATCATAAAAGTTTCCCGTAAAATGTGGTATTTAAAGTTCATCGAATTGATTGTTAAATAATAAATACAAGAATATAGGAAATACATAGGCAAAAAGATAGGTTTACAATCAAACGATTAATTTTTTTTAGACAAAGATATTAATTATAAATTACTTAGCAATTTTTTCAAGATTGTAAATGAAAATAGTGGTTTTAAATATTCTGATTTTATGTATCTCATACCATAAAATTTATGAAAAAAACTCTATAATAACTGTATACATTTATGTTAAAAAAAATTTTATTAATCTTTTTATTTATTTTCTAAATAATTTAACGAGAATTTATTGAACTTACAATTTTTATTTTTTGTAAGATCAAATTTTTGTTAATCCCTTTGTAAAAGAGAGCTATCGCCATATAGAGTTAAATTTTTATTCGTCAGCTGATTGGTAAAGAAGTTTTTAAAATATTCGAAAAGTGCATTTGAGGTAACTATTTTTGTTTTTTTCTTATGCGCGCTTGCAGCACACTTAGAGATGCTATGTAAAGTAAAAAAATTTAAAAACTAATGAAGTTAGAATTTTTTATTTTATTTAACAAAAATTTCTTTTGCAAAAGCAATAAATAAGGGTCAGTGCACGCTGATTACTTCTAGTTATTTTAATTATTTTAATTTCTTGTAGAAATTTTTGAATTTATTTTTTCATGAAGTACATATTTAATCATTAACGTTGAAAAGCATGAGAGAGGCAAACAGAAATATCTGTATAAAACAACTTGGAGTAGGTGGCGTGGGTCCCTCACACATATGTGGTTGATACCCTCGTAATGGGCCTTTACTTACATGCGAGGTTGCCAATGATAAATAAATAAATAAGTAGCACGCCCTCTGGCCCTTTCGCTATGCTCAAGCTGCCAGATGACTTGCCTGGATACGATGTTTTTGCCCAAATTTTTTTTAAAGTCTCAGTTCTTGCGCAGCTAAAACACCACCCTTGCATCGCTACGCTCTACTATCGCTCCGCGCAATGCATAAAAGACACGACCGACAGACACTCATGCCTCGCTCTCGACAATCTTGTTTTTTTTTTATTCTCAGAGTAGAACTATAGAATATTAGTACAAACATTTTTCCGTTCACCCCTTTCAATTTTTCTATTAGGTCGCGAGAAATCCTGTGCACAATTTTTTAATATCGCTAAAATTGAGTCAAATATGACTCAATAAAAAGTGTTGGTCTGCGCCATTTGTACCCATGTGTTCTGATCATACTCAAAATGAAACTGGAACTATGGGACACCAAAACGAACATTTTCCCGTTCATCCCGTTCAATTTTATCCATTAGGTCGCGAGAAATTCTGTACACAATTTTGGGTTGCATTTTTTGTTCTGCCAAACTTATAAGGCCTCCCCGACCCCTGCGGGGTCGGTAGTGACTAATAATAAATCATTAAAATGGCTGCTTCTTAGATACCTACGAAAATGAACCAGATTAGCAGCCAAGAGCTGCCTTATTTTTCCTTATATTTTGATTTTGGCTGCTCCTCATTGCTACTCATTTTTTGCTCAGTTTTGCTTACCTTACACCGATATAATATAATAACAAAAATATGATTCAACTTAATAATTTATTGCTACTGTCAAGACTAACGATCCTATAAACATACGATTACAGGCACTGGAGGGCTACCTGTGCTTCAATGATGTTTTTGTAAAGGAAAATCAGCTGCAGGAGCGATTCAGAAAATGACTAATACCTTCCTTAGTGCAGAAAAGACATGAAGTCAGACTCATTATAACTATCTATGTAAAGAACGCCTTTAACCCAATACAAGAATAAATGGACTTTGAGGACGTTGATACGCCTTTAAACCTTTTACAAGAGAACTTAAAAAAAACAGCAAGATATACATATATGTCCAAAGGCAAGAGAGAGTTAGCTTGAGGATATAATACTTCTATAGCACGGTCTTTCTCGAAGCCTCTCGTAGTAGAGGACGTTATCCTCATAAACCTCTTAGTGATTGAGCGGAAGATGATAAATAATAGAAGTAAAATGGATGGATGCAATAGGTACACTGAGATTTGATAAGTGGAAAAGATAAAACAAACGAGAAATAAAAAGCAAATCAGAAAAGTAGATGAGACGGCTAATAAATTGCCTGGAATCTGGATGGATCTAGAAATCTTCGATGCAAATCATCTCTCTCAATTATTGACCACACATAGATATTCTTACAAGTTCAAAGTGAACGAAATATGGACAGCAGACAGTAATCAAATGAGACACGTTACGGATGACTGCTTGGGCAGCTGACTAGGTAGCTGCTCGGATAGTTTTCGAAAAAAGAAATTTTTATAAATTCTTTTTTAACAATCAATGTTTGCAAATTTATAATTATAGTTAAATTATTATTTTTTTAAATTGTCAATTTTTAGGTTTTCTTTTTAAAACTTATTTGTTTCAAACCTCTTTTTCAGAAAAATATTGTTAGTAATTAATTGAATATTTTAAAATGAGAAAAAAATGTCATGAACCTTTACTGCGCAATGACCCTCCTGTATAGCCACACATGCGCAAAACGTAAAAAGGACATGTACATGTTTTTTTTCTCACAACGACCCTGCTGTATTAAAGCCATACATGTGCTATACTAAAAAAAGAAATCAGTGCTTGAACGAACTAAGCTTGGAAGGTATAAAGCTAGTGCCAAAGGATGATTAAATAAAAACTTTTTGTAAATTGCCACCCAGAAAAATCTTGGAATGTTTTATTACAGATGAATTAAAAAGACTTTATAAACGCACAATGGAACAAAATACTATAGCGATGAAGTGAAAAGGTGAAATAATAGATATTCTGCAACAATTAAAAAAATATGAAGTATATGCTGACGTACATGAAACTGATTTAAGAGAGTTGAACAAATTCTAGTTATAGAAATTCAAAACCGTCAAAGTGCTGTTTTGGAATATAAAAATAAACAAATTAAAGAACTAACTATGTCACAAAACGAAAATTCCAGTTCTTTGATGGAAGGAATTATAGCATTTGAAAAATATGATGGTTCAAAATATTTTTTAACCTTCATTGATAATTATAGTAAATGTGCATTGATTTACGCAATTAAATTAAAGTCGGATGTTTTTGACTGTTTCGTGGATTATATTAATAAAGTCGAAAATCTAACCAAGAGAAAGATTAAAAAATTAAGATGTGATAACGGGAGAGAGTATATTAATCGGGATATTTTCACATTAGTGAAGGAGAAGGGAATTCTGGTAGATCCTTGTCCTCCAAACATGCATGAATTAAATAGGACCGCACAAAGATATAATCGGTCAATTATGGATTCTGCTAAGTGTTTGCTTTTTGAGGCGAATGTAAATCGTAGATACTGGCCGGAGGTAATTAAAGCCGCAGCTTACTTAAAAAATAGAACAATTGCAAACACGATTGAAAATAAAATCCCTTTCAAGATTTTATTTAGAAAGAAGCCAAGTTTGAAAAATTTACGTTTATATGGGAGTAAAGTTTTTGTAAGGGTGCCCGAAATTAAGAGAGATACTGTGTGGGATAGAAAGGCTGATTTAGGAATTTCACTTGGTTATGACCACGTTGGTTACAGAGTTTTGTTAAATGGTAAAATAGTTAGATCCAGACATGTGGACATCATTGAAAATGATGAAAATTTGATTGGTTTCAGAGGCTATGACAACGATGATAGTGATGATGAAAATTTGCAAAGTGAAAATCAAAACTCTTAATCAAACGAGGGTAGGAGGAAAATAGAGTCGGGTGAAAATATAGACAACCAAGATAGCATTGAGGTGATGGAAAATCTTTTACAAAGGCCGCAGAGAGTAAGATGGCAGCCAGATTGGTATGGGGTGAATGTAAACTCAAATTATACCTACGTTAATGTTGTAAGCGCTGAAAGTCCCTCAAATTATGAGGAAGCGATAAGTAGTAGTAAGAACGATTTGTGGTTACAGGCTACGAATAAAGAAATAAATTGTTCGATTAAAAATAGAACTTAGGAACTAGTAGAAATGCCGAAAAATAAAAAATTGTTAGATTTAAAATGGGTTTTTACAAATAAATTCGACAATAGAAAAAAAGCACTACTTGTTGTTAGAGGTTTTCAGCAAACTGAAGTGCTTGAGGATTTGTATTCCCCCGTTGCTAGAATACAGACTTGAAAATTTTTGTTAGCTTATTGTTGCCGAAATGGCTTAATAATAAATCAGATGGACGTAGAGACAGCTTTCTTAAATGGTCTGGTAAAGTCGGAAGTATTTGTAAAACAACCAATGGGTTATCAAGACGGGTCAAATAGAGTTTACATTAATTAAAGCATATACGGGTTGAGAGAGAGCCCAAGAGCTTGGTATGAGTGTTTTGATGAATTTATGAAAGAATTGAAATTTGAGAGAAGTGAGAACAATTACTGTTTATACTTGAACTTTGAAAATGATGGTACAGTATATTTGATACTGTTGGTTGATGACTTATTAATTTGTGGGAAAAGTTAGGAAAGGATTATGAAAATTAAAAATCAATTGTCATTTTAATTTTCTATGAAAGATATGGGCAAAGTAAATACTTATTTGAGGATAAATATTAAGTATGATTGTAATAAATGTGTTATGACACTTGATCAGAGTGATTATATAAATTCATTAGCGAGAAAATATAATATTTTGGGTGCGAAACTTTATTGTACACCTATGGAACAAACTTATATGTGGAGCCTGCACAGCCAACATCAAATGATCTGAAGTATAGAAATTTGATCGGATCTTTATTATACATTAGTACGGCAACGCGATTAGACGTGAGTTTTAATGCAAATTATTTGAGTAGATTTCAGAATAGTTATGATGAATCTCATTATAAATACGCGTTGAGAATTTTGAAATACTTATTTATGACGAAAGATCTTAAATTGAAGTTCGAAAGAAATTTGAAAACTGACGTCTTCGATTACTTTGTTGATGCTGACTAGGCTGACGATAAAGTTGATCGAAAATCAACTGCAGGCTATCTAGTAAGTTTTTTGAAAATGTTCTTTACTGAAAATCGCGTAAGCAAGGCAGTGTGACGAAGTCGTCAACAACTGCTGAATAAGTTGCATAATCCGATGCAGTGAAGTGAAAGTGATTTTGAATTAAGTCAATGATTTGAAGGTTGAAGATTGACAAACCTGTCAAAACAAAGACAATTTTGGTGCGATTGGGATTAAAAAATTTGGTAATTTGACGAAAAACTCTAAATACATCGAAATGCATTATTATTTTGTGAACAAATTATATGCAAGATATTGTAAACATTTTAAAAGTAGAGTCTGAGAATAATCATGCAGATACATTTACAAAAAAAGCGCTTGGTCGAAATAAGTTTGAAAAATTAAGGCATGCATTAAAGATTGTTTAAAAATATGTAGATTTGTAAATCATAAATTTGAAGATGTATGTTGGAATTGGAGAAAATTTATGTGAGTAAATCGTATGAAGAAATTCTGACAGGAGACACAGCAAATTCCTCTGAGCATAGAGCTACATAAAATGTGTGTAAATGCTAAGTTCCTATTTAAAACCGTGTACTTATACAGGCGCAAACTTCTTAAATTTACGCCACTCGGTAAACCGTTATCGAGACGTCACTATGTCAGTCCTTTCTGTTATTTATATATTTACTGTAATAAAAATAATAAATTAATAATCTATTATTCTTTAATCACAATATTTAACAGACACTTTCTATTTTATCAATTATATTTTGAAAATTAAATAATAATAAAACTTCCCACAATTATAAAAGCAGCTGCGTGGACAAAACAGCTAACGGGGTGTTTCAATTTAGTAGGTTATCAGCTGTTTTTTTTGTTTGTGAAAAAAAAATAAAATAAACACTACGTTGCAGTCTCACCATAGATGAAGCTTCACGGGAAAAAAACCCTTGCAGCGCAGCTGAATTCAGCGATAGTGCAATGCAAACGTCTGGCCACGTTTCAACGCAAACTTTACTATACGACAACGCAGAGTCTGCGTTGGAGCGAAGCAAATTCAGCGGTAGCGTGCCTTTCTTACCAATAGCTGTAGCAGAGTTCGACACACGCTTGACAAATTTTGTCTACTGACAGATATTTAGGTATACTTGCGTGATGAGGTGTTATAGTGCACAAACTAGCAACTGCGGACTCTGGAATACAACCCACGACGGTCCGTTGCTCAGCCGTTCAGCTTCTATAATCGGTTACTGCAGTCGGCTTCAGGCCGACGATCTTCCTGAAATAGGGAAAAAAGTCCATCCGCGGTAATAAATCCCTACACGATTTATTTCACCTTGGAGGGCACTTCTGCTCAATAATTTCGGTAATGGGCGCGAACTAGAGGATCAAACACCTGTTACTGAATAAAAATGTCTCAAGTTTTATTTTAATAATTTAATAAAAGAAAACAATACCTAGAAAGAAATCAATACAAAATTAATAAGTAACGCGATGATAAAGATTAAATATACCCTCGAATAGCTGTGATCCAAAATCAATAAGACAACAAAGTATTGATTTTCTCCAGTTCGAGTTGCGCGCGCACACAAACACTCAACTGCTACCAGCAGTTTGCGCGCGCGAGAAAAACAAAGATTATAACAATTACAGTGTAATCAATACACTCACACGCATCCACACTCACTCGCACATACATATACAATTTACTTACAGAATCGCTAAGGTGCACTTCATACCAAGCCGTCAGGCTTAAATAAAATGCCAGGCTACAATGCCTATCACACTCGACTCGCCTTGTAGCCGTCGTAAAGCAGTCCGGGCATTGACGTGAAATGACAACACCAAAAATAAACACCACACTCTTGCACCACGACAACGCACGACGCGAATGACAATGATTGCTTTGACTTCCGTAAACGAGTAAGCTTCTTCAAGATCTGCTACAAATCGACCTCCAGATCTTCGCTTGTCTGCCGGACGTCGGTGTGGTTCCCCGTCGTCCTCGGCTTCCAAAAGCCGGTTGACTCGTTTTGACAAAAGAATACTTCCCGGGTGATGACAATCGATCTCGCATCTTCTGTCACATAGAACACTCTCTTCGACGGCGTGCTACCTACTCCCGAAAAGTTCGATAATCCGTCGAACCGAGACGAGTTGATTTTCATGTACGTGTTTACGGGTGGACACGAAAATCACGAGTGCCTTCCCGATTCCCGCTCTACCGCTCCGATCTGCGTTCTGCAGTCACGTGACTCGCGCAAAATTCTAAATCGCAACCAACGATTTAATTACTCACTGGACTGTCACAGAAGATAATTAATGAAAAAAAAAAAAAATTTAGCAATCTGCAAAAAATAACTTAATATTGATTAAAATTTTTTTTTTTGTTATTAACATTTATATTTCCTGCTTACAGCATGTAGAACTCTCTATTTAAACATTTATTCAAGAGCAAAAAATTACTTAGTATCAATTGAAAAAGAAAAAAATTTGTTATAAACGTTTCCATGTCTGCGAATCTGCAACAGCATGCTATCAGCCATGAGATTTCGAGCGACCGCCGCAATCGGTAAGCAAGGCACGCTATTGCTAACTTTGCGACGCTCCAACGCAGACTTTGCGTTGTCATACAGTAAAGTTTGCGTTGGAATGTGGCTAGCCATTTGCATTGCACCATCGCCAAATTCAGCTACGCTGCAAGGGTTTTTTTCTCCATGTATGTTTAGAAAAGAATGAACGCATTTTGATCGAAAAAAAAAAAAAATGTCAAACCTTCAATACCAATACAATTACGATACTGCCTATAATATCTTGCCATCGGAAACCTACATGTTCCGGTCCAAAGTGCTTATTTAAATATTTAAAAAAATGTTTATAAATCATTGCTAAGGAATCAATAAGGATATACTAAAAAAAAGGTCATGAATGCAAATCGATAGACTTACTTACCTCTACAAAGTCTTCCGTATCTATTTTATTAAAAGATATGTCCAATGTTGTAAGCGAGACAAGCAAAGAAAGATGTTGTAAATCATTTTTAGTTCTTAAGTAGTTGTGTGATAAATTCAAACTTTTTAAGTACTTCAGTGAATCTGCAACAAATAAAAATTAAGTAGCGTCTAAATAATTTCTGTTATTGTAAATGATGAAATAATTAAAACAAAGAGGCCAAAATTAGCAGTCTCAACAATTTAAAGTATACTTAAAATGCTTATAAAGTTTTATAAATGTACACTCAACGGACATCATATCTGTCCAGTGGTTTGAATTTGGCGGTCGATTTATGTTTCCCAACCTGAAAATTCCAGGGCCGTATGAAATTGATTTTTTATAAGGGGGCAATGGAGGCACCGGAAATAGAGGTTATGTTGTGTTTATCAGTGTGAGTAGTATAGTAACACTATGGCGAATGTTAACAAAGATGATTCCCCGCTGCGAGCAGCCTCGCGCGGTGTTGGTGGCCGGTGACGCGGTCGAGGCGGCGGCTCGTGGGTGCTGCGGAAGGGGGTGCTCGAGGCAACTCGGAAAGGAGGAGCAGGGCTTCCTGGCGCTGCGAGCAGCCTCGCGCGGTGGTGGTGGCCGGTGACGCGGTCGAGGTGGTGGCTCGCGGATGCTGCGGGAGGGGGTGCTCGGGGCCGCTCGAGAAGGATGAGGAGGGCTTCCTGGCAACGGCAACGAGGATAACGCTGCCTCAGCGACGAGGAGGGTTTCCTGGCGCTGCGAGCAGTCTCGCGTGGTGGTGGTGGCTGGTGACACGGTCGAGGCGGTGGCTCGCGGATGCTGCGGGAGGGTTTGCTCGGGACCACTCGGGAAGGAAGAGGAGGGCTTCCTGGCGCTGCCTTGCGCGGTGGCGGTGGCCGGTGCCGCGGTCGAGGCGGTGGCTCGTGGGTGCTCCGGGAGGGGGTGCTCGGGGACGCTTGGGAAGGAGGAGGAGAACTTCCTGGCGCCGGTAACGAGGCTGATTCCGCGGAAGCGAAGGTTGCTGAGGCGGCTGCGCTCGGACGTCGTGGCTGCTATGGGGTTTTCCCGGCTTTGCTGCTGACTCTGCAGGAGCTGCTGCTGCATCTGTATCTTGTTCTTATTGATCGTTTTTAGGGTTTATCAATGAAAAATTGGCGTATATTTTAAGGAAAAATTTTAAGCTTTCAAGTAAATTTAAAGCAAGATACCATTTTTAACTGTAACATTATACTACTATTTTATCATCATGGAAGTTTTATTCAAGGCTTTAAAAAATTGCAACTCTAAAAATTTTTCAGAGTATCACATTCTGTAATTGAGTTTTGTGTAAATCAAAAAATACATTTTATTTTAGTTGCTCGTCAGTTTTCATTTTGTTTCTTTTCTTGATGTGTAATATCAAGTTATCAATTTTTCATGAAAGCAAAACACTGAATGAAAGTCGTTTGAGCTTTTAAACATTCCATATGTGATGAAAAAATAAAGAGTGCAACGCTTAGACTTCAGCATTACTCGTATTCTTAGTCGATTTTCGAACGTTACAGAATACACAGCACTTAAGCAAGCTTAACCATAATACTTTTAAACATGCCTGAAATAACAGTAAAAAAGTTAGCGAATATTTTAAAATGCATTTTGAGAGTAGCTTATCAAAGAGATGTATATATTACAGTGAATTCATAGTGGACGGTGTACAAAGATATTAAGCGTAATATTTATGGGTATCAACGTACAGCTTATTAGCCTGAAATTAATTCATGACGTTTTGAAAATTCGTAAAAGTAATGAACCGAAACTAGAAATCATATGCGAATCTTTTGCTCAAACTTTCGATTTTTAAAAATAATTTTAAAATGAATGAGGAGTAAAATGTTAACAGTTGAATTTAAAAAATTGTTTTTTGACATACACCGTAAAGTCTTTAAAAAGTTTCATTAAATTTCTTCAAGTATATTATGCATTATAATTTTTAGACATTACAAACAAAGTCTTAAAATTAGCTCAGCCATAGAGTTACTTGAAGTTTGATCGAGTTGATGTACAAAAAATTAAAATAGAGTAAAAGAAAAAATTATGTTTTAGTAAGGGATCCAGGTACTCATAGCGAAGTTTTTAAATAAAAATTTGATGCCGTAAGTCTGAAAATCGTGAAAATATAACCCTGAATACCGATAATTAAATTTTTTTACTCCTGCGCCATCTGATAGAAGAAGTTGGAACCCGATAACCCAATAACCCAATGAATTGGGTTATTTAAATTTGCCAAGCTCGGAATTTGCCAAGCTTGGAATTTGCCAAGCTCGGAATATGTCGAGCTAAGCTCCAAACTGAGCTATTCCAGGCTCCGAGCTATCAAGCTAAGCTCCGAGCTGAGCTATGCCAGGCTCCGAGCTATCGAGCTGAGCTATGCCAGGCTCCGAGCTATCGAGCTGAGCTATGCCAGGCTCCAAGCTACCGAGCTAAGCTCCAAGCTCCCACGCTAGGTTCCGAGCTCCTAAGCTAGGCTCCAAGCTTTGACGCCGGGCTCCGAGC
Organism: Encarsia formosa; assembly: GCA_038277355.1. Lineage (NCBI taxonomy): Eukaryota > Metazoa > Arthropoda > Insecta > Hymenoptera > Aphelinidae > Encarsia > Encarsia formosa. The sequence goes on along the minus strand of CM076186.1, from coordinate 69,556,758 downwards.
CACGTTAGCATGGATACTCTGGAAGCCCAGGATGGTCCTCTCACCCTCGGTGAGAATATTCGGAACTTTTTAGCCCCTTTTAAGGGTTTGATTTGTTAGAAAAAGAGCATCAGTACATCAGGAGAACATATCGCATCAGTAATAAGCAACCGATCGGTAAGGCTTGCAACCTGTAACCTTTTGTTTTAGCTGTTCTCCTGATCGGATCTATTTTTTAAAGCCGAAGCTTTCTTTCAAACACTAATGCTATACTTATTAATTGATTTTTTCATTCATAATTTTACTCAATTTAGACTTTGGTTAGCGTTTAGCAGTCCCAAGAGTGCATAAACACGAGATGGTGAAACTAGTGCGCTTTGCATAAAAAGTATGAAATCTACCGTATGCATATAACCAAAGTAATCAGAAGTTACAATTAGTAGTAACTTTATTTAAAGTTGTTTAATTTGTTGTATTAGAAAAAAGAAATTATCAGTTTTTTGAACTAACTAAATAACTTATTTCAAAGCATTTCTTCCACGCCAAATTTAGTAATACTTTTGTTCGTACTCATATTCCAGCCTTTTTTTTTTATAGACGAGTTTTTAATACGCTGAGTTGAAAAAAAAAAAAAAAAAAAAAATCAGAAACAAGAGAAAAAAATGATGATTAAATTTTAAATAGTAAGAACCAATCTTTTGATATTTTTCCATTATGCATTCCTAGTAAGTGATTAACATTGCAGCCGTTCCTATGGAGACGCGGTGGCTTCGCTACCACGCCTTTCAACTATACCTATATGTTAACTATACCTATGGCTTCAGCTCTGTGTAAAGCGCGTCGGAGTTTCGGCTCCACGTTGCGGCGTTCATGCAAGATACAACCAAACAACCAGTACAAACCAAACAATCTCGTAATTAAATTTGGATTTTTTTTTTTATCACAGTATTATTTATTGAGCGTGAAAAAATGACACTAACGAAAAAAAATTATTTAAACGTTTCAATAAATTTTTTTTACCAGAAATAGCGGTTGAAAAAAAAAAATTTTTGAATACTTTTTTAAATTTGAAAAACTGAACTCCTGACAACTTCTGTTATACTTGACCAATTACTACAAAAATAATTTTTCTTATCAGATTTTTAAGTTAGAAAATAATTTTCAGATTTTGCGGGTTAATGTTGAATACTTTTTATTTGTTTTATACAGTTTTTACTCTGAAAATGCTTATCATTTTTTATTTTAATTTTTTCTAACTTAATAAGTTTTCAACAAAAAAAATGGTGTTTTACTCGAATTTTTCTTCGTAGATTTTGAAGTGCTTTCTTTTGTCAGTGCTTGTGGTAATAATAAAAATGATGATAAAAGAGTTGATTTAGTTCACGTTTCAATCCTAAAGCGCGGTAGCGCTTTTATGGTGAGTGATTTTCACTCTCTGCTGTGAAAGCAAAGCGCCTTTGAGGAAGCTTACGCAATTTTGATTCAACCGTTTGATTTGCTCAAAAAATTCCAGGTGATTCCTTAAACAAAAAGCTGCAACATTTATATTCGACCCATCATAAGGTTGCAATGCTTATTTTTGAGAAAAAATTCGTTAGTTTTTTTTTTTTTTTACACTATGCCTTATTATAATAGGAGAAAACCGAAAAAAATCTTACACTTTTTTCAACCGCTCTTTCTGGTAAAAAAAAATTCATTGAAACGTTTAAATAATTTTTTTTCGTTAGTGTCATTTTTTCACGCTCAATAAATAATACTGTGATAAAAAAAAAATCCAAATTTAATTACGAGATTGTTTGGTTTGTACTGGTTGTTTGGTTGTATCTTGCATGAACGCCGCAACGTGGAGCCGAAACTCCGACGCGCTTTACACAGAGCTGAAGCCATAGGTATAGTTAACATTTAGGTATAGTTGAAAGGCGTGGTAGCGAAGCCACCGCGTCTCCATAGGAACGGCTGCAATGTTAATCACTTACTAGGAATGCATAATGGAAAAATATCAAAAGATTGGTTCTTACTATTTAAAATTTAATCATCATTTTTTTCTCTTGTTTCTGATTTTTTTTTTTTTTTTTTTTTTTTTCAACTCAGCGTATTAAAAAATCGTCTATAAAAAAAAAAAGGCTGGAATATGAGTACGATCAAAAGTATTACTAAATTTGGCGTAGAAGAAATGCTTTGAAATAAGTTATTTAGTTAGTTCAAAAAACTGATAATTCCTTTTTTCTAATATAACAAATTAAACAACTTTAAATAAAGTTACAACTAATTGTAACTTCTGATTATTTTGGTTATATGCATACGGTAGATTTCATACTTTTTATGCAAAGCGCACTAGTTTCACCATCTCGTGTTTATGCACTCTTGGGACTGCTAAACGCTAACCAAAGTCTAAATTGAGTAAAATTATGAATGAAAAAATCAATTAATAAGTATAGCATTAGTGTTTGAAAGAAAGCTTCGGCTTTAAAAAATAGATCCGATTAGGAGAACAGCTAAAACAAAAGGTTACAGGTTGCAAGCCTTACCGATCGGTTGCTTACTACTGATGCGATATGTTCTCCTGATGTACTGATGCTCTTTTTCTAACAAATCAAACCCTTAAAAGGGGCTAAAAAGTTCCGAATATTCTCACCGAGGGTGAGAGGACCATCCTGGGCTTCCAGAGTATCCATGCTAACGTGGCTCGGAGCCCGGCGTCAAAGCTTGGAGCCTAGCTTAGGAGCTCAGAACCTAGCGTGGGAGCTTGGAGCTTAGCTCGGTAGCTTGGAGCCTGGCATAGTTCAGCTCGGAGCTTAGCTTGATAGCTCGGAGCCTGGAATAGCTCAGTTTGGAGCTTAGCTCGACATATTCCGAGCTTGGCAAATTCCAAGCTTGGCCAATTCCGAGCTTGGCAAATTTAAATAACCCAATTCATTGGGTTATTGGGTTATCGGGTTCCAACTTCTTCTATCAGATGGCGCAGGAGTAAAAAAATTTAATTATCGGTATTCAGGGTTATATTTTCACGATTTTCAGACTTACGGCATCAAATTTTTATTTAAAAACTTCGCTATGAGTACCTGGATCCCTCACTAAAACATAATTTTTTCTTTTACTCTATTTTAATTTTTTGTACATCAACTCGATCAAACTTCAAGTAACTCTATGGCTGAGCTAATTTTAAGACTTTGTTTGTAATGTCTAAAAATTATAATGCATAATATACTTGAAGAAATTTAATGAAACTTTTTAAAGACTTTACGGTGTATGTCAAAAAACAATTTTTTAAATTCAACTGTCAACATTTTACTCCTCATTCATTTTAAAATTATTTTTAAAAATCGAAAGTTTGAGCAAAAGATTCGCATATGATTTCTAGTTTCGGTTCATTACTTTTACGAATTTTCAAAACGTCATGAATTAATTTCAGGCTAATAAGCTGTACGTTGATACCCATAAATATTACACTTAATATCTTTGTACACCGTCCACTATGAATTCACTGTTAAAACAATGTGTGGTGTAGTGTGGTCGAAAAATTCATCAAGCTTACCGATGCAGATCCTGGAAAAGAAACGGTATTTTTTGCTTCTACACTCTAGTGAAGATACAAATGAATACCTGTACAAGCGAGGAATATTTCACAATGAGAAAATTATTTTGATTTTAAAAATGGTTTTGAAACTCAACAATTAACTGCACAAACCAGCTTTTAAGGTTCTTAACAGACCTAAAGGTATTCGAATAATTATTGTGCGTGTTGCCCCGTCTACACTGGCGGTTCAACCACGTCTCGGTTTAACTTTGTTTAGAGAATTTTGCAATGTTGCTATTGGAATCGAAGTTCAAGATGTAATCATCTTAATCTTATAAATTATTTACTATTTTTAAAGTACAAATTAATCCTTCAATCCAACGGCAACATTGCAAAATTCTTTAAACAAAGTTAAGCCGAGAAGCGGTTGAACCGCCGGTGTAGACGGGGCATGTGACAAAAAAGAGCCATTCTTTTAATTTTCTAACTTTGTATATTATAATTTTAGAATTTACCGAAATGATGCTTGATCACGAAGGTGATGAGTTTATCAAACTCTGTGTGTACGAGCAAGGCGAACCATCAACATCAGCAGAAAATAACAATTCACCGTCTTCGTCATGTGAAAGTAGTTCGTGTTCTTGCAGTTCTGATAGCGATTCATCTGATGATAATGATGATGATGTCGCTGCTCAAAATCTTAATAGTGAGTATAAAATTGTTTATTGGATTAAAATAATTAATAACGAATTTTGCATTTTTTTATTTATATTTTTTTTTTTATATTAGATGTATTATTTCAGAATGGCAATGGTAGACAACAAAATCAACGATTAGTCATAGAAAACATTAGAAGTAGATTTTACCAGAGATTCGGAGTGGAAGGGCGTGAAATAAATGTAAGGATACTGCCACCTCGTGCTGAATCAGACGTTTTTTGATGGCTAGGAGAAGCTTTAAGCGATCGGCACGCTGCCCTTATTAAAGACACCAACTTCTTCTGATTTTATCGGGCTGACAATAAATACAGAAAGACTCACTCACGGTCCAGTATGGCTCTCATTTCGACCATTGCGCGATTTTAACGTAGAAGAGTTGTGGCAACTACTTTTCAGTATATCTCAGAGCTCAAACGAATACAACATTGAAGATCCTTTGAATATAACTTGCAACATAGTTAAAAATGTAACAGGTTGCGGACGCGTAAAGCTCACCGAAGAAGCTGTCAAAAAAAGATCAATACTTACTATTAGAAACGACGATAATCTTTGCCTGCCTCGCTCTCTCGTTGCTGCATGCGCTTACAGTATCAGAGGACAGATACGCTCAAGTGTTTTGCATGCTTATTGGAACAGCATACGTCAAATCAATGGATCTACTAAAAAAAAAGCAGCTCTTGATTTAATAAAATTAGCTCGAGTTGATGTACCTGCAGAAGGTTGTGGAATGAGAGAAATCGAAAAATTTCAACAATATTTTGCAGCAAAAGGAATAGCTATAGTAGTTTACTCTTTTAGAGATTTCGCACGAGGTGAAAAACCTCTTTACGATGGATCAAATTTAGTTATTTACAAGTACAAAAGCATCAAGTATATTTTACGTATAATGTATTATGCCTATTTTAATCATTTTGAACCTATACTTAATTTGGTAGGTGTATCAGGAAGTATAAGTTATTGCATTCCCTGCAATAAAAGTTATTCAAGGTTTCTTAGCCATAGATGCACGAACAGATGTTCAAAGTGTTTACAATATTCTGTGTGCGACGAGCAACAGCCAATGACTAGATGTCAACTGTGTAATAGATATTTTTACGGTGAAGAGTGTTATCAAAATCATTTAAAAATTAATTCTTTCAAAAAATCTAGCGTGTGATCAAGTATTAAAATTTGTCAAATATGTTTTGAAGTTTCCGACAACAAGCACGAGTGCGGAAAAAGTTTTTGTACAATTTGCTCCAAGTACATGTCTGATCACGAGTGTTTTATGCAACCAATAAAAGAATCTGAAAAATAAAACAGGGTAATATTTTTTTTTTACGACTTTGAAGCTCAACAAAACGTACACGTGCTTGGAGATGAAGACAAAAAAATTCATAAACCAAACTTGTGCGTGGTTCATCAAGTTTGCAACTTTTGCTTACAAGAGACCGATATAACGGCTGAATGCGATAAGTGCGGGGTACGTGAACATGTTTTTAAGACTGACCCTGTAAAACAATTTATGGATTTAGCTTTGAAACCACGTAAACTGTTTAAACGAGTTGTGTGTATAGCTCATGATGCTCAAGGCAATGATGCCCACTTTATTTTTAAATTTTTGGCTGAAAAAAGTGAACGTGAAAAACCTTCGGTGATACTGAATGGTACAAAGATTATAGTGATGGAATACATGGGCATAAAATTTATTGACAGTCTAAACTATTTTCATATGCCTCTTAGTAACTTACCCAAAGCCTATGGATTGACGAGCATAGAAAAAGGTACGTTCCCGCATTTTTTTAATAAGCCTGAAAATGCAAATTACGTAGGTCCTTTACCGTAAATTGAATTTTACTCCCCCGATATCACGGGTGAAAAAGAAAGAGAAAGCTTTATTACGTGGTACAATGAGCAAGCAGCTAAAAACTTTATCTTTGACTTTGATGCTGAATTAACTAAATACTGCGAACAAGATGTAAAAATCTTAAGACTGGTCTGTTTGAATTTTCGAGAAAAATTTATGAAATTCGGTGTGGATCCGTTTCTGGAGTGCACCACTATTGCTTCCACATGCATGAGAGTGTTCAAGAAAAATTTTTTGAAAAATAATCAAATTGGTATAATACCAGCAGGAGGATACAGAGGTCGTAACATACAATCTTTGAAAGCTATTCAATGGCTGTTTTGGATGGAGAAATCATTGAAGTGCCCCATCGAGCATGCAGGTCGCTGTCGAGAAAGAAGATTATTAGAAGGGATTTTAGTCGATGGTTACAGTGCTCCAAAATACCTGGAGAGTCACTGAGGATTGGTTTTTCAGTTTCAAGGGGAATTTTTTTTTTTTTTTTTTCGCAAACACTGATGACACCTAAATTTGTTTCTCTCTTTTTTAGCTGTTATTGTCACGGCTGTCCGAGTTGTTACCGTTTTAATAGAGATGAAAAATTATCGAATGGGCAATCGATGGATGAGAAGTTTGAAAGAACTTATGCTCAATCAGAAAGGATAAAGAGTTTGCAGTACAGGTAAATTGAAATCTGGGAGCACGACTTTGACGAATTTAAAAAAAACAAACGAAGATTTAAAACGGTATTTGAGTGAAAAAATAGATTTGATTTATCAAAATCCCTTGAATCCTCGCGATGCTTTGTTTGGTGGGCGCACGGATAATACAGTTAAGAAGTACTTTTGTAAGCAGGACGAAAAAATAAAGTACGTTGATTTCAACAGTTTGTATCCGCTAATTTGTAAACGATCGAAATATATCGTAGGTCACCCTAAATTGTACGTAGGTGAAGAGGAGTGTAGTCTACTCGTGCACGATAAGAGCGATTTTTCAAACGTTAACGGTTTAGTAAAATGCAAAGCGTTACCTCCTAGAAATTTGTACCACCCTGTATTGCCAGTGAAAATGCACAATAAATTGCTTTTTCCACTGTGTCGAACATGTACCGAGCAAACGATACGAGAATGCATCCATGAAAATCCAAAAGATAGATATTTAATAGGTAGTTGGGTATCCGAAGAATTAAAAAAAGCGATAGAAGTAGGTAACGTAGTCATTAAAGTTTTTGAAATTTGGCAGTACAATATAACGCAGTAGGATCCTGTAACAAAAAAAGGAGGAATATTTGCCGAATACATAGACACTTTTTTTACTCAAAAAACGCAAGCTTCAGGTTACCCCGCTGAGTGCACGACCGAAGAAGATAAAGAAAGATATATTTTGGAATTTGAAAAAGTTTAAGGTATCAAACTAGATAGAGAAGCTATAAATTTTAATCCAGGCTTGCGTCTAGTCTTGAAACTTACAATCAACTCTATATGGGGAAAATTTGAACAAGCGCAAAATAAACAAAAAACTGAAGTGCTTACTTCACCAAATAGATTGATCGAGTTATTACACAGTAAAAAAATAGATGTAAATAGTATCTTACCTGTGAATGACGAATTGCTGTATACAAGTTGGTCTTTTAAATCTGAAGCGGTTACACCTTCACGATCTACGAACTTTGTAGTAGCCGCATTTACTACAGCGCAAGCACGATTGAAACTCTTGAGTGTCTACACTTTTTAGGGCCCAGAGCCCTTTATTTTGACACAGATTCAGTGATTTACATCAGCAAACCGGGTATGAACGACTTACCTTCTGGCTCCCTGTTGGGCGAACTGACGGACGAGTTAGCTGATAAAAGTGTTGGTACATATGTGAGCAAATTTTTATCAGGAGGCGCTAAATTTTACGCTTTTGAGTACGTGAAACCCGACGGTAGCAAGGATTACGTGTGTAAAGTAAAATGCATCAGACTTAATTTCGCAAACAAACAAAAAATTAATTTCGAGTCTATACACGACATGGTAACAGAAAAAATTGAAAATGTCGTTGTAGAATCTTCTAATATACACAGAACAGCTTTTCACGGGGTAATTACACAAAGCGAAGCCAAGATTTGCAAGCCAGTGCACAATAAGAGATATTTTAAATCTGTAGAAGAGAGTTATCCTTATGGTTTTAAAATGTAAGCGCCCCGCGGAGTTGCTCGTCAGCGTTTTTTACTAGGTCGATTATGCGCACTGTCAAACAGTTGTGATGCGAGAATATCGAAGAGCTCGTGGTCATAGAACTCTGCGACCGCACCTCGCTGCTACTCGCGGCTGCGCGTGACTTCTTTGATGTTACCACTGTCACTGCTAAAATGTGAGCCTCTAAAAATATTGTATCCTCGATGTTTCGAAAAGTGTACATGATTAAAGTCAAAAGGCGTATCTCTGGAAAAGTATAATTAACGTTTGAATTTAAATATTGTAATTAAAAACTGCATTTGAAATAAAATATGTAAGAGAGTAAAATAAAGTAAATAAATAAGTCCATAACATTGCTTGACTTTTTTTTTCATTTATTTGAACAGATCCTGATTTTCACAATAAATATTACTAAATCTTTTTTTTTTCTAACTCAGGCAAAAGCTAATGCTCAAACTCAAGCTCAAGCTCTAGGTGAAGGATCTTACACGATTAAAAGTCTGATTTTTTAAAAAGCCTACGGCCGTGTTAAGATTCACAATTTAGTAAAAAATATTTTTTGAAAAGTCTGTAAAAATGTAAAAAAGTTAAAAAACTATTGTGGAATATGTCTTAAAATAAAGTCTCGCTCTTCTTGCATTGTTGTAAAACTGTTCTCGTTAATCAGGTTGACTAGCACTTTACGCATATCGTTGTCTGTTTTGTGCAACCTCACATCCATTATCGCACCAATAAATTGTTTTTGCTCATCAGCCTCTGCGTTGGTTTTAAAATTTTCCAAATGCAGCTCCTGCTGGAGCTCGCAAACTTTTTTATCGATGAAAAGGATTTCCTCGGGCGGATCGATATATGGGGGGATTTCATTGAAAAGAAAATCACGCACAATCTGAGCTGGAACTTTTTTAAAAGCACTATGAATTACACTAATCCACTCAATAGTGACGTTAAAGTCAGTCCACGATAACACCAGATCGGCTACTCTTCGATTAATTTCCGGTTTATAATCATAGTAGCAAAAATCATCATCGCATGGCTGACGGTGATCGACGTGAGGCTTAGCCACCATTTCGTTGAGTTTTTGGTGGTTGGGAATGTAATCTGCAATGTTACGTGGATGCCACGGATTAATGACGGAAACAGGCATTTCAAAAGTAATTTCGATATTCTCCCGATAATGATTCCTCGGAGCTTCCATTAGCCTGTTAAGAGTGTTCAACGCTGCGAGAGCAAAGTGGTACTGACGAGCTCGCGAGCGTCAGCTTAAGACTTTGTACGTTGAAAAAGTGCGAACCAGCACTTGCTTTTTTGTTCTAGCTCCAGCAAAAGCTAATGCACAAGCTCTAGCTCTAGCTTTAGCTCTAGCTCTAGTTCAAGCTCTAGGTCAAGCTCTAGCTCAAGCTCTAGCTCAAGCTCAAGCAAAAAGAGTATCAGGCGCTTGCACTCTGTCGGCGAGCAGGCGCCTCCCTCTCCGGTTGGCTGATAAAATTTAGACAATCGAGTAAATCGCGTCAGTTGTAACGATGACCTTACAGTGGGAGCACCCTTTTACGTCAGTTCTGAGTGGCCCCACAGGATGTAGAAACACTGGGTTTGTGAAAAAATTTTTTTAAATTCATCGATCGTATGTGCGACACTCGCTTTTAACGAATAATATTGCATTACGCAGAGTGGCAAAACGGCTATCGCGAACTCGGTAAAGAGATTGAATTTCGCGAGGGGCTGCCTCAAAGCGGAGATTACGCAAGCGATCCGAGACCAAAACTCGTAATTGTTGACGACTTGATGCGTGAATCGAGCACAGGGGACGCAGTTGTCAATTTATTTACAAAAAGGAGTCACCACAACAAGTTGCTGGTAATATTCATCACTCAGAATATTTTTCATCAAGCTCGAGGTCAACGTGACATATCACTGAACGCGCAATACATCGTTGTTTTTAGAAATCTCCGCGATCGCGCTCAGATTACGCATCTTTGCGTCAACTGTGTCCCGAAGATCCGCGTTTTTTGCAGGAAGCATACTTGGACGCTACCTCTGAGCCCTACGGTTATCTGCAACTGGATTTGAAACAAAATACTCCGGAAAACTGCAGATTTCGGACATCTATTTTCCCCGACGACGAGTGGCAGTACGTTTACGTGCCGCGTAAAAATATAAAAGGGTGTGATAAAGCAAATCTCGTACCAGTCGCGTCACTGTGATGGCTCGTAAACGTAGAGGGCCGTATCCGAAAAAGAAAAACATATTTTGCGGGCCTTGTATCACCTCAACGAGGAGCAGAGAAAAGCAGTTTTGCGCAAAGCTGATCTTTCATTGATTAAACGTATTTGCGAGTGCGCCTTGAATATCTTAGTGGGGAATGTACCACTAGGTAAAAACCACAAGACGCGTCTTTGGCACCACGCCTCTACTTTACGAACGCTATCCAAGCCCAAGGTTAGTTTGGCTCGAAAAAAAAAAACTAATCGTTCAGCGGGGAGGCGGATTTTTACCTGCGCTGTTGGCACCTCTTCTTGATACCGTTTTATCAACTCTCATAGCTAAATAATGGACCACGCCCGAAAATTAGTTTTACTACCGTACGATAGTCTTCAGCGAATACAACAGCTGGTAGGCAAAGATGGTCTCCTCAAAACAGTCCAGACTCCTGGCACACCAAGTGAAAGGCTCGACGTGCATATGAACGATATTTTAAACTCAGCTGAAAGAGGAAAAGACGATCGAGAAAAGTGGCTCGATTACAGTCATGCGTTGCAGAGATTTCTTTTTTTTAACGATAAGATGGAAAAAAAAATTGTCCTGATAATTTAGCTCAAGATCGCTCGACCGATGAAAGTGAAGAGAAAAAAAGAAAAACTTTTTTGGAAGACAGCTTCATCATCGCACGAGTACCCAAGACTTTTAAAAGCGCTACTACTAACCTTGTGCGTCATTTGAAACGGTCCGGTAACGTCACATAATCTCCGGGTGGCGCTGTAACTATAAACGGGTATTCAGTGGCGAGGGCTATTATCGTTGACTTGATTGGAGATGCTCTGAGACACAGAAAACGCGCTCCACCTGCAGGTCGTAAACAGTTTACTCAATTTCATACGGCCCTGAAATTTTCAGGTTTGGAAACATAAATCGACCGCCAAATTCAAACCACTGGACGGATATGATGTCCGTCAAGTGTACATTAAGAATTTTGCTTTGAAATTCATAATTTGTTAAACAAATTTATGTGTCAAGAAATTTTGGAATCATTAAGAAATCTAAAAAAATTGGAAGGAAAAAATGAATCAATTTTTGACACTTTTTTAAAATTTGAAGTATTGATTGTACTATTGGCAGTAAATATCAAATAATATTGAACCAGTAAAAGAAAAAACATGTCTGTTTAATCAATGCATAGATATATTTTTGAAATTTTTAGATATATCAATGCATATAGCTTTCGGGTCAAAATAAAATTTTCTTATCTCAAGTTTTTTTTTCGCGAAAACGGACTCCGCAGAGACCGTCCTGTATGCCAAAGCTATCTTAGGTGCCTCCCAGCGCTGTACGCTAGAATCTTCGAGAACTTAGGCTTGTCCAAGGCTGGTGCCCTTATCTCCGTGCCTTAAAGCATGATGGAATGCGTGGTAGCCATCAATAGCTTCCTCTTACTCGGACTAGGTCCGTTAACGTTGGCCATCAGGCGACCGAGCATCCCAACACGCTCCATAGCTCGGGTCTAAATCTGCTTTATGTGCTTCCAGTAGAACAGTTTTGTATCCAAGGTCATTTCTAGATACTTCGCCGCTCCCCTGGTCACAACCGGAACCGGCCCTACGTCTGTCGAGACGTTTGTTTTAGTCTTCGTGCGCCTCATCAAGACCACTTTCTTGGTCTTCTGCAGCGCTAGCTCCGGATAATGAGACCGCATCCATTCGCATATCATCGATATCACTTTCCGTAGTATGGCTCTGACTTTGTCGATATTCTACGCCTCGATGACTATTTTTACGTCATTTGCGTAGGCAACGATGAAAATACCTGGTGGTATTTTTAGTTCCATCAGAGAGTTATACACCACGATCCAGAAGGTCCGGCCCATGCCCGCTGTAATCCTCCTGGTTCTCTTACCGCCCGTAAGCTAAAAAGCCTGGGAGTCTTTATTACCCCTACCCTTAACTGGGATGAACATCTACGCTATATTCGCGGTCAAGTCTTCGCCTCACTTCACAGTCTTCGATTTTATAAGTATGCCCTCACCCGGCCTCTCAAAAAACACCTTGTCGAAGCATTGATTCTCCCTCACTTCGATTATGCCTGTGCTGTCTATCACCACCTCACAGAACAGCAAAACCTAAGACTCCATCGGCTTCTCAATGCATGCGTTCGGTATGTTTACGGCAACATCCCCTGGACAGCGAATGTCACCCCCTACAGAATTGCGCTTGGCTGGCTCTCAGTCAAACGGCGTCGCGAATACTTCATCGGCTGCCTTGCTTACAGTATCACGAAATCTGGCAAGCTGACATATCTATCTGAGCACTTGTTTTCACTATCTACTCGTCCAGATATTCGTCGATCTAAACGCCTGAAAGGAGGTTGTTTTTATGAGCCACACGCTCACTCCACGAAGCTTCAAAACTCTTTTTCTCACTGCGCTACACGCATCTTGAATTCTCTGGGTACTTGTGACCTTAATAATATGTATAGTGAAACCCTTAAATCCCTGCTCTGAAACAAGTTCCTTGATCGCTATCGTCTGAACTGGGTAGAACGGTCCATACGTGAAGGCCTTACAACCATACCCCCTTCGCTTAAGGATACACTTATTCTCCCTATTTCACTACGCTTGCATCTGTAAACACCTCTCCTACCCGCTCTTCTAATCCTTCAATCTCCTACAACTGCGCTATTTCTGAGATCATGCTAGCGAATTATAAATATGCTTTCTTGTACAACGAATGAAAATATGTATCGATAGAATAAGTGCATGTGAGTACGTAACTTTACTTCAATTGAGTAAAAGTAAGAAATTTATTTACTAAGACTTAGAATTGTTAAGTTTTAAAATTACTCTTGTAAATCGTTTGTTTTTACTTTCCTCTGTAAATCTAATTCTTCGCTGCCAATGTAACACTTGATGTAAATAAGTTACTATAATATCTCTTGTACTTCTCCTAGTTTTTAAGAAATTTTTGTAAAACTCCTTACTACACACTTAAAATTTGTAAGTAAATCTGTATACGACTTCTCTAGCGGCCAAATAGGGTTATACCCTTGGTCGAAATAAAAACACTTATACAATCAATCAATCAATCGTTTTTCGTGACGTAGATAAGGGTCCTGTCCGCAAAATAGTCTTCGAAAACCCGCATCAGTTAGTCCGGTGTCTCGAACTTGTCTTTCAACGAGTCCAGAACGTCCGACCACCGAGTGGAGTTGAACGCGTTCCTAACGTTCAGTCACCAGAACGACAATCGGTTTAACTACATGCCGATGCAGTTGGGCCTTCTTGAAAGCCTCCATAACTTCACGAGTTGCTTCGATCGTCGAAAGGCTTGATCGAAAACCCTTCTGTATTGTTGAGAACTCGCCCACTGCTGCAATGCTCTTGGCGAGCCGTGCCTAAAGAAGAACCTTGAAGACCTCCCCAGCGTGTCTAGCAGGCTCAAGGGTTTATAGGATGACGGCAAGTTTTGGTCGCCTCCCTTTTTCTTCTCAAACGAGCCTCGCAGTCTTCCAGCTGACACAAAAAATGCCACATCTCAGGTATTTGTTGTAGAGGTCGAGGAAAATCCCCGGTCTCCCGCGCACCACCAACCGTATGATCTTCCCGGGTATACTGTCCAGTCCCGGGGCCTTGCGAGGCTTCAGGAAGAAGACTGCTCTTTTTAGTTCGTCCTCCGTGAAGCCCGGCAGGTCGGGCTGGATGCCCTCGTCACGCGTGTCCGCCCCCACCTCGTGCGTTGGGAATAGCCCGTCGACTGTCCTCGCATAGACTTGGCGCCTCGAACCTCTGGTGGACTTCGCTCTCGTAGTTGGCTGGTTACCAACTTGTATCTGGAGCTTCAAGGGCCCCTATTCACTTCCGCGCAAAGTTGACTCCAGCAACGACGTTTGCTGGACTTAATCGCACTGGTTCAGGCCTTCCTCGCCAGTTTGTACTCCCTCCAAAGGGTCTGTCCAGCTTTCTCAGGTTCCAGGGTGGGGGTTTCCCGGCTATCCAGTCAATTTGCGTCGAAGGCTCACTGGCAGAGAAGAGGATCAACTGGTAATAGCTACCCGTGTAGCGCTCAGTCACCCGCCAAACTTCAATCTTTGGCATGAGCCTTGCAGATGCAAGTGTAACATCGAGGATGGAGTGTCCGAGTCCCAGCCTACGGTACGTTTAGGTACATCCTGTGTTCGCGACTATCAGATTTAGCTTTGCAGCTATCTCTAATAGTAACTGTCCTCGCCGGCCGATGTGGGGCATTCCCCATTCTACCGCTCTCGCGTTGAAATCGCCCACAACGATAACGTCTCCGGCCATCCCTCTAACCATGTCTTTCAGAACGTCTACCTTTCTCTCGAACTCACCCACCATGCAGTTCAAGGTCAAGTAAATGCTCACGTATGTCACGCCTACCACGTTTACTTTTTTTCGATTCAGCGGACAAAAATACATCGATGACGTTGTTACTCCTCGTACGCTCGGTGGCTGGGCTGCTCGGCTACAATTCCCTGTTAGGTGCTTGTAACTCTAAGGTCAAATCATCAGATTTACTACTAGATTATCTCCAGGGCTTAGTTATTAACAGGCACACGAAGTATTTCCTCCGATCCCACCAAAGTCAGAACTTCCTGGGAAAATTCTCTTCAAGGCGTAACCATCACCAAGTGCACCAGGTGTACATTCTGAATCCTCTGGAGTCAAAACTTTTTGAGGAAATCATCTCCAAGGCGTTACCATTACCAAGGGCTCCAGGTGTCTATCCTGAAATCTCCGGTGTCAAAACTTTCTGGGAACATCATCTCCAGGTTGTAGTTGTCGCCAAGCTCACCAGGTGTCTGTCCTGATTCTTCCGGAGTCAAAACTTCCTGGAGAAATCATCTCCAGGTTGTAGTTATTGCCAAATTCACTAGGTGTTCGTCCTGACCCCGCCGGTGTCAAAAGTTCCTGGGGAAATTATCTCCAAGGCGTAACTGTCATCAAGTACACCAGGTGTCTGTCCTGCCCCTCCGAAGTCAAAACTTCCTGGGAAAATCATCCTTGAGGCGTAACTACTACCAAGGGCACCAGGTGTCTGTCCTGACCCCTCTGGAGTCAAAACTTCCTGGGAATATCATCTCCAGGTTGTAGTTGTCGCCAAGCTCACCAGGTGTTTGTCCTGACTCTTCCGGAGCCAAAACTTCCTGGGGAAATCATCTCTAGCAGCCAGCTCTGGCTCTGCCTGCTGCGAGCCTGGACTTGTTGGAGGGGGAAAAATATATATATAGGTATACTGCTACGTAATCTCGCACTTTTTCGTGACGTTTTTTTGCTGCAGCCCCCTCTGCGCGTCGTCAACTCCGATAAGGAACTTCGTTCCAAAAATTAATTTCAAAATTATTAATACTCTTTTCAAGTATAACGAAATTAAAATAATTAACTAATCTCAAAAACCAACTTTTTAAAATAAGTATATAAAATTTAACCTTAATATCATAAGGCAATTTTAATTTAATATTTTTAGTATTAAAATTAAAGTTAACAAAAAGTTATCGCTTCAAAATTAATTTTTGGTTTGCAAAAAATCAAAATAACGTTAAATTTATTTATTGAAAATGTAATTATTTAATTATATTTGGCAACTTGAAATTTTTATAAGAGCCTACAAAGTCATCGGCGCTAAGCTGATATAAATAGGTGTGACTAACTTCAAGTCAGTTAAGTCGCAGCATCTGACGGCACCTAACCTCACCTAACCTGCTGTGACATATATTTTGAAGCATCAAATAAATGGCTTTGTTGAAGTTTTTAATGGTGTTTATCAATTCTATTGTTATTTTTATATTCATATTTACTGCTAAAAACATGTTTTTGAGTGATTTTACTCCCAAATTTTTATAAATAAAAACCTGCTCTTCTCAAGTTTTTTAGACCATGGTTTTCCCTTGAGCTTAGGACTATGTATGATTTATCGGAGCAAGGATAAAAGTATGGACCTTGGTAAAAATTTCCCATCTCTATCCGAAGAAAGAAAAAAGAAAGATCTTCTTCAAGAACAGTTTCAGAAATATTTTAAGTTTGAAGTTTTGTGTAAAAGAGTGTTCGGAATTTTATTTAGCGATTTGACGTTTTTAATGGTAACAAGTACTGTAAATAGTTATTGAGGTATGTTTCGAATGAATGTGTTTGAATTGTAAAACTTGTATGATAAGTTGATTGAATGTTCTAGAAATTTGTTTTGTCGAGGACGACAATTAAAGAAGGGAGGGAGTAATGTTACGAATTCGAATTTAGAACGTTGTGAATGTCGCGCGCGTTACCATGTATATATGTCTTGTTATTGTTGTTACTGTTGCTCAATGAGTTCGAATCAAGAGTTTTAAGGTTCGAATACGTTTGTTTACTTTTGTTTGATCAAGTGAAAATAAAGCTGAGTTCAAGTTTGAGTTTTATAAAAATAATTGTGTTCAATTTATTTGTTGTGACTAATTATTTAATTTATATTTTGCACAGTTACAACAATATATTTCAATTGTACTTATATTTGAAACAATAAAATTTTTTATTATGTATCGCGTCTGAAGTGATTCTAATGTAAAGCATTTATAAACAATTAAGAGTGAATCTGTTTTCAGAGATTTTTTTCGAATTAAAGTACTGTTACGCGATGAGAGAAAACCTATGAGAAAACTGGACAAAGTATTTGATGGAGAGAATCAGCTTTCTTAGAAAACAGGAGAAAAAGGAGCAGACGTATGAAGGTTAGTTCAAAGCTTTCAGGAAATTTATCGTAGAGTAAATTTTTTAATGAATAGACAAACATAAAAATTTGAAGAATGAAAATTCAGTTTTCGCGTTGCATAAAATTTATAATGATGGGCATGATTTTGAATAGGAGAATTCACGTATACTGGATGTTGATAAGCAACCATTTCAACGAAGAATTTCTGAGATGTTGTACATAAATTCTGATGATAATAAACTTAATCGGATGGAGGATATTAAACAGCTTAGTAATTGATGGCTCTTATTTTCAGCTTGTTATATCATAGCTCAAAATTTAAAAATTAAGTAAGGCCCACGCGTATATTTTTGAGGTCAAAGAAAATCAAAGTAAAGTCTTGGCAAACAGCGTAATCACAATAGGAGAACTCCTTATACCCCTGAAGGTAACTGCCACTCGGGGTTGAGAACGAGGAGTCCGGTTGATGGTCAAAAACTAAATTAAAAAATTCAGTTCCGAGTAACAAAGATATAATCCGTTACAATACACTGATTATCAGGTCCTGTACTGATTTGACCGAGAGTCGTACCTCAATAATTATAAGTTGTTTCGTAAATAAAAAAAAATTTTAATCGCTATCGAAATGAAAAAATATAATCTCACAAATCATTAATAAACATAATCGTAAAAAAAATTCAATGTGATGCGAAGCCACTCAACAAACAAAAAATCTGTTAAATAAGGTTACGTCATTTTATGGAAATTCAAAAAAAAAAAAAAAAAAATTCATACCGATATCCATGCATAAAGAAAAATAATCAATATTGTTGCTTTAATACGATTGAGGTGTGGGTAAAAAAATAATTCATATATACACAGAGAATTTCATGTGTAAACAATAAAAAAAATACAATATATTATTCTCAGCTCTTAAAACGTACAGTATTAAGAATATATTATAGATTGAATATATTTCTAATACAAGGAAGATATTCTTAAGCAAAACTAAAAAAAATTTTTAATATAAAATTATAGTCTCTTACTATTAATTCTCTGTTGAGTATTTTCAAATAAGATTTCTCTAATTCAGAAATATTATGTGCAGTTCAAATACAATTAAGAATAAAGAAAAGTATATTCAATTAAATATTCTCATTCGATTAACATTGGATTCAATATTAACACGAATTCATAACTATGAATAAATTAGTATATAAAAAAAATTTGATACTTTGTTCTTACAGTACTCTTTTATCAGATTACTGCTCTTGAAGAATACCATTAGCTCATTGTATGACGAAAAAAAAATAAACAAATAAAAAATAACGATTTTACCTTATTTCTCAAAAAAAAATGTTTAACTCAATTCTAATTCAATAAATTAAATTATAATAATTAAATGAATTTGAATAATTATATCAATGTCATTTTTTAATAAGCGCTAGCCAAATTTTAAATATTACAAAATTTTTAGTAGTTGCTTAGTAGAGAGGTGAATTTTGAGTGAGTATCTAGCCGAGTCGCACGAACCGTACCGCCGGCCGCCTCCCCCTCTACTCGCGTAAGAAGTGGTGGTGGCCGATGCACCGCGGTTATCGGTTTTCTGCTTTGTGCGGATCTTGCCGCTGTTTAATTTAATTTGAATATTCGCGCCGAACGCTGTTGTCAACTCCCGGCAGCACTGTCTCTCGGCATCTCTATGCGTGACAAGCGACTCGCATTGTCATCGGTTTTTTTTGGTTGCACCGTATACCCATACTCGCTAAATCTCGCTCATTTTACACATTAAAAAAAACTCTCTTCCCACTTACCCTAACCTCGCCGTCACCGCATGGTCAACTTGGACATCCGTGATTTTCACAGCGTTTGGACAACTCATTCGTTCACCTGGACGTTCATCATCCACTTGGCAAACTTAACTTTAGGTGGACTCTCTCAACGATAAACAAACAACAGGAGATTCTCACCAAGGTACCTTTGGTAACAAGTGCAGCCCACAAGGCATTTCTCAATTTTGAATCAAGGATTTCTCAACCAACTACTACTATTTTGATATTAGAATTTTAATTAATGTAACTCACTTAATCTTTGTTAATATCAATATTGTAAATAATTTAGAATATACTCATTTAAGTTAAGTTAAATGTAAATGTTATATGTTGATTTCTCACTCCCCTCCCCACACTCATGAAAATCAATATCAAAATTAAAAAGTTGGCTCAATAATTTATACCCTTTAGGCATAAAATTCGTGCAGTGAATAAATAACTGTTTATTGACTACTCTGTAAAGATTATTGACTGTGCGTTAAAAACAAGCGGTTAAATTTTCTAGCCCCCAAACTTGGCGCACACATTTGAAAACTTGGTCAGTTTTTCGGGCCCTACGGGGTTTACTGGAGTTTTCAATTAGTCACTCCAGTGCTTGAACACTACGTAGTCTTACGAAGTACAAAAATAACTATAATATATATAGTTAATGGGAAGCTTGTGAATTTCTAAGCCAAAAAATAAGTAAGCAAAATTAAAATATCAATGTATCTGCTAATAACATCTTAAGTGCTTTTCGACTTCTTGAACCGAAATTATACCAAAGGGCCTGACAAAATGTATCAAATTATCTTGTGAGACCCTCAGTACCCCTGATTATTCACACAGAGAGCAGTTGCTTTTTTGCATGTTTAATTATCACCCGATCCGCATGCGAGAGTGATAACTGCGCCGAGAGAAGAAAAGAGAGTCTGCTGATTCATAGGTTGTGGCTGCTGCACTAACCAGTGAGTGGTATCTGTTCTCGCCAAAAAGAGTAGTTGCTACAAAATATGAGATGAGCCGGAGAAGCTCTTTTTCCAATTAAACGAACACAAACATAACCTAAAAATTCTCGTCAGCGCTTGTGCTGACGTAATTTAACATCTTTAAAGTGTAATTGCCGATCATTCTAAATGTGCATGACGCTAATTTTTCGAGAATGAGAGCCTCAAAATTCAAAAATTGCTTAAGAAGTAGATGGCGTTCTAGTCTTCTCTTGGTGTGGTCTCTGATATATTAGAACTGTTGTGGTTTGCGACCAGATCTTGGAAGAAAAAAGGCCTTGTCAAAAAGTTCATTGAAGTTGTATAAATTATACTTTTTATTTATAACTTACGTGATGAATCAATAATTTTATAAAAGTGCAACACACGAAATACAATTTTGAAGTCTTTTAAAAGGATTTATCAGACTTCGAAAATCGTATTTTCGTACGTGTCCCACTGGTCATGCTAGACTTTGATTTTTTTCTAAAAATTTATTTTTATTTTTAAAAAAGAATTGACTAGAAATTAAAGTAAATTTTTTGCTTTATAGAATTGCTAGATTTTTTCGACCGTTGAGAGCAAAATAAAAATTAGTTCTATTTCGTGTCCCACCGGTCCTAAATTGTTGAAAATCTCTCTAAAAATTTGGAATAATTTAAATAGTCAGTACACCGAAATAAGGTTGTAAAAATCGTGCTTCCAGATAGTACCTAAATATGTATGCCACAGAACGACTTTCTTGATACCAAACACTAAAGTTTTGATGCCATGTACTGTCTTTTCCGTGCATGGCATTAGTGTTACCAAGATTCTTCGCTTCAGTGCTTGAGACTGACATCTCGGTGAGGAAGTTTTACTTTTTGAGATTAAATTTTTTTTGGATTAAATTATAACAAATTAGAGGAATTAATAGTAGATTACATACCTAGGCCACGAAAGTAAGAAATGTCTCAGATCACATGTAATTGATAAACATGTAATCTGAGGCTTTCTTATTTCGTGGTAAAGGTGTGTACACTATTTTTCTGCACGATTGCACGATTTTTCGTTTGAGGCAGTGGCCACGAAAGAGGTGTTTTCCGGCCGAAGCACAGAAAACTTTTGTTGAAAATGATTTAGTTAAAACAAAAACTAATAAGACATTTTAACGAGTCAACTTTTCTATAGCACTCACAGCAGACGCTACGACAACTGTAAAATTGCACTGATTTTTTGTTGCAGCATGCACGACTTTTTCCATGCATTGCACGATTTTTTGACTACAACCTTCTTTCGGTGTACCGTAGATTAATTTTTACAATGGTAAAAATTAATCTACGGCGTTCACAGCTTTCTAATCATTACATAATTATCGATAAGTAATTTATTTTAATTGGTTGAAATTCATTTGAAAAGTGTACAAATGCCTCAATGAAAGGACCCTTTTATGGATAAAAAAGTCATCATTTCATGAATACTTATACTAATCAAAAAATTATTCGACGAATTAAATTTCGAATAATCATATTATTCAGGTGGTTTTCTACCAGAGCTAGTCAAATTAAAGTCTAAAAAAAAATTATTATACCAAATTACTAACAATTGGTTATTAAAATTTATTTTTTAACTTTTTATGGTATCTGAAATTATTTTCTACCAAAAAAACATCGACAATCACAACAAAACATTTTTTTAAACTTTTAACCACAACTTTGAATACCGCAGTTTTGGAGGTTATTCACGTGAAAATTATTTTTGTAAAATTATTGTAAAATTTGCAAAAGGTCAATTTTTTGCAGTTTCAAGAAATGAATTCTTTGATAGTGAAACTATATGTTTGTGGTTTTTCTAAAGGATCTCTATTGTAAGAAAACAAATATCAATAATTTAGTACACTTTTTCAGCGTAGCGGCCATACGCGTAATGAAAAAAATTCAATCTTTAACTTGCTGTAACTTTTAAATTATATGGTCAATTTTGATCAGACTTCGTAGAAATGTTTATTAATATCTAATAAACACCTCCAGAAAATTCGAGCTCATTCTCTATTGTCATGCATTTGGTAGAAAACCACCTTAATCGTCGAATAAATTTTCAAATAGTTTGAAATTATGATTTTTTTATTACTGGTCTCCTGTAGTATACTGCAAAAACGTTTTGGTTAATTTTTAAATACTTAAAGTGATTGACGAATTATCTCACTAGAGTAACTAAGATAGTTTTTAGTTACGGTCGCACATTTTAACTATTCTTCACGATTAAATATATTCAATAAGTAGTAAGAAATATCTAAAAACGTTATTGCAGTACTCGAAGAGACCTAAAATAAAAAAAATTATCATTTGAAAACTTTGGAATATTTCAGGTCACCGATGACAGAAGTACCTAGGGATTTCCTCTCAAGGATTTGGTCTATTTTTTCGGAGATGACTTTAGAGGGTTTTTTAGAGTATTTAAATAGACAGGTTGAATTTGAACATACAGATCGTCAACACACAATTTTGAAAGTAACACTATAATAAACACTCAACTTTGATGTAATTCTTTCGGGTGTGATACCCAAGTGTCAGTTTAATTGTTGATACCCAAATCTTTAGTGTCGCAACACTTAAGTTTTGCCGTTAACACTCAAAATATAGTGTTTAAACCAAAAAATCAGTGTTATCAATGATTATTTTCCCTAGCTTAATTGCAACCGACAGAAACGCCGTATCTGACATTTGGCGGTGTGGGGGTAGAATTATTTCGATAATTTTTTGGTTATTTCCGATTAGTTGCATAGCAACTCGTTACTGGTTGCACAGCAACTTGTTAGACTGATTCGATTCAATTTTTGGGTTAGACCCGAGTCACTGCGGTTGTTCCGGATTGACCGATCTATAAATTTATTTATTTTTTATGCCGGAGTAATCTGGTAGGGGAATTGAATTGAATTGAAAGAGTTTATTTATTGTACATTATGTTGTACAACAACAATAGCTTTTACAGAAGTTGATAAATAACAAGTAGATCAAACTAATAAATATGATATAAGTAATATAAATGATAATAAAAACAATAAATAATAATAATAAACATAGACATAGAAATAATAAAAAAATAAAAAAATAAAACAGTTTTTAATGGTATACTTAATCACCACTGTGAGATAACTTAACTATTTCTATCAGTCACGAAGATGCATCGTATTAATTAACTACTCAAAGTCCGTGTATCACAGATAGTGTATAAATAAAAATATCTTCTTCACTAAAATGATGGCTATTATCTCACTATCCAGGCAACTGATCCATACCCTCTACGGCAAAAATATGAGCTTTGATGAGTCGTTTAAATACAGGGAGTGATGGTGATTCCCGTATATAAGAGGGTAGACTATTCCAAAGGTATGTAGTAAAGACATGAAAGGAATTTCCTAAGTAGTCTGTGTGGAAGCTGGAACAAGCAAAACCTCTCTGTTCACCTTCCTACCATTCACGACCCTTGCAGGCCGGGAGCTTTGCTTAGAAATAAGAAAGTTCACCAAGTAAGGTGGCGTTTCTGACCGAAGAAGATTAAAGAGGGTACAGCCCGCAAAGTAGTCCCTGCGACCCTTTGCCCGCAGCCAGCTCAGCTCACGCCTTTAGGCGGTGACATGACTGTCCCTCCGAATCCCGTAGATATACCTGATGTCCCTATTTAGCCAACGTTCATTCTTAAGATTCAACTTGCCTGAGATATTACAGTAAACCAGGCAACAGTAGTCCACGATAGGGAAGAGAAGTGCCTGAATAAGGTGCTTGCGAAGGCTAAGCGTCGTGCTGCGTCTGAAGTAATAGATTCTGTATATGAGTGAATTAACCCTAGTACAGACATACTTTACATGCTCCTTCCAATTTTTTTTTGAGTCCAGCACCATGCCTAGACTTCGAGCAGATGAAATAAACGGGACACAGGAGTGTCCAAAGTGTAGGCAGTCTATACCCATCCCGTTGAATCTATTCACAAGGACCGGGGAACCGAAGATTATGGCTTTAGTTTTACCCACATTCAACCCCAAATGATTTCCAGCAGCCCAGTCCGCAATTTTCCCCGCAGCTCTGCTCAATCTCTCCAGAGTAGATCCCTCGATTCGACCCCGCACATAGATCTGCAGGTAATCCGCGTATATCACGTGACTTACGCCAGGACCAAGATCCTGTGCAATGTCATTCACAAACAGCAGAAAAAGCAGCGGTCCCAACACAGAAACTTGTGGCACTCCCCTGTTTAAGGGACGAAGGGAGTAAGTTTGACCCCCCACTCTTACTGCCTGCGACCGAGCTGACAGATATGATGCCATCCATCTGACGACACCACTTGAGAAGCCAAGTGACCGTAGCTTCCCAAGCAGGGTCAGATGGCAGACCGAATCGAAGTCCTTACTGAAGTCGAATAACAGCAGTGCTGTCATCTGACTCCTGCCAATGCCCTGCCTAATATCGTCTGTCAGATTAAGTACTGCTGTCTGAGTGCTATGTCCCTGTCTGAAACCAACCTGAAATCCATCCAATATTCCCTCCGCTTCAATAAAAGACGAGATCTGGTTAAAGACCAGTCTCTCAAGGATTTTCGACAAGAAACAGAGAAGAGAGGTTGGACGAAAATCACCCAAACATCTCGGAGTCGGAGTTTTATTAAGGGCTATCACGAGCGACCATTTCCAGTGATCTGGAAACGTCAAGGTCAAAAGAGACTGGTCAAAGATATCACGAATAAATGGATCCACAGCCTGGAATGCACACTTAATAAAACTCTGTGGAAGATGATCAATACCCACCGTCTGTGAAGTCGACTGGTCAATAGCAAGCTTGAAATCCTGTAACGTAACGGCAGTAAAATCTAGCCGACCATCCCCTTCGTGCTCACCCAGATTTTCAAGGAAATGAGAAAGTTCTGGTGCAGCAGCATCAAACGACACAGAGGCAAAGTGAGCATTAAGATCCTCCTCAGAAAAGCCCGCAAGATTGGTGTCAGGCTTGGGGGAGATTCCGAGGTGTTGGAGTTCCTTCCAGATCTGTTGTGGATCAGTGAGTCCCTTAAGATGACTCCAATAAAAATCAAGTCCAGCTGTTGCGGGTTTACTGCTTCATTAATTTTATTTTTATTTGCCGGATTAAAAGCTGGTAGGAGAGGGTTGTCAAATAAATTGAGTAGACCATTAGTTAAGTTTATTTGGATTTTATTTTCTAAGAATATATTATTATTTACAAAAAAAAAGGTTCAAGTTTAATAACTTTTATTAAATCTCTTAATAATTAATCAATAAGTATGAAATTTAAGTAGTTAATGTGTATTGACAGATTCATAAGTTTGATGTTGATAACATGAGCTCATTACTATAAAATAGAATAAGACAAATCATCAAAGTATAAAATAATTTAATTATAAATTATGGAGAATCACTATTGAGCCAGGTCCAGTTGAAATGTAAAATGAGATAAAATAAATCAGTGTAGTATACTTAAGAGAACTATCCAGAAGGTCAAGTTGAATTTAATGAATTAATGCAAATGAGCTGAGAATGAGCTTGAGAGAGAGAATAATAACTGATTAAAGAGAGAAACTGAGATATGAGAATATGTTGAATTGAGAATTGCCAGCATTAATTTCCGTGTAAAGAAAATTAATTAATTTGAGAAACCACCTAGTCAAAATTCTTGACGAATTTGATTATATTAATTCAAACCATAAATACGAGTTTTGCTTGAGTACAGTTGAGGTAAACAAAGCAACAGAGAATGGCCTTGAAAAGAGTAGAAAAGAAAATGGCTGCGTGTAAGACAGCACAAAGAAAAGAGAGAGAGAGCAAGAGAATGCACAGTAATTTTATTGATTTTCTGGCTGTGAGAAGGGCAATGTAAAAGCACCGGTAAATTATTGTTACCGGTTCTGAGCGAAATACCTGAAAATGCCACGCCGTGAAAGCTCTCCTTGCTGAGCAATTAACCCAAGAATTGAATTGAGCCGAGCCGTTTGAGTTAATTGAAGATCAAATGTCTTCCGAGTTGAGCCAACACTAAGTAGATGATTCGTCGAGTTGACTGTACTGATGAGATGACTACGTTGAGGATGATGAGAAAGAGTCATGAGAAAGAACCAAGAGAAACCAGAGAAGTTTCACAAAATGGCGAGTGAAACCGTCTATTCACGAGCGTTGTCTTGAAGAGAGAGAGAGAGGCCCGAGCGTAACAGTCACGTCATAAGTAAATGTAAACACCAATATCGATTTGAACTTAAATTATGAGAGTTTTCTTATTTACATTAAAAGGTGTGAGCGTTGGTCGAGTAGCAGCAGAGAGTGGCCTTAAAAATAGAAGAGATAGCCCGATAGAGAGAGAGAGAGAGAGAGAGAGAGAGAGAGAGAGAGAATGGCCGAAATGGCTACGTGCTTGTGCACATTGAGATAGACGAAATCAGCACAGAGTCGTAAATTCTGTGCTAGAGAAAATGAAAAGTGAGAAAGGGCAAGGAAATGACTGTTCCTTGCACCTGAATACCTGGAGATGTTCGATGAGTGAGGATTGTCCTTGAACCAGACAAATTCTCCGTAGACCACCGGTGAAGAGTAGCTGATACACGTGGTAATGGCGCGGCTCCGAGGTTGTTGATGATCACAGAATTACTGTCTGTGATCGTCCGGATGAGCTGGTGCAAGGTGAAAAGGCAGGTTCCGGGACTACCTGGTAAAAAAGGCGATGAGAAGAGCCGTTGAGACGAACCGTGAAAAAGCCGGGAGAACTCTCTGCTGCACACACACACACTTGAGCACCAAAACCAGAAGCCAGCACGCGAGACCTGTGGCAGCAGCAACGGCGACAGCGGTACTGCCCAGCACTACGGCGCGCGGGAGTGAGAATTGGGACTAAAGTCCCCGCCTAGACTCATAGATGGAGCCATGTAGTCTATCAATTTAAAGTTGAGCGAATGAGCCGAAATATTTACGAGCGAATAGTGGTCCACTCCGTAACACTAGCAGTCTCTATCTTTTGATGTATAAAGTCTCGTGCCTGTTTGTACAAATAGAGTTATATGTCAAGTTTTGAACGTCTATAGCGTCTAAATAATCGGTCTCTTTCAGTCAAAAGTGAACGAAGAAAAGGGGTAAACCACGGGTGATGATTCCTCTTTTTGTGACTAAAAGTCTTGATGGGAGCAACAACCTCAAGAGCAGCGTTTAAGTTAGCATACAAAGAATCCAATCTTTTACTTGAAGAAGCTTCATCATCCGTGACCACTGACTAGTCACATTTATATAGATACTCGTTCAAGGTTATTGAGTCAATTGACTTAAAGTCCCTGTAGGTGAAATCATGAGTCGTAGTCTGGGGTACGTAAATGTTCAGCGTAGCATTTATCAAGTCATGTCCAGCTTTAAATGAAGATACAGATTTAGAATGATTCGTCACCGTGTCAAGGGCATCAACAATACAGAGATCCAGCCAGGTATCCGACGTTCGCGTGTGATGCGTGGCCGCATACGGCACAGAAAAAAGCGATTTCTCGTCAATGAATGATTTCATTAAGGCCACATCAGGGTTGTTCGTCAAAAGATCTGAGTTAAAATCACCCAGATGAACCTTGGTGCCCCTGTTCAGCGTAGTGTCCCGCAGAGTACTGACAAAATCCGACCCCTGAACAAACGGAGAATGTGGTTGTCTATACACCACATTCTCCGTTAGGGTTATTTACAAAAGAGAGATAACACGCTAGATAAAAAACAATAACAATTATATTGATAAATTACAATAAATTTCACCTTTTACAAAAACAGTGGCTTTCAAACAGATTAATTTATACAAAAAAATGATCAAAAATTTAATTTAAATTTGTGATTAAAGTTGAATAATAATTTCAGTGTAAATGAAATTACTGAATTGGAGAAATACTTCTCTGTACACAACTACTTACAAATTGAATTATATTAATTCAACTTGTAAAAATGAGGTTGTCAGAATATAAATGAGGTAAACAAACGACAAATAATGGCCTTGAAAGGAGAGAGAGAGAGAGAGAGCAATAGCCGAGAGAAATTCTCATAGCATCAGCAGCAGAGAGAAATTTGATTTGATTTGATTTTGATAAGTTTATTGATTGTACATTATGTTGTACAAAATACATAAGTGGATCAACAAGTAATCCATTAAAGGTTAACAATAGTAAATAATAAATAAATGAATAAACATAATAATAAAATAATGAAAATAAAGGTATACATCAAGATAAAACAATTGTGACGGAGTACACTCCGTCACTGTTCGAAAACCCGTGGGTCTCGACTCTAGGGAGCAGCCGCTAGGCGGCGAGCGTCTCCCACAACCGAAGCGGCGGGAGTTTAGTTCCCGTCGTCGCCACTACGAGGCCCCGACTCAAGTCCGCCCCGCAAGAGAAGCGGGCGGGTCGGGAGTACATAGCCCGGCAACCGGCCGGGTTAAGGCGAGCTGTTCTTCCGATCGTCATTGTTCCTACGGTCCTGGTGAAAGAAGAGCTTCTCGGCTGCGCAGGGTGCGACCTCCAGCCCTAGCCGTGGACGCAAATTTAAAATCCGACGGATCACATAAGTGTGACGCCTTTGTGTGCGCACAATTACGTGATCGACAGTCATTTGATTGTTATAGATTTTGCTCGATCGTATGTTGAGGCGCGAGACGCCCCCTACTGGGAACGCGATTAATTATAGCCCTTCTGACTTTGGATCCACTTGTGTCGTGCGAACGACCCCCCAGTAGACGTGACGTACGGAGAATCTATTTACTCTCTACCGGCAACCCAGAGTTTAGTGGTGACCGACCGAGAGTACGTAGCCTCCATAATTAAGACAGATTACTCGAGAAGCACAATCAGCTGGGTTGCATTTTCCAGGTATATGCCTCCATTGAGCAGATGATATCAACTTCTGAATGATTGTACCCTGTTACGCACAAACTCCTTCCAGCGTGATGGGTGAGAGTTGATCCAAGTGAGCGCTACCATTGAGTCTGTAAAGTATCACAGAGTGTACTTCCAATTTGAGTGAACCAACAAAGTGATTAACCAATTTGCTGAGCAGGTGAGCAGCAATTAACTCCAGTCGAGGGATTGGAACAAAAAAATGAAATTGAGATATCTGTGAGTCCGTGAGTGCGCACATATAAAACAGCAGCCATGGCATATTGAAAAGCATCCGAGAAACCATGAATTTCGATGGCGGAGTGTTACAAGGTTCCAAGCCACCGAGGAAGTGAGACCTTTTCCAAGTTCTGAAGATCATCCCTGATCTTGAGTCACTTGGCCTTGATTGAATCTGACACGGGTTTGTCCCAAGCCAACTTGAGTAGCCATAGCTCTTGTAGGAGGATTTTTGCCTTAATGACCACAGGTGAAATGATGCCGATGGGGTCGAAGATTTGAGCCATTTCTGAAAGAATTGTCCTTTTAGTGAATGTTTCCTTGACTGGAAGTAATGCCAGACTGAAACTGATTGAGTCCTGCGAATGAGATGCTGACGGTGTGATGAGCAATGCTACCACACTAACCAGAAGTTTTGTCATTCTTTGCAGATGGGTCCATGTTGAATCAAGTAGAAATCCAATAAGATGAACGAGTGAGGTTAACCAAAGCCAGAACCTAGAGATTTATAATAAAATGAGACGATGTCAGACAAAAACCCAGCCACCTACCAGATATCTGGCTCGAAGGACCAAATGTTCCGGGTTGACCGGTTTATTAATTAATTTATTTTTTATGCCAGAGTAATCTGGTAGGGGAGGGTTATTTACAGAAGAGAGATAACACACCAGATAAAAAACAATAACAATTTTATTGATAAATTACAATAAATTTCACCCTTTACAAAATAACAGTGGCTTTCATACAGATTAATTTATACAAAAAAAATTGATCAAAAATTTAATTTAAATATATGATTAAAGTTGAATAATAATTTCAGTGTTAATAAAATTACTGAATTGGAGAAATACTTCTCTGTACAAAACTACTTACAAATTGAATTATATTAATTCAACTTGTAAATATGAGTTAGTCAGAATATAAATGAGGTAAGCAAACAACAGAGAATGGCCTTGAAAGGAGAGAGAGAGAGCCGAGAGAAATGCGAATAGCATCAGCAGCACAGAGAGAGAGAAAAGAAAATGGCTGTGTGTCAATCAGCACAACAAAAAAAAGGAGATATAGCAAAAGAATGCACAGTAATTGAGTTACTGTGCACGACTTAAAACGAGTGAATCAAGTAACAATACTTTACAGAATACCTGGAGATGCCCGGTGAGAAGTGATGCACGATGAATTCCTAGGTCCGCCAACAATGAGCTGGACCACAAGTGCACTTCCAAAGAGACACTTAGAAAAACACGAGAAGTAACCAATGAGATGAACTTTAACAAAAAACCCAAGAAACTTAATTTTACTTGAGAGAAAATTGGTAGATGGTGCCACGCAGTCTACCAGCTTTTGATTTTTGATTGACTATGTGCATGGAGTGAAATTATTGTTCGCTACGTAACAGCGGTGAATACCTATATACAGGGTGGACAATTTTAATCTATAAGGGCGATTATCTCGAAACTGAAGCCTCGGATGAAAAAATTTTTCAGACAAAAGTTGTTTCGTTTCGAGGGGGAAATAAAATGGATCCTTTGGTTTTGGGCCCGGGGCCCTACGTTGGGCCCTACGGACCCAAAGTCCGTTTTTTTAAATAGGAACCCCTACTTTTGACCTCAGATTCTGAAAGAGCGAAAAATTTTACGATTTTTAGGTATTTTTTGGAAATTTTTTTGGGCCTCCCTAAGGCCCAGTAAGGCCCAATTATCTTTAGCAGCTTTATTCTCGAAATAAAGGCATTTTTTGTACAGCACATGCATTGGAAAAGTTTCTTGGTTTAAGATTTTCTACAAAATGCGTCGGAGAAAATAAGGCCCAAGCCCCCAAATCGGGCCCTACGGACCCAAAGTCCTTTTTTTTCAATAGAAACCCCTATTTTTGACCCCGGGTTCAGAAAGAGCAGAAAATTTTACGATTTTTAGGTATTTTTTGGAAATTTTTTTGGGCCTCCCTAAGGCCCAATAAGGCCCAATTATCTTTAGCAGCTTTATTCTCGAAATAAAGGCATTTTTTGTACAGCACATGCATCGGAAAAGTTTCTTGGTTTAAGATTTTCTACAAAATTCGTCGGAGAAAATAAAGCCCAAGCTCTCGAGTTGGGCCCTGCGGACTCGACGATTTTGAGGAATTTAAAAAAAAATTTTTGGGCCTCCTTAAGGCCCAATATCGACCACTTAATAATTAATTAATCTAATAGCACATAAAATTCTGCTTTCAACAATGCTCATAATAGAGGTTAAGGGTAACTTTTCGGTCAAAAAGTCCAGGTTATCGATATTTTCACGTAAAAGGCTGTTTGTGAACGTTAAAAGCCGGTAAAATCAATTTTACAAACATTTACTGGTTTATGTAATTATTTCCTAGGTACTGTTTTAAGTATTACCTTTAGTTAAAATTATTTACTAGTATTGATCACTCAATTCTATCATTTTAAGGTTATTTTTAGAACAAGTCGAGAAAATAAATAATCGTAATAATTGTAATAAGTCATTATTTTCCAGGTACTGTTTTAAGTATGACCTTTAGTTACAATTATTTACTAGTATTGATCACTCAATACTATCATTTTGAGGTTATTTTTAGAACAAGTCGAGAAAATAAAGAATTGATTTTGACGTAACGTTTTTTAAATTCACTGCGAAACCAACTGAGTATTTATTTTTATTTATGGATCATTCTAAACTTTTCAATAATTTTAAACTTTAGTTCCGATATTTAAAGTTACATCTAATGATTGCATGTATTTATTTTTAAATCGTGCATAAAATTTTTGAAAGTTGACTGGCACTGAATAACATTGTTTATGCTGCCTAAAAAGTACCGTCTTAAGGTTGTGCTTATCACTGTTTCTACTTCTTGAAGTCAGTGTTCGTGTGTGCAAGTTTTAAGAGACTTGTTTTTATCGTGAAACAGCCTTAAGTTATTTTTGTCAACAATCACTTTTAATAAGAGTCTCTTATGAAGTTGTTTTGTACGAAGGTTCATCAACATTATTGTTAGTTTCACAGATATTTATAAATGTTATCAATACTAATTCAGATCAACAAGCTGTTTAATTACAAAAATTACTGACAAATCTGATCTTTATTGAATTAATAATAAAATGGCACGCATTTAGCTGTTTTATTAGAGGTAACCTACTTATAATTTTTATTATTTGAAACATTTTATTTTTTTATCGTTGATTAAATTTTTTTTATCAAAAACAGCCAAGAGGAACAGATTATTGTACTTTTTAATGTAAATAGAAGTTTAATTGATAAAAAAATCTAGTTGATACTTATTCCAACGTTGCCAATCAAACTTATTTTCTACGTAATTCTTTGAAAATGGCTGACTACCCAGCAAAATAGATTATTTGAAATCCTGATAAATTAGCTGTCCAATAATAAAAATTTATGACAAATCTGATCTTTATTGAATTAATAATAAAATGGCACGCATTTAGCTGTTTTATTAGAGGTAACCTACTTATAATTTTTATTATTTGAAACATTTTATTTTTTTATCGTTGATTAAATTTTTTTTATCAAAAACAGCCAAGAGGAACAGATTATTGTACTTTTTAATGTAAATAGAAGTTTAATTGATAAAAAAATCTAGTTGATACTTATTCCAACGTTGCCAATCAAACTTATTTTCTACGTAATTCTTTGAAAATGGCTTACTACCCAGCAAATGAAATTGTCGACATGATTATGATTCTTGGAGAGTGTTGCGGATTACTGCTTCATTAATTTTATTTATTTGCCGGATTAAAAGCTGGTAGGGGAGGGTTGTCAAATAAAGGTTGAGACAGACACAATTTAATAAACCAGTGTTAATTTATTTATAAAAGTACAAAATTTAACTACAAATGTAAATAGTCATAAATTATAAATTCTAATTTATACAAGATTTGATTTAACTTAATTTAAGTGAACAAAAATTTGAATGACAAAAAATACTGTCAAGATTGTGACCAGTGAGTGCTTGAGAGTTAACTTTGATGTAAACCAAATTAAGTAACTTGAGAGAATTAATTTAATTGAAACTGCTTATAAATTTCATTAATTAATTAAAAAATGTAATTGTGAAATGAACAAAATTTTAGTGAGAAAACAATTGTAATTGAAAATATTTTATGATCAATTTCCAAGAAAGGAAAATCAAGTCATAAAAGAAAACACCTAGTTAAAACTCGTTACGTGCTTGATTGTATTAATTCAAAAACGTAAACAAGAGTTAAATAGAATAAAAGTGAGATAAACAGCCAACAGAGAATGGCCTTGAAAAGAGAGAGAGAGAGAGATAGAGAGATGGCCCCGAGAAAGTCACGTAGCAGCAGAGAATGGCCTTGAGAAAAGAAAATGGCCGCGTGAAATTAGCGAGTTTACCAAAAAGAGAGACCCGCACAGTAATGTACTTACTGCACACAATACAATGAGAGGCTCAAGTAAATTATTGTTACTTGAGCCGAAATACCTGGAGATGTCCTTGTAGGTGGTTTCCGGAGAGTATCCTGAAGAAGGAGTCCTTGCTTTGTCCACCAAAGAGAAGATGAGGTTGCCAGTGAGCGCGCCGGTTGCAAGATTGAAAGATTGCTGCAATATTATTGATTGCAACAATCGAGATGAGCTGGACCACAAGATCACTTCAACACAAAAACTCACAGGAAAAAACCAAGATAAAAAAGAGAGTTAACCCAAGAGAAGCTTAGATGAAATGTTGAGCGAGAATTCTCCACTGTGTGCTACGAGAAGCGCCAAGACGAGAAGTGAGAGAGAAGCAGCAAGCCCGCGCAAAGCCGACGGCGTCAGCTGCTGCAGCAACGCCAGTCAACCCAAGCTGCGCAAACGGCTGCGCGAGAGTTCCCAGCACCATGTAGTTCTGCGTGGACTAAGAGATGGCGCCACGCAGTCTACAACTATTGATTTTCTAACTCGACGATGTGAACGGAGCGAAATTATTGTTCGCTCCGCAACATTGCCGCCCGCCATCAACCGACTGGTTGATTAAGTTTGAGCTGAGCAGACCGGTAAAACTACCAACTTCACTACTGGTCTCTTGAGTGTTGTTGTAGCTGTCCTGAGTGTTACCACACGAACCAAACCATCTGGCCCTGGATGGAGTTGGACTACTCTTGCCAGAGGCCATTTGCTTGGTGGCATGTTCTCATTTGTGAGCAAAACCAATGAGTTGACCTTGATGTTGTGAGAAGGATGTTGCCATTTTGAAACCATCTGCAAGTGATGCAGATAATGAGTTGACCATTGCTTCCAAAAGCTCTGCATCATTTGCTGAAGCAATTGCCAGCGGTCCAGTCGAGATGTTGCCAAGTTTAAAAGACTGGGTTCTGGAACTGCATTGAGTGCTGTGCCAATGAGAAAGTGTCCAGGTGTGAGTACCTCCAAGTCATCAGGATCGTCGCTGAGAGGTTCCAATGGGCGTGAGTTGAGAATACCCTCAATCTGAGCTAGAAGAGTAGCAAGCTCCTCGAACGTCAAAAGGGTATCACCAATTGTCCTATTGAGATGAAACTTCACTAGTTTTACCACTGACTCCCACTTACCACCCATGTGTGGGGCAGCTGGTGGATTGAACTCCCACTGAGTTTTGTCGTTAGCCAACAACATTCCAAGAGCCGAGTTTCCCTGTTGAGCTTGATGCCAAAGTTTTTTCAGAGTCTTGTCCGCTCCTTGAAAATTAGTTCCACAATCTGAGTATAAGTGAGAAGGGAGTCCACGACGAGAAGTGAAGCGTCTATACGCTGCAATGAAACCCTCTGCAGAATAATCGCTGACTGCTTCCAAATGAGTAGCTGATGAAACAAAACAGACAAACACACATATCCAACCTTTGTAGGTTTTTGAACCTCGTCCTTTCCAAGATTTGATATTGAGTGGACCAGCGTAATCAATCCCAGTATGAGAAAAAGGACGAGTGGGAGTTACCCTGGCCACGGGTAGTTGTCCCATGAGTTGGCGAGCTCGAGTCCCCCGCTGTCTAGCACAAATCACACAGTGCACTATGTGAGACTTGACAGTAGCTCGTCCACCAATGATCCAGTATTCTTGCCGTATTTTGGCAAGAGTGACCTGAGTTCCACCATGGAGTGTGTCCAGATGGGCCTGACCTATTATGAGTTTAGTGAGAGGTGTGTTTCGGTTGAGAATTGCAGGATGCTTGATTGAATAACTCAGATTCGTCTTGTTAAGGCGACCTCCTACTCTGAGAATTCCCTCGGCATCCACAAATGGAGTTAGCCGGTTGAGTGCATGAGACGTTGGAAGTGTTGAGTTGGAAACCATGCGAATTTCGTCCTTGAAATCCACTTCTTGAGATTGTCTAACCCAAAATGACTTGGCTTTGTTGAGCATTTCCGCAGAGATGACTGGTGAGTGAGAAATGAAAACTCCTTTGAACCGTTGGCACGCCACCATGCACAAAGAAGTAATTTTGAATAACTTGTTGAGCGATGAATACCTGTAGAGAAGATCCCAATGCTCCCTAACAGTGGCAACAGCTGTTGTTGGAACAATTTTCTTGAGTTCTGGAAGTGTGTGCTCATCAAGAAGTTCTCGTTTGGCAGGCCAGAGTTCTTCTGATTGTTTTAGCCACTCAGGGCCATTCCACCAGAGATTGTGATCGATGAGTTGTGATGTTAGCAATCCTCGAGAAGCACAATCAGCTGGATTACATTTTCCCGGTACATGCCTCCACTGAGCAGATGATGTGAGTTCCTGAATGGAATGTACCCTGTTACGCACAAACTCCTTCCAGCGAGATGGGTGAGAGTTGATCCAAGTGAGTGCTACCATTGAGTCCGTCCAAAGTGTCACAGAGCGTACCTCTAATTTGAGTGAGCCAGCAAAGTGATTAACCAATTTGCTGAGCAAGGGAGCAGCAATTAACTCCAGTCGAGGGATTGAGACCGGCTTGAGTGGGGCCACCTTTGTTTTGGAACAAAGAAATGAGATTGAAATACCTGTGGGTCCGTGAGTGCGCACATATAAAACCGCAGCCATGGCATATTGAGAAGCATCCGAGAAACCATGAATTTCAATGGAGGAGTGTGACAGGGTTCCAAGCCACCGAGGAAGTGAGACCTTATCCAAGTTCTGAAAATCATCCCTGATTTTGAGCCACTTGGCCTTGATTGACTCTGACACTGGTTCGTCCCAGGCCAGCTTGAGTAGCCATAACTCTTGCAGGAGGATTTTTGCTTTTATGACCACAGGTGAGATGATGCCGATGGGGTCGAAGATTTGAGCCACTTCTGAGAGAATTGTCCTTTTGGTGAGTGTCTCCTTGACTGGAGGTAAGGCCAGAGTGAATGAGATTGAGTCCTGCTGAGGGGTCCAAATGAGTCCGAGAATTCTGGCAGTGCAGTCACTAAATGAGATGGTGTTGTCACCTTGAGAGTCCGTGTGAGCGGTCTTTGAGAATTCAGGGTGGTTGGAGTTCCATTTTGCCAAGGGAAATCCACCTGCCCTGCACAAACCTTCAAGCTGATGAGCTTTCTCGTTGAGAAGCGCCAGAGTGTCAGCTCCCCCGTAGATATCGTCTACGTATCTGCCAACTTCCACTGAGTCAATGGCAAGTGGATACCGATGACCTTCATCCAGTATGAGTTGCAACAGTACCCGAATGGCTAAATAAGGAGCTGCCCGAGTGCCATACGTCACCGTGATGAGCTTGATGAGTACTTCCCTGAGTTCGCTGTCGATCCAAATTATCCTTTGCAAATCTTGATCATCGGGATGAACCAAGATCTGCCTGTACATTTTTGTGATGTCTGTGGCAAAGACAAACTGATGAGTTCTGAGCCATGTGAGTACGTCGACGATGTTGAGCAATAAATTGGGTCCAGCATGCATGATGTCGTTGAGAGAGTAACCGGATGATGTGACAGCAGACCCATTAAATACAACTCTCAACTTTGTTGTTAAACTATCCAATTTGAGCACTCCATGATGAGGTAGATAGTAAGCTGGAGATGATTTGAGCTCCTCTGCCGGCACAGGAACCATGTGACCCAGTTGAGCATATTCCTCCATAAAAGCAACGTACAGCTGCTTGTAATCATCGTCGCGTTGTAGCTTGTTCATGATTCCTCTTAAACATGCCCTTGAGCGAGCGAGAGAATCACCCAAACAAGAAGGATCCATCTTCAGGGGCAATCTGACGATGTAGCGTCCTTGCGGGTCCCTTGAGTGTGTCTTGAGGAAATGTTGTTCACACTCCTCTTCTTCTGGTGTGAGGATTGACTTTGAAGAGTGTGGAGCTTCTTCCAAGTCCCAAAACCTTGTCAGGATCTCCAGAAGTGAGGTGTCGTCATGAACTGTTGCCCCATGAAAGGTTTGTCGTGGTGAATAATTTGACTGTGAGGAAGGTCCATGAACCAACCACCCAAATATAGACAGCTGAGCAATAGGATCATGAGGGGCTGCCTTGATGAGGTTTGGCAAGATGATTAAGCCATAATGATCTGCACCAATTATGATGTCTATGTTGCGTGGTTGACCAAATTGAGTGTCTGCTAAGTTGAGTTTGCTGAGATGAGGCCAAGTTGATTCATCGCACGGGTGAGAAGGCAACGTAGAAGTGAGCTGTCTCAATATATGAGCGTGGAGTTTGAGCTGAACGTTGCGATGAATGGACTTGAGAGTCACGACTACCTTTCCTTGAGTGTGAGCTGACTTTGATCCACCAATGCCAATGATGGGAACAGATGAGTGAGTCCGAGGAATTTTGAGCATTGTCACAATATCAGATGATATAAATGACAATTCTGAGCCTGGATCGATGAGAAGTCTTACTGAATGAGAAGCTGAAGGTGTTATGAGCAAGGCTACTGCCGTAGCCAGGAGTGAGTGTTCCAGAGATTGAGAAGTACCAAATGTGACTGCGCCTGCTTCCTATTGAGTAGATGTGTTAGCCTTGGTTTGAGTAGAAGCCCCAGGATTGGCTCCTGACTCAGGGTGTATCATTGTGTGGTGAGATTGTCCACATGTCTTGCACCGTACTTTTGAGTTGCGATTCCTGGCTGCGTGTTTTCCCAGACAATTGAAGCAGAGCACCTTTTCAACCACAAAGTGCCTGCGAGCTGTCAATGAGAGTTCCTTAAAACCAGGGCAAAACACGATGAAATGTGAGCCGTCACAGAAGGAGCAAGGGTACTGCTTTGCAGGTTGAGTTTTCCTGGAATCAGCAGCAGAGTGAGAGGGTCCAGCTGATCCAAAGTGAGCCTTCATCGCTTTGGTAGATTGATGTGTTCCTTGAGATTTTCCACCAGACTGATTGACGCTGCCGTGAGAAGCACCTTCCACCTGCTCCAAGGCTCGAACTCTGCCCATAAGGAATTGCTCGAGATTCTCAAAGCTAGGAAATTCTGATGAGTTGGCCAGAGAAGTTTCCCATTGTTCCACGGAGAGACGATCCAGGAGGCTGATGCCCTTTGCGGTGAGCAAGCAATCTCCCAACTCCTCGCGTGAGACGTGAGTCATCAGCGACTTTCTGATGCCTGACAACGATGAGATCATTGAGTTGAGAGAGGCCGAGCTTTTTGGTTGAACATGAGATAGCCTATTGAGCTTGCCAATATGCTCCGTTATGAGGTATCTTTCATTTTCATAACGGGTCAGCAGAGTGTTCCAGGCGAGATCCAAACCTTCAGCAGTAATGGGAAAAGAGTTGATAAGTGCTAAAGACTCACCAGATAACGAGCTCCGCAAATAGTGGACCTTCTGTGATGCTCCAAGTCGGGAGCTGTTTAAAACCAAATCAGAAAAAGAGACCTTGAATTCTGGCCACTTTGCATATGATCCAGAAAAAGATGGGAGCTTGATCTCTGGGAGCTTGGCACCGTGAGAAGTGTCTTGAGATTCTGTTGAGTTGGCCGGAGGAACAACTGGAGGGAGCTTGTCCTTGAGAGCAGCCAGAGCGGTGAGAATGTCAAACATGACATCTTCCATTTGAGAGAGTGTTCCTTGAGTAAAATAGTCATCATCTACCATCACAGAAGGACAGAAAGTGACCAGTTGTGAGTGGTCCTGTCGAAAATTAGTCATAATGGTCGTTGCTGAATTTTCCCAAGAATCCAATACCATGGCACCAATGACGCCTTCATGTGAGGTGATCCTTTCTAAAATTCTGATAAGAGATTGCAACCGCTCAGTCTGTGAGAGCTTTCTCACCAGAAAGTCAGCTGACACCGATCCTGAGTTTGACCTTGTGCGCCGTTGAGAACCATCAGTAATTTGAAGAGATTCCTTTGAGTTGGCCTGGACTCCAGAGGTGTTCTCAGTTGAGTCGCTCCAGAGTTGAGTGTTATCAGCAAGGTCATGAACCTTGACCTGTGGAGTAGTGCCAGCCTCACCTGGTTCCTTGATGAGACTTGGTGAGTTGCTCCTGGAGGGCCTTTTGGTGTCTGCACTCTGCTTCCCATCCATGTTGAACCACCAGTGAGCACCAAATTATCAGGAAAGTTGAGAGTACCTGGAGATGTCAAATAAATAAGTAAACCGACTCTTTTCATCCAGAGCTTACTAAGAGAAGAAAAGAGAAGAGCAACAAAGAGCAGAGAAGACAAGAAAAACCCAGCCACCTACCAGCTATCCGGCTCGAAGGACCAAATGTTGCGGATTACTGCTTCATTAATTTTATTTATTTGCCGGATTAAAAGCTGGTAGGGGAGGGTTGTCAAATAAAGGTTGAGACAGACACAATTTAATAAACCAGTGTTAATTTATTTATAAAAGTACAAAATTTAACTACAAATGTAAATAGTCATAAATTATAAATTTTAATTTATACAAGATTTGATTTAACTTAATTTAAGTGAACAAAAATTTGAATGACAAAAAATACTGTCAAGATTGTGACCAGTGAGTGCTTGAGAGTTAACTTTGATGTAAACCAAATTAAGTAACTTGAGAGAATTAATTTAATTGAAACTGCTTATAAATTTCATTAATTAATTAAAAAATGTAATTGTGAAATGAACAAAATTTTAGTGAGAAAACAATTGTAATTGAAAATATTTTATGATCAATTTCCAAGAAAGGAAAATCAAGTCATAAAAGAAAACACCTAGTTAAAACTCGTTACGTGCTTGATTGTATTAATTCAAAAACGTAAACAAGAGTTAAATAGAATAAAAGTGAGATAAACAGCCAACAGAGAATGGCCTTGAAAAGAGAGAGAGAGAGAGATAGAGAGATGGCCCCGAGAAAGTCACGTAGCAGCAGAGAATGGCCTTGAGAAAAGAAAATGGCCGCGTGAAATTAGCGAGTTTACCAAAAAGAGAGACCCGCACAGTAATGTACTTACTGCACACAATACAATGAGAGGCTCAAGTAAATTATTGTTACTTGAGCCGAAATACCTGGAGATGTCCTTGTAGGTGGTTTCCGGAGAGTATCCTGAAGAAGGAGTCCTTGCTTTGTCCACCAAAGAGAAGATGAGGTTGCCAGTGAGCGCGCCGGTTGCAAGATTGAAAGATTGCTGCAATATTATTGATTGCAACAATCGAGATGAGCTGGACCACAAGATCACTTCAACACAAAAACTCACAGGAAAAAACCAAGATAAAAAAGAGAGTTAACCCAAGAGAAGCTTAGATGAAATGTTGAGCGAGAATTCTCCACTGTGTGCTACGAGAAGCGCCAAGACGAGAAGTGAGAGAGAAGCAGCAAGCCCGCGCAAAGCCGACGGCGTCAGCTGCTGCAGCAACGCCAGTCAACCCAAGCTGCGCAAACGGCTGCGCGAGAGTTCCCAGCACCATGTAGTTCTGCGTGGACTAAGAGATGGCGCCACGCAGTCTACAACTATTGATTTTCTAACTCGACGATGTGAACGGAGCGAAATTATTGTTCGCTCCGCAACAGAGAGTGTAGAGGTATTTATGTCCAAGCTTCTGCACTGTACGCGCAACGGTATCCAAACAGAAGGCACCCGACTAATGCTACCATAAGAGATCTTACAGCAAGAGCACGTAATGGCCAGTTACACCGTCAACGACGTCGTCACGAATACAACGCTGATGATGTTCGTGTAATCGTTATTCTGGCATTAATACATGGAAACCCTCACATAAGCAGCTCACAGATTCAAAGAGAAACTGGAATACCCAAGCAAACAGTTTTATTTACTCTCAAAAGACTCAAATACCATGCGTACCATATTACTCTAACTCAAGCATTGACGCCTCTCGATTTTGTTCACCGCGTTCAATTCTGCAATTGGGCATTGCAAAGAATACAAGAAGACCCAGCGTTTTTCAACTATGTCATGTTCTCCGATGAAGCTACTTTTAAAAACACTGGTGAATTAAATCGTCATAATTGTCACTATTGGTCGGAAACAAATCCTCATTGGCATCGATCTGTCGATCACCAACACCGATGGAGTGTTATGGTTTGGTGTGGTATTTTAAATGGTTACTTGCAATGTTTTATTAAGTACAGTACCTCATTTTCAGAGGCGACTTAATTTATGTATTCAAGAAAATGGTGGTCATTTCGAACCGTTGCTTAATGGTTAAATTTTTATGAAGGCCTGGCAATGTAAAAATCAAGTACGCTCATACGTAATAAATACTCGGTATAGGGAGAATCTCGAAGACCCCGTGCTAATCAAACTATCAAACTGTAATGTTTTTAATATCTGTTGATTGTTGATTGTTGAATGTAACTTTTATAACTGAACCCAGTTTTTGAAACTTAATTTAAAATAAAAATACGTTGAAAATTAAAAGCGAGATTTTTTGGGTGCATTTTAGTATACTGTTTGTTTCCTGCTGTTCATTAATTTAGTTCATTCATTAAAGTAGCTGCAGCTACTAAAAAAACGAAAAATGATCAATAAAAATTTGAAAATTCTGCAGTTTACGATCCGTTTAACTTTTGTAACAAAGTTAAATATCTTCAATAAAATCAATGACTAAAATTTACACATGAGGTCGAAAATAAGGGTTTCTATTAAAAAAAAGGAGGGCCCGATTTGGGGGCTTGGGCCTTATTTTCTCCGACGCATTTTGTAGAAAATCTTAAACCAAGAAACTTTTCCAATGCATTTGCTGTACAAAAAATGCCTTTATTTCGAGAATAAAGCTGCTAAAGATAATTGGGCCTTACTGGGCCTTAGGGAGGCCCAAAAAAATTTCCAAAAAATAACTAAAAATCGTAAAATTTTCCGCTCTTTCTGAACCCAGGGTCAAAAATAGGGGTTTCTATTGAAAAAAAAGGACTTTGGGTCCGTAGGGCCCGATTTGGGGGCTTGGGCCTTATTTTCTCCGACGCATTTTGTAGAAAATCTTAAACCAAGAAACTTTTCCAATGCATGTGCTGTACAAAAAATGCCTTTATTTCGAGAATAAAGCTGCTAAAGATAATTGGGCCTTATTGGGCCTTAGGGAGGCCCAAAAAAATTTCCAAAAAATACCTAAAAATCGTAAAATTTTTCGCTCTTTCAGAATCTGAGGTCAAAAGTAGGGGTTCCTATTTAAAAAAACGGACTTTGGGTCCGTAGGGCCCAACGTAGGGCCCCGGGCCCAAAACCAAAGGATCCATTTTATTTCCCCCTCGAAACGAAACAACTTTTGTCTGAAAAATTTTTTCATCCGAGGCTTCAGTTTCGAGATAATCGCCCTTATAGATTAAAATTGTCCACCCTGTATACCTGTGAATACTCATATATCTACTCATATATATATACTAGGGGGGGGGGCAGTACCCCCCTGCTCGCTTCGCTCGCTAACCCCCCAGAATTTTATGCTTGAATCTACACTTGTACCTACGCTTATACACTTAATCTTGTGTCTACACGGAAAAAAAATCGACCGGATAGTTCTGTCGTAGGGTCTGACTGTATAAGCCCGTCAGGTGGCGCACCGGATCAGCTGGTGTAGGCAAGGAACAATCCTGTACGACAGACCGGATGACGGACAGGATTGTCCGGTGCGTCACCATACGGGCTTATACAGTCAGACCCACAACCCAATTATCCGGTCAATTTTTTTTCCGTGTACCTCTGTACCTACTCTGATACATACCATTGTTTCTACTTTTATAGCTTGTGACTACACCTGCACCTTATTTCGTGCCTATAGGCATAATGAGAGCAAAGGTATACCTTTGTTCTCACCTTTCATCTTACTCCAAACCCTTGTAACTACCCTTGTTCTTACCGTTGCACTTACGGCTTTTTATAACTAAGCTCTTACCCAGGAATATGCTCATGTTTATATATATATTTCTATCATGGTGATACATGTAGTTTGAATTTTTTTCATACTTTTATTTCTAATTCCAAGACTACTTTGTTCTAATCTTTGATCATACTTTCATTTCAATCCTTTGTTAAACATCTGTTTCTATGCTTTTACCGACTTATTATCGATCCACCCGAATAACTCGCTTGGGAAGGCCCAAATCGAAAAAAATGTAAAGACCAAAGTTTCATAATTTTTAGGGGCTAGTTCAATGGGCCTAACGAAATTGGGTCCGGGGCCTTATTTTGGGCCCTACGGACCCAAAGTCCAGTTTTTTAAATGGGAACCCCTATTTTTGACTCTGGATTCGAAAAGAGCGGGAAATTTTACGATTTTAAGGTATTTTTTGGAATTTTTTTTGGGCCTTACTGAGGCCCTGCAGGGCTCGATAAGGCCCATTTATCTTTGGCAGCCTTTTTCACGAGAAAAAAGCCTTTTTCGCTTATTACGTACATGAAGAAAGTTTATTCTTTTAAAATTTCTAACCGAATGGCCCCAAAAATATCGGGCCCCGGGGCCTCATTTCGGACCCTATGAACTCCAAATTGCAATTTAGGAACTAGCCAGAAAATTTTTGTACCCAGTTTCGAAAAAAGTGAAATATTTTAAGATTTTCAATTAATTATTGAAAAATTTTTTTTGGCTCTTTGAGGCCCCGCAAGACCTAATTATCAATAACCTCTGAAAGTGAAAAGATTTGCATTTCAGTAGAACACGAGTAGTGGGAGAGTTTCTTGAATCTAAATGATTGATCAGACGGGCCTGAAAAAATATGGTCTTGGGTCGTAATGACCTTTAATTTATTTTTTTAAATGTAAACTAACTAACTTAGAAGTTTTGACTTAAGTTAAATTTACGTTTCTGTAAAAATAAAAATTTTACCAATCTTTCTTTTAGTATTACATCACCAAGGAACAATGAGAGGTCCCCTTGCCTCTCACGATGGGGTGCTTGCTTAACGTGAGTCCCCTTGCCACTCACGATGGGGTGCTTGCTTAACGTGAGTCCCCTAGCCTCTCACGTGAAACCTTTTTATTCAATCAACGATGTAAATGTTCAAAGTTTCCTCCATAAGCTTCAAGGCACCAATTCAAACGTCTTTGAAAATGTCGCACCGTTCTTAGCAATACTTCTCTCGGAATCGCGTTGCAAGCTTGTCGAATTCTGTTTATCATGTCCGCTCTTGTTGTTGGGCGTTGGGCGTACACTACGTTCTTTAGAAATCCCCATAAGTAAAAGTCAGGAGAGGTCAAATCTGGTGAGCGTGCTGGCCAGTTAACGGGTCCTCCTCGTCCAATCCATCTTCCCTCATAATTGTGGTTTAAAAACTCTGTGACAATATTAGAAAAATGAGGTGGAGCCCCATCTTGTTGTATCCATATCCTTAGTCTGGTTGCCAGATCAACATTTTCCAGAAGTATTGGCAATTGATCCCTAAGTAACTCTAAATAAGTATGCCTATTGACAGTAGCATCGAAAAAATAAGGGCCGACTAAATAACCATTTACTATGCCACACCATACCATAATGCTCCAGCGGTTCTGTCGATTCACAGGTCTGTACCAATGGGGAT
Source organism: Encarsia formosa (assembly GCA_038277355.1). Taxonomy (NCBI): domain Eukaryota; kingdom Metazoa; phylum Arthropoda; class Insecta; order Hymenoptera; family Aphelinidae; genus Encarsia; species Encarsia formosa. The sequence continues at coordinate 69,511,927 of CM076186.1, read as the reverse complement.
TTTCATTTGACCAATAATGACAATTATGTCTGTTAAGAGTTCCGTCGTTCTTAAAAGTAGCCTCGTCTGAAAAGAGCACGTACTTGAAGAAATCAGGATCCTCTGCTATCCTCGCTAAAGCCCAGTTGCAGAAGTTAATTCTCAATCCAGTATGAATTGGCTGTAACTCATGAACTAAAGTTATATGGTACGGTCGGTATCTAAGTTTTTGAAGAATGCGTATCACTGTTCTTTGTGGGATTCCGATTTCTTGTTCAATTTGACGACTGCTGATATGAGGATCAAGATGTGTCATGGCTAAGACCACCAAAACTCGAGGATCATTTTCATTATACTCGTGACGTCTGCGTTGACGAGTAAGATGTCCACCACGAGCTCTGTCCGTTAAGCGACGTATTGTTGCATGGTTCGGATGACGTCTTAAAGGGAAACGTTCAGCATATCGACGTGCCGCTGCTCGATAGTTATTTTGACATTCACCAAGGATAAGCAGTATATCCACTATCTCGTTAGCTGGATAATCAGCCATGTTTAAGATTAAAATTAATAGAAAAACAATAATAATCACTAAATCGAGATAAATCTTAGTAAAGTTAATAAGAGCACAAATAACTCACTCACTTACTCACTCACTTACTTTTTGTTATTTATTTTTACTTAAAGACACCAATAAAATAAAAAATAAGTTTAATTTGTATGTATGAACTGTAGACGGCGCAAAACTCGCTCATTTAAAAATGGAAAAGTTTGTTAAATTTTGTAAAATTTTATGATATTTTATTAAATAGTCGATTTTTACTGCTTATAACTCTGAAAATCTAGTTTTTTATTTGCTTCACGTGATTACATTTTGACATTCACCAAGAATCAGCAGTATTTCAACGATTTCATTAACCGTATAATCAGCCATCATAAGAATTAAAGTGAAAATAAAAGTTGCAACTAATTTTAATACGTTATTGATGAAATCTTGGTAATGAAAAAATCTCTGTTTCAGTGCAGTTCGTAAATAATATCCACTTGAGTAAGATTTTTTTTAAATTGTTAGATGTATGAAATTTACTTTTATGTTAAGACACACAGGCTCATCAGGTTTTTTAGCCGTTTCAGTTCGGGGAACTAATTTTTCACGCATGGCCTTTAAAGTTTTTAGAACTAGCGGCTTGAGAGTTTCTTTATTTATGCAGTGGTTTAGAGACTTCCAGGTCATAACAGACATTAAATTAGGAATTGCCAGAAAAAAAAATTCCTGAGACCCATAGGGCCCAAAATAAGGCCCCGGGCCCAATCTTTTTGGGGCCATTCGGTTAGAAACTTTAAAAGAATAAACTTTCTTCATGTACGTAATAAGCGAAAAAGGCTTTTTTCTCGTGAAAAAGGCTGCCAAAGATAAATGAGCCTTATCGAGCCCTGCAGGGCCTCAGTAAGGCCCAAAAAAAGTTCCAAAAAATACCTAAAAATCGTAAAATTTCCCGCTCTTTTCGAATCCGGAGTCAAAAATAGGGGTTCCCATTTAAAAAACTGGACTTTGGGTCCGTAGGGCCCAAAATAAGGCCCCAGACCCATATTCGTTAGGCCCATTGAACTAGCTCCTAAAAATTATGAAACTTTGGTCTTTACATTTTTTTCGATTTGGGCCTTCCCAAGCGAGTTATTCGGGTGGATCGATTAAAATGACTCACCCTGTATATACCCTTTACCTTTGCGCTACGTTCAGAGTTCATATTCATTTAAACTTTTGTGGTTATAGATTCATTGGTTTTGTTTCAGTTTGTATACTAATAATTATTATTTTCATGATTATAATCGAATAATTTCGAACACTTGATTACATAATTATTTTTTCATCAAATCTATTCTCTAGATGTTTTAATTGAATTGTAATATGAAAATTAAAAATAAAAATTCAAATTTTAAATTTTGTTCTTCAACCAATCACATCACGAGTAAAATGCTGACATTCTTTTTAGGTTCTCTCTTTTATCTTTGGATATTAGTTAATTTTTTTAATGCTTCGTAGTTACTTTTTAAATTTCTTCTATATATAGATAGCTGATAACTTGTATCAAAAATTGGCGATGTGGGTAGAAACTGATAACATATATCAAAAATGGGGGGCATGAGTAAAAAAAAGGGCATGGGGGGCTGATTAGAAAAGGGTCTAATTTATTAGCACGGGAAAAAAAAGCAAACGCACGGGAAATTTTAGGTCAAATTCACGGGAAAAAAGACATTTGCACGGAAAAATAAGTGATCGAACGGGAAAGAAAATAAATGCACGGGAAAAAAATACTTGAGCGGAAGTTAAATGTATTTAACGAGAAAAAAAATATATTGAATGGGAGTAGAATTAACATTGCGCGGGAAAAAAATGTATTAAACGGCAATAGATTTGATCTCGCACGGGAAAACGTCATATAGTTTCTAGTGAATCGATTATCCCACGATTCGATTCGATTTACTATTGCACCTGCCACACTTACCCAGTTAATAAATTTTGTTTCCTGCCCTATAAGTCACTTTGTTGCAAGATAATTTATAGTACCCCTGGTCACTCTAACCACAAAATCAAATCTTTGATGCGTGTTTTCGGAGACTCGTACTATAAAATAGTATATAGTACGAGTGCAGTACGTCAACAGGGCTTATTAAGAACCTCGTGCTGTGCTTCGCTACGTACTTGGGTCCTTAAAACCACCCCGGTGACGATGCTGCACCTGTACCATAATAAACTATTTTAAGTGCATTTATTATTCTACCTACGAGAACGTGCTATTATATATGATATCTTTGTTATTTACTTCGTTGTAATCTAATTTTAAGTGCATTTAATTATCTATTTATGCGAACGTGTTACCATATATTTGTATCACTCGATGTACTTGTCAAGCGACCAAATAACGTTATACTCCAAGGCCGAAATAAAAACCTTATACAGTCAGTCAGTCAGGGTTGGATAAGTTTTTTTGGATCATCGATTGCGGAAACTTTGGAAATTGCTTTCTGGTACCGAATGATGAGCAAAATCATCAATAATTTTTCTAAATGGTCCTTTTTTCGATTATCCACACAAAATGTTTGAATTATTTTTGTTTTTCAAATAATTTTCAAACAATTTGTGTTCAAAGCCCATTGCACTCCGAGACATGTGTATCCTCGCATGTTTTTGTCTCTTTATGAACTTAAAGGGAAAAATATTTTCAAATCTTAACTCAAAAAGTATAAATCTAAACAATTTAAATTTCAAACCTCGGAAAATGCTAAAAAGTACTTCTAGTAACAAATTATTCCTGTTAAATTTTTTGAGTTTGGATTTGAATTTAAGTTGGTTCAGATCTTCTTTATATTGAATATTGAATCAATTGGGATGTGTCTTGAGTTTAATTTTTTTTTTTTATTTTAACAAAGAACTTTTGAAGAAACGATAAGTCGAAAGGTTAGATCAATAAGATAAATCTCGTCTATACTGTGCAATAATATACGGATATACCTTATTGATCTAACCTGTCGACTAGGAAAGATATTTTCGACCGAACAAATTATATTATAGATTTTTAAAAGTATTTTTGGAAAAACCTCGGCCACGATTATTTTGGTCAATGTTCTTTTCACAGGTATCACGATACTGTTACTGCTTCAATAAGGCATGTTCAACAACGAATATTAATGCACAACGTAGTCAATATTTATCTCATTGATCTAAATGTAGTACACAGTAAATTTCGTTAAAAATTTTATATTATTTTTTTTCAACAATCCACTTTGTTATTAGGTAGGGTCCCTGTACCTAATATGCCCCCCCCCCCCCCTGTGCCTGTTATTTTGATTATGCTCGATATACGGCATTTCTACAATTAGGTAGGAAGAAGTCAAAAACACTGAATTATGAAGTTTTGAGTTGTTTTGAACATTTGAAAATTATTTTTGCGCACGCCTTATAGCTAAAACTAGTTTCGTATACCTTCGTTATTATTTTACGTTGTAATTAAATGGTCTGCCAAAAGATTTAGACTCACCTGACCGAAATTTTCATAAGTAGCTTCGATTCGTAATTGTTTCAGCTTTAAAACGTGATTTTAGTTTTTTTCAACTCGTTTTCTAACGGCTTTTATTCTTAAATAACTTTTTATTCTGCAGTGTACCTAATATGGCCCCCCACAAATTAGTAGAAATACCGATATTTCATAGATTTGCTTTTATTTTGCGTGGTATAAAAATTTCATAAAGTAGTATTTGGAATATCGTTTTAATTTAGTGTGTAAAATTTTAAAAGAAGCTGTTAAAGTATACACAATTTATTCGCAATTAATAGATTACTTCAAAGGGGCCATATTAGGTACACAAATTTTTGGTGTCTTAAAAAAACGTGTTTTGGTAAATCCTCTGGCATTTCAAGCTCATTGATCAAAATCGAACGCGTAAGGTCTCATTTTAAAGACCTTGAATTAACCTGACACGTCAAAAAATATTGATTTGATTCGCCACAACGTCGATTCTCGCTTAGGGAGTCATATTAGGTACTTCTACCTTGCTTATTTTTTGTATATACTAACGAAACGGATTTGCTAAAAGTTGAAAGAACGTACGGAATTACTGAGTCAAACTATTTTTTTTTTTATAATGCTTTATTCAGCAGACAAAAAAGACCGTCCATAATAATTTCTTACTAGAAGTACTTTTTAGCATTTTCCGAGGTTTGAAATTTAAATTGTTTAGATTTATACTTTTTGAGTTAAGATTTGAAAATATTTTTCCCTTTAAGTTCATAAAGAGACAAAAACATGCGAGGATACACATGTCTCGGAGTGCAATGGGCTTTGAACACAAATTGTTTGAAAATTATTTGAAAAACAAAAATAATTCAAACATTTTGTGTGGATAATCGAAAAAAGGACCATTTAGAAAAATTATTGATGATTTTGCTCATCATTCGGTACCAGAAAGCAATTTCTAAAGTTTCCGCAATCGATGATCCAAAAAAACTTATCCAACCCTGACTGACTGACTGTATAAGGTTTTTATTTCGGCCTTGGAGTATAACGTTATTTGGTCGCTTGACAAGTACATCGAGTGATACAAATATATGGTAACACGTTCGCATAAATAGATAATTAAATGCACTTAAAATTAGATTACAACGAAGTAAATAACAAAGATATCATATATAATAGCACGTTCTCGTAGGTAGAATAATAAATGCACTTAAAATAGTTTATTATGGTACAGGTGCAGCATCGTCACCGGGGTGGTTTTAAGGACCCAAGTACGTAGCGAAGCACAGCACGAGGTTCTTAATAAGCCCTGTTGACGTACTGCACTCGTACTATATACTATTTTATAGTACGAGTCTCCGAAAACACGCATCAAAGATTTGATTTTGTGGTTAGAGTGACCAGGGGTACTATAAATTATCTTGCAACAAAGTGACTTATAGGGCAGGAAACAAAATTTATTAACTGGGTAAGTGTGGCAGGTGCAATAGTAAATCGAATCGAATCGTGGGATAATCCATTCACGAGAAAATATATGACGTTTTCCCGTGCGAGATCAATTCTATTGTCGTTTAATAAATTTTTTTTCCCGTGCAATGTTAATTCTACTCCCATTCAATATATTTTTTTTCTCGTTTAATACATTTAACTTCCGCTCAAGTATTTTTTTCCCGTGCATTTATTTTCTTTCCCGTTCGATCACTTATTTTTCCGTGCAAATGTCTTTTTTCCCATGAATTTGACCTAAAATTTCCCGTGCGTTTGCTTTTTTTCCCGTGCTAATAAATTAGACCCTTTTCTAATCCCTTTTTTTTACTTATATATTTACCCCCCATTTTTGATATATGTTATCAGTTTCTACCCACATCGCCAATTTTTGATACAAGTTATCAGCTATGTATCTATAGAAGAAATTTAAAAAGTAACTACGAAGCATTAAAAAAATTAACTAATATCCAAATATAAAAGAGAGAACCCAAAAGGAATGTCAGCATTTTATTCGTGATGTGATTGGTTGAAGAACAAAATTTAAAATTTGAATTTTTATTTTTAATTTTTATATTACAATTCAATTAAAACATCTAGAGAATAGATTTGATGAAAAAATAATTACGTAATCAAGTTTTCGAAATTATCCGATTATAATCATGAAAATAATAATTATTAGTATACAAACTGAAACAAAACCAATGAATCTATAACCACAAAAGTTTAAATGAATATGAACTCTGAACGTAGCGCAAAGGTAAAGGGTATATATATCTTATTGTCCATTAATTTAGATGAAGCTTCGACAAAACTTGTTTTAGATCATATAATACAATTGTGCGTGCGCTTCGCTTAGAGAGCTTCAAGGTTTGGCAAGAGGGTAGGTACATCGGTAGATTCAAAAGTGGGTAAGTGCTTACCTACAAAGGTTTGTACAGGATCGAAAACAATAGTATAAAAGATGTTAGTTTCAGGGTTAGATATTGAGAAAAAAAAAAAAAAAGTACAACATACGTTCAAAGTTACAAATTGAAGTATGAAAATAATAACAAAGTGAAAGAGGCTACACATGGCTGGAAACTGGTGTCGTAAGATAAACTTCGATATTAATCAAGATAGGTTGATTGGGACAGACCTACGTAGACAAAGCGTTGATAACAAATGTAAAAGGATGTAGGAAATATTTGTCAAAAAAGTTAAAGAGCTTATATATATATATATGATATCTTTGTTATTTATTTCGTTGTAATCTAATTTTAAGTGCATTTAATTATCTATTCATGCGAACGTGTTACTATATATTTGTATCACTCGATGTACTTGTCAAGCCACCAAATAGGGTTATACCCCAAGGCCGAAATAAAAACCTTATACAGTCAGTCAGTCAGGGTTGGATAAGTTTTTTTGGATCATCGATTGCGGAAACTTTGGAAATCGCTTTCTAGTACCGAATGATGAGCAAAATCATCAATAATTTTTCTAAATGGTCCTTTTTTTCGATTATCCACACAAAATGTTTGAATTGTTTTTGTTTTTTAAATAATTTTCAAACAATTTGTGTTCAAAGCCCATTGCACTCCTAGACATGTGTATCCTCGCATGTTTTTGTCTCTTAATGAACTTTAAGAGAAAAATATTTTCAAATCTTAGCTCAAAAAGTGTAAATCTGAACATTTTATATTTCAAACCTCGGAAAATACTAAAAAGTACTTCTAGTAACAAATTATTCCTGTTCAAATTTTTCGAGTTAAGACTTGAATTTAAATTGGTTGAAATCTTCTTTATATTAAATATTGAATCAATTGGGATGTGTCTTGACCGAACAAATTATAGTATAGATTTGTAAAAGTATCTTTGATGGATTTTTGGAAAAACCTCGGTCAGGATTATTTTGGTCAATGTCCTCATTACAGGCATCACAATTACTGTTACTGCTTCAATAAGGTATGATCAACAACGAATATTAATGCACAACGTAGTCAATATTTATCTCATTGTTCTAAATGTAGTACACAGTAAATTTCGTTTAAAATTTTTATCTTATTTTTTTTCAATAATCCACTTTGTTATTAGGTAGGGTCCCTGTACCTAATATGGGCTCCCCTGTTATTTTGAATATACTCAAGGTCAATTCACAATAAAATACCTCAAGTGATTTTGAATTTAGTCGTTCCGTAGACACTATTGTGTCAGCTTGAAAGTTAACAAAATTAACTTTTGAGCGTTTTTTAAATAAATTTGTTCAAAATACATATTATAAAATTAGCCAAAAATTACCTTTGCAGTACGTTAAACCTCATATTTTTTTAATTTTTCGTAAGTTTTAGCTGCAATAAACTTCAAATTTCATGAATTTTAAATAAATATAAATGCCGATGAAAAGCATAATAAAGGTGGGGGTCTACATTGTATGGTCAAATAAGAAAAAAAATTGTGCTTTTTAAGGAAATTGTTCAATTTTAAATATTTTCGTGAATCAAGTGGTTAAAAAACAAAAATTTACGCACACTAATAATAAAAACCGATCACCGACCGACGCAAATAATTGATTATGAAGTACTTTTCAATTTTTATAAATTTAAAAATGGCGTAAAACTCAAGTTTGTATTTAAATTTAATTTTTGAATCTAATATTGATAATTTTAATTCACTGTTTGGGAAAGCTTCCTGAATGGTGTACTGAAATTCAGTACACCATGTTAAAAGTAATTATTTTGGACGGTCTTTTTTGTCTGCTGAATAAAGCATTATAAAAAAAAAAATAGTTTGTCTCAGTAATTCCGTACGTTCTTTTAACTTTTAGCAAATCCGTTTCGTTAGTATATACAAAAAATAAGCAAGTACCTAATATGACTCCCTAAGCGAGAATCGACGTTGTGGCGAATCAAATCAATATTTTTTGACGTGTAAGGTTAATTCAAGGTCTTTAAAATGAGACCTTACGCGTTCGATTTTGATCAATGAGCTTGAAATGCCTGAGGATTTACCAAAACACGTTTTTTTAAGACACCAAAAATTTGTGTACCTTATATGGCCCCTTTGAAGTAATCTATTAATTGCGAATAAATTGTGTATACATTAACAGCTTCTTTTAAAATTTTACACACTAAATTAAAACGATATTCCAAATACTACTTTATGAAATTTTTATACCACGCAAAATGAAAGCAAATCTATGAAATATCCGTATTTCTACTAATTTGTGGGGGGCCATATTAGGTACACTGCAGAATAAAAAGTTATTTAAGAATAAAAGCCGTTAGAAAACGAGTTGAACAAAAACTAAAATCACGTTTTAAAGCTGAAACAATTACGAATCGAAGCTACTTATGAAAATTTCGGTCAGGTGAGTCTAAATCTTTTGGCAGACCATTTAAATACAACGTAAAATAATAACGAAGGTATACGAAACTAGTTTTAGCTATAAGGTGTGCGCAAAAATAATTTTCAAATGTTCAAAACAACTCAAAACTTCATAATTCAGTGTTTTTGACTTCTTACTACTTAATTGTAGAAATGCCGTATATCGAGCATATTCAAAATAACAGGAGCGGGGGGGGGGGGGGCATATAAGGTACAGGGACCCTACTTAATAACAAAGTGGATTGTTGAAAACAAATAATATAAAAATTTTAAACGAAATTTACTGTGTACTGCATTTAGATCAATGAGATAAATATTGACTACGTTGTGCATTAATATTCGTTGTTGAACATGCCTTATTGAAGCAGTAACAGTATCGTGATACCTGTAAAAAGAACATTGACCAAAATAATCGTGGCCGAGGTTTTTCCAAAAATACTTTTAAAAATCTATAATATAATTTGTTCGGTCGAAAATATCTTTCCTAGTTGACAGGTTAGATCAATAAGGTATATCCGTATATTATTGCACAGCATAGACGAGATTTATCTTATTGATCTAACCTGTCGACTTATCGTTTCTTCAAAAGTTCTTTGTTAAAATAAAAAAAAAAAATTAAACTCAATACACATCCGTGTGTGAAAAATAAATTTTATAGAGTTAGGAAGTTTTTTTAATCACAAATTTCATGTTTAGAAGGACAATAATTGATGCATTTATCGCCACGTAATAAAAGTTTTTGCGCGCACGCGGAGATCTAAAGTTTTTGCGCTTACGCGGAGTACCTAAGTTTGCGCGCATGCGGGATAATTTAGTTTGTGAGTACGCGGAACACCTAAGTTGCGCGTACGCGCAAATTTTTGTTTGAAAGGGTAAGTTTGCGCCTACGTGGAGACTCCTCCGCGTACGCGCACGCGTACATACATGAATACATACATGAATATATTTGGATGATAATTACAGACTAAAAAAAATGAAAAATAAATAAATAAGGATTTAAAGTTTAACAAGAATTTTTTAAATAAAATTTTACAATTTATTAAAAAGAAAAAATTACTCCATTATAAATTTAATTTTTCAGAAAATAAAATCTTTTTTTCATTTTTTTTAAATTAAAAACTTGGATTTTTCTAATTAATCTTATAATGAAATTTTTAAAATTAATGAATTCAAATTTTAAAATCTTATATAGTTTAATTATACCATTAAAAAAGAATTATTAAATTAAGAAAATATACAAAACTTGTAACAAAACATTAAAAATGGGGGGCGGGGAAAAAAAAGGGCGTGGGATGGGCGGGCGGGAGGCGTGATTGGAAAATCATAGGATAATTCAAAACTCATAGAAAGAAGCATATTTCGGTACACTTTTACGGTTAGTTAAGCACTTTTTTGAGAGGCTTGTGGGGGGCGGGTTGGGGGCGTGGCGGGGGGCGTGAGAAAGGAAAAACAACTATATAATATAGTAAGATAGGGGGGGTACCCCCCTGCTCGCTTCGCTCGCCAACCCCCCAGAATTTTATGCTTGAATCTACACTTGTACCTACGCTTATACACATACTCTTGTGTCTACCTCTGTACCTACCCTGATACATGCCATTGTTTCTACTTTTATAGCTTGTGACTACACCTGCACCTTATTTCGTGCCTACCTTTGTTCTCACCTTTCATCTTACTCCAAACCCTTGTAACTACCCTAGTTCTTACCGTTGCACTTACTGCTTTTTATAACTAAGCTCTTACCCAGGAATATGCTCATGTTTATATATATATTTCTATCATGGTGATAACTGTAGTTTGAATTTTTTTTCATGCTTTTATTTCTAATTCTAAGACTACTTTGTTCTAATCTTTGATCATACTTTCATTTCAATCCTTTTTTAAACATCTGTTTCTACGCTTTTACCGACTTATTTTCGTCTTTTTATTTATTAACCTTCCCTGCTTTATAACCTTGCTACTATCCACGTCTGTTGAGTATTGTTTTCCGACTCTCTTTACTACGTCTGTTGATTTTTTTTACTTCCTACATATTATGAATCTTCATCAAGTAGATACCAACTCAATCCAATACTTCCTACAAATGTTAATAATCTTGTGCTTACTACCTATTTTTTACTCAAGCTTCTAACGCCGAGCCTTCTACACATGCATTTGTTTCTACATCTGTTTCTACTCCCATGCTAACTCTAGTTCTTTATTTATTTATTTTTTTAATTTTCTACACTGAATCTAGCCTTGTGCATAATCTTTTTTATCCTCTTGTACTCACTATTCTAAATAACCCTATAACAAACCTTGTTCATAACATTGTTTCAAACTTGATAACTACTGTGGTAACTTCATTGTACCTACTGCCGTACCCGGACTTGTCATTACGTTTGTAACTTTGAACCTACGCTTAACATTCTTGCTTAATATTGTTTCTATCTCTTTCATATTAATCTACTTGCTTAAATTTTGATGTTTGCTGTTGTTTTTTCTTTTTTTCATGCTTTGGTCTCTAACTTTGAATCTTTGTTCTCATCTTTGTGAAAACTATCTTTTCTATTGTTCTTCTCAAATTTTTTTGTAATTGCAATCGTGAAACTAATCATCTTCATACAATTTAGCCCACACAGCTCTTTGACTTTTTTGACAAATATTTCCTACATCCTTTTACATTTGTTATCAACGCTTTTTCTACGTAGGTCTGTCCCAATCAACCTATCTTGATTAATATCGAAGTTTATCTTACGACACCAGTTTCCAGCCATGTGTAGCCTCTTTCACTTTGTTATTATTTTCATACTTCAATTTGTAACTTGGAACGTAAGTTGTACTTTTTTTTTTTTTTTTTTTTTTTTTTCAACATCTAACCCTGAAACTAACATCTTTTATACTATTGTTTTCGATCCTGTACAAACCTTTGTAGGTAAACACTTACCCACTTTTGAATCTACCGATGTACCTACCCTCTTGCCAAACCTTGAAGCTCTCTAAGCGAAGCGCACGCACAATTGTATTATATGATCTAAAACAAGTTTTGTCGAAGCTTCATCTAAATTAATCAACAATAAGTTATATATACCCTTTACCTTTGCGCTACGTTCAGAGTTCATATTCATTTAAACTTTTGTGGTTATAGATTCATTGGTTTTGTTTCAGTTTGTATGCTAATAATTAGTATTTTCATGATTACATATAATCGGATAATTTCGAACACTTGATTACATAATTATTTTTTCATCAAATCTATTCTCTAGATGTTTTAATTGAATTGTAATATAAAAATTAAAAATAAAAATTCAAATTTTAAATTTTGTTCTTCAACCAATCACATCACGAATAAAATGCTAACATTCTTTTTGGGTTCTCTCTTTTATCTTTGGATATAAGTTAATTTTTTTAATGCTTCGTAGTTACTTTTTTAATTTCTTCTATAGATACATAGCTGATAACTTGTACTTAACGCTATATGCCTAGAAAAAAGTGCGGGAGAGCGGACTGCGGAGGCAATCGAGTGCGCGCGTGATATAAGATGAATGCGTGTACTTGCATACCTTAAAATAACTCAATTTTATTATTATTATTTAAATAAACCAAATAACCCATTTCTATTTGACTTTTAAACTTTCTTTTAATTGCTTAACCCATTAAGTCCCAGGATTTTTTAAATTTTTCTTATACTTTGAGCTCTGGAATTTTGATGAAAACGATAAAAAATATTTTCAAAAAGACCATATACAACTATTTTCGGGTATGCTCTACACGATGGTGTAGTTTAAAAAAATCAAAAATGTCATTTTCAATTGTTAATTAACAAATTAAAAAAAAAAACTCAATTTTTTGCTGCATTTTTTTTTTTTTTATGAATTCTTTCAGTTGGATTTTTTTTTTTTTTTCAAAAGATTTTCAGAATTTAGAGGTTTTAGTAGAGCAGACAAATACAATATGATTAAGATGTTTCAATGTAATAATACGTATTATTTTGTAATATTTTCAAATTATTTATTATGTAATTGAGAGAATTTTTTATTATATTTAAAAAAAAAATTTTTTATTATATTTAAAAAAAAAAATTAAGAATTTGCACAAATCTTTTAAAGAGATTTTGATTTTTTTTTTTTTTTTTTTTTTTTTAACAGTGAGGAATCGAACCCATATCACTCACACTATTTGATAAGCAATTTACCCACTAGACCAGGGTATATTTAAATTTTCCCAAACCAAAAAATAGTTTTTAACTATATCTATTGATATATTATTCCAAGTACCAGCCTACCTTGCAAAATGAATAAACGAAATTCATTTGCTCAAATCTTTAGCGCACAAGTTTTAATCTGAAATCGAATCGTCACTCATTTCGAAATCTTCGAGCAAAAGGGAACCTTAATGATTCGTGAGTTTATATAGTTTAATTATATCATTTATTTTCTTAATTTAATAATTCTTTTTTACAAAACTTGTAACAAAACACTAAAAATGGGGGGCGGGGAAAAAAAGGGTGGGGGGGGGGGCGTGATTGAAAAATCATAGGACAATTCAAAACTCATAGAAATAAGCATATTTCGGTACACTTTTACGGTTAGTTAAGCACTTTTTGAGAGGCCTGTGGGGGGCAGGGGAGGGCGGGCAAGGAGCGTGGGGGGGGGGCGTGAGAGAGGAAAAACAACTATATAATATAGTAAGATATATACCACATGAAAAATTTCTAAAGTAACAATACACCCTCTTTCAGTGCAATCACGCGCAATCCTCCCACGTATTAAAAAAAAAAAAAAACCAAAATAACCCATCTTTTTTTTCCAAAATAACCCATCACTTTTTTTGGAACTTGGTTTTACCTGGAATTCGAGTTTTTGATTTTGAAATGTCATGTCTTATCCTGACTGTCTGGATAATTTCAAAATATCCGAATAGTACCAGGTGTATATATAAAATGTCTGGATAATAACCAGCACATATATTTATAGGTATACACCGCACTGACTTGGGTTAGTTCGGGTCTAACTCAAAAGTTGGATTGAATAAATTTATGAGTAAACAAAAAGTAACCTCCCCTGCTGTATTGGCTTCTTGCACGAGGAATGGGGGAACGCTGGCGAGCAGATGCCAAGCGGTTTTGTAGGCTTTCTTCCCATTTGAGTGAACGTAAGAATTCAAAAAATAGTAGTTTTCAAATTAATATATGTGAAAAATTACTGGAAAGTAAGTTTTTTTAGAACATGCGAGGGAGTGAATTCCTCGTAAATTTATTTTCCTACCTGGCAGTGTCGAGTCACTTGGGAAAACAACAAATTAATTAAATTGTTTGTTTACTTCTCCCAGGTGATAACAGCGCCGCGTCCACTCGCAGCTGAGGCCGACCACGTGGTGACGGCCGCTGTCAGCTGAATGCTGCTGCAGCAGCGCGGACACACGGCGGGCGCATGGCACACACACAAACACACACACACATGATCAACACCCGGGAGCGCTCTCCCGGCCAAGGACGCACACGAACGGTACACACACACACACACACACGCAGGTCACGACTCTCCGTCCGGGAGACTCTGGCGACGGAGGAGAGGCGCGGCGTTTTTTTTCAGGCAGACGACGCGAGACTAGACTGCGTCTGCAGGCGCGTGCGTGCACCACACGCGAGAGACATAGACGCGAGTGTAAGTGTAACTATTGAGACGGGAATCATTCAACCTTCGAATAGTGAGTGGAAAAGCGCACCGGTAATCATAAAGAAAGGTGATGGAGATTACAGGTTTTGCATAGATTACAGAGATGTAAATAAGGTTTCTCGCAAGGAAGCGTATGCCTTACCCAGTGTAAACACGGTGTTAGACAAGTTGTGGAAGGCCAGGTATATATGTAAGATGGATTTAAAGCAGGCGTACTTTCAAATTCCCATGGATCCTGCGAGTCGCAACTATACAGCTTTCGCGGTTCTAGGGAAAGGATTGTTCGAATTTTTGCGAATGCCTTTTGGTCTTTCAAATGCCCCAAGAACTTACCAAAGACTGATAGACGCGTTATTTGGCCCAGATGTAGAACCAAATGTGTTTGCCTACTTAGATGATATAATCATCATTGCCCTCACATTTATGGAGTTACTGTATTGGGTAGAGTTCGTGCTGAGGAGGTTGACAGAAGCTGGTTTCGTAGTGAACGCAAAGAAATGTGAGTTTTGTTGCTCACGAGTGAAATTCTTGGGTTATTTGCTGGATGCGGAAGGGTTGAGACCTGATCCAGAAAAGGTAGACCCTATTCTGAGGATTCCCGCGCCAAAGGGGATAAAAGGTTGGAGAAGTTTCCTCGGCGTCATTAACTGGAACGGCCGATTCATAGAACATGAGTCAGAGATCAAAATTCCACTGACCAGACTGACGTCAAAGAAATTCTCTTGGAAGTGGGGAACTGAAGAGCAGGAAGCTTTTGAAACTCTGAAAAAGGCACTCAAAGAAGCTCCAGTGTTAGCGAGACCAGATTTCACACTACCATTCACGGTCCAAACCGATGCCAGCCGAGATTCAATTGGAGCGATTTTAACCCAAGACTTTGAAGATGGTGAACATCCTATCTGCTTTGTCAGCCGCACGTTGAAAAATCATGAGAAAAACTACACAGTGTCGGAGAAAGAAATGGTGGCTGTCAAATTCGGCATTGAGAAGTTCAGGCCGTATATCGAAGGTACGCATTTTACAGTATTAACCGATCACAGTGCCTTGAAGTATACTTGAAAACCTGAAGGATCCGACTGGTAGACTGGCAAGGTGGGCTTTGGTTTTACAGCAATGGGATTTTATGATCGTTCATCGCAAAGGTGTTAATCACTACTTGCCCGACTGGTTGTAAAGGAGTTATGATGTAGACGAGGTAGGAGAAATTGTAGAGAGTGTAGATCCGTGGTATGTCAAGAAATTGGAAGTGGTTAGACAGTATCCGGACAAGTATAAAGAATGGAAGGTAGACGGAGAATTACTTTACTATTACCGCAGAGATAAGTTGTTGGATCCAGTGTCAAACAACGAGGAAGGTTGGAAAATGGTAATTCCAACGGACCAAAGAGAGAGAATTCTTCACGATGCTCATTGTCTGACGTCGTCAGGACATCTGGGCCGAAATAAGACCTACAACAGGGTGGCCGGAGAATATTATTGGCCGGGCATTTGGCACGACGTCCAGAACTACATATATGAATGCGAACTCTGTCTGCAGTACAAGGTCTCTCAACTGGGACCGCAGGGACTCATGGGCAGGCGAATAGTGGAACGGCCTTGGGCAGTGGTTTCAGCCGACTTGATGGAGTTTCCAATGAGCAAAATTCAAAACAAATACATCTTGGTGTTCCAGGACTTATTTACGCGATGGGTGGAGCTGAAACCTCTGCGTACTGCTACAGGGAAGAGCATAGCGAGAGCTTTTGAAGAATTAATCTTGTTCCGTTGGGAAACCCCCGATTTCTTCCTGTCGGACAATGGCAAGGAGTTTCAAAATAAAGATCTGGATAAACTCCTGAAAGAATTCGGTATAAAGAGAGCTTTGATCCCACCGTATCACCCGCAGTCAAATCCAGTAGAGAGGAGTAATAGGACGCTCAAGGTCATGATCGCCATCTTCGTGGAACACGATTATCGAACTTGGGACCAACATTTACATGAGTTCAGGCACATGGTGAACACGGCGATACAAAGTTCAATAAAGGTTTCCACAGCGTATCTGAACTTTGGTAGACAACCGCAACCTGTCAATCTGGACGCGGAAGGGTTGAGACCTGATCCAGAAAAGGTAGACCCTATTCTGAGGATTCCCGCGCCAAAAGGGATGAAAGGTTTGAGGAGTTTCCTCGGCGTCATTAACTGGTACGGCCGATTCATAGAACATGAGTCAGAGATAAAAATTCCACTGACCAGATTGACGTCGAAGAAATTCCCTTGGAAGTGGGGAACTGAAGAGCAGGAAGCTTTTGAAACTCTGAAAAAGGCACTCAAAGAAGCTCCAGTGTTAGCGAGACCAGATTTCATGCTACCTTTCACGGTCCAAACCGATGCCAGCAAAGATTCAATTGGAGCGGTTTTGACCCAAGACTTTGAAGACGGAGAACATCCCATTTGTTTTGCCAGCCGTATGCTAAAAAACCATGAGAAAAACTACACAGTGTCGGAAAAAGAAATGGTGGCTGTTAAATTTGGCATCGAAAAATTCAGGCCGTATATTGAGGGTACTCATTTTACGGTAATAACCGATCACAGTGCTTTGAAGTATCTCAAAAACCTGAAGGATCCGACTGGTAGACTGGCAAGATGGGCTTTGTTTTTACAACAATGGGATTTCACGATAATTCATCGCAAAGGTGCTAATCATTACTTGCCTGACTGGTTGTCAAGGAGTTATGATGTAGACGAGGTGGGAGAAATTGTAGAGAGTGTAGATCCGTGGTATGTCCAGAAATTGGAAGAGGTTAGACAGTATCCAAACAAGTATAAAGAGTGGAGGGTGGACGGGGATTTGCTTTATTGTTACCGCAGAGATAAGTTGTTGGATCCAGTGTCAAACAACGAGGAAGGTTGGAAAATGGTAATTCCAACGGACCAAAGAGAGAGAATTCTTCACGATGCTCACTGTCTGACGTCGTCAGGACATCTGGGCCAAAATAAGACCTACAACAGGGTGGCCGAAGAATATGATTGGCCAGGCATTTGGTCTGATGTCCAGAACTACATATATGAATGCGAACTCTGCCAGCAGTACAAGGTTTCTCAACTGGGACCACAGGGACTCATGGGCAAGCGAATAGTGGAACGACCCTGGGCAGTGGAAGGGAGGAGTCAGCGCCGAGGAGGAAGAAAAAGAAGAAGAAGAAGCACAACCCTGGCGACAATTCACCCTCGACGACTACTTCTCCGGGGGATCCAATCGTTCTCCCCCCCCCCCCCACACCCCATCCAGCCCTCCTCTCCCAGTGATCCCACCAGCCGTAAACCAGACCCCGACGACCAAGACGATCACGGACGGACAGGCCCGGGTTCCCGTTGGGCGGGGAGCCGTCAGGCGTACCGTGCGGGGTTCGAGTCCGGTCACTCCCGCGGACTCCGTGTCAGTTTCGACTGCCATGGAGACCGCGGAGGTGGCGGGGCCTCCTACTCGGGCGGACGTCAGTGACCCACCCCCCAATGGGTACCTACCCTTTTTCAATCAAGGCCTTCCAGCCAAGCTCGAGGGTCGATTGTTTAGGGGTCTAGCTGTCGTAGCCACAGACCCCCATATAGTTCCACCCCCCAATTGTTGCTTCGGGTGGTTGGTCTCTGAGCCATGAGACTCGCCGCTGCCCCCGCAACCTCGTGAAGCCTTTCTGCAATAACTGCGGTCGCAGGGGTGTTCGAGTGGAGGAGTACCCTCGCTGTAGTTCGGCGTACCGATTACGCTTGCGTATTCGGAAACGCAACGAAGTGAGGACGGTCCTCCCCGTCGAGCAGTTTGCGGCCATGCCCCGAGCCAGAAGAAGGACTCGGTAGGACACGCCGAACTCTGCGACCAGGGTTGTCCCCGAGGGGGGCACACCGGGTTCGGGACCAGCGATGGGAGGATCGGTCTCGGGGAAACGCGCCCGGGACAACAATGGGGACGAGTTTGCGGAGGTACAATAAACCTTATCCTTGTCGGTGTATTTACTCAGAATTTCACTGACGTCTGCCCGAGTAGGAGGCCCCGCCACCTCCGCGGTCTCCATGGCAGTCGAAACTGACACGGAGTCCGCGGGAGTGACCGGACTCGAACCCCGCACGGTACGCCTGACGGCTCCCCGCCCAACGGGAACCCGGGCCTGTCCGTCCGTGATCGTCTTGGTCGTCGGGGTCTGGTTTACGGCTGGTAGGATCACTGGGAGAGGAGGGCTGGATGGGGTGTGGGGGGGGGGGGAGAACGATTGGATCCCCCGGAGAAGTAGTGGTCGAGGGTGAATTGTCGCCAGGGTTGTGCTTCTTCTTCTTCTTTTTCTTCCTCCTCGGCGCTGACTCCTCCCTTCCACTGACCAGGGTCGTTCCACTATTCGCTTGCCCATGAGACCCTGTGGTCCCAGTTGAGAAACCTTGTACTGCTGGCAGAGTTCGCATTCATATATGTAGTTCTGGACATCAGACCAAATGCCTGGCCAATCATATTCTTCGGCCACCCTGTTGTAGGTCTTATTTCGGCCCAGATGTCGTGACGACGTTAGACAGTGAGCATCGTGAAGAATTCTCTCTCTTTGGTCCGTTGGAATTACCATTTTCCAACCTTCCTCGTTGTTTGACACTGGATCCAACAACTTATCTCTGCGGTAACAATAAAGCAAATCCCCGTCCACCCTCCACTCTTTATACTTGTTTGGATACTGTCTAACCTCTTCCAATTTCTGGACATACCACTTATCTACACTCTCTACAATTTCTCCCACCTCGTCTACATCATAACTCCTTGACAACCAGTCTTCATTGTGTGACGCCTGCTTTGCTTTTGCCTGAAAAAAAAATTGATTCAATTAAAACTTAAAACAATAACATAAAACATAAATAATTTTGTTCGCTTATTCTGCGCAAATATTGATTCTTGTAAACAAACAATGCTTACCATTTCAATTTCGGTGCATTGGTACTTTATTTCTGTAGACACATGCGATACTATATTATTGAGTTTGTTTTGCATGTCTCCTACGTCCACTTAGCCTTGATTTATTACTGTGAGGTAGTTTTTTAAAGCCGCTATAAAAAGAAAAAGAATTTTACAAACGTATGTAAAGTATTCAAAAAGCTTTAACATGCAAAATCAAAATAAAATTATCGTGTACTGTACCTCGCAGCGCATACATCTTAGTTGGAGTCACTAATTTTCTTGGTGATTCCCGATCTGCATATTTAGCAAGTCCTCTCGCTGTGTTTAAATGTAAACAACGGTTGGCTAACCGATCCTCCGACCACAGTAGCCTCGCCATTCTTTTTGTCAATTTTTTTGGATCCACCCTTCTCATTACTATATTGTTCCAACACTCGAAATAAACGGAGTGCCCAAAAGCGGCTCCGTCGAGTCCGAATGATTTTAACGATATTGAACGACACCTAAATTGAATAAATTGATAGTAAACTTTTACTAAAAAATAATTGAATTCAAGTTTAAAAAAAAAAAAAAGAAAAAAGATGCGTAAAAAAGAAAAGAAAAATTTACTTAAAACTCGTCCGGAAGATGATTCTTTGATTTCATCTCCTTCATCTGTTCATATTCCAAAAAAATATCAGCAGAATCGGAGTATAAATTTTAAATAATTTGAGTAAAAATTAATTAAAGAAATAAAACTGAAAAAAATTTATTAAAAACTCGTCCGGAAAATGATTTTTGATTTCATTTCATTTATCTGTTCGTTTCCCCGAAAACATAATATCAAAATCCGAGTAGATACTCGAATTAATTTATAATTAAAGTTTAAAAAAATGAACAGAATTCACCGTAACTCTACTGAAAGATGGTTTTTTATTTTATTTTTTTATTTTATTCATCTGTTCGTATCTTTCGGGATAAATTGATTAATATTAGCATAGATCTGAAAGTAACAACATATATACTTTTGTTTTAGTTCTGTCCAAAAAAAACCACTCGCCGTAAATTCTTACCTTTTTAAAGGTCTTTCTTTTTAAAGATTTCATTTCTTTCGCTAGGTATAAGGTGAAACCAGTGCCGGATCAACGGGTAGGCAGAACAGGCACGTGCCTATAGGCCCCCACCACCAATAAGCCCCCACCACATGTATGAATTTTTTTTTTTTTTTTTAATTTAATATTAGAAAACATAATAAATAAAATTCAAACAAAGTACCAATTTTTTTTTTTTTTATTGAATTTATTCTGATCAGCACTAATTAATTATTTGATGCCACTTGATACATTTTTTAAAAAGCAATGATCTCTTTTACACAGAATTTTGTCTAATGAAAACAAATTAACCTTACAAGTAAGGGGCGCCCGAGTTTAACGAAAAAACTGATCAGCTATTTCCCAAGCTCTAAACCCCCAAAACCCTGGGCGCCCGAGTTCTACAAAAAAGCTGATTGGCTACCCCCCAAGCTCTAAACCCCCAAAACCCTGAGCGCCCGAGTTCAACAAAAAAACTTATCGGCTATCCCCCAAGCTCTAAGCCCCCAAATACCCTGGGCACTCAAGTTCAACGAAAAAACTGATCAGCTATACCCCAAGCTTTAAACCCCCAAAAACTTTAGGAGCCCGAGTTGAATTATTGCAAAAATATGAGTGCATTTTAGTTAACTTAAGCATGAAATAAATAATTTTGTAACTATATATCTGATTACGCTGCACTGGTGCAATTATATAATCATCAAGTATAAAAAAAAATTTTTATTTTGATAATTCTGTTATAGCATTTGGAGCCTATAGATTAAAATGACTCACCCTGTATATTAATTAAATTGAAACAAATTTAAGTGTCCTAATATCTGTAAATTATAGACAACATATATCAAATAAATTTTTTTACTTACCATATAAAGCTGAAATTTTTTAAAATATATATACAGTAAAAAAAAAATTATAAAAAATTATAAGCATTCAAAAATGACTGAAATTACAATTGAATTTGGTATTGAGAAATTAAAAAAATTAAACCTTTTTTTTCTGATTTAATCAAAAAATATGGGCAAAAATATGGGCATTTATGTTGTCTCAATTTAAACCACATATATATGGACATTTTTTTGCCCATTTTTTGCTCATATTTATGCTTAAAAATGTGAGGTTATTTTTTCTGTTGGGTATGTGCTAGCACATACATGGGAAAACACATGCAAAATGCAAACAACTCAAACA
This sequence comes from Encarsia formosa, assembly GCA_038277355.1. NCBI lineage: Eukaryota > Metazoa > Arthropoda > Insecta > Hymenoptera > Aphelinidae > Encarsia > Encarsia formosa. The sequence continues at coordinate 69,490,260 of CM076186.1, read as the reverse complement.
CTATCTGAATTTTTAATATGTTGTAATATGTAAAAAAACATCTGATCTTTCAAAATATCACTTAATAAAAACAGGTATGCATGCTTTTTTTCGAGATAATTGAGTTCAAAAAATGTTAAATTTTACAGGTTAGGTATTACTATATATTGTGATTTGGTGAATTTCTAACTCAATTATTTCGGAAAAAAGCGTGGATACCTGTATTTTTTATGTGATATTTAGAAAGATCAAGTGTTTTTTTACAACATATTTTAATTTCAGAATTAGTTTGAGTTGTGCACTGAGGCGGAACTACTACCTTAATACCGGTATTTCTACTAATTCGCGCGGGGCCATATTAGGTACACTGCAGTATAAAAGGTTATTAAAGAATAAAATCCGTTAGAAAACGAGTTGAACAAAAACTAAAATCGCATTTTGAAGCTGAAAGAATAACAAATCGAAGCTACTTATGAAAATTTTGGTCAGGTGTGTCAAAATCTTCTGGTAGACCATTTAATCACAACGTAAAATAATAACGAAGGTATACGAAACGAGTTTTAGTTATAAGGCGTGCGCAAAAATAATTTTCAAATATTCTAAACAACTAAAAACTTTATAATTCAGTGTTTTTGACTTCTTCCTACCTTTGAAAGATGCCGCATATCGAGCATATTCAAAATAACAGGGGGGGGGGGCATATTAGGCACAGGGCCATATTAGGTACACCTACCTTATAATTCGCACCTAATACATTGGATTTGTTCGAAAATTTCTTTTCTTTGGCTTTTGAGGGTCCAGATTATGAATCTGACCTTCAATTTGAATCTAATGACTCTAATGAGATCTATACTCAAATAAAGTTAATTTGAAATTTTTGCTCCATAAATCGAACCGTAATAAGTTTTTTGTACTAGGACGACTAAGGTTGCTCATTTTGGGTATGCATATATCTATATTCGAATAATCCCAGACATTTATAAGACTTTTTGGAACGAAGTTCCTTATCGGAGCTTACGACGCGCAGGGAGGCTGCAGCAAAAAAAACGTAACGTAACGAAAAAGTGCCAGATTACGTTGCAGTATACCTATACATATTTTTCCCCCTCCAACAAGTCCAGACTCGCAGCTGCACACGCGTTAGAGAGAGAGAGAGAGAGAGAGAGAGGCAGAGAGGGAGAGAGAGAGACTATGCCATTCATTCGAGGATGGGCAACATGCGTGTTTTTATTTTATTTATTTATCATGCTTTTCTTTAACTCACTATGTTTCGTCGTCGTCGTCGTCGTCGTACTTTCAAAACTGCCAAGCTCTATAACTTTGAGCCTAAAAGACCCAGAGGTCTGAAATTTTGCAGAGGGTCTAGGTCACAATCTAGTGACAATACATGAATCCATGAATCCGTAGTCATTTATCGACTTGGGCCTCCAGGTCACCGATGAGGGGGTACCTGGGGGTCATCTCCGAGAGTTCGGAGCGAATGTTTGGGGTAAGACTTTGGATGGAGTTCGGGGATGTTTTAGAGTATATGAGAAAGAAGTTTTGACCTGGACAGTTAAGTCACCGAAGACGGGTGTACCTGGAGAACCTGGAGGTCATGTTCGACAGTTTAGGCCAAATTCTGTGGAGATGACTTTGAGAGGTGTTATAGAATATTTATCGAGTCAATTTGAACATAGGTACCCAGGTCGCCGATCACGGGAGTACGTGGGGAACCTCGAGGTCATCTTCGAGTTTTGAGCCGAATTCTACTGGGATGACTTGGTAGGGTGTTCTAGAATATTTATCGAAACAAATTGAACCTATATACCAAGCTCGCCGATGACGAGTGTACCTGGGGAACCTGGGTATCATCTTCGAGAGTTTTGGGCTAAAATCTGGGGAGATTACTTTAGAGTTCTGCAGGGGTTTTTATTTTGTGGTTTTCAATATATTTGAAAAAAAATATATTTCAAGTATCATAATTGTAAAAAGAATGATGTAAATTTCAATACTAACTAAATTTTAAACAATAATAAGATTTAAAATTTTATGCTAAAAATACTCTTTTTATTTTTCTGTTAATTCATATAAATTACATAAATTAAACAGACTAAAATGTAAAAAATAAAAAATAAATAAATAAAAAGTTTTTAAAAAACATGCTTTTCTTTAAAAAGTTTTGAGAAATTATAAAAAAATGTACTAATAAGTAGAAAATAAAATATTAATACTGCTAAATTCTTTCAATGTACTTTATAAGTCAATTTAATATAAATTGAACTATCAAAATTTCGTGAGGACTCTAAATAAAAGCATGGGGCACTATATAGATGACTTAAATCCAAGACGTATGACTGTGTTTTGCCAAGTTCATTGAAATAGTACCTAAAACACTTAAATTAATAAAAAAGTTTCACTGAAGAAAAAAAAAAAAAAAAAAAAGCGGAACTCGGGTTCCGCGGAAGGAACAAAGTTCCCGACGCTTTACCCCTCCAGTAATGCGAGTGAATTTCAAGTGGGATAAAAGAATTCAATTTACGTAAATATACAGATAACTACACTTCATCTGAGATCCACTCGTGTAACTGCAGGGGAAAAGCGTCGGGAACTTCGTTCCTTCTGCGGATCCCGAGTTCCGCTTTTTTTTTTTTTTTTTTTTTTCATCAGTAATATGGTTGTAGATTATTGTTGTTAAGGGAAAGTTAAGCCAAAGCTTAACTAACCCTTAACTTCCTTTTACTTTTAGCAGCTTGGGGAAAAGTAATAAAAGCCCAGGAAGCCCGGTGATCCTCTCTTTTTACGTTCTGTTCGGGAGCCGGCCTCGACGACTCCTTTTACTTGTCCTTTCGAGTAACACGTTTTAATTAACGGTAATTTTCATTTCTTACCTTATTCTGCCTTAACATGAGGGATGATAAATGAAGCACAACTGGTCCGCTGTTTCAGGCATTTCTCGTTTTTATTAACAAAACTTTAACATTTTAATGACAACTTGTTATGTGCACAATTTACACCGTTTTGAATTTTTTTATTTAACTATAATTCACAAAAACAAGACCGTTGAACTAACTAAATAAGCCGGGGACAACTCTCACTTGTCCTCGCCCGAAACGAACTGACTTTGCACTCGCAGGTGCCGCTTTTTATTCACCCTCGCATTTAGCACAGTATTAGGATTTTTAGTGGGGACCGGATACGTTGAATGATCACGTTTTGCGTGATCGCGGTTTTGGATTTGTGGGACAGTGTATTGCAAAAGAAGATCAGCGAAATAACGAAAGTAACATGAACGAAATGGTGCGTCAGCAACAGCTGAGGCGAGTCTTGCGCTTCTTCCCGGTCAGGGAACTCGCAAGTTAGGATTTCGCAACTCGCTATACGAGTTATTTAGGTCAGCTCGGAGGTTGGCTGAGCTCAATTAAAAAGAAATGAATGTTTAAAATATGTCACATAACAATCGTTTTAAAATATTTTTGATTAAATTTATACTCTAAATCAAGTTTAATGATTTACGTAATATTATAATATCATAATATTTGATATTATTGAATATATTTGTCTATGCACGAGTGAGCGAAGCGAGCGAGCGTTTCATGCTAGTAAAATTTAAAATAAAAAATCTGTTGTTCCGCATAAATGTGAAATACTGCGTTTCAATGTAATTGGTAGAAATTAAACTGGAGAAAATAATTTATCCGAATACTCTTCGTGTTTCAAAATTGTAGAAAATTTTCCCAAAGTTTTTTTTGCACAGCAGTCGGAAAATTATCGAAAATTTTGAAACTACTTGTTACGACTAAAAATTCGGTGCTTACATCAAGTTATTTCCGTAAAGGATCAGCCTATGAGCATCAATGATTATATAAAAATCAACAAATTCTAGGTCAGCTCTACGTTATTAGCTGGACCTCACTATAGACTTTACTGATCATGCTTTTTTTTTTTATGTAAGGATTTAATTGCAGTTGAACTTGTTCTACGCCTTTGCATTTTATTCGTGGGACCAACCTTTTTTTAAATAAACCTGTAGAAGTTTCATCAAATTTTCGATTCTATTTTAACTCTTGACACAACTTTTATTCAAAATTTTAATTTGAAGTATAATATATAGTTTTGACAAATTGATATAGCCAATTAGGTACATTACAAAAAAAAAGTAATAAGTTAACTGAACCTAATTTCGGTCAACTTAGCGCAAGTCGATGGTGTTGCTAATCTGTTTGGTATATTTTAACGTGGTTCAACTCATTCTATTCAAAGTTTGATCCAAGAGGTTGAAAACTAGCTAAGACACGTTTGATTTTAATCAGTTTAGTCTAGTCCCTTGTACAGTTTTCGTGAGATTTCCTACCCCTGTAAACGAAGGCTTTTTTAACTAATTTTGGTGCGCTGATCATGCAAATCTAGGTAATAAAGCATAAAAATAAAGCATTCAAAAGTTAACAACAATTAAACTTTTCCACCATGGGCCTACGGAGCGGTTGTACTGATCACCTGTCAGCTGCAACTGCTGCGCATGTGCCACGCTGCACAATAATACGAGCTTCGCAACGGCAAAATATGATTGTTAAATTTTGAACGCTTTATTTTTATGCTTTTTTATTTAATTTTTGTGATCAGCGCATCACAACTAGTTTAAAAAGCCTTCATTTATACGGCGGGGAAGGGGGGGGGGGATCTCACAAAAACCGTAGTAGCGACTAAACTATTTGGGCCAAAGAAGCATTAAGTTTAATGAAACTTACCTTTATAAAGAGTCAAAAAATTGTGTACCTGATTTCGAACCCTCCAACTTTTAATTTTAAATCATTTAAAAAAAAAAAAAAAAAAATACCAAATAGTTTAAAATTATTTGAAGCTATATGCCGTGCATGTAAATGTTTTTTAAAAGTCTTAAACTGTTCTAGACTTCATATTTTTCAAGAGTTTTTTTTTTTAACTACGCTGAGGTGGTAAGGAACGCGCTTATTTCGTGTACCTAGGTGTCCGAGATTAGGTATCTGTCGGAAATAAGGTACACGTACCTTACTTTATTTTTTTATAAAGTTACTCTTTACTTAAATCACTGTGTATAGGAAAAACTCACTTCGAAGGGAACAAAACCTTTAAAAACAATTTTTTATCAATAATAAAAATGACAGATAAATTTAAAAAATAATGAACAATGGCCTTCAACTTCTCGTAATATATACTCTTACATTTTTTGTTGAATTTATTAATTAAAAAAAAAAAATGATTCTTTTGCATTTTACTTACCAAGATTCTCTATTTTGTCTATTAAGTTATATGAAAGGTTGAGGCAGTCAAGTTTTTCTAAATTTTCAAGATTTTCTATTTTTTTTATCAAATTATGTTGTAAAAATAAGCATTTCAATTCAGTTTGATTATTAAGATTTGCAATTTCCCGAATTCCATTATTTTCTAACCAGAGACATTTAAGTCTTGAATAATTTTTTAAGTTTTCAATGAAAGAAAATCCTACTAAAACAATGTATGTTAGTATGAATGTCTACTTGTTTTCCAAAATGACAATTTAATACCTTTAAAATGTAAATAAAGAACATCATTCAAATGTGGGGTAACGTATAAATTATTCTCTCTGCAAAGCTTTTTTATTAATTCTTCTGTCATTCTGAAAAAAATATGATTAAAAGCTGTCTTAATAGCGCATCAACCAACTAACAATGACTAACCTTGCTCCATGTTTTTTTTCGTCGTAATTATAAACTTTATCATGAATAAATTCTTCATGATTCGATTGTTTTGATGATTTTTCATTTTTCATGTAATATGAATTAGCTGTCTCATTCAATTGATCTTTATGACATTCAAGCGTTTCACCAATATCCTTATTATTATCAATAAATTCTTCCATATTATTCAAAAGGCTCATCAATTAATTTTAAATTATTTAATTAGCTAAAATAAATGTTTTAAATCTGTTTAGGTTTTAAAAAATTATTTTAAATATAATTTTTAATATTTCAGATATACTTACAGTTGATTTTTTTAAATCAAAATACAGATAAAGAAAGTTTAATAATTAAATGCTTGAATTGGGTATTACTGACACTAGTTTTAGTAGTTTAATGAAAATTTATTTTAATATTAAAAAAAATATCAGCGTAGCTTTTGAATTTTGAGACATCATTTGCACTAAAACTTCATTCGTCATGGTAACGGATGAAACAGCAAACTCTGCAAGCGTGTATATATAGAACATAAATTTAATATGAAAGTTTCAGTCGATGTAAAATATTATTACATGAAATGCTTACAAATAATTGTTTAAAACATGTTTAGAATACTCATATATGATAAAAGCTTTTATCTAAAGAATTCGGAATAAAAACACTTTAGATATATTGTAATTTGAAATAAATACAGAAAAAGAATATTTTTTCTTTACGTAGAAATTCATTACTCTTAAACGAAGAAGTGATCTGTAAAAATAAGAACTAGAAAATATTTCTAAAAACGTTTGAGTATTGATGTAGTAAAACAATTTGACAAGTATGATTTTAGTTATGAAAAAATTTAATTACTATAAGATACTCTTCATTTTTATTTATGTTATTTTATTTCCTTTATTATCGTACGATAATATTACCGGAAAAATTAAAAAAAAATGGAGAAAATTACGGTCAATGTTCTGACTATGGGAAACGTACATATAATAGCAGGAAAAAAATGGAGCAACCACACGATTGGTTTCTAATGTACGGGGTGGGTTTTTAGGGGTGGAAAAAGTTTTTTTGCGTTTTGTGAGAAAACGACACGTCTTATCAAAAAAGTTTGAATGTACAAATTGTAGATAATTGAAAAATCTACAACTTTTGTTCTTACAAATTTTTCACAGAACTTCAAAATTTCCGAGAAAAACGCTAAGAACCAGTTTTTCATTTTTCAATTTTTTCTATCCACGAAAAATTTTTTTTTTTCACATCATTTGGCAGGTTTAAAGCATTTTATGTTATTGATTAATGATAATTTTTTTTGTAAAGAAATTTTTAACCGATTCCGAGAAATTCACTAAACAAGGAAAATTCATTTACAAAAACATTTCTATCCCTACAAAGTTCTTGTAGAGAATTGTGGTTGGGCGTCAAAACTACCCTTTAAAAAATAATAAATAAAAAAATACATCATTACTAGTGAAAACCATCTCAAAAAAATTGATTAAATTGAAAATTAAACAAAAAAATTATCGGTCATCAAAAACATAAAATGCTTTAACCCTGCCAAATTTTGTGAAAAAACATTTTTTTGTGGACAGGAAAAATCGGAAACTGAAAAACTGGTTTTTAGCGTTTTTCTCGGAAATTTTGAGGTTATGTGAAAAATTTGTAAGAACAAAAGTTGTAGATTTTTCAATTATCTACAACTTGTATACTTAAATTTTTTTTATAGGACGTATCGTTTTCTTACAAAACGCAAAAAAACTTTTTCTACCCTTAAAAACCTACCCCCTACATTAGAAATTAATCGTGTGGTTGCTCTTTTTTTTCCAGCAATTAGTATCATATGTACAATTGTTTCCCATAGTCAGAACATTGACCGTAATTTTCACACCCAAAAATATTAGTAGTACTGTACTATTATTTATGACGAATTGCTAGTTTAGTTTAAGGGATTCAAGGCTAAAGTGAACCTACGGCGCAAAGTGAGTCATCTCGATATCTTTTTCAGATTTGAAAATTTTATAAAATTAACTATGGCCTTTCGAAAACACTCGCTAAAAATATGTTTAAAGCCCAAATAAATTTGAATATTTTTGTAATTCTCTGAAATATTCAATCTTTTAAATTTTGCGATTTTGATGCGAGATTTTTCCACTTGTCTCAATGAAAAATTTGAAATCAATAATTTTTTAACTCGAACGTACAAACCTCACCAAATTTTATAGAAAAAAAAAAATTCATTGATAAAATGATTTTTACACTTGTCTACTTTTTATTAAAAATGTTAAAAAATAATGTAAAGTAAACATGTTTGTTAAAAATAACTCATTAAACGAAGAACTGGATTTTATTCATAGTCATTGATAAAGTCAGATTGGATTTTAAACTTTTTTTGACGAAGTTATCAGCAGTTTAACGCAAGGGTCCCACCGGTCACGTTAGTCTTTGATTTTTTTTCTTAAAACTCATCATTATTTTTGAAAAAGCAATCATTGGACCTTAAAGTTAAGATAGTAGATGGTCTTTGAATCAAAGATCAAAATTGCACGATACTTGGTGAAAATGTTGCTAGTAGTGTACCATTGATACCCTTCAATTTTTAGAGCTTAACAAAAAAGATCTGACCAATTTTAATTTTGCACAATTTAACATGTGATCTTATGGAGAAATCATAACTTTTCATATACATCCTCGAAATTCAACATGAAAGAAATATTGGAATTTAATAAAAAAAATTTGATTGATAGAAAAATATTCAATACACGTTTTCCGGGCAGAATGAACTTTTAGAAGACCGCGTAAGTTGGTTAAAAAATTCATCAAACACTAAAATCTAAGGGTTTGCCCGCCATGTTTTACACAAGAGCGAGAGAGACGAAGAGCTCTGTGACGGCCTCTGTCTTACTCGCACAAGTATAGCGTTCTCTCTTGCACCGTACCTACTACTATTTTAAGGATTTACACAGAGAAAAAAAATAGGAGTTTCTCCAATTTGGAAGGGAGTTTCACCAAAAAAAAAATTGGAGATTCTCCAATCTTGAAAAATTGGAGTTTTTCCTATTTTTTTTTGGTATTCCTACAATTTAAAATTGTGAATTTTGCCGACTACAGGTTAAGATTCCCGTGCTGGTATAGAAACTTTGAAACAATCTCTCGGACCCGGGTAGCATACTCTGGGAAGTATACCCAAGGCGCATTGCACCAGGTCGCCGATGACGGGTATACCCGGGCATCACCTCCGAGAGCTTAGTTTGAATTTTTCTCGAGGTGATTTTAGTGATCGTCTGGGGAGCTCTCAGGCATGAATTTCAACCTGGACAACCAGGTCACCGATGACGAGTATACCCGGGGATCATCTCCGAGAACTTCTTTCGAATTTTCCAAGAGGTGACTTTGGTGATCGTCTGGGGAGCTCCTAGGCATGAATTTCGACCTGGACAACCAGGTCACCGATGACGGGTATACCCGGACATCATCTTCGAGCAATCGAGTTCTTTAAGTAAAGAATGATGTTGATCACCAGAGTCACCACGAAGAAAACTCAACTTTACTTCTCGGAGATGATCCTCGGGTATACTCGTCATCGGCGACCTGGTTGTCCAGGTCAAAATTCATGCCTGGGAGCTCCCCAGACGATCACCAAAGTCACCTCTAAGAAAATTCAAACCAAGTTCTCGGAGATGATCTCCAGGTGTACCCGTCATTCGCGACCTGGTGAAATCCCCGGGTATGCTCCAAAGGTGTATCTACCGTTGGCAAACTGCTAATTCGGGTCCAAGAGGTTGTTTAAATGTTTCTATACCAGCACGTGGATCATCTCTGAGAATCATTAACCTAATCGACGAAATGTTATTTTACCAAAAAAAAATTGGAGAAACTCCAATTTTTGTTTGGAGAGTTCACAATCTGACGAGACTCATAGCGCCTCCTATTTTAAATTGGAGAGACTCCAATTTTTGTTTCTCCGTGTAGGCTTTAACATGGTATTTTTTATGTATCAAAAAAGTTGAAGGTCTCTCTGAAAATTTGGAATAATTGATTTTGACAATCGATCTCTAAATCGAAGATCAAAAATAGCCTTCTCTTTTTTATAAATGGATCCAAAAAGTCAAGAGTGAAAATGAATCTACGCGTTAGCAGCTTTCTAATGATCATATAATTAGTGGTAAATATTTTTTTACTTGGTTTAAATTTACTTGAAAGGTGTACAAATGTCCCATCACAATGTCACAATGAAATGACCCTTAAGTATCCTAAGATAAAAGAGAGAACCCAAAAAGAATGTCAGCATTTTATTTGTGATGTGATTGGTTGAAGAACCAAATTTAAAATTTGAATTTTTATTTTTAATTTTTATATTACAATTCAATTGAAACATCTTGAGAATAGATTTTATATAAAATAATTATTTAATCATGTGTTCGAAATTATCCGATTAAAAACATGAAAATAATAATAATTAGTAAATAAACAAAACCATTGAATCTATAACCACAAAAGTTTAAATGAACTCTGAACGTAGCGCAAAGGTGAAGAGTATATATAACTTATTGTAGGTTAATTTAAATGAAGCTTCGACAAAATTTGTTTTAGATAATATAATGTAATACAGTTACGCGCGCTTGCGCGCTGAGAGAGACTAGTTAATATTAAATTTGTCAATACTAGATATTATTAATATTAAATATTAACGAAAATATCCATTCATCTTGCGGTCGCAAGGTAATCCGAGAATCAGAAGTTAATAGAAATTAATTGATTAATAGATATTAATAGAAAAAACACTCTTTTATTTTTAATTAAGTATGAGCAATGTTTCGTCCACTGGATTTGTGGCCCTCTTCAGGCTCTGAGTTAAAATTTTTTTCCAGCTCTTGAATCTAATTTCAACTCTAATTTCAACACAGAGCCTGAAGAAGCCTACAAAACCAGTAATTGAAGCGTTGCTCATATTTAAAATAAAAAATCCAAAAATGGTATTAATTTATATTACCTCTTCACGGATCACTTTACAATAAAAATGATTATTTTTATCAATCAAAAGAGAATGATTGAGATTTCTATCAACAACTACTTTTTTTTTCAATTTGTTAAATTAAAGTACTTAGATTCTATATATTAGTACAGTACTACTACCGGAAAAATTTAAAGAAATGGAGAAAATTACTGGCAGAGTTGTGACTATGGGAAACGGTAGTACATATGACACTAATTGCAGGAAAAAAATGGAGCAACCACACGATTGGTTTCTAATGTAGGGGGTGGGTTTTTAGGGGTGGAAAATGGTTTTTTGCGTTTTGTGGAAAAACTACACGTCCTATTGAAAAAGTTTGAATCCAAAAGTTGTACATAATTTAAAAATCTACAACTTTTGTTCCTACAAATTTTTCACATGACCTCAAAATTTCCGAGAAAAACGCTAAAAACCGGTTTTTTAGTTTTCGATTTTTCCTGTCCACAAATTTTTTTTTTTTTCACAATATTTGGCAGGATTAAAGCATTTTATGTTCTTAATTAGTGATAATTTTTTTGTAAAGAAATTTTTAACCAATTCCGAGAAATTCACTAAACAAGGAAAAAAGGTTATTTTCAAAAAAATAATTATACCTACAAAGTTCTTGTAGAGAATTCTGGTTGGGCTTATTTTTTTCGTCAAAACGTAAATTTTGAAAAAAATAAATTAAAAAAATACATCATTATAAGCGAAAAACATCTCATAAATTGAAAAAACTGAAAAAATTGATTTTTTCGGGGTTGATTTTTTTAAATTTGTTAAAAATGTATTATTTATCAATAATTCTTGTAAATTTGAAAACATATCTTCAATATGAACTGGCTCCATATCCATTATCAATTTTCACTGAAAATGGTTTCAGAAAAAATACAAAATCCGATTTTTACAGCGAATTTGACAGCATTGAAAGCTTGCCACAGTGCGATGAAACCGTGCATGTTGTAGATGGTGGGTTTTTATTACATAAGGTGTCTTGGCAAAAAAATGATACTGTAGAAAAAATAACAGACAATTTTTTAAACTTTGTAATAAACCACTAAGCCCCCAACATCTATATTGTCTTCGATGGCTACCCAGACGCAGAGGAGACCTCATCTTCTGTAGCTTCAACATCTACAAGTATTAAAAAAGTAGAACGTCTACACCGAAAAAAATTTTCTTCGATTCCGGATTTGCAATTTGATAACCACACAAAAATAGCTTTTACACCAGAAAAATTTTTAAGTTATGAAAAAATAAGAATACATTAATTAAAAAAATCATGTGCAAATTAACAGCCTCCGGATTCCAGTGTCAACAAGCCGAAGAAGATGCAGATAGATTAATCGTTGTGACAGCAAAGACCGTAGCAAAATTTAAAAAATTAGAAACGCCATTTGTAACAACTAATGTTGTGATTGTAGGTCAAGACATTGATTTGTTGGTACTTCTGTGTCAATTAGTTGATGAAGATTTAAACGTATTTTTCAAAAAAGTTGGAACAGCGAGTGTTAAAGAATATTTTTTTGGATTTAACAGCTTTAAGCATGATAAAAAAATTGTATCTTTTCTTCATTGTTTTACCGGATGTGACACAACTTCAGGATTTTCAGGAAAAGGAAAAAAAACAGCCGTAAAATCATTACTTTCTCATCCGCAGTTATCAAATTTAGCAAATGTTTTTTACAATGCAGAAGATAATGAAGTTATGATTGCTAAGAATGGATGTGAGCTCATAGCTTGGTTGTATAGAGGAAAAAAAAAACTATGCCATTAAATGATACTCTCATCTCTGAGTACTCGTCAATGTAATAAAGTTCACACCCTTCATAATGCTTGTGTGAGAGTTGCATACGGAAATATACCTCGTAGAGATCATGTTTCTCCAAATCCAATTGCATTAGGTTGGCTCTCATCAGCTTCACGTCTTCAATTTCTAGCCGTCTCTTTGGCCTACACTGTCGCCAAGTCTGAACAACCTCACTATCTATTCACAAGGTTTCGGTTTGATCCTGGCCCTGACATCAAACGTTGTTCAACTCGACGTCGACGCCCGCCTTTTGTTTGACCTTTCACTAAATCTTCGTCGCTCTACCGTTCGTTTACCCTTGAATCTACCAGAGCCCTCAACCAATACTCGGACATCTACTATGACAGCACTACACATGACAGCTTCAAAATCCGTCTCCGAAACCGTTTGTTTGAGCAAGACTGCATTCAATGGGTTAATCGGGCCAATGCTCCAAAAGTGGAACGGAGTGCAGAAAGTCGCCACAAACTGGGGTTGGAAGTATAATTTACAAAACAGTTTGATACCAAACTATACGGAAGATAAACTCTTCCCTGAAGATTTACTAAAGAAAATTTGCTGTAGTTGTACCACTGGATGTGATGAACAGCGATGTGGTTGTCGTAAGCATGGTCTCAAATGTACAGGTATATGCACAAATTGTGAACCAGAAGTGTGTAAAAATTTTGAAGAAACAGCCATTTTACCCGATTTTGATGACTCTGATGACCTGTACGACCTATACGACTTGGTAAGCTGTGTTTATGAAGAAGAGGAGAAGGAGGAGGAGGAGGACGAGGGCGAAGACGAGGATAGGCAGGAAGGAGAGGAAGAGAAAGAATCTGAAGAAGATGACACAGATTTGCCTCCGCCAAAGAGAAGGAGAAAGTAATTTTTTGTAATTTAAAATTTTTTTAAACAAATGTATATATATTGTAATAAAAAACTATTTATTTTGTTTAATTGGAATCTTTCATTGTATTGTTAACCTAATAATAATATTAATAACGATATTTCAAACCGCGAGATGATTTTCGAATTATTCATATGATTTGAAAATATTAGAAACGACCGACTGTGCCGGTTTGTATATGTTACTATTACTTAAGGGGATAATATGGTCAAACGAGCGAAAAAAAAACCTTTTTTTGACGATTTTTAAAATGAAATCAAGCAAACCAAGTTTATTGTAAAATATAGTACTTTATTAATTAAGTAACATTTGAAGAAGCTTTTGTCCAATTTTGAGGTAAAAATATTAAGATTTAAGTCTCTGGCAGGCAATTTTCGGCGAGACCTTTCGAAAAAAGTTTTTTGCGGTGGCCACTCGTACTTGGCACTGGCTTATCCAAAACACAATTTGAAAGAAGATTTAGTTAAAGGATAAGTTTTTCTAGGTACTGACGGGGTGTTTTTTTTTTTCAATTTTTACATTTTTACCTGCAGTTTAAAAATTTTTACCTCAAAATGACGCCATTTTAGGGCCTCCATTTTGTAAAAAAAAAAAAATTTTTAAAGTGGCTCGACAGTACCAGGTATTTGATGGATAAAAAGCGTGTACAAAATTTGGAACTGATCGGTGCAATAGTTTTCGAGTTATCGTGGCCAAAAATGCAACCAAAAATTGTGCACAGGATTTCTTGCGACCTAATGCATAACATTGAACGGGGTGAACAGGAAAATGTTCGGTTTGGTGTCCCATAGTTCCAGTTTCATTTTGAGTATGATCGGATCACATGGGTGCAAATGGCGCATACCAACACTTTATGCAAACTGATTTAACTCGATTCTATAGCTATTAAAAAAAAAAAAATTGTGCACAGGATTTCTCGCGACCTAATGGACAAAATTGAAAGCGGTAAACGGGAAAACGTTTGTAATGGTATTCTCCGAGAATAAAAAAAAAAAAAAAAAACAAGATTGTCAAGCGCGAAGCGCGAGTGTCGGTCGGTCGTGCCTTTTATGTATTGCGTGGAGCAATAGCGGAGCATGGCAATGCATACCTTGCATCGCGCGCAGCGGTAGCGGAGCTTAGCGATCCAAGGACGGAGGTGTTTTTGCCAAAATTTTTTTTAAAGTCTCTGGTCTTGTGCAGCAAGCCGTAGCCAGACAAGTCATCTGGCCTCTTGAGCGTAGCGTAAGGGCCAGAGGGCGCGCTAGTTTATGATGATAAAATCAAGTAATAATTAAAATTGATTAAATTATAAATTATAACTTAGAAACAGTATGAAAATATACGTATAATTGGAGTTTCTCTTATTTTATTGGTATTATATTTATTTTACAATCAAGATAGTTATGTTCGTCATTGTTTAATTAATATTTTTCAATACTTCAATAATTATTTTATGAAAATAATTTTTATAGTTCATACTTAGATATTTTACATTTTATTTTATTGTACTACTGTGTCATTTAAAATCTCTGATATATCATTATTACTCTAAAATACTTTAGCAGGAATTAAAAAATAATTCTATATTTAATTACATTATCGAAATTTAGAATATTACTCATGTGCTTGTAAATCTAGAATAGTCGAATTTTCAAAGTTGGTTTTAAAGTATAGGCACCGGTATAGGCCTACTTGCCTCCTTCACTTGAGGGGGGGGGGGGGGGATGAATTATTAGAAAATGTAAATACTATTACAATGAACGAAGTTAATTCTGAAATAGATGACGATATTGTTGAAGAAGAAGAAAATTTAATTTCAAAACCAAAAAAAGCTAGATTAAATTAAATAATTTTCATGTCTAAGTACACTGAAATTTCTTATAATTTTGTATTTAATGCAAATATAATAGTTACTAATCTGGACTTATGTAAATATTTAAGTTCTATATCGTTTTGTAATTTGACACGTAAAAATTATAATTTGGTCAAGTATCTGTCAATTCTAGAAAATTTTAAAGATTTAAGACAGTCACCATGATTTTCTCTTAATTCTAATGATTTCCTGTAGATGTATCTTGAACAATTAAAATGTTCAATAACATGACAATATTTCCAAGTAGCAGGCAGTAGTGTAAGTAGACGTATTTTTTCTTTATTATTCGATTGGTTGAATAACATAATTAGATTCTGAATAATTTGTTTAAAATTCGTACTATTAGCAATATTTTCCTGGAGATTAATCTTTTCACTTATATTTACGTTATAGACATCGCTGATTTTTAATGCTAATTTCTGACTAGCTTCATGTAATAATTCAATAAATTTTTTTTCAAGGCGCTGTTTTGTTAATTTACCGGTCTCAGGAAGAGAAACATCCAAACTTTCTAGAATTTTTGACAGATCAAAAATTTCCTTTTCCTTATCTCGCTTATCTTGACTCTCAGTTTGATATGTAGATCCACTAGATTTCTGGGTTTCAGTCAGGGACTCAGATTGAGATTGAAGCTGGGACTCGTTGTCAGACTGCATGGGTTCAGACTTACTGTGAGATAGATGAGGTTCAACTTTTTTTTCATCAGATTCGACAAGTTGATAATTTTCTTCTAATTTTGTTTTTTTTGAAGGCTGAATCATTGTAGAAACCATTTTATAGCAAGAAATACATAACTTTTGTCCAGGTTTTAAAAATGTGTTTGTTGACAGTTCGAAATCTTGCGCAACATTTAGAGTAATTAATTTCAAACCGTCGGTAATACTTTTATTATGTTTAGAAAAAGGATCACAGCATTTTTTTTGCCTTTCTGAGTAGTAATCCAAGTAATGACTACGATGAAAGTTACATATAAATCGATCACGATCCAATAAAGTATTTTCAATTCTAAGTTCAAGAGTAGCCACTTCAGAATTTGAAAAATCTTTTAAACTAATTAAATCAGGATGATTTTTGTAATGACGTTGGTGACACTCTTCTTGGGTGAAAAATCCAATATAACATGTAGCATTACTCATGGTTATGATGAAGTTTTTTTACATTTCTTCTTTTTCAAACACTTTAAAAAACGCTAAAACATTGAGTAGATAAAAAATGACTTGCTGAATAAAATATTACATTATTACAAAACAAAGTAAAAAGCTAGCTGGTGACAACTGACAACACAACTCTAGTACTCTACGGTAAGTAAATAACGTGAAGTTGTCAGGTTTCCAGACAAACCTTAACTCAATTTGTTGAGTGTGGCGCTACCGTCGGTTTGGCGCGAAATTCAATTTCTTTTGATAACATTTTTTTTTTATTACGGTAAAATATCTATTTTTATTTTGATAATTTATAAAGTTTAATGTCTAAATAGCTTCAATGAAAGAAAATTTAATTGTTTATAAATCTTATTTGTTATTAAAAATAAAAAATGGCTGGATAAGGAATTAAATCAACCGAGTTGTGAATTCTATAACCACACAAGTGCTTTAAAATAACCTTAAAAATAAGGTTTTTCGAAACATTATTACTCGGAATAAAAAAAAAACACCCTCCTGAAATTTTGAAGGCTTTTAATATACAAATAGAAGTAACTTTTTATGCAAAAAAAATTAAAAAATTTTATGATAGAACAGTATGGCAGCTATAATAAAATTGCGAAAAACTCATTTTTAAAATTTCTTACAATCTTTAAACAGTTGTTTCTCGAGAATGAAGCATCGGACTGAGTCGCGGTTGGACGCAAATTTTTTGTCTTTTTAAGAGCTCAAAACCGTACGATCATATACAAAGAGGAAAAATGCACGGGAAAGAAGCTACAGCTGCTGAAAGATACCTATAAAATAGAGAAAAAAGTTTCTTTTCAAAACCGATGGGAAAGGGGTAAAACGTAAAAAAAATTTGTTCGACATATTTTTTACATAAACTACTAATTATTCTTAAAATTTTACTGCAAACCGCACCTTTTAATCTTATTTCTGCTTTGAGCTAGATTTTTCAAAAAATGACGTAAAAGTACGCCTTTTTTCGAGCTTTGAAAAATTCCAGCGCCAAGCACAACATAAAAAAAAAATTTTCTCAAGCGGTAAAATTCTTGTTTTATATAGAACTTTCGAGGAAAAATATTCCCAAAAAGATTTGCCGACCCCCCTCCGCAAGGAATTTTAAAAAATCTCCGGAATGACCCATATATATATACTAGGGGGGTACCCTCCTGCTCGCTTCACTTGACAACCCCCAAGAATTTTATGCTTGAATCTACACTTGTATCTACACTTATCTACATACCTCTGTGCCTACAGTGATGCATACCATTGTTTCTACTCTTATAGCTTGTGACTACACCTGCACCTTATTTTATGCCTACCTTTGTTCCTACCTTTCATCTTACTCCAAACCCTTGTTCTTACCGTTGCACTTACTGCTTTTTATAACTAGGCTCTTACCCAGGAATATGCTCATGTTTATATATCTGTTTCTATCATGATGATAACTGTAGTTTGAATTTTTTTCATGCTCTTATTTCTAACTCTAAGTTCTTATCTTTGATCATACTTTCATTTCTATCCTCAGTTAAACAACTGTTTCTATGCTTTTACCGACTTATTTTTGTCTTATTTACTAACCTTCCCTACTTCATAACCTTGCTGTAATTATCCACATCTCTTGAGTATTTTTTTCTGACTCTCTTTACTACGTTTGTTGACTTTTGCTTCTTCCTACATATGCTAATAATCTTGTTCTTACTACCTTTTTTTTTACTTAAGCTTCTAAGGCTGAACCTTCTACAAATGCATTTGTTTCTACATCTGTTTCTACTCCTATGCTAACTCTAGTCCTTTATTTTTTTTATTTGAATTTTTAACACTGAATCTGGCCTTGTGCATAATCTTTTTTTATCCTCTTGTGCTTACTATTGTAAATAACCTTATAACAAACCTTGTTCATAACATTGTTTCAAGCTTGATAACTACTCTTGTAACTACATTGTACCTACTCCCGTATCTGGATTTGTCATTACGTTTGTAACTTTGAACCTACGCTTATATGTACATTTTTGCTTAATATTATTCCTATCTCTTTCACATGAATCTACTTGCTTCAATTTTGGTGTCTGCTGTTGTTTTTTTTTTTTTTTCATGCTTTGGTTTCTAACTCTGAACCTTTGTTCTCATCTTTGTGAATACTATTGTTTCTATTGTGGGATAAGGGTACGGGGGTACCCCCTGCTCGCTCCGCTCGCCATCCCCCCAGATTTTTATGCTAGTGCTTACCATTGTGTCTACAATTGTGGCTACCCTTGTAGCTACTGTTGTTTTGTGCTTTTGTAGTAATCCTTATATTTACTCTTGTGCATATCTTTGTTTTTATGTTTGTTAAAACTCGTGTACATACCCTCGTAACTCTATGACTACCACTGTACCTACTCACGTGCATACAATTACTCATATCCTTGTACTTAGCCTAGTAGTACAAAACCCTTTTCGGCATATTTTCAGCAATTTTTTGCGAATTTCGTCAAGAGGTTTGCGTTAAAACTAATGCACGGATTTTTATAAAACTTTGAATGGGAGAATGAGAGAACAGAGATGTATACTGCCGCCTGAAGAAAAAAGGTCGTTAATTGCAATTTGACAGCTTCCGAGTATTTTAGATGCAAAGTTTGAAAGGCTGCCGTTTTTTTTCTTTAATAGATTTTTACTAACTAAAAGTTGATTAATATAAATGTTGCATCGGTTTTTACGAAAATAAGTTCAAAAATTGTAAACTCCAGTATTCGGCATTAATTTCTTTTCTGCTTGCCTCATCAAAATTTGTTAAGCACGAGAGACGACAATCAGAAGTACTGCATGCATTTAAAACAGGATGTTTTTACGCAATTTTCAGTTTTTTTCAGCAGGAGGTTCTTTTGAAGTTTTAATCTTTCTTTTTTGTGGTTTGCCCTTTTTTGTTAATTCTAAAATAATTTTTAACTTATTAGAACAAAAAAAAAATAAAAAAAATAAAAAATAAAGAGTATAAGCCTGATGAAATCTCGATACTGTCTTGTAAATTTGATTCATTTACATCATTATTAGCATTTGTGTTGTTCACGATATCAGGAATAATTTGTTCTAAGTTTGATGAAGGATTATGACTTGCTCGTAAAAGTAAATCATTAGGTAACATTAAACAATCAGCAGGGATTGTTTGGGCTTTTAAAATAATAAATAATTAAATAAGATTCAAAAAGAATAAAGTAAAAGCGTAATAAAAATTTTTCAAATTAATAACTACATAATTATGGAAGATTAAAAGTTGTTACTTCACGACTCCCTTGATTGTCTTATCGAACTTTAAGAAAACCGTTTTCATCAACGTAACAATTCATTTTATCAATTGAACTAATTCATTTGAAACAATCTAAAATTTTTCTTAAAGGTTATTTTGTGGTATAAAAAATTAGCAACTTTTATCTAAAATTAGTCTGGATAAGGTGATGATACGTATTGCCACTTTAAAAATGAGTTTATTATGTAAGCACTATTTGAATTAAGCAAAGAAGTCTTTGTAAACTTTAAGAAACAGTGTTCATTTATACATAACCAAAAAGCACAAACTTCCACTTGAAGTAGTTACGGCTTTTTTGTTTATGGAATTTCTCAAAAATTTTTGCTTTGTGAATTTAAAATAAGAGTATATTAATATATTTGAAAAACTTAATAACTCAATTTCGAGTAAAAATGTAGTTAACGACCTTTTTGCTTCAGGCGGCAGTATAAATTCTGGTACTATAACTATTGTTCTTATACTTGTGCCTACCTTATACTTGTTCGTACTGTTGAACCTTATATAGATGCACTGGTTTCTTTCCTTATAACTTCCCTTTTTCTACTTAAAGTTCTAATCCTGAACCTACCCGAGTGCTTAATTTTGTGTCTACTCCTGCGCATACTCTTGTACACTGAGAGAAGAATATAGCTTCTGCTGACTTGTAGCCTGTAGGTTACAGCTGCTGCGCACTAGAGAGTAATATGAACTCTCGCCAAAAAGAGCTGCTGGAGCTCTCGAAGTATCAAGCGCTACCTTATTTTTCATCACCGCACATACTCGGCCGAGAGGATAGGATATGTTAGTATATAATGTTGGTAATAAAAATTAAACACGTTCATAAATATATGATTTTTTTATTCAAGTACCTTTGCCGAATTTAATACTAAAATCAAAAAATTGAAAATTTTACGAAATCTATTATAAACACTTTCTTCATTAGACTTCTCTAAAAATCATTTTTCATTTCCAGGAATAATATAAAAATCAACTGTATTTAACTATGATTTTATTGAATTTTTTTCAGATACATTGTCAAACTCTACTATACTAAATTATTATTTTAACGTTTTTTACCAACTTATTTTTTAATCTAAATTAACTATTTTCAATAGTAATTCAAAATTAAAGATCACTATTTATGAATAACTAGGCCCAACTCACGCGCTTCGTGCGCCCAAATCCAGATCTTATCTTACTATTGATATTTAAAAATTTTTTTGCAACTTAAAGTCTAAAATGATGTTTCATTTGAATGAAGTTATTGTCTAATTGAAGTCATTGTTTTGTAGTCAAGTTTATAATTTCTGTTTTTTCTTCTAAGATCAACGGGAAAAAATGACCTTTTTTTTTTTATAAAAATAATCAATTATAAATTCTTTGAATATGACTTTAAAGTAATACAAACTATATCTACTTTCACTTCATGAGAGTGAACAGATTACCTTGAAATATTTGAAATGAACTTTAATCAAAATTATTCAAGTCTTAAATTTTAATTGACTTCTATGTTTTTATAAAAAACTATACATTAATTATTTTTGAAACATCAAAATTATTTTTATAGATGAGTACAAAAATTTACCAGAGTACATCAAATTTTATAACAATGCGTATTGGCTATTAATTATTTTAAGGTAGTTACCTATAGCGCATATAGCTATCAGAAATATAGTTATAGACGCTCTGTTGCCCCCACTCCGACGCCACGCGCCGCCGCCGCCACCACTGCTCTAAAACTTACCGAAATCATGCATTTTTGGTTATTTATCTCAGAAGTTAATACCGCTTCCTATATTATTCTTTGAACCTCACGATTCTTTTAATGTTTTCCTACAGAAAAACCTGTTTTTTTTAAATATTTTAAGAAAATTAAATTCGCAACCCGCTAATAACCTCCAAATTCGTACGATATTACGCGCTCAGCATAAGAATCACGTGTAAAAAGTTGAAACTTCTGAGCTTAATATCTCAAAATTTAGCCCCGCTTGGAAGTATTTGAAAAATACCAACGTGTAAAGGACACAAAAAACTAACTCTGAGCAGAGTCAGAAAACTTTTTTAAGAAACACTAAAACTGTAGGTAACTACCTTCAACAATTATACTGAGTAGCTTATATTTGTGAAAGTTGTAACAGTGCTCGTCCGGGGAAAAACAACGACGATCCGCGCTGTCGGACCAGCAACTGTACACGTATAAAATTCCTGAGTACTCGCTCCTGAGTACTCCTGCAGCCGTTGCTAGTACCTGCAAATAATTAAGCAGACATGCTTGGGGAGACGCGTACGCGGGCTAGCTGTCGAATGCCGGCAGTGGGCGGGGCTATTCCCCAAGCTAAAATCAAAATAAAATAAATTTCCCGGAATCAATAAATTCCCTAAATGAGGAAAAGTCGAGCGGAGGAAAAAGGTTCGGTTTTTAATAAAAAAACCTCGGAACAACAATCAATTTCAATTTCACAATTTATTATCAAAAAGAATAACAAAAAAAATAACAATACAAAAATTAGTTATCGCGATTCTAGAATTTAAAATCTAACGTTCGGCCGATCGCGCGAGTGGCCAAACAAAGAAAGTCAAAAGTAAACAAAGCAATCTGCCGGGCGGCTACGCGCGCCGGCTCGCAAATTTCTACCTGTGAGTTCTATCGAGAATTCACACGTAGAATCTTCAGGAAATAAATCCAGACAGGGAGAGAACAATCTACGGATTCTCTCCCTTATCACCCAGCACTCCTGCACACACACGCTTCACACTCGTTTTCGGGGGGCACAAACCTTGACGCCGCACGGGTGGAGATCTCCGTGGAGCAGGGGTTCCGGGATTTCTAGCTTGTACACCACAAACTCGTACACTCGAACACGCCACACTCTCAGCGACTTTGAGGGTCGTAATTGACAAAAAAACTCTCCGCGAGCCACGATCACAAACTTTCTTTATTCCGACAAAAAAAGAGAACGAGAGAGAGACGGAGTGTCTAGCCTAAACTATCGAAGTAGACTGGCGCGCTTACGCCTCGTTCCAGCTGGTCCGACCGCTAACGGTCGGTCCGTTCCGGAATGGTCCGCCAGCAGCTGTTCGTCTGCTGCTGGCCCGCGTCCACACGGAAAATCTCGATCGTGTGGACGAATATTTTCACCGACCGTGACAAAGTCAAAGAGTATTTAAATCTTAACTTAAAAAATTATAGAACGAATTTTTAAAATTTTCATTTTTAAGGTGATTTTTACCAGTTCAAGACTAAAAAAAATTGTAATCCCTAATCACTAAAAAAACAATGAGTATCATCTCAAAACATTTTTTTAAACTTTAACTCTCCGTTGAATACCGCAGTTTTAGAGGTTATACCCGTGAAAATTTTTTCTTAGAATTTTTCTAAAGTATCTCTTAATTCTATGAAATTAAATATCAATAATTTATTAAACCTTTTCCGGTCATCCGCGTAGTGGAAATAATGCAATCTTTAACTTATTTTATCTTTTGTACTTCAATTTTGATCAGGCTTGGCAAAAATGTTTAATAATATCTAATAAACATCTTCAGAAAATTTAGATTGATTCTCTATTGCCTTGCATTTTGTAAAAAACCATCTTTTTTATTTATTTATCCTCGCCAATGATACACTTTTGAATTTATTTATCCTCCCCATTGATTCACTTTTCAAATAAAATTAATTATCATGTATGTTATATTTTTTTAAATAAAAAAAAATTAACGCTCTTCTTGCGCCACAGATTAAAAACTAATATTTTTACTTTTATTTACATTTATAGAAATAGAAATCAAAATATAAATTTAAAAGTTACCGCGTGATGACTGCGTGATATCGCGATCATAATGTTCATGCGATAGCTAGAGTTGAATGTTGAATCAACCAACCCAACATCTGATATCGCGATCATACTGCGCATGCGATGAGGCTTCACTTATTTGGGGACTCTTTTTTAAGAGAGGATAATCACTTATTACGAATTTCACCAATTATGTTAGAAGTAAAAAATTTTATTTATTCCTTAATGAACTAATAAAAATTTAATTCTTAAGATAAAAAATTATGAATGTATAAGATTTACGACTCAACAACACACTTTCTTATAGGTTATTCAACTGCAGGGGTCATAACGCTTTTTTCCAGCTCGCGCGAGTATCTTTTTTTTTAGTGCAGCGGCAACTCAAAAAAAGAGCTGCTGCAGCTCTCGGCGAAAAGTGCAAGAGGTAACGCCTTGATTTTTTCATATAGGGGCGTCAGCTGCTCTATTCTTCTCTCAGTGTACATACTCTCTTCCCCGCCCTTGTGTATATCCGTGTACCTGGCCTTATTTCTACTGCTGTGCCTATTCTTGTAAGTACTATCTCTACCTCTCTTGTACTAAATCCGTACCTACTCTCATGTCCACTCCTGTGCTTACCCTCTTGCCTAAACTTGTATCAACCCGTGTGCATATCCGTGTACTTACATTAGTGCATACCTTTGTACGTATCATTGTGCCTACTGCAGGAGTAAAGTATTGAGTGCACTTTTTAAGTATTGTGCAATAATAGTGAATTTTTAGCTGCTTGAAAAAATTATAAAAATATTTTTTTTAAATTGTTTTACATATTTTGATTACTACTACTATTTTGTTATTTTTATTTTATTAAATATAAGTTTTTTTTAGTATTTCAATAGTTACTTTTTAAATTTCTATAATTACATAAGAGTAACATATATCAAAAATAGGAGGTATAGGTAAAAGTGATAACATATATCAAAAATGGGGGGCGTGATTGGAAAATTATAGGATAATTCAAAACACATAGAAATAAGCATATTTCGATACACTTTTACGGTTAGTTAAGCACTTTTGGGGGGGCGGGGGCGTGGAAAAAGAAAAACAACTATATAATATAGTAAGATATATATGCTTTCACTAATGACTTTTATTATTGTAATCTGTTTTGAAATGTAAGCTGCTCAGTCAGCCGTTAACATCTGAAGAAGGCACGAAACAGCTGTCATGTACTCAATAAAATATTAGTGGAAATCGTAAAACTTTTTGTTTTATTTACTTTTATTAATTAATATTGATTTCCACCAAGTAAAGGCCTCATCAATATATTTTTTAAAAAGTAGAGTTAGGACATCGGACTGACAAGACTTTTTATGGCTTATTTGACCTGCTATATTCACAGATATTATTTAAATGATATGAAAACTACTGTCGAAGTAGTAAAAAAACAATCTTCAATCGAATGCTACAAGTTTAATGATTCAAAAATATTTACTTTTTTCGCTATGCTGCTGGACGCATATTTGGCCGACTTTTTGTCCACCACCCTTAAATATTCTGTCTGCTTAAAGAGACTGAAGCTATTTTCTGTTAATTAACAATTGAAAGTCAATTTTTTTAATAATTCAAACTAAACCATCGTGTAGAGCATGCCCAAAAATAGTTGATAAGGGTATTTTCTTATTCATTTTTTTATTTTTTTTGTACAATTCTACAATTTGAAATCGACAAAAAAAATTTGTCATTTCAGGCTTTAAAGGGTTAACTCACTTTTTTCATGGGTTCACAACTTTTTTCTAACTCTTTTTAAGGTTTTCGTATCATCGTGGTTCGCAAAAACATCCCACCTAGCACACACACCCCTAGCTACCTTATTTCAAAGCTGAAAAATCTTGGGAAATCAAACCCTGTGAGAAATGCTCGCCAGCCATTCGCCAGGCGGCGGGCAGATTTAACGAATTCGGGCAGAAATTTAGTGGGGTAGCTCGCCAGAAAAACGCTAGACGGTCAATGCTTTTGGTATAGGGGTTCTGGCGTACGGTCACGTTAATTTTTCATGTTCAAATTTAGTTAAATTAGATAATATAACATTTAATTTAAAGATTAAAATTTAAATCGAAATCATTTTGGTTAATTTACTAAACATGAAATTTAAATTATTACATCATTTTAGATTACAATTTTGAGGTTATGTAAAATGACTCTAAAAATTTTTTTAACTTTACTTTGCACATATATCACTTTTTGAGAAAGATGAACAGCTTGTTTCATCTTATTTGTGAAAAGTTTTTTTTTATTTTGTTTTAAAAGTGATTTTTATGGATATAAATATATAATCAATAACAAACTTTTTAGTGTTTACATAAATACATAATTTTGACTACTGAAAACAAATAAAATTGATTGTGAGGAAAATAAAGAAGTGGATATGGTCAGTCTTGAAAATTTTTAATTTTGCCTTCTATCAATGTATCTATAATCTTCAACATCTATACACAATTAAAATTTTTTTGTGTGCAGTTTTTTCAATTTGAAATAAAAAAATTTACTGCGATCTGATAATGTATCATAACAAAATTTAATGACTACTTTTACTTATAAATATTGGTGTCAATTAAAATTTCATTGTTAAACTTTGCCAATTCTTATAACTTATTTTTTTCTTTTCATGGAAGAATGATTAAAATTATTACACAAGTCATGATTCAAAATATGCATTTACTTTAATTTGTTTCATGAGCTGCTTTTTAAAAAATGAATGTTAAGATTTTTTATTATCATGCATATATATTTTTGTCAAAAGTAAATAAAATTTTCTTTCTTGAAATAAAGTTCTTTGAATTAAAGATGACAAAATTGAATCTAACCCAAGCGAGCATGGACATAGAGATGAACTATATTATAGTAATTTTGATATGATTGATTGGAGTTTTTTTATTACTACTCTGTTTCCTTCAGAATATGGCATATGATGAGAGTAATATTACTATCAGAGTATATAGCCCTGTTGAATGTCCACACGTGTGTCACACGTGTGGCACACGTAAAATTATTTTCAAGTAGATTATTATAAAAAAGAATAAAATATGGATATAGTGAATTATTCAATGATTTTATAGCCTCTTATGTCATAAATAATCAAAAAATTGGTTTTTCTTTTTATTTTAAGTGCTTTTCTTTAACCCGCAATGTTTCGTCGTAGTCGTCGCACGTTCAAAACTGCCAAGCTCTAGAACTGGGAGCTTGTAAGACCTGGAGGTCTGAAATTTGGCAGAGGGTCTAGGTTCGGATGACAATACATGAATCCATAGTCACTTATCGACCTGGACCTCCAGGTCGCCGATGACGGGGTTACCTGAGGGAGTCATCTCCGAGAGTTTGGGCTAAATTCTTCGGGGATGACTTTGAGGAAAGTTCTAGAGTATTTATCCGAGACAATTTGAACCTAAGTACCAAGGTCACCGATGATGGGGGTACCCGGGGTACCTGGGGGTCATCTTCGAGAATGCTGAACTTTTAATACATCCCCGCAGAATTTGACCCAAACTTTCGAAGATGACCTCCAGGTTCCTCAGGTACAACCGTCATCGGCGACCTGGGTACCTAGGTTTAAGTTGCCTCGATAAATACTCTATACCAC
Organism: Encarsia formosa; assembly: GCA_038277355.1. NCBI lineage: Eukaryota > Metazoa > Arthropoda > Insecta > Hymenoptera > Aphelinidae > Encarsia > Encarsia formosa. The sequence goes on along the minus strand of CM076186.1, from coordinate 69,463,245 downwards.
CTCTTAAAGTCATTTCCGCAGAAATTTTCCCAAACTCTCGAAGATGACGTCCAGGTTCTCTAAGTACACCCGTCATCGTCGACCTGGCTCTCCAAGTTCAAACTTCCTCATATGCCTCTAAAACACCCCCGAAATCTATCCTAAGTCATATCCCAAGAATTCGACCCGAATTCTCGAAGATGACCCCCAGGTACCCCGGGTACCCCCATCATCGGTGACCTTGGTACTTAGGTTCAAATTGCCTCGATAAATACTCTAGAATTTTCCTCAAAGTCATCCCCGAAGAATTTAGCCCAAACCCTCGGAGATGACTCCATCAGGAACCCCCGTCATCGGCAACCTGGAGGTCCAGGTCGATAAGTGACTATGGATTCATGTATTGTCATCCGAACCTAGACCCTCTGCCGAATTTCAGACCTCCAGGTCTTACAAGCTCCAAGTTCTAAAGCTTGGCAGTTTTGAACGTACGACGACGACGACGAAACATTGCGAGTTAAAGAAAAGCACTTAAAATAAAAAAAAAAAACCAATTTTTTGATTATTTATGACATAAGAGGCTATAAAATCATTGAATAATTAACTATATCCATATTTTATTCCCTTTTATAATAATCTACTTGAAAATAATTTTACGTGTGCCACACGTGTGGACATTCAACAGGGGACATTATCAAATAAATGTTTGTTTACTTTTTTAAAATCTTTTTAACATATAACAATGTAACATTTTACAACCACTCAGTATATAAATAAAAAAAAAAAAACAAACAAACAAACACATAGCTGGTGATGTACCAAACATAAAAATAAAATTTTAGTCAAAAAACTTGTCACCGGTATCCACACTATTTTATCATAAATTTTAACTCATTGGCTAAATTCCTTAAAACTCTACACATCAATCCAGTACTTAATTTTAAGTTCACAGCTGATTTGTTTCATCGCTTGATCTACACACTTGAATTTTTATTAACTGATCACTTAAATCTTTAAAATTTTTGCATTATTCCACAAATAATAAATGTACATACATTCTGCAGTAAAAGATTGAGAGGTTCATAATTAAAAAACTAGTCAATTTTGATTTCATTAATTTCATGATTTAATTCAAAAAATCATTATCAGCTCTGAAGCTTTTATTAAAGATTATATTTATTATTATTTTTTTACTTTTAAATTTAAAATTAAACTTTATAAGGTCCTCTTGGCTAAATTAATTCAAAATTATATCTCAAAAATATTTTTTAACAAATTAACACAGTTTTCAAACAGCAAATCTTATTGATTGATAATTCAACACTGAAACACTGACTTTCTTTACAAGTTTCTCTAAACTTAATTTTTGAACTTAATGTCAAACATACTTAAGCTCGCTTTGAATATCACAATTAAAAAAAAAAAATTCCCTTTTCGGTTTTATACATCAAAATATTATTAATTTTTAAGAGATACATGCTATAACAGCCACTTGCTGCCACTATAGCACTTAGCAGCTCAAGAGTAAAGGTTATGTTCCGATTTGCTCCGAAAACATATATAGATGTATAAATAAACTAAAATGATTTGCCAGACACTTCTGCCCGAATTCTGGCAAGCACCCTAGAATATCTGCTAAAACTTCTAGCAGGGAAAAAACTTTTTCAAATGTGATTATTTTATTTACTAAAAAAAAAAAAAAAACTAATACAAAGCTCTAAAGTTATAGATCAACTTTATAATTGTAGCCTTTCGGGACCATCTTAAAAGCTGAAATTGACAAAATAATACCTAAAATATTTTCTAAGTAACTTAGAATTTACTCAAGGTATTGAGTAGAGCCCTTCGCATACTTATATTTGGATTGAAAAATTTACTTGAGGATCAAACAAATGTCTGAAGTAAGTAAAAATATTATTTTGGAAATTAATTATTGGCCATTTGATATAAAATCACCCATTTTTATTTTGATGAAATTTTATTATTATTATTAGTGTCAATAGCAACACACCTTTACTTTTAAATCAATACATCAATTCATTTTTTGATATTTTTAGTTGAATAATAACGTTTCTCATATATTATGCAAAATGAATAAAAATTTTTTTTTATGATACGTTCACCGAAGTAAGGTTGAAGTCAAAAAATCGTGCTTCCAGATAGCACCTGAAAATGTATGCCTCAGAACGACTTTTTCGATATCAAACACTAAAGTTTTGATGCCATGCACTGTTCTTTTCGTGCATGGTATCAGTTTCGCCAAGACTCATCGCTTCAGTGCTTGATATTAACATGTCGACAAAGAAATTTTACTTATTGAGACTAAATTTTTTTTGGATTAAATATAGTATTTATTTGAACATGTTCGATTATAGGGGTCATATATGGGCGTGTGTTATAGGCAATGTCTTGACGCGCTACGCGCGCGCCACCCCAGCATGCAGTATTGCCTAGGAATACACGCTCGTATGTGACTCCCAGGATCGAACATGTTCAAATATATGCTTTTTCGGGCTCCAATCAATTTTAGGTGCTTTATGAGTGTTGTTTTCTGAACAAATGACAGCAAGTTCAGTGATAAACTGTGTTGCCGCGTTCCAACCTCAAAGCATGGCACCTTGGTCGTTTTTCATCTTTGAGTAAGTTTTTTGACGATCCGATAGGTGGCGACTGCAAAACAGACCAAAGATCGGAGAACAAACCAAATAACGGGAAATATTTGGTCTGAAAAACAGACCATATATACACCTGTTATTTGGTCAGAAAACAGCACGAATAAAGCACCGATAATTGGTTGGTGACCGAAAAATAACAAATTAAAGGAATTAAACTTTCATTTTGTTTTTTAAAGACCTTCTTAGCATTATTTACTTGAATAATGATTATGTTGAATTAGAAACTTTTTTGTTAGTTTGGAGCTGTGAAACAAAGCTGACTGCAGAATTGAAGGAAGTTATTTACGATAGATTTGACTGAAAAATCATTGAAATGGTCCATACATATATATTTACAAAATAAAATATTCTACATCGGAGAAAAAAAAAAAAGATAAAATTACAATGTTTTTACAAATCATTAGGCATCATAAATTTTGATAATAAAAAATATGTACATATTTATTTATAGATTTATGTTTACACAAAAGATTAATACCACTGGATTTCATAGGATCAATTTGTTTTACTTAACGATAAACTTTATCAACACTTTCAATCGAGAAAATATTTTTGTACGGTTTAACGTTTTTTTGTAATTTATGAGATATTAGATTTTCTCAATAATTTCATTGATGCTTTATTAACAGTAGTTGGAGGTAGGAGCTGAACTTTTATTTGTGACAGGTCAAGCATTTTCCGTTGATATTTTTTGTAAAATACTGCTGCAGCCGATTGCGTTTTAAAAACGATAATTGCTTTACCTTCAGACATGTGGATACTCTGAAACAGAAAATAATAATAATAAATGAATAAATAAATTTACTTAAGAAAAGATCTGAATCAAGTTATAAAAAATTTAATGAGATCAAAGCATATTGTTTCTTCTATAAGTGTTTGATTTTTTGAGAGATGTAGGAATCAAAAGATAAAACCATAATTTCAAGTTTAATGGTTTATTGGCTTTAACAATTTTTTTTTTTTTATTATCATCAACGGACACTAGGTATCCTTTTACAAATATAACTTAACAAAAATAAAGTATAGTAAGTTAATCGAAATATAATAGTCCAGTCGTACTAAATTTTTGAAACAAAAAAATTCCCGACAGCGATTTTATGATTGAAATGGGAAGAAAAGATCACAAAAAAAAGGAAAAATCAAGCGAACACTTTTCGAGTCCCTGGGGTGGAACAGAGTGGATTTTTAGGGGTTGAAAGCAGTTTTTCGCGATTTCCGGGAAAAGTATAAGTTTGATCGAAAAAAGTTGAATACAAAAGTTGTAGATAATTGAAAGAACTTTTGTTCCATACATTTTTTTATATAACCTCAAAATTAACGAGATAAATGCAAAAAATGAGTTTTTTTCTTTTTTATTTTTCCTGGCCACAAATATGAATGTATCTTGATGAAACTCAGCCAAAGTGAAGCTTTTTTTATGTAAAATTAGCCATAATTTTATTGTATAAAAATATTAAACCGTTTAAAAAATACGGGTGGCTAAAGTGAAAAAAGGTGTCTACTTCACGAGAAAAGTTTCTTAGTTTAAAACGCTCTACGATGTTCGTTCATGTTTTATTCTTTTTGTTTTGACATGAAGTTAAAAAAAAAAAAAAAAATTTGGCATGTTATTAGAGGAAAAGTTATAAAAAATTCAAAAAACCGATTTTTTCAATTTTTTTCCTTTATTTTTGTATATAAAGTTATGAATTTTAAATTATTTATTAAAATTTTTGGTTAAATTGTCTCAAAACCATCATTACATTATTCCACAATAATATTCGACATTTTTAACTAATTTTTTATGATTAAAAAATCAAGTAATAATTAAAATTTATTAAATTATAAATTATAATAACTTAGAAACAGTATGAAAATATACGTATAATTGGAGTATCTCTTATTTTATTGGTATTATATTTATTTTACAATCAAGATTATTGTAATTGTCATTGTTTAATTAATATTTTTTAATATATAATTACTACTTAAAATTATAAGCACTACAAAGTGTTCGCCCTAAAATCAATAATTTGGAAAATTTTTTGTTGCAATCTATAAAAGAATTTTAGTTACATAAATTTTTAGTTTTATTGTAAAATAGACTTAAAATAGTTTTATTAAATTATAAAAAATTTTAATAAATGGAAGTCATGACAGTATCTCGGTTAACAACAGAGACTCGGTAATAACAAAAGTTTTGTTATGTTATGTTATTTTTAAAATAACATAACAAAAGCAATAAAATGTTTTGTTATTTTAAAAATACCATAACAAAATTGAATTTTGGTATGGTCTTTTCAAATATAACATAACAAAAGTAAATTTTGTTAACCTCCTGCCCGCGTACGTTACACTTACTCTCCGAGTCCTTCGTAACAACACCTTGGACGAGTTGGCCGAGGCAGCAGACGAGATGTACGATGTGCCTCCAGGACTCCAGGCGGTGAGTAACAACAGGCAGCGCAGCCCCTCCCCTCATCATCGTGGCGGTGCCCAAAGCCCCGGCTCTCACAAGTCCAGCTTGTCAGATGAGCTCGCCGGCATACGAGCAGCTCTGACAAAACTCAATGCGTCCAACGACTTGATCCTAAGCGCCGTCCGTGGGTTTCAACCAAGGCCAATTAAGGGTGCCCATCAGTCGCGTCGCCAAAGCAGGAGTAGGTCACGCTCAGCTACACCAGGTGGGTTCTGCTATTTTCACCACCAATTTGTCCCCGACGCTCGCAAATGCGAGCAACCCTGCAGTTACAGAACATCAGCCAACCAAGGAAACTGACATCGCTGCCGTCAGTTGAGGCGGTTGCTGGCAGCAAAAATCAGCTCCTGAAAATCGCCTCCTGATCATGGACCGGAACACTGGCCTACGTCGTGTACTGGCCTTGGTCGTGTCCTTACTGCCACTCTCGGCAGTGGAAGGAAAACCTCTTGTCCAGGATTCGCAACTGGCAGCAGCCAACAAAACCGTCATGAAGACGTACGGCCGAACAATGGTGACCCTCAACCTGAGGCTTCGTCGAGATTTCACCTGGTCCTTTATCATCGCTGACGTCGACAACCCCATTCTAGGCGCAGACTTCCTGGCTAGCACTGGGTTCCTGCTGGACCTTCAACATCGTCACCTGGCCAATCCTACCACCACTCTCAGTTTCAAAGCTACGCTCCACACCGCTAAAGTCTTTGGCGTTGGAATCCAGAGCTGTTCCAGTGAGGACAAACACCGCATGGCCTACGATCAGCTATTGGTGGAGTTCGCTGACATCACCAAGCCCCGACAAGGAAAAGCAAATCTCAGCGGCATTCCAGTTTCACTAAGGGCCCTCCGGTCTTCGAGCGCCCACGTCGGCTCCAAGGCAAGCGTCTTCAGGCGACCAAGCAGGAGATCGACGAACTCCTAAAGAGGGGCATTATCAGGCCCTTGTCCAGCCAGTGGGCGAGCCCAATACACATGGTGCCTAAGAAGTCTGGTGGATCCAAGATGACAGGCGACTACAACCGTGTAAACGCCTGTACACGTCCGGACCGCTACCCAATTCCTGTCACTGAGGATATTCTAGATGACTGTCATGGCTGTACCGTTTTCACCACTCTGGATCTGGAGAAGGGATTCTACCAAATCTCCATAGCAGAGGAACACATCAGCCAGACGGCCGTCACAACACTATATGGGCTCTACGAGTTCTTGTACCTCTACATGGGTTTCCGCAACGCAACGCAAACGTTTCAGCGCTTTATGGACGCTCTGTTCCGGGACATGCCCTTCGTTAGGTCCTACATCGTCGATGTGCGCATCAAGTCCCGAAACCACAAGGAGTACTTGAAACATCTTCGTCTCGTCTTCCAGCGACTGCGATAGGCAGCACTTATCAACAATCTCCAGAAGTGCCAGGTGGGCCTATCCAGGTCCAGTTTCTGGGCTACTTCGCCCGAGCGTTTCCGGCCACCAGCGCTCAAGGTGGACGCTATCATGGAGATTTCCAAACCTGAGACGAACACGCAACTACACAGCTTCCTGGAGGTGCTAAACCACTACTGACGCTGTCTTCCTGGAGCGGCCAAACGACAGGCATCGCTGAACGACATGCTGTGCGGCCTTCCCAGAGGACGCAGAGTTAAGGTCAGCTGGACCCCTGAAGCGGAGGCAGCTTTCTAGAAATGCAAGGAGGACTTGAAAAGGGTCACAACCAACACTTTCCTGTCACCATCGACGCCACTGCCTGACGACAGACGCCTCCGACAAAAGCATCGGCATCGCCCTAGAGCATCAAATCAACGACGTCTGGCATGCAATCGGTTTCTTCTCCAGCAAGCTGTCACCCACGCAACAGAACTACAGCATCTACGACCGAGAGCTGTTGGCCATTTTCGAGGCCATCAAGTTTTTCCAGAGGTACTTGGAGGGGCGGAGCTACAAAGTGCTTACCGACCAAAAGCCTTTAACCTTTGCGGCCCAGCTGTGGTCGGACACGGCCTGTCCAAGGCAGCAGCTCCAGCTGGACTACATCCTTCAATTAAATGTCACCCTGGAGCACGTGAAGTGTGAGGACAATGTAGTGGCTGATACTCTGTCCAGAGTCAATGCAATCGCCATGCCATCCGCTCTGCTTGCTCGGGACATTGAGGCAGCACAGCTCGAGGACGATGAGCTGGAACATCTGTTGGACAAAGGCATTTTGGACCTGCAGGTACTCCATGTCAATGGCTCTTCAATTACCTGCAACATCGAGGATGGCATCGTCAGGCGTTACTGCCTCACGATGATTGACAGGTTCTCGAGGTGGCCCATAGCAGTTCCGCTATCGGACATCACGGCAGAAACCATTGTATCAAGTTTCTACCAGCACTGGGTGTCGAACTTTGGTTGCCTGATCGAGATCACCACTGTTCAGGGCAAACAATTCGAGTCGTCACTCCAGGCAGCTCTTGCACGAATGATTGGGGCTAAGCCCATCCACACCACACCCTGGTATCCGAAGTCAAACGGAATAGTGGAGCGTGTCCACTGCACCTTGAAGGCAGCTCTCATGTGCGAGGATCAGATTCCTTGGCCACAACGCATTCCCCTCGTCCTGCTTGGCCTGAGCAACTGTTCAAGGAAGACCTACAAGCATCACCGGCCGAAATGATCTTCGGTATCACTCTACGCGTTCCAGGAGAATTTTTCACCCACACTACGAGAGAAGTTAACCCCAGAAGCTTCTTGGAGAAGCTGCAAACCCTCATGCGGGAAGTCAAGCCAATGCCAGCCTCAGACCATGTCAAACATCGTCCGTTCACCTTCAAAGACCTCAAAACCTGCTTGCACGTCTTCCTAAAGGTGAACACCGTCAAGAAGCCTCTAGAACCTCCGTACACTGGCCCTTACGAGGTAACGAAGCGTGTCAACGAGAAGGTTTTCGTCATCAAGGTCAACGGCAGAAAGAGGGTCGTGTCCATCGACCACCTGAAACCGGCGTACCTGGCCACCACTGACTTGGAAACTCCTCATCTACCGGAGCCTTGCGAGTGGTCTATGGAACTTGCTGCAGAGCCGACGACTCAAACAACTCTGGCTTCAGCTGCATCGACGCCATCCTCTCCTAGCAGAACGAAGCGGGTATCATTCCCTTTGCTGCTTCAACCTGCGAAGGTCTCTGGGAGGGAGTGGCTGTGAGGATCGCTCCCCAGAACGTTCCGCGCGGACACAGGCGCAAGCAGCAACTTTAACCGTGACTGTGGACCAACGCGACGTCGTGAACAATCGAGCCACGCATAGCCAGGCGCCGCCTTCAGTCTTGTACCAGCCACGTCACGAATAGCAGCTAATCTCGTTTCGCACGCCACTAACATAGGCTCAGCAACGGCCCTAGAGCCATTGTAAAAACTTTAATTTGAAATTCTGTAAATAATTGGACTGTATTTTCATTATTTAAAACCGCACCTTATTCAGTCCATAGATTTATATGCTTTGTTGAGTGGGTTCGATCCTGCTGACTCTTCGTAGTTAAAGAGTTTGAGTAGAAGATTGCAGTAGAAGGCACTTGTCTTATTTATTGTAAACTTTATCAATCAATCATATCAGGACAAGAGAGAAAGTCCTTAAGCCCACGCTACTGCGTGTCGAGGTAAGAAGTACCATGCTCAGAATTTGGAACAGTCGAAAAAAAGATTTCCAAGAAGCCTAGGCCAGCGAGTGTCCACGTTTGTATAGACATCACTCTGCTCGTGTAATAGACGTCACCTCACGCAATAAGGAGGAGTTTCCTGCATTCGTGATCAAATTGCCCGAGGTGTGGATTAAAATGCTTTGTATCTATTTTGTACAATTTTGTAAGTATTGGTAGTCAGACTGCTAGCCACGCGACGGTTTCGTGAGTTTATACCGAAAACGTTACATATTTCACTGATTATTTTCCCGAGCTAAATTTCAGTCAATAGTAACGTCGTATTTGATATTTGGCGGAGGAGTGTAGGTAAAATTATTTCGATAATATTTCAGTTATTTCCAATTAGTCGCATAGCAACTCGAATTGTTAGACTTATTCTATTCAATTTTTGTGTCAGAGATCAATTCAATTTTTGAACCCGGGTCACTGCGGTGTATACCTATATATACCTATGAATACTGATATATAGGTATACACCGCACTTACTCGGGTCAGTCCATGTCCAACCCAAAAGTTGAATCGAATAAGTAAACAAATAGTAACTTCTGTAATTTAAAGAACATTAAATAAAAAGTTGTTCCGCAAAAATGTGAAATACTGAAAATAACTTATGAGCAATTGCATATTTATTCATGCAGTTTACGATACTTTTTTCTTTTTTCTTAAGAAGTAAGATAGCTTTTGAAAGATTTGATGTAATATAATTTATAGAGTTGAAAAAACTAAAAAATTTAAATTTAAAAAATCAATTTTTTTTAGAATGTCTCAAGGAAGAATGCATTTATATTGGTTTAATTATTTTTTTTTCTTTTTCACTATACAAATAATGTAGGCTGTATGAGAAGTGGGTGCAAAAACTCTTAGATTTTAAAAATCTGAAAAAAATTAATTTAGTAAAATGAATTTTTCTTCATCAATTTCAGACTCATGAGCAAATACATATTTTTTATATCAAATAAGAAATAAATAAGTAAGACTAATTTGATGTTACTTAATATGAAGCAGAAAGTTTGTGAAGTAGAAATGAAACGGCCGATTCATTAACATTTGATGGTGGAAGGATTTCTATGACCAATGTAATCATTATGTATTATTTCAATTGCTTTGATATATTAATGTAGAGACTTGTTTGAACTTTCGTCCGAGTAGGACGTGTTTGTCAACAGCACAAGTAGTGGGCGTGTCATGTGAGAAAGCTCGATTCTCGGAGCTTCGAGGTTATCTGACAGTGCAGTGGTGTCTAGCTTCCCAATGGAGAGGACCAAGAACACCCTCGAGTCGTCACCAGGAAGCTGATACAACACACCAAGAGTTAGCGACGGAGTCCTGTCGCTTCTGATAGCACAATCCAAGTACAGCGCTGTCCGGTTCAACCCGACGCTCACGTTCCAATCACCTCCTGCCTCGATCAGCATTTCTTCTCATGTTTACCTCGTACTTTTCCAAGCAACAAACAAGGCGGCTTGATAATCTACTTCATTGTGAAGCAACTCAAAATATTTTTGATTAGCCAACACGGGATTGTCGTAAAAGCACTTGGAGATATCGTCAAGCAGGCGTTCAAAATACCCGGATTCGATCAAGCGCCAAGCGTTTGAACTACACCGCCAAGGTCGCAAAGTTGCAGAAAAAAGCCGCGAGCTGCCCCCCCCCCCCCCAACCATCTGGTCATGGATCAGGGCCTCCAAGGGTAGCAATACAAGTCACGACACAACAATCATCGTAGCAGCAGCAACAACATCAGCGCCAAGGCCTAGACCAGTTGGTTGCAGAGGAGTCTCCGTCATCGACAGCAGCCCCAGTAGCAGCGAGACCAGCTTCGCCACCCGGACTCCGTCCTCTTCCAAACTACCAAATTCACTAGTGCGACTGACGAGGGCCGAGCGTTTCAGACAAGAGGCCACCAGATCCAAGGTCTCGTCGGCCACAAGGAGGCTACACCACCATCCAGGGATCAGCTGAGGGCGCGGAGGACAATACTCCAGGACATGGGGACACGCGCCACCGGGAAGCGGCAACTACCACCACCAACGCTGCAAAAGTCGTCGCCATTGACGCCCGTAATTACCAGCCCAGCCAGCGCCACCTTGAGACTCCCCACAACACCCGTGGGGGTGGGGCCGGACACTCAGACCGGCCACACTGCATCGCTATCCCTTTGGTGTCTCACACTGCCGTCGACGGCCACCACCAACATGGTCACGACGTGCACGATGACGATGACGACTAACACGAGCCCGGTGATGTCGGCGACCCTCTCCTTGCCACCGACACCGCAGTTCGCCTCCAAGCTACCACCACCTGCACAGGCGGCAATACCTGAGGGCACAAGAAGGAATACTCCTGGTAGCCCATCATCATCACCGAAGTGGAGCACGACGTCGAGGCGCTCTAGCAGGGGAGGAGGTAGCAGCATTAACATCAGCAACGCCGTATCTCCCAATTTTTTGTCGCATATTTTTGACTGTCTCGGAGTCTGCGACCGTGACACTGACATTTCTTACCATTTCAGCGACACGTCACAATCCAGCATTGATGTTCCGGGAGACCCCCTATTGGCTCTCCTGACGCGGAGGGTGGCACTGGAAGGGAATCGGCTCCTGCACCGGGTGCTGCTCTTGGACCAGAACTCCCTGTGGACGAAGTCCCACCACCAACTTTTTTTTCCCATACCCCGCGGGGCAGGAGCCCCGCTCCTCCTGACTCTCTCACCGCATTAACTCTGGAGGACCCAGTTGAACGCCCAATTCGGACCGAGAATGCCCCTCGCCAACGTAGCCGGCGCAGGGGTCGCAATCGTGGTCCATCAGAAGATCAGGGAGCGTTCGTTGAACCGGCAAATCTAGCGTGGGATGCCCTTCAGCTGGAGGAGGCTACCCTTCAAGCTGCTGTATTTCTGTTCAGGATGACGAGTCAGGAGGGGCGATGTACCCGCCAGTGGAGGCACCTCGTCCGCAGTCGTGGTGGTCGTCGACCGGGGTTAAGAAGCTCCGGATGCCGTGACGATGGGTGCGATGTAACGCCAGCCACACAAGGCCAGCCGGCTCTCGAGGAGATCCCAGGTCATGACAGGATGGCGTAGGTGGAGGGGTCTAAGTGCATTCAGGCTCTCTACCGTTCCAACCGCAAGAAAGCGGTCCAGGATGTGCTAGGTGGTCCTTCCCGGCACTGTGAAATACCAGTGCAGGAAGTTGAAGAGCACTTCCAGCGGATACATTCTGCGAGAGAGCTTGGCGGTAAATTGCCCCCTCTGTTCAACGCCAACGAGCCCAGTGCCGAAAGCTGTGTCAGCCTGTGTCGCCCATTCAGATCCAACGAAGTCGCAAAAATGAGGTATGAGTAACTCATCCCCAGGGCCCGATGGCGTTAAGTACGCGGATCTAAGGAAAGCTAACCCGGGCTGTCGAGTGCCAACGGCTCTTTTCAATGCTTGCCTTAGATTGGGCGCAGTACCACAATGCTGGAAAAACTCCGACACTGTGTTGCTTTTTAAGAAAGGCGAGAGGGATCAAATCGGGAACCGGCGGCTTATTGCGATGGGGGATACTACCCCTAAACTCCTCTCCTCACTTGTCACCGACCGCCTCACCTGCTGGGCCATGGCTAATAAGAGAATAAGCGCGTCCCAGAAAGGCTTCCTCCCGTTTGAGGGATGCCGTGGACACAATTTTATCTTGCAAGAAATTCTGCGCGACGCGAAGTCCAAAGGGAGAAGGCGCGAAGTACCCCCCTTTGGGGGGAAGTTATTTAATGAAAAATAAACATAAAACATTATGTATTATTTCAATTGCTTTGATATATTAATGTAGAGACTTTTTTAGATGTATAAACGAGTAAAATATTAATAGATGTTTAACGTATTTATGACTGGGGAGATTGGGGTAATTTAAACACGAGGCTATCCGTACAAATCTTAATATAAAAAAAAAATTAATTTAAAAAATATATTGTGAATCTTTGAACTGTGGGACATTTTTTAGTTAAAAAGCGAAGTTCAATCTAAAGTTTTATTTACAAATAAAATTAGTTAAATTTTGATGTTGCACACTAGCTGAAAAAACCAGTTTTTTTGCTACTTTAAATCTATTAAAAAGAGGAAAAATAATTGAGAGTAAACAAACTTATACTTGGGACAAAAACTTTTGTTTTTTAGCTTCATTGTCATGCAAAAATGTTAGAATGTTGGCTAGGCCGACTGCTCCATGTAATATCGGTGTAGCAAGCGCTCCTGAGGGTGCCGGAGTTTGAATGCTACACGCTTCACTTGCGCAGCGTTCCACCTCCTGCGCGCATCCAAACCTAAGCACTGCGATTAGCTTTTTGTGTTTTTAAGAGAACCGTATATTAGAGAAAAAATAAAGTATTTAATTAAGAGTATAAACTTTTGTGTTTGTGTTGTGATTTATCTTGTGAAAAACCTCCCTTATTATATCATACATCCAAGAGATTACGGGCTCTAGTACACGCATCAACTGCGCACGATAAAATTAATTCCAGGAATAATCAACCGTGATCAACCGACTTACAAAAGAGTTATTTAAGAGTTATCTCTACACTCAGAGAAGCCCGGTATGACAGTAAAGGCAGCGTGCATTAACTGTTAAGTCGTAGATGCAAACTTAAACAGTTAATGCATGCGTCTTAACAGTTAATGCGGGACGCATTAACTGTTAAGTATCAAGTCGACTTGATTTTCACGTTATGTTCAGGGTTATGTTCATCATAATAACTAGATCGAATTTAAAAATTTACTGATGATTATTATACTTGCATACAAAATGTTGAGTATTAATGTTATGACTAAAATATAAATGCTTTGATTTATACCATACAAATGATAAACTAAATCTCATGCACAATCCCACGCAAATGCACCGAGCGTAATTGCACTCGCACGCCGAAAATATTTTGATTTTAAGAGTTAATGTGGGACGTATAACAGTATAATAATCATCAGTAAATTTTTAAATTCAATCTAGTTAATATGATGAACATAACTCCGAACATACGTGAAAATCAAGTCAACTTGATGCGTCCCGCATTAACTGCTAAGACGCATGCATTAACTGTTAAAGTTTTCATCTACGACTTAACAGTTAACGCACGCTGCCTTTACTGTCATACCGGGCTTCTCTGAGTGTATATAGTTAAGGAAAGCGCATGGCATTTTTCCTTCTCTTCTTTTCTTTTTCTTCTTCTTCTCTACAGGGCAGTGGGAGTGTGATTTTTCTGTCGATTTTTTAAGTACACGCGCGGTGTTGCCAGTGCAACCAAGAGATTCGTGCACTCTCCGAATATTGCATTCAAATGCAAGTCCTCGCACGCGTCCTGAGTTTTCTTTACTCAGATCTACCCGTGCGCGCAGTGGTTTTTCTCGCTACTGCAGTGCATCCTTCGCGTGGACGTAAATGGAGTGCTTGCGTTCGAATAAGCACATCTTGTGACGCTTGAATTTCTCGCGTCAGTTCGCAATATATACAAGTCACTGCATAACATCAGCATAGAGAAAGGAAAAGAGACGCTGACGTCGAGGACAACAAAGAATTAAATTGCACGTAACAATTTTTAATACTAATAGATAATGTTTTAATTTAATTTTTTTTATCCTGAGAAAACTGATTACCCTCTTGCTTGACATTATAAATATCGAGAATAATCAATTGCTACTTTCGAAGGCAGTAAATATTCAAAATCTGCAAAAATCAGAGGGAGAAAATTTTGAAATTAAAAAATTAAAGAACTTATTGTCACAGATTGGAAGGGAGAATGTTAAAAAGTTTATTGAGCTTGAAAGAAATAATTTAGATAATTACGAGGAAAATAATGGCCTTGAAGAACAATACAACAACAGCAACACTAGCAGTTAAAGTCGCAACATTGCTGGTCCAGCCGAACGAGAAACAAGATGTAGAAGAAGAGTGAGAGAGAGGACCGTGGGAGCAAGGCGAACGAGAGCGAGAGAGAGGAAGCACGCGCGCCTGCAGCCAGCCGTTCGAGAGAGAAAAGAAGATCGTCTTGCCAGCAACCAAGTGAACGCTGCCGCTGCCGCCGCTGCCGCCGCTGCTAGGAGACTAGTTGATCTACACCGTGCTGCACTAATCGGACGGATCGTTCATAACTAGATTTTGGAAAATTAGGATTTTTCTTGCGTTTTCAACAACTGGTTTTCTGTGGATACTTCTTGGCGTCTCGAGGATCATCAACAGGATTTTTCACGAGTTTTCATCAGCCGCTGGACAAGTTCGAGCCTGCATCAAAAACCAGGAATCCTGCAGCCAAGAATCACCGGAGAGCCGACCGAGAAACAACGAGAAAAGCGAAATAATAAAGGTAATGAGAGGTTTACAGTGTAGAGTGACAGTGCCGTAAAGAAAAATAATAAAACTAAGATTTTTCCCTTGCAGTGCCTCCTTTGAGATATTTGAACTCATTGTGATATAAAGAAAGAATTAAAATTAATGTAACTTAGGTTAATTTAAAGAATAATAAATTTATAATTTTTATATTTAAAAAGAAAGTGAACTATTTATTTTTAAAAATTGCCTTATGACAAATGGCACCTGAAAACGTGGGGCATGCAAAGGCAAATCTTAGTTACCCTGAGAAATCGTAAACAAGGTAGGAGGGAGAGGACAAAGGGTATTGTGGGTATGAAGCTTGGGGAATCATTTATTTATATAAAAATTGAACTCGGACGCCCAGAGTATTATGGATTTGAAGCTTGGGGGATCGTTCGTTTATTTAAAAATTGAACTTGGGCGCCCAGGGTATTATGGAATACCTTTAATCGCGTATCACCCAAGCTTCAAATCCACAGTACACTGGGAGTCCGAGTTCAATTTTTGAATGTATAGATGATCCCTCAAGCTTCAAACCTGCAGTACCCTGGGCGTCTGAGTTCAATTTTTAAATAAATGAACAATCCCCCAAGCTTCAAACCCACAATACCCTGGGCGCCCGAGTTCAATTTTTTAAAATATAAATGATCCCCAAAGCTTCAAACCCACAATACCCTGAGCGTCCGAGTTCAATTTTTGAATAAATAAACGATTCCCCAAGCTTCAAACCCACAGCACCCTGGGCGTCTGAGTTCAATTTTTAAATAAATGAACAATCCCCCAAGCTTCAAACCCACAATACCTTGGGCGCCCGAGTTCAATTTTTAAATATATAGATGATCCCCCAAGCTTCAAACCCACAATACCCTGGGCGTCTAAGTTCAATTTTGGAATAAATAGATGATAAATTTAAAAATTAAACTCGGGCGCCCAGGGTAAAGTAGGTTTGAAGCTAGGGGGATAGTTTATATTTTTTAAAATTGAACTCGGACGCCAAGGGTACTGTGGGTTTGAAGCTTGGGAGATTGTTCGTTTATTTAAAAATTGAACTCGGATGCCCAGGGTATTGTGGGTTTGAAGCTTGGGGGATTGTTCGTATATTTGAAAATTGAACTCGGGCGTCCAGGGTATTGTGGGATTGAAGCTTGGGGGATCATTTATTTATTTAAAAATTGAACTCGGGCGCCCAGGGTATTGTGGGTTTGAAGCTTGCGGGATCGTTTATTTATTTAAAAATTAAACTCGGACGCCCAGGGCACTGTGGGTTTGAAGCTTGTGGGATTCTTTATTTATTTCAAAAGTAAACTCGGACTTACAGGGTACTGTGTGTTTAAAACTTGGGGGATCATCTAATTATTTGAAAATGGAACTCGGGCGCCCAGGGTATTGTGGGCTTGAAGCTTGAGGGATTGTTCGTTTATTTAAAAATGGAACTCGGATGCCCAGGGTATTGTGGGTTTGAAGCTTGGGGATCGTACTTTTTAGTCATGTCTAAGTCGGAGGTGGTGCCTGCTATATCGTGTGTCTTCACTAACCTCTTCATTTTCAATTTAGCTTTGAGTTGTTACCTTTAAAAATGAAATTTTGAGTTGCTACCTTTTTAATTTGAAACTTTGAGTTGCCACCTTTTTAATCGAACATGCCGAGTTGTAACCTTCTAAAACCAAACCGACGAATTACAGAGCCTTGGTAATGAAAAATTGAATTTGCAAAAGAAACCAGAAGAAGAAATGACAGAAATTGTAAAATTTTTTTTTGAAAATGATAGAAAATTAAATACAGAGAGTAAAACTGTAAAAAGTTTTATAAAAGAGCAAGAGGTTTTTAAAGAAATTGAAGAGAATGTTTTTTTTGAAAAATAACAGAAATAAAGAAGAAGAAAGTTACCAACAATTAGGTAAAATTAAAAAAATAGTACAATTTTTATTGGACGAAGAAGAAGAAAAAAAGAAAGGAGCAATTAAGAAGGTAAAGATGAATGTTCCTGATTTTGAAGTTGAAAATGATGGTTCGGAGGAAAAATAAAATTTGACAGAGACGAGTAATTAGAAGAAAAGATTGGCCGCATTCAGCTGTGATAATAGAAATTTTTTGACCGTAATTTTAAACGGTGAGCCTTACAAAGCACTGTTGAATCCAGGAGCAACTTTGTCATGAATTGGTCCACAGTTGGTAAAGAAATTTAGTGACAGACTGCTAACTGCTGATTCACTTATGCGCACTGAAACTGGAGCCATTAGTCAAATAATGGGTGTTCAAAAAGTTTTACTTGCAGTTGGAAATGAATGTGAAGTGATTTCTTCTAAAGGAGCTCAAGAGTTGGAACCTTGGGATGTATTTTAGTCTTGCTTTTGACATCGACGTGCGACTTGGACGGCGACAGTGGCGTGCTAAACAAGGAGAATGGCATACATTTATTAGTGGTAGTAAAGAGAAAAAAGTAGTTGTTCATGCAGAATGCACTGGAATTTCGGAGCTGAATGTGGACGAGAGACAGATGGTAGATAAATTAGTGGAAGATAATTTGAACCAACTAATTGATAAACGGCTTTGTTCAGCACCCTCTCATGAGAGTCATGACAACAAAAAGTATTTTCTGCACTCCGGCCGGGAAGTAGCAAAGACTGGCGTGCTCAGAGGCCAGAAAATGCGTCGAGCAGAAAAATAGTAGTACCTATACCACACGTGGCCACGAAAATAAGAAATGTCTCAGATCACATGTAATTTTCGGCCGAGGCGCAGCCAATTGTAGTAATCTACTAATTAATAAAAATTTGAATGACATAATTAGAAAGCTGAGCTCAAGACCTTTTTTATCATACATAATTTTATATAAAAATTTTCATTGGAGCCAAAGTTATAATTTTAATATGTCTATAACAGCCCACAACCACACAACCATCACTCACCCCATCATAGTCTCTTTACTATTCTCACTCGTATTAAGGCGAAGTCATAAGGGTCATTTTAACAAAAAATTAAAGATTCAGTAAAATTAAAAATGAAAATGAAAAAAGGGCTCTGTAGCGCTGGAGCTACTATCTTAATATATCTTTTAAGCCCAACCCCATCAAAATCGGATCAAAATTAACGTCAGAATATGGGAAACAGTTTTGTAAATTTTTGTATCTTAATAGCATTTGCTATACATCTATATTTATTGAATCTTTAGGAAGTTTTTTATTTTCGTTTTCGTTTAGTTTTAAATGATTTTTTTCGCAAATTCTGCAACTCCCCTTAAGACTTCGAATTTTTTTATCTTCAACTACATGACCTAGTTTAATCTTAGCCACATTACTGACCTCACTAATTTAATTTACTTCAAATACCGTATTTGATCCCTACCCCTAAAATCCAGCTGGATTTCCAGCAGGATTTCCAGCTGGCTATCCAGCTGGATTTCGGTTTCAATATGGCGGCTGGATTTCCAGCTGGATTTCAAAAAAGAAATTTTTTGGTGAAAATTAATATTGCTTGAAATCAAGTTATTATTCATTTTTCAATGATTTTGAAAAAATTTATCTTAGTTTTTTTTTTTTTAATTTTCCAGCCGGATCTGTCCAGCTAGAAATCCAGCTGGACAAATTGAAAAATGAACAATAACTTGATTTTAAGCGATATTAACCAAAAAGTTTTTTTTTGAAGTCCAGCTGGATTTAAGGGGTAGGGATCTCCCAAACTTATTTCCCCCAATCTACCAACGAATCCTACTCACCGTATTCATCAACTCAGTCACTAACTTTAAAGTTTTGTTGAAGTACTTTAAATTTTGAAAAAGCTCTATTAATATTTTTAAGTAAAATAACAAACCCTTCCTCACCTCATCTCCCCTTCCACCCTCCTCCCGCATAACCTCCGCCTAACCAACCTTATCTACCTCACTAACCTGAATCGACTTAAATTATTAGCTCTCACTAAACTAACGTATCTCGCTTATCTAACCAGCTGGCTTGGGATTGCGTAAATCTGCCCACTTAAGTGTCCCTTGATTACCCGTAAAAATTTCTAGTACCGCACAAATTTTTATTCCTAAGTAAATGTTTTTTATCAAAAAGTAAACATTGGTATTAAGTTAGGTATGGGTTACATAAATTAATATAAATAATATAAATTAGTAATTAATATATATAATATACATTAAAATCCAATCGTTCGTTGATCTTAAATCGGTATATAAATATATATAAATAATCATTGGATTTTAAATTATATTATACTTTCAACGAAGAATTAAAAGGGATCTTTGAAAAGGGGATTTTTGAAAAAAAGGGGATCCAACTGAGGGGATCCAATACTTTCGACGAAAATCCAATTTAGGGGATCAGAAAAGTGCGATATTTAACTCTGTTTTGACCGTGTTTTTAAGAATTTCAGATTTTCGAAGATCCAATTTAGGGGATCAGAATCAAAAACGGAAATATAATATAGGGAGATTCGTGATAAAAGTTAATTATTACAACTTATATGAATGAAGTAGCGAGGCGGTAAGCCCAAAGCAGCACACATCGTGCTAAAGAGCCGCCGGGACGCAAAAAGTGCAGCACCTCCCGGGAGTAACGGAGGAGTAGCGGTCGAGCGAGAGGCGGGCGTAGGAGCGTCCGAAAAGGCGTGGCCACGCCCTACCGCGCGCTCATTGGCTGGAAGCAGCCAATGACGATCCGGGAGGCTGACAACTAATTAGCGAGTTAATGGCCGGCTAATTAACTCCTGCGATTACTACAGCGACGTTTAAATCGAATAGCCGCTAAAGGCCAGCAAAATTCCACTATTAAAATCGTCCAAAAATTTTTTCAACAAATTTAAGGTCAATTTAAAGTGTCCCAATTTCCTTCTAAATTTTAATTTCTTTAAGTTCAACATTCTATTTTGGATGGTTAATTTTCACGATTATTTAATGATCATGAACTCAAATTTTTCAAATTACAATTTCTGAATTTTAATTTTTTAGAATTTTTGCTTTTCTTTAATGTCCATTTTTTAGTTCTATTCTTCAAAGTTGTCAATTTTTAGTTTTAGTTCTCAATTTTTCAAGAGTTTTTTTGTTTCTAACTTTTCAAAGAGGTTTTCATTTTCAAAGGGTTAATTGTTTTTGCATTTGTTAATTTTGCACATTTCAATTTCCTCGGAATTTGCAACCTTGCAAAATTTCCAGAGTTCATTTTTCTCACGGCATCAAAATTCGACCCGGTCACTCGGCGGGAGTGGGAAAAGTTGTTGAGTGACTCCACACGAGCTTAATCCCTACTGGAACTTAAAAAGTTCTTTAGCGACCAGTTGGCCCTTTTGGAGTTCGTTGAGACGGGTAGTCGAGGCCATGCTCTTCCCCAGCCCAAACCGATTAACCCGAAAACTCACGTGTCCACTACTTCAGAACAAGCCAGTTCTCCAAAACCAAAACCCTGTATAAGCTGTAACGAAACTCGCCAGATTATCAAATGCAATAAATTTAATACTTTGTCGGGTGTTGAGAGGCTGTCGTTATCTAGGTCCAAGGGGCTATGTTTTTCATGTTTGGGCCATCATTCCTTTAATAAATTGCAAAAGTAAGAACATGTGTGCCTTGCGCAAGAGGAGACAATACTCTGCTGCACGACGGCATTACAGCCTCTAAACTGGTTAAGCTCGACGAACCCAACAATACCACCCCTGTAAGACCCCACCCACAACTACCTGACCTAAACTCTGGTGCCAGTGCTCTCAACCCGAGCCTACAGCGCTTGCAACCTCTTCAATAATCAATGAACACGGTTATTCGAGACTCCTTTGTTCTTCTACTCACTGCCTGGGTAAAGGTAGAGTTCGACGGTAGGGCCCACGTGTTCAGGGCATTGATTGATCAGGCCTCCCAGGTCTCCTTGATAACCGAACATTGCTCTCAACGCCTTGGATTGCCCAGGCAACACTCTGGCGCTTCAGTAGAAGGGGTGTCGTCTTTGTTTTTAGAAAATACCAGAGGCCGGGTCACTTTGAAGGTAGGTCTGTTGTAGATTCTGACTTTGCTGTTGATGTTGAGACGATGATCTTGAATAGGATTACTAACTATCGGCCTCTGATCTCATCTGAATTGGTCACATTGCCTCACCTTTCTTTTATACCCTCAGCTGACCCAGAGTTTTACAATCTCCAATCTATCGACCTTTTGTTGAATGCAGAAGTGCACGCTAACATCATCTTGAACGAAGTTCGCAGAGGATCTCCGGGAGATCCAGTAGCTTCCAAAACTCGATTAGAATGGATAGCCAGGCCCCTCAAGCTTTTCCTCAGCACTTAATGCAAGGTCGTGTCACCTCATTGACAACACGAGCCTACTTAGAGCTGTTGAAAAATATTGGACTCACGAGGAAATCACAGCTCCTAAACCTTTGTATACTGAGGATGAAAAGGCCTGCGAGGCCCATTTTGTTAATACTCACTCTCGAAATGCAGAAGGTAGATACGTTGTTAGGTTACCCTTAAATGAAAAGGTAATACGAGACAAGGGACTCGTCTTACGTGGCTCTTTCAACAGAGCCCTTGCAGTTTTATTGTCACTGAGAAAGAAGTTTAAGGATCCAGTGTTTTGTACCAAATATTACGACTTTGTCGCCAAATATGAGCAACTAGGTCATATGTCACTGGTCTCTCCGTTGAACACACTACAAAGGGACTTTGCCTTTTACTTGCCACATCATGGCGTCTTGAACTCAAGGGGAAAATTGCGTACCGTTTTCAACGGATCGGCCAAGGTGGGTGGTGGTTTGTCCCTGAATGATTGTTTGCTACCAGGACGAAATTTGATACCTGACTTACGTATGATAGTCTAAAAATGGAGACGATACCCGTTCGTGTTCATCACGGACGTGGTTAAGATGTTCAGGCAAATCATTGTCAACCCCGACGATCGACACTATTTGCTCATCTTCAAGAGCGCTATGGGGGTGAAATTCTGATTTTCGCTCTAAATACTGTGACTTACGGCCTTAGATGTTCCCCCTTTCTAGCCATTAGAATCTTGCATCAACTAGCTGAAGATGAAGGTAAATTTTTGGTGATATATGAATAACTAGTTTTTCGTGATTTTACTCATTTTTTTACCAAAATTAAAAATTATTAAAAATTGATGTTTTTTATCTTTTTAATGAGTGTCGTCATTCGCATTAAAAATAGTAATTTTTCGTAAAATCTTGTAGGTTTATCATGTAATTTAACCCTTAAAGTACACACGGGGTGTAAAATACCCCACATAACTGTCAGTGTGGCAGTTCTGGATTTGGGTGTGTACTTTAAGGGTTAAAATAAATTTACTATAAATATGTGTTGTATAGAACTGACAAGGAGAGGACTAGGCCATTGGGTCATGGATTTGGCTCAAACTTGGTATATAGGCTCCAAATATGCCAAAAAGAAACCTCTAAGTGTCAGTTTCTCTGAATTAGCCTTTTAAAGTCATGGTCCCTCTACAGCCCATTCTAAAAAATCAGCATTTTATCAGCATTTTTCAATAAAAAGCTGTTTTTGACCTCATTTTCAAAAAAAAATTGCTCAGACCCTATTACACTTACAGAATTCCAGAAACTCGTGTTTCCAAGTACTTTCTGGAAAAAATTATTTGAGATTTTTTTTTTATGTATAAGACCATGTAAAATTAAGATGTTTTTCGTCATTTTTTCATTTTAAATATCTCAATTTTACGTGGTCTAATACATAAAAAAAAATCTCAAATAATTTATTCCAAAAAGTACTTGAAAAAACGAAAAAAATGCAAGGTTCCGGAATTCTGTGAGTGTAATAGGGTCTGAGCAATATTTTTTTGAAAGTCAGGTCAAAAACAGCTTTTTATTGAAAAATGCTGATAAAATGCTGATTTTTTAGCATGGGCTGTAGAGGGACCATGACTTTAAAAGGCCCATTCAGAGAAACTGACACTTAGAGGTTTCTTTTTGGCATATTTGGAGCCTATATACCAAGTTTGAGCCAAATCCATGACCCAATGGCCTGGTCCTCTCCTTGTGAGTAAAATCACGAAAAACTAGTTATTTGTAAATCACTAAAATTTTTTACATTTTTACGTTACGTATTTACGTTTTTTCTCTATAGTTTCAATAACTTTGTACTGATCAACTTGAAATAGTTTCTTATTACACTTGAACGTTGAAAGAACATGTAAAAAAATTAATTATGCAGTAAAATGTTAAGACAGCCTCTAAAATATAAGCGTCAAACATAGAGAATTATAATTTTTATTCGAAAGAAAAATTAAGAAATTGAGTTGGAGAAGAGGTGGAAGGAAAGTAAGTGCGAGGCAAAAATTATTCCATAGCAGTACTTGTAGACATTGAGATATTGGGATAATAGAGAACATGACTATTTTTTATTCTATGCTTGGTTTCACTTGCTTTGTTCTTATATAATTAAATAGTCGAGCTTGGTACAGTAATTTGTATATTAAGAGATTTACCTGAATACTTCCGATACCTTGACACATGTGACGAATTTGAGTTTCAGTTGTGCACGTTGCCAAATTATCAATTTTAATAACATTTGATTTCAATATTTTTTTGACATTCTGCGTTGAAAATTTAGTAAGAATGGGACTTCGATGCTTTGTTTGAATCGCTGTACTATCACATTTTAAGTTTGAATTGGACATAACTATTCTTCGGGATTTAGTAACTGATTTCTTAATTTGTTTACATTGTTTTTTTATGTTTGATTTGGTATCGTACATGCTTTTACATACAAAAGAACTGTTTCGAAATTGCAGAGATCTTTGAGTATTTCTATTTTTTTTAATATTTATTCTTGGAAGTTTCATTTGATTTTTATCGTGACCATCAGTGTCGTTACTTAAGTCATATTCGTTACAGCTACTACTAGGTTTGGTATTATTAAAGTCACTATCAATGTTATCAATATCATCATTGTCTTCACCATAGATACTGTTATCATCATCATTGTCGTCGTCGTCGTCGTCGTCGTCTTCATCGTCTTCGTCATCTTCGTCGTCTTCGTCATCTTCGTCTTCACTACTATCATCAATATGATCTTCGTAAATATCATCGAATTCATTCTCATCATCATGTTTGATAATATCTCCAAACTCTTCAACTCCAATGTTTTGAATTTTTTTTTTTGCGAGTTTTAAATTTCTTACTTTTTGAGTGTCCATTTTTTTTTCCTGAAATAATAAATATTGATCATTAATTATATATAATAAAATATATATTCGGCTTCAAACAAATTACTTATAAATTTAAATGAGCATTTTCATGATCTTAATACGTATTAACTCATTTTGGACCACGGAAAAATCAAAAGGAGTATTAAAAAGATAATTGATAGAAAACCTGCATTTACAAAAACACTGTGTTTTTTCTTTTTTCAATTTTGATTGTTTGAACATTATTTGTTCCAAGAAATTATAAAAAATCTTTAAATTTTGATAAACTAATTGCCTCATACTTTTTTTTTATTCAAATTAACTCATTTGGGAGAAACCATTGTGAAGAGAAACAGTTATGAGCGTTCAAACATGTTAAAATTGTGGTTTTATACTAGTAACCTGTGACGCGCTGGACCAAAGATCTACTCTTAAGAGTCAAAGATTACTGGTATAAAACCACAATGAGCGCTCACAACAAAAGTTCTAAGCGTTTAATCAAAAAATTGAATAAATGATTTTTGCCTTAGTTCAAAAAATCAAATGCTTCTATTAGTTTATCAAAATTTGTAGATTTTTTCTAATTTGTTTAAACAATCAAAATTGAAAAAAACACGTGTTTTTAATTTTTTGGAAATACAGGTTTTCTATCAATTAGTTTTTTAATATTTCTTTTTGTTTCTTCTAGGTCCCAAATAGGTTAAAGTATAAATCATCTATTTAATTCTTTGATCAGACGCTTATCCCAAAAAGCGGTAGCCCTTCAACGGCGAGATGGTTTTTTATACCAACTATCGTGAAAGCGTACCGCTTTATATGCTTAAAATTTCGGTTTTAGGTTAGGTCGCTCTAAAAAAAACACTGTTATTAGGATGATTTTTTTCTAGAATGCATATCCCGCGCATGGCCGATGATTCCCTGAGTAAATTTAAAAAAAATGTCCTAAAAAGTTACCACATTAAAAAGTTAAAAACATTTTTAAGTTTTCGAAGCGCTGATTTATTTTCGTCCAGGCGTCAGGTAACTCACGTATCAGTCCAGAGCATCCGCTTTCTCTGCACGGGCTGCATGTGTCCGAAACCGGATGCTATACAGAACACTTGACTCTCTGTCTCACTCTTGCAGCCTGCAGCAAGGCATGCGAGCAGCGAGCAGGCGGCGCAGGAGAGTCTATAAACGGGCTCTCCCCTGAGTGGGATGGATGATACGGCCCTTAGACTTCCGGCTTGGTCTGACTCGAGGGCTCACGGGGACTAAGAAGTGGCCTACCCAATCTAAGGTGTGAGATTACCGTGCCGAGGGATGCGTGGCACAGGGGGTGCTGTGTCTTAAACGGTTCCTCCGGGACACCGGGCCGAATCCCGGAGTACCTGAGGCCTTACCCGTCATTGGCGGTCCATGGCGGGTGGACATTGTATATCCGCCCTACTCGTGGGATCAAAATAGAGACTACAGGGGAAAAACAAAACGAGTCGATGGATACGGGCTCTGAACCGACCATCGACTCGGAGACTATCAACCTTGGGGGCTCTGACCCCAAGGTCACCGAAACCCACTCTGGGACGGTCAGTAGACCGAAATCATTGAGTGGAGCGCAGCGAAGGAAAATCCTTCGGCAAAAGGCTAAGGAGGAGGGCAAACCACCTCCCAAGTTTCATAAGGGGACGAGGCAACGGAGGGGTCAGGAAGGGAAGCGGGCTAGTACTGCGTCCACTGACTCCGTCTTTGTATCGACACCCAGCATGGCTAAGAGGATGGCCTCCTCCAGCCTGGAAATACCCAAGAAGCAGGGGCTGCTGAAGTGACCTAAAGTTGACCGCAGATATGCTGCAGCTGCGTCTAACTCTCCCAGAGTGGCCCTCACTTGTGGGGCTACCTAGGAAGGGAGATGCCTGCCGATGTCTGCACGAAACTGCAGGAAGCAGTAGTCAGCATGGTACTTGCTATCGAGGGGGAGGGGGCCTTTGTACCCCGGTTTCTGGACTCGTTCCCCAGAAAGGGCTCGTTTGTCTTCGTCTGTGCAGACGAAGCCAGCAAGACCTGGCTGGAGAGCGAGGCCTCGCTACTCGACCTAGGGCAACCAAACCTAAAGGCGAGGATAGTTTCACCAGAGGAGACTAAGATCACTAAGGTGATCACATGGCTCCCTCCGGGGGTTAAGACTGCCGAGGACCTCATCAAAGTGGTCCAAAGGCAGAACGGGTCGATCGACACAACTAGGTGGGCGATCCTGAGTAGGGCTCCTGATGGATGCCTAATTCTGGGTCTAGATGAACCATCGGTCACGGTACTCCAGAGCCAAAACTTCCAGCTTTGGGCAGGGGTCGGCAGAGCAACCTTCAGGCTGCTAAACCGTCCTTCAAACAAGGCGGGAAGTAGCGGCTCTACGGGGAAAGCATAAATGGAGTAGCCCTCATGGCTACTTCAATACTGCGATTCTCCCAAATCAACTTGCACCATTGCAGAAGCGCCTCTGCTGTACTAGCAAGACGCATGGCAATGGCGCATACACACATAGCCCTTATACAGGAACCCTGGTTGTACAGGGGCAAAGTGAAGGGCTTGAACAGCTGTGGGGAACTGCTCGTGGGCTCCAGCAATGGAGAAGCCCGGGCTTGCATCTCCATGAAAGGTGTTAACGGTTTTTTGTTACAGGAGCTGAGTTCCCGGGACTGCACGACCGTAAGGATAGAGGTCGCGGATAAGGAGGGCCGAACGAGGAAGGCAGTCATCTCGTCCATTTACCTCCCCCACGACGAGGAAGCTCCCACAAGGAGCATGATGAAGGTGATCGAATACTGCAGCCGTAACAACCTTGATCTGATTATTGGTTGCGACGCCAACGCCCACCATGTGGCGTGGGGAAGCACCGATATTAATGATAGAGGGTCTGAGTTGCTTGAATTCATCACGGGCACACAGATGGACATTGCCAACAGAGGGAACACGCCAACCTTCGTTACTGCCAACAGAAGCGAGGTCCTGGACCTCACGCTGGCTTCAATGAACATCAAGAACTGCATACGTGGATGGAGGGTCGACAGCGAACCATCCATGTCGGACCATAGGACAATAACTTTCGGGATCGAGATAACGAGACCGTGGATCGAGCCTAAGAGGCGACCCAAAGACACCAACTGGGGCGCATACAGCAAGGAGCTGGAGGAAGCCTTGGCCCAGGTCAAAGGGAGATACGGCAATGATCTTGAGCTTGACTGGACCCTTTTCCAGGTCTATAAGGCTATGATCAGGGCCTACGAGAACAACTGCCCACTAAAGCCTGGCAAACCACTCAATGGCACTCCCTGGTGGAATAAGACACTGGAGGAGCTAAGAGTGGGAGTTAGACGGCCGTTTAACAGGGCAAAGAAGAGGAAATCCACTGAAGGCTGGAAAGCGTACAAAGACACGCTGAAGGCCTTCAAGAGGGAAATTGCGAAGGCAAAGAGAGAAAAATGGCGGGAATTCTGCACAGGCATGGAAAACCTGGCAGCCACTGCGAGGCTCGCTCGAATCCTGACCAGAGATAATAGCGCACGTCTCCAATGTCTGAGAGACAGATCGGGCGCCTACACTGAATCGGAGGCGGACACATTGGAACTTCTCCTCAGCAGCAACTACCCCGACTTCGTCAGGGTAGATAATGATATCCACCATATCTGGAAGGAGGGGGACGGAGGATAAAGATTGGGACACGGCTGCCAAAGTCGTGACCATGGAAAAGCTTAAATGGGCGATTGACTCCTTTGAACCGTATAAATCTGCGGGCCCTGACGGTATCTTTCCTAAGATGCTACAGGAAGGAGGTGACAAGACTCTTAGGCTACTGTTAGGTATTCTGAGGGGCTGCATAGCCACAGGGCACGTGCCAGCTTGCTGGAAGGAAACGCGGGTCTCATTTATACCGAAACCTGGTAGGAGAAGCTACAACTCGGTGAAGGACTTCAGACCTATCAGTCTGACCTCTTTCCTAATGAAGACCTTGGAAAGACTGCTGGACAACTATATCAGGCAGAATATACTGATAAACAGTCCCCTTCACCGAGCGCAGCATGCATATACCTGTGGAAAATCCACGGAATCTGCACTGCACTCAGTGGTCAATTACATTGAAGAGGCTTTTGATGCGAAGGAAACCGTAATCGGGGCCTTCGTTGACATCGAGGGTGCCTTTAACAGCACAAACAGAGCAACTATAGACAAAGCCTTGACTAAGCATGGTGTACCTTATACCATCAGAAGATGGATCAGGGGAATGCTTAGTGATAGGTGCATCTTTAGTGAGTGGAATGGCAAGACGGTTAGGGGAACCATCAGCCTCACCCGCAGGGTGGGGTCCTCTCACCACTCCTGTGGATCCTGGTCGCGGACGAACTACTGCGCTTGCTAGACGAACTCGGATTCTTCACCATCGCTTATGCAGACGACTTCGCTATACTTGTCCGGGGCAAGTTCGAAGAAGTCCTACCAGATCTTATTCGGAGGGCGTTGGAGAGGATCTGCGAATGGTGCGAGGCTAAATCTCTGGCTGTCAACACTGATAAGACGGAGATAGTCACGTTCACGAGGAAATACAAATGTAAGGTCAGTAAGAAAGTCTCCGTCAACGGGAAACAAATACCGTACGCGGAGGGTGTGAAATATCTGGGCGTATTCCTAGATAAGAAACTAAAGTGGGGACAACACCTGCAGACTCAATGCAGCAAAGTCCTAAACATATTCATGCAGTGTAGGTCAGCAATCGGGACTTCCTGGGGGCTAGAACCCCAGGTCGCCTTGTGGTTACACGAGGCGATTCTGAAACCGAAGCTTACCTATGCCGCGGTGGTATGGTGGAAAGTGACCGAAAATAAGACCTCGAGGCGTGTACTGGACCATGTTCAGGCTGTCGTCTTGAGGGGAATTTACGGGCTTAAACGAAGCACACCCACAGCCGCCATCGGGATGTTGCTGGATATCCAAAGCCTAGACCTGGACATCAAACTGGTTGCGGCCAGGACAGCCTACAGACTGAAGTGCAGCGGGGAGTGGGTTGGAAATAGTGATGGGCATGCAACCATCCGAGGGAGAATGTTGAAGGGCGAGGTCTTTAACTCGACCCAAGACAGAATGGATAAGACTCTACTGTTTGGGCAACGTTTCAAAACGAGGATACCAAACAGGGAGGAATGGAGCAACAACCAAGTGCTTGGGCACGGAGACATCTGGTTTACCGACGGATCCAAGACCAATGAAGGCACTGGTTATGGAATTTACGGACCTAGCCTTAGGGAATCCTACGGGCTCAGGGAATTTAACACGGTGTTCCAGGCCGAGATGGCTGCGATAAATACGTGCGCTAACAACCTCTCTCTGGGGAAGGTCAGTAAGAGACGCATCTGCATCTGCACTGACAGCCAAGCCTCCATAGAGGCCTTGGAAAACCCAGTTACAACCTCACGGTTTGTTAGGGAGACTAAGAATACCCTTAACGCGCTGGCAAGATCTAACCAAGTAGTTATTACCTGGATACCCGGACACTCCGGGTTCAAGGGAAACGAAAGGGCAGATGAGCTTGCGAGGAGAGGGGCCTCAACAGATACACGGCCGGAGCATGGGGTGGGTGTACCGTTCTCAGAAGGCTGGACAGTACCCTGGAGAAGTACTCGGAGAGGCAAAGATGGGAACTCTGGGAAGAATCCCAGAGCTACAGGTGGATCAAGGAACTACTGGGAAGTTATATTACCGGTTGGGCCAAACTGATCACCAGGCTAGACAAACGAAGGGCTAGAGAGGTCATGGGCATTATGACCGGACACTGCAACCTTCGGTGCTACACACACAAAACGCAGGGGCATAGTAACCTGTGTAGATGGTGTGAATCAGAGGAAGAGACCCCGTGCCACTTCCTATGCAAATGCCCTAACCTGACAGGCCACCGCCTGAAATGGTTGGGAACCGGGATCCTGGATCCTGAGAGCTTTTACGGAGTGAGTGTGGACAACATACTCGCATATTGCAGGGTGTTAGGACTCACGAACACTCCAGAGGTATAGCAAGGGGGACAGGGATACAATGGTGAAAACTAAGTGTCCCTAAGCTTAGCACCCGTATGCTGTGATTTAATAATAATAATAATAATAATACATCTTTTAAATTATGAATAGATGTAAATATTTTGGAATCATCTTTGAAGTGTACGGTTTTGACCTAATGCTCTTGTCGTGAATAGAGAAAAAGTTCAAAAATATTTGGAATCCAAGTCGATACAAATTTAGTAATAAAATACAATTTTTTCATATTTGATAAATCAATTAGGTATTGATTCTCCAGCGCATACAGATGGAGGTAATGTCAATGACCAAATATGGGAAATAAATACAGCAGCCAAAAGTAAAATTCAACTTCATATTGGAAATGTGGTTGTGATAACTAAGTTTATCAATGTTAGTATAGCGACTCCGAGTCTGTAATGTCAATGATGATTTTCAAAACTACTTCAATTTGTGGTTGTCCAAGAGATTTCCATGTGCTGACTCTAAACGAATACGTTCATAAAGATGAATTTTTTGAAGATTTTAAGTTAAATAAACTTTTTTAGTTGATTAGTAATTTAAAAATATTGCAGTGGTTCATGATAAGGTTTTTCTTATCAAGTTAGCTATTATAATTCATTTAATTAATAACAAGTTTAAATTTAGAAGATGTAAGTAACCGTAATTTAGTTTTATTACAATCTAATAGAGGTTTCGTTGGGGCTTGCATCCAGATGAGTAATTCCATCGAAGTTGAGAACGAAGAGATTGGCGGCCGTGAGTGCATCCAAAAACCTGTTGCCATTTGTATCGTCTTCTTTGCAGTTCCAAAGGGTGCATGGGTGTTGAAGTCTCCCATCAAATACAAAATGCCTTCTGCACCAGTTGCCAAATTCGAAATTTTTTCTCATTGATCATGTGTGAGATTGATTTTCTGCCTGTTTTTAGACGGGGCCTTGTAAACCGCATGTAAATTGACCAAACTGGCAAACCCGAGGAATTTGATGGCTACGACAGAATCATGGATCTTTTCCTGTATCACTATGGGCTTGAAGTTTATACCAATTCTTACAGCAAATAGTAGGCCACCACCCCTAGTTGGCCTATCTTTTTTTTTCTTTTTTTTTCATTTAGGCGTACTAGCCATATAAAGGCGATTTAATATATTAAATTAGATAGAACATAATATTCAAATCCCGTTACAAATTAATTTTACAAACATTTGTGAATTTCATAATTGCTCTGATAATTCTCGAGTTAGTAGATTTCAGAATGTTGGTAGAATTTTTTTCAGATTTGAAGTTGTACAGTTCGAGTTCTATCAAAAGTTGGTGTCTTTCACATTGATACTTGGGGCAGTGGAAGATAATATGATCAAAATCTTCGAGCTCATGGCCACATTGGCACTGTACAGAATCCACAATATTTTTTCTAGCAAGTGAGGCTGCTGCACAGTAATGGTTTGATCTCAACCTATTAAAGGTTACAATGGTTTTTCGATCAAGGTTAAGATTTTTGAATAATACTTTTTTAGAGTTTGTGTGGTATTCCCGGAAATATTGGACTCCTTTGTATTCTCCCTCTTCCAAATTCAGCTACATAAGATGGAACTTTACTGTTTCTATCACAGGTTCTAGAAGTTGCCGCTTTGGCCACTAAATCCGCAAGTTCATCGCCAACAACTTCTTTGTGAGCCGGTATCCAAACGAAGATAATTAGTTCTATCAGTGGCCACAATTTGGAAGATTTCGGATATGATTGGATGACCCAAAAATCGCGCTTGAGCGTGTGATTTTATAACGACGTTATTTACACTAATGTTCAAGCTTCCTGGGAGAATATCCCTGTTGTTGAAATGAATGAGTTTAGTTTTAGCAAGGCTGAGCTGTAGGTTAATTTCTTTTAGATTTTGTCCAATCTTATCCACTGCTTTGGCTAGAAGATTTTTAGTTTTCCTGAGAGGTTTGACATTAGTATAAACTGCAATGTCATCTGCAAAGACTGAGACGTTGGTAGTATGTTGTTGTACTCAGAGAACCATTGCAGCCAATTTTTCACCATTAGATCATAGATCTTACACAAGCAGGACGTCATTGATATTGGTCGAAAACCTGATCCATCAGGCTTGGAGATTTCATGAACATAAGATTTTTGCCAGTCTTTCGGAAATTCATTTGAACGGTGCATGTGATTGCATATGTCCAGCAGCTCAAGTCTATACTGAAAAGGAATTTTAGTGAGTGTAAAATAATCAATGCCATATAAGCCACAACCAGAGTGTTTGTCTCTTGATTCCAAGGCCGTGTTAAATTCATATAAGTCAAATTGTTTGCCAAAGAAATCGTCTTGACTACTAAAAAATTTTCGCGTGAGATTTTGTTGCTCATTGTCATGAAGATGAGGAGCAATCTTATCTAAAAGGATAGATGCGTGCTCCTGTCGCAACTCATCACTGTGAGAAGTAGAGGGCTTCACCCATTTGTTTTTTAGTATCTTGGTTTAATTCCAAACATACGAGGAATTTTTTCTGAAATCGATGGACTCGGCAAATTTTCTATAAGATGCTCTTTTTTTCTTTTTAAAAGCTCTTTTTATATCCTTGTAAGCATGGAGATATTTCTATTTGCCCTCGTCGCTTTTAGTAAACACCCACTTCTTAAATGCAGCTTTGCTCTTCTTAATTTGTTGCATTCGTCATCCTACCAGCTTACAGGGTTTTGGTGTTTGGAGGGAGGTTCACATCTCTTGATTGGAGTGCAAGATTTGACAGCAGAATAAACTTTATTGAACCAGAACTTATATTTTTCACAGGCTGAGGACTGAAGGTAAGCTACATCATGAAAATCTGAGTACTCATCGCTAAGAGTTTTCGGGACTTTGCTCCAATCCGTTTTAATACTATACAATTTAAAAGAGTTTCTTTGATATAGCCATTTTTCATAATTAACAATTATTTCAAAAGGAAAGTGATCCGAACCATGCGGGTCATCAAAAGCTCTGAATTGTATATATTCGGACAAGGAAGTTGAAGAGATGATAAGATTGATGTTTGAGTGACTGCCAGTTGACGGATCAATCCTTGAAATGGAATCGAGGTTATGTATGATGAGTTGATTTGAGTCCAGAGCAGATTTGAGTCATTGACCTCCAGAATCTGTATTATTACAGTTCTAGGAAAAGTGATGCGAATTGAAGTCTCCTACAAAGAGACAGGAAAGATAATTGACCCTGCGATCTTGAAAAATAGCGTTCCATTCTACCTCAGTGACAGAAACATCCGGAGATCTGTATCAGTTTTATTGAACATTATACAACTGTAATTGAAATTTACGATATTTTTTATAAAAGATTAATACATTAGTAAAGCTTTTTTTTATTTTGTAAATCGTGTTGTTGGTCGCATCTGTTGTGCACTAATCTCATGAATTTTCTGGCCAATGCTAACAATCTAAGCGTTGATAAGATTATTTTCAAATCCTGTTCTTCTAAATCAAAAGATTCTGCAAAAATGTTAAAATCAACCACGTATGGTACATCTTCATCATCCGGAAGTTGAGTGCGCTCATTGCACCAAGCTCTAAGATCTGTGGCCAATACGGAAGGAGTGCCTTTATCACTTCGGATCGTTCTAAGAAATGCAACAAGTTTTTCTTTTGCAGGTTCTATCATCTGATTTTTACGAATGAGATTTAGTAGTGCATTTGGCTTTGTAATACCATCTGCATATTTATCTTTTAAAAAAGCCTTAATTTCTGATGATAAGCCTCGTGTAGAATCAATATTTTTATGTTCGTGCTCCTCTTCTGTTTCGTACAAGGACACGCAAGTATCCGAAGAATGATATAGTAGGTACAAGCACGCTGGACACTCAGACACTATAAATTTCCTTTGTGCCGATCAACTCGTTTTCCTTCTGTCACCATTTTCGTTGAAGATATTTTCCAAACTTCTTTTAACTTTACAGCACTTTCTGCCTCTGTTGCTGATGGGTATTTGTGACGTAAAAGCGACACTCGTGTTGGTCGCCTGCATATTTGTTTAGTCTGCTGGATCACTTCAGATAAATTTTCTTCTTCAGATGAGTCCTCAGAAGTTTCAAAATACGTTTACTCACCAGTCATCTTTTGGCTCTTTGCTTGACTCGTCGACTGAGGCGACACTGTAAGTTGAACTGAGCTCAATAATAAAATGGGTAGAGAGGTGCTTAGTAAGAGAACACGTGGTCTTTGGTTTCTAGGCTTGATAGGTAAACACTCTTTAACTAAACCGTGCAAAAGTATTTATTTTCCTGTGCGACCCACGTCCTGTGCAAATGATTTAATTTCCCGTGCATTTTAATACTTCCCATAAGAAAATTATAGGAAAAATTAAAACACATAGAAATAAGCATATTTCAGTACACTTTTACAGTTAGTTAAGCACTTTTTTGGAGGGCATGGGGAGAGCGTGGGAGAAAAGTAGGGTAGGGTACCCCCCTGCTCGCTCCGCTTGCCAACCCCCCCCCCCAGATTTTTATGCTAGTGTTTACCATTGTGTCTACAATTGTGGCTACCCTCGTAGCTACTATTGTTTTGTGCTTTTGTAGTTACCCTTGTATTTACTCTTGTGCATATCTTTGTTTTTATGTTTGTTAAACTCGTGTACATACCCTCGTAACTCTATGACTACCACTATACCTACTCACGTGCATACAATTACTCATATCCTTGTACTTAGCCAGTAGTACAAAACCCTTTTCGGCAGATTTTTAGCAATTTTTTGCGAATTTTGTCAAGAAATTGGCGTTAAAACTAATGCACCGATTTTTATAAAACTTCGAATGGGAGAATGAGAGAACAGAGATGTATAAATTCTGGTAGTATAACTATTGTTCTTATACTTGTGCCTACCTTATACTTGTTCATACTGTTGAACCTTCTATAGATGCACTGGTTTCTTTCCTTATAACTTCCCTTTTTTCTACTTAATTTTCTACTGATTCATTTTTTATTGTTCTTATATTTTTTTGTACTACTGTGCTTACTCTGTTTTTAACTTTTTTTCTACTTAATGTTTTAATCCTGAACCTTCCAACGTGCTTAATTTTGTGTCTACTCCTGCACATACCCTTGTACCTACTCTCTTCCTCGCCCTTGTGTACATCCGTGTACCTAGTCTTATTTCTGCTGCTGTGCCTATTCTTGTAAGTACTTTCTAGACTCTCTTGGTCCAAATCCATACCTACTCTCGCGTCCACCCTTGTGCTTACAGTAGTATAGACACAGCGGTTCTGAGCCACCTAGCAGATCCCTACCTTACCGACCGAGGGTTCGTGTCCGTGCTAATTTACCGACGGTCGGTAATTCCTTCTTTACCGACCGAGCGCTGGATAACCCAGGCAATACCTAGGGTTCATGTCCGTGATAAATGACCTTGACCCACACCCTGCTATTTGAAACCCTTTTGATACTATTCAAAACCCTTTTGATAATTTTTATAACCCTTTTGATACTTTTTGAAACTATTTGAAACCCTTTTGAAACTATTTGAAACATTTTTAATACTTTTCGAAACCCTTTTGAAACTATTTGAAACCCCTTTGAAACTATTTGAAACTTTTCAAAACCCTCTTGATACTATTTGAAACCTTTTAGATACTATTAGATTGTACGATAAGGAATCTGAAAAAAAAACAATATGAAATTCATTCGATCAAATTTATTTTTGCGATGGGTACACTAGATCATAATAATGCAAGTACAATAGAATGAAATTTATTATTTTTTAGAAAATGTCCATGTTGAGCTAGATGCTTGATTTGAAATCTTGATTAAACTTGAATATGGATAATCCGATGCTGTTTTTCTTGCTTTTAAGTAAGCCGCCACTAATCTTCTATCAAATTTTCGTCATCCTCTTTTTTTTTCTCATTTTTCTTCTTCTCCTCGTTTCTTTGAAAAGCTTTATTTTCATAGTTATTTTTTTCCTTGGAGCTTTTTTGCTCGGAATAAATTTTCCAAGCTGAAGTTGTGTCGTCTTTAAGACGCTCGTAGCCTTTGGAGCTCTGCTCTTGTCCCATGATGAGTTGAGAATGATCGATTTTACGTTCCTTTTCTTCTTATAGTTTTTTCACATCTCCATTGAGAGGATTGTATTCCACCATCCGGTCGTGTAGTATCAAACAATGTGCAGCAGTTTCAGCTGGGAAATTTTCTCTGGCGTCAAATTCTACTCATACGTCTACTGGAGCACTTTTCAGTGATTCGTTTTGCTTTGAGCAATCAATTACGATGATTGGCAGATGATTGATGAATGTATTTTTCTTCACAATGGGCTCAGAGTCTTTGTTGTAGTAGGATGCTTGAAATTTAGAAAACATTGTGTATAGTACAGAGTATTGGTTATCAGTGATATTCAAGTTCAAATCACCGTATGGATAGTACTGCGAGTTCAGGAATAACTTGACGTTTCTGATATTGCAGTGATCAAAACGACTTGCGTTGACGTTGTTTTGTCCTTTGCGAGCTGTTTGAAAAACAAGAAAAACAAAACGAGACTTCTTCAATTGATTCGATGTTTTGACTGTCCACACGTGTCTCGATGTTGATGGAATCATGGGATACTCGTAGAATTCCCAAGAACGGAAAGTCACGATGATATTTTTCTTCAATTGATTCAAGAGATTTATTTTGAATCTGTCTGATACTGTCACGTATGGCATGAGCCACTCAATTTTTGTCAGAGTGACTGTAAAATTTTCAAATTTTGGATTATTAGCGTCTCCTTGATTTCTTTGAAGTATCGCGTTGAGATCGATTCTCGATCGATTGAGTATTAATTCGTGTTTGGCGTTGACTACAATTTTGCGATAGTCTTCGGCAAAACCAAAAATCATACTCAATGGGATGGTGACGTCAAAATGGCCTGTTGTATTTGTTATTCTCTGAAGATTGGTCGTTGCATCTTCAGCCTCTACGCTCATCCAACCAGCGTTTTCCATCATTAAGCTCGGATTTGGAGTAAAAGATCCCCATCCTTTCATCAAACTTGTCAATCCAACATTTTTGCACTTATCAATCTCTATGGAATTCAGTTCGTAGCGAGCATCTTCGAAAAGGAAGCAAATACCGTTGTTGACAAATCTCGTGTGTGTAAGAGCATTTCCATTAGCTAGCGTCAATTTACCAGAGATGTGTCAAGAACTTTGAGACGGTAAAAGACACAAGTCTTAATGTTGAATTGAGATCCTAATTTCATCGCTATTATTGAAGTTGCTCGAGGTG
Source organism: Encarsia formosa (assembly GCA_038277355.1). Classification (NCBI taxonomy): domain Eukaryota; kingdom Metazoa; phylum Arthropoda; class Insecta; order Hymenoptera; family Aphelinidae; genus Encarsia; species Encarsia formosa. The sequence continues at coordinate 69,425,716 of CM076186.1, read as the reverse complement.
TACGGTTGATGAGCGTGGATTTCGTAATGAGATATGCTCTCGTCGAAGACAACCGGTGACTGAATATCAATAATCTCGTCCATTGCAACAACAAGAAACAGACTTTTTTTTTAAAACATGTAGCCCTAGGCTTTTCAAAAACTGCACAGACTGTAAGTCTGAGCTGTGAAGGGTATCTGGAGGAAGAATTCGCTGAGTAAAACCCAACAATGATGCAATCGATTCTTGAGGTTCAAAGTTAATCTGATGAGTACACTTTATCTGACTGCGAAGAGTGTTGTTATTGGAAGTTAAACTTAAAATTATTCCTTTTGGTTTTAGAGCTTCCTTTAAGTAATTTTCGATACCCTCGATTTCGTAACTACCGGTAGGTAGAGTAATTTCTTCTTCACCAACGTAAAATTTATTGTGACCAATGTCAATATTTGGAATTGAGTAAAAAGTCAAAAGCTCGATCAAGCCTAGAGCATAGTTTTTCGAAGAAGATAGTTCGATAGGTGGGAAAAAATGAGTTTCTAAAACCGATGAAGTACCCGACAAGGTAAGTGTTAATGAGTTATCCATGCTTGCCAATAAAAGAATGAAGAAATAAGTTGATGTTGAATGCTTATATAGCATCACAGAGAAATTTCAAACAAAGATGACCACAATTAAAACTATTGAAATCTTGATATCTCTCGTAATTGTACTTGACACTGTCAACTCCGAGATAAATCATTAGCTCTACATGTGGTTGCAAGTCTCCGAAACTATCAAAGTAGGTCACATCACTGCCACACTTTTTGTATGCTACCCAATGAGTTCCAGGTCCAGCGTCATCGTCTAAATTCACTATAGCTCTTTCGGTATGGTAAGGTCTTTTAGGTAATTTATCTCTCATGAATACTCCTCGGAAATGTGGAATTTGAAGTTCTTTAGCAAATTTTAATATGTCAAAGTTGATTAGTGCTTTTTTCGGCAACTCGTCGAACTTTTTTTTAATCCGCGTCCTGGTTTCAGGTACAAGCCTAGACCTTTTTTGTACGGTCTGAGGTAGAGTCCTTTACCCATGGCTATGGCCTCTATGGTCTTGTTGTGTCTTTGGGACTCTTCGAGTTGTCGTTGAGCAGATTTGGCACTGTAAATAGCTTTAGCAACTCCAGCAGCCCCTCCAGCGAGTGCTCCCGTGGCACTCAAACCAGAAAAAAGGGGAATAAAAACGGAAGGTATCCTCCCATTTTAGAAGGAATCGGTAAAACTCGCGAGACTTTAATTTTCTTTTTGCCACTGGCATTTTTTACTTCTTCTCGAGCTTTTTTCAAAGCTTGCCGAATAACTTCTTTAGCTTTTTTATCCTTGATTCCTGAGATGGATGCAGCCTTAGTAACTTTTTTAAAAGTTACTTTAGGCTTTTTTAAATCCATCCCAAGTTTGTTCTTGAGTTTCATAGTATTGGTGACTGCGTAAACTGATGCTCTTTCACCGACACTAGCGTCTCTTGCCTTGACTCGTTCCCAAGCTTTGTCAGCAAGCACTCTGTCAGCAGCGTTTCTTGCTTCGATGTTGTTTCAATTCTTCGAGTAAGTAATATCGTGTTCTTTACAAGCAGCGTCGAACGGATTTATACCTGGATCTCCTCGGGCAAGACGTTTCTTTAGCTTCGTCCCAGGACCACACTACTGGTATCCAGGAATATGAAACTCGAACGGTAACTTGTTTATCAGCGAATTGACCACACCTCTACCGTTGTGCTTCTTATATATAATCATCCTGCTTTGAAGGTCAAAGTTGAATTGATCTCGAGAGGTATAAAAGCCTCTATTTATACTCGGGTAATCAGTAAAGTAGTTGATCTCAAGCGGTAAACATGGACTTTGTTGAGCAGCCTTCCAAACTTCCTGTAGAAAACTTTGAATTTATCGAAGAGAAAAAGAGCAAGCGCCATGGAAATTTGCTACCAGAAAGTATACGTGCAGTTTTCTGTGGATCTTCGAACAGTGGTAAAACCAACGATGACACTTGTAACCCATCCGAATGGGTTGCCATTTGAAAATGTTAACGTGTACTCAAAATCTTTGTACCAACCCAAGTATAAGTTTCTCAAGGCTTTTTTGGAACCCCTAGAGGAAATCCAATACTTTTCATTTGGAGAGCACGATAAAGTCGTGTCTCCTGATGACGCTCTTCCAAATTCCATCATTATTTTCGATGATATTGCTACTGAAAAGCAAGACAACGTGAGGGCATTTTTCTGTATGGGAAGACATAAAAATGTCGACTCTTTTTATCTCTGCCAATCGTCGACCCCCCCCCCAAAGTCACGTGGTTTTTTTACGATTTAAAATTGTAAATATGTATACTATTAGTTTTTTAAAAACATTATTTTTTAAGTTATAATTTAATGATTTAATACCAGGGGCGCAACAATTCCTTTCAGCTAGGGAGTGTCCTGAGGTCCACCCCCCCCCCCCGCCGCCACCAATAAAACTGACGTCTAAAAAAAAAAACAAAAAAAACGTTGAGTTCAATAAATAGACTGGTTAATTAACCCCCAAGCTCTAAACCCCCAAAACACTGGGCGTCGGGTTCAATAAATAAACTGATCAGCTATCCCCCAAGCTCTAAACCCTCAAAACCCTGGACGTCGAGTTCAATGAATTATCTGATCAGCTATCCTCCAAGCTCTAGACCCCCAAACAAAACCCTGGGCGTAAAGTTCAATAAATAAACCGATTAGCTATCCCCCAAGCTCTAAACCCCGAAAACCCTGGGCGCCCGAGTTCAACAAAAAAACTGATCAAATTATTTATTTCGTTAATAAAAATGCACTCATGTTTTTGGAATAATTTAACTCGGGCACCCAGGGTTTTGAGGGTTTAGAGCTTGGGGGGTAGCCGATCTGTTTTTTTGTTGAACTTGGGCACTCAGGGTCTTGAAGGTTTAGAACTTGGGGGATAGCTAGCCAGTTTTTTGGTTGACCTCGGGCGCCCAGGGTTTTCGGGGTTCAAGGCTTGTGAGATAGCCGATCACAAGACAGCTGCAGACTGCAGAGAGCCATGAGCTACAGAAACTACCTACACGCGGTGATAATGAAGCACGTACGGAACAGTCAAAACAAAACTTTGACGAGTTTTTACTTGCACACGGCCACGCAGGCGCAAATCAGATGACAGGCATGGATTCGGTTTTAACGTTCAACAGTTAAATATTATGAATCGAAACATCGATTCATGCACTTTAAATACCACGTGCCTTTCTGAATCAACAGCTCTACCCCCCACGTAACCTTTCGTAGCCTTTTAATCGCCCCCCCCCCCCCCCCCTGTTTGGGCCACATGGACTGTGAACGTTCCCTTACTAGCAATCTTCCAGGATGAAACGAATATAAAACATATTTACGATGATCACGTAAACATAGATATAACCTATAATCAGTTTAAAAAGTTATGCTCAACTTGTTGGAATAATGGAAAGTACGAGTTTCTCGACATCGATAAAGATAGAACTCTGGACAACGGCAGGTATCGCAGGGGTTTCGATTGTTTTGCTATAAATACTTCAGATTTAAGCTAAGTTTTTCTATTCAAAGTAAACCCTTTAAGAGTCAACATGGCTGATCTTCTAAAAGAAAGAGATGTTCTTCGCAAACTAGTGAAAGCCCGCGATGCAATCAAACGTAAATACAGTTTGTTAAAGTATAACAAAGCCAACGCAGAGAGAAAACTTACGGACACCTTTAAACCACTCATCGATCCTCTTCAAAAGATTGCCCTGAAAACTAATCAACGACAACCTATAATTGTCAAAAATAAAGTAAAACTAAAAAAGAGAAAACTAGGAAGCGACATCGAAGAAGATGATGATGAAATAGATTATAAAACTGCTGCTGAAAGTGACGAAAATTTGAATGAAACAATTATAGAAGACACTAAATTGAATAAAACACAAGTCGAAGATACTTCATTGAATAAAACACTAGTCGAAGATCAATTTGACATCCAAAATCAACAAGATTTAGACCTTATTTACGGTTTAAGAAAGGAAGATGATCGGTACTTACTTGGAAATACTCCGATCAATTTTAAAAGTGATCATATTGAAATTGATAAAGATAAGTATCCAAAAACTACTGGTCTGATGGAATTGATTTTACTTATTCATCCGGATTTGGACAAAATTAGCGCTGATGACAGCCTATAAAAGAATCTTGGAAAAAACAAGTGTTCATAGACTTAAACATGATCCAAATCAACCAATTCGAACTCTCAGGAGCAGCAAATATACCCATGTTATAAAAACATTGTTTGAATCAAAGGGAACTGGAATTTTACCGCAATTTAAAATAGTTAAAAAGAATACTTTTACCGACTACAGATACTGGGATGACCCGAACGAGTTGGTTGATCGTTTACGATTGCTAGTAGCTGAAAGAAATGCTGGAAATTCAGCACACAACAACGAGATCCTTGAAATAATTGAGGAGCTTCGTGAAGCTGGGTACATATATTGAGTTCTAGACTCAATATTTTTCATTGTCAAGATGAGTGTCAACGAGTTTGGTCATTCGCTGAGTTCCAAGCAAAATACTCGTGGACCAGCTGGAATCGGATACAATGTTAACCACGGATGGTCAGTTTGACGTTGAAAACAAACGATTGTGCAACTTGACTGCACCAACTCAGGAAAAAGATGCAGTCAACTTGGAAACTCACCACATTCATTCTCTCTTTGATCAACTTTCACACCACTAGCACCTTTTTTCACGTCTTCTTTTTCCTCTTCTTCTTCATCAGACATTCTCAAATCATTTTTTAATGTCTCTAAATTGTTAGGGTTATTTTTATTAAGTGGAAGCAGTGGAGCTTTTTCATAATTATCATCTTCACCTAACTTATCAAACAGATTTATTTTTACCTTGTCTAATCTTTTCAATTTAACATCATTCTTTTCTTTTCTAATTTTCTTTTGCATTTCAAGTTTTTCGTCTTCTTCTGCCTTTTCTGTATTAAAAATGTTTTCTTTTTCTTCAAAGTTTTTGTTTTTTTTTGAAATTTTCTTTTGCTTTTTTTATCATTTTACCTATCTCCTTTCTTCTACTTTTCTTCCTAATCTCAACCTCACCTGTCATAACTTTTTTTCCTTCTTTTTCTAGTTTTTTCATATGTGTGTTTCTTTTTCTTTTGTTCTGCTTTATTTCCGCAAGCGGGGGTCTATTGTTGAGGGGTGCAGGAGGCATGGCTGGTGGAGGTCCCTTTGGCAGCGGTGGTACTTTGGACGGTGGCGGTAAAAAAAAAGACCCAATGTGTCAAAAAAAAAACTGCTGGTTCTTGTTTGGGATGCTTTGAAGTATCTCTCTATACAGTTAAAAAAAAAAATTGATCGGGGAATCAGTGCAAAACAGTCCTTAAAAATCGCAAAAAACGCGTTTTTTGAGTTTTTTAAAATTTTCAAACAGCTGTATCTTAGACGTGGAAGGTCCCACAGAGTCCTGTAAGGTCACAAAATTTTGGTCTTTTTATGAAAATTTTTTTGCAGTTTTTAGATATACCAAAAATATTGACCTAAATGAAGCTACATTCAAGTGAAGATAGGACAAAAACGAGTAAAAAAAAACATTTGATCAAGGAATTCTGTACATAGGAAAACAAGTTTAAAAGTTTGTTATTATATTTTTTACTGAAAGTGCTTGCCCGAAACAAAATTTTGACGCAAACCGCATGTCGTTATCTTATTTTAAACTAAAGTTATGATTTTTCAAAGAAAGCTTCAAAATATCACTAAAATAGGTCTTTTTTCGTATTTCAAAACGACGTTGCACGCAGTAGAAATGTAATAGTGACCTCTAGTTTGCGGAAAAAGTCTTGTTTTGAATGGTACTTTAACAACAAAAAATTTCAGAAAGATCCATCGACCTCGTGTGACCTCGGATGGTTTTTTAAAAAAGTATTATTTTAACCCATATATATCTTACCATATTATATAGTTGAAAGGTTTTTTTTTTTTTTTTTTTTTTTTCGTGAGGCGCAGCCAAAAGTACCTTAAATATGCGTTATTTAAGTCAAAAATATAAGCATTTTTTTGGCTGCACCTCCGACTTCTATTTGGAGAGCCTTAGGCGCAGCCAAATTAATGTTTTGTTAACACACAAAATATTAAAAAATGATTAAAAGTTTAAATTCAATTATAAGTATAGATTGAATTTAATCTCGATGTTGTTAACAACAATTAAAAAATTCTTTTACAATTAAATCATCCTAAACCACTTGTTGGTTGTTATGAAAATAATTTTTCGAATCTTTTATTCCCAACCCATCTGTTGGTTGTTATGACAGTTTGTAAACATTGATATTCGCATTTTTTGGTTTTTAAAAACATTATTCTTTTAAATCGATATTAATTTTAATGAATCCAATTTTTATTTTCAAATCAAAATTCTGAGTTTTTCAATTTTTTAATGTTCAAAATTAAAGTGATCAGGTCAATTCTTTTATTTTATTTTAATTTTATTTTAAAATTTATTTCAAAACTTCATCGAAGGGGTAAAAAAAGTTACTGCGGACAGAGGTTATGAATAATATTTCAGATAACATCGAACAGAGATATCGATGATGGTTAGAAGTCGATTTTTTTTATCTGAGATATATTTCTTTTTTTTTCAACTTGTTTTTATGTGTCAATCAGTGTGTATACACTCACTATAAAAACCACAGTTGGCAATTCTTGCAGTGAATTACTGCGTGGCTGTCAAAAGAGCATGCGCAAATAAATACAGGGAGTATAAAGGCGATCACAGGAACTCGCGGGCAGACCTGCGATTCCGCAATCCCGCGTACCGCAAATCCATGTTTCCGCGCCACGCGTCTCTTCATAATTATTTGTGTGTCCACTGTGGTCTGATAAATAGTTTAAAGAATTGACGGTACGAGAAAAAATTTAAACTGTTCAAATCAAAATTAAAAGTCTGTAACATAAGAGAAAACCAACTCATATTAAGTAAGTCAAAAAAATAATTTCATTTATGAAAATTCTTGTATAAAATTCATATTTAAACTCAGATAACCTAAAATTGAAGTGGTTAATTTTTATTTAAAAGTAAATTATTTTGCATGAATAAATCAACTGTTTATTTTTAATGGCGCATATTCATTTATATGTTTATGTGTGTAGTATTTTTCTTATTTACAGTTCATTATTAAAATAATATTCTATATATTTTATTACAGTTAATCAAGCAGTTGGAAATTATGGACTCACTATTTTTTGGAATAATTTTTTTAATAGTACTGATGTTAGCAATAATTAGAAGAAGAAGGAATAGGTGGTTGCATCGTATGTGGTTAAAACGACCTATGAATCAACTACGTCATTACTTCGGATTTTTTAATACTCAATGGCAAGAGTTGAAAGAAGATCCATATATGTTTCATGGCTATACTGCAATGGATTTAGATACTTTCAATGAACTGCTAAGATTAGTTTCACCGTACTTGCAAAAAAAAAACATCCGGCGGCTATATGTCCTGAAGAGCGACTAATTATTGCTTTAAGGTATCTAGTGTCAGGTGATAATTTATTTACAATTGCACTGTGTCACAGAATTGGTGAATCAATTGCAGCTGGTATAGTGAAAGAAGTATGTGGGGTGATTATTCGAGTTTTGGAAACCATTTATTTAAGACAGCCAAATGAGGAGGAGTGGAAACATGTAGCCATATCTTTTTTGGAAAAGTGGAACTTGCCGAATTGTGTCGGATCCTTTGACGGAAAACATTTTGACGTGAGAGCTCCGTCGCATTCAGGAAGCCTTTACTTCAACCACAAGGGACGTTTTAGCATTGTGCTTCTGGCAGCTTGTGATGCAAATTACGTTTTTACCCTGGTCCATGTTGGAGAAATGGGAAGCAATAGTGATGCAGGAATATTTACTGAAACTTGTGGTCCTCTCATTGAAAATGAGCAACTCGATTTGCCAGGGGGCGTAGCTACACTTCCTGGAAATAATATAGCTACTCCCTGCTATTTCGTTGGCGATGATGCCTTTCCGATATCAAGAAGAATGATGAAACCTTACTTAGGTCATTTTCTAGACGAGGAGTTGAAAATATTCAACTACAGACTTAGTAGAGCCCGTCGCGTTATCGAGAATGCATTCGGTATTGTAGTTGCTCGCTTTCGAATTTTTGAGTCTTCAATAAAATAACTTCCCGAAGCGGTTGATGAAATCATATTAGCAGCAGTTTGTTTGCATAACTTTTTAAGAATTAAGGATTTGACACAAAATCCACCTGAAAGACTCTACAATGTTTCCACATTTCAAAAAAACTTTAATCAAGCAGAAAATAATATTGTGCTAAATACTGATGGTGTTATAATGAGAAATGGAATAAAAGACTATTTATTGACTCCAGAAGGTGCTGTCCCTTGGCAAAATTCAGCTGTTAATTATAGTCCAGAAGTCTGGAGAGAAATTGATAATATTTATTAATTTGTGTTTTCAAAAAAGATTCTTCTTTTATACACTGTTTGTACGTATTGTTCCTACAAAAATGACAATTTAGAAATAGGAATTGTTGACCAAAGCATCTAAGTATTAAATATTGTGAATACTTAGTTTGACTTGAGAAAACGAGATTTGCTTGTGATCTGTGAAAAAGTGAATGTCATCGAGTAAGGTTAAAATAAGCTTTATTGAAATTTCAATAAATTAATGTTTTGTGATAATATAAGTGTTAAAATGAGTATTAGAATAATATAATTAACCAAGTCTAAAATTAGTTTATTTTAGTAGTAAATATCAGTTATTGGTGATAAAGCTACTTTTTCATATTTTAATTTTATCCGGAGACTTGGATAGTTTCTATCGAACAAATGTTTTTATTGAATATTAATAGCTATTCGATTAGGATACTACATGAATAATAATTTAACAATTTTGATTCATTAAGTCCTTGATATTTCTATGTGTTAAAAAGTAAAAATAAATAAGTAAATAAGAACATGAAATAATTTATATTTTTTATTTTAATAAAACTTCAGAGTAGAACACTCTTTCAGAATTCATGCATTAATTTTATCAGGTTTTCAGAAAAATATTAAGCTTTATTGAAATTTCAATAAATTAATGTTTTGCGATATTAACCAAGTCTAAAATTAGTTTATTTTAGTAGTAAATATCGGTTATTGGTCATAAAGCTACTTTTTCATATTTTAATTTTATCTGGAGACTTGGACAGTTTCTATCGAACAAATGTTTTTGTTGAATATTAATAGCTTTTCGATTAGGATACTACATGAATAATAATTTAACAATTTTGATTCGACAAATCCTTGATATTTCAATGTGTAAAAAAGTAAAAATAAATAAATAAATAAGAACATACAATCATATAAATTTTTCGTTACAATAGAACTATAGAATAGAATTATGAATTTATTACAACATTTGTACTTTAAATTTTAATTTCTTTTTATTAATATACACTTAATGAGATCAACATAAAATTTTGCTACTTATTCTGTATTCTAAATAATATGTAATAATACTCAAATGACAAGAGAGAGCACATATTTAGTTAAGAAATTGATAAACAATATTTATCATCACAAAAACAATATAATAAATTTTTTTATTTTACTAATTTTCAATGTTTTTTAATCTGCATTTAAAAAAATAAGTCTTAAATCGTTGGCCCTTACGAAAAAAAACACCTGCCAGAAAATCCGGTAAAACAGTAACAGTACCAGTTTTCCAAGAAAAACGTAACAAGTTTTTTTTTTACTAGAAAACTGTAACAAGTTAACAATTTTCCGAGATAACTGTAACAACAAAATAATCGGCCAATATATGAGCCAGTTTTTCAAGAAAAATGTAACAAGTTTTTTTTTTACAAGAAAACTGTAACAAGTTAACAATTTTCCGAGATAACTGTAACAACAAAAAAATCGGCCAATATATGAGCCACATTTTTCCGAGAAAAGAGTAATTAGTATATTTTTTCCGTGATAATAATAACGATCAATAAAAAGGGGAAATTTCCGAGAGTAAAGTAACGGGTGCACTTTTTACGGGTAAAGTGTAACGTTGGGGTAGTTGACGATTAGGATATTGTTTTTACAGATAAAAAGTAACAAGACCATTGCCAACTTATTTGAAACAGACTAAGGGAGCTTTTCCCGAGGAAAACGTAACGTTAAAACTTTTTTCCGGGTAAACTGTAATGTTGAAGTTATCAACGATTAAGGTATTATTTTCGAAGTTAGAATTTACAATATCTATGCCAACTTATTTGAAACAGACTAAGGGAGCTTTTCCCGAGGAAAACGTAACGTTAAAACTTTTTTCCGGGTAAACTGTAATGTTGAAGTTATCAACGATTAAGGTATTATTTTCGAAGTTAGAATTTACAATATCTATGCCAACTTACTTAAACCAGATTTGGGAGCTTTTCCCGAGGAAAACGTAACGTTAAAACTTTTTTCCGGGTAAACTGTAATGTTGAAGTTATCAACGATTAAGGTATTTTTTTCAAGTTAGAATTTACAATATCTATGCCAACTTACTTAAACCAGATTTGGGAGCTTTTCCCGAGGAAAACGTAACGTTAAAACTTCTTTCCGGGTGAAATGTAACGTTTAGGTGATTAACGATTAGAATAATATTTTTCTATGTGAGAATCTACAATATCAATGCTAACTTGTTTAAAGCAGGCCAGGGAGCTTTTCCCGAAGAAATCGTAACGTTGAGACTTTTTTCCGGGTAAACTGTAATGTTGAAGTTATCAACGATGAAGGTATTTTTTTCCAAGTTAAAATTTACAATATCCATGCCAACTTACTTAAACCCGATTTGGGAGCTTTTCCTGAGGAAAACGTAACGTTAAAACTTTTTCCGGGTGAAATGTAACGTTTAGGTGATTAACGATTAGAATAATATTTTTCTATGTGAGAATCTACAATATCAATGCTAACTTGTTTAAAGCAGACCAGAGAGCTTTTCCCGAGGAAATCGTAACGTTGAGACTTTTTTCCGGGTAAACTGTAATGTTGAAGTTATCAACGATGAAGGTATTTTTTTCCAAGTTAGAATTTACAATATCTATGCCAACTTACTTAAACCCGATTTGGGAGCTTTTCCCGAGGAAAACGTAACGTTAAAACTTTTTCCGGGTGAAATGTAACGTTTAGGTGATTAACGATTAGAATAATATTTTTCTATGTGAGAATCTACAATATCAATGCTAACTTGTTTAAAGCAGGCCAGGGAGCTTTTCCCGAAGAAATCGTAACGTTGAGACTTTTTTCCGGGTAAAGTGTAAGATTGAAGTGATAAACGATTAAATTTATATATTTTTAAGTCAAAACTTACAATAGCAATTCCAACTTATTTAGACCAGACCAAAGAGCTTTTCCCGGAAATCGTCACGTTGAGACCTTTTTCCGGGTAAAATGTAACGTTGAGTTGATCAATATTAAAGTTATATCTTTTCAAGTCAGAGTTTCATTCATAATCAAAATGTCTTCTACTTAATTATTTTTTTCTTTAAAGATTATATTTTTAAATAGTTTAAAAATCACAGTGTAATGAATTAATGATTTTATCATATTGATTAATCTAAAAAGGAAAAAAGGATAAATATTTTCATAAGCTTAAAAAAAATGGACTCAAGACTGAAAGTTATAAATAAACCTATGATACTGTTCACAGGCTTGATAGTATTAAAATCAACAAAACTTTCCAAAAATATCAACCATTTATTTTCTAGACATACATTGAGAAAACTATTTGGTCTTGATCCAATAAACTAAATCTCAAAGTTAAAAAATAGTTTTTTCCGTACTTCGGCCGGGAAGCGCTACTTCCCATCCGCTTCCGCTACAAACGTCAGTAGCACTTCCCGGCGCCGTCAGAAAATAGTATACTCAACTAGGCAGCTGAATGGGAAGGCCTAAAATCACATGACGTTGTCGTCCGAGGCGTAGCCAAGGTTGACAAACATGTGATTAGCTGCCTAGTTAAATAATATACTAATTTGTTTATTCTTATTTTTATTTTTTTTATCGATCATTTTTTGTTTCTACCACAATCAATTTTTTCCTTCATAAAATTTATTAATCTCTATTATATTTCAAAATTTACCGCCTTTAACAAGTTGACATGGAGATTGAAAATTTTTATTTAGAAAAATTTTATTTTTATTTTTTATTGACTCAATGTTACAATTTACTCGGAAAAAACATCAACATTACGATTTACTTTGGGAAAGCTTCCTTGTATATTTTAATTAATTTAGGATTGCTACTGTAAGTTTTGACAAAAAAATATATTACCATACTTGAAAATTGCCCCAACGTGACATTTTACCAGGAAAAAAGTCTCAACGTTACAATCACTTCAGAAAAAGCTCCCAAGTCTGGTTTAAATAAGTACAATAGATATTGTAAATTCTAACTTGGAACAATTATACCTTAATCGTTGACAACTTCAACATTACAGTTTACCAGGAAAAAAGTTTTAACGTTACGTTTTCCTCGGAAAAAGCTCCCAAATCTGGTTTGAATAAGTTGGCATAGATATTGTAAATTCTAACTTGGAAAAAAATACCTTAATCGTTGATAACTTCAACATTACAGTTTACTCGGAAAAAAGTTTTAACGTTACGTTTTCCTCGGAAAAATCTCCTTTCTCTGGTTTAAGTAAGTTGGCATGGATATTGTAAATTTTCTTTTAAAAAATATCTTTATATTCGATGATTTCTTAAACGTTACATTTCACCCGGAAAAAAGTTGTCAACGTTACGATTACCGCGGAAAAAGCTCTTTAACCTGCTTCAAATAAATTGACATAGATATTGTAAATTCTAACTTCAAAAATAATACCTTAATCGTCGATAACATTAACATTACAGTTTACCCGGTAAAAAGTTGTCAACGTTACGATTTCCTCAGGAAACACTCTTTAACCTGCTTCAAATAAATTGACATAGATATTGTAAATTCTAACTTCGAAAATAATACCTTAATCGTTGATAACTTCAACATTACAGTTTACCCGGTAAAAAGTTGTCAACGTTATGATTTCCTCGGGAAAAGCTCTTTAACCTGCTTCAAATAAATTGACATAGATATTGTAAATTCTAACTTCGAAAATAATACCTTAATCGTCGATAACTTTAACATTACAGTTTACCCGGTAAAAAGTTGTCAACGTTACGATATCCTCGGGAAAAGCTCTCTGGTCTGGTCTAAATAAGTTAGAATTGCAATTGTAAGTTTTGACTTAAAAATATATAAATATAATCGTCGATAACTTCAACATTACAGTTTACTCGGAAAAAAGTTTTAACGTTACGTTTTCCTCGGAAAAATCTCCTTTCTCTGGTTTAAGTAAGTTGTCATAGATTTTGTAAATTTTCTTTCAAAAAATATCTTTATATTCGATGATTTCTTAAACGTTACATTTCACCCGGAAAAAAGTTGTCAACGTTACGATTACCTTGGAAAAAGCTCTTTAACCTGCTTCAAATAAATTGACATAGATATTGTAAATTCTAACTTCAAAAATAATACCTTAATCGTCGATAACTTTAACATTACAGTTTACTCGGAAAAAAGTTTTAACGTTACGTTTTCCTCGGAAAAATCTCCTTTCTCTGGTTTAAGTAAGTTGGCATGGATATTGTAAATTTTCTTTTAAAAAATATCTTTATATTCGATGATTTCTTAAACGTTACATTTCACCCGGAAAAAAGTTGTCAACGTTACGATTACCTTGGAAAAAGCTCTTTAACCTGCTTCAAATAAATTGACATAGATATTGTAAATTCTAACTTCAAAAATAATACCTTAATCGTCGATAACTTTAACATTACAGTTTACTCGGAAAAAAGTTTTAACGTTACGTTTTCCTCGGAAAAATCTCCTTTCTCTGGTTTAAGTAAGTTGGCATGGATATTGTAAATTTTCTTTTAAAAAATATCTTTATATTCGATGATTTCTTAAACGTTACATTTCACCCGGAAAAAAGTTGTCAACGTTACGATTACCTTGGAAAAAGCTCTTTAACCTGCTTCAAATAAATTGACATAGATATTGTAAATTCTAACTTCAAAAATAATACCTTAATCGTCGATAACTTTAACATTACAGTTTACCCGGTAAAAAGTTGTCAACGTTACGATTTCCTCGGGAAAAGCTCTCTGGTCTGGTCTAAATAAGTTAGAATTGCAATTGTAAGTTTTGACTTAAAAATATATAAATATAATCGTCGATAACTTCAACATTACAGTTTACTCGGAAAAAAGTTTTAACGTTACGTTTTCCTCGGAAAAATCTCCTTTCTCTGGTTTAAGTAAGTTGTCATGGATTTTGTTAATTTTCCTTCAAAAAATATTTTTATATTCGATGATTTCTTAAACGTTACATTTCACCCGGAAAAAAGTTGTCAACGTTACGATTACCCCGGAAAAAGCTCTTTAACCTGCTTCAAATAAATTGACATAGATATTGTAAATTCTAACTTCGAAAATAATACCTTAATCGTCGATAACTTTAACATTACAGTTTACCCGGTAAAAAGTTGTCAACGTTATGATTTCCTCGGGAAAAGCTCTTTAACCTGCTTCAAATAAATCGACATAGATATTGTAAATTCTAACTTCGAAAATAATACCTTAATCGTCGATAACTTTAACATTACAGTTTACCCGGTAAAAAGTTGTCAACGTTATGATTTCCTCGGGAAAAGCTCTTTAACCTGCTTCAAATAAATTGACATAGATATTGTAAATTCTAACTTCGAAAATAATACCTTAATCGTCGATAACTTTAACATTACAGTTTACCCGGTAAAAAGTTGTCAACGTTACGATTTCCTCGGGAAAAGCTCTCTGGTCTGGTCTAAATAAGTTAGAATTGCAATTGTAAGTTTTGACTTAAAAATATATAAATATAATCGTCGATAACTTCAACATTACAGTTTACTCGGAAAAAAGTTTTAACGTTACGATTTCCTCGGGAAAAGCTTTCTGGTCTGGTCTAAATAAGTTAGAATTGCAATTGTAAGTTTTGACTTAAAAATATATAAATATAATCGTCGATAACTTCAACATTACAGTTTACCCGGAAAAAAGTTTTAACGTTACGTTTTCCTCGGAAAAATCTCCTTTCTCTGGTTTAAGTGAGTTGTCATGGATTTTGTAAATTTTCTTTTAAAAAATATCTTTATATTCGATGATTTCTTAAACGTTACATTTCACCCGGAAAAAAGTTGTCAACGTTACGATTACCTTGGAAAAAGCTCTTTAACCTGCTTCAAATAAATTGACATAGATATTGTAAATTCTAACTTCAAAAATAATACCTTAATCGTCGATAACTTTAACATTACAGTTTACTCGGAAAAAAGTTTTAACGTTACGTTTTCCTCGGAAAAATCTCCTTTCTCTGGTTTAAGTAAGTTGGCATGGATATTGTAAATTTTCTTTAAAAAAATATCTTTATATTCGATGATTTCTTAAACGTTACATTTCACCCGGAAAAAAGTTGTCAACGTTACGATTACCCCGGAAAAAGCTCTTTAACCTGCTTCAAATAAATTGACATAGATATTGTAAATTCTAACTTCAAAAATAATACCTTAATCGTCGATAACTTTAACATTACAGTTTACCCGGTAAAAAGTTGTCAACGTTACGATTACCCCGGAAAAAGCTCTTTAACCTGCTTCAAATAAATTGACATAGATATTGTAAATTCTAACTTCAAAAATAATACCTTAATCGTCGATAACTTTAACATTACAGTTTACCCGGTAAAAAGTTGTCAACGTTATGATTTCCTCGGGAAAAGCTCTTTAACCTGCTTCAAATAAATTGACATAGATATTGTAAATTCTAACTTCGAAAATAATACCTTAATCGTCGATAACTTTAACATTACAGTTTACCCGGTAAAAAGTTGTCAACGTTACGATTTCCTCGGGAAAAGCTCTCTGGTCTGGTCTAAATAAGTTAGAATTGCAATTGTAAGTTTTGACTTAAAAATATATAAATATAATCGTCGATAACTTCAACATTACAGTTTACCCGGAAAAAAGTTTTAACGTTACGTTTTCCTCGGAAAAATCTCCTTTCTCTGGTTTAAGTGAGTTGTCATGGATTTTGTAAATTTTCTTTTAAAAAATATCTTTATATTCGATGATTTCTTAAACGTTACATTTCACCCGGAAAAAAGTTGTCAACGTTACGATTATCCCGGAAAAAGCTCTTTAACCTGCTTCAAATAAATTGACATAGATATTGTAAATTCTAACTTCAAAAATAATACCTTAATCGTCGATAACTTTAACATTACAGTTTACCCGGTAAAAAGTTGTCAACGTTACGATTACCCCGGAAAAAGCTCTTTAACCTGCTTCAAATAAATTGACATAGATATTGTAAATTCTAACTTCAAAAATAATACCTTAATCGTCGATAACTTTAACATTACAGATTACCCGGTAAAAAGTTGTCAACGTTATGATTTCCTCGGGAAAAGCTCTTTAACCTGCTTCAAATAAATTGACATAGATATTGTAAATTCTAACTTCGAAAATAATACCTTAATCGTCGATAACTTTAACATTACAGTTTACCCGGTAAAAAGTTGTCAACGTTACGATTTCCTCGGGAAAAGCTCTCTGGTCTGGTCTAAATAAGTTAGAATTGCAATTGTAAGTTTTGACTTAAAAATATATAAATATAATCGTCGATAACTTCAACATTACAGTTTACTCGGAAAAAAGTTTTAACGTTACGTTTTCCTCGGAAAAATCTCCTTTCTCTGGTTTAAGTAAGTTGTCATGGATTTTGTTAATTTTCTTTCAAAAAATATTTTTATATTCGATGATTTCTTAAACGTTACATTTCACCCGGAAAAAAGTTGTCAACGTTACGATTACCCCGGAAAAAGCTCTTTAACCTGCTTCAAATAAATTGACATAGATATTGTAAATTCTAACTTCAAAAATAATACCTTAATCGTCGATAACTTTAACATTACAGTTTACCCGGTAAAAAGTTGTCAACGTTACGATTTCCTCGGGAAAATCTCTTTAACCTGCTTCAAATAAATTGACATAGATATTGTAAATTCTAACTTCGAAAATAATACCTTAATCGTCGATAACTTTAACATTACAGTTTACCCGGTAAAAAGTTGTCAACGTTATGATTTCCTCGGGAAAAGCTCTTTAACCTGCTTCAAATAAATTGACATAGATATTGTAAATTCTAACTTCGAAAATAATACCTTAATCGTCGATAACTTTAACATTACAGTTTACCCGGTAAAAAGTTGTCTACGTTACGATTTCCTCGGGAAAAGCTTTCTGGTCTGGTCTAAATAAGTTAGAATTGCAATTGTAAGTTTTGACTTAAAAATATATAAATATAATCGTCGATAACTTCAACATTACAGTTTACCCGGAAAAAAGTTTTAACGTTACGTTTTCCTCGGAAAAATCTCCTTTCTCTGGTTTAAGTAAGTTGTCATGGATTTTGTTAATTTTCTTTCAAAAAATATTTTTATATTCGATGATTTCTTAAACGTTACATTTCACCCGGAAAAAAGTTGTCAACGTTACGATTACCCCGGAAAAAGCTCTTTAACCTGCTTCAAATAAATTGACATAGATATTGTAAATTCTAACTTCAAAAATAATACCTTAATCGTCGATAACTTTAACATTACAGTTTACCCGGTAAAAAGTTGTCAACGTTACGATTTCCTCGGGAAAATCTCTTTAACCTGCTTCAAATAAATTGACATAGATATTGTAAATTCTAACTTCGAAAATAATACCTTAATCGTCGATAACTTTAACATTACAGTTTACCCGGTAAAAAGTTGTCAACGTTATGATTTCCTCGGGAAAAGCTCTTTAACCTGCTTCAAATAAATTGACATAGATATTGTAAATTCTAACTTCGAAAATAATACCTTAATCGTCGATAACTTTAACATTACAGTTTACCCGGTAAAAAGTTGTCTACGTTACGATTTCCTCGGGAAAAGCTTTCTGGTCTGGTCTAAATAAGTTAGAATTGCAATTGTAAGTTTTGACTTAAAAATATATAAATATAATCGTCGATAACTTCAACATTACAGTTTACCCGGAAAAAAGTTTTAACGTTACGTTTTCCTCGGAAAAATCTCCTTTCTCTGGTTTAAGTGAGTTGTCATGGATTTTGTAAATTTTCTTTTAAAAAATATCTTTATATTCGATGATTTCTTAAACGTTACATTTCACCCGGAAAAAAGTTGTCAACGTTACGATTACCTTGGAAAAAGCTCTTTAACCTGCTTCAAATAAATTGACATAGATATTGTAAATGCTAACTTCAAAAATAATACCTTAATCGTCGATAACTTTAACATTACAGTTTACTCGGAAAAAAGTTTTAACGTTACGTTTTCCTCGGAAAAATCTCCTTTCTCTGGTTTAAGTAAGTTGGCATGGATATTGTAAATTTTCTTTTAAAAAATATCTTTATATTCGATGATTTCTTAAACGTTACATTTCACCCGGAAAAAAGTTGTCAACGTTACGATTACCTTGGAAAAAGCTCTTTAACCTGCTTCAAATAAATTGACATAGATATTGTAAATTCTAACTTCGAAAATGATACCTTAATCGTCGATAACTTTAACATTACAGTTTACCCGGTAAAAAGTTGTCAACGTTACGATTTCCTCGGGAAAAGCTCTCTGGTCTGGTCTAAATAAGTTAGAATTGCAATTGTAAGTTTTGACTTAAAAATATATAAATATAATCGTCGATAACTTCAACATTACAGTTTACCCGGAAAAAAGTTTTAACGTTACGTTTTCCTCGGAAAAATCTCCTTTCTCTGGTTTAAGTGAGTTGTCATGGATTTTGTAAATTTTCTTTTAAAAAATATCTTTATATTCGATGATTTCTTAAACGTTACATTTCACCCGGAAAAAAGTTGTCAACGTTACGATTATCTTGGAAAAAGCTCTTTAACCTGCTTCAAATAAATTGACATAGATATTGTAAATTCTAACTTCAAAAATAATACCTTAATCGTCGATAACTTTAACATTACAGTTTACCCGGTAAAAAGTTGTCAACGTTACGATTTCCTCAGGAAAAGCTCTTTAACCTGCTTCAAATAAATTGACATAGATATTGTAAATTCTAACTTCGAAAATAATACCTTAATCGTCGATAACTTTAACATTACAGTTTACCCGGTAAAAAGTTGTCTACGTTACGATTTCCTCGGGAAAAGCTTTCTGGTCTGGTCTAAATAAGTTAGAATTGCAATTGTAAGTTTTGACTTAAAAATATATAAATATAATCGTCGATAACTTCAA
Source organism: Encarsia formosa (assembly GCA_038277355.1). Lineage (NCBI taxonomy): Eukaryota > Metazoa > Arthropoda > Insecta > Hymenoptera > Aphelinidae > Encarsia > Encarsia formosa. Next base: position 69,406,357 of record CM076186.1, on the reverse strand, counting down.
CATTACAGTTTACCCGGAAAAAAGTTTTAACGTTACGTTTTCCTCGGAAAAATCTCCTTTCTCTGGTTTAAGTGAGTTGTCATGGATTTTGTAAATTTTCTTTTAAAAAATATCTTTATATTCGATGATTTCTTAAACGTTACATTTCACCCGGAAAAAAGTTGTCAACGTTACGATTATCTTGGAAAAAGCTCTTTAACCTGCTTCAAATAAATTGACATAGATATTGTAAATTCTAACTTCAAAAATAATACCTTAATCGTCGATAACTTTAACATTACAGTTTACCCGGTAAAAAGTTGTCAACGTTACGATTTCCTCAGGAAAAGCTCTTTAACCTGCTTCAAATAAATTGACATAGATATTGTAAATTCTAACTTCGAAAATAATACCTTAATCGTTGATAACTTCAACATTACAGTTTACTGGGAAAAAAGTTTTAACGTTACGTTTTCCTCGGAAAAATCTCCTTTCTCTGGTTTAAGTAAGTTGGCATGGATATTGTAAATTTTCTTTTAAAAAATATCTTTATATTCGATGATTTCTTAAACGTTACATTTCACCCGGAAAAAAGTTGTCAACGTTACGATTTCCTCGGGAAAAGCTCTTTAACCTGCTTCAAATAAATTGACATAGATATTGTAAATTCTAACTTCGAAAATAATACCTTAATCGTCGATAACTTTAACATTACAGTTTACCCGGTAAAAAGTTGTCAACGTTACGATTTCCTCGGGAAAAGCTCTCTGGTCTGGTCTAAATAAGTTAGAATTGCTATTGTAAGTTTTGACTTAAAAATATATAAATATAATCGTCGATAACTTCAACATTACAGTTTACCCGGAAAAAAGTTTTAACGTTACGTTTTCCTCGGAAAAATCTCCTTTCTCTGGTTTAAGTGAGTTGTCATGGATTTTGTAAATTTTCTTTTAAAAAATATCTTTATATTCGATGATTTCTTAAACGTTACATTTCACCCGGAAAAAAGTTGTCAACGTTACGATTACCTTGGAAAAAGCTCTTTAACCTGCTTCAAATAAATTGACATAGATATTGTAAATGCTAACTTCAAAAATAATACCTTAATCGTCGATAACTTTAACATTACAGTTTACTCGGAAAAAAGTTTTAACGTTACGTTTTCCTCGGAAAAATCTCCTTTCTCTGGTTTAAGTAAGTTGGCATGGATATTGTAAATTTTCTTTTAAAAAATATCTTTATATTCGATGATTTCTTAAACGTTACATTTCACCCGGAAAAAAGTTGTCAACGTTACGATTACCTTGGAAAAAGCTCTTTAACCTGCTTCAAATAAATTGACATAGATATTGTAAATGCTAACTTCAAAAATAATACCTTAATCGTCGATAACTTTAACATTACAGTTTACCCGGTAAAAAGTTGTCAACGTTACGATTTCCTCAGGAAAAGCTCTTTAACCTGCTTCAAATAAATTGACATAGATATTGTAAATTCTAACTTCGAAAATAATACCTTAATCGTCGATAACTTTAACATTACAGTTTACCCGGTAAAAAGTTGTCAACGTTACGATTTCCTCGGGAAAAGCTCTCTGGTCTGGTCTAAATAAGTTAGAATTGCAATTGTAAGTTTTGACTTAAAAATATATAAATATAATCGTCGATAACTTCAACATTACAGTTTACCCGGAAAAAAGTTTTAACGTTACGTTTTCCTCGGAAAAATCTCCTTTCTCTGGTTTAAGTGAGTTGTCATGGATTTTGTAAATTTTCTTTTAAAAAATATCTTTATATTCGATGATTTCTTAAACGTTACATTTCACCCGGAAAAAAGTTGTCAACGTTACGATTATCTTGGAAAAAGCTCTTTAACCTGCTTCAAATAAATTGACATAGATATTGTAAATTCTAACTTCAAAAATAATACCTTAATCGTCGATAACTTTAACATTACAGTTTACCCGGTAAAAAGTTGTCAACGTTACGATTTCCTCAGGAAAAGCTCTTTAACCTGCTTCAAATAAATTGACATAGATATTGTAAATTCTAACTTCGAAAATAATACCTTAATCGTCGATAACTTTAACATTACAGTTTACCCGGTAAAAAGTTGTCTACGTTACGATTTCCTCGGGAAAAGCTTTCTGGTCTGGTCTAAATAAGTTAGAATTGCAATTGTAAGTTTTGACTTAAAAATATATAAATATAATCGTCGATAACTTCAACATTACAGTTTACCCGGAAAAAAGTTTTAACGTTACGTTTTCCTCGGAAAAATCTCCTTTCTCTGGTTTAAGTGAGTTGTCATGGATTTTGTAAATTTTCTTTTAAAAAATATCTTTATATTCGATGATTTCTTAAACGTTACATTTCACCCGGAAAAAAGTTGTCAACGTTACGATTATCTTGGAAAAAGCTCTTTAACCTGCTTCAAATAAATTGACATAGATATTGTAAATTCTAACTTCAAAAATAATACCTTAATCGTCGATAACTTTAACATTACAGTTTACCCGGTAAAAAGTTGTCAACGTTACGATTTCCTCAGGAAAAGCTCTTTAACCTGCTTCAAATAAATTGACATAGATATTGTAAATTCTAACTTCGAAAATAATACCTTAATCGTTGATAACTTCAACATTACAGTTTACTGGGAAAAAAGTTTTAACGTTACGTTTTCCTCGGAAAAATCTCCTTTCTCTGGTTTAAGTAAGTTGGCATGGATATTGTAAATTTTCTTTTAAAAAATATCTTTATATTCGATGATTTCTTAAACGTTACATTTCACCCGGAAAAAAGTTGTCAACGTTACGATTTCCTCGGGAAAAGCTCTTTAACCTGCTTCAAATAAATTGACATAGATATTGTAAATTCTAACTTCGAAAATAATACCTTAATCGTCGATAACTTTAACATTACAGTTTACCCGGTAAAAAGTTGTCAACGTTACGATTTCCTCGGGAAAAGCTCTCTGGTCTGGTCTAAATAAGTTAGAATTGCTATTGTAAGTTTTGACTTAAAAATATATAAATTTAATCGTCGATAACTTCAACATTACAGTTTACCTGGAAAAAAGTTTTAACGTTACGTTTTCCTCGGAAAAATCTCCTTTCTCTGGTTTAAGTGAGTTGTCATGGATTTTGTGAATTTTCCTTTAAAAAATATGTTTATATTCGATGATTTCCTAAGCGTTACATTTCACTCGGAAAAAAGTTGTCAACGTTACGATTACCTCGGAAAAAGCTCTTTAACCTGCTTCAAATAAATTGACATAGATATTGTAAATTCTAACTTCGAAAATAATAATCGTCGATAACTTTAACATTACAGTTTACCCGGAAAAAAGTTTTAACGTTTCGTTTCCCTCGGGAAAAGCTCCCTGGCCTGTTTAAAATAAGTTGTCAATGTTCTCGTAGCTTTTTACCTGGAAAAATATTATTTTAATCGTTGATCACCAATACGTTACAGTTTACCTGGAATAAGTTGTGCAGGTTTCTTTTTTCCCGGGATATATTTTCGTCTTGAATAAACGTAATTGTTTTCCCGGATAAAAGCACACTGGTTACAATTTCCACGGGGAATATTGTCTTCCGACCCGCAGCAACTTAACATGACACTTTTCCCGGAAAAATTATACATCATGACAGTTTTCTTGGAAAAAATTGCAACGTTACATTTATCGCGCAAAATTTTTTTTTTATTCTTTCCCCGGGAAATCATTTAATGGTACTTTTTTCACGGATAAATTTTACATCATGACAATTTTCTCGGAAAAAATTGCAACGTTACATTAATCGCGTAAAATTTCTTTTTTGTTATTCTTTCCCCGGAAAATCACGTAATGGTACTTTTTTCACGGATTCTCGGTCTCAGGTGTTTCTTTTCGTACGGGTCAACGAAATAATTAACAAAAATTTTAGTTCTCTAACAATACTATTATTACATAAAAAAATATTTTCAAACTGGTCAATTATTATTAAAGAGAGCACATGTTTATTTAACTAAGAAATTGATAAAAAATATCTATCAACATGACAAAAATTTAATAAATTTTTGTTTTTTATCAATGTTTTTTTTTAATCTAAAAAATTATTGTGTCCAAGAAACAAGTTTTAATGTTTAACAAAAATTAAACTACTCTAACAATATTTTTGTTACTTCAAAATACTTCAGACTAGTTATTTAGTATTGAGAGCTGGAAGCTTTGAAGCTAGTGGTTTCATGAGGGTTCACTAACAACTGCATTCTGTCCAGTAACAGGAGCGTAAATTGCACTCATAATCATGGCTTTTTTTGTTTTTTTATAATTTTATCTTTAATTTGTGCTAGCTCAGCAGCAACCGTTCTACCGAACAGTTCATCTTCCAGTGGTATTTCAGAAAGCACATCTTTTTTTTTGTTTTCATCTTGAAATTGAAAGCTCTGAACAAAGACATTGATTAAAGTCTTAACTGTCTCTACCAATTCATCTTTTTTAGGCTGACTTTGTTTAGTAAAGCAAGATGTTTAGATGTGCGAGACTTAGCAATAATCCACGGTGAAGGGATTGAAAGAGCAGTTTTATTCAGATGATGATTTTCTTTTCCACAATTTTTTAAACTTGATCTTTCAGAACTATCTGCACTTGCAGCAGCAACTATATCAATAAAAGCTGGTTCAATTGAACTCAAGATACCAGAGTCAACACTCACACTCTCAAGTAAAGAGTTTAAAGTCTCATCCTCCACACTTGATACATCCAAAGGCTCGTCGAAAGGGTCATTATTCGATGGATTACTTCTACTATTGTCAAAATAGGAATTTACTATTTCTTGTGTAACCACACTTGCATCCGGACTACTTAGTTGAGATTTTGTATAACTTGCAGATCTCTTCTTAACATTTGTGTAATTTCTGAAAAAAAAAAAGTTTATAGCAGCTGTGTAGTGTATTCTTGTTATTTATTTTTAAGTTGAAACATTAAATTAAATTTAAATGATTAATGTATTAAATAATTACTTTTTTTTTTTTATTATTTAATTCTAAAAACTTCATGCAATCATAAAGAGCAAAACCAGCTCTTTTCCTTTTTTTTGCGGGACCTGCACCTCCACTTTGACTGATTTCTTTCTTTATTTGATTTTTTTCCCTGGTGTAAGATTTTCTTAGATTTTTCCACCTATTTTGTAAGAGTTTAGCTGAAACAGAAGTAAGTCAGACATTAAAATTTATAAAAAAATTTTATTCATGACACTTTATGTACAAACCTTCAATACCAAATCCCTCTTCAAATTTTTTCCATATGCCTTCTTTTAAAGGACCATCTTTATACAGTGAGGACTGAAGAAACCACAGGGGCTTATGACAATGAATTCTCTCAATTAATTTAGAATCATCAATTCTGCATGGCTGGACACTATCATCTCCACTTTCTTCGTCATTACTCAGATCCTCGTCGTGACTTTGACTTTCCAATTCAGGTTCCATTATAACTGAGTAAATAGCTTTTTTATTTCACACAGATTATTTAATACTTATTGATATCTATAAAATAATCAAATAAATAAAGTCAAATTAAGACTTTGAAATACATATATTATATTTATATATTACTTATATTACTATTCACTTACTAAATAAGTAAATACATGTAAGGGTAATATATTCCCTAATTCAAATTTCCCACTCTCTTACGACTGTGGCTAAGGTAGATCCCGTCTGGACCGATAGAGAGGGCTTTATCATAAGAGAGAGAGAGAGAGAGAGAGAGAGAGAGAGAGAGAGAGAGAGAGAGAGAGAGAGAGAGAGAGAGAGAGAGAGAGAGAGAGAGAGAGAGAGAGAGACAGCAGAATAGTAAACATTATAAAAACATGTGCTATCACTAATTATTGAAAGAAATAGTATTAGTGTAAATTAGGAATTGACAATAGTGAATAATAAACTTTAATTGTCGTTTCTTTGTTTACAGGTAGGATGATATTGTAAAAATTGCAAATAGTGTAAATAATAAATCTTAAAATCTTTTTTCAAAGAGCAACCAAACAGTTTATGTTATTGTCAAATTCCTATACTAATAATCAAGATTATTATATACATGTAAACTTATTTAGTGGAGGCTTTTAATTTAATAAAAAATCACTCAAAACTTTATACTAGAAAAGTTAATAACCTCAAAATTATAAGCAATTATTAATGAAGTTAAGCTAATAATTAAATAACTGTTTTAATTAAGGTTAAGGTTATAATTATATTATATATAAATTACAATATTATTATACATATATTTTCAAAATTATCCATACTTACTTGCAACAATTTGAATACTTATTACTTATTTAAAAAAAATCAATTCTTCTTTCTACTGAACTCATAATCTCAATGATAAAATCAAACACGCAGATCAAGTCACGACTCGCACGTGAAGACAAACGCGGAAACATGGATTTGCGGTACGCGGGATTGTGGAATCGCGGGTCTGCCCGCGAGTTCCTGTGATCACCTTAAGCAGTCACCTGAAAAAATCTGTTGTGCAATGTAAATGTAACCTACAACGCTTTGAAGTTTTAATGCAAAAATGAGATGATTTGCAACAATCTTGTTTTCAAAAAGGCATTTGATTAGAAATAGCACAGCAATATTATTACTTTCAATCACAAAAAAACTTCTCTTTAAGTTTTAGCAACATGTTTTTTAAACTTCAATTTACTTTACTAGTTAGTGTTTTTTTTTTGTACAATACCGATATAAAGTGTGTGTCATTATAACATAAAAGAGAGTTTTTTTCAGTAAGATTTTAGTTCATCTTATTAATTACGACTAGAAAAAAGTTAATTGATGAATTGTTAGTCTTAAAATTTATCTTTTGATTAGTGTGTGTGGTTTAATGCGGCAGAATATTTTTTAGTGCTTTTTCAGTGCTTTGATCTGTTAATTTTTTCTTTTTAATAACTATTGATTAAGTTTTAGTAATACAAAAATGGCAAATACACAACCTCGGTGTTATGTGTGTAATACTGCATTTAATATTCGCCAATTAGCATGAATAAATGGCGAGCAGAATGATCAAAAGCGGCAGATCGCCATCACAAGAAGAGATGAACTTAATCACGCACCCTTAGAAGTCAATGAGGATTATAGATTGTGTTTGAATTGTATTATGTCAATCATACAGCATATTAATATGCTAGAGAAAGATCCATTTTGTTTACAGCTTCAAGTTTTCACGCAAACATCATCGTGTACATGTTTTATAGTGGTATCACAGTGTCATGGCAGCTAGTAAAATTTTAAAAATTAGTGCCAGACCCACTGTAACGAATTGGATGCCATAACATTATTAAAAGTAGCAATCGATAAGGAAATAAGACGAATGTTAAAATGTCTAAAAGTTGCATAATCTAAAAACTAGAAAAAAAAATAAATTTGATAAAAAAGAATGTATTGGTTGTGGAAATTAAGCATGCGCTAAATTTTTTTCTGCGCATTGTGTTGAGGAACTTCTAGAGGATTACCCGCACATATGTATTAGTTGAGTACAGACTATATGGTGTCAAAAAATTCGATGAAAAAATTATATATTACAGAATTAAAACTTATTGTGGCATCGTAGACACACGAAGCCGATTTCACCCTATAAGTCTAATACAAAGAAGAAGAATATGCTCAAAAAAGTGTGTAGACAGCCTCGAGCAAAAATATCTAAGAAGAAAAAAAAGTATGGTGAATTATAGAAAGTGATCATAATTTTGTTTGTATGTTTCTAAAATGTACAGTTGTATATTATGCATCTCCACGGGAAATATCTTGATATAAAACGCATCTGAACGCATGATTTATCGTGATTGTCAATACGTCATATGGAGTTGGATTGAAAAATATCGAGTTGCATAAGATTACAGTCGATCGCATTTAACACCGTAAAATTATTTTTTTAATGCAATGCTTAAAAATATATCTGACTAAATCGCAGCGTATTACATTATAAAAATTACATTGTAGCGGATCGCTATGGATCATGATGTATCGAATTATACAACGTTGTATAATTATTTTTGATTGAATTGGATTACCTGAATACTGTTGAATCGGATTGGGCTTCAGTTCATCACTTTTTATTCATTGCATTGGATTCGATGTACTTGGATCGGATTGAGCTTGAGAAAATCCCTTTTTTAATTGTATTTGCCTGAATGTTTACTTTGGATTATAATGAATCGTATTCGACCACGCCATAAAATTTTGAATTGTATTGAATCCGATTGGATCGAATTAAATCACATTGGATCGCATTGGATTGGATTGGATTGGATCGCATCGGATTGGATTGCATTGAATCGCATTGGATCGGATTGAATTAGATCGCATCGCATCGGATTGGATCGGGTCGCATCGCATTGGATTGGATTGGACCGGGTTGCATCGGATCGCATTGGATCGGATTGGATTGGATTGGGATCGGATCGCATCGGATCGCATTGGATTGAATTGGATTGGGATCGGATCGGATTCGTATTAAATTAATTAACTCTCAACTGGAAAATAATAAGGGGTCGGAGAGGGAACTTAATCCCCCCCTCTCCTCCTCCTCGCCCCCAGCAGCAAAATAAATAAAAGACAAATCTGAGATTAACACCGGCTGTGTATCGGTATTGAAATTACCTAAAAAAAAAAACTTTCAAGTATTGTAGGTATTGAGATGTTTTCAGTACCTAAAAAATGGAGTACCAAGATTATGAGTACTTTTGCATTAACTACTTTATGATAAAATTATTCAATAATTGGGGCTACTAGTTCTAAGTAATGTAACCAGTAGAATCTATAAGTTATTTTTCATGGTTTAATTCAAATTTTAGGGATTGACATTGAAAAAGGAACAAAAATGAATAATTGATGAAGTGAACATCTTTGAGTTCAGCCCCGAAGAAGGAGAAAACATTTTTTTTTAAGTGATAAGTTTATTTTTGTATCTAGCACTTACTATATACAGGGTGGCGTTTTTTAAGTGACCGGTGCGATTATCTCGAAATCAAAGTCTCGTATCAAAAATTTTGTAAGACAAAAGTTGCTCGGAATCGAGGGGGAAGTAAAATGAGCCCAAAAAATTTGGGCCCGGGGCCTTAGTTTGGGCCCTACGGACCCTAACTTCGTTTTTTTAAATGGGAACCCCTATTTTTGACCCCAAATTCGGAAAAAGCGGAAAATTTTACGATTTTGATGTACTTTTTGAAAATTTTTTTGGGGCCCCATGAGGCCCTGCAGGGCTTATAAGGTTTTCATAAGGCCCATTTCTTTTAAACGCAAATTAACTCGGAAAAAACGCATTTTTTGTATTGCACATGCATCGGGAAAGTTTCTTAGTTTGAAATTTCCAATAAAGTGGGCCCAAAAAATTTGGGCCCGAGGCCTTATTTTGGGCCCTACGGACCCTAACTTCGTTTTTTTAAATGGGAACCCCTATTTTCGACCCCAAATTCGGAACGAGCGGAAAATTACGATTTTTAGGTATTTTTTGAAAATATTTTAGGGCCTTATTCAGGCCCCAAAAAGCCCTATTTCCCTTTCACCCTAATTATCTTCGAAAATACGCTTTTTTCTTATAGCACATGCAATGTGAAAGTTTCATGAAAAAAAATTTACGATTTTTTGGGCTAAAAAAATTTTGGCCCGGGGCCTGATTTTGGGCTCTACGCAACCAAAGTATGATTTTCAAAATGAAAATTCACAATTTGGAGGCAGATTTGGAAAGAGCTAGAAGTTTTACGGTTTTTAGGTATTTTTTGAAAAAATTTTCTCCTAAAAATTTATCACCCAATCTTTTCCAAGCCGTTTCATTCCGATAACCCCGTGAACTTGATAGGCTTAGAATCAAATGCAGTTAAGTGTGTTTTGGTTTTTCTTTGCAAAATAAAATTACGCTAACACCGTCTCTTAATAACTTTTGTTTTAGGAATTAAAAAACTAAAAAAATAATTTTTTTCCAAGTCCCTATTTACTTTGTTGTAAACAACGTGGTTTACAACGTTGTGTACGACGTCGTAATTTTTAATGGGGTATTAACTTTTAAAAAATACAAATAAAAAAAATCAGTTAAAAAAGTTTATGTATCGAAAATAGCGCTACCTACATTCAAAAAATACAAATTAAAAAAGTTTTTAATCGAAAGTTTATTTTAATTTTTTTTTTATTTAATAACCCTAATCCGCAAAATTTTGAATCGTTCTTATAAAGAAATGAACAAATCCACAATTTTGTTGCAGGTTTGGAAAGAGCTAGAAGTTTTACGGTTATTAGGTATTATTTTAACTTTTTTTTTTGGCCTTTTATAAGGCCTCACACTTTCAATAATCAAATAAATAAATTAAAAACATTTAATGATTGAAACCCAATAAAGCTGAGTTATTGCGTTCTCGAGTACATGGTGTTATTTATTTCATTATTAATTTTCAAAATTGCAGTACACCTAGCCTTATCGGGTTGATAGGCTTTGAATATTATTTATTCATTTATTAAAAATCCCGAGCACTCAGCGTTTTTGAGTTTCAATATTAGGATTAATTTATTTAATTTTTATTCAATTTTTTTTTTTTTTTTTTTTTTTCATTAAAAAACCTGAAGGCCCAACGTTATTGAGTTGTCAAGTTTGGGTTTCATTCATTAAATTATTTATTTCTTTATTTATTTATTCAAAAATCCATGCTGTTCATTATTGAGTTGTTGAGCTTGAGGGATAATGAATACATTAAAATCCCGCGCTCACCCACCAAACAACCTGAAGTGAACTGCCTGAAGTGGGTCCGCGTGGTCGGTACCGTAAAACTTTTAGCTCTTTCCAAATCTGCAACCAAATTGTGAATTTTCATTTTGAAAATCATACTTTGTTTGCCTAAAGTATGAGCCCAAAATAAGGCCTCGGGCCCAAATTTTTTGGGCCCACTTTATTGGAAATTTCAAACTAAGAAACTTTCCCGATGCATGTGCAATACAAAAAATGCGTTTTTTCCGAGTTAATTTGCGTTTAAAAGAAATGGGCCTTATGAAAACCTTATAAGCCCTGCAGGGCCTCATGGGGCCCAAAAAATTTTTTTATAAAATACCTCAAAATCGTAAAATTTTCCGCTCTTTCCGAATTTGGGGTCAAAAATAGGGGTTCCTATTTAAAAAAACGAAGTTAGGGTCCGTAGGGCCCAAAATAAGGCCCCGGGCCCAAATTTATTAGGCTCATTTAACTTCCCCTTCGATTCCGAGCAACTTTTGTCTTACAAACTTTTTGATACGAGGCTTTGATTTCGAGATAATCGCACCGGTCATTTAAAAAACGCCACCATGTATATATATATATATATATATATATATATATATATAATGAATAAAGGTTCAAACATGTCAGATTAGGTAAAGTTGTTGAATACAATTTAAATTGAAAAAAAAAAAAAAAATTCATTAGGGTAAAACTAAAAAAATAGATATAAAGGTTAAATAATAAGTTAAAATACTTCGAAAATGTTAAATATAAGATTTTTTAACCATTTCGAAGTACTCCTTCAGGAAGAGCTTTTAAAATGACGATTCTTCTGGGAGAACAGCCCTTCAAAGAGGTTAAATATAGAGTTTTTTGACAGTTTTAAGATTCTCGTACAGGAAAGGCAATAAAAATCAGCTCCTCCGGGAGGAGCCCCTTAAAACATGTTAAATATAAGTTTTTTTGACGATTTGAGGTGCTCCTCCGGGAGGAGCACTTCAAATTACGGCTCCCCCGGGATGAGCCCCTTAAATTATGTTAAATATAAGGTTTTTTGAAGGTTTTAAGGTGCTCCTCTAGGACGAGCTCTTAAAACTACGGCTCCTTTGGGAGCAGCCCACTTCAAACATGTTTTTTGATTTGAGGGTGGTCAAAACCTTTAGGGCTTTTTTTTCATTTATCTAAAAAAAAAGTACCTACCTGAATCGATATAAATTCCATAACTAATAGATAAAATAGGAATCACCAACGGGCATCATCGGCCTCTGTAGTCACTCAAAAAATCTTATTAAAGCTCATTAAGGGGAAGTCAGGCGAGTTTTTTTGATGAATAGATTTTAATTAAGAAAATATTTTTAAAAAAGGGCTCTGTAGCAGGGTAGAGAAATTAAAAAGCTGTAATTTAAAAAAAAAATCATGAAAATTCATTAAAAATTCACTGAGTAAAACGCAGAACGGCAGTTGAAGATTTTTTTTCGTCAATCGCGGCAGCCATGTCGTCGTCTGCCGCTGTTGCTGTGCGTGGCTATGCGCGTCTAACCTATAAGTTTGTAAAACTTTATGACTGCCTTACGGCTTACTCCTCAGCTACCGCTCCTCAATAAATCAAATTCGTGGTAAAAATTATCTTGCAAAATCAAATATATATGTGATGAAAAATCAAAATAATGAAATAAGCTGAAACTCAAAATTACTTATTCATTACACTCAATACAAGGCTGAAATTGTGTCAATTGAAAAAAAGAATCATACATTATTTCTTAAATAAAATTAGCAAAATCACTAGTTTTATGAAAAAATTTTCTTCTTAAATAAAACTCTTCAGTTGCATTATAAACAATTCATGTTTCTTCAATTATTTCTTCAATATTTACTCTTGATTTGCTTCAGATCGTAAAAATTTCAATAATTTTCTTCATGTAAAGTAGGTCTCTTGATTCATAAAAATTTCAAATGCAAGTAATATTTCAATAAAATAGTTGTTTTAACAATATCTGTACATAAAAAAAAAAAAAAAAAAAAAAAAAAAAAACAACAACAACATGACATAGTCATAAAATTAAACAAATCTTGAAAGAGTTGTAATCAGGTTTATTTTTATAAGCTTCACTCACACAAAGTTTATTATTGCAACAAATTCTTTAAGATTTACTTGGCTGACAATAAAGCTGAACTATTATTGTTTTTGTGTAAAGTCAACCATGCCTGTGAACATTGACATTTGCTCTTGCTGGGAGACCACTTACTTTAGCCTACTTGATAACTAAAAATTGGAACAGTAGCTGCAATCACTCATGCAATCAGAACTTTCTTGAACTAATGAGATATTATCAAATGAATTGACTTGACGCTTTGGAACAGTTCAAATGTAAAGTAAGTTGTAGGTCTCCCAGCAAGAGCAAATGTCAATGCTCAAAGGCATGGTTGCCTTGCACAAAAAAAATCATAGTACACCTTTATTGTCAGCCAAGAAAATCTTAAGATTTTATGACAATAATAAACTTTGCATGTAGCTCATAAAAATGAACCAGATTAAATTTTTTCAAGATCTGTTTAATTTTGTCTCTATAAGTCATATACAAGAATCAAAAGTTTAGAATCTTCAAAGCGAGCAAGACAAGTTTTCAATAGTTATAAGTATTGAAGTAATATAAGTATTCAATAGTTATAAAATTTTAAAACTAAAAAAGAATTCTTGATAAATAAATCAATTGAAAAAGTAGAAAAAAAATATTTTTAAACTATTTATAAAATTTAGAATTTCTAAAATGACTAAAAATTGTTTAAAACTTGTTACTTGCTTTGAAGTTTCTAAGATCTTGACTCTAATATACCCTCAGAGACTGTGTCAATAAAAAACTTTATCAGTGTTTATCACCTCAAGTATGTAATGGGCTGGCTTAGTTCATACATTTCAAACCTGACTAAGGATTATTGAAATCTTGTCCTACCAGCTTTGAAGATTCTAAGCTCTTGGCTCTGATCACTTTGCAACTGTTTGAAATTACTTATAAAAACATAAATACAACAAAAACGTGGGTTACAACAAATTTGTTACTTTTTGATTGCATGATTAGAAATTTGTTGGTTAGAATTACGTACGCGCGGTCTCACGCACAGCAACGCACTGTAGCAGCAGTGGCGTCTGCTGTCACGGCTGATGCGGCCGACGAAAAAAAATACCAAATTACCGTTCTGCGTTTTTCTCGGCCAATTTTCAACGAATTTTGATGCAGTTTTTTTTAAAATGTAGCTTTTCAATGTCACTACCCTGCTACAGAGCCCTTTTTTGAATTGATCCCCTCAATTTTTTTTTTTTTAATTTTAACTAACTACCATTGGACCCTCGCCTGACTTCCCCTTAAGGGGAAGTCAGGCGAGTTTTTTTGATGAATAGATTTTAATTAAGAAAATATTTTTCAAAAAGGGCTCTGTAGCAGGGTAGAGAAATTAAAAAGCTGTAATTTAAAAAAAAAATCATGAAAATTGATTAAAAATTCACTGAGTAAAACGCAGAACGGCAGTTGAAGATTTTTTTTCGTCAATCGTGGCAGCCATGTCGTCGTCTGCCGCTGTTGCTGTGCGTGGCTATGCGCGTCTAACCTATAAGTTTGTAAAACTTTATGACTGCCTTACGGCTTACTCCTCAGCTACCTCTCCTCAATAAATCAAATTCGTAGTAAAAATTATCTTGCAAAATCAAATATATATGTGATGAAAAATCAAAATAATGAAATAAGCTGAAACTCAAAATTACTTATTCATTACACTCAATACAAGGCTGAAAATGTGTCAATTGAAAAAAAGAATCATACATTATTTCTAAAATAAAATTAGCAAAATCACTAGTTTTATGAAAAAATTTTCTTCTTAAATAAAACTCTTCAGTTGCATTATAAACAATTCATGTTTCTTCAATTATTTCTTCAATATTTACTCTTGATTTGCTTCAGATCGTAAAAATTTCAATAATTTTCTTCATGTAAAGTAGGTCTCTTGAATTATAAAAATTTCAAATACAAGTAATATTTCAATAAAATAGTTGTTTTATCAATGGCTGTATAAAAAAAAAAAAAATAAATAAAAAAAAAAAAAAAAAACAACAACAAGACACAGTCATAAAATTAAACAAATCTTGAAAGAGTTGTAATCAGGTTTATTTTTATAAGCTTCACTCACACAAAGTTTATTATTGCTACTAATTCTTTAAGATTTACTTGGCTGACAATAACGCTGAACCATGATTGCTTTTGTGTAAAGTCAACCATGCCTGTGAACATTGACATTTGCTCTTGCTGGGAGACCACTTACTTTAGCCTTCTTGATAACTAAAAATTGGAACAGTAGCTGCAATCACTCATGCAATCAGAACTTTCTTGAACTAATGAGATCTTATCAAATGAATTGACTTGACGCTTTGGAACAGTTCAAATGTAAAGTAAGTTGTAGGTCTCCCAGCAAGAGCAAATGTCAATGCTCAAAGGCATGGTTGCCTTGCACAAAAAAAATCATAGTACACCTTTATTGTCAGCCAAGAAAATCTTAAGATTTTATGACAATAATAAACTTTGCATGTAGCTCATAAAAATGAACCAGATTAAATTTTTTCAAGATCTGTTTAATTTTGTCTCTATAAGTCATATACAAGAATCAAAAGTTTAGAATCTTCAAAGCGAGTAAGACAAGTTTTCAATAGTTATAAGTATTGAAGTAATATAAGTATTCAATAGTTATAAAATTTTAAAACTAAAAAAGAATTCTTGATAAATAAATCAATTGAAAAAGTAGAAAAAAAATATTTTTAAACTATTTATAAAATTTAGAATTTCTAAAATGACTAAAAATTGTTTAAAACTTGTTACTTGCTTTGAAGTTTCTAAGATCTTGACTCTAATATACCCTCAGAGACTGTGTCAATAAAAAACTTTATCAGTGTTTATCACCTCAAGTATGTAATTGGCTGGCTTAGTTCATACATTTCAAACCTGACTAAGGATTATTGAAATCTTGTCCTACCAGCTTTGAAGATTCTAAGCTCTTGGCTCTGATCACTTTGCAACTGTTTGAAATTACTTGTAAAAACATAAATACAACAAAAACGTGGGTTACAACAAATTTGTTACTTTTTGATTGCATGATTAGAAATTTGTTGGTTAGAATTACGTACGCGCGGTCTCACGCACAGCAACGCACTGTATCAGCAGTTGCGTCTGCTGTCACGGCTGATGCGGCCGACGAAAAAAAATACCAAATTACCGTTCTGCGTTTTTCTCGGACAATTTTCAACGAATTTTGATGCAGTTTTTTATAAAATGTAGCTTTTCAATGTCGCTACCCTGCTACAGAGCCTTTTTTTGAATTTACCCCCTCGATTTTTTTTTTTTAAATTTTAACTAACTACCATTGGACCCTCGCCTGACTTCCCCTTAAGGCAACTTATACATGTTGCGATGCATATCATTATCAATAACCAGATTAAATTTTACTCCAAGATTTTTTTCAAAATATCACTAACGAAGAAAGGAATCTTGTTTGATTTTACATTTTTTTTTTAAATGATTATGTAGCGAAATTATGAAATTAACCTACTGTTACCAATGTACGATTATTCGAGTGTCAATATACATATTGTGTATGTGCTAAAAATAAAAATAAAGATGTCACTTAAAAAAAAATGTTTTCTCCTTCTTCGGGGCTGAACTCAAAGATGTTCACTTCATCAATTATTCATTTTTGTTCCTTTTTCAATGTCAATCCCTAAAATTTGAATTAAACCATGAAAAATAACTTATAGATTCTACTGGTTACATTACTTAGAACTAGTAGCTCCAATTATTGAATAATTTTATCATAAAGTAGTTAATGCAAAAGTACTCATAATCTTGGTACTCCATTTTTTAGGTACTGAAAACATCTCAATACCTACAATACTTGAAAGTTTTTTTTTTTAGGTAATTTCAATACCGATACACAGCCGGTGTTAATCTCAGATTTGTCTTTTATTTATTTTGCTGCTGGGGGCGAGGAGGAGGAGAGGGGGGGATTAAGTTCCCTCTCCGACCCCTTATTATTTTCCAGTTGAGAGTTAATTAATTTAATACGAATCCGATCCGATCCCAATCCAATTCAATCCAATGCGATCCGATGCGATCCGATCCCAATCCAATCCAATCCGATCCAATGCGATCCGATGCAACCCGGTCCAATCCAATCCAATGCGATGCGATCTAATTCAATCCGATCCAATGCGATTCAATGCAATCCAATCCGATGCGATCCAATCCAATCCAATGCGATCCAATGTGATTTAATTCGATCCAATCGGATTCAATACAATTCAAAATTTTATGGCGTGGTCGAATACGATTCATTATAATCCAAAGTAAACATTCAGGCAAATACAATTAAAAAAAGGGATTCTCTCAAGCTCAATGCGATCCAAGTACATCGAATCCAATGCAATGAATAAAAAGTGATGAACTGAAGCCCAATCCGATTCAACAGTATTCAGGTAATCCAATTCAATCAAAAATAATTATACAACGTTGTATAATTCGATACATCATGATCCATAGCGATCCGCTACAATGTAATTTTTATAATGTAATACGCTGCGATTTAGTCAGATATATTTTTAAGCATTGCATTAAAAAAATAATTTTACGGTGTTAAATGCGATCGATTGTAATCTTATGCAACTCGATATTTTTCAATCCAACTCCATATGACGTATTGACAATCACGATAAATCATGCGTTCAGATGCGTTTTTTATCAAGATATTTCCCGTGGAGATGCATAATATACAACTGTACATTTTAGAAACATACAAACAAAATTATGATCACTTTCTATAATTCACCATACTTTTTTTTCTTCTTAGATATTTTTGCTCGAGGCTGCCTACACACTTTTTTGAGCATATTCTTCTTCTTTGTATTAGACTTATAGGGTGAAATCGGCTTCGTGTGTCTACGATGCCACAATAAGTTTTAATTCTGTAATATATAATTTTTTCATCGAATTTTTTGACACCCTATAGTCTGTACTCAACTAATACATATGTGCGGGTAATCCTCTAGAAGTCCCTCAACACAATGCGCAGAAAAAAATTTAGCGCATGCTTAATTTCCACAACCAATACATTCTTTTTTATCAAGTTCAATTTTTTTTTTCGAGTTTTTTTTTTTAGTTGTTTTTGTATTATGCAACTTTTTGACATTATAACATTCGTCTTATTTTTTTACCGATTGCTACTTTTAATAATGTTATGGCATTCAACTCGTTACAGTGGGCCTGGCACTAATTTTTAAAATTTTACTAGCTGCCATGACACTGTGATACCACTATTATTTGTAACGCTGTGGCGAATATACACAGACTATCGCCAGAAAGTAGAGTGAATATTTTTATTGAAAGAAATGTTTATGTGCCCGAGAATGTTAGAACATGCCAGCATCATTTAAATGAAAAGCGTATTTTGCTTAAAATTTTACTGCTAGGTTTGCGTTTTTTTTAATAGACTTTACATAATTAAAGTTCCACAACTGAAAGTTTTTTTACGAGAACTTAGAAAAAATAGCATGAATAAAGTAAAAGCTTTTAATATTGATGATTTATTGTTTCACATCGATTCATAGGCAGCAATTTGAAGATTCACTAGCTTTTTGCGATCCTATTATTCACCATAGAAAGTTCCGTTACGTTAAAAAAAAGAACTACTGGTTTTTTTGTGCAAAATTATCAAGGTTTGAATGACGATTTTTTAAAACTCATTTTTAATCATTATAACAGAGCGGCAGTAAGTTCAGTAATAACTCTAGTAAGATTATCATTATTACAAAGATTCGTACCTACTAATATTAGAGTTCAATCTATTACAAGACCGGAGTTTATCGGACAGTATATCACAGCGTTTGCTAATGAATTGTATAATCCTCAACCACAGGAATTAAGAGCTATACTTGTAATAGACAGCACTTATTCATACATACACAAAAGTAATAATTTTCGTGTATTACGTCAATCTTACCTTATGCACAAACATCGTCATCTTCTCAAGCCGACATTGGTTGTAGCTCCAGATGGTTATATTTTGGATATTTTTGGTCCTTATTTTTCAGATGTTCGGAAGAATGATACTGCAACTCTGCGAGAAGAATTTCAAGAAAATATTGGAGACTTAAGACAATGTCTTCAAAATGGAGATATTATTTTAGTTGAAAGGGGCTACAGAGATATTATTCCGTTACTAAACCAATTAGGAATTGATCACAGAATAACTGCTTTACTTCAACCAGGACAAAAACAACTTTCAACACAAGATGCTAATGACAGTCGGATTGTTACAAAAAATCGGTGAGTAGTTGAGGCCCGAAACGGACATTTTAGATCTGTTTTTAAGTTTTTAGCGTAGTCAATAAGCCTGCAGCACATAAAACATTTAAACCACTTTTACCGTATAGCAGGAGCTATGTTAAATGGATATCATCCACCACTTGAAATGCAAGGTGCTGATGTTAATCTTGCCAGAGAAATCTTGGAAAAATCAGTAACGGTAAATATTGTGCAAGCCAGAGTTGAAGTCGAAAATCTAGTTCGTAGAAATGCTCAAAGAAGACGACTCCACAACAATGACGTGAACAACATTTCAATACTTGACTTGGATTATCTGAAAGCTTTAATTGTTGGCATTTATCAAATTAAACTTGCCCCATCGTATATTGGAGACAAAGTAGTCAGAGAAAATGACGAAGAATTTCAACTTGATGATATTATTGAGCCTGGTTTCATACGGATTCGAATTTATTCTCGATTTCAAAATGCTGGGCGTCACCAAATTTTTATTTTATTCAAACTAAATGGTAATAATGAAGGAGACGACGAAAATGGACCAATTGTGGGTTATTATTGTACTTGTCAAGCTGGAGCGAGAAAATTAGGTACTTGCGCGCATGTTGCAATTGTATTATGGTACTTAGGATATGCAAGACACCATAAAAATATAAAATATCCTGATAGAACATTGCTTGATACAACTTTGGACGCGGCACACCAAGATTTTAATAATGATAACGTAGAAATTATTGAAGAATGAATAAGCAAATGTTTTAAATTATAGAAGATAAAGGAATTTTCGCTAAATAGATATCACTGTTATAAGCACTCTGTACTTACTAAAAACAGAAAAGTTTTTTATAAAAAGTGTTCGTAATGACCAATCAATTAAAAAATGTATACAGGGTGAGTCATTTTAATCTGTAGGCTCCAAAATCTAGAAACTGAAGCCCCGGACCAAAAAATTTTTCGTATAAAAGTTTTATGATTTGGAGGGGGAAAGAAAATGGTTACCTTGGATTGGGGCCCGGGGCCTTATTTTGGGCCCTAGGGACCCAAAGTCCGTTTTTTTAAATGGGAACCCCTATTTTTGACCCCGGATTCGGAAAGAGCAGAAAATTTTACGATTTTTAAGTATTTTCCGAAAATTTTTTTGGGCCCCCTGAGGCCCTGCAGGGGCTTATAAAGTTTTTATAAGGCCCATTTCTTTTTAACTCGAATTAACTCTGAAATAACGCATTTTTTGTATAGCACATGCATTGGAAAAGTTTAAGGTCTTCTTTATTTATTTATTTATTTACTTATTCATAAAATTACTTGAATGTCCAGTGTATTGGGTCGTCAAATTTTTCCCTACATAGCTTTAGCGTTAGAAGTATCACTACGTGTTGTCTACACCTCGCACGCATACCTAAGATACACAGTACGCTATGCGTTTTTAGCTTTTCGTTGGGTACTTCCTGCGTGTGTTCATGGTCTTTGCGTGATATAGCCTTAAAGCGCGAGAACCATTACCACGTGTTCGTGTTTACTTTCTTTATCGTAAGTGTTATCAGAGTAAAGAAGGAGTTTACTATTTTTTTAAAATGAGCTGTTGTTAACTATAATAATCAATTGAATTTAGAAATAAATCTGATCTTAACATTAAAACTGTTAAAAATAATTGAATAACTACAAATAATAAATTGCTATCCAACATCTTATTGTTTTTTATAAAGGTAACCTCATTGCGTTGTATTGTTTTTTCTTGAAATTTTTATTATCAAATAAGACATTTAATACATACATATTCTTATTCGCAGATTTTTTATGATTTTATCAATGTATTGGCCAATCACTCTCAAAATAAGTTTGATAAAGTTTTAGTTAAAAAACTGGTTAGTTTTAGTTTCACGTATGATTCGGTTTTGGCTATTTTTATACGTAGTTCATCTTACTAAAACTCATCCATAAAGAAGAAGTAGTGAAAATATTTTTTACGTTAAAATTCATTTCAACGAATTATTTCGTTTTATTAAAAACCTTGAAATGGCAGATTATACGCCCGACGAAATAGTTAATATGATCATGGTGCTTGGGGAATGCAGAGAGAATTTAGCTCAAGCTGCTGAGCTATATGCACAGCGATTTCCAGGTATAAGACATCCATCACAAGTTACGATTAGGGATATTACTGCAAGAGCTCGGGCTGGGCATTTATGTCGGCAACGACGACATCGAGAATATGGCGCTGACGATGTTCGAGCTGTATTAATTTTAGCGGTAAGGCATTTAAATCCTCACACGAGCAGCAGACAAATCGAAAGAGAACATGGTATACCCCAGAAGACAGTAATACGGATATTTAAAAAACTTAAATACCACCCATACCATATAAATTTGACTCAGGCGTTAACGCCTGCTGATTTTATAAGTCGAATAAATTTTTGCAATTGGGCTCTTCAAAAAATTCAACAAAATCCCAATTTTTTTCATCACGTGATGTTTTCTGATGAGGCCACCTTTAAAAACAATGGACAGTTAAATCGTCACAATTGCCATTACTGATCTACAACAAATCCTTATTGGACCAGAGCTGTGGATAATCAAAACCGATGGAGTGTTACTGTTTGGTGCGGCATCATTAATGGTTATTTAATAGGTCCTTACTGTTTCGATGGGACTGTAAATGGTAACAAGTATCTAGAGTTTCTCAGAGATCATCTTACAAATTTATTTGAAAACGTTGATTTAGAAACCAGGCAAAGAATGTGGTTCCAACAATATGGAGCACCTCCACACTATAAAGCGGAAGTACGAGCTTTTTTGAATAATCAGTATCCAAACAAATGGATTGGACGTGGTGGACCTGTTGCATGGCCACCACGCTCACCAGATTTGACTTCGCCGGACTTTCATCTGTGGGGTTTTTTGAAAAATATTGTCTACGCAACAGTTCCAACGACTCGGCAAGATATGATTAACCGTATCCAAAGAGCGTGTGATGGTATTCCACGTGAAGTACTACTAAAAACTATAGTTAACTTTCAAAAAAGAATAAATTTATGTATCACAGCTAATGGAGGACACTTCGAGCCAAATCTGAATGGATAGTTAAAAAAAAATTGAGGCTGCCAAATCTACAAAGTCCTAAATACTCTGTATCAACAAAAAAAGTTAATGCTCAATATCTTTTTACAAATAACCAAAATAAAACATTTGTCGAAAATGCTTAAAAATCGTAAAATTTTCTGCTCTTTCCGAATCCGGGGTCAAAAATAGGGGTTCCCATTTTAAAAAACGGACTTTGGGTCCGTAGGGCTCAAAGTAAGGCCCCGGGCCCCAATCCAAGGTAACCATTTTCTTTCCCCCTCCAAATCATAAAACTTTTCCAATGCATGTGCTATACAAAAAATGCGTTATTTCAGAGTTGATTCGAGTTAAAAAGAAATGGACCTTATAAAAGCTTTACAAGCCCCTGCAGGGCCTCAGGGGGCCCAAAAAAATTTTCAAAAAATACTTAAAAATCGTAAAATTTTCTGCTCTTTCTGAATCGGGGGTCAAAAATAGGGGTTCCCATTTAAAAAAACGGACTTTGGGTCCCTAGGGCCCAAAATAAGGCCCCGGGCCCCAATCCAAGGTAACCATTTTCTTTCCCCCTCCAAATCATAAAACTTTTATACGAAAAATTTTTTGGTCCGGGGCTTCAGTTTCTAGATTTTGGAGCCTATAGATTAAAATGACTCACCCTGTATAAATGTATATATTAATTTTTTTTCAGTTTTACAAAATCCTCTGAACTTAGACGTTTGGAATATTAACTGCTCTTTAATGAAGTAATAATTTATGTTGAAAAAATTTTCAAAGACGAGGCTTAAGCAGTCGCCTGGAAGAGCGCTTAAGCATAAAGGCGATAAACAGATTTGAATCATTTTAAAATAAAAAGTAACCAAATAATTGTTGTCTACCAAAAATTATATTTTATTATAATATATCAACGGCATGGTAGCAAAGGTCATGTTAACATTTTTTGCCTCTGGCAAATGAGTAAACAAATTTTTTAAAGACATTTTATTGATTAAAAGTATCTCCGTTGTTACTCTATTCGTGGCAAATTTTGATCCAAGGTTTTTCTTCACACGATCGATATAATCAAATTAAAAATTTCTCAGGCAAACTGCAGCGTTATTGTAGTAGTCACCCATAGGTGATTTTTACCACATTATTTACATTTAATTTGAATTTCACTCAATCTCATTATCATTTATGTTTTATATAATTTATTTTTACCTCTATCGAAAAGTTTAGTTAATATCGATGTGTCTCACGAAAAAAAAACCTGTAGGATGTAGATGCGGCTCTTTTTATAAAAGGTATTTCACATCACATTTTTACTAAATTCATGTTCCACCACAGCTGTCAAAGTTTGAGAAACACAAAATTACACATTCTCATTTTAATATCCGGATGGAAATCTTGATAATTGGAAGCAGCAGTTAGTATTTCATAATTTGGGTATGCACTACTCTGTACACGGGAAATTTAGCAGGAAGCCTAGCGTCCAATTTTAAAGGAGTGGAACTGACAAACGAACGGGGATACAACATCCCAAGTTAGGACTGATGCGCCCCAATATACTACGAAACGTACGGGCATTTGTTTTTTAGTTTACGGTAAAAATAAAAAGATTTGAGTGCTTATTTTACTCTAGCATCAAATGATTGCATTAGATTTTGAAATTACTACCTCTTAAGAAGACTGAAAACTCAAAGTTATTTAATAAATTAAAATTATCTCATAGCTATTTCAAAAAATAAATGCCAAAACGTTCCGCTGCACACTAGAACCTATTATGGCGTATTAGTCCTAAGTTGGTTTGGTGTTGTCCCTTTTCGATTGAGACTTAAACTTCCTACACATTGGACAGGGGGCACCCTGCTAAGTTTCCCGTGTACAGTAGTACTTATTGTTAGTACTTCATTATTTTATTCTAACAGTTAAATTATAACGCAATAAATTTACCTTTAAAACCAATAACAAATAATTTTTCATTACTTTATTTTTGATTCTTCTAAAAATTCTGATAGTTTATTTTTCAATGTTAGATAAAAAAAAAATCCATAAAAAAAGTAAACAAATAATTCTTTCAGAATACTAAGCAGAAAAATCAGAACAGATCTATTTCTAAGAGCGACAGATACCTGCGACTTAAAGTTACTCACACGGGAGGGAAAATTTTATTCTATAACTTGAAGTTTACCACTTGAGGGGCTATAAAAATAATCGATTCCAACACTGCTTTAACATAGATTTTTTCCAGAACCACACCGTTTCATAATTCGCTGAGTTCTTGTCTTTTTGGTAGTAGTGTCAGAATCACTTCTGTTTTCAGTAACGCTCGTGACGGACTTTGCATTAAATTTTTAGGAAAATTAAAAATGTAAAAAATTTTTTAACATCAAAATTTTCTAAAAAAAAAAGTACTTCCCTTTAGTATAATTATATATCAATAATTTCACGTACATAAATATTCGAAAAACTGTATACGATATAACACCTGTGACATACTGGTGCCGAGTTTTTGGTTGTTTTCTCCCATCCAGCGCCTCCCTGGGTTGCGGATAAGGCAACGGTCACTACTTTGTAGAGGGTACCGGGAAAATAAAATACTCGAAGCGGACAGAAAAATCAACCTAGGGAAAGGATACCCTTGCTTAAGACATGCCAGAAACAGAAGAACACCAACAAGGGTAAAGAACGAGCTCTAGGTAGTTGAGGAGCGAGTCAGGAAAGCACTGGAAAGACACAGAGAGGGTGACTAGCTGCAGGAGAGATGCTATGTGTATCTCGACAGATGCGACCGATCGATGGCATCGGGGAACAGCGCAAACGCGCGGAAGCGCAAGTCACCGGCGGACGACGTCGCAGAGGAAGACGGCAATAGCGGGGGTGACCGCATCGTTACGCCAAGGAAAAAGACGAAACGCCAGGCTGACTCTGGGGATACAGGTCCGAAGTCAAGCGCCGTTCTAAAGCATTCCCATCTAATAGGGGAGTCAGAGCATTGTCTGCGAGGGAGTCCTTGGCGATGGGCGGGATGGAGCCTACGGAGACCAGCCGGAGGAAAAGGCGCAAGGGCAGGAAGAAAGGCACGGGGAAGCCCACCGATGGGCCCGGGACGACCGTCCAGCGGAAATCATCAAGCAAGACTTCAGTGAAGTGTAAGATACTCTTGAAGCCACAGGTGGGCGGGTCATACTTGGACGTAATGAAGACCCTGAAGGAGAGGGTGAACCCTACGGATGACGGGAGGGGGGGGGGCTGGACATCCAATCCCACTGACCGACGAGAGATGGGGGCATCATCTTTCAGGTCAGACGAGAGAAAGGCGACGTCGGAAAATTCAGGGAGGCCCTGTCTGAAGTCATCGGTGAGAGCTCGGTGAAGGAACTCTCAGCAACAACGAAAAAGAAGATCCTATCCCTGATCTAGGCTTGGGTACGACGCGGTACGTGGGGAGTACGACGTGGAGCCGGATGACGCCCACGTCTTTCCTCTCAACGAGTGGCAGAAATGCCTTGTAGTTATCTCCGTGGAAGACACGGTGGCGCCGGAGATCATCTGGAAGGGAAGGCTCAGACTCCCCTGGTGCGAGGCGAGAGTGCGACTGCGGATTACGGTCCCAAGATGCTTCCGATGCTTAGGCTTCGGTCACTATCAACGGGACTGTAAGGGTAAAGACAGGCACGCGTGCTGCAATAAATGCGGAAAGGGAAGGTACAGGCGTAAAGAATGCACGGTGAAGGGCATCCGTTTTCTCTGTGCAGAGGCAGGGATTGGGGACACCACCCATGACCCCGGACAGGGATCGTGCACGGCGTTTCAGGACGCGCTGAAGAGATGGCGAGAAAGGGGTCGCAATGGATAGTGTGATCCAGGCGAACCTAAACGGAGCCGAGCTCCCCTACCTCCTTCTGCCAGCAATGGCGGAGGAGGCGGGAGCTGACTGGCTTCTGATCAGCGAGCCATATAGACCCGTTACGACACCCACGTACGTGGTGAGCGGGTCGAGGATGGCTGCCCTTTGTTAGCCTTAGTTAGCGCAATCAGGGCTAGTAAACGCAGCTGCTGGAGGCAACTTTGTGGGAGGAAGATAGGGACCCATGGGGCACCGGATACAAGTTGGTAGCCGGCAAACTACGGGAACAGAGTCCACCAGAGGTTCAGGACGCTGAGTCGATGCGAAGGATAGTCGACGGACTATTCCCGACGCACAAGGAGAGGGCGGATACGCGTTACGAGGGCATCCTGCCCAACGCGCCCGGCTTTACGGAGAAAGAGCTGCAGAGAGCAGTCTCCTCCCTGAAGCCCGGAAAGGCCTCGGGACCGGACGGAATACCCGGGGAGATTGTTCGGCTGGCGGCGTGCGAGAGACCGGGGATTTTCCTCGATCTCTACAACGAGTGCCTGGGAAGTGGCGCATTTTGTGTCAGCTGGAAGACTGCGATGCTCGTTCTCCTCCCGAAGAACAAGGGAGGCGACCCAGACTCTCTGTCATCCTATATAGTACAGTACTACTACCGGAAAAATTTTGAAAAATGGAGAAAATTACGGTCAATGTTCTGACTATGGGAAACGGTAGTACATATGATACTAATTGCAGGAAAAAAATGGAGCAACCACACGATTGGTTTCTAATGTAGGGGGTGGTTTTTTAGGGGTTGAAAAAGGGGTTATGTTATATTATCTATATCATTGTAATGATATATATATATATATATATATATTTAAATTGACGTTTTGACGAAATAAATAAGTTTAACCAGAATTCTCTACAAGAACTTTGTGAAGATAATTATTTTTTTGAAAATAACCCCTTTTTTCCTTGTTTACTGAATTTTTCGGTATTGGTTGAAAATCTCTTTACAAAAAAACTAACACTAATTAAAAACATAAAATGCTTTAATCCTATCAAATATTGTGAAAAAAAAACTTTTTTTGTGGACAGGAGAAATCGAAATCTGAAAAACTGGTTTTTTAGCGTTTTTTTCAGAAATTTTGAGGTTATGTGAAAAATTTGTAAGCACAAAAGTTGTAGGTTTTCTAATTATCTACAACTTTTAAATTCAAACTTTTTCGATCGGACGTATAGTTTTTCCACAAAACGCAAAAAACCATTTTCAACCCCTACAAAACCACCCCCTACATTAGAAACCAATCGTGTGGTTGCTCCATTTTTTTCTTGCAATTAGTCATATGCAATCATATGTACTACCGTTTCCCATAGTCAGAACATTGACCGTAATTTTCCCACCCAATAATATTAGTAGTACTGTACTAATAGGCCCTTGAGCCTGCTGGACACACTGGAGAAGGTTTATGAGCTTCTGCTTAAGGCATGGCTAGCCGAGAGCGTTGCGGTGGCGAACAATTTCTCGTCAATGCAGAAAGGCTTTCGGCCGGGCCTCTCGACGATCGAAGCAATTCGTGAAGTTGTGGAAGCCTTTCAGAGAGCCCAACTACATCGACACGCGGTTAGACCGATCGTCGTTCTAATGACCCTCGACGTTAGGAACGCGTTTAATTCCGCCCGATGGTCGGACATCCTGGGCTCATTTAAAGACGAGTTCGAGACGTCGGACTACCTTATGCGGGTTTTCGAGGACTACTTCACGGACAGGACCCTGATTTACGACACGAGGAATGGTGAGAGGACCAGGAGGATCACGGCGGGCGTTGCGCAAGGCTCGATCATGGGCCCGACCTTCTGGATCGCAGTGTATAACTCTATGATAAGACTGAAACTGCCACCGGGTGTTTTTATCGTTGCCTACGTGGATGACGCCGCAAGCGTCATAGAGGAACAGGATGTCGACAGAGTCAGAGCCATTTTGCGGGAGATGATGGCAATGGTGTGTGAATGGATGCCGTCTCATAGTCTGGAGCTAGCGTTGCAGAAGACCGATATAGTAGTTTTGACGAGGCACGCGAAGATCGATACGATCGTCCCGATGGAGGTAGGCCCGGTTCAGGTCGTTACCAGGAGGCATCGAAGTATCTGGGAGTGACTTTGGACACGATACTGCTCTACTGGAGGCATATTAGCGAGGTCGCGAACCGAGCTATGGAGCGTGCTGGAATGCTCAGTCGCCTTATGGCCAACGTTAACGGATCTAGTCCAAGCAAGTGGAGGCTCTTGATGGCTACCACGCATTCCATCATGCTTTATGGTACGGAGATATGGGCACCAGCCCTGGAGAAGCGGAAGTACTCAAAGGTTTTGGCGAGCGTACAGCGCAGGGGGGCACTTAGGATAGTTTCGGCATACAGGACGGTCTCCGCGGAGGCAGTCTTCGTCATTGCGAGCGCCCCCCCCCCCCCCTTGACCTGCTGGCTGACGAAAGGCGGAGGATCTACTACAGGGACCCTCAAGTTCCAAGAGAGAAGGCGGATAATTAATGTTGGGCAAGTGCTAGTGACGATTGCGACTGCGTATTGTTTGGTATGGATGACGACCGCATGGCGGGAAAGGGAACTGACACGGACGCCCTCGTAGGAGGGGGCCGGACACGCCGCACAGCCAAGAAGTAATGATGAAGGAGCAATTCCGGGCTGGGCGGGAATAAAGGAGATAAAAGGGTGTTAAAAAATGAGATAAAGGGATAAAAGGGTGTTTAGTGGGTATCAAGGAGCCCCACACATCGGGTGTCTTTGACACCTGAAGGTGCGTAAGTGCATTCACCAACTCAAAAAAAAAAAAAAAATCCTGGAACTCCTCAAAAAAAAAAAAGTATGGAACATTAACCTTTTTTAAGTAAATTATAATATTAAAGAAAGATTTCTACTAGTATAAATCTAAAAATTTTGCAATACCTGCTCTATTAACTGGCTCTTTAGTAGTTGATCTTTTTCGTTGCTTCTAAGATAATCCTTGATATTCCTGGAAATTTTAAGCGATTTTAACGCTTTGTACTGTTCTTGCTTGAGATCATCTAGAAAAAAATGTCACGCATGTAAATAAAAACGATAAATTTGATTGAATAATCAATTGATTCATTTGTATATTCCGATCAGTTACTATATTTAATTCAGTAGAGGATGAAAATGGAAAATATAATCGTCAATTTGAGTTTTTCACATTTTATACGTTCTACAACGGAATCATCAAAACTAAAAAATATATTTTAATCTTAACTTACTTAAATATAAACTAAACAAAGGAATGAGATCAGTTTCAAAAAAAAGTTAAGATCTACATGTCCTTTTTACGTATATTCATACATAAAAGTAAATTCGAAAATTTATTTATTTTCATTGTCTTTCAACATTGTTTCAAAACCATTTATCTTGACGAAGTCTGTAGTTTTACTCTGAATATTTTAAAAACTATGGCGTCTAATCCTGAATTATGAAAAAAAGAACAAAACCAAAAAATAAATAATGAAATGAAGGTTTTTTTTTATTAATTAACATTACATTTATCAAAACAACGTCTTTGACGGAGAAAATTTCCACGTGCTTGAATGCGAGCAAAAAGTTCATGTGTGAATGTGATTTGATTTATATGCATTTGTGATATAATTTTCAGATTATGTTTTGTCTCGCAAACATAGATGCTTTTGGCTCACAAACATTCGCACTCGCACATGAAGGTGTTTGTTACTCCCAAAGTGACGGGATATGATTGGGGACCCCTCAAAAAGTTAGTTTGAGACAAAAATATTATTTTCTAACTTCGTGGATCGCAAGTTATAACTTGAGTCCCTCCGATGCAAGCCAAAAGAACGGAATGTACTCGCTGCGCAATCGACTGATGCGCAGCCGGCCATACTGCCTGCCCTCGCTTACGCCCGGGCTGCAACATGGCGGCCGGCTACGTATCGGCCGTTAGAGCATGGAAGCCCAATAACCGTTGTTTTGGCTTTCATCGGAGGAGATCAAGTTGAAACTTATGATAAACGATGTTAGAAAAATGTTCATATCACTCAGGACTCAAGTGTACTAAGGAGGCCCACGTATTATAATGACAGCGGGCCTTTACGACATACATGCATCCTTCGGGAATGATATACTATTCCAACAACAACAAATTTTTTCCTATTTTGAAGTGTGGCCTCAGACCCATGGAGTTCATCCGGTGCAAGCTCATAGCGTTTACTTGCAGTCAACAAGGTAGATATTTAAAATTTGAAATTTTGTTTTAATCAAAGTAACAGTTTTTTTTTTCTTAATAAATATTGATAAAAATGTATGAAGAGTATGGGAAATTGACTGTTGATTCAGGTTCTAACCTGAATAGCGACTCGGGTCGTTGGTGGCTGCCAGTGCACATAGGGGAATTTCGACTGCGCACGGTGCAGTAAAACGTGGTAAGAATGTTCTAAATTCTTGAGCCCCCTTAAAATTTATCATTAATATAATAAAATTGATATCAAACTGTATAGTTAGTGCCCAATTTTCGATCTCTTGTGCACTTTTTTCGATAAAGTGGATTTGTTTAGCAGTAGCACACGGAAAGTAAAAATTTTTTGTTTATACGGTTTTTTAAAAATTAAATTTTTTTAAAATTAAATAAAAAGTGAAAATTAAATAAAAAGAGATTCTTACCACTTTCTTTTTTTGTTTTGGTCATTATCATGATTTCATTTATGTAAATTGCAAAAAATGTGTTAAATCTTTTTCGATGTATTGTTACATATCAAGTAATAATACAGAGGGTTTTGTAGGTTTAATTTCGAAAAAAAAATAAAAAAAACCTCAATTTAATCGATTTTTTTTCGATGTTTTATTTACTTTAAAGAACGTATAAAGAATAGAATCACGTTTTTTCGATTTTATTTTTAAAAAACCCTGTAAATCTCATAATTTGATTATGAATTCTGATTTAGTGAATAAAAATACATCGAAACATTTTTTCAGTTTACAGTCAGTGAAATCATTAAAATGATTTAAAAAAAAGGATTAAAAAAGTTGTAAAACTACTTTTTACTTTCCGGGTGCTACTGCCAAACCAATCCACTCTATCGAAAAAAGTGCACGAAGGATCAAAAATTGGGCACCAACGCTACAGTTTGATATCAATTTTAGTATATTAATGATAAATTTTAAGGGGGCTCAAGAATTTAGACTGCACTGTGCTGCGTGCTTTGTTTGACCCCGGTGCAACCAGAACGATCGTTGACAAGTGTGGCGCTACGATCGCGTCGTATTTAGGGGTAGAAGTTGAGTCGACTTTTGGACCAGGCGCAGAGATGATGAATAATTCAACAGCGCCCGTGACTGGAACAGTGGTTTTGCCGTTCGAAGTTGCCGGAATAAAAAAGGACATTATCGTGTGGATAATGCCCGACCTTGACGGTGACTGTTACCTGGGTACAGATTTCATCCGTTTGTTTAATACAGTCCTTCGGCCACAAGAGAATGTTCTCGAAATAGAGGGGGTGGCAGATCCAATTCCCCTTGAGGTCGCTTCGATAGAAATGCTAAGAATCGGTGCGGTAGCTCCGATTGGCCTGGCCGACTTAATGGCCGATGAGCAAGCGACTCTGGACAGATTTTTGAAGGATTTACTACCTCCAGATAACAAACACCTTCAGACGAATTGGATTGCACAGACCCGGTCGACTGCGAGATAAAATTAAAGTCGAGTGAACCCATTAAACAAAGATACTATACTGTATCGCCAAAGATAGAAGAGGAGATGCATAAACAGGTTGCAGTGCTCCTGGCGCAGGATATAATCGAGACATCAGAGTCACCCTAGTCATCGCCCGTTGTTATGGTGAAAAAACCAGACGGCTCGTATCGTATGTGTATCGATTTTAGAAAAGTCAATGATGTGACTGAGGAAGTAGCATATTCGATACCACAAATGGAGGCTATTTTCTGGAAGTTAACTAAGGCAAAGTACATGAGTACAATTGACTTGTCCAAAACGTACTACCAGATAAAGGTGAAGAAAAAATCCAGATCTATTACGGCCTTTACAGTGCCCGGTCTGGGCCACTTCCAGTGGAAAAAAATCCCAAACGGGGTTAAAATGGGCCCTCCAAGTTCCAACTTGATTCCACCGGAACTGAAACCCTGGTGTTTTTCCTACCTGGATGGCGTATATGTCGCGACAGAGACCTATTTAGAGCACTTGAAAATGATCGAGAAAATAATAAAAAGAATCCTCGTGGCGGGCCTGACAGTCAATGTGAAGAAATGTTTGTTTTGCAGGTCCGAGGTGAAATACCTGAGGATAATGGTAACTCGTGACGGGTTTTACCCAGATCCCGGCAAGATAGAAAGAGTCCTGGATTTTCCAGCACCAAAGGCAAAAAAGGCCTTAACCCGTTTTCTAGGGCTAGCAAGTTGGCTGCGGAAATTCTTGGTAGACCTTACAACAATTGCCGAGCCCCTGACAAGGTTAACGAAAGCTAAGAATGCGTTCGTGTGGGGCTCAGAGCAAGAGGCTGCATTTGGACAGGTTAGGATGCTTTTGGCCACCTGCCCAATTCTTTACAAGCCAGACTTTACGATTCCGTTTAACGTCCACACCGATGCGAGTGAAGTAGGAATTGGGGCCGTATTGACGCAAGTGGTCGACGGTGTCGAGCGTATAATATACTTTGCGAGTCAATTATTAAAACTGGCCGAAAGGCATTACTCCGTCACCGAACGTGAGTGTCTAGCGGTAAAATGGGCCGTAGAAAAATTCAGACCGTATCTAGAGGGCTTTGAGTTTAAAGTGATCACGGATCACGCCAGTCTTAAGTGGTTATTTAATTTACATAACCCCACTGGTCGACTCGTCCGTCGGGCTTTGACTTTGCAGGGCTACAATTTTACGATTAAGCATCGTAAAGGTACTGCAAATGTAGTCCCTGACACGCTATCGAGAATGTACGAGGAGGAGTATATTGTCGACGATACTGGCGTCGAGATGTCAAGGACTAGTGACAGGTGGTACAACTCGATGTGCGAGAAGATTGTGACAAACCCGACCGAATATCCATATTGGAAAATCGTGGGTGGAGAATTATATACATACAGGCCGAATGCAAGAATTGACGATGTGATTGACGACGAGACGGCGTGGAAGTTGGTGATACCGAGCGAGAAACGTGAGCTTGTATTATATGAGTGTCACGATGAGCCGTCGTCAGGACATCTAGGCCGCTACAAAACTCTGGAACGAGCGATGACTAATTATTTGTGGCCTAGTATGCGTGAAGACGTGGCAAAGTAGGTGAGAAACTGAACTGTATGCCAGAAATGTGAGGTCTAGAGGTTACCGCCCGCAGGGTTGATGGGTAGAAGGATCTTTGATCGACCGTGGGAGGTCGTGGCAGGTGACTGCCTAGGTCCTTTACCCAGATCCAAGCGTGGGAAAGAATACCTATTGATTTACCAAGATATGTTCACACGCTGGATTGAATGCATACCTCTAGCGAGAATAAATGCACCTAATATTGTGGGAGCTCTGAGAGAGAGAGTGATTTATCACTTCGGAGCTCCAAGAGTATTTTTGAGCGACAATGGGAGCGAGTTTGATAACGCTCAGCTCGATGGGTTTTTGGAAAATAGTGGGATAAATCATACTCATACCCCGCCAAAACACCCTCGTCCCAACACTGTGGAGAGAATAAACCAAACCATCAAAATCATGGTTGTTTCTTTTATTGAAGAGCACCACAGTGAATGGGACGAACATATCGCAGAATTTGCATTTTGCATAAATACTGCAAGTCAGGAGACGATAAAATTGTCTCCGGCTGTTCTCAACTTTGGGCGTCAACCCACGGAAGTAAATACATTGCGTAGAAAAGTTGAGAACGAGCTCGAAGAAGAGGTTGAGGTAGAGGCCATCAGAGAATAGCTGGAGCGTATGAAAAAACTACCCGATCTCTACGAACATGCGAAAGCAAATTGCGAGTCCACCCAAGAAAAACAAGCAAAATACTTTAATAAGACACGGCGCGATGTGACTTTTAAGGTAGGCGAAAAGGTCTGGCGGAAAAACCGGATATTGTCAAAAGCGTCTAAGGGAATCGCTGCCAAGTTGGCCCCGAAATACAACGGGCCATTCATTGTCCTGAGGAAGACGAGTCCATACATCTACGTACAGTACGACGAAGAGGGCAATTACGTTGGGCCCGAGTACGTAGAGTATTTGAAACCCTACCACGAGGAGAAATTGAGGTTCGAGCCCCCGGTAGTGGAAGGTGAGAGCGAGCGTGAAGAAACGGTAGCACCACACGAGGGTGGAAGTGAAAACGACACCCTAGGACAACTCGGAAATTCCGAGATGGCCGTCCGGGAGGCGCCCAGAACACAGAAAACCGGCAGAAAGCGTGGTAGGCCGAGGAAGACAGCGGTCGTTGTAAAACGGCCAACCCACGCAAAGACAGGCAGAAAGCAAGCACCACGGAAGAGTGTGAACTTGAGCGAGCTTTCAGCCGGAAAACGCCCAAAATGTTGGTGGTACGACGGAAGCCCGGTCGTCCGAAGGGATCGGTGAAGAGGAAACCAAGTCCAGTATCCTTGTCCCCACGGCGGACGAGAGCGCGAGCAAAACTACCGACAGGTGTTGAAAATATGTAAATTGCGATAGTTTGTGTGTGAGATATTATTGTAAAAAGTTAGAATTAGCGAGTGTGAGAAACTTCATCTTAGAAAATTTTTTTTTGTTGTTTTTTTTGTTTAAAGATTTTTTTTTTATTTGTCAAGCTTCTTCTAAG
This sequence comes from Encarsia formosa, assembly GCA_038277355.1. Lineage (NCBI taxonomy): Eukaryota > Metazoa > Arthropoda > Insecta > Hymenoptera > Aphelinidae > Encarsia > Encarsia formosa. The sequence continues at coordinate 69,371,619 of CM076186.1, read as the reverse complement.
CTCACAGAATGCACGTCCTAGATTAATTATCCTTAATTTTTCTTTTCTTCCTAATCCTAACATCCAAAAAAATTGTGTGTTCCTCACAGGAGATGGCAGAGAGAAAAGAGAGAGGTCCCCATGGTAATGGAGTGGACCCTGGTCCATATTGAAAAGCAGCAAGAGCTCCAAAGAAAAGCTGCAGACCGCAAGAAAAAACTGGAGCATATGCGGGTGCTAGCAATACTACGCGACGAGCGAGACGCCGAAACTAGGCGTGAGTTAGCAGCAGCCCACGACCGTGAACCACTAGCACGATACGAACGATGGCGAGAGTGGTTGGCCGGAGACTCCCCCTTCTGGCGATATAGTACAGTACCGTTACCGGAAAAAATTCAAAAATTCAAAAAAATTGCAAAAGTTATTATGACTGCGGAAATCTGTTGTAAATATTATTTAAACCGTAGGAAAAAAATTTCACGCATGTGGCATTGAGGTTAAAGAATGGGGGTGGTTTTTAGGGGTGAAAAGCGGTTTTTCTTCGTTTTTCGCGTTTTTTGAAGAAACTACTTATTTTATCAAAAAAGTTTTAATATAAAAGTTGTAGATAATATAAAAATCTACAACTTTTGTTCTGTAAATTTTTTTACATAACCTGAAAATTTTCGAGAAAAATGCAAAAAACCTTGTTTTTCGTTTTTGATTTTTCCTGGACACAAAAATTGTTTAATTATTACGGTATTCGGCAAAAATCAAGCATTTTATATGTTGAATTAGTAGTTTTTTTTTTTGTTGAAAAATATTCAATTGTTTACGAGAAATTATAAAAAAAAGCAAAATTTTTTTTTTTTTTAAAGCCATTTTCTGATCAATATATTGGTGGTAGAAAATTCAGTTTGGACTGATTTTGTTCGTCTAATTTTAAATTTTAATAAAATAAAAAAAAATTATCACCTTACCAGAGTTAAACATTGAAAAAAATCGAAAAAACCAAAAAATTCAATATTTTTCCACCAAAATTAATTTTATTGTTATAAATATTGTATTGTTTATCAATATTAATTGTAATAATTTAATGTTATATGCTAAGTAAAATTTCTGAGTAATAATAACAATAACATAAAGTTGAACGAAAAAAAATTGTCTTTAAATAAATAAAAAAGCATAAAGTATACTGTTAATAGAACATTTTAAAAATCTGAAATAACGTTTTAAAAATTTTTCCTCGTCTTTGTTGAATGGTGCGGGGACTCTGTAGTAAGAGACAGTAAATATAGGTCTTTGTATGAGGGGTGAGGGTCCAGATTCTGAGCAGGTTTCAACTTCAAATCCATCAACTTCGGCAAATACTAAAACAGTTGAACGTTTAAGACGTAAAAATTTTTCTTCTGTTCCTGACTTAGAGTTTGATTTGCACATCGAAATCTCGTACACACCAGATAAGTTTTTAAGTAATGAACAGAATAAAAATAGATTGATAAAAAAAATTATGCAGAAGCTGTCTACTTTTGGATTTCACTGTCAACAAGCTGAAGAGGATGCCGATAGACTGATTGTAGTAACAGCAAGAGCAGTTGCAATACAAAAAAAAACTTCATTCAAGACAACAAACGTTATAATAGTTGGACAGGACATTGATCTTTTAGTGCTTTTATGTCAATTGGTTGATGATGTTGATTTGAATGTTTATTTTAATAAAGTTGGTACTAAAACAGTGAAAGGAGCTTTTTTTGGATCAGATAGTTTTTAACACGATCGAGAAATTGTTGCATTTGTTCATTCCTTTACCGGTAGTGACACGACCTCTGCTTTTTCTGGTAAAGGAAAAAAAACTTCTGTAAAATTGTTACTCTCAAATCCAAATTTACCAACTTTAGCAAAAAACTTTTATCAGTCTACAGAAGAAGATTCGGATCTCATTGCGAAAAGTGGATGCGAGCTTATAGCTTGGATGTACTCTGGAAATAAAAAGAAGAAAACTTACCACTCAACGAAGTTGGATATTTAAATTACGCAACTAAAACGTACAAATCTGGATTCTCGCTAGAGAAACTTCCACCTACAGAAGGAGCTGCTAAAGAGCACAGTTACAGAGTTTACTTTCAGATTAAAAAATGGCATGGCGTTCACAAATCTGCAGTAGCGTGGGGCTGGAATTATGACGCAGAAAACAATTTGAGACCGAAATTCACTGCTGATAGTGCTTTCACAGAGGCACGGTAGCGAACACAATTTTAAAAATTAATTCAAGGCAATCGGTGGGTCAAACATGTTAAAAGTTGAAAAAAGAATAAAAAATAACATCAAAATTATAGAGGGATGAATAAAATTGATATAAATCTAAAAATACACAAATGAGAGTGCATAATTTGAAAATGACAAATTTATTCGAACATGGGTAAAATATTCCAGGAAATCTTGAATTATTCAATTAGAAACGTAATGAACCAACCCTTTAAAGAAAAAATTGAACGCGTTATGAAGAGTCGTGCAATTAAAAAAATTTCTAAAATTATTTTTATTAAATTATGCATTTTTCTGCGATTACATATCGAAGTTCAAAATTAATTATTCGTTACCATCCCAAACAATTGTACAGTTTGTTCTATAAGTTGTGCAATAGAAGAAGAACTAATTCTGCACGACGAAGCAACTTAGAAAATTTGTAAAGATTTCCATTATAAGAAATAATAATTAAAAAACAAAAACAACCTGCCACCTATTTACCAAGTAAGCTGCAATATTCAACATTAGAAAAAAAAAAAAAAAAAAACTGGAAAAAAATTGATTTCGCTCAATCTAACTATACCAAAAAATCATAATTATGTAAATAAGACACTTGCTATGTTTATTTTATTTGATTTTTTGTAAAATATAATTCAATTTAGCTTAACATCACCTCGTACTAAATTAAATTAATTTATTTTGCATTGTTACGCTTAATAAAATAGGAATATATTTATTAGCAGCGCATGAAACTGTTTTGGCGTTGCAATGTATCATTTTCCAAAAGATCCATTAATTTGATTTTCTTTGCAGTGCAGCGTTTGTCATGCGCTACACCAGCAAGGCCAAGCCATGCACCATTTGGTTTGAATGACATTAATAGTCATGCACTGCCCCGCACTGTATGCCAGGTTTGGGCATGTTCTGCAAGGCATTTCAACATTTTGTCATGTAATAAACTAAACATCGCGATGAAAGTTCACTGGTTCAGGAAGAACCGTAATAATGCATAGTATTACGAGTTCAGGTGCAGTGTTTTGGACTATTTCATCATTTACCGCACTGCAATGCACAGTATTCAGATTAAGGTATACTATATTGCACAAATTTGTCGTGCACTTTGGTGTTTTGATTCGCTGTGTACTGCGTGGCAATGAGCTGATTAGCCATGCACTGCATTGCAATAAATTGCACTGCACTAATTCGCTATGTGCTGCACCGCAATGCAATGCACTGAACTGATTCGCCGTGTACTGCACTGCAATGCACTGCACTGCACTGATTCGCCGTGCACTGCACCGCAATGCACTGGTTTGACGTGCGCTGCAACAAGACGCATAGGAATGGGATGTTGCAAAATTTTTCAGCTTACCTTAAATGAATTTCATGGAATGTATGCACACATGATACATGCTTCTCAGATAAGTAAAATTGAAATTTTCAATCATTCGGAATTCCATTATTAATTTTTTTATTATTTTAATTTTTAAAAAAACGTTTTAAATTCTAGATATCTTGCTTTTGTTTATACAAATCTCCTACGACGTCTTTGGCTCGAGAAAAATGATCGATCGGTCATTCCAAGTTTATCGAACTCGGCGCCCAGGGTTTGGGGGGTTTAAGGCTTGAGGGGTAACTGACCGATTTTTCATCGAACTCGCGCTCCCAGAGTTTTGGAGGCTTAGAGCTCGGGGAATGTCCGATCGATCATTTATCGAACACGGCACCCAGGGCTTTGGGGGCTTAGAGCTTGGGGGATAGCAGATAAGTTTTTATGTTGAACTTGACGCCCAGGGTATTTGGGGGTTTACAGCTTGGGGGATAGCTGATCAGTCTTTTTATTGAGCTCGGACGCCCAGGGTATTTGGGGGTTTACAGCTTGGGGGATAGCTGATCAGTTTATTTATGTAACTCGGCGCCCAGGGTTTGGGGGGTTTCCGGCGTGAGGGATAACTGATCAATGGTTGGTTGAACGCGCCTGGGTCTGGATTTCTAGACTCGGAATTTCTCGGGTCTGGATGCATCCAGACCCACTATAAGGGAAATAACGCCCCTGAAGAGACCTGTTGAGAAGGTGTCCAGGTCAAGAACGTCATCTAAAATTTGGTAAAGAATGCCTAGCATCATTTTTTTTTAAATTTGACCCAATTTCTGGAAGATTATCTCCAGGTATCCCTGTCATCGGCGACCTGGTTGTGCAGGTCGAAAAGATCATCAAAAACCAGTTATTGAAATCTATAAGTTCGTCATAAAAAAATGAACTCGATATCTCCAAGATGATTCCCAGGTATCCCATCATCGGCGACCTAGTTGTCCAGATCAAAAACTGAACATAAATTTGTATTGTCATCTAATCCTGAGGTCCTTACAAAATTTTAGACCTCTAGGTCAGATTTGAACCAAAAATGAAAGACGAGAGTTAAGGAAAAGTTAGTAAAATTAAATATTAAAATTGTTTTTGATTATTGATACAGGTACTTTATGAATGTTTTGAAAAAAAGAATAACCAAAGTCTGATTTTTTTTCTATTTTTGTGCAAAGCTGCATTCAAATCTGTGAGCTATAAATTAAGTAATTGCAAGATTATTAATTTTCTCATTAGAGGCAAGGTCAAGTTGTAAAAATTTGAAATGTTTCTAACTTTTTTCACAAGCTCCTCCTCACTTCAAAAATAGTTAATATTAAACTTTGTAAAGTTTTGGAACGTTTAAATATTGGTATTAATATATATATATATATATATATATATTTTATTTTATTTATTATTTTTTTTTTTCTCGAGTTAAGGACGTCGTAGGAGATTTTAATAAACAAAAGCAAGATATCTAGAATGTAAACGTTTTTAAAAAAATTAAAAAACTAAAAAAATTAATAATGGAATTCCGAATGATTGAAAATTTTAATTTTATTTATCTGAGAAGCATGTATCATGTGTGCATACATTCCATAAAATTAAATTAGAGTTAAGGCCGGGACAGAGATATTTGCACAAAATCCTGTGCGCTTATGCAGCTGCACAGAGCACTTGTGCAAACGCATAGACGGTAGTCTAGCGGAAGCGATTTCTTAACCTCAATAAATCGAAATCGGAGCAGTCAAATCAATTTAAACTTTTATAAATACATATTTTTATACGTAAAAAAGTGTAATTTATATAAGTAAACACCGGTTGGCTGAATTATTTAAGTAAAAGGTAATTAAATAATTTTTGTACAAAATCATGGTTATCAAAGCAATTTGTTGAATTTTTTTTAAACACAAATACGTTGTTGGTCTTATGAAAAATGTAAGCATTACCTGTATTTTTATTTAAATTTTCAGTTTGTAATCATGGTAGTCTTCCAGCAGAATCCTATACACACTCTACAAAACTGTCTACGTTTGCTATTGCTAACATTACAAAGTATTAATGATATAATAGTTTATGAAAGAAGTAAAAGATGGTTCAATAGAAAAGAAAAAAAAAGAAAATTTAATAAAGACAGAAAAACAAAAGGCTTTTATGCATCGACCTTTCCAGATCTTAAAAATGATCCATTTTTATTTTATAAGTACTATAGGATGGATTTAGAGTCATTTAATTACCTTTACCATCTAACTAAACCATTTTACCGACTTCGACGTCATGGTTCAGATGTAATATGCGAAGAAGAAAGATTAATTATAACATTGAGGTTTGTTTTTTTTATAAATTTGCTGAAATAGTATTCAACTTTTGTTATTTAAAAAATGTTAAAAAAAATTTGATATTATAAAAAACAACAGTATTAAAAAAAAAAAATTCATTCAATAATAAACATCTAATTATTGTTATAACCTTTTATTGTTTAATCTTACAGATATCTTGCCTCTGGAGATGAGATAGTTACTCTTGCTGTATCTCATAGAATTGGCATATCAACTACAAGAGAAATAATAAAAAATACATGCATAGTCATCCAAGAAGCTCTCACAGATGTTTTCCTTCAAGCACCTGATAAAACAGGATGGAGAAATATAGCAAAAGGATTTAAAGAGACCTGGAATTTAGGAAATTGTATAGGTGCTGTCGATGGGAAGCACATTTCCATCAAAGCACCAACTAAAAGTGGATCATATTATTTTAATTACAAAAAGTTTTTCAGTATTGTGTTACTTGCTTGTTGTAATCATAAATATGAATTTACATGTGTTGATGTTGGTGCTTTCGGTGGAGAAAGTGATGGTGGTATTTGGAGTCGGAGTGAAATGGGGAAAGGCATTGAGGATGGTACTATGGACATCCCCCCTGAAACACCAAAACTTCCAAACTCCAATGTTAAAACTCCATACTATTTTTTCGGTGACGAGGCATTTAAACTGATCAAGAATATGATGCGCCCCTACCCAGGACGACACTTGGAACCTAGAAAAAGGATCTTCAATTATAGACTCTCCAGGGCAAGAAGATGTATAGAAAATGCTTTCGGTATTTTATGTGCTCGATGGAGAGTCTTAAATAGAAGAATAGAGTTTGAACCTGAAATTGTCAAATCAATTGTGATGGCAAGTTGTTGTTTGCATAACTTCATGATGGCCAGGCCAAAGAAAGAATCTCAGGAAAAGTACTGCCCTCCAAAGTTTATGGACCAAGTATGTGCAAATGGTGATATAATTGATGGACGATGGCGTAGTGAAGTTCCTGCTAGTGTTAGCTTTGTGAATAGTCAGAACCATGATGGCCAAGAAGAAAAGGAGCCAACAACAATATGAGAAGATTTAACCAATTATGTGAATTCACCTGAAGGTGCAGTGTCGTGGCAGAATGACTTTATAAATCAAGGAAAACATTCTGTTGAAGAGTGAGTATTCTGAAATTCTGTTTTTATTACTTTTTTTTGCATTTAAATTAATCTATATTAAACTTGTAAATTTTTTTTCAGTTTTGAATAAATATAAAATAATATAAAGTACATTTTTTAATTCTCAAAAGCACAGTTTTAAAATCATCTATTTAAAATTAATCTTAAAAAATAATAAAAACACATTTCTGAACTGCTCAAACATCTTTTTTTTCTTGCGTATGTACTGATGTATAGGCAGTTGATGTTGCATGCATGCATGCATATATGTACATAAAGTTTTGTAAATAATTATTTTTAATAAAAAAAGGTTATTTTTGTATTGATTATTTTCATATTTTATTCCTGATGACTCAAATTTTTTGGTAATCACAAGTTCTCCATCTTTAATAAAAAAAATCCAAAACAACGAATAGAGATATAAAGTTAACAGCAAAACTACAATGATTAATTAAAACTGCAGTTTCAACTTAAAACATAATGTTAATAATTTATTTGTTTATAAAATAAAATCCATATTGAAACAAAATCTTATAATGAAATAAAATCTTGTAATGATTAATCATCAAGTGGAAGTAGTTTACAAAATCTAAAAATTAAATTTTTAAACAAATTAAATCTTAATTTTTTTTTTTTTTCTTGTATAGCACACTCAAAACTTGAGATATTTTTTCTCTTCTTTCTTCTTCATCATCAATCTCTTTTAATCTAGCCATTACGTGTTCAGATGCTGTTTTATTTGAACGTTTGAACTTTTCAATTTCAGCTAAATTTTCTGAATTTTGTTCAGCATAACTTTCTTCTTGCGGAGGTCTTATTGAAAAATAAGTTCCCTAAAACAAGATTCTGTTTTATAACAAATGCTACATTTTCTTTAAATAAAACACAAATTTGTAAGCATGAAAATTTAAAAATTTCTGTAGATAACTTACAAGACTTGATATGGGTCTACCAGAACAAAAAGTGTTTTGTTGCGTATTAGTGCTATCATTCAGAGGCAAAGTTCTTCTATAAAATCCAATGGGAATATTCTGAAATGAAAAATAGGTTTGAAATCATTATGTTTAGAGTTCAGATTCATTATTATTTTTTTTTTGTTAAAAAAATTTCTTTTCTAAGGTGTTAAGTTAAAAAATTTACCTGTTGTGGGGGAGATATTTCACCAATTTGTTTGTTATTTGAAAGAGAATATTCAGAAGAATTTCTACTGTTTGTATTATTATAATTATCTTCTTTATCTGAAAGACTGGTATTTTCATTGACTTGTTCTTCACCACTATCAGAGTCTTCATCCTTGTCAACTTCTATGTTACTTAGCGTGTAAGCCAATGTGTTGTCCACTGTATCTGTTTCAATAATTTCATATTGAGAAAAACTTAGCGCTATCTGGAAGAAATAAAAAATTTTTATCAAGCCGTTAAGTAAAACAAGCTATTTGACTCTTCACATAGGTACATTAATGTATTAGTGAATTGTTAGATTAAATTTTTTAAGTTTATTGCAACATGAAGCAACAACTAAACTCACTTGATTACTTTGAGTGGAACTGGAGCTTGCAGCATTAGATGATAATTTAGCTTGGACCTTGGACCTTTTCTTTGGGCCTTCCTTTTTACTGGAACTCTGTCTGCAAAAAGAACATAAATTTTCAATGCCAGATCAGTATTTTTAAGGCTTATTAATTTACCTTTTCCTTACATATGATCTATAAATTTCATTTTTTCAAAATGCTTAAACGTTCCTGGTTCACCTTGCTCCCTCTTATTTCTATCCCTAAAAAACTGTTCTCGAAGTCTTTGAAATCTTGCTTTACAAACTGTGACTAAAATAAAATAAAAAATTAAGCAGATCTAACAAAAAAAAATTTGAACTTTATTTAAAACAAACATTTTTAGGTTAAAAACATACCTGGTCTTCCTAGCTTCGCTGCTATAACGTCCCAAGCTCCAGATTCTGTGATATCCTCTTTCATATTTGATTTTTTATCATAGGTAATTGGCCAACCTTTCACTTCCTCTATCAAAGATTCATCTGAATCTTTCACATTTTGATTAGAACTATCTTCATCTCCGTGATCAACAATATTACTTTCCTCATTTTCATTAAATTTACTGTACGTATGGCCATTCGTGCTAGCCATAATAATAATTATCACTACTTTTTCGACTTTATAATAATAAAATTATTATTTTGAAGTTTTTTGGTGCTTGCTTGTTGATAGCGAGAGCTTGCGTGTAGCAGAAGACAACAACAATGGCAGCGTGAACCTGTTGAATCCCGATGCTTTCAAAATGTAAACAAGCCGGTGGATTTGAAGAAGAATTATTATCATCAGTGCTGTGTTTTTTTTTTTTTTTCTAATTTTTAAATAAAAAAAAATAAACAATTAAGATTGTTTATAATACATTAAACAAAATGAATAGTGATTATTTACTCGAAGTTACTGAAATTGAAACTGATGCGACCGAATCTTTTTTAAATAAATTACGATCCTATCCATGGCTTTATAATAGAAAACTGAAAGAATTTCATTTGAAAGATTGGTATGATAATTCCATTGCAGAGATTGCAAGAAACATGCATGAACCAGGTAAGATTAACATCTATTCATTTTAAACCATTTTTTTAACAATTCTTCATACTTACATATTGATTCAATATTTGTAATTGGAGTGACTGAAAAAAGGCTCCAATCATGCATGGCTTCATACGTTAAAGAAAGAAATCTTCAGGAATTGGAACAAAGAAGTGGCAATGGGAGATCAGCGAGAAGACCATGGGCATTTTTTGAAACAATGAACTCTTTTATGAAAGATATTCAAGTAGAAAGAAGGTATTTTAATTATTTAATTGAACATTAGTTATTTGAGTTTCTTTAGATTATCAATTTTTTTTTTAATTTACAGCACACAAAGTAACATTGGGCCTTCAAAGCCTTCAACCCCAGCTAAAATTTCAAAACCTAAAAGTGCAGCTAATAAAGTTGATCAACAATTTAGTCCTCTTTTTCACTCAATGAGCATGTTCAACACAGCGCTTAATAATTTCAATGAAGCATCTGCTGCTGTCATTACTTCTAAAACAGAACAACCCTTGGACGAAGTTGGTTTGGTTGGAGCACTTATGGAACTTAAATTGAACGAGATGTCTCCAAAAACTGCCAGAAAGAGGAGCGACAAAATTTTAGATCTTTTTAAAATGGTGGACTCTGATTCAGACTAAGCAGTCTAAAATTAACTGTTTCAATTAAATTTGCCAAAGTTTTATCTTAAAGACTATAGGTTTATTAGACTAGGTTTTGAAAATTAACATAATTTTTAAATCTGTTATACTTTACAAATTTTATGATATGAACTTTAAGTTATATTAATTAATTTAGAAAGTATAGTTTAAATTAATTCTACTCTGAATAGTACTAGTTTTAATAGTACAAAATTAAAAAAATGAAAAATATTTTATAATTTGTGTTGATTAAGAAAAAAAAATTGTTTAATTTTCAAGATTTATGTTCTTACTCTTCTTAACTCGTTTTCGAACAAAAATAATATTGACCATGAAGAAACTTCTGTGTACTTTGGTTTTTTTTATTTATTAATCTCAAAATAAAAATGTGTATTTAAATAACATTTATTTTGTTTGATTAAAATAAAAAAAAATTATTCATCGAAACTCGTAAGCTATCACTCATTTAGTTGTAGTATTTTATCTAAAAATTAAAGACCAGAAATACACAACTTTTACTTTTAAGAAAATTAGTAAATGCATCTTCTAAAATTCTTTATTGAAAAAAAAATTCATTTTATTTGCTGAAAAGCACACAATAAAAACTTGTAGATTTCAATGAAAAAAAAACACAAATTATTTATCACAGAATAAAATCAGTCGTTTTTGTTTGAATTTTTATCCCCACATTATAATACGGATACTGTAATTAAGATCTTAAAAAAAATTATAATTTCACACTCCGAGAATGTTATTTTTCAACCAACTTTTTATTTTAACTTATTCTACACGTATTAAAATAAAAGCATTCAATTATAGTTTTATTATTTTTTATTAAACTTAATTTTATTTATTTGTTACATGTTTTCTTTGAAGTAAATATATTTGTATATTTATACAACAAATTACAAAAGTTTAGCTTGATTTGACTGTTCCGATTTCGATTTATTGAGGTTAAAAAATCGCTTCCGCTAGACTACCGTCTGTGCAGCTGCATAAGCGCACAGAATCCTGTGCAAATATCTCTGTCCCAGCCTTTAAGCTGAAAAATTTTGAAATATCCCATTCCTATGCGTCTTGGTGCAGCGCACGTCAAACCAGTACATTGCGGTGCATTGCACGGCGAATCAGGTAGTGCAGTGCATTGCATTGCAGTGCACTGCGAATCAGTGCAGTGCCGTGCATTGCGGTGCAGTACACAGTGAATCAGTGCAGTGCAGTGCACGGCGAATCAGTGCAGTGCAGTGCATTGCGGTGCAGCGCACGGCGAATCAGTGCAGTGCATTGCGGTGCAGTGCACAGCGAATCAGTGCAGTTCAGTGCATTGCGGTGCAGTGCACGGCGAATCAGTGCAGTGCATTGCGGTGCATTGCACGACGAACCAGTGCATTACGGTGCAGTGCACGGCGAATCAGTGCAGTGCATTGCGGTACAGTCCACGGCGAATTAGTGTAGTGCATTGCGATACAGTGCACGGCGAATTAGTGCAGTGCATTGCGGTACAGTGCACAGCGAATGAGTGTAGTGCATTGCGATACAGTGCACGGCGAATTAGTGCAGTGCAGTGCATTGCGGTACAGTACATGGTGAATTAGTGCAGTGCAGTGCCCGGCTAGTCAGTTCAGTTCATTCCATTGCGGTGCATTGCACGGTTCATCAGTTCAGTGCATTGCGTTGCGATGCAGCGCATAGCGAATTAGTGCAGTGCAATTATTGCGGTGCAGTGCACGGCTAATCAGCTCAATGCATTGCATTGCCGCGCAGTACACAGCGAATCAAAACACCAAAGTGCACGAAAAATTTGTGCAATATAGTATACCTTAATCCGAATACTGTGCATTGAGTGCGGTAAATGATGAAATAGTCCAAAACCGTGAACCCCAACTCGTAATACTGTGCATTATTACGGTTCTTCCTGAACCAGTGAACTTTCATCGCGATGTTTAGTTTATTACATGACAAAATGATGAAATGCCGTGCAGAACATGCCCAAACCTGGCATACAGTGCGGGGCAGTTCATGACTATTGATGTCATTCAAGCCAAATGGTGCAAGGGTTGGCCTTGCTGGTGTAGCGCATGACAAACGCTGCACTGCAAAGAAAATCAAATTAATGGATCTTTTGGAAAATGATACATTGCAACGCCAAAACAGTTTCATGCGCTGCTAATAAATATATTCCTATTTGATTAAGCGTAACAATGCAAAATAAATTAATTTAATTTCGTACGAGAAGATGTTAAGCTAAATTGAATTATATTTTACAAAAAATAAAATAAAAAAAACATAGCAAGTGTCTTATTTACTTAATTATGATTTTTTGGTATAGTTAGATTGAGCGAAATCAATTTTTTTTCCAGTTTTTTTTTTTTTTTTTTTCTAATGTTGAATATTGCAGCTTACTTGGTAAATAGGTGGCAGGTTGTTTTTGTTTTTTAATTATTATTTCTTATAATGGAAATCTTTACAAATTTTCTAAGTTGCTTCGTCGTGCAGAATTAGTTTTTCTTCTTTGCACAACTCATAGAACAAACTGTACAATTGTTTGGGATCGTAACGATTAATTACTTTTGAACTTCGATATGTAATCGCAGAAAAATGCATAATTTAATAAAAATAATTTTAGAAATTTTTTTAATTGCACGTCTCTTCATAACGCGTTCAATTTTTCAAATTATGCACTCTCATTTTGGTATTTTTATATTTATATCAATTGTATACATCCCTCTATAATTTGGATGTTATTTTTTGTTCTTTTTTCAACTTTTAACATGTTTGACCTACCGATTGCCTTGAATTAATTTTAAAAATTGTGTTCGCTGCCGTGACACTGTGAAAGCACTATAATTCGCCGTACACTGTACCGCAATGCACTGCACTGATTCGCCGTGCACTGCACCGTATTGCACTGGTTCGTCGTGCAATGCATCGCAATGCACTGCACTGATTCACCGTGCAATGCAACGCAATGCACTGCACTGCACTGATTCGCCGTGATTCCAGACGATTTGTTAAAAAAAGTTAGCTGCATTTGTACAAGTGGTTGCGAAAAAAAAAAGATGTGGATGTCGGAAGCACGGCTTAAAATGTACTAATTTGTGTATAAAGTGCGATCATGAATCGTGTAAGGATTTTGAAGAAGAAGAAGAAGTAATTCCAGATTTCAATGATTTAGATGAAGATTTTCACGTTCCATACGATTTGGTCGATTGCGTTTATGATGAAAATGATGATGATGATGAACAGGAAGAAGTACAAGAAGAAGAAGAAGAAGAACAAGAAGATAATTATAATGAAGAAGAAACCGATGAAACAGAAGATGAAGAAGAAGACAATCATAACAAAGAAAAAGATGAAAGTGATAAAAGCGAAGAAGATAATGACGCACGTCCCCCTCCAGCTAAGAAAATAAAAAATTAATTTGCACATGTCATTTTTTCTATTTATTTTGTAAAATATTTCTTTTTTAAGATTAGTAGTAATAAATAAACGTCTGATTTTGATAAAGAGTGTATATGTTTTAATTAAATGATCTTATTTAGGGAAAAACTGCTAACTTTATAAACTTTTTAATTTAATTAGTAAAAACTTTTTGTAGCGAATTTTGGGGAGTAATATTTTTTCAGTTAGTAATGTTTATTGATATAAAGTGAAAGAATAATTTTTAATTTTTTGTTATAAAACTTTAAAATTAAGATTGATGAACATTTATATAAATATCCGAGAAAATATCCTTAAATCTACGGTCAATTTTTGTGATTTAATGTATTGAACGCTCAATAAATATATCATAGTCAAGTATATTTATCAGTTAACATAAATTACAACCATGAATATTAGTAAACAATACAATATTTGTAACAATAAAATCAATTTTAGTGGAAAAATATTGAATTTTTTGGTTTTTTCGATTTTTTTCAATGTTTTCCTGTAGTGAGGTGATTATTTTTTTTTCAAGCTCTAAACCCTCATAACGCTGGGGATAGCGATAAATAAATAATTTTTTATAAACAATTAAATAAACCGACAAGCTCTAAACCCCCATAACGCTGGGGAGAGCGATAAATCAATAATTTTTTATAAACAATTAAATAATACCGACAAGCTCTAAACCCCCATAACGCTGGGGATAGCGATAAATAAATAATTTTTTATAAACAACTGAATAAACCAACAAGCTTTGAACCCTCATAACGCTGGGGAGAGTGATAAATAAATAATTTTTAATAAACATTTAAATAAACCGACGAGCTCCAAAACCCCCATAACGCTGGGGAGAGTGATAGATCAATAATTTTTTATAAACAATTAAATAAAACCGACAAGCTCTGGACCCACATAACGCTGGGGAGAGCGATAAATGAATAATATTTAATAAGAATTTAGATGATTCGACAAGCTCGTAACCCCCATAACGCTGGGAATAGCGATAAGTCAATATGTTTTTGTAAATAATTAAATATACCGACAAGCTCTAAGCCCCCATAACGCTGGGAGAGCGATAAATAAATTTTTTTTTATTAACATTTAAATGATTCAACAAGCTCGTAACCCCCATAACGCTGGGGATAGCGATAAATAAATAATTTTTTATAAACATTTACATAATTCGACAAGCTTGTAACCCCCATAACGCTGGGGATAGCGATAAGTAAATAATTCTTCATAAACAATTGAATGTACCGACAAGCTCTAAACTCCCATAACGCTGGGGAGAGTGATAATTCAATAATTTTTTATAAACAATTAAATAAAACCGACAAGCTCTAAGCCCCCATAACGCTGGGGATAGCGATAAATAAATAATTTTTTATAAACAACTGAATAAACCAACAAGCTCTGGACCCACATAACGCTGGGGAGAGTGATAAATAAATAATTTTTAATAAACATTTAAATGATTCGACGACTTTTGACCACCATAACGCTGGCGATAGCGATAAGTTAATAATTGTTTAGAAACAATTGAATAAACCAACAAGCTCTAAGCCCACATAACGCTGGGAGAGCGATAGATAAATTATTTTTTATAAACAATTGAATAAACCAACAAGCACTAAAGCATCATAACGCTGGGAATAGCGATAAATAAATAATTTTTTATAAACAATTAAATATACCGACAAACTCTAAGCCCCCATAACGCTGGGAGAGCGATAAATAAATAATTTTTAATAAACATTTAAATAATTCGACAAGCTCGTAACCCCTGTAGCGCTGGGGATAGCGATAAGTAAATAATTTTTTATAAACAATTGAATAAACCAACAAGCTCTAAAACCCACATCACGCTGGGGAGAGCGATAAAAAAATAATTTTTTATAAAAAATTAAATAAACCGACAAGCTCCAAAACCCCCATAACGCTGGGGAGAGTGATAAATCAATAATTTTTTATAAACAATTAAATAAAATCGACAAGCTCTAAACCCCCATAACGCTGGGGATAGCGATAAGTATATAATTTTTTATAAACAATTGAATAAACCAACAAGCTCAAAACCTACATAACGATGGGAGAGCGATGAATAAATTATTTTTTTAAACAATTGAATAAACCAACAAGCTCTAAACCCCCATAACGCTGGGGATAGCGATAAGTATATAATTTTTTATAAACAATTGAATAAACCAACAAGCTCAAAACCTACATAACGATGGGAGAGCGATGAATAAATTATTTTTTTAAACAATTGAATAAACCAACAAGCTCTAAACCCCCATAACGCTGGGAATAGCGATAAGTAAATAATTTTTTATAAACAATTAAATATACCGACAAGCTCTAAGCCCCCATAACGCTGGGAGAGCGATAAATAAATTTTTTTTTATTAACATTTAGATGATTCGACAAGCTCGTAACCCCTTCAACGCTGTGGATAGCGATAAATAAATAATTTTTCATAAACATTTACATAATTCGACAAGCTTGTAACCCCCATAACGCTGGGGATAGCGATAAGTTAATAATTCTTCATAAACAATTGAATGTACCGACAAGCTCTAAACTCCCATAACGCTGGGAGAGCGATAAATAAATTATTTTTTATAAACAGTTGAATAAACCGACAAGCTCTAAGCCCCCATAACGCTGGGGAGAGCGATAAATAAATAATTTTTTATGAATCATTGAATCAACCGACAAGCTCTAAACCCCCATAACGCTCGGCACCCAAGTTCAATGAAAAAACTAATCGGCTATTTTCCAAGCTTTAAACCCCCAAAACCCGGAGCACCCAAGTTCAACTAAAAAGATTATTCGCTCATCCCCAAGCTCTAAGCTCCCAAATCCCTGGAAATGCATGTTCAATAAATAGCTGATTGGCTACCCCCCAGCTCTGAGCCCCCAAAACCCTGGGCGCCCGAGTTCAACAAATGAACTGATCGGCTGTCCCCAAAGCTCTGAATCCCCATCTGATCCGTTTGTTTTATTGAACTCAGGCACCCAGGGTCTTCGGGGTTTAGAGCTTGAGGGGTAGCCAATCAACTTTTTTGTTGAACTTACGCGCCCAGCGTGTGGGGGCTTAGAGCTTGGGGGGTAGCCAATCAGCTTTTTTGTTGAACTTGGGTGCTCCGGGATTTGGGGGCTTAAAGCTTGGGGCATAGCTGATTAGTTTTTTCTTTGAACTCGGGTGCCCAGCGTTATGGAAGTTTGGAGCTTGTCGGTTTATTCAATTGTTTATAAAAAAAAATTCATTTATCGCTCTCCCAAGCGTTATGGGGGCCTAGAGCTTAGTGGTTTATTTAATTGTTTATAAAAAATTTTTTTTTTATCGCTCTCCAACGTTATAAGGGTTACGAGCTTGTCGAATCATTTTAATATTTATGAAAAATAATTAATTTATCGCTCTCCCAGCCCTATGGGGGCTTAGAGCTTGTCGGTATATTTAATTGTTTATAAAAAATTATTTATTTATTGCTATTCCAAATGTTATGGGGGTTATGAGCTTGTCAGTTTATTCAATTGTTTATAAAAAATTATTTATTTATCGCTCTCCCCAGCGTTATGGGGGCTTAGAGCTTGGTGGTTTATTTAATTGTTTATAAAAAATTATTTATTTATCGCTCTCCCTAGCGTTATGGGGGTTTAGAGATTGTTGGATTATTTAGTTGGAAAATTTATTTATCACTCTCCCAGCGCTATGGGGGCTTAGAGTTTATCGGTATATTTAATTGTTTATAAAATATTATTTATTTATCGCTATTCCCAGCGTTATGGGGGTTACGAGCTTGTCGGTGTATTCAACTGTTTATAAAAAATTATTTATTTATCGCTCTCCCCAGCGTTATGTGGGTTTAGAGCTTGTTGGTTTATTCAGTTGTTTATAAGAAATTATTCATTTATCGCTATCCCCAGCGTTATGGGGGTTTAGAGCTTGTCGGTTTATTTAATTGTTTATAAAAAATTATTTATTTATCACCCTCCCCAACGTTATGAGGGTTTTGGAGCTTGTCGGTTTATTTAATTGTTTATAAAAAATTATTTATTTACCGCTCTCCCCAGCGTTATGGGGGTTTTGGAGCTTGTCGGTTTATTTAATAGTTTATAAAAAATTATTTACTTCGCAGGCTGGGTATAATGCGCCTAATGCACCTTTACACTAGGTGGCTTACCATGGTGAGCCACCAAAGTGCCGCACCACCCAACCCTGTGCTGGCCTGCCGTGTTGCTCCACTCGCAGCTAGTTAGCCCAAAAATGTGAAAGAGCAGCATACCAGGCGAGCCGCTTGCTGGAAGCCTGCCATGCTGTTTCTTATACATCATTTTATATCTCAAAATTAAAACGGCGAGCAACTAGCTGTTAAATTTATTTATTATTTATTTCATGTTTATAGTCAATACTTTCTAAAATTCTTTTATAATTTTTTTTACATATGTGAAATATTAGTTCACGGGCTTTGATTTTGTGATACAAAATTATGAGAACACAGATTAAGTATTATATTTTTTCACTTCATATATTTTGTTTTACTCAAAGAAAAAAATATTGAAGAAGTTGAAAAATATACTTAAGAAAGAAGTTTAGAAAAGTATAAAAATTTAGGTAAAAAATTTATACGTGATGGTTTGAAATTAGCTGTGGTCTCTTCATAAGTGAATAAAAACAAATGAATACATAAGTTTTTACATCAATTTCACGTGTAAATGCTTTGATTTTGTGATAATTAAAAATTATTCGTTTACATATTAATAAATACATTATCTTGGTTGATTTTTTTATTATAAAATTCATTCAATTTCTAACTAATATTTATTACTAATTATGTTATACTGCGATTGGTGAAGGAGCAACACGACAGGCCAGCAGCAAGCAGCTCCCATCGTCTGTTGCCCTTTTACATTTTTGGGCAAACCATGATTGCAGGTCGTGACAATGACGTATGTACATATCTGAGTCAAATAGAGAAAAATAGAACTTAAGGAGGAAGCGAGCGCATAACCTTTTGCGTTGATTCAGTGGCCACGCGGTTAATCGCGCTGTCCTGGGAAGCCAAAGGTTGTGAATCCAAATCCACCTGAAGGACGTTTCAGGCTCGGTATCAGGAATTTTGGAGCAATGTTAACTATTTTTGTAACTACCCATAGAAGCACACTTTTACATGCTCTTTCGAATGCCATATAAAAAAATATGGCAAGCGGAACTCGTTTTTGAGTTATGAACGCTCAAAGTTCGGTCGTTTTGCATGGGATGGCACGTAGAGAACTACAATTTTTTAATGTTATCGACGACTGTAAATTGACTAGTAGTTAACTTTTTCTAAAAAAAAAGAGTATATTCTAGCTATTGAAACAAGAATCAATCAAACATTTTTCAAAATACTACAACCAGGCCTACTTTCAGAGTAGTTTAACAGTTATGTTGATTTTTTAGTCTTTGCGGTTATGCTGCGCCACGAGAGTGAGAGAAATAGAACAAGCGGCACGTCAGCTGTTTCTCGTGCGGAGAGCCCCAAAACTGAATGAGAGTCACTGGAGGTCTGAAACGTCCTTAAGGCAATTTTTCTCTCTTTAATTTTTAATTTATAATGATATTTATATAGCAGCTTTGGTGATTGACGCTTAGTTCGTTCGAAGCATCAAAGAAATTGCGTTGTCTAAGGTTACTCTAAAATTTACTTTAAAAATCATTCTGCTGTCGGGATTATTAATTCGTCTGCTCAATAACTTATCGTAAATATCTTTAAAAATGTGTATAATAATTTATTAACAAACGTGTTCTAAAATTTGGGAGAAACCTATGAGTCTATTAAAAGTATGTAATCAATATTATACAGAAGTAAGTTTGCCTTTAAAAACAAATGCTATAAAAAATTTTGTTCTAAATGTTGAAAGAAACCTATAAGTATAGATCTTTAAAAACTTGATTTTAATGTAATAATTGGACTAATAAAATAAATTTTGAATCCAACAAAAACGCACTATTCAGAAATTTTTAAATTCCAATCAATGATGAGAACCGGTACTGGAACTTTAATTTCTTGACCTGAAGAAGAATAAAATACAATGTATGAATGAAATTAAAAAAACATGTATAATCATAGGGTAAGAAATAATTTTAATTTATATCCTTCATTTGATACAATGCAGAAAAAGAAGAGAAGCTCTGCAACTAACAGATCCGAATATATAATTGTACTAGGGGGGGTACCCCCCTGCTCGCTCCGCTCGCCAACCCCCTAATTATAATTGATAACTATAAAAATTAATCTAAACAATACGTAAGCTCTATGTTTGGTAAAATAATAAAAAGACTTAAGTGCTTAAAACCAATAAAAATTAGACACGAGAGTTCAGTTTGAACTTTACTTACTCATCATAATTTTACCAAATTATGTTACCAAAAGATTCATAACCTTACCAACCCTACTTGATTTTTCACCTTTAACCACCTAACATATTTTAATCTTAGCCACATTACAGACCTTACTAATTTCACTTACTTCAAATACCGCACTTAATCCCCAACTCATCTCTCACTCACTCTACCAACAAACCCTACTCACCTTATTCATTTTGGACCTGACTCATCTGAGATCTCTAGCGTAAACTGCCCACCCTGAAAACTGCTTTAGTCATTAGCGAAATAATAAAAAAATCACGATTATTTTCAAATTTTGCAATCTCGTATAAGCAAGCCTCGATTTTCAGTCGTAATACCCCTAGTGCTTCAAAATTGTCGATAATTTTCCGACTGTGTTTTGCGGGGCAAGTTTGACAAAAAATCACTCGCGCTTCGCGCTCGTGATTTTTAACCTGTCAAACTTGCCCCCCTCGTTGCTGTGCAAAAAAACTGGAGGAAAATTATCTAAAATTTTGAAGCACGAAGGGTTATTCGGCTGGATCATACAAAATTTTTTTACAGATTCTTCTTGAGATGAACTTACTTCCTGCATAGTACCAGCTCGCGAAATTGCGTTTAAGCCGATTTATGATTTTGTGGGGCAAGGGTTGGATTTAAAACGATTAACGGCTTTGTTCAGCAGCCTCTCATGACAACAAAAAGGATTTGATAAAAATTTCAATGACATAAAATGACATAATTAGAAAGCTGCTGAGCTCAAGACCTTTTTAATGATATCTGATTTTATATGAAAATTCTAATTAGAGCCAAAGTTATAATTTTAATATCTGATCTACCAGCCCACAACCACCTTACCTACACTCTACCCTCCGCACAGACTCGCCTTATCTAACCCGATTTACTATTCTCACCCATATTAAGAACCCTACTAACTATACTTACTTTTTTATCTTCAACTACCTGACCTAATTCAATCTTAGCTACATTACTGACCTCACTTATTTGATTTACTTCAAATACCGTATTTTATCCCCCAAACTTATCTCACCTAATCTACGAACAAATCTTATTCACTTTATTCATCAACTCAGTCACTAACTTTAAAGTTTTGTTGAAGTACTTTAAATTTTGAAAAAGCTCTATTAACATTTTTTAGTGCAATAACAAACCCTTCCCACCTCACCTTCCCTTCCACGCTCCTCCTCATAACCTCCGCCTAACCAACCTCATCTACCTTACCAACCTGTACTATTTTTCCTGTTTTTTCACATGTAGCTTCAATATTATGTTTATATAAATTTGTTATTTTCAATCTAGTTGAATTGCATACACCATCTTTTTTACTTAGATTTCTAATTAACATTACCACTGCATTTTTTTTTTAATTTTAGTTGATGGGTAGAAAGCCCGTCATTTACTGAATTTAAGTATTCAATTGGATAATCTAAACATACATTTGAATCAGTTTGATCTACTCCCTTATGAATGGCTTTGTCTATACTGTAATATGTTTTACTTGGTCCATTTAATATGTTTAATACTTTTCTGTTTAACATTGCAACATTTTCATTTTTTGAAGCTAAAATAACTTTGTTTAAATTATTATTTTCATTTATATCTTCAAAAATTGAATAACAAACATCTTTATTTTTCCATTTCATAGGTATTTTAAAATTTTCAATTTCTCCTATTTTTAGTAATAATTTAGAAAAATTTTTATCTTTACATCTCATATTTTCAGTGAGTTTAAGAATTTTGAAATTTTTCCACAATTTACTGTATTTAATCGTATCTTCTACAATAATTTTTTCATTGCCTCTTTTGACTACAGGAAGAATTTGTCTAAAATCGTCACCTAAAATTATTAATTTTTTGATCATTATTAAATTTTTCAAATATTTTTTCATACTCTTCTTTTCAGTTTATTTTGCAGTCATAATTTTCAGAAATATTAGAAATATTTTCTAAGCATGGTTCTGGTAAACCAAAACATTTATAACTTAAATTAGAATCTTCGATAGATAGAAATTTGATTATTTCATTCAAACCTCTATCTTCTGCATTATCTTTGAAATATTTTATAAAATGTAATTTATATTTATTCCAAATTAAATTACCAGGAATTTTTTCAGACAATAAAAATAATCCGAAAAATTCTTGTAATTTTTTCGGTTCTAAATAGTTTATAGATTCTTCAAAAATGGCATATACATTTTTATCATTTACTATTAGACCCATTTAAATAGCTCCTTCTCTATATGTTTATAAATAATTTTATTATGAGTTCTCAAGTATTCGTGAGAAGTACCACCTTTTACTTTATCTGATATTAATTTTAAGTGAAAACTCTGAATTTTTAGAAGAAACAACGTTTATTCTACCTATAGTTTGAAATTTTTTTTAATTTTTCTATCTAACAAAAGTTTTATCATCTAGAAATCTATAGTAATTTGGTATATTGGCATTTTTAATATTTCTAACAGATCAATTTTATTTAATTCAAACCAAGTTGTTAAAGTTGTTTTCCAATTTTTTAACTATTTAATTTTTTAACTATATTATGTTTTGATGATTTTCTGTATGAATTTCTAAACGTTGTACTGAATGACTACATTTACACAATTCAAATCTTTCTATACACCAAGCTGCTTCTATAGAAAATATTACATGAGAATCTAAAAAACATCGTTTTGAGAAAAGGAGGACTCAACTTTGAGGACTCAACTTTTCCGTCGTAGACTCAACTTTGAGGACTCATAAGTATCGTTTTTACTTGTCTTTTGACCGTGTTTTTATGAATTTTCAATTTTGAGGACTCAACTTTGAGGATAATAAAAAAAACCGGATTATAATATAGGGAGATTAACTTAAAAATTAAATATAAAATTAATATTTTAATAAGTTTACAAAATAATAAATTGAAATTAAAATTTATGTTGTAGGCAGGTAAAAAATTATTTTATTTTTTAATGTAAAAACGTAAATTTGAAACAATTGTTTTCTTGCATAAATCCACTGTTAAAATTGAGTAAGCGATATCGATTTTTGAGTTTAAGACTTTTATTTTTGATCCTATTGGTTAAGCATGTCGTCATCATCGTGAACTTGGTTATTAATCAACAATACATTTTAAAGGTTGTAATTTTGTCAAATTCTGCGCGACGCGCGTAAGCGCGCCCACTTGGCTCCTAGTTGAGAAAAAAAAAAAAAACCAAATTTTAAGAAATCTTGCACCACCTTCCAACTTAAAAAACAATAGTATAGCTTAAAATGCTTTTCAATGTTTTGTAAGAAAAAAAATCAACATTCATTTTTTGACGTGATGAAGGTATAAAAAAATATAAAAAAGCTATTATTGTTATAATTGCAAATAATGATGCAAGCGTGCACATATTGCTTTTTAGATAGAAGTGAATACTGAAACTCAACAGTAAATACACATGTAAAAAAGTACATAAGCATAACAATTAGAAAAGGTTTTGTGCGAGATGTTTTGTTTAAAAAAAATCAACCTATAAAGAGAAATCTTTTTCAATCGATAGAAAAGAGAAACTCATTTTTAGGAAAAAAAAAAAAAAATTATGATTAAAAATTCATGATCATGCTTCATTGCTTTCTAATCAATTTTAACTAATAACAAAATATAAATAATTCATAACTAAATGACTCGATTATTCGAGCAGCGGCGAGGCGAGCCACACGTCCCACATGTGACGAGACAAGAATTTTTGGGGAATATTGGTTCATTCTGAGGATCAAAGGAGATGGCCACCGATGATTAGATTTAATGCTCACTAAAAATTACAAGCGAATCACACCACATAAGGCCAAGACCTTTTAAACCCTTTACTGCTACCCATCAATAGCTGAAGGAATATCGGACGGCATCTTATCAGATGAAGCATTCAACGACGGAAACACCCGACGGACTTCATGAAACCTACAGTTGAAACCCTTATTGTACCCCACTGGAATTATATGTATAATGTATTTGTATCTAATAACCTCTGAAAGGTAATAAAGATTAATAAAAAAAAAAATCATGACTATAATTGTCAACTGTAATTTTAAAATTAATGACGATTTAAATGATAATAATAAATAATGTAAGAAAAAAATAAGTCCATCTTTAAAACAAAAATCAGAAACAAAAAATGTTTATTATTACTGTTATTATTACTGTTTTTGAAAAAGTATCCTATAGGTTTTAATTATTATTTAAATAACATTAAAAAAATTTATAAAGCTAATTTTTAATGTTAATGTGTTGAAAAAAATGAAACTTACTTTTATTTTGTGAGAGTTTCTCAACACATAGGATCCATAAGTAGATTCTATTTCTCTACAATAAATGTAACAATGGATTGGTACTTTTTTGGTTAGGTATAATAGCTCTGCAAAGCTAACACTTTTCAACATTCAACACTTCGGTATTTCAAACTTTCAACTGGTTATAAACAATAATTCAATTCTGTCAACTGTATTAAGTTAACTGTAAAGTGTTTGATGAGAAGAATTTTAGATACGCTTTTTTTTAATTTTTAGCTTCGCGTGCAGCACTATAAACGAAACCTTCTGCTCTTTAACTATGATGAATGATGGTGAATAAAATGAGTGGTTGAGCGGAACTACATTTTTAAACTAACCAACGAAAGAACGAATAAAAGTTTGAAACTTTTTTAACCAATAGCACTTCAGTTTTGACAATCGATCTCTAACTCGAAGATCGAAAATAACCGTATCTCTTTTACAGATGGGTATTTTTAAAAAACAGGTTTTTGGTAGAGCAAGATGTAAAGAATCATGAGAAACAAAAAAAAATATAGCAAGCGGTATTAGCTTTCGAGGTAACAAATCATAAACTAGGAAAAACGCGCGACTTCAAAGGGATTTTGAGCAGCTCCGGCAGCGGCGGTGCGTGGCATCGGAGTGGTGGATCGAGCGTCTATAACTATATTTTAGGTTAACTATTTAGACCATGGAGAACCACTTTAACAGTTTCTTTTACTGTAAGATTTGGCAGGATAGCAAGCAGATAAAAAAATCATACTTTTTATTATTTATTTTAATAATCAAATTAAAAAAATTTACCTGATGTTTTTTTATTCGTAGATACTTTTTCATTGCTATTTTTTAAAGCTGCTAGTTTCCGCCGGTTTTCTTTTTCTTTAAGAACTTTTTCTCGAAGACGTTTTTGCTCTTCCATTTTCTTTTGATACTCTTTCATTTCTGCATCAATTTTCATTTCCTAGAATCATATTAAATTTACATAAAAATTTCCATGAGTAAATTAACATGCTAGAAACATTTTAGCATGAGTCTCTCTATTTGCCCGATATTTGTCCACTGCACGTACGTTCAGGGCAATCTGAACTAAGGTCAGCTTTTTTAGTACATATTTTTTGAGTAAAAATTTCAAGGCGCGCGTCCAATTTACAAAAATACGTTTATAGGACATATATTGATTTTCTTATTTCATATTTTTAAAATAGAAAACATTTGGATGTACAAGAAACTCAACTAGCGTTGCCACAAGGCAGCACTGCTGCAAGAGTTGACGCACAGTGGAAGAAGGCTGAGGGCTGGGACAGAGATAAATGCACAGAATCCTGTGCGGCTGCACAGAGCTCTTGTGCAGCCGCACCTGAGCAGAAGCAAAGCAGCAATGAAACAAATTAACTTGAATAAATAAATTAAAAAATAATTCATGGACCTTCAGTTTTATCGTCCGGTTCAGTTTTATACCTGGTGCACTTGCTGATAGTTACGCCTTGGAGATGATTTCTCCAGGAAGTTTTGACTCCGAAGTGGTCAGGAAAGGCAGCTAGTGCACTTGGTGATAGTGATGCCTTGGAGATGATTTCCTCAGGAAGTTTTGACTCCGGAGTGGTCAGGAAAGGCAGCTAGTGCACTTGATGATAATTACGTCTTGGAGATGATTTCCTCAGGAAGTTTTGACTCCGGAGGGGTCATGGTAGGCACTTGGAGCATCCAACGATAGTTACGCCTTGGAGATAATTTCCCCAGGAAGTTTTGACACCGGAGTGGTCAGGAAAGGCAGCTAGTGCACTTGGTGATAGTTACGCCTTGGAGATGATTTCCCCAGGAAGATTTGACTCCGGAGTGGTCAGGAAAGGCAGCTAGTGCACTTGTTGATAGTTACACCTTGGAGATGATTTCCTCAGAAAGTTTTGACTCCGGAGGGGTCAGGAAAGGCACCTAGTGTACTTAATGATAGGTACGCTTCGTAGACGATTTCCACAGGAAGTTTTGACTCCGCAGGGGTCAGAAAAGGCACCTAGTGCACTTGATGATAGGTACGCTTCGTAGACGATTTCCACAGGAAGTTTTGACTCAGGAGGACTCAAGAAAGGCACCTAGTGCACTTGGTGATAGTTAAGCCTTGGAGATGATTTCCTGAGGAAGTTTTGACTCTGGAGGGGTCAGGAAAGGCACCTAGTGCACATGGTGATAGGTACGCCTTGGAGATGATTTCCTCAGGAAGTTTTGACTCCGGAAGAGTCAGGAAAGGCACCTAGTGCGCTTGATGGGAGTTACGCTTTGGAGATGATTTCCCCAAGAAGTTTTGACTCCGGAGGTGTCAACTCCAAGGCGTAACTATCACCAAGTGCACTAGGTGCCTACCCTGACCTCTCCGGACTCAAAATTTCCTGAGGAAATCATCTCCAGCGTCGGAGGTGTCAACTCCAAGGCGTAACTATCACCGAGTACACCAGGTGTCCACCCTGACTCTTCCGGAGTCAAAACTTCCTGGAGAAATCATCTCCAAGACGTAACTATCACCAAGGGCACCAGATGTCCACCCTGACCCTTCCGGAGTCAAAACTTCCCACCGGAAATCATCTCCAGGGCGCAACTACCACGAAGGGCACTAGGTGCTATTCCTGACCCCTCCGGAGTCAAAACTTCCTGAGGAAATCATCTCCAAGGCGTAACTATCAACAAGTGCACGAGGTGCCTTTCCTGAGTCCTCTGGAGTCAAAACTTCCTGAGGAAATCATCTTCAAGGTGTAATTATCATTAGATGCTCCAGGTGCCTACCCTGACCCCTATGGAGTCAAAACTTCCTGAGGAAAGCATCTCTAAGGCGTAACTATCACCTAGTGTACTAGCTGCCTTTCCTGACCCCTCTGGAGTCAAAACTTTCTGGGGAAATCATCTCCAAGGCGTAACTATCAGAAAGTGCACCAGGTGTTACCGTGACCATAAAACTGAAGGTTCATTAATTAATTTTTAATTTATTTATTCAAGTTAATTTGTTTCATTGCTCCTTTGCTTCTGCTCAGGTGCTGTCTGTGCAGGCGCTCAAGCGCACAAAATTCTGTGCATTTATCTCTGTCCCGGCTCTGATGGTCGTGCGGTGGCGCGCAACGAGAAGCTAATTTTTTTTTGTGCTCACTGACGATAGCACTACAAGTTTTTTGCACTATCATTTTACTTATTTAATTCTCTACAAAATAAGTTGCAGTTGTTTCTAAAATAGTTAATGAAAAAGGACACAAATAATTTTTTTCATGAAATTTCTAATTTTATTATCAAGTTCGTTCAACTTTAGTGCCCTCGGAATAGTTTAAAGAATTTTTCGAGCCTAATATTAAGCGTAATGGATTTTTTTCGTAATTACTACTAATCGAAATTAAACAATAAATAATTAAATTTTTTTTTAAAACTACTTAGTGGGATATTGATGGATACTTGAAAAATATGCAAAAAAATTTGATTCTCATTACTTCACTCTAATCGGTGTGCCTACTTGAGTAACTTTCCCTCATTGGCTTCAAAAGCTCATAACTTTGATTCTAATGAAATTTTCCGTATAAAATTTTATACCATTAAAAATCTCTTGACTTCAGCTATATTTTTGTGTAATTTGAGGTCATGGCATCAAAAAAACCACTTTTTTACTCTTTTTTTTACTATATTTTCAAGTACTTTTCAACCTTTTTTTCACTGTAACTTTTTTATTATGCATTTTCAACAAAATCGGCCAAGAAATTATAACTTTTTATTGAATCAAAGAATCGAAATATCCTTGGTGTTATTTTTTTTTCCCTGTTTTTGTATATTTTTCGAGCGCTTCAAATCCGTTTTGACGAAAAAAAACGTTATTTTTTTTTTTAACTATTGCGAGTCATCTAGGTTTCAATATTCAAAATTCAATCGGGATCTTGTAAAAAAATATATGACTCGATACATCATCAAAAAACAAAGCTCTCAATGAAATTCCAGGTCCCCATCATCAAATCTCAGGTCGTGGCATAAAAAAAAAACCATTTTTCACTCTTTCTTTTGACTATATTGCGAGATATCTGGGACGTAATATTCAAGATTCAATCGAAATCTCACAAGCAAGTTTATTTTTCAAAAAATCATTGATAAATAAATCTCTTGGCCGAGTTTCAGACCTCTTATATCGAATTTTTAGCCATTATCAACCGAAAAATTAAAGAAAAAAAAATAAAGTTAATACTAAAAAGACGATTGTAAAAAGATGAAGGGTTTGTGAAAATGACTTACAAGGAGAGCACCAGACATTTGGGTCATGGATTTAGCTAAAACTTGATATACGGGCTCCAAATATGCCAAAAAGAAATCTCCAAGCGTCAGTTTCTCTGAATGGGCCTTTTAAAGTCATGTTCCCTCTTCACCCCATGTTCAAAAATCAGCATTTTATCAGCATTTTTCAATAAGAAGCTGTTTTTGACCTGATTTCCAAAACAATATTGCTCAGCTATTACACTTACAGAATTCCGGAACCTAGCATTTTTTTCGTCTTTCCAAGTACTTTCTGGAAAAAATTATTTGAGATTTTTTTTATGTATTAGACCATGTAAAATTAAGATGTTTTTCGTCATTTTTTCATTTTAAATCCATGACCCAAATGTCTGGTGCTCTCCTTGTAAGTCTTTTTCACAAACCCTTGATCTTTTAGCAATCGTCTTTTTAGTATTAACTTTATTTTTTTCATGGATTTAAAATGAAAAAATGACGAAAAACATCTTAATTTTACATGGTCTAATACATAAAAAAAATCTCAAATAATTTTTTCCAGAAAGTACTTGGAAAGGCGAAAAAAATGCTAGGTTCCGAAATTCTGTAAGCGTAATAGCTGAGCAATATTGTTTTGGAAATCAGGTCAAAAACAGCTTCTTATTGAAAAATGATGATAAAATGCTGATTTTTGAACATGGGGTGAAGAGGGAACATGACTTTAAAAGGCCCATTCAGAGAAACTGACGCTTGGAGATTTCTTTTTGGCATATTTGGAGCCCGTATATAAAGTTTTAGCTAAATCCATGACCCAAATGTCTGGTGCTCTCCTTGTAAGTCATTTTCACAAACCCTTCATCTTTTTACAATCGTCTTTTTAGTATTAACTTTATTTTTTTTTCTTTAATTTTTCGGTTGATAATGGCTAAAAATTCGATATTAGAGGTCTGAAACTCGGCCGAGAGATTTATTCATCAATGATTTTTTGAAAAATAAACTTGCTTGTGAGATTTCGATTGAATCTTGAATATTACGTCCCAGATATCTCGCAATATAGTCAAAAGAAAGAGTGAAAAATGGTTTTTTTTTTTTTATGCCACGACCTGAGATTTAATGATGGGGACCTGGAATTTCATTGAGAGCTTTGTTTTTTGATGATGTATCGAGTCATATATTTTTTTACAAGATCCCGATTGAATTTTGAATATTGAAACCTAGATGACTCGCAATAGTTAAAAAAAAAAATAACGTTTTTTTTCGTCAAAACGGATTTGAAGCGCTCTAAAAATATACAAAAACAGGGAAAAAAAAATAACACCAAGGATATTTCGATTCTTTGATTCAATACAAAGTTATAATTTCTTGGCCGATTTTATTGAAAATGCATAATAAAAAAGTTACAGTGAAAAAAAGGTCGAAAAGTACTTGAAAATATAGTAAAAAAAAGAGTAAAAAAGTGGTTTTTTTGATGCCATGACCTCAAATTCGATGATAGAGATCTAAAATTTGGCAGAGAGCTTCCTTTTTGAAAGATCTTTCGAATGATATATATTATGTAAGGGTTCCGATCGAACCCTCCATATCCTACTTTACTTTACCTTGTAATTATATCAATTTTAAATCGTCATTTTCATAAGACTTCAAGGCTCTTGCGGCAATATTAAAAAAGGGGAAAAATTTTTTTTTTTGGTGCCAAAGCTTCTTTTTTATTATAAACAAAAAAGTGGATGGGGGGGACCAAGCATCGGAGCAGTTTGGGAAATAAGGGACACCCTAATAGGTATTGCCCTCAGCTAAAGAAATCCGTCTCATTTTTTGATTTTAGATAAAGCTGTAAACAGCTCCAATGTCCACCACAGAGCTCCTTCTTTTCAAAGCACTACAAGCAACAGTCTGTCAGCAGTTTGTTTATCGATATTTTTGACGAAAAAATGATGAATTATAGTTTAAACTTTACTTTATTATGTGCAGAAAAAATGAATACCATAACTCTTACTGGATCTTCAAAAAAAATTCACAATGGTTTCTCCAATGGGGTTCTGCGCTGGATCGGTTCATATCTCTCTGGTCGTTCGCAAGCAGTGATAACAGAGGGCTTGGGTAATAATTCCTTTTTCGTCCTCTTAATAAGGGTGTGCCTCAGGGCTCGGTACAGGGCCCTCTGCTCTTTGCTTTGTTTATGGTTGACATTGCACAGGGTCTTGATCCTGGTGTATGTCATGTAATTTATGCGGACGATCTGCAGGTTTATGTACATGGTTACTTTCGCATGGTTACTTACTTTTTTCAGAGTATAGGTAGCACGATAAAACTACGTAATGAACTTCAGAGTTTCTCTAGTTCATTCCACGATAAATTCTCGAATCTTTTCCTTCCGTGTAACTACATTTGAAATTAATTTCATGATACTTTCATAAATAATCCCCAAACTGAGCTTTAAATTACACCGACAAAAGAAGGGAAGGGGCCGCGTAATTAGGCGTCGAATGACTGATGTCAACTTCCACGCTTCACGGCAAGGTGGGAGAAGTCGAGCTTTTATCCGTCACGCCTGCGCTTTCAACCTTCTTCTGTTTGCCGACACCGGCGCAAGTCCGGGCGCAGACGACAAAGCGTGTTCCCAGGCTCACCTAGAGCCGGAAGCCGGAGTGAAGGATCTCCAAAAAAGCAATATCGATCCTTTTCATTAGTTTAAGTCATTAGTGGAAGCGTAGAAACCTTCGCTGGAACCTCAACTCACCCGGACGCCTTAGGTAGTAAGTAAGATAGTCATTGTAATCTTTAACTTTGTCGGAGGACCTTAATCTCAAGCTTAATATATTCTCTTTTATAATTATTGTAAATGCGTTAAAATTAAATTCAAACTTATATATTAACTTAAGATAATTTAAAATTAATGTAATTTTATGTAGCAAACTATTAATAAAAATTAATATTTTAATTTATATTTAACCTTGATAATTTAATTAAATCCGTATCTTTACAAAGTAAAACAATACAGGGAATGCGACGTGGTACTTGTATTGACAAGTAGCTCAGAAGCTCCTGAACTTTAAAAGTATATTAAATAAAAACGAGTATCAACAAGATACTCAATAGGACTGAAAATTATTTCTCAGCATACGAATACTGGACTTTGAGTATATGATGCAGTTCTAACTGCATTTGAAAATAATTTCATAATAATTTTATAAATAAATTCAAGTTTTTTAACAACTTAAACATATGACATATATACTTGTACTGACAAGTTTTTCTCAGTATACGAATACTAAAACTGGAGTATATTATGTAATTCTAATTGAATTTATACTCTTATTATTCAATTTTTTAAATCGAATTTTTTTTAGAAATTTTGTATAAAAATCACAACTGAATTTAATTTTATTGAAATGGAGTATGCCAAAAGCGTTAGAACCGCTCTCTAAGTGTTCAACATAAAATTATAATTATAAAGAATTAGCCTTTCTGACACCTTGTCTTAACTGAATGATAAGTAAACTATAGTTTTGAAATTTAATAAGAAAGACATAAAAATTTTAAAAACTACTTTCAACTCACAAAAATTAAATGGTTTTTGAAAAATAAATTGACGCTGGACTGGAGTACCTGCCGGAACAGTTTTGAAGTGGCATGGTTCAGAGGGCACTTTCACCCTTTTATAGGTTTTCTACTGGACAAACAAGACATTAAGATTGGATAAAATTATTAGCATAGTTGAAAACATTTCTTAAGATAATTAATTTTAATAACTCTTTTAGTCTTATTTATTGGTGAAATCTTAAAGAAAAGGTGATATCATTCATTAATTATATGATACCATCATGTCAAGTACTATTCATTTTTTTTTGTACGCCGCTGGCCAGTGAGGTACCCTTTTCTTAATTGTATTGAAAATTTTTTGAAATTATAGTGGGTTCCTGGTGGATCGCGGAATTGTCAAGGTCAAACCGTATCAGCTCAGCAGTCGGTGCATCGGCCGAGAAGAACGTTTCACCATGGAGACTTCACCACGCGACCATCATCCTAGTGAAAAATGAGCCAATGGGAGGGGAGGACAAGAACGATGACTCAAGATTGTCACCAGGTCACTACACGAGCGGCTTGAACTGGCCTCATAACACCTGTTTCTTCACGAAACGTAACGAAGAAATAAAATTATATTCGTTTTAATTTTAATTATTTATTCAACGACTTCATTTTACACTAATTGTTCGATAAAAAAATTACAAAGGTTCTTAAAGTTATATTGACAGCTCGATATTAAAAATCAAAAGTGAAGCTGTTCGCTGACTACTGAGAAAAACAAAAAAAAACAATTCAAACGCGTTGTCGTAAAAATAACCTCCAAACAAGTGTCTCCGTGGCCAAACGTCTGCGTTCGAATTCAATGTTCGAACACTCCGTGGTTTCCTGCTTTTCATGGAAAAAAGATGCCCCCGATTAATCCTTATTTGATTAACCGTGACACGACCTTACAGTGTCGCAGATAACATGACTACTGTATTGGAGCCACTTGAACGGGGAAAACAAATTCTAATTAAACTGAAAATCAAAATCAATAAGCAGCGAACATTTACATTATTAATCTTAATAATTAAACTAACAGATCAGTTCGTAACAACACCAACTCCGACACCATCATGCAGATATCAACTACTACGACTTCAGCCCACCACTCAGCAACGAACCCTCATGCGACTCGCCCATATAGCAACCAGAGCACCAGAGCTCCGACCTCCAGTGCACGCTCTGCAGCTTCAGCGCCTAAAGCAGATTGCATCTCACGAATCACTTCTTGCTCCGATACGACTTGGTGTCGATCGACCCGCTGGAGTTGAAAAAGTCCCTGATTGAGCAGCTTACCAGCGAGGGCAGCGTCAACAGCCGTGAGGACATAAACAACTATGTCTCGCCCTCATCCCAGAGCCAGGGAGGGGATGAGGTCTCAATGAGGTATGCGTAGCCATGTTGAAAAACAGATATATATGTCATACCATCAGGTTGCGCGTGCCAATAGTTATCGGCAGACATATTGCTTCCCCCACTACTACTCCATTTCAAACGCAATAGGTCCAGCACCTCTACACCGAAAGAAAGAGTCAGTCAAAAAACCGTGCTTTCAGTTGGCACCAGAAAATAACCGAATTGAAACTACAATATTGATGCCATGCACTAAAACTTGGGTGCCTTGCACGATTTTTACCATGCATGACACAAAAATTTTCAGATCCAGAGCGCTGCAATGATTTTTACCGACATGTCGGTATGGAAGTTTTGTTTATTGCGGTTAATTTTTAATTTCATAAAATACTTCCAAACCTGCGATTTTCTACTTAAATTTATATTTTTTACAAATTGTTTATTCAAAAACTAATAATACTGAAATTATTTTTATTTAAATAAGTCTTTAAAAAATTTAAACCATTAAATTATAAATTAAGCTTTTTGAGGTAAGCAGACGTCACGTTTCCGATAGCCAGCATGCAGTGTGCAATTGATGCGTTGCACTGATTTTTTACTGCTCGTTCACGGGTTTTTCAATGCTTTGCATGATTTTTTGACTGATACCATCTTTCGGTGTATTCTTACTAAAAACAAATTTGATTCAGAAATTTTATGTGTTGTCTTTTAAGCACTAGAAAGAACTGAATTCATCTTCAACTGATTTTTCATGCAATCGATACCATTTGTTTATACTATAAACTACAAACTTGAGTCAACCAGGTCGACACGCTCGAGACGCTCGAGACAGAGATGAGTGCTCAGGCCCTTGCATGGCTTGCACTGAAAAGCACAATTGAATCGCTTGCAAGTCTCAACTAAACTTCCCAATTTATTTTTTTCCACACAAACAATAAAATCACACATTATTTGTTGTAGAGAACTAAAGTCGAAATCTTGGAGCAAACATCTAGCAGAAAGCAGCTCTAGCCATAAGCCTAAATTACAACAGACGCGCATCGTCATGAAAAAAACGTGTACCTCATGACTTGGTTAGCGCGACTGACTTTCTAACCTAAATTAGCAGAGACAAGAACCATCAAACTCTGTTGTTGTTTTTTTAAACATTTCTATTAAAAAAACTATTATTTTTTGTCAAAAAAGAAGAGAAGAGCCGCCTGCAGAATGGTTTAAGGAATACTAAGAATTTTTTTTTGCACACATTAATGCATAATAAAGGAAAATTTTTTATGAAAATTTGTCTTTTTAAAAGTCAATAAAATCTAAATAATATGGCTTTGAAACAAAAAAAATCACACAATATGTTTATATCAAAAAGAAATTAAATTTTAATAATAACACCG
This sequence comes from Encarsia formosa, assembly GCA_038277355.1. Taxonomy (NCBI): domain Eukaryota; kingdom Metazoa; phylum Arthropoda; class Insecta; order Hymenoptera; family Aphelinidae; genus Encarsia; species Encarsia formosa. Next base: position 69,336,751 of record CM076186.1, on the reverse strand, counting down.
TGGTTAATAGACAATTCAAAAAACTTCAATTTCTAATCCGTGTATTTTCCCATAAGAATAAAAATCGCGGTTGGCAAGGTTGAATATTATTTTTGCAAGTTGGAAAAACTCAGACTTGTTCTTTACATGATTTAACATCATATTTTCAAGAATCCTCAAAAAAAACTTTTCCAACCTGGAATTTTGGTCCACCCTAATGCACATTCAACAAACTTTAAAAAAAAAAAATTTATTTAACTGTAGGAAAACTGTTTTTTTCCATAAATCTCTATGGGAAAATGACTAATATTTTGCTCTTTACTCATAATGTGTTGATGATGACTGATCCTAGTGTAAAAAAATGAAATATTCAGTAAAACTAAAAAATAATTTACGACTACACTGTTGAAAATAGTGCGCTTAACTTAAAGTACAGTACTGCTCAAAAGTTTAAGGCACCCTCAAATTTGAAGGTGTAAATCCACAAAATCTCCGCTTTAACGTAACCGTGTGACTCCAAACCTTAATGTAAACTTCTGTAACTTTTTTTTTCATTCAAAAGGCATCAGTACTTGAAAAAAAAAAAAAAAACCTTTACTTCATATACAGGGTGAGTCATTTTAATCGATCCACTCGAATAACTCGCTTGGAAAGGCCCAAATTAAAAAAAATGTTGAGACCAAAGTTTCATGATTTTTTGAGGCTAATCACACGGGCACAAAAAAATTGGGCCTGATGGCTTAGTTTGGGCCCTGCGGGTCCTAACTTTGTTTTTTTGATTGAGAACCCCTATTTTTGACCACGGATTCGGAAAGAGCGGAAAATCTTACGGTTTTTAGGTATTTTTTGCAAAAAAATTTGGGGCCCTACGAGGCCCTGCAGGGCTTACAAGGCTTTCATGAGGCCATTTTCTTTTAAACGCGAATTAAGGAGGTTCCCTACCATCTACGTAAGTCAAATGTGTATTTAACTACAGTAGTCGTCTGCTAATTGGCTCAGCTACTTTCTAACCTCTGTATGAGCCAATGAGAAGTCATATTTACAAGAATATAAAATCAATTGTTTATAATTATTGCTACAGGCTTCTAATGAATGTTTTGAAACAAGTATAATCAAAGTCTGATTTTTTCCGATTTTTGTGCGTGGTTACATTAAATTCTGTGGGCTGGAAATTAAGTATTTGCTGTTTTAGTAAATTTCCCATTAGAAACCATGCAAATTTGTAAAATTTGAAATGCTTATAACTTTTTTCACAAGCTCCGGGCTTTGAAATTTTAGCTGAGCTATTTTTATACTAAAAACTATGTATTCATTTAATTTGGACAAAATCTGTGGGCTGATCTATTTGGTAGGGAACCTCCTTAACTCGAAAATAACGCATTTTTTGTATTGTACATGCATTGAGAAAGTTTTTTGATTTTAAATTTTTAAAAAAATAAGCCCTAAAAATGGGCCCGGGGCCTTATTTTGGGCCCTACGGAACCAAAGTCCAGTTTTTCAATTAGGAACCCCTATTTTTGAACACGGATTCAGAAAGAGTGGAAAATTTTACGATTTTTAGGTATTTTTCGAAAAAAATTTGGGCCTTCTTGAGGCCCACTAAGCCCCGTTAAAGTCCGCTCAACTTTGACAGAATTATTCGTGGAAAAAAATGGATTTTTTGTGTAGCACGCGCATTGGAAAAGTTTTTTGGTTTGAAATTTTGAAAAAAAATGGGCCTTATTTTGGGCCCTAAGAATCTCTCTCCTCTCATGTTTTTAAAGAGGAACATCAATTCAATATTCTAGATTCGGAAAAAGCCGGTAAGTTTATGTTTGGATAGAATCAAAAAATTAATTTTTGGATCTTTTGAGATTCAGAACCGAGTTTAAAAAGCTTTATAAAATTTTTAAATAAATTTTTTTCTTACAAAAACATTGGGATTAGTGAATTAATCATCGTGAATAATTAATCAAAGTTTGAAATAAATTTTAGTATTTTTATGAATTTTTTAAGCTACTTGAAAAAAATCCGGGTTGCCGACCATTCCCCCAATTGTCAAATTCCCCGAATGACCGTTCCCCCGATCACCAAATCTCCCGAATGCCTTTTCCCCCGATCACAAAATCCCCCGAATGCCCTTTCCCCCGATTGTCAAATCCCCCGAATGCCCTTTTCCCCGATCGCCCATTTGCCCGAAAATCTGCCCCCGATTTTCGCCCGAATTTATAAGTATTCATAAGTCAAAAGATTCTATTTAAAATTTTACAAATCAAGTATTTCTATTCAATAGCAACATGTAAATAAGTAAATATAAAAACAACGTGTATATAAAGTCAAAAAACTCTTTTTAAAATTTTAGACTGACATAGTATCACCGATCGCGGTCAAGAAATCTAAAATATTGTATTTTTCATAATTTAGTGTTATGCGCTGTATTTTTTTTTGAGTGTCCAGCCATTTTCGCTTCGGGGACGCCTTCACCTTTCTGCCGAGAGCTAGCTCTACTACGGCAATCTCCGTGTCTACTTGCTCTTTTTTCATGTCTTTTATAAAAGAATACACGTCGGGGTGGCTCTTCCCCATAAGAATGGCGAAGCGATTGTGCCACCCCTCCGACGCGTTGTTCGTTTTGGCCTCTCCACTAATCGCAGAGTCGTGTTGATTCCAGAACCGTATCGTGTACCTGGAAGGAACAGCTCGGCGCCGACCTACCCGTGGCTTGCCTAAACAAAAAATATTGTTACAATAAATGTATACATATACTCTCGTAAATACTGATAGCCGCTTACCACTGACGTACGTCCTTTCAAAGTAAGTCACGAAATCCTCTAGAACGTCGGGAGTTTCGTCCTTTAATTTCTCGAACGCACACTCCACATCGGAGATGGGAACCATGGCTAGAGCTGCCAGCATGTGCGTAAATTTTTTTATAGACCGATTATTGTGGTTGTTGTACACAGCTTGCAGGCCTCGCTCTTGGATATTCCTATACAGACTTTGCCATAGATGGCAAAAGCATCCAGAAAGTGCAACGTAAGGGAATACTGACGAGCATGCATTGATAATAGCGAGTTCATAATCACTCATTATCAGGTCAGGCTTGGACTGTCTAATCCCGTAGCTCGCTGCCGTCGAAGTAACGGCTCGAAGGATTACTTCATACTGCCAGGTTTCCTTCGACGAAAGTAGAGCATAAACAAAAGGCAGTGGAACGATGTCTTGCTCGCCTTTTTCGTTTTGCCTCCGCACTGTGCCTAATATAGTAAATACCTGCGTAAAAATATGCGGCGCCACCTGATGATTATAGACACAATATTACTATCAATGATTTCACAGACTATATTCAATAATAGCTGATATAATACGATAAAAACCTTAAACGTCCCGTCAAGGAACCATGTGGAACTAGAGGACAGCAACTCTAAATTGCGTTTCGTCGCGAACACTATTACTCGACCCTCCGATTCTTGATCCTAGTCGTTTATGGAATCATATATTAAAAATTGATCCCCGGTAGCAGTTTTCTTGTAATCCTCAGGTAGCTCGGGCAAATCAATCAAGGAATTCGGGCTTCGAGGAATATTTTTTCTTTTTACAGCACGCAAACTTTTCTTTATATTCTCGCGTTCGGGTAATTGGGAAACTATTCCCGATCTCATTTCCAACGGTATTCCTGAAAGCTCGTCTCGGATCATACCCGACGGAGGTCGTTCAGGATTCTGTTCCGCTCTGAGTTTCAAACGAAGCTTTAGTTTCTCTGCTTCTGCAAATTCGCGGTTCGGCGGATGAGCATGACCAGACTTTTTCTTAGGATCTTCCTCATTGGGTCCCTTTGTCACTATAAATTGACCTCCTTCACCAGTCGCAATCGTGATCGCTCGAGCTTTGCATTGCTTAGATCTCACCAAATGGCAATCCCAATTGGTTTTATTACCGTCAACTTTTGATCGAAGATACAAATATCAATCAATAAACAGTCGGTTTTCATTTAATATTTCTGGTGTAAGATTCATTGTAAAAAAATATTTAAAACACTTACAAAATACGAATAAAATAGCTAAAAAGGTTATAAAAGGTTATAAAAATTCGTATGTTAAGAAATAAAATTATATATAGACAAAATTTAAATGTTTACAAAATTTATATTCGGGCAAATGGGCGATGGGGAAAAAGGGCATTCGGGGGATTTGGTGATCGGGGGAACGGTCATTCGGGGGATTTGACAATCGGGGGAGTGGTCATTCGGGGGATCCGATTCGGGGGAATGGTAGGTAATCAAAAATCCGTGCAGTATTAACTTTTCGAGTGAGATTTGCGCCCTCTCGTTTCATACATAAAAATTAAATTTTTTCAAATATTTTCATAAAATCTAACAAAATTTAACAAACTTTTCCATTTTAATATTAGCGAGTTTTGCGCCCTCCCGTTTCATACATAAATATTAAATTTTTTCAAATATTTTCATAAAATCTAACAAAATTTAACAAACTTTTCCATTTTAATATTAGCGAGTTTTGCACCCTCTCGTTTTATACATAAAAATTATATATTTTTTAAATATTTTCGACTTTTTTTGCATAACATAATAATAAAGAGTTAGTGAGTGAGTTGTGTTTACAAAGATTTCTCTCGACTATTTAGTGATTGTAATCTTTTTGTATTAAATTTAATTCTAAAGATGGCTGATTATCCAGCTAATGAAATTGTAGATGTCCTGCTAATCCTTGGCGAATGTCAAAATAACTACCGAGCGGCAGCACGTCGGTATGCAGAGCGTTTTCCTCAAAGGCGTCACCCAAATTACACGACAATACACAGGTTGACTAACAGAGCTCGAGGTGGACATCTCACCCGTCAACGCAGACATCACGAATATGGTATGAATGATGTTCGGGTATTGACTATCCTAGCGGTTACACACCTTGATCCTCAATTAAGCAGTCGTCAAATTGAACGAGAGATAGGAATTCCACAAAAAACGGTCACACAAATTCTCGGAAAACTTCGCTATCATGCTTACCATATTACTTTGGTTCACCAGTTACAGCTTACAGATTTTGAAAGAAGAATTACTTTCTGCAACTGGGCTTTAGGTAGAATCGCACAAGATCCTGATTTTTTTAGGTATGTTTTATTTTCTGATGAGGCTACGTTTAAAAATGACGGAGAGCTAAACAGACATAATTGCCATTATTGGTCAAATGAAAATCCACATTGGCATAGAAGTGCGGATCATCAAAATCGCTGGAGCGTTATGGTATGCTGCGGCATAGTTAATAGCTATTTGGTTGGACCATACTTTTTTAATGCAAATGTCAACATACATACTTACTTAGAGTTACTCCAAGATCGCTTACCAGAGCTGTTAGGAGATGTCGATCTGGCAACTAGACAAAGAATGTGGATACAACAAGACGGAGCTCCACCTCATTATTCACAAATAGTAAGACAATTTTTAAACCAAAATTATAATGGGAGATGGATTGGACGAGGGGGCCCGTTTGAGTGGCCTCCTCGCTCATTGGATTTGACATCCCCCGATTTTTATTTTTATGGGGATATCTAAAAAACGCAGTATACGCCAAACGTCCAACAACAAGAGAGGACATAGAGAAACTTATTCGCCAAGCTTGCAACGCTATACCAAGAGAGACATTACTGAGTACTAAACGAAATTTTCAAAGATTTTTACATTTGTGCCTTGAAGCTCATGGTGGAAACTTTGAGCATTTGCGTCGTGGTTAGTAAAAATAAATGGTTTTAAGTGAGTGGCAAGGGGACTCACGTTAAACAAGCACCCCATCGTGAGAGGCAAGGGGACTCAAGTTAAACAAGCATCCCATCGTGAGTGGCAAGGGGGCTAACTTCTAAGGCCCCCGATTCCCTTTTGTCAAGCCTTATCCATCATTAAGCGTTGAAAAACCCTCACATTGCTCGTGCACTACTAAAAAGCATACGTATCCTGTTATTGCAAGTTATTACTGATCAATAGGCTCTGCGGAGCCTTCAAAAAGCTGAAATTTTTTTTCGAAAAATACCTAAAAATCGTAAAATTTTCCACTCTTTCCGAATCCGTGGTCAAAAGTAGGGGTTCCCATTTAAAACAATGGACTTTGGTTCCGTAGGGCCCAAAATAAGGACCCGGGCCCCATTTTATAGGGCCTTTTTTCAAAAATTTAAAACAAAAATCCTTCCCAATGCATGTACAATACAAAAAATGCGTTATTTTCGAGTTAATTCGCGTTTAAAAGAAATGGGCCTCATGAAAGCCTTGTAAGCCCTGCAGGGCCTCATAGGGCCCCAAATTTTTTTTCAAAAAATACCTAAAAATCGTAAAATTTTCCGCTCTTTCCGAATCCGTGGTCAAAAATAGGGGTTCTCAATCAAAAAAACAAAGTTAGGACCCACAGGGCCCAAACTAAGCCATCAGGCCCAATTTTTTTGTGCCCATTTGGTCAGCCCTGAAAAATCATGAAACTTTGGTCTCTACATTTTTTTCAATTTGGCCCTTTCCAAGCGAGTTATTCGAGTGGATCGATTAAAATGACTCACCCTGTATATACAACTTACCAGTTAACTTTTATGCCCGTTTTTTTCATAAAAAACATTTTTCAAAAAGTAGCAAATTTCAGTCATTTTAAAATTTTTAAGGCTTTTAAAAAAAATTTTACCACCTGATACAAAAAGCCTCGCAAAAAGCACCTAAAATTACATTTTGTTTTGCACAGTGCTGTTTCAGAATTTAAGACCCTTTTGAGGGAATATGATTTTAAGCGTTTTGCAATAAAACCAAAACTATAAGCTTTTAAAAAGAGAATTCGCACACTAGGATCTGTGAACCTTTCAACTAAAAATTCAAATCGATGCCTTATTGTAATAAATGTAGTACAATTATTTTTTAAACTCTTTCGTGAGGTTTCCCCAAGAGGGGAGGGAACGGCCACCATAGCTACCGACTAGACGATTTTATTTTCAACTCATGAGTACTCCGACCCTAATGAATAAATCATTTTGAAAATTTTACACAGCATAGTTGAAAGTCATTAGTTTAATTAAGTATTAGTTTTATATTAAAAAAATATTTTGGAAAGTCATAAAAAATCACGAAAACATAACCTAATTTTCAATTTACAAAACTCTGCAACAAAAGTTTAAAAACGTTAACTTTTTCAATCACACATTAAAAATTAAGATCTCAAGATATTGTGTACAAATTTTTAGGTCAAAACATACAGTAGAAAAAAAGTTAGAAAATTTCTTGTTCAGACGCGCATGGAATTTCACCGCTGCGCGCTTGTTTTTCTTTGTTATCTTTTTCAAATGGTCGGAAAGGTAGTATGAGAAAATCTTAAAATTTATTTCAAGCTGAAACCTACAAATATCAATAATTCTTTTAACGATCTCTGCTTTTTTGGATGAGTGCACACAAATAAAGAAAAAAATTGCTTGATTTACATAAGAGTCAGGGTTAAATTATTAAAAAAAGACTTCGATTTTTAAAAAAACTAAATCGAACAAAAAAGGAAAAAAATTCAATGATTATTTTATTAAATTAATCATAAATCAATCCGACCAAAATTGACAAAACGGCTGCATTTTTTCGTAAGTACTAAACAACCCGAACAACCTTAAGTTAAAGATAGGAATCTTAAATATCAAGATTTTTAGTAGTTTTATATATTTTTTAAAAATATACAAATGATTGGATGATAACATAAATAAAAAAATAATAACTTATTTTCCCAATAGTACATAACGATCAAGCAGTTTCTGTGGCAAGTTTTAATCTAAAATTATTATTGAAAAATTTACCATTTTTTTTTCAGTTGATGAAGCTTGTAAGGTTTTTGATTGCCTCATGCTGGATTTTGAGTGGTTAACTACATTCTTCTTTATATTTTCTAATGATAATTTTTCATTTTCTATAGCACGAGGTTTAAGTTGTAATTTTGTATCATAGAAATAAGAATCTGTTTGCTTGGAATCAAACGATTTTTCATGACTCCGGGAACGAGTTGTTCTATCCTGAAGAACTTCTTGCGCAGTTCGGTGTTCCTGAAAAAAAATTTTTATTTGAAAACAACATCTACAAAAATTTAAAAACTAGTTATGACTGTTGTTTGGACTGCCGCACATTTTTATTTTTCATCTAAAAACGAGAGTAACTACATTTTTATCAATGGTTTGTCTTATAACGTTGATACTCAGACATAGGAAATATATTATTGCTTATAACTCTTGCAAAGTACCTGTCTTACAGGGGACTAAAAAGTTAAAAGCCCCACAAAATGTCCAACACACACTTGATCCACACAAACGTGTTGGAAAATTTGAGAAGAACTCGGGCACAAGGTTATTGCTTCCTTTTCGAACCCAGCAACGACTAAGGCACGCGAACCCAACGCCGAACACCACGAAGACTCCGCATACTGACCTCGTCAGCTCAATTCTTGGGCTCAAGCCATTCGTGGAAAAGGGTGTTAGCACTCGTAAGCATACTTTTTTTTATCATAGAAGAATTAAAGATAGAGCTGGCAGGGTAACCGCACGCCTGTAGTGAACATGCGATCACAGTTAGAAAGAGAGAGAGAAAATCGAGGGACTGCTCTGTCATTCTCTCTCTCTCTCTCTCTTGCAGTTGGTGGGAGATAAAGTAGGCGGAGCTAGCACACGTCAGTCGTCGGTTTGTAAGAGAACTAACGCAAACGTGCTTAATGTTTGTACTGAAATGAAATGATATTTAGTTCAAATTTATTCGTTGCAAATTTTCAATTAAAAGTAAATAAATTTATAAATTAACCTTTAATTAATAAATAAGTGGCGGAAACAATTTAAAAACAAGTTTAAATATACTTTTGAATTGAAATTTGTTAGATGAGCGAAAATGTTGTTACTGAGCCTGATAATTTTTTTAATTTTAGAGATTTATCGCAGAATTTTTTTTTTTTTCTGCAGGTTGCTTAAACATATAAGGGGAAGAGTCAAAAAGTGACCACGAGAATTTTAAGAAAAAAAGTTCTCTAAATTCTTAAATTACAATTTATTTCGTTGATACTAATCATTAGGTTACCAAAAATTTATTTGGCAGCACAAAATAAACATTTATATTGTTTATATTAGCTATGGAAGTTAAAATATAAACACACATATAAGTTGCAGTAGAATTTTAAGTTATCGAATTTGAAAATTTTTCATTTTTATTTCGTAGGTTTTTAGATTCATTTAGCGTCAAGTACGATTACCTACCATTCCCCCGAATCGGATGCCCCGAATGACCATTCCCCCGATTGTCAAATCCCCCGAATGACCGTTCCCCCGATTACCAAATCCCCCGAATGCCCTTTTTCCCCATCGCCCATTTGCCCGAATATAAATTTTGTAAACATTTAAATTTTATCTATATATAATTTTATTTCTAAACATTCGAATGTTTATAACCTTTTATAACCTTTTTAGCTATTTTATTCGTATTTTGTAAGTGTTTTAAATATTTTTTTACAATGAATTTTACACCGGAAATATTAAATGAAAACCGACTGTTTATTGATGGATATGTGTATCATCGATCAAAAGTTGACGGTAATAAAACCAATTGGGATTGCCATTTGGTGAGATCGAAGCAATGCAAAGCTCGAGCGATCACGATTGCGACTGGTAAAGGAGGTCAATTTATAGTGACAAAGGGACCCAATGAGGAAGATCCTAAGAAAAAGTCTGGTCATGCTCATCCGCCGAACCGCGAATTTGCAGAAGCAGAGAAAGTAAAGCTTCGTTTGAAACTCAGAACGCGAGAATATAAAGAAAAGTTTGCGTGCTGCAAAAAGAAAAAATATGCCTCGAAGCCCGAATTCCTTGATTGATTTGCCCGAGCTACCTGAGGATTACAAGAAAACTGCGACCGGGGATCAATTTTTAATATATGATTCCATAAACGACGAGAATCAAGAATCGGAGGGTCGAGTAATAGTGTTCGCGACGAAACGCAATTTAGAGTTGCTGTCCTCTAGTTCCACATGGTTCCTTGACGGGACCTTTAAGGTTTTCATCGTATTGTATCAGCTATCATTGAATATAGTCTGTGAAATCATTGATAGTAATATTGTGTCTATAATCATCAGGTGGCGCCGCATATTTTTACGCAGGTATTTACTATATTAGGCACACTGCGGAGGCAAAACGAAAAAGGCGAGCAAGACATCGTTCCACTGCCTTTTGTTTATGCTCTACTTTCGTCGAAGGAAACCTGGCAGTATGAAGTAATCCTTCGAGCCGTTACTTCGACGGCAGCGAGATATGGGATTAGACAGTCCAAGCCTGACCTGATAATGAGTGATTATGAACTCGCTATTATCAATGCATGCTCGCCAGTATTCCCTTACGTTGCACTTTCTGGATGCTTTTGCCATCTATGGCAAAGTCTGTATAGGAATATCCAAGAGCGAGGCCTGCAAGCTGTGTACAACAACCACAATAATCGGTCTATAAAAAAATTTACGCACATGCTGGCAGCTCTAGCCATGGTTCCCATCTCCGATGTGGAGTGTGCGTTCGAGAAATTAAAGGACGAAACTCCCGACGTTCTAGAGGATTTCGTGACTTACTTTGAAAGGACGTACGTCAGTGGTAAGCGGCTATCAGTATTTACGAGAGTATATGTATACATTTATTGTAACAATATTTTTTGTTTAGGCAAGCCACGGATAGGTCAGCGCCGAGCTGTTCCTTCCAGGTACACGATACGGTTCTGGAATCAACACGACTCTGCGATTAGTGGAGAGGCCAAAATGAACAACGCGTCGGAGGTGTGGCACAATCGCATCGCCATTCTTATGGGGAAGAGCCACCCCGACGTGTATTCTTTTATAAAAGACATGAAAAAAGAGCAAGGAGACACGGAGATTGCCGTAGTAGAGCTAGCTCTCGGCAGAAAGGTGAAGGCGTCCCCGAAGCGAAAATGGCTGGACACTCAAAAAAAAATACAGCGCATAACACTAAATTATGAAAAATACAATATTTTAGATTTCTTGACCGCGATCGGTGATACTATGTCAGTCTAAAATTTTAAAAAGAGTTTTTTGACTTTATATACACGTTGTTTTTATATTTACTTATTTACATGTTGCTATTGAATAAAAATACTTGATTTGTAAAATTTTAAATAGAATCTTTTGACTTATGAATACTTATAAATTCGGGCGAAAATCGGGGGCAGATTTTCGGGCAAATGGGCGATCGGGGAAAAGGGCATTCGGGGGATTTGACAATCGGGGGAATGGTCATTTGGGGGAACCGATTCGGGGGAATGGTCGGCAACCTCAAGTTCAGCTGGTGATTCCTTTTTCTCGCTTGGTCTTTTCATGTTCTCTCCTTTATTTATTCACTAGTTTTTTCTTTTTATTATTTGAAAAGTAGTAAAACAGGTAACTACAACTAATGAGCAACCCCATTAAACTAAATCAATTCAACTGGGAGTAAGTGTGCAGGGAAAAGTCGCATACGAATATTACAAGTTGCAGAAGACGTCCGGCGTGCTTGATGCAGCTGCAAAATTACAGAACATAAGTCTGTACAATTTTTCTTTCAAATTATTTGTTTATTCATAAATTGGAATTGAAAATGATTTATAAAATACAATAGATGTTATCGTTAACCCCAAAGAATACGTCTTTGTTGTCTATTTTGGTGAAAAACAATAATTTCTATTTTTTTTCCGACTGAATTAAAGGACATGTTAAAGGTACGCTTGATAAAAAATATCTACTATTGAAATTTTTCAATGCAAAAAGAATACACACTTACTTATAATCATAAAAATCTATTGAATTAGGGTTTTTTTTTTTTTCAAAATTATAAAGCCATAAAAAATTTATTTAGGTCAATTTTTATTGATTTCAATTACTTAATTGATATAAAACCAGAAAGACATAAAAATCAGACAAACTTATTTCGCTTGTCCAATTTTTTCTGTTGTATATTTTAAAATTCTGAAATCATTTTTTTTTGTTTTTCCTGTAACCTCAAAACTGATAGTTTTCGGGATTTTTATATCTTTCAAATTGAATTTAATTGAAAAGTATTGAATAAAAAAAAAATTTATCTGAACATTTTTTGTTGATTTAAAACAAAATTATAGATTCGTAAAAAAAAATTTTAACAATTTTTTATTGTTTATTAAGGATAACAATTGAAGATTTTATTAAACTTTCAAAATTGTACACAAATAATGATTTTTCAATAAAAACAATTCCACAACAATACTGCTTATTTTGAAGTTAACGTTTTTCCAAAATCCCACACGAATGATCCCAGAAAAACAAGACAGCCTGCGCCCCGCACTTCGTACCGTTAAGGATTTAAAAAAAATACTAATATTAACAAATTTTTTTTTATAATTTCTAAATTTTCTATAAATTTTAATCTTTTGATAGAAAAAATTTCGACTTCAATCAGGCTTTTTAAGAATTGATAAAAATTATTTTCACAAAATTCCTATGATAGTCCATAAAGACGGTCCGCCAAAAATAACTAATAAGGAGAGGACCAGACATTTGCGTCACCGATTTTAATGACACTTTGGATGTAGTTTTCTCGTACTGAATGATGAGCGGAACCATCAATATTTGCTCTGAATGGGCCTTTCTACCGGTTTGTCATGCAAATATAAGCAATTTTTAGAATTTTTTTCATTTTTAAAGTAATTTTCGAAAAATTCGTGTTCATAGCCTATTTCACTTACAGAGATGCGGGACCACGCATTTTTTTTGTCTTTCTTTGAACTTAATAGGAAAAATATTTTCAAATTTTAACTCAAAAGATTTATAGGTACAATAATATAGAATAATTAACTTTTTAGAATTTTCTGAATTTTGAAATATAAATTATGGTCAAATTTTTTAATTAAAAATCGAAAATATTTTTCCGTTAAAGTTCAAAAAGAGACAAAAAAACGCAAGGTCACACATCTCTGTAAGTGCGATAGGCTTTGAGCACAAATCTTTGAAAATTATTTAAAAAACCAAAAAAGTGACCCAAATGTCTGGACCTGCCCTTGTAAGTCTACCGGTGAGGGCGCCACTTCTGCCCACCCTACAAGCGAGAAGCAAATTCAACTTCATATGCCACAGAGGAAATTTTTTTAAAAGAGTTCATCAGCGACCAGTATCCACAGAAGTTGTGAAAGAACCCCCCTGCGGACATCCTCCACTGATTTTTTCTCCCACTTTCTTGCCATTTCAGTCGCTATAAATGCGCCTTAGCATCCCCCTCATCCATCTTCTGATGATGAAAGGTACTCCATTTTCTTTTTTTTTTATTTATTTATTTATTTATTTATTTATTTATTTATTATAGCATTTTTTAACGCTTAAGGACCATAATGCTTACATAGTGAATACAAAATTATAAAAATTTAGTTTACATTGCATAAATACATTAGTTATAAAAAAATTTTATTTTTAAACTGCAACGTAACAGTTCATTCACTTTTTTATTCAGTTGGATTCGAGTTTAAAACGTCTTCTTGAGGGTCAAAATTCATCTCATTTTTATTTTCTGAGTCTTCATCTTCTATAAGGGACGATAACCTGTCACAAAAATTAGAAATCCTGTCTTTGAGCTTTCCTTCCAACGCCTTGCAATTACCCATAATCACTGTGTACACAGATTCTAAGCACTCGATTGCCTCTTCAGATTCAACACATAACCGATCAGTCAGTAAATTATCCAAATCCGCCTCTTCTTCCCGCTATAAGTTCAATACACCTGAAGTACGATAATTCGTAGTCAGCCTGATTATTATCAAAAAACGTTTTCCAGGGCTATAGTACCTTGTTAAGTTTCTTAAAATCTTGGATACTGTCCTCATCGTCGTCGAATAATTTTTCGAGCTCAGTATCAAATTTACTGGTACAAGGTTTGTTCTCGGAGGATTAGGTTTGTGATAAGTCCGCCGAGGAATTTTTTTCCTCTGCCTTAGTTCTCGAGTCTTTCTTTTCGGGTGAGACTCACTACTAGTTGAATCCGAAGAATTTTCTACTCTTTTGTTTTTTCGCGAGCTTTTCTGGTCGGCTGCAGATTCTAAATTTGGTCCAGGTTGTTTTAATTAATGATTCAACTGCTTCTCAGCCTCGTCCGCATTTTCCACGTTATTTATTATTAAATTATGTCAATCTTTCCTAACGTGACCTTCGACACCACAATTACCGCACTTGATTTTCTCAGATGATAAGTAGAAGTTATAGTTAATTTTCTCAATCGTGGATTTCAACTCTTCAGGCATCTTGCCCACATCTTCTTCATCTAGATGTAATTTGTCGACGATGGCTAATTAAATGATCGTACCCTTCGTCTGTGATTTAAGTTTTGATGGCGGTAACTTGACCTAAAATTCTCACTACACGATTTTTAATTGCTTCGATGATAATTCTAGTCGCAATCCATGGACAGACGTTAGAAATAATAAACCTTTTTGCTGTAGGACGATTTTTCCCCAAGGATTTGATGCTTACGGGAATGTTGTTGACAAACACTTGTTTCGTCACGTTGACTAAATGCTTAGCGATTTCTATACTGTTTACACACACGCATACTCTGTTATTGCAAATTCTTAAAATAGATATTAAATTCCAATAAACTTACAATCGCAATAGAATATTCACAAATAGACGTTTTTTCCAATGCATCTATAACTACAGCTTGTTTTCTGGAGGGATATTTTTCCAATCGCGTGACTTTGGAGTACGATACCGTGGTTGTACGAGGAGGCTGGGAAAACTGAGTTGCATCAGCTTAACCGGTAAATTGAACGGTTGAGGAGAGGTCACCGGAATAACTTCACTCATTTCTGAATTTTTATGGAGTACAGGCTCCATTGTGTTGATATGCATCACTGTACTAATCAGGTGCGCTATTAACGCATAAATGAATTGTGCTGAGTATAAAAACAAATGCACAAACAGACGAGACAGTGTTTACAAACATGTCCTACTTACTCGAGTTCTCGATCGCGTCTGGGTCCTTCATGATTGTAGTCGAGTAGTCTTTCCAAGTGCTTGAGTAGGAAGACGTTAGACTTATCGGTCCAAAGTCCTTCACCAAGGTGTAATTTTGAGATCAGCGAGTTTTTTTTCGGTCATGGCTGTTCAACCAGAGACTCTATAATAAAGGTTTTTTTGAATTTAATATATCAAAAATATAAAGTGATCCTTTCTAAGAAAAATAGTTTCTCACCAATTGAAGCATGTGACAAGCATGAAAAAAAAAATAGACTGGTTTTGAAGCGAAAGAGTGAAGAAAATAGGGCTTGAAGTTGTAGTCTGAGTGGTAGTCAAAATAAGCAACTATAGTAATTTGCAAGCAGTTTTATTTAAACTTTCTCCATCAAATGTGACACCATTTACGTCAATTTTGTTGAGATTTAATTCAATTATCAACTCTTTTATCAATATCGTCTTTTCTACTCCATTAAGTCTACCATGTAGGTAATGAGCAACTGCAGTTTTAAACCCAGCATTACCACAAGTTAATATCAGCACAAAAACTTTACTAACCCTTAAAGGTCACACGGGGTCCAAAAGACCCCAGAGCTACTTTGAGGCCAAATATTTTTAATAGCGCGCAATATTTGAGCCCGGTAGTGTCATCTAGCATTAGTCAAGCGTTGGCTGAGCCAGTTCGTGCTCACCCATTGGGTCAGTCAAGCGTCAGCTGCCCGTGGGAGCGGACCGAAGTTGGAGAACAATTTTCTTGAGGTCCAAAAGACTCCGTGTGTCATTAACGTCTTTTTTTTTTTTTAATTTGGAGCGAAATTTGTGTTTTGTTTTAATTTTTTTGCAGTTTTAATTCTTAAGTAATAAGTGAGTAAAAGAAAAATTTTTTTTTGTTTGAAGTACGAAGTTAAAATTGCGATTACAACTTATAAGTTATGGCATATAATTTGCGAAATAGATCTTTTAGGGAATTACTCACAGAGCCAGTCGAAAGTGAAGCTGTGTCAAAACGGCTAATTTGTATTATGGAATCCCGTATTTGGGTAAAGCAACTAATTACACGCTTCTTTCGGGTAAAATAAAATCTGAGTATTATTTGCGAGAAGTTACCCGACCAATATATAGCACAAATCGCACCGTAACGTGCTATAGTTAATTCACCAGTATTGGAACGCTTTCTTGACGATCCTTACAAAATGACTGTGATAGGGACAATTCGAAAACACAAACAGAAATCCCTTCTCAGATGAAACTTTCGTCTAAAATAGTACCCAACACAAACTTCTGTTTTTCGAAAAACATTACTTTGTTGTCCCACACACCGAAGAAAAATAGAATCGTTTTGTTTGCTTCTACTTTCATGAGATGTACTAACATAACTGATGGTAAACCTGACATTATTTTACACTATAACAAAACTAAAGGAGGAACCGATACTTTTGACCAATTGTGCCACAGTTATGAAACAGCTAGAAAAACTAATCGCTGGTCTATGAGGTATTTTTACGGAATTTTAGACCAAGCTGCGGTCAATTCTCACATACTTCTGCAACTGGGCAAGATTTACGCAGGTCAATACGTTACAAACACTTTTGAGTGCCTGGTACGGCTGGCCACACATTTGACTAGACCGCTGCTGTTGAGAAGACTAAACAATCCAGCTATAAAAATTTTTATTCGAACTGGTATCAAAATTCTTTTAAATATGGATAAACCACACTTTGGCAACAGCAACAGACTGAGAGTCCAAGTTAAATTGCGTTGTCAACTTTGTCCACGAGTACATGACAAAAAACCCTTGCATGAAGTATCCATCATGCGAGTGAGTCATGTGCGAAGAATATTATGTATTTATATGTGTGTGCTGGTGAAGAATAATGGTTTTTAAAATAAAAAAAGGTTCTAAAAAACAGTACTTTTATTATTTATACTCCAAAAAACATTTTAATTATTTTTTAATAATTTTTTAAACAATAAATTGTAATTGTAATTTCAGTTATCACATCTTATTTTAACCCATCTTTTTTTCCAACTTCGATCTCAAAAATAAATATGTTTTGATCGATACCCATATAAAATATATTTTTCCCTCAAAGAACACAGTTTCAAGAATTTGCTGCTAAAATTTTACTTTAATAAATTAAGAAATTAAAAAGTTATGATTTTTTTAGTAAAAAAAAAAAAAGCATTTTTCAGGTTTTTTTCAAACTTCGTTTTTTTTTTTTTTATCTGTTAAGGACGTTCAACTCGAAAAAATTATTATGATTAATGAATTATGAAAATTTAGAAATATTTTGATTGAATAATAAGAAGTCCTCTGTTGAAATCTGGAAACAATTAGGAGTCTCATAACAAAGATATCAATCATTATTGTTTTGATCCATTAGCACAGTGTCATATGGGAAATCGAACTTTTTCGTGCTTCTTAACAAAGTCTCTCATTAATGGATGATGACACAAAGTACAATTTTTTTGAGGTATCAAAGGAGTATTTGAGGGTTATTTTAAGATGTTTACGGAGACGATTAGGAGAATATTAATAATAGAAAAGAACTGTCAAAGAAAAAAAAATAGTACTGTTGCACGCCGAGTGAGTCACCCACGCGCAGCGTCATAGTTCCTTCCTCCTCTCCCTCTGTCTCCCCTCTCCTCCGTCCTCTTCGCTTCCCTGTCACCACGCCGCTCCAGGAAAGGTTTCCCATCTTCACCGCTACGCGGCGACACTTCAACCCTTAGAGTGAAGCCGTCGAGTCGCGCTACGACCCTCGCGCCTTTTCCGGGGCCGCGGTGCTTCGCGCTCTTCCCCCACCAAGAGACGCTCTGACTCACGGGGCCCGTCTCACTTCCTATAAATACCGAGAATTTCGGCCACCCACGCACTTCCTTCCGGGTCGCGCTCGCGGCCGGACACCTTACCTTCCTCCCTCTTCCCACGGACCAACTAGCACTCTCCGGAGGCGGACTTTGTCCTGCGGCTTGCGTCTATCTTGCCCTTCGCCCTTAACCCAGGAGCTTCGTCACGTCTGCGGGCGAAGTAACCGACAGTGGTTCAAGGGAGCCCTTACCCTTTCCTTTGACCAGTAGGGAATATTCCCTGAATAAACCCGAGTATTTTAAACCTAATTACTTTTGTTCTTTTTTTACCTGTACCCTTATTCGGCCCTGATTACCACAAACAGTCCTTATCAGGACTACGCACGATAAAACGTAAGCCAGCCCTTTCTAGGGCTACACGACAACAACAACAACCCTGCCACATTTATTTGTACAACAGTACTTTTAGGGTTAGGTTAGTCTCGAGCACCAACCAGCGTGTTTTTATATCGGAAAAATAGTCATACGAGAAGACTTGACTTGAGTAGTCAAAGTTGAACGTCCGTAATTAAAAAAAATGACTTTTTTCACTATTCAGTTTTATTTTAAAACTATTACAATATACCTTAAAAAAAATTTTATTTATTAATTTTTTAAATTAACAAAGTTATTAACAAATTAATACACTGGGGTCAAAAGACCCGGTGTGACCTTTACATAACTTTTTTGACGTGTGACCTTTAAGGGCTAACTAACTTTGCTTTTTCAGGGTTTTCTTTATTTTCATCACTTTGTAATTTTTTTTTTTTTTTTTTTTTTTTTTAATGTAGCCACGAGCTACGCGCTACGCGCGCCAATTTTAGCCTGCGGCACCGTCCAGAAACGCACGCCCGTATATAAGGTAAAGATACCAGTTATGATCACAAAAATCGCTACTTTTCAGCATTTTGAATTTTATTGAAAAAACAAAGCATGTTAGACTAAATCTTTTTTTACATACTTAAATTTTAGATTTTTAGGAACTTAAATAAATTTTTTTTATATGAAATTGTATTTATTTAATGAATAATTAATGTTTAATGACAAGACCTTTTGGCCCCAGTTTATTAGACAAGTTCAGCTTGGGCCCCAGTTTATGGAACACTTTTACACGTAAAATCCTGTCTGTGATTTACGTACCCCACTTGATGAAACGGTTTATCTAATTTTTGGTTAGATTTGTAATTTTTTCTCATTTGGGAGTGATGAAACCCTCGAATTTTGACGATTCCGTTTCATTAACTGGGGTACTTAAGTCACAGACGTGATTTTACGTGTAAAAGTGTTCCATAAACTGGTGTCAAAGCTGAAGTTGTCTAATAAACTGGGGCCTTGACTTTAAAAAGGGGCATAAAAGATCTTGACTTCAAACATTAATTATTCAATAAATAAATACAATTTTCATTAAAAAAAAATTTATTTAAGTTCCTAAGAACCTAAAATTTAAGTATAAAAGAAGATTTAGTCTAACATGCTTTGTTTTTTAAATAAAATTCAAAATTCTGAAAAGTAGCGATTTTTGTGATCATAACTGGTATCTTTACCTTAACCCCCATAATCGAACGTATCCAAATAAATACTATATTTACAAATAAGTAAACGTCAATATAAAAAAATCAAAACGAATATTATAAAGACCCTATTAAGTAAACACAACTTTATAAAAAAATCCATTATTTTAAAAGTAAAATCATAAATGATGAATATTGTTTATGCTTGATTATTATTATGTAGGATAGCCCTCTGATAGCCCTTTTAATTAAATAATAAAAAAATGAATTCATCTATAACATTTATCAAACCTCTCAAAACTCGGTAGCTTCTTATGCATTCTGATCCTTCAAGTCTTAAATAAAACTTTTCAAGTTTCCCTCTTTTTTTCTAATCTCCTGGTTTTCATGCAAGCTAAGTTGTATAAAGGTATTTTAAAACAATTGAATCGGAAGATTCCGGGTTCAAATCCTGGTCCTAGAGTCCAATTTTTTTTTTCTTCCTCAATTTTTGTATTAATATTCATCTTTCGTCATAAGATGATAGAATTTTAATAAAAAAAATCTTAATTGTGTTTCCTTTCGAGTTAAAAGGAAGTCTTTGAAATTATCGCTGCAGACACTAGAATTTATCGTTTTTTCTGAAACTCCAATAATATACATCAATTTTGCTTTTAAATCAGAATTTTTTCGGAATCTGGAATGAAAAAAGGTAAAAATATAAAACAATAAATATGATTACAAAATCAACTTGTTTTTAATGAGCGTAACTTTGATATTTTAAATTTTTCAAGTTACTTTCTTATGAAAAATTCGAGGTTGGTCATAGGCTGGTTTTTGCAGTACACACAGGTTAACGCCATTTTTTTTTGTAATATTTACGGTGGTTTTCTACTAAATGCACAATGGAGAATCAGTTTAAATTTTCTGAAGATGTTTATGAGATATTATTAAACATTTTTACGAAGTCTGATAAAAAAAATTGACCATTTAGTTTAAAAGTTATAGCAAGTTAAAGTTCATTGTTTCTATTATGCAAATGGCCGCGATGCTGAAAAAGTGTAAAAAATTATTGATATTAGTCTTCCGACAATGGAGATCCTTTAGAAAGACCACACACTTATAATTTATCTATAAAATATTTCATTGCTTAAACTGCAAAAAACTGACCTTCGAAAAATTTTGACATGTAAACCTCCTAAAATGTGGTATTCAATAGAGAGTTAAAATCTCAAAAAAATGTTTTGATGTAATAGTTAATGTTTTTTTGTTAGAGAAGAATTTCAGAAGTCATAAAAAGTTAAAAATTAAATTTTAATAAACAATTTTTAGTAATTTGGAAGATTAATTTTTTTTTAGTCTTGAACTTCACTAGGTCTGGTAGAAAACCACCTTCATGGAGAGAAGGATGCACTGTAAAAAGTTTTCCGTGCACCGAAAAATCGGTGCAAGGCACCAGTTCCTCTCGTCCTGAGAAATAGTTGTGTGCGTCTGCTAATAACACAACGATTGTTTCCGAAATTTTATTATTTTTATTTTGAAAAATTTATTTGTATATTTTTTCAGAATAAAAAATTTGTAAAGGACATTGAAAAAATAGGGAATCAATTAATCAGATTTCAGTTTAATTTATTATTGAGACTCTCTATTTGCCCGATGAAACGTACGTCTACTGGGCGTACGTTCAGAGGACGTACGTTCGGAGCAATTTAAACGTACGTTTACTTTTTTTTCTTAATTTTAAAGTGAAAATTTATAGACGTACGTCCAATTTTCCGAACGTACGTATAATGGACGCACATCTAATTTTCGAACGTACGTTCACTGAACGTATTTTCATATTTTGGAAAAAAAAATTTTTGAACTTACAAACGACTCCTAAATCCATGTTCACAATTAATAATTATGATTTTCAATAAAATTCATAATAACTTCTAGGTTTACGCGAGCACCAGTTTGCACCTTTTATCCAATAATCCCTCCTAGGTTTACGTGGACACTATTTTTCTCCCTAAATTCAATGACCCTTCCTAAATAATCCTTTTAGATTTACGTAAGTACTAGTATTTTTCTTAAATCCAATGACCCTTTCCAAATAACCCTCCTAGGTTCATGCAGGCACTAGTTTGAACCTTATAACCGTTAACCCTTCCCAAATAACTCTCCTAGGTTTACTTGAGCATTAGTTTTCTCGTTAAATCCTATAACTCATCCCAAAAAACCTTCCTAGATTTTCGTAGGCTCTTGTTTTTTCCTTAAATTCAATAACCCTTCTCAAATAACCCTCCTAATTTTACGTTAGCACTAGTTTTCTCATTAAATCCAATAACCCTCCTCAGTTTACGCGGGCACTAGTTTGCACCTTATAACAACTAATTCTTCCCAAATAACCCTCCTAGGTTTACGTGGGAACTAGTTTTTATCCAAAATCTAACCTTTTACCAAATGACCCTCATCGTAGAGTAACTTGGACGCTAGTTTCTACCTAAAATCTATGAACATTACACAAATTACGCCCTGCAGTTAACAAAGGATTTCAGTTGTTACTTTAAACCTGATAACTCTCCTTGGTTTACATGGGACCTAATTTTCCTTTAGAAAACTAGTGCTCACGTAAACCTAGGAGGGTTATTTGAGAAGGATTATTGGAAAGAAGAAAAAAACTAGTGCTCACATAAACCCAGGAGGGTTATTTAATTAGGAAGGGTTATTGGATATAAGAATAAAACTAGTGCTCACGTAAACCTAGGAGGGTTATTTGGGATGGGTTACTAAATAAAAGAAGAAAACTAGTACCCACGTAAACTTAAGAGAGTTATTTGGGATGGGTTTCTGGATAAAAGGAGAAAACTAGTGCTCACGTCAGTCTAGGAGGGTTATATGGGAAGTGTTATTGGATATAAGAATAAAACGAGTGCTCACGTAAACCTAGGAGGGTTATTTAGGATGCGTTACTAAATAAAAGAAGAAAACTAGTACCCACGTAAACTTAGGAGAGTTATTTGGGATGGGTTTCTGCATAAAAGGAGAAAACAAGTGCTCACCTAAGTCTAGGAGGGTTATTTGAGATTTTATTGAAAATCGCAATAATTAATTTTGAACGTACAATTGGGAGTTGTTTGTAAGGTTAAAAATTTTTTATTTCAACATTTAGAAATTCAGACGTACTCCCAGTGAACGTACGTTCGGAAAATTAAAAGGTACGTCTGTAAGTTTTCACTTTAAAATTATGAAAAAAAAAGGTTGGCCACAAACGTACGTCCTCTGAACGTACGTTCACTAGACGTAAGTCCAGTGGACGTACGTTTCATCGGGCAAATAGAGAGACTCTAATATTTAATAAAAATCTGTTGAAAATCGATAACGCTAATCCATGGTGTAAGTAGATAATCTATCGGAATCGCAACAAACACCTATAACCGATTTTACTGAATACCTACTCTGCTCATGAGCTTTAGACCCATGAATTTTGCTTAGTTTATTGTTCTTAAACTCATTTTGGATCAAAAACAATCAAATAAAGTATTAATGCTTGATTGTTCAGTCATAGAGTAAAAACAAAGAAATGTCCTATCCGTAACGTTATGGACGGGACAAAATTCAACACATTTTAAATAACTTGCAATAAATAGTGGAAATTTTAAACTATAACAAATGAATTTTTTGTTTATGTATATTTTAATAAAAAACCTAAGATAACTTGCAATAAATATTTTGATGAAACTAATAGATACAGTTGATTACAAGTAATTATAACCTTACTTTCACAAATTTTCAACCGTTTCTGACTTGCATAAAAAATAATATACGAATTTTGCTACTTTTTGTTGCGTACGAGACATTAACTGTACCTACAAGTAAAGATGGTTCAATATCATATAAAAAACTCACCAATGGTCTTCAAAATTTTTGGCCGTGCAGAGTACTGTCTTTAGCTCCATGTCATCTCACAGCTGATTAAAGAATGATGCAATAACACTAAACAGCCACCACCAACTTTAACACCCTAAGAACTCTCCTAGCAGAGTACTTACGTAACTAGTACAAAAAAAAAGTTTGTTTCATAAAATCCAGATGTTAAGGAAAACTTAAGACTGCGTCTAGAAGGAAAATAAAGAAAAAAAATTTTTTAAGTCCGTTCAACTGTTTGGGAGAATTGTTCTTAATGATCCAATTAATATAACCTCTAAACTTACCAAAGCTTATTATTTTATTCAAACTTTTTCATTTAACTCTAATTATTTTATATGAAATCATTTATAAACTTTTAAAAACACCAAAAAAAAATCAACAGAACAATTTTTTTATAGCTGATAGAATTTTCGATTTTCATCTTTTGTTTACTCTTCTGTTTACATATTAACGGTTCTTCATTTAGTTCCAACGTAGATAGCACTTTAAGTTTCACATAGCGAATAACCATAAAGAAGGGAATGAAAAGGAACATCTCTATCATAAAATTACCGTATAGGCCTTATTTGTACTGAAAAAGGAAGGCAGACAAGGAAAAAGATCTACTGAAAAATTCAGGTCAAATGATACGGGATTCCATATTCACTGCCGGGTACTCGTGGAAAGGTGAGATTGAAAATAAGACAACTTAAACAAAATTTTGCAGCCACTTTAATTTTTCGACACGTACTAAAATATACCAAGTTATGAAAAAGTTGATTACAGAATTTGCACGACTTTTTTTTCATCAACTACCATTCTCAAAACGGCCAACTTTATGACATTCGCCCTTACATGCACAAACAAACATAGCTGGAAGACTTCCTAATTTATGGTGTTGTTGAGCTACGACGCGACGCCCAAAATTTTACCACCCGGTAGTTGTTCTCTGACCGTACTCGTCACAGCCACGCCTCACGGAGATTTAGCTTTTTGTTTCTTACACCCAAATTGTGGAAAATTTAAAAGAAGTTCGTGATCCCCCCGTCAAAACGGCAAGATTTTATTTATCTCACTTCTTTAGCGCTAATTTACCACTCCTCCCCACTCGCGTGACAAGATTGCTAGTAGCTAAACTAGCCGTTATTTCGAAAAAAATTGATCTTATGAACTCAAATTGAATTGTTTCAAGCTCTCGATAACACGCAATACTCTGTATACTACTTTTTTGTATATTAATAAAATTGTACTGAAAAAAAAGATACTGCAAATTTTTATTACTCACAATCGATGGCTTATTCCTTGGAGCTACTCGCCTTTCCGATGCATGTTTTATATCAGAAGTCGGGTTTTTCAAATTTCCCCTTTCAGGAGAAAAAGATTGGCGAGACTTTGAGACTTGAGATCTTTGAGATTTACTTTGCTGCCACATATCAGAAAAATAAGAAAAAGGGTCCTGAAATAAATTATACAAATTAGTATAAAAAGTATCAGTTCAGATTTTTTTCGATCTAAATAATCCATTTTTTCGACATTTTTTTCATGCACTCTACGAAGAAGTCTATTCTGAGAGTTTTTTAAAGGGCGTTCCACGTTTAACTGAGACATTTTTGAATCCACCCATTTTGAATTATTTAAAAATTTTTTCCACTAGTTCTATGTATCAACAAGAGATGTTTTTCACACATCGATCACATTTTTACTATTATCAGTTCCGAGCCGCGTCCTTGAATTTCAGTATTATTATAGATTAACCCATTTAAGACCAACGGAAAACCAGAATAGATATTAAAAAACTAATTATCAGAAAACCTGTAATTTAAAAAAATTAAGGTTACGTGTTTTTTCTTTTTTTAATTTTTATTGTTTTAACATTATTTGTCTAAGCAAATTATGAAAAAAGTTTGAATTTTTATAATCAAATAGTTGCATTCGATTCTTTGACAAAAAATAAGACGAAAATCATATATCCGATTTTTTGATCAGACGCTTAGATCTTTTGCTACGAGCGCTTAAACACGTGAAAATCATGGTTTTATAGCGGCTCTGCCGCGCCACACCAAAGATCCACTCTTGCGAGTCCACGGTGGTCTTGAACCAACTTTAAATGAAAAGGGGTGGGGCACTTAAATTTCTTGTAGAATTTGATAATTTGGACTTTCCTGATTATTTTCCAAAAAAAATTAGAATCATCTACAAGGCCGTTTTTAAGAAAAGTCGATTTAAAGGTTATAATCACGAAAAACAGTGGTCTTGTACATTTTTTTTTTTTCTCTTTCTATTAATTATTTTTTGTATTATTTGGCTTATTTTCAAACAAAATTAAAATATTGTTTGACATTTTAAAAGGTTTAGATCAAATCATCTAAAAAAATCATGGCTCAAAAAAAAATTACAAAGTTATTTTCACTTTGAAAAGCAGGCGAACTTTCAATCCTTCAGTAAGTGCGCAAGTATAGTTACTATGGTTACTTCCAGAAATTATTTTAATAGTTAAAATTAATTTTGATTACATTCAGTTAACCTCAAGATGGTACACAAAATACCCAAAAAAGATCACGCCTTGACACACGATGAAAATCGTAGCAAGATTTGTTTGTTTTGCTTAAAAAAGAGAGGCCGTAATGGTTGTCACGAAGTAAGAAAAATAATTAAAAATGGAAACGTTGAAACTTTAGTTCAGTATATTTTTAACCCATCAACTTACGACGCTGATGATCCATCTCTACCGAATGGAGTATGTAAGACTTGTTTAAAGAAGCTGTACGTTTCAAATAGTAAGAAAAAGAAGTTACTGGAAAAACCAACCGTATCATTTAACTATAAGAGTATTGAAACTCGGCAGTCTGAAAAGTTATTGGCATGTAGCTTTCTCATTTGCCAATTAGCTCGAGAGCGTCCTGGCACTTCGATCAAAAAGAATTTACCTACAAAAATTCTCGAAGTTACTAATAATAAATTGAAAGGTATATCAGTGGTAAACTTAATATTTGTTTTTGTTATTGAATGAGTAAATTTTTACTCGATTGCACAGTTTCATTTTATTTTAAACAGGGGAAGCCAGTATTGAGTCTCATGAATCTAAAAGAAGTTACCGGTGTGATGATTGCTTTTCTAAAATTGCTAGAGGCAAACCTCATACATGCAACACTACAACACGTATTAAAAATGTTCAATCATTGATATCAGAATCCACACCAACAGAGCAAAATCAAATAATTTCATTAACTTTAAAAAATGAAATGATTTTAACAGATAAGAATACGCTATCAGTTAACCAAGTTCGGGGAAAACCATTAAAAATTTATGTTAACCCGAAAAACTCCAACTCAGTAGAAAAGAGTAAAACAATTATTACGGCAACTGACATGCAAAATATTCAAACAAAATACGGGCTTTCTCTAAATGTGACAACTGGAATTGCATCAGATTTGCGCGTTGCGACTAAAAATAGAAAATTAATTGAACCAAAACTAGAAAAAAATCTTTCAGCTAATATTCACGTACTAGATAATTTTTTTGACACAAAAGTTTACAAATTCAAAAAATCTGTAAAAATAGAAAAAAAAGATGACAAAATCACTACAACTGAAGAAGCTTCCACAAATTCCAAAAAAACTAACAATTTAGAATGTTCGAAAGTTAAAGAAATATGTAAAGCTGAACAAACAAGTAGTACTTCCAAAAAATATATCAAATCAAAAACAAAACAAAATAAACAAACAACTAGTACGTCGAAAAAATCTATTAAATCAAAACCTAAAAAAACTAAAGTGAGTCCTAAAGTTGTTAAAAAAGTTAAAAAAGTCAAGAAAAATGTCAGATCAAAAACAAAAAAAAAGTGTTTTAAATTCTGACGTAGAAAAAACAGAAAAAAAATCAAAAAAAATCTGAAGAGTCAAAAATTAAGAAAAAATATGAAATAATTGAAACCGAGCAAATTCAAACAGCTGTGTATTGCAAGGATTTGCATGGTTTAATAGAATACGTAAGAAAAAAACGCAACTTTTCTAATATGCGTTTGAAATTCGGCATCGATGGTGGAGGTGGATCTTTAAAAGTCTGCTTATCGATACAGTCAATCGACAATGAATTTGAACCACCACCAACAAAGCGACGAAAATATTCAGACGACATCCCTTCTAGATTGTTTCAAGATTCTGGCGTGAAAAAATTGTTCATAATTGGTTTGGTTCAAAACGTCCAAGAGAATTATGACAATGTTAAACAATTATGGTCAGACATAAAAATCGATGAAATTGATGGAAAAGTTTCCGCTGATTTAAAACTATGCAATATTATGGTCGGCATTATGCCTTGCAGTAGCTCTTATCCATGCACATGGTGTGAGGTAAGTAAAGAAAATCTTGAAAATTCTTCTACTTTGCGGACGATAAAAAATACCACAGACAACTACATTCAATGGATTAATGCTGGAGGAGAAAAAGAACCAGCTAAGAACTTTAAATGTTGCATTTCGAAACCGATATTCGACTGTGATGAAGAAAAACCGATACTCGATATTTTGGCGCTACCTGAACTTCATTTGTACTTAGGGGTACTAAACGGTTTGTTTACTAATATGTCTAAAAAATTTGAGAGTGCAGCCTTGTCCTGGGCAAAAGCTTGCAATGTTGAGCGACAAGTTTCTTTTGGCTTCAACGGTAACAATTGCAAGCAGTTACTGAAAAAATTAGATGTTCTGCGCCAATCATGTCCAGATGAGTGCCAAAAATACGTTCAAGCTTTTAGTGATTTTAAAATAGTAGTTGACTCTTGCTTCAGCAAAACTTTAAACTTTGAATTCGAAAAACACATTGAAAATTTAAAAAAAAGTTATGTGGCTTTGGGAATCACCGTTACACCTAAAGTACACTGTATCTTTGTTCATGTCAAAGAGTTTTGCAAAAAACATGGAGTAGGATTAGGTATATTCAGTGAACAAGCTTTCGAATCTGTTCATCATGAATTCAAATCAACATGGAATAAATATTTGGTAAAAGTAAATCATCCAGACTACGATAAAAAACTATTCCGAGCAGTATGTAAATTCAACGGTCTTCACGTTTGATACCACTATTAAAATGAAAAGTATTTATTATTTGTACATTTTTTATTTGTTGTACTATTATAAAATTATGTAAATGCACTGTATAAATACTGTAAAAAACTTAAAAATTTCTCGATATTCTATTAAATTGAATTGATCATTACATTTTCAGAAAAGCTTTAAATAAATAATTTCATGATATTAAAAGAATTTTCTTTACAAAGTGATCAAAACCTTCTAAAATGTCAAACAATATTTTAATTTTGTTTGAAAATAAGCCAAATAATATAAAAAATACTTAATAAAAAGAGAAAAAAAAAAAAAAAATGTACAAGACCACTGTTTTTCGTGATTATAACCTTTAAATCGACTTTTCTTAAAAACGGCCTTGTAGATGATTTTAATTTTTTTTGGAAAATACTCAGGAAAGTCCAAATTATCAAATTCTACAAGAAATTTAAGTGCCCTACGACTTTTCATTAAAAGTTGGTTCAAGACCACCGTGAGTCAGAGTTCACCACTATAAAACCATGATTTTCACATGTTTGAGCGCTCGTAGCAAAAGATCTAAGCGTCTGATCAAAAAATCGGATAGATGATTTTCGTCTTATTTTTTTGTCAAAGAATCGAATGCAACTATTAGTTTATAAAAATTATAACTTTTTAATAATTTGTTTAAACAATAAAAATTAAAAAAAAAAAAAAAAAAAAAAAACACATAACCTTAATTTTTAAAAAATACAGGTTTCAATTCGATAATAATAAAAAACAAAATGTTTTCGATTTTCACAATTTATTTATTAACATTAGTTAATACATTAGCCTCATGACAGCCGTTTAAATACAGGTTTTCTGGTTCTTTAGCTGGCACCGTGGGGTACTACAGTACCCCACTGTCTTCTTTACCTATCTTCGGTACCTAAAATTTCGTAAACCGGGGTTATAGCGACATCTACCTACACTTGAGGGATGAGGCTTGCCTTTCCCGCCATAATTAGTGCTCGATGACCGTTAGTCTGCACGTAGCAGTTGTCGAAAGCGGTTTGGGGTACTGCAGGACCCCACGGTGCCATCAATGTTGATACAAGTAAAATTGGAGCATTTTTTTTTTCTTTTATTAATGCGTTAAAACACGTTTGAAAGGTAAGTAATTATTAAATCAGTCACTAAAAATATTTTTTTCTCGATGCCATGAGTCCTACGACGTTTTATGTATATTCTCAGCATGGCGTATAATTTGCGGCCACGACTTTTGCGAGAGCACTTACTAGAAGTTGACAACAATGATGAAGAAGTTGAAAGCGATGGTCAGGATGAACCGTCTTGCTCTGAATATTCTTCAGAAGAATCTTCTGAAGAAGAAGGAGAAATGGACGTCGATATGGAAGTCCCGAGTGAGAATCAACGACTTTTGCAGTCGAGAAAATCCACAGCATGGTCGCCCGTCATCGAAACTTTATGGAAAAAATGGTTTCCAGTGGAATGTAAAATGTCCTTCTCGTAGATCAGGTAAGCAGCACACTAGGGGTTTTTTTCATATGCGCGCTGGGATTGAGCGCTTCTCTCTGTCTCTTTTTCTCTTTTTCTCTCTCTGTTTTTCTCTTTTGCTTGCACGCGTATTTTTGTAAAATGTTCACAAACTAACTTCAAGTTTTTTTTCTCGTTATAAAATTTATTCAGCCGAAATAATTTAAATATTGTGAATTTTTATTTACAACAATTTTATTACCATAAAATTTTTATTATTTTTTTCGCCTTTTACAGACAGGCAGTCAGATATTTTACCAGAAATAAAACCTGGTCCGGCCGGTAACGCTGCCGATGCAAAAACAATTATTGATTTTTGTAATTGTTTATTTACCGATGAAATGATAAATTTAATAGTTGATAATACCAATTTAAAAATAGAAGAGGAAAGCTTACATTATGTGGTTGAAGAACGACAACAATCGTGGCATTATCACACTGATCCAGTTGAAGTAAAAGCTTTCATTGGAATTTTATATTACTCTGGTTTATGGAAATCGGCTGATGTTGATGTGAACAGATTATGGGACAAAACTAATGGCTTATCTATGTATCGTAGTGCTTTTTCAAGGCACAGATTTACGTTTTTATCAACGTGTTTGCGCTTTGACAATGCAGATGAAAGAGAGCAAGATGATAGATTTGCTCCTATCCGAAATTTATGGAACATGTTCATCGGAAACTGCGAAAAGAATTACACTCCAAGTCGTCAATGCACCGTGGACGAGCAGTTGTTAAGTTTCAGAGGACGTTGTAAATTTAGACTTTACATGAAAGATAAGCCCAATAAATATGGCCTCAAAATTATAAGTTTGAATGACTCTCAAACAGCTTATATGGTAAATATGAATAAGTTTTTATTTTTTTATTTATGAAACCAATACTTGAAAAAAAAAAAAAAAAAAAAAAAAAAAAACTAAATTTTATTTTTATTACAGATTAATGCTATTCCTTACTTAGGAAAGAATACTGAAATCTTGGAAGATAATGAAAGTGTTTCTGAATACTATTTTAGACTGGTAACTGTGCCAATTTACAACACTAACCGTGAAGTGACTTGCGATAATTGGTACACCTCGATTCCCTTACTTCACAGAATGCTGAAGGATCCGTATAATTTAAAAATTACGGGTACTATCCGAAAAAATAAACGAGAAATACCAGTTGATTTCGTGGTCAAAGTTCCCAAAAAAGATCGTCCCATGACTAAATTTTGTCATACTGAAAACATTACGCTTTTAACTTATGCGCCGAAGAAAAAAAAATCTGATAAGATAGTTCTAATTGCTTCGTCACTTTTGAAAACTGAAGAAATGACAGGTGACAAATCGAATATTGTCCTTCATTATAACAAAAATAAAGGAGGAACGGATACTTTCGACAAGTTATGCCATTCCTACAGTGTGCGTAAAAGATCTAATAGGTGGCCTGTTCGATATTTTATGGGATCTTGGATCAAGCGATCGTTAATGCGAGAATTTTATTAGCTTGCAAAGAAGAACAGAGTGAAAATATTGAAAAAATCACTGCTATTTCTTGCTTGGAAACCCTTTCTTTTTATTTAATAAAGCCGCTTTTGGAGCAGCGACTTTCAATTTTAAAACTTTCAAAAGAGCTAAAGTTTGGAATCCGATCTATTCTAAAAATATCTGAAACATCGGTACGCTCTATAACTCAAGTTAATCTTGTAATTAAAAAAAGATGTAGTTTTTGCACTAGGGGAAAAGACAAAAAAACTGATAAAGCCTGTGGCGTTTGTTCGCGTCCGATTTGCCCGGACCATAGATTTTTAATTTGCCAAGACTGCGCTGGCACTTGAATAAAATGTTTTTTTTACAGTTTTTAACTTCTTCATGTAATATTTTATTAAAATATACAGTTTTTTTGTATGAATCAAATAAAAAAATTGAATAACATTAAATTTTCTAAAAATACCTAATGGTTTTTTTTTTTTCGTAAACCTCAGATGGTAATTTCTGAGAATAAATACCTTTTTTAAATAACCCATATAAACTATTATTTTTCCTTTATAGTCCACTACTTGGAGATAACCCAGCTAAAATTTTAGACCTTTTTATGAAAAAACAAAAAAGTTATGATTTTTTAAATAAAAACGGTTTTTATTCTATTTTTTTCGACTTGTTGGATTTTTTTTTAGGACCGACTTTAGGTTATCGTTATTTAAACTATTACACTCTTTGATAGAACCTCTAAAGATCATGTCTGAATTTTTTTTAGTTCAAATAATGCATGTAACCTCTATTTTTTTCAACTTTTGTCCGTGGGGTACTATAGCACCCCACGGTGCCAGCTATGTTACACCACAGAAGCATGCCAGCTAAAGGATAAAAAACAAAATGTTTTCGATTTTCACAATTTATTTATTAACATTAGTTAATACATTAGCCTCATGACAGCCGTTTAAATACAGGTTTTCTGGTTATTAGTTTTTTAATATCTATTCTGGTTTTCCCTTGGTCCCAAATGGGTTAATATAAGTATGTTTTTACATGCTTATTTTAAAATAAAAAAAAAAAGGTAAAAATCAAGGCAAGCTTATTTGAAATAATTTTGATGTGCTTATCACGAGAGTATATGCTAAAAAAGATGAATACGAAGTTTAAAAAAAACATCGATTAAATTTGCAGTTACAGTTGTGCAGATGCAATTACGACATAACTGCCGAAACTAACTATTGTTATGTATTATAAATGCTTTAAATTTATCCTAATTTGCATAGGTTTTTGTGATCAGCGCATCAAAGTTAATTTAAAAACTTCCCTCTACCCAAAAGAAAAAATTCTTAGAAAACCATAGTAACGACCAGACTTTATCGACCATATCATACCTCATATACCATGCGCTATGATAAGTGACAATCGAAGTTATGATAAATAAAAGTTATGATCAATCATAACTTTGAATCCGGGACCGATTTCATTCTCGATATTATTTTAGTAAGAGTGAGTTCAAAGACTCCTGAAATGATTGCAAGCAGAAGCGTTACGTCACCTTTTTTGCGTTGCTTTCTAACGAAAGAACGATTGGGTTCTCATTAACATTGTAGATCAAAGAAAAATGATTTTAAATTACTTTATTGAAAATGAAATCTACTTAATTTAATTAAACTCTCGTGAACTTACATAAGTTTTACAGAGTTAGTGTTTTAGATTTTTCATAATAAAACGTATCTAATATGAGATTAATGTTCTTAAACGTAGTTAGAGAATTACAATTAAGAACTTACAAAGCTATTGGAGCGTCCGGGTAAGGTAAAGTGTACAAAAAATATTTCATATTACTGGTGCCCTAAAGTGCTGATTTTACGAACGCAAAAGACGTATTTTGAGTGCGTAAAATCGCCTATTACATTTCTGCTCGAGCAGCGTGCGTTTAGGTTTTAGCCATGAAAAATAATCATAATAGTATGTCTGAGTATGCAGCCTCAAGGAGACGATCGATTATAATTATAAACGGATTTCCTTGTGCAAAATAAATAAAGTGAAATGATTCAAAACTTTGAAAATTTTGTGAGGATTATTAAAAAAGTAATCTTCATAAGCACAGCACTTTTAAAAGTTTGTTTTCGAGTTGATTTCCACCAGCAAGTGAGGTTATTCTTGATTCACCATACTCGGCTCTTCTTTACCTACAGAACTAGATCGGCTGAGTCTTCATTATCGTGAATTGTAAACTGAATCTTGCATCAGTTACTTAATTTAATATTGGAAGTTATGATTCGGTATAAAATTAATATTTCATAATCTCAACATATTTTTAAAGTTTTTTATCATCTCACTTTTTTTATTTGCACCTGCAGAGAACACTTTTTTAAATAATAATCACCTAGCTCACTGCCCGTATGCAGCTGTATGGCGAAAATCAAGTTCGAATTACAAACTTTTGGAAGGGATTTGCTAATAAACTTTATTTTTTGAATAATTTTAGCAAATTTTTTAAGTTTTTTATCACTTCACTGTTTTATTTACACCTGCAGAATATTTTTTTTACTCAAATCACTTAGCTCACCATACTGCTGCCCGTACTCAGCTGCAGCTGCAGCATCTAGCAGACTAGAAAATGTAGCTAGATTATTTTTCACGGCTAGAACCAAACACGAATGTTGATATATATACCGAAACTACTTTCTATACTTATTACGCCTATTCTAACCTACCAAAATTAAAATCTAGCATAGTTGATCAATAAAATTATGTTTTTTAAGCATTTTGGGGCACTCGTAATATAAAATAGTATACATAATACGTGCGTAAATTGCATTGTTCACATACTTCTGCTAGTGGCGTCGGCTTTGCCGCGTCAGCACGCGTGCGTGAATGTCGCATTTTACGCACTTATTATATAATATACTATTTTGTCTTTATCAGCTTACATTAATCATAAAGTCAATGTTTATCGGAAATTATCTCACTTCAGTCTCGTAGTCGTAGGCTTCATAATAAGTGAGCTCATCTTTTATTGTCTGCGTCCGAACGCGTATTATAACCCCTGTTTCACTCTTGGCGGTATAATTTCAAAGAAATATAAATTCAGAAGCGTGGTTGTGGTAAGATGGTAAGGTGAAATGAGGGATATATTTAAGTATTAACTTGAACACCGACTTTATGAAGGTGTTTTCCAAACCCACAGGCAGTACCTTGGGCGGATGCAATAGTGGAGATATGATAGGTATAGAGGAACGGTGAGAAAATTATAGGATAATGAGGAGGTAGTGAGGTTATAGGATCGGCACAAGCTCTCTCACGTATGTGGTGAAGGTCTTCTCACAAGGGAAGTACCCCAGGTGTTACACTCTAAAATAGACCTTGTGTGGTGGAAAATGTTCCTTTTGCTAGCTAAAACAAAGCCCACCTAGTCCGAAACCCTCTATCTCAAGTATTTTTTTTTGCGGAGCGTTTGAAAATTAAGATTTTAAGCTTTTTTTAAAGCTTTTTTTTAGCAATTTTTGAGGTAGGTATCTATCATACTCTCGATCGGGCTAATTCTGCTGCTGGTTAAAATAAATCATCATAAAATGAAAAAACATTTTTTTAATTATTTAAATGTATTTTATATTTAAAAAAATTTTTTTACCCCTTGACTCCTATCCAGAGATTATTGATTTCATGTGACTTTTACGTATATCGCGGTTTTTTCAGTTTTTCACTCACTTTTATCATAAAATGGATTTAATAATAATTAAAATTTATTAATTTTAAATTTTCACAGTTTTTTATAAAATACTTGCTCTAATTCAATGTATTTTATTTTTTGAATCAATTCCATCCCTCAAAATGTCTGTTTTTCTATTATAAGGAACTTATTAAGAGTAATTTTAATGAAATAAGTTTAACTTGACACCACTAGAGGGCGTCTTCTAATTTTTTTTTCCACAAGTAAAAACAAGTTTTTTAAAAATATATTGAGCAACAATTTTTAAAATATAGTGATAATTTAAAATAATATCTTTAGTATCATGGATATTGATGCTCGGCAAGTTTTTTTTCTATTCGAAATATATTTCAACGACCAACTTGGGCCTTTAATTCCCAATGAGTTTCAAGGCCAGATAGATATTCGTCATGCTAGTATTGCCAGCCAGTTATGAGATGTATATGAAAAATTATGTAATAAATACGTTGAAATAGAAACTGAAGAGACCTTATTCATGGATAAAGATGGTTCTGAATTCATAGAAGATGAAAATTCTAGTGAAAATGAGTCCAATAATGAATTATCTCAAAAATTCAGTTCACAAGCAAGTATTTCTGATAATTCCGAATCTTCTGCTGACTTGGAGCCATCTCTAAAAAAGAAAAAACTCGAGGCTGAGGGTTATGACTATTCCCTTGAAACAGATTTCTCCGATCATATGGTTTCGTTTGAAACCATGAAGAAAATTGTTGGTTTAAAAGATAAAGAGCATCGATGATTTAATTCAATCCAAAGATTGTATCCTTGGATACACCGCACACATATAAGCAGATTTAGAAAATATGTCGAAGATGAAGGAACTTTTCCAATGAAAATGTTAGAACTGGAGCAGCACATAAAAAATGAGTTTAAGCGAGTGAGACTTGAAAAAAAGACTGTTCATGATATATACATTCGACGCTGGGCTTTTCAGAAAGCAAAAGAAATTGGATTGAAAAAATTCAAAGCAAGTAATCATTTTGTACAGAATATCAAACGTCGCCTAGGCATCAATTCCAGAAAAGTAACTAAAATTGTTACAAGAAAGCACTCAACGGAAAAAGCTGAAATTGATCAAAAAATAACTAGTCATTTAGAACTTACAAATTCAAAAATACCAACTTATAATTTAGATTTTGTTTTAAACTCGGATCAATCTGGATTTTTAAAGGAATTATATTCTACCAGAACCTTGAGTTATAAAGGAGAAAAGCATACTGAAATTTTGGTAAACAGTGTTGCCAATACAACGCATTCTTATACAATCCAGCCAACAATAACAGCGTCTGGTAAACTTTTGTCTCCTATGTTAATTTGCCTACAAGAAACGACTGGAAATGAATTTGGGCCTCAAGTTTCTGTGCAAGTAAGGGAAAATACACCTGAAAATTTGGTAGTAGTTTGTAGCAAATCTGGTAAACTAACAAAACAACACGTTAAAACATGGCTTGTTGATTGTTTAAGTCCACACATCACTGAAAAAAGTTTGCTCCTCATAGATAGTTGGTCTGGACAAACTGATCAATTTTTAATGGATTCTTTATTACCAGAAAAAAAAGAACTGCTTGAAACTGTGACAATACCTGCTGGTTCCACAAGCGTATGCCAGCCATTGGATGTATATTTTTTCAGACTATACAAGATATTTGTTCGCCGAATCTATGATCAAAAAATGCTTGACGTTTCAGGACATGAAGTTTATAATAGATTTTTTTTTTTAAAGATACATTCACTAGTTCACAACCAATTAACAGCAGAGGCATTTCAACCTATGCTAAAATACGCATGATATAAAAGTGGATATTCTGTTACTAATTCTGAAAAGTTCAAGAACGTTAATGAAATTTGTTTTGATCAAAAAGAAATTTTTGGAAATTGCATCTATTGTGATGATGTAGCATTTATCAAATGTGACCATTGCAACAAACTTTTATGTTTAGAAGATTTTTTAAGAAAAAAGTGTTGGCATTAATAGGAACTTCATAACTTTTTTTAAATGAAAATTTATTATTTTTCAAAATTATCGAAACAGCAGAAAATTTTGAGAACTAAAGAGAAGAATACCGAAGAACAACAATGTTTTGACGTGTATTTGATGATAATAGCTATATTTATTGTACGTTTAAGCTAAAAATTTAAAAACTTCTATGATGGTTTTGTTTTTGTACGTATATTGTATGGTTAAGGGGGGGGGGAGGGGGTAGGGTCTGAGCGGTCAAAAAATGATGATTTTTCGATGATTTATAGTGAAGCTCCTGTTTATTATAATTTAATAAGAATTTATATACATATCATACAACATTCAAAGAACATTCTGTCAAAATTTCAGATCAAAATATTAAAAATTGAGGCAATGGGAGCCAACCAAACAAGGCGCTTCGAAAAAAAGATGAGTTGCGGTGAAGGCTGTAACTCGCGAACGGTTCATCTGAAATCAAAAAATAAAGTAGATTTAGTTAATATATTAGTTTTTCTCACCCCCTAGTAGGATCAATTTCATTTTTTTTCAATTTTGAAGTTTTGGCGACGTTTTGAAGCCAAAACACTGTTTTTTGGTCACCAAAACCGGCCATTTTATGGCTAAAACTCGGCCAAAAAAAAAAAAAAAAAGTAACTCACTAGGGGGCGGGTTTTTTTATGCATTAAAGACGTATGTTTAATTCTAGAAAGATCGGTGCAGTAGTTTTCAAATGAGAACTTTCACCGACTTTGAAAAATAGTGTTTCGAGAAAAACGCGTTTGAAGTTTTCGGTACGAAAAAAGTGAAGAAAAACTATTTGATTTACAACTTACACTGAATCATCTATTCCAGCTCCATAAAGTAAGTCACCAGCAGCTTCAGCAATGTCCAGGGCATCTTTTTGTCCTTGTCTTCGCCGAATTCTACCTTCTTTGGTTTGAGCGGCGCTTTCGGAGTCGGCTTTCATTATGCGAGTTTCGTCCGCCAGCCTCGCGTACTCATGGGTAACTTTGTGAGTTTTGCTCCAAACCCTTAGAAATTTTAACACAGCATTCTTGAAATGTTTTACTATAAGAAAAAAAAAAAAAAAAAAATTCGATTTTTCAAAAATTGCCAGACCCTACCCCCCCCCCCCCCCCTTAATATTATTTTTAATAAATTATGTATTAATATGTTAATCTTTGATGAAAATTCAAATTATAAATAAATGAAAAAAATAATAAAAACTGGTTCAATAAATTCAATAACTTTTTTTCTCCCAGCTCACATTCTCATTTGTAAGTGAAATAATAATATATGCTTGAATTAAGCCCTAACTTAAATTTGTAAGTATTTCATTGATTCAAAAAATAAAATACATTGAACTAGAGCAAGTATTTTAGAAAAAACTGTGAAAATTTCAAATTAATAAGTTTTAATTATTATTAAATCCATTTTATGAGTAAAGTGAGTGAAAAACTGAAAAAACCGCGAGATACGTGAAAGTCACATAAAATCAATAATCTCTGGATAAGAGTCATGGGGTAAAAAAAATTTTTTAAATCTAAAATACATTTGAAAAATTAAAAAAATGTTTTTTCATTTTATGATAATTTATTTTAACCAGCAGCAGAATCAGCCTGATCAAAAGTATAATAGATACCTACCTCAAAAATTGCTAAAAAAAAAGCTTTAAAAAAAGCTTAAAATCTTAATTTTCAAACGCTCCGCAAAAAAAAATACTTGAGATCGAGGGTTTCGGACTAGGTGGGCTTTGTTTCAGTTAGCATAAGAAACATTTTCCACCAAACAAGGTCTATTTTAGAGTGTAACACCTGGGGTACTTCCCTTGTCAGTCTATTGTTGTCCCCAACAGTACAGGGCTGAGCGACTGCAAGAAAGGCAGTCCGTTTTATTTATGATATAAATATATTGATCAAAATCTCTTCTTTATCTATTTGTGACGGGGCGAAATAAATAAAGAAACTTAAAATTAATTTAACCAAATTTGCTCACCGGTCCAAAAATATAAATACAACAACAAAATCTCGGAGGGAATTCTGCCGAGAGAAAAGAGATTATTTATTGTAATCCATACTCTACTAACACACTCTTCGTCGTCCTTTCTGTCTTCCTGGTGAAGGTCACTTACCAACAAAATGTCCACGTGTCGAGTCGGGGAGGGCTACGTGATACGTCGGCTCCGGTTTCTTGTTATGGCCTGCACGAGGTCGACCCCAGTCGTCTTCCTGGGCTGCCAAGGTGCGAGTTGCCGGGGTGTTGTCCACGTAGAACTGCCGTCCGGAACCTCTTGGTGGTCCTGCTGTCTTGGTCCTACTAGGATGCAGAAAGATACGTCCTCACTCTTTAAAATCCCCACTTGAACTCACCATCAACTGTCGTTACCTACTGTCAAACTAACTGCGCCGTTTATGTATATTGTAATCCAAATCGATTAAAAATTGGCTTTAGAAACCTTAATTTTTCATGAACAAAATCATTCAAAAAATATTTTGAATGAATTTTTTTTAAAAGTACTTAGAGAAACAAAAAAATGCGAGGTTTCAGATATATTTATGTGCAATACGGTCCAAGTAGGAATTTTTTGAAAATGAGGCCAAAAACGGCTTTTCATTGGAAACAGCCTACTTTTTAACATAGGGTTTTGTGAAAAGTAGGTGAAAAAGAGCCCATTCTAGAAAAAGAACACTAAAGAGCTTGTTTTTATGATGAATAAAAGCTGTGTGCAAAATTTCATAAAAATCCAGGTGTCAAAGGACAAACCATCTCCTTGATAGATTGATTGAATTTTATGATTTCTCATTTTGAAGGATTTGTTTCTGCAGAATTAGATGACATGCCGTGACGAAATTATGACCGTCTTTTTACCCTTATACAATTAACAAAGAGATGGTCTGTCTTTTGGGACCAGGATTTTCATGAAACTCTGCAAACAGCTTTTATTTGTCATAAAAATAAGCCCTTCAGTGTTCTTTTTCCAGAATAAACCCTTTTTCACCTACTTCTCATAAAACCTCTGTGTTAAAAAGTAGGCTGTTTCCAATAAAAAGTCGTTTTTGGCCCCATTTTCAAATAATTCCTACATGGACCGCATTGCACTTAGAAATATCTGAAACCTCGCATTTTTTTCATTTATTTAAGTACTTAAAAAAGAAAAAAAAAATTATTAAGAAAATTGTTATCGTATGAAAATTATTACATCAATGGACTAAAAATTCACCGGTGCTTCCGCTTAAGTTCAGTAGTTAAGTTATATAGTACAATAAAAAAGGTTCACCTCAATTTTAACATTATTAATCGGTGTTGTGTTATTGAGCATGTGCGCTCCACTTTATGTTGCCCGTTCCTTCTTTTACCTCAAACTCAGCTAATCATTTACATGGAGAGCATAGTATGGTCGATTCTACGAAACAGTTTAGCAGTGAGTGCCAATCAGAGTTTTGTAGACGTGTTAGATAGCCAGCGCTAAACAAGTTTAGCAGCTACTGCCAAACTAGATTTTAGGGCTAAAAGCAGGCTGTTTCAGGTTAGTTTTTGACTTATGAATATATGACAGAAAAAACACTTTCAACAGACTTAAGTAGGTTAAAAAAATTATATACTAATATTATGTGATCGACTTATAAGTTCGAACATCTTCCTTTCCTTGCTTTTATTTTTGGTTTACATACAAAAACACCAGCTGTGGCTGCTTAACTGTTCGGTAAATTCTACTAAGCCATGCCTCCGTGCACATTCCCCTTCTCTATTTCTCTTGTTTATCGTTAAATTTTTGCATCAGCGCTCACATGGTCCTTGGAACCTAACTGAGTCTTCGCGATCAAGTTCAAAGCTTGTCGTCGACGCACCAACATGATTTCACATTTTACAATTACAAGTCTTAATCAGCGCGCAAACGCGCTCAATTTTTAATCTTGAATGTAAATGAACGATAATTTATACTTTCGCTTTAAAAAAAAACGAAGTTAAAAAATATTTTGTAACCTGCAACTAACAAGGAGACGTTGTCTCCTTCAGGACCTGGATCTTTACCAAACTTGGCAGAGAGGTCCCAAATATGTTTGGAAGAAACCTTTCGGAGTTCTTTTTCCAGAATGGGCCCTGGATTTTTTTTTCCCATACCACCACAGATGAGAGTTTTTTGTCATTTTTAACAAATAAGTCAGTTTAGGGGCTTGCCGCATTACTGGCACTTAAAAAACTTCCAAGTATTAAATAAATTGAACGAAGTATAATTAAATTTTTCTAATTAATGTAAAGATACTGTTGAAAATTTAAAATTATTAAAATCCTTACTACTGTGCAAGTAAACATAACTAAAGGCGCAGAATAAATAACTTAATTTATGTGTTTATCATCATGTTTATCATCATAGGATTACTCCAGCTCTTCATGTTATAAATTTCATGATATCCTTCTTAAAATTCTCAATTTCACATGCAAAAAGTCAACAAAATAATACAATCAACAAGTTAGTTACTTTAAAAATTTTTAAAAATAAATAACATTAGTACACCAGTACATCGGCGCATAATAAACAACTTAATTTATGTGTTTATCATCATAGGATTACTCTAGCACTTCATGTTATAAATTTCATGATATACTTCTTAAAATTCTCAATTTCACATGCAAAAAGTCAACAAAATAATACAATTAACAAGTTAGTTACTTTAAAAAAGTTAAAAAATAAATAACATTAGTACACCTTTTTTACTTTTGAAATTATCACTGACATCTAAATCTCTTTATCAAAGTAATATCTATAGTTTGTTTTTAGGAAAAAAATTTATAAATTTAGGATAAATAAATTAAAATAACTCACCATATTGATTTAACATTACAATTCT
Organism: Encarsia formosa; assembly: GCA_038277355.1. Classification (NCBI taxonomy): domain Eukaryota; kingdom Metazoa; phylum Arthropoda; class Insecta; order Hymenoptera; family Aphelinidae; genus Encarsia; species Encarsia formosa. Next base: position 69,294,989 of record CM076186.1, on the reverse strand, counting down.
ATGGTGTATAGATTTTATAACGTATTATCTAGACACTTTAAGCCATTATTCACTTTCACTGCGCAAATCACATTCACACACAAAAATTTATCAAAAATGTTTCTTGAACACTAAAGAAATCTTCTTTAATTACATATGATGATTCCAGGGAGTCATGTCATTATATTTTTATTCAACAAAAAGCCATGTCTAGCATTTGTTTACACTTCTGTCAATTTCTTCCGGTACATTCAAAACTAAATGTTTGCTTCAATAGTTCTCCTTTTTTTCAATCTTCTGTCTCCACTCTTCGACAGCCGACACTCTTTCACTCCTCCAGTAACCATTTCTGTAAACAAAAGAAAAAAAAAACTCTCAAAGGACCAAATCTTAAATAAGGATTAATCTTATTTTACAAATTTAATACTTATCGAAAGTGTTATTTTTGAAGAAAAATAATGAACTACAGGCGGACTGCAGCAAATGTAATCCGCTGCAGACCACAGATGTGCTCCACTGACCCACTGGACCCACTAATCATGTTGCTCGTTGAGGCTGACAGGCATGAAGATTGAAGTTCATGCCATGAATCAAAAACTCGCAATTTGACTACCGAGTCGAAAAATGATGGTATTGTTGCTCAAAATTTCGAAGTCTCAAAATTTAACTCTCGTCGCAAACAAAACCTATACTTTTATATGATTGATCGTATGTACCTAACAAGTTTTTTTTATTCGTATGCTTTAACGTAAACATAATTTTTATTCCAATGTTTGCGCAGGTAAGGGTGCAACTACAATAGACCTTCGGGACGTTATGGATGTTATGGACTTGATATGTTTGGTTGTTTAACCTTATTTTCCATAGCATCTAAAACGTCCAGAACATCTGGTGTAGTTGCACCCTAAGGAGTTCGGGGCGTTTAGTTTTTTAATTTTTGTGATCTGATTGAGAATTCTTGAAGCCTTTTGTCAACAAATACGCTTTATTAGAAAATCAAAATAGAACCAGTTTATAATTTTTCTTTGACTTCCTTTAAAAAAAAAAAATGATCATCAGATAAGTACAATATAATTTAAGAAATCTCTAATTATAACTAATTAGATAAGATTGACTCTTTGTGTAACCTTTTTTCAGGTTTTGTCTGTGCCTGGAGTGTCTTCATCAAAAGTTTAATCTTTAAAAACAGTATTCATTAATGCAGTGGATATATATTATTGCTATTGGTAAATGATAAAAAAAATTTTTATACTTTGTATTTATTTAAAAACAATTCATATATTTCTCAACTCTTAACTAATTTACAATATTTAATTATCTACAATTTTATATTTATACTACAGATTTTTAAGATTTAATTATTTTTTATTGAAAACAGTACATTGTTTTGGGTGATATTGAATGTAAAAACATTCAAAACAAAGCCGGTCTTCACACCAGGAACATTTAATGAACGGATCTTTTCCATGCTTACATAGAGTTCTAGAAGAAAAACTTGGAAAGCAAATTTGTCTTACATTCATGAACACTGGTCTATCTTCTAATATTCTGCTTGCATACCATGCATACTGAATCATACTTCTAAAAATAGGTGCTGACAGTTGATTATGTACAATGGATTGGATTTTAATGATTTCATTGCAGCTGCTTAAGTGCTCTTCTCTTTCAATAAGGTAATTTGAATTATATATTTCCTTGATTATGATTTTAGATTGGCGATGAAAATACACATCCAATGGCTTTTAAATTCTCAAACTGAACTTAAATGTTCTTTTTCACCCTTACTTAATTTATTTAAATAAATTAAATTGCTCTCTCTTTTCTGAATTTTTAAGGTCATCGTCATTATTGTCAAATCAAGAATTAAATTGAATTAAATTAGATTGAATTAAACTATGTGTATGTATTTGTATTTATATTAATGACAGAAGTCCTGAAATAACTTAGACAACTGATTATGATAAACACTGAGCTCACTTTCTTAATTGTATGTATTACGTTTAGTCTTGAAATACCCACCGTCCGAAGAAGGCGCATTGCGTCCGAAACAATTGTCACGGTTTTTGATTAATGTAAAAATAATGAAAATATTTTAATAAAGTGAAGATTTTAACCACTTTATATACAGAGTGTATTATTTATTTATGAAAACCAATGGCTGTGCCAAGTCAGTGCAACCAGGTGGAATAATCTAAGCTTTTTATTGTTTTTTCCTCCGTTATCTACTGAGAAACTTAAACTTCATAAAACAGCAGCTAACTAAACGTGAAAGTTTACGTCAGCCCCAGTATTAAGAAGCAACAGCAAAATGAGATGTTCTCAGTAGCAACGTTTATTAGAAATTATCTATCTACATTATATATATATATATATATATATATGCTAAACCGCATTTTTAATTTGAAAGATATAATAATAATAGTAACCATTATAATAATAATCATAATAATAGTAATGAATGCAATAAAAAAGTAATTAAATTAAATTCACAGTAATTAAATTATCATTATTGATTTTATAAAAAAAATAACATTTTACAGAGTTTAATGATTTAAGCGAATATGAACTTTCTCAAGAAAATAAAACATTTACTTCAGTGACAATAGCAGAAAAAACAAAAACTGTATTTTTGCATCAAGAGCATCCAAATTGGAAACTCAAAACTCTTCAAGAAAAAGGATCAAAACATTTGACAAGAATGGATTAGTTACACAGGTGGAAGAAACAAATCATACAAGGTGGAACAAAGAACGATAAGTTTGCAGAGATTGATCAGTAAAATAACAAAGGTTTGCTGATGCTCGAGCAAGACATGTTGCTGTCAATGCCAGAAACCTACAGACATGGGCCTTACAATGCGCATCTCAATGGTCAAGATCAGGATTTAAATTCAAAGCTTCATCATCATGGTTAAAATTTATCATCGAAAAAAATTTCAAAATCAGGCAAAGAAAGATTACTCGCTATGTAAAGCCAACGTAGATTAAATCTATGGATAGTATTCAAACTACAGCCACAAATTTTCAAGATGAATGCTTTGAAATCATAAAAATTACGGAAAAAAAATTAGTCCTTAACACTGACCAGATGGGATGTCAGTACAGGTTTGATGTTAAAAGAACACTTGACATCCAAGGAACAAGACAAATTAAAGCGTACCTTGGTGATCTCAATAAAGTGACTCACAGTTACACTGTGCAGTACACTGTAACCGCATCAGGCGAACAACTACCAAAAGTTTTCATCTGCCTGCAAGAGCCTAGTGGTGAGTTTGGACCCAATATCAGCAAAAACATTGAAGAGCTATCAGCTAAATATAATAATGTCTATGTGACTTGTTCTAAATCAGGCAAGCTGTCGACTGCTCTCTTTAATGTATATACAGAGAATGTTTTACAGTCCTATGTTCTGAATGAACAATTTGTTTTGATACTTGACAGCTGGGGAGGTCAGAAAAACGAAGACTTGTTTACAAAATTTGAAGATCAGAACGGATCATCCAGCTGCACAAAAAAGATTATTCCACCTGGTTGCACTGACTTGGCACAGCCATTGGATGTGTATTTTCATCGCCAATCTAAAATCATAATCAAGGAAATATATAATTCAAATTACCTTATTGAAAGAGAAGAGCACTTAAGCCGCCGCAATGATATCATTAAAATCCAATCCATTGTACATAATCAACTGTCAGCACCTATTTTTAGAAGTATGATTCAGTATGCATGGTATGCAAGCAGAATATTAGAAGATAGACCAGTGTTCATGAATGTAAGACAAATTTGCTTTCCAAGTTTTTCTTCTAGAACTCTAAGTAAGTATGGAAAAGATCCGTTCATTAAATGTTCCTGGTGTGAAGACCGGCTTTGTTTTGAATGTTTTTACATTCAATATCACCCAAAACAATGTACTGTTTTTAATAAAAAATGATTAAATCTTAAAAATCTGTAGTATAAATATAAAATTGTAGATAATTAAATATTGTAAATTAGTTAAGAGTTGAGAAATATATGAATTGTTTTTAAATAAATACAAAGTATAAAAATTTTTTTTATCATTTACCAATAGCAATAATATATATCCACTGCATTAATGAATACTGTTTTTAAAGATTAAACTTTTGATGAAGACACTCCAGGCACAGACAAAACCTGAAAAAAGGTTACACAAAGAGTCAATCTTATCTAATTAGTTATAATTAGAGATTTCTTAAATTATATTGTACTTATCTGATGGTCATTTTTTTTTTTTTTTAAAGGAAGTCAAAGGAAAATTATAAACTGGTTCTATTTTGATTTTCTAATAATGCGTATTTGTTGACAAAAGGCTTCAAGAATTCTCAATCAGATCACAAAAATTAAAAAACTAAACGCCCCGAACTTCGTCCAGATGTTCTGGACGTTTTAGATGCTATGGAAAATAAGGTTAAACAACCAAACATATCAAGTCCATAACATCCATAACGTCCCGAAGGTCTATTGTAGTTGCACCCTTACCTGCGCAAACATTGGAATAAAAATTATGTTTACGTTAAAGCATACGAATAAAAAAACTTGTTAGGTACATACGATCAAACATATAAAAGTATAGGTTTTGTTTGCGACGAGAGTTAAATTTTGAGACTTCGAAATTTTGAGCAACAATACCATCATTTTTCGACTCGGTAGTCAAATTGCGAGTTTTTGATTCATGGCATGAACTTCAATCTTCATGCCTGTCAGCCTCAACGAGCAACATGATTAGTGGGTCCAGTGGGTCAGTGGAGCACATCTGTGGTCTGCAGCGGATTACATTTGCTGCAGTCCGCCTGTAGTTCATTATTTTTCTTCAAAAATAACACTTTCGATAAGTATTAAATTTGTAAAATAAGATTAATCCTTATTTAAGATTTGGTCCTTTGAGAGTTTTTTTTTCTTTTGTTTACAGAAATGGTGACTGGAGTAGTGAAAGAGTGTCGGCTGTCGAAGAGTGGAGACAAAAGATTGAAAAAAAGAAAAACTATTGAAGCAAACATTTAGTTTTGAATGTACCGGAAGAAATTGACAGAAGTGTAAACAAATGCTAGACATGGCTTTTTGTTGAATAAAAATATAATGACATGACTCCCTGGAATCATCATATGTAATTAAAGAAGATTTCTTTAGTGTTCAAGAAACATTTTCGATAAATTTTTGTGTGTGAATGTGATTTGCGCAGTGAAAGTGAATAATGGCTTAAAGTGTCTAGATAATACGTTATAAAATCTATACACCATAGAATTGTCATGTTAAATCAATATGGTGAGTTATTTTAATTTATTTATGCTAAATTTATAAATTTTTTTTCTAAAAACAAACTATAGATATTACTTTGATAAAGAGATTTAGATGTCAGTGATAATTTCAAAAGTAAAAAAGGTGTACTAATGTTATTTATTTTTTAACTTTTTTAAAGTAACTAACTTGTTAATTGTATTATTTTGTTGACTTTTTGCATGTGAAATTGAGAATTTTAAGAAGTATATCATGAAATTTATAACATGAAGTGCTAGAGTAATCCTATGATGATAAACACATAAATTAAGGTGAAGAGGTAACCGCGTTTTCATAAAATTTGTCGATTGCAATTTAAAAACAAATAAAACAGAAAATGTAAAAAAACGCTCTGTAGCGCGCTAGATAATATTTTTACCTATTTTTTGAGCCTTATTTGATAAAAATCGGTTAACAAATAACTTCAGGAAACTTGGAAAATTGGTTTCTTCTTATTCAGCAAAATTATAAGTAGTATATGTCGTCTGCTAGTTGCTGCTAGTGAGCGAAGGATGCAGTACTGCCAAATATAACCAATAATTTTATATGCATCAAGCAACAATTATTAGTGAAAACTAAAAACAAAAACTACTTTTTAATATAAAGTGTTAATTCATGACAATAGGATAAATAAATATAGTAAAAAAATCAATCATTTTCTTGTGAGCTATCTAGTGTTCATAACTATAGTAGATGTAAATAAACTAATGCTTTTAAATAAATTTATCATAAATATGTTTTTGTTGACTCCTCCATCCAATTTGACTGTTGCTGCGTTCTCTTTAATACTTGGGGTGCAATAAGAGAAATCAAACTAAATTTTTACAACTATTACAGTTTATCAAAACTAAAATTGTTAACTTACTTTTATTTAGTAAAAGATTTTTACTAAAACATTACTTTTAAATAAAAAGTGGAAATTCATAACTACCAGATATCTAAAAAAGAAAAAAACTCATTTTTATGGTGAACTCTTTTGTGTTCATGAATCATAGGTGTAAATGTATAACGGCTGTTTTTAAATAAATTTTGCTAGTATAAATTTTTGTTTTCTTTTTACTTCCAGCGCTGGTTACGTCTTCACCTTAAGTTGTTTATTATGCGCCTTTGTACTAGTGTACTAATGTTATTTATTTTAAAAAATTTTTAAAGTAACTAACTTGTTGATTGTATTATTTTGTTGACTTTTTGCATGTGAAATTGAGAATTTTAAGAAGTATATCATGAAATTTATAACATGAAGAGCTGGAGTAATCCTATGATGATAAACATGATGATAAACATGATGATAAACACATAAATGAAGTTGTTTATTATGCGCCTTTAGTTATGTTTACTTGCACAGTAGTAAGGATTTTAATTATTTTAAATTTTCAACAGTATCTTTACATCAATTAGAAAAATTTAATTATACTTCATTCAATTTATTTAATACTTGGAAGTTTTTTGAGTGCCAGTAATGCGGCAAGCCCCTAAACTGACTTATTTGTTAAAAATGACAAAAAACTCTCATCTGTGGTGGTATGGGAAAAAAAATCCAGGGCCCATTCTGGAAAAAGAACTCTGAAAGGTTTCTTCCAAACATATTTGGGACCTCTCTGCCAAGTTTGGTAAAGATCCAGGTCCCGAAGGAGACAACGTCTCCTTGTAAGTTCAGTTTTATATTTTTTTGGTTATAGCTTAAAAAAGTTGTTTTTAAAATAGTAAAGATTCTCATTTTAGTTTATAGAACTCTACAAAGAAATTTAAGCCATTTATTAAAACAAAGTATGGAATTATTCAAAAAACTATTGCAAAAGTTCTTAATAACAAATTATTCAATACTTCAACATATACGAAATTCAAATTTTGAATTCAACGTTCTTAACCAATCAAATCAATTATAAAACGAAGACATTCGAACATGCTTCATTATTATAAAGAGGGAAAATACGCGCATCCTCTTTCATTTTTTTGAGCTGACCAAAGGTAATGAGCCATCATTTGGACTAAAGGACCGGCACTCAATTACTATTCTTTAAAAGCTTCAGATCAATCTTGAATTCTTGATCTAACTTAGAATTTCAAGATTGAAGCACCGAGTTTAAAATAGAAACTATTTATTGCCCGTGTATACACTCAAAATCTTCGATCACCTTCGAGCTGACCTGGACTTGGCTTGGTTTCTTCAATCATCCGCATCACGCTCCTCCTGGTCAAGGAATTCGTTTTCCTGCTGCCGAAGAGTGTAACCACGCCGTACGTTTCTTGTCCTAAACCGAAGTTGGTTTTACTTACCAGTGGAAGTTGGATAATTTTAGCGAGGCTGACTAATATTTGTTTTCTCGTGCTTGATCGTACTCGATTGATTATGTCCACAACTCGCATTACAAACGGTAATGTACGAGAGTTTTAATCTAGCGGAAGATGCTTGCATCGCCCAGGGGAAGTAACTCGATCAATTTAACTTAAAAAAAAAATAATAATAAATAGAATCACGGTAAGATCGTCCGGTAAAACTGCGATCTAGACCGACCGATAGTGTTCTTCGTTTTATTTTTATTTTCTTCTCTTGTTTAAATGAGGTCATTTACGGAAAATTGATAATGAGTATACCAAACTCGGCACTTACTGCTCAAGTTAATCAAGTTCATGAATTTACACTAATGTCTTGTATCGACCTAATCTACCCCCTTAAACCCCTTCACAAACTGCACTTTTACACAGTTTATATTTAATTTTAGCCAAAAGTAAAAAAGAAGCCATTCCTCCGCACTTCATGGTAAGGTGGAAGAAGTCAAGCTGTTTATCGTCCGTGCCCGCGCTTTAAACTTTCTTTTGGTTCCCGACAGCTAAACGCCACGCAAGGCATGTATAATGTACATACATAAAGGTACATCGACGATCTCCGACTGAGAAAACAAGTCCAAATGGGGAGTGCGGAGTGCCTAACAGCCGAGTCGATGAATCGCTCCGGAGCGAGCGTTTGCCAAACATTCTGTCATGCAGTCGGAACGCACACCGTAACAGCTGTCGCTAAGCCCCGGGGCCTCAGCAACTCACAAAAATATGTGCGCCCTTGAATTTTTGCATCGACACCATCTACGGTCGGGCGGCGAACTAGATATCCGCTCTATTTTATCCCGAAAGACTAAAATCACAACAACCAGCCGGCTGAAATAGTTCCTGACAAACTGTGGCCGCTAGAATCCACCAATGGTTACGAAAAAAATACCAAAAAATTCGTTATTTCAGCCTACAAGTGCCTTACTATCTGGATTTTTCATCAAGTGAAGGAATAATTCGCATTAAGTCATTCTTTGTCATCGGCATTAACATGCGCAGCAGACGCCGATTTTATCGAGATTTTCAATCATTGTTTTCAAGCATTTAGAAAAACTTTTCCAAAAAACCAGATAGTAAGGCAAGTGTAGATTAATTTTAACTATTTTTTGAGATTTTTTGGTAACGATTAAATCATTATGGAAAGCGTATTTCGTCAAGAACTTTTTCCACCCGCCCGTAATACAACGTTAGGCGGCGCTCTCCGCGCGGTAGGCAGCACTCTTAAGCTGTTTTAAACAATAAAACTTGATTATCCGTAACTGTACTTGCAATTGTGGAATTTTTTCAAAATTTTTATTTTGAAACGAGAAAAAATTTTAAAAATCGCAGCTTATGAGAAGCTTTCAGATCTATGGTCAGAAATTTCAAGAATTTCAAAATCTAATCAAAATGCAAGTTTTGAAAATAACGTGAATCAAAGTACAACGTAGAATAATTTTCTTAAATGATATTACTTAATGGTATTTTTATCTTTGTAATAATTAAAAATATATAAATGTTAATACTTGTTAAAATTAAAACTAATAATTTTTATTTTAAAGAAACTAAAAAAATGAAGCAAAATTAATAATTTATAAGTCTAGTCAAAATTTAGATGATTTGTGTATAAGTTTATACTATTGGTAACAAAAGTGCAGTCATGGTGGGGATGAGGTCACGTGGTTCACGCGCTGTTCTAGTGGATTTAAATAGTTATGGGCAGCCATGTTGAATTTAGGGTTACGTCGTCATGCGCGCTGATCGCATTGAAAATAGTTATGTGCAGCCATATTGCTTCCCTCTCTGTGACTGCACTTTTCCTCCCAATTGCTTATCGTATCATTAAAACTGCTTACTATCTGTGTATTTCTTAGTATTCATTATGTGTACAAAATGGATTTGGAAGACGAGGTTTTTAAATTAACTACTAAACTTTATAGTAGAAAACGGATACCGCGAAGCGACGTGAAATTTTTTATTGAATCAATCAAAATTAGTGAAATTCAAAAAGAAAAAGAGACGGATGAAAAAACAGATTTAAAAACAAAACCAAAATGTGGTGTTCGAATTCCTCTTGCTGGTTCTTTCAAGCGCCATTTAGAAAAGCCCGGCCTATATAAAGCTATAAAAAAATACATGTTCTATCTGATTCTACTATACATGAAAAAATTATACAAACGGTTTTTTAGAACAAGTAGAAAAGAATACGAATATAACTGATGGTAAAGTTTGGCCTCTCAGTGGTTATTCTGATTCACTTGAGACGGGGGACCTTGCAGGAGCCCATGCTGGCAAATGGCAGATAGATGTGGTTGATGTTCAAATACTGATGTGAACCTCCTAATGTTGCTTCAAAATTAGACTCTATAATTTTGTCAGACCTATTCATGACAAAAGATAGAAAAACTTATGGTAATTTAAGCGTTTTCAAACCATTTATTGAAGATTTGAAGAGTCTAAGAACTAATGGTATTATCATTAACGTTGATGGAGAAGTTCACAAGATTTACTTTGCAACAATTTTGTTCCTAGGAGACAACTTAGGCATGAATGGCATGATGGGGTTCGTCGAGTCTTTTCACTTAACTCACTGCTGCCGTTTCTGTTATGCTGGTCCAAAAGACATACCTTATCTTACAAAAGAAGACCTCAATTTATTACGTACAAGAGAAAAATATGCAACCGATTGTGAGGCTCTTAACATGTCCATTTTTGGTATTAAAAAGAAATGTATATTTAATGAGTTAGAGGATTACTATGCTATTGACAATGCTATTGTGGATTTAACACATGATGGTCCTGAGGGATTTGGTAACATTGTTATGTGTAAAATTATTTTAAGAGGTGTGAAAAAAGAATACTTTAACTGAGAACAAATCAATGAAAAAATGATTTCAATAGATTTTGGCTCAAAATCATCCAACATGCCCATGCCCCTTGATTTAAATTATGTCAAAAGAAAGAGAAAATTAAAGATGAGCGCGAGTGAATCCTTATTTTTATTCGTTTCTTTGGCGCCATTATAGAAGATACAATTCCTGAATACGATAAAATTTGGCCATTAAATACCAGACTAAAAAAATTTGACCATTCTCAGTTCTCTCGTCATTTCTGATGACGATATTACATTGTTAAGTACACTTGATACTGAAAACCACGAGATATACAGGGTGGCGTAAACTAATCGAAACGCGCATATATCTCGAAATGGAAGCTTTGTGGAAAAAAGTTTTTAAGATAAAAGTTGTTTGGTTTGGAGGGGGAAAGAAAATAGTGGCTTCGGGTTTGGGCCCGGGGCCTTATGTTGGGCCCTACCGACTCAAAGCCCAGTTTTTTAAATGGGAACCCCTATTTTTTTTACCAAATTCGGAAAGAGCGGAAAATTTTGCGATTTTTAGGTATTTTTTCAAATTTTTTTTGGGCCTTGTGGAGGCCGCGTAGGGCCTGTTTCTCTTTTACTCTGCTTAAATCCGAAAAAACGCCTTTTTTGTAAGGCACATGTAATGTAAAAGTTTTTTAGTTTAAAATTTCCAATAAAATGGGCCCAAAAAATTGGGCTCGAGATCTCATATTGAGCCCTACGGACCCAAGTCCAGTTTTTAATTGGGAACCCCTATTTTTTTACAAAATTCGGAAAGAGCAGAATTTTACTATTTTTAGGTATTTTTTGGGTCCTAATGAGGCCCAGTGAGCTCCGAAAAATCACATTTATCATTGACAGCGTTATTTTCGAGAAAAAGTATTTTTTGTGAAACAAATGCACAAAAAGTGGAAAAAAAGTAAACGCGAGAATTCAGCAAAACGGTGTCCAGTTCGAGCAATTACTGAATGGATAATTAAAAAAAAATTAATTTATTTATGTATCAAAAAAATTATTTTACTTATATATCGTGTGCAACTAAGTTCCTATTTACTTATGTATCGTGCGCAGTTCGCAGGCTTTCAGATTATAGAGAATAATAATGTTTTTTTGTTGTTTAGTTTTACTTTTAATTTTTCCACTAAATTGGGGCTTGCTGGACCTAGATAGGGTCCAAAAAACTTTTTCAAAATAATTTAAAATCTTGAAATTGTTCGCTCTTTCAGAATCTGCTGAAAAAAATTGGGTTTATGTCCATAAGGTCCACTAAGAGGCCCCGGCCCAATTTTTTTGGGCTAATCATATTGAAAATCTTGAACTAAAAAACTTTGTGCATGTGTTTCACAAAAAATACTTTTTCTCGAAAATAACGCTGTCAATGATAAATGTGATTTTTCGGAGCTCGTTGGGCCTCACGAGGGCCCAAAAAAAATTTTCAAAAAATACCTAAAAATAGTAACATTTTCCGCTCTTTCCGAATTTTGTAAAAAAAAGTAGGGGTTCCCATTTAAAAAACCAGACTTTGGGTCCAAAGGGCCCAACATAAGGCCCCGGGCCCAAACCCGAAGCCACTATCTTCTTTCCCCCTCCAAACCAAACAACTTTTATTTAAAAATCTTTTTTCCACAAAGCTTCCATTTCGAGATATATGCACGTTTCGATTAATCTACGCCACCCTGTATATTAAACTCTTCGGTGCCATGACTTCTAAATTCCACAATTTATTACATTATGCCAAACTTATTAGAAAATTTGTACCTGTGGTCAAATTTTGGACAGTTAGATTCGAATCCTTTCATACAATGATAAAAGTAATTTTAGCTTCAGTTGCAAGTAAAAAATTTATTTTAAACACTGTAGCCATTAAGTATATACATATTACGATGGAAAAAAATAATCAAGAGTACAAAAAATTGAATATCAGTTATGATGCAATAGAAGCTAAAATTTATGAAGTTAATTTTCCAAAATATACAAAGGGTGTTGTTTACTCATCTGTTTCTATCGACAATGTTCAATTCAAAACGAAAAATTATTGTTGTACCCAGAGAGGACTACGCAAATTTTAGTAGAATCCAAAAAGTTCATGTTGCTGATGATAAAATTTGTTTTTCATACACTCCTTTAGAAACCATTGGTTTTAACCCATTAGGTCCCAAGAGTTATGAATTTTTTTTTGTAGTTTGAGCTTATAAATCATAGCGAAAAAGTTGAAAAATAATTTAAAAAATACCCTACCCCCCTATTTTCGGATATGCCCTACACGATGGAATTGTTTAAAATACTCAAAAATAACATTTTAATGTGTTAATAAACAAATTTAAAAAGAAAATGAAAATTTTTACGTCATTTCTTTTTTTTCAAGCTGGTGAACAATGCCAAAAAAATTATTTTTGCCCTCAAAAAGTTGACCACGGGTGTTCACATTAGTTGAACTTTACGTGCATATTTGATTTTTTTGGTTTCGATTTTTTTGAACAAAATGGCGGACCAAAAACTTCAACGCCAATAAATGTACGGCAGCGCATGGTTGAATAAATACCGAAAAATTACTTTTTATAAAAAATGATTGTGGTTCCTAAGATTTTTATTGTCGCTGATTATGAATCTGAGATCAGAATATCAAAATTGTAAGAATTTGGCCCAATACCATAGGACCCAATACTCAAAGTTAAGATTTTATAAAAACAAAAAATATCATCATATTTTGCGTAGAATTTCAAGATCAAAGTATACTTGGTCGTTTTTCGAAAAAAATCGTCATTTTCGAGTAAAAAATCAAAAAAAGTTCAAAGTATTGGATTTACTTCCAGAGATCCACAACAGCTCGTCCCCGTGTGCCTGTAACGAATTGAACACAACTTTTGAGATGGCAAAAATATATTTACGAGGTTTTTGGGTTGCTGATAGTGTATCTGAGGTAAAAACATGAAAATCCCAAATATAGGGCCCAATACCGTAGGACCCAATAGTAAGAATTGAGATATTATAAAAATAAAAAATGCCATCTTATTCTGCGCAAAATTTCAAGATCAAAGTATACTTGGTCGTTTCTCGAAAAAAATCGTCATTTTCGAGTAAAAAATCAAAAAAAGTTCAAAGTATTGGATTTACTTCCAGAGATCCACAACAGCTCGTCCCCGTGTGCCTGTAACGAATTGAACACAACTTTTGAGATGGCAAAAATATATTTACGAGGTTTTTGGGTTGCTGATAGTGTATCTGAGGTAAAAACATGAAAATCCCAAATATAGGGCCCAATACCGTAGGACCCAATAGTAAGAATTGAGATATTATAAAAATAAAAAATGCCATCTTATTCTGCGCAAAATTTCAAGATCAAAGTATACTTGGTCGTTTCTCGAAAAAAATCGTCATTTTCGAGTAAAAAATCAAAAAAAGTTCAAAGTATTGGATTTACTTCCAGAGATCCACAACAGCTCGTCCCCGTGTGCCTGTAACGAATTGAACACAACTTTTGAGATGGCAAAAATATATTTACGAGGTTTTTGGGTTGCTGATAGTGTATCTGAGGTAAAAACATGAAAATCCCAAATATAGGGCCCAATACCGTAGGACCCAATAGTAAAAATTGAGTTATCATAAAAATAAAAAATGCCATCTTATTCTGCGCAAAATTTCAAGATCAAAGTATACTTGGTCGTTTTTCGAAAAAAATCGTCATTTTCGAGTAAAAAATCAAAAAAATTTCATAGTATTGGATTTACTTTCATAGATCCACAACAGCTCGTCCCCTTGTGCCTGTAACGAATTGAACACAACTTTTGAGATGGCAAAAATATATTTTGGGTAGCTAATAGGGTATCTGAGGTAATAACATGAAAATTCCAAATAAAGGGACTCAAGGACATGCAGCACCACGTAGTTTTAAAAAAATTTTTTTACTTTTTGTTTTTCATTTCGTCGATCTTTTTATACGACGTAACTCACGTGAAATGATTAGAATGCAGGATCTCTGCACAGATTTTTTATCTCATTTTTTATTTTTATGATATCTCAATTTTTACTATTGGGTCCTACGGTATTGGGCCTTATACTTTGGATTTTAATGTTTTTACCTCAGATACACTATCAGCAACCCAAAAACCTCGTAAATATATTTTTGCCATCTCAAAAGTTGTGTTCAATTCGTTAGAGGCACACGGGGACGAGCTGTTGTGGATCTCTGGAAGTAAATCCAATACTTTGAACTTTTTTTGATTTTTTACTCGAAAATGACGATTTTTTTCGAAAAACGACCAAGTATACTTTGATCTTGAAATTTTGCGCAGAATAAGATGGCATTTTTTATTTTTATGATATCTCAATTTTTACTATTGGGTCCTATGGTATTGGGCCCTATATTTGGGATTTTCATGTTTTTACCTCAGATACACTATCAGCAACCCAAAAACCTCGTAAATATATTTTTGCCATCTCAAAAGTTGTGTTCAATTCGTTACAGGCACACGGGGACGAGCTGTGTGGATCTCTGGAAGTAAATCCAATACTTTGAACTTTTTTTGATTTTTTACTCGAAAATGACGATTTTTTTCGAAAAACGACCAAGTATACTTTGATCTTGAAATTCTACGTAAAATATGATGATATTTTTTGTTTTTATAAAATCTTAACTTTGAGTATTGGGTCCTATGGTATTGGGCCCAATTCTTACAATTTTGATATTCTGATCTCAGATTCATAATCAGCGACAATAAAAATCTTAGGAACCACAATCATTTTTTATAAAAAGTAATTTTTCGGTATTTATTCAACCATGCGTTGCCGTACAATTATGGGCGTTGAAGTTTTTGGTCCGCCATTTTGTTCAAAAAAATCGAAACCAAAAAAATCAAATATGCACGTAAAGTTCAACTAATGTGAACACCCGTGGTCAACTTTTTGAGGGCAAAAATAATTTTTTTGGCATTGTTCACCAGCTTGAAAAAAAAAAATGACGTAAAAATTTTCATTTTCTTTTTAAATTTTTTTATTAACAAATTAAAATGTTATTTTTGAGTATTTTAAACAATGCCATCGTGTAGGGCATATCCGAAAATAGGGGGTAGGGTATTTTTTAAATTATTTTTCAACTTTTTCGCTTTGATTTATAAGCTCAAAGTACAAAAAAAAATTCATAACTCTTGGGACCTAATGGGTTAATAAGCGGTATTTTGCATATCGTCGCCTTGGAATAAAAAGGTACTATCTCAGAAATTTTTATAGAAAGATAGTATCTTTCTATAAAATCGATACGAGATAGTATCTTTCTATAAAAATTTCTGAGATGGTACCTTTCTATTCCAAGGCGACGATATAGTGTCACCGAACATGCTTCAGCTACTGAGTATATTTGCCATTCTTCACTGCCTAAAAGGTCTTCATTTTTTATATTTATAGTCCAGTACCGTTAATTTTTTTGGTGGAGAAAAATATAATCAAGTAACTGACCGTGCAAATCTGTAGTATAAATGATACTGATTAGTGGAAAAATATTTTTAGGTGATTTCAGTTGTTAATGAAAAAATGGGGTGGGTTTTTAAGGGTGAAAAATGGTTTTCATGGTTTATTGGAAAAACTACTCATCCGATCAAAAAAGTTTTAATTAGTCCGGGGGCAGAGGCCGATTTTGTAGGATTTTGAGACCAGCTCACTTTTTAAAGTGATTCCCATGTATTTTGGCCCGCTAAATACGAATATCGAGGTTAGAAGTGTCAAAAGTTGTCAGATAATTTGTTATTAACAAATTTTAACAACAATTGGGAAAAAATCGCGTTTTTGCCAAATAAAAATTTTTTTCAGGTTTTTTGGATCAAAACAAAGAAAAAATGTTCTATAAAATTTTTCTCTTGGATGCGTAATTTTTGCGTTAATAATCACCAAAGTTTTAAAAAATGCGATTCTTACGATTTTTGACTTCCAAATACTATGTGAAAAAAATTATTTTTTCACACGATTATAGGGTTTACTCGTTGTCTGGGATCTATTCAACAATATGCGTAACAAGTTTTATGTCATTGTTGATTTTAAGTACTTTTTTTTTGTTGACAAAAAGCATGGGCGCTAAGCGCTACGCAACTCACTCGAGGAGCGCCTGTTAATGTCCAATACTCTCTGCTCGGTTTTCATCAGACTTGAAGTTTTTGAAATCAACATTTATGCATTTTTTACATGTTCGAGAAGAGTATGAGAGATGGAAAGTATCAAAAACTGTGTGAAAATCTATAACTGATAAATTTAAACAATGAAAAAATCACTTAACTTAAAAAAAAATTTTTTCTTCTTCTAATCAAAAGTAATAAAAGTAATAATACGTTGACATGAATTTTTTTAAGTAATTTTCTAAAATAATTTGTTTTGATGCATTTTAGTTGACAACAAAATGATGGGAAGAACAAAATGATTGTTTGATACCAGCAAAAGTTGAAATTCTTATACCTCCATCAGATGAACTAGTTCCTAGCTGCTCGTGTCGAGTATGCACCACAAAACACTGCATTTGCAAATCTTCAGGAGTACCATGTTGCGAATTTTGCAAATGCCAAAAGGATAATACTTGCAAAAACAAATTTAATCTAATAGATAATTTAGAAAGTGATGACGATTCAGACTGGTAAAAAAATTCAATGTGCTCGTTAAAAAAATGTGACATTACGATCAATTAAATTAAAATATATTATATAAAGTCAAAGATTATCAAAATTATTTTAAAGAAGTAAATAATTATATTACATTTTCCCAAATCTGTTTGTCGTATACGTAAAAACTGTTTTAAAATTTTTATAATTCTATGCACTAAGAAGACTCTATTTTATGTTTTTTTTTTTATTTAACAAACTGTATTTTAAAGACGTGCATGAATGCTAATTTAAATGCATAAAAATCTCGTTTTTATTTGATTTGACGATTATTTTTTATATATGTTATATAAAATTTAAGAAACGTAAATGACATTAGTTATTTCAAAACAAAAAATTACGTATTATTCGAATGCCCACATTTCTAACTAAGGAGCTTTAATTAAATTCGAAAATTTGACGGGTTCAAAAAAAATTCATGTCAACGTATTATTACTTTTATTACTTTTGATTAGAGGAAGAAAAATTTTTTTTTTAGGTTAAGTGATTTTTTTATTATTTAAATTTGTCAGTTATAGATTTTCACACAGTTTTTGATACTTTCCATCTCTCATACTCTTCTCGAACATGTAAAAAATGCATAAATGTTGATTTCAAAAATTTCAAGTCCGATGAAAACTGAGCCAAGAGTATTGGACATTAACAGGCGCTCCTCGAGTGAGTTGCGTAGCGCTTAGCGCCCATGCTTTTTGTAAATAAAAAAAAAGTACTTAAAATCAACAATGACATAAAACTTGTTACGCATATTGTTGAATAGATCCCAGACAACGAGTAAACCCTATAATCGTGTGAAAAAATAATTTTTTTCACATAGTATTTGGAAGTCAAAAATCGTAAGAATCGCATTTTTTAAAACTTTGGCGATTTTTAACGCAAAAATTACGTATCATAGAGAAAAATATTATAGAACATTTTTTCTTTGTTTTGATCCAAAAAAACCTGAAAAAAATTTTTATTTCGCAAAAACGCGATTTTTTCCTAATTATTGTTAAAATTTGTTAATAACAAATTATCTGACAACTTTTGACACTTCTAACCTCGATATTCGTATTTAGCGGGCCACAATACATGGGAATCACTTGAAAAAGTGAGCCGGTCTCAAAATCCTACAAAATCGGCCTCTGTCCCGGACTAAATGTAAAAATTGTAGATAATAAAAAAATCTACAAATTTTGTTTCTACAATTTTTTCACATAACCTCAAAATTTTCGAGAAAAATGCAAAAAAACAAGTTTTTTTTGGTTTTTATTTTTCCTGGCGCCAAAAATTGTTTAAACTTTATAAAATTTTGCTAAAGTTTAGCATTTTATATGCAAAATAAGTGGTTTTTTTTTTGGAAAATAAATATTGAGTAATTTCTGAGAAATTCTCAAAAAACTTCAAAATTTTTTTTTTTTTTTTCATCTGCCCTGCTAACCCAGCAAAGTGGTTGAAAAAAATTTTGGTTGGGATCATTTTTTTCCTCTAATCTGCAACTTAAAAAAAAAAAAAAAAAATACTTTTACAGAGGAAAAAATACACCGAAAAAATAATATGCGTGGAGCTGCGCACTAATTTACTGCGTAGAATCTACGCCTGGTGCCAGTGCGTGAATCTACGCCTGACTCGCTTGCACAGAACTGCGCAAGCGATCCAGCCGTAGAATTCCCTCTGCAGTGTATACCTATATATAATCGCCGTTTGCTCTAGCGACTCTAAATAAGGAAGAGAATAATGAATAATCGTCGAGAATGTTTTTGTTTATTTATTTATAGTTTTTATTCATTCTTAGTAAGTATTTTGGGTCTAAACAGAGTAATGAAATAGAAAAATTAAATTAAGTTTAAGTTAACCGGCGTAAGAAAACTAGGATGCAAAAAAAAATTAATTTTTCAATCAACTATATAATTATGAAATGAAGTTTAGAGTTTTCTTATAAAAGCCAATTTTACTAAATTTTTTTTATTTGTATAATAAATTTGTTTAGTAGGTTATTAAAAATACATTCTTTTTTTTCGAAAAACTGTATTCATTGAAAATTTGTTATTTTTGAAACAAATGTTAATACAAATTTAAGCAATAGGAAAAAAAAAACAAACCATGATTTGTGGGATCAGTGATGAAATTCATGTTCGTGCTTTTTAGGTTATAAAAAACAAGCACACACTATTTACTTACTTTTATACTTACTTTAAATTAAACAGAATTAACAACACAAAACGTATAAACAAAAAAACCTTTGGCCATGTGTGTCTCGCACAGGCCGACCGAGTTAAGTATACTATATATACAGCTATTGTATATAGGTATACACTGCAGCGGGAATTCTACGGCTGGATCGCTTGCGCAGAACTGCGCAAGCGAGTCAGGCGTAGATTCACGCACTGGCACTAGGCGTAGATTCTACGCAGTACTACCGCGTAGCTCCACGCATATTATTTTTTCGGTGTATTAGAAAACACGAAAAACTGAAAAATTGATGTTTTAAAACTGCATTTTTTGTCATAATTATTGTTTTTGTTATAAATTTTTTATTGCTAATCATTATTTACGGTTGAATTTGGTATCAAATGTTGACTATAATTTTTTATGAAAAATCACATTACTATAAAATAAACACAGCGATGGTAAGTGTATAAAATAACTTGAAATCATTGAAAGTTGGAAAATTGAAATTTATAAAAACAAAGGTATTAGTGAGGAGGATTTGTATTAAAAAAAGTACTTGTTTCTTTGATAATTTTACGTTAAATTTTTTGAATAAAAACTTTAGAAAATAATCATTTTAAAAATTTCTTTAGTCTACAACTGTTCTGTCAGTAATATTAAATTAACGAGGTTATTTATAAATTACAATTCGTATTGAAAAAAAAAAAAAAATACAAGTCAATTATCAGATTATTTATCAACTATTTTATAATACAAATTACATATTTACATAATACTTTCAGAGTAAAGAGTGTAAACATAAGGTCAATCACTTTCTTCTTCTCTTTAGCGCAAATGGGCATGCGACTTCTTTTTCTTCTTTTTCTTCTTCTTAGTCATTGCTTTCTGAATCTTCAACATCGTGCCTACCATCATCAGCATCTCCTTCTTCTAAAGAAGAAAGTGATTGACCTTATGTTTACACTTTTTACTCTGAACGTATTATGTAAATATGTAATTTGTATTAAAAAATATTTGATAAATAATCTGATAAGTAACATCTGCATCGTGCTTCCAGCCTCATTCTATCGCAGATTTTTGAACCCCAAGCCACTGTTGAATCTGAAAATAAACTCTATTGCTGTGCTCAATAGCAGCTCCTTCAGTTGGTGGTAGTTTCTCGAGTTTAAATGCAGATTTATAAGTTTTTGAGGTGTCATTCAAATATCTTACGTCATCTAGTGGTTGACTTTTTTTTTTTTGGTTTTGGAGTACATTGAAGCTATGAGCTCACATCCATTTTTACCAATCATTTCCCGAAATTCCAGTTTTACTTTTTCTTTTTCAGCTTCAACTAGATCCTGATTCTCATTAACATTTTCAGGGGAGTCGTAAAACAGTTCTGCTAAATTAGCTAAATTCGGATTAGAAAGTAACGACTTCGTTGCAATTTTCTTTCCTTTATCAGAAAATCCAGATGTGGTGTCGCATCCAGTAAAACAATGTAAGAATGCAACTATTTTAGAATAAGAAAAAGCAGAAGGAGATGGTGATGATGGTAGGCACGATGTTGAAGATTCAGAAAGCAATGACCAAGAAGAAGAAAAAGAAGAAAAAGAAGTCACATGCCCATCTGCGCCAAAGAGAAGGAGAAAGTGATTGACCTCATGTTTACACTATTTACTCTGAAAGTATTTTGTAAATATGTAATTTGTATCAAAAAATAGGTGGTAAATAATCTGATAAGTAACTTGTACTTTTTTTTTTATTTCAATACCAATTGTAATTTATAAATAACCTCGTTAATTTAATATTACTGACAGAACAGTTGTGGACTAATGAAATTCTTAAAATGATTATTTTCTAAAGTTTTTATTCAAAAAATTTTACGTAAAATTATCAAAGAAACAAGTATTTTTTTTAATACAAATCCTCCTCACTAATACCTTTGTTTATATAAATATCAATTTTCCAACTTTTAATGATTTCAAGTTATTTTATACACTTACCATCGCTGTGTTTATTTTATAGTAATGTAATTTTTCATAAAAAATTGTAGTCAACATTTGATACCAAATTCAACCGTAAATAATGATTAACAATAAAAAATTTATAACAAAAACAATAATTATGACAAAAAATGCAGTTTTAAAACATCAATTTTTCAGTTTTTCGTGTTTTCTAATATTTTTTCCTCTGTAAACGTATTTTTTACTTTTTTTTTTTTTTTTTTTTTTATTTTAATGCAGATTAGAGGAAAAAAATGAGCCCAACCAAAATTTTTTTCAACCACTTTGCTGGGTTAGCAGGGCAGATGAAAAAAAAAAAATTTTTGAAGTTTTTTGAGAATTTCTCAGGAACTACTCAATATTTTTTTTCCAAAAAAAAAACCACTTATTTTGCATATAAAATGCTAAGCTTTAGCCAAATTTTATAAAGTTTAAACAATTTTTGGCGCCAGGAAAAATAAAAAACAAAAAAACTTGTTTTTTTGCATTTTTCTCGAAAAATTTGAGGTTATGTGTAGGTAGATTTTTTAATTATCTACAACTTTTACATTCAAACTTTTTTGATCGGATGAGTAGTTTTTCCAATAAACCATGAAAACCATTTTTCACCCTTAAAAACCCACCTCATTTTTTCATTAACAACTGAAATCACCTAAAAATATTTTTCCACTAATCAGTATCATTTATACTACAGATTTGCACAGTCAGTTACTTGATTATATTTTTCTCCACCAAAAATATTAACGGTACTGGACTATAAATATAAAACATGAAGACCTTTTAGGCAGTGAAGTATGGCAAATATACTCAGTAGCTGAAGCATGTTCGGTGACACTATATGCAAAATACCGCTTATTAAAGCCAATGGTTTCTAAAGGAGTGTATGAAAAACAAACTTCCATATGAATTTTCATTCAAAGTCCTCGATGACGCAAAAATTGTTTAATGATTTCTGATGGTTTCTAACGCTTCTAGCTAAATACTCTCTAACAACTCTGGATGGTTTCTAATTATTCTTAGCGAGAAAAAATGGTGGGTATTTTTTTGTAGATAATTTAATTATCTTCAAAACTGACGTTTTTAGTTTATTTCCTTTGAATCCGCACACACACACACGCGCACGCGCGCCCACGTTATTGAGTTGAGCCAGGTGCCACGATTGATGCAGATCAGTACATATCAAGAAGGGTTCATTCAGTTTCCAAATAAGCCCCAAAGAATTGACAAAAAGAGTCTTACTTTTGTGTGACAATGCTAAGCCTTAATTCTGCTGTAAAAATAAAAAATTTTACTGCAAAATCTCGAATAACAACTTTTTGATCATCCAGCATAACTTGCAGACTTCACATCGAGCAAGCATCATCTTTTTCCAAAGTTAGTAGAAAGCTTGTGGGTTCATCACTTCAGTTAAATAAAAAGATCTAATAAGCCGTCAAAACATGACCTCAAATAGGGGACACGCATATTAATAAACAATGAATGTATAAACTTTAAACCAAAAATGAAAAATGTTTTTAATGTTTTAAGTAAAGGAAAACATGTAGAAAAATTGTTTCAACGTTCAAGAATAGATAAATATATTTTAATGATCTGAAAAGTTGTTTGTATCTTTTTCTCAGAGTAGGGAAAATTACTTTTAGATACCCCTCATAACATGCGGTATTTTATGGGCAGAAAAAGTGTTAGATGAAAATTATTTTAAAGATTTAATTTTTTTTTTCATTATTTAGACAACTGATAAATAATAAATTATTAAATATTAAAAAATGTTCGTCTCTTATACAACATTCCAATATATAAACTTTGATAGATCAATCTTTCAGATTCCATAAAAATAAACAAAGCTAAATCGAAAATTAATGATAAATATGTAATAATAATGCAAATCGTACATCACGTTTTTTATTTTGGTTGACTCTGGCGTGACTACCGTGAAGATTTGAAGTATTTTCCAATGCATTTACAATTTTATTTTTAAATTCCTCGGTTTTGGCTGGAAAAAAAAAAAAAAATCAAATCAAATAAATAAAAAAACTTTTTTAACCTCGTTGATCACAAGTAATAACTTGTCTCCCTCCGACGCAAGCCAAAAGAACGAAATGTACTCCCTGCGCCATCGACCAACGCGCACCCGGCCTACTGCATGCCCTCGCTAGCGCTCGGGCCGCAACATGGCGGCCGGCTGCGTGTCGGCCGCTGGCGCTTCGGGAGTACATTTCGTTCTTTTGGCTTTAATCGGAGGAAATCAAGTTATTTTTTGTGATCAACGGACTTTAAAAAAGTGCATATATCCCTCAAGACTAAAGTTTGCTGAGGAGGCCCACGTATTTGCAGCCCTCGACTTCGTCTCGGGCTGCAATGACAGCGGGCCTCCACTGCAAACTTTAGTCCCTCTGGGAATAATATACTATATTAGATTAATTTAAAATAAGTTACCCTCAGTTTTTCCTTGATTACCTTTAAAGTGTGGATTTATCAATATTTTATGACGAGAAGGCAAAGCCATAACATTTCCAGCGGAGTCTTGACCAGAAAAAATTTGAGAGCTTAAGTTGTTTTGTACAGAGGACTGTGAAAATGAAGGCATAGTGTTATCAAACCGACTATTCATTGGGTTATTATGAAAATTCCTGATTCCAGAGCTAGAGCCAGTTTTAAACTGCGCATCATTGTACAGATCTCTTTTCTCGAAGTCCAACCGACTAGAATTACTTAAATGATTTGGATGTGTTAACTTTTCAAATTGATTACAAGCTTGAGGATGCGAAAGTAACTCTTGATTTGATGAAATTGTCGAATTCTGGGGAATACTTATGTGAGATTTTCCAGAATGACTTAATGGAGTAGATGATGGGATACCAGAACGTATCATTCCTTCAGAAGGTGGCAAACATTGATTAGGAAACATAGTTTGACTTAAAGGAGTGAATAACGATTGATTTGGTAAACAATCATATGAAGAAAATTCAGGTCTATATTCTGTTATACCTAATAATTCAGAAGGTCTTGAAGAATTTGTTGAATGACCTGTCACAACATGTCCGGGGAATCCACCAGAAAGTCCTTGTAACTCATGATCATTTGAGGAAGAATTTACCCTTGAAATCGGCATTCCAGCCAAATCTGAAAACTGGTTTGACTTTGTAAGTGATGATCTATCATCAAAACAAGAATACTGCATAACAGGTCCTTTGAGAATTGAGTGACTTGATGGCTGAACTTGAGAGTACAATTGATTGGGATAACTAACTGAATGACTGTGAGGCAATCTCGTTTGAAAAGACGACCAAGTGTCTGAGGTTACTGAATTTCTGCAGAGTTGCTGCTGGTTCGGCGATGAAAAACCACGTCGTGGAAGCCTGTGAAATATTTATGAAAAAATTTAACTCTACGATTTCAATTTAATAAAGCAATTGTATTCATTTAATTTTTAATTATCTAAGGGTAATATTTTTAACTAAAAACACAAATGCCACAAACGGTTGAACCACTAGTCGCCTTAGCCGCGTCTAAAATCTCAAATTGTGATAACTCTGTCCGGCTGAATGTAATGGACTAATTTTCAAAATTCAATTAGAAAACTTCATTTTTTAGAGGAGGCACTAAGCGTCGTAGTTAATAATCTAAGAAGTCTATCAAAAAAAAATTGTAGGTACCGTTTTTTTGTATTTTTTGCTGTAAAATTGAGTGATTTAATGTATTTTTCAGAAATCAGAAGATTCAATCCAGTTTTGGCTGATTTTTAGTAAACTTTTCGAATAAACCAGCTAAATTGAGCTGAAATTTTCTAAATTCTGAAAAATATATTACACCACTCAATTCTACAGCAGAAATAAAAATAAAGTTCTCTACTTTTTGAAGTGAAACTTCTTTACCGGCGTTACGCGTCAGAAAAAAAATAAACGTAGGGAGTAAAACTGCGTTTCAGATTTCCTCCCCTACTCCCCTGTTACCACTCTTTGCTGCACCACGTAAGCCATCCCCACCACTTGGTAATCGTCACTTGCAATGGTGGGGCGCAGGCGCAAGGCCTACGGCCAGTCACCAGCTGATGGAGCTGAATATAGTTATATCTATTCTTATACCGGCTCGCATTTCTTTCGCTCTCTCTCTCTCTCTCTCTCTCTATCTTTCTGTCCCTCGCATTTTTTCTCTTCTTTTAAAAAAATTAATTTTATGAATAGATCGATGAGAAATGAAATAATACATACAGCACAATCTATGGTGCATGGTATATGGTACTTTATATATATATATATATATATATATATATTATACCATGGTTTGGTGTCTGTTGAAATTTTGCACGATAACCTCCACTCTAAACCACTTTGTTTACATTTCTCAACCATAGATCTCCATAACTTCTTGCAAGAATCATTACAACTAGCATATTAATATATGAGTGATATAACTTGATTTAAGATAAGTCAAATCTTTCAACCTTTTTTAGGCTTTAAAAATAGTTCTTAGAGTAAAAAAGATGCGTTTTTTTTTTTTTTTTTAATTTAATTATCACTCTAAATAAATGTTAATTGCTATGCAAAATTCATTTTTCATCACTATTTGGTGGATAGTGAGTTATAAAAAAAGTCAGATATATTTTTTGATTTAAGACTATTGGGACTACGTTTAGTTTTGGTGTTATGAGAGTTGTGTGTCATGTGAAGATTGTCATGTAAACATACATATATCAAATAAATTTTTTGATTATGGAACCAAGCGATATCCTAACATTAGGTTGGACTTGAATTCAAGATTAAGTGATGATTAAATAGCCAATATTTTCTATCATAACATAAAAAATAAAAATTTAAAATTTTAAATTAACTTTTAATTTAAAACAACAGCTAAAATTTACTGTACTAATTATATTGTATCCACCAAATATATATTACATATTGAGTGACATCTGACTTTATAAGTATGGAACTAAGAATGGTTTAATCTATGTTGAGCTTGAAATCAAGCGAATAGCTGACCTTTTTTATTAAAGTGTTGAAAATTAAAGAAAATTAAAATTAAGAGTGAATAGAAATTTGACGTTGATAGCTGGAACTTAAATTCATTTAAAATTTTCTACTACTTTATGTATTTAAAATTTATTTTCGATTATGTTTTAATGCTAATTTGCATAAGTAAATTCATTAAATAAAAACGAATGCTTAAAAGTAATGAAAACTGAATTCAAGCTGTTTTTTAACCCTAGACAGATTAGTATGAAAATTTTTTCCTATACTTTTGTACGAAAAACCATTCGATTTTCAGGTAAAAATAACTTTTTTCTATGAACATGATTACTTTTGATTTCTGAAACCCTCAACTTGGATTTTAATTTAATAAAATTGAAATAAATAAGACTATCATTTATCTGTGACAAATAATAAACTCAAATCAAACTTTAAAATTATTCTTGTTTAGCCAATATTATTTTGACATTAATATTATATTACCAATATGAGGTTGTTAAAATTTAAAAAGGTTGAGACTAGGGGCCAGTGCCGTGTACTCCGCACGGTACACGGTACACGGCGCACGGTCCACGGTCCACAGTACACGTGAACAAAAGCTTTGCTTAGAGAGCTTTTTGGTACACGGTACACGCTGTCTTTATTTAAATTTTTTTGTCACATAGTACACGGTACACGATACACGGTATACGGTACACCGTACTCGGTACACGCTGTCTTTTTTTAAATTTTTTTCATGTCACACAGTTCACGGTACACAGTACAAGTCGTTAATATTTGAATTTCTTTTACGTACTGCGTAAACGGTACACGGTATACGCTCTACTTATGTAAATTTTGTTTACGTCAATACGTACACGGTATACGATGCACGGCGCACCATACACGGAACACGTCATTTGTATTTGAATTTATTTTACGTCACTGCGTACACAGTACACGGTGCACCATACACGGTACACGCTATATTTAATTAATATTCCATCAAGTCACTGCGTACACGGTACACGCTATATTTAATTCGAATTCTATCAAGTCACTGCGTACACGGTACACGGAGCACCGTACACGGTACACGTCGTTTGTATTTGAATTTCTTTTACGCATCTAAAAGCGAGTTGAACCAATAACCCTCCATCTTTTCATCCATCTCATAGCGAGTTCAACCAATAACCCTCCCTCTTTTCACGCATCTAACAGCAAGTTTAACCACTGACCCTCCATCTGATAACCCATCTAATAGCGAGTTGAACCAATAACTCTCCCTCTTTTCACCCATCTAACAGCGAGTTCAACCAATAACCCTCCCTCTTTTCACCCACCTAACAGCGAGTTTAACCAATAACCCTCCCTCCTTTCACCCATCTCATAGCGAGTCCAACCAATAACCCTCCCTCTTTTAACCCATCTAACAGCGAGTTCAACCAATAACCCTCCCTCTTTTCCCCCATCTAATAGCAAGTTGAACCACTAACCCTTCCTCTGTTAACCCATCTAATAGCGAGTTAAACCAATAGTTAGTTTTCTGTGTATCGTGTACCGATGCCACCTCGCTAGTCAACTGCCGTACCATGTACCTTGCACGCTCTGCCATGATGGAAATTGAAAAAAATATAGCGTGTACCGTGTATGCATTGACGTAAAGCAAATTTACTCAAGTACGGTGTGCACCATGTAACGTGTACGCAGTGAAGTAAAAGAAATTTAAATAAAAATGACGTGTTCCGTGTACCGAGTACGCAGTGACGTAAAAGAAATTTAAATAAAAAAGACGTGTATCGTTTACGGTGCACTGCGTACCGTGTACGCAGTGACGAAAAAGAAATTTAAATAAAAACGATGTGTGCCGTGTACCGTGCACCAAGTGACACTGCTAAGATCAATGCAACGTGTACAGTGTACCGTGTACAGTGCACCAAGTCACTCAGCCAAGATCAATGCGATATGTACCGTGCGCGATGTACAGTGCACCGAATCGCACTGCCAAGATCAATGCGCCATGTACCGTGTACCGTGCACCGAATCTCTTCACCAAGAACAATGCGACGTGTAACGTGTACCGTCTACCGTGCACCAAGTTACACTGCCAAGATCAATGTGACGTTTACCATGTACCATGTACCGTGCACCAAGTGACACCGCCAAGATCAATGTGACGTGTACCGTGTACGGTGCACCAAGTCACACTGCCAAGATCAATGTGACGTGTACTGTGTACCGTGTACCGTGCACCAAGTCACGTTGCCAAGATAAATGCGACGTGTACAGTGTACCGTGTACCGTGCACCGAATCTCTTTATCAAGAACAATTCGACGTGTAACGTATACCGTGTACCGTGCACCAAGTAACACTGCCAAGATCAATACGACGTGTACAGTGTACCGTGTGCAGTGCACCGAATCTCTTTACAAGAATAATGCGACTTGTACCGTGTACCGTGTACAGTGCACCGAATCTCATTAGCAAGAACAATGCGACCTATAGTACAGTACCGATACTGGTAAAAAAAAAAAAAAATGGAAAAAATTAATGAGCAATAACTAACTACGGGAGTTTGTTGATTATATGATTCTATATGAGGGAAAAATAATTTCAAGAAATTCAGTTTGGAAATCGAAGGAAGGGGTGGGTTTTTAGGGGTGAAAAGTGGTTTTTTGCATTTTCTGAGAAAACTACACGTTTTATCAAAAAAGTTGGAACGCAAAAGTAGTAGATAATCAAAAAACCTACAACTTTTGTTCCAACACTTTTTACATAACCTCAAAATTTCAGTGAAAAATGCAAAAAATCACTTTTTTCGTTTTTGATTTTTCCTGATCGCAAAAATTAATAAAATTAAACAATATTTGGTGGAAGTTTAGCATTTTATGTGCAAAATATGTGGTTTTTTTTTTTTTTTTAAATTTTGAGCGGTTTCGGAGAAATCGTCAAAAAACGTGAAAAATTTTTTGTGTTCATATGTGCGTGGGCTTTAAAATAATGCTTCTGGAAAATTCTGCTTGGGCTCATTTTTTTATTTGAATTTTATATTTTTTGAAAAAAAATAAATAATAATAGTGTTACTAGAGAAAAACATCCGGAAAAATGCGAGAAACTGAAAACAACAATTTTTTTTACACAATTTTTATACTATTTGTTATAAATAATGTATTGTTTGTCAATTTTTATTGTTAAAAGTCATGTTGATAGTCGAGTGTATTGTGCTGCAAATTATTATAATATTAAAGAAAACAGAAAGTAGAAAAATAAGTATGTAAACATTGAAATAAAAAGTTTTTGGTTGGTTGTATATTAATTTATTCCGATAAATTTTTAACTAATGAGCGTAATAAAAATAAATTAATTCAAAAAATAATGCAAAAACTTTCGGATTCAGGTTTTAACTGTCAACAAGCAGAGGAAGATGCAGACAGACTGATTATCATTACTGCAAAGACCGTAGCAATACAGAAAAAAACATCGTCATCGTCATCAATAACGACAAATGTTGTAGTAGTAGGACAAGATGTAGACCTTTTAGTACTTTTGTGTCAAATTGTTTCAGATGATTTAAATGTTTTCTTTAATAAAGTTGGGACTGCATCAGCAAAAGTATCATTTTTTGGATCAGATAGTTTTCAACATAATCGTAAAATAGTAGCTTTTTTACATGCGTTTACTGGATGTGATTCTACTTCAGGATTTTCTGGTAAAGGAAAATTAACTGCTGTAAAATCACTACTCGCAAATCCAAATGTATTGAGCTTAGCCGAAGTTTTTTACAAGTCTTTTGAAAGTGAAACTGAAAATCGTCAATTCCAAAAAATGATTGGTAAAAATGGATGTGAACTAATTGCTTGGATGTACTCTGTGAAAAAAAAAAAAAAAAATGTATCACTCAATGAAGTCAGATATTTAAATTATACAACTAAAACATATAAATCTGGATTCAAGCTGGACAAACTACCACCCACTGAAGCAGCTGCAGTTCAACACAATTATAGGGTTTATTACCAAATACAAAAGTGGCTAGGAGTTCATAAATCTGCAATTGAGTGGGGCTGGAAATATGACTCTGAAAATAATTTAATACCAAAATTCAGTGCCGAAAAATTAATTCCAGATGATTTACTTAAAAAAATTTCCTCTAGTTGTGAAACTGGTTGTGATAAACAAAAATGTGGATGTCGAAAGCATGGATTAAAATGTACTAATTTATGTACAAAATGTGATTCTGACTGCTGTAAAAATTTTGAAGAAGAAGATCAAACGATACCAGATTTAAATGATTCTTTCGATCCTTTCGATATTCACGATCCATACGATTTAGTAACATGCGTATATGAAGAAGAAGAGGAAAAAGAAGAGGAAGAAGTAGAAGAAGAAGAAGAAGAAGACAAAGAAAAAGAGGAAAAAAGTGAAGGAGAAACAGGACAAGATTCAGAAGATGAAGAAGACGCAGGTCCGACTCTAGTAAAAAGAAGAAAAGTGTAATATATCTGTATAAACTCAATTGTAGGTTAATATCAGCGTTCAATTTGTACAAAATGTAAGAAATAAAAATTTATTTTTTTAGTAATCAAAGTCTTTGTGTCATTATTCAATAATTTATTTGTATTAATAACCTTTATTTTAAAAAATTATTGCAATATTTATATCGGAAACATGTCCCGTATCATGATTTTCATACTACATAAATGTATTAGCACAATGTACTTACACATTTTAGAAAATTTATGCACAAAATACCGGAAAATATTAATTAAAATATTTTTATTAAATCAAAATTGAATCTCAGAAAAAAGAACCTCGACTTAACAAATTTCAGTTCTTTAACTTTCAATGTTTTCTTAGTCATTTTCGACACTTTTCGTGATTGGACATATTCGACAATAAAGCACTAGTACATAGAAAAGTATACGTTTCCATAAACATGATTTTTAACAATAAAAATTGACAAACAATACATTATTTATAACAAATAGTATAAAAATTGTGTAAAAAAAATTGTTGTTTTCAGTTTTTCGCATTTTTCCGGATGTTTTTCTCTAGTAACACTATTATTTTTTTTTTTTTTCAAAAAAAATAAAATTCAAATAAAAAAATGAGCCCAAGCAGAATTTTCCAGAAGCATTATTTTAAAGCCCACGCACATATGAACACAAAAAATTTTTCACGTTTTTTGACGATTTCTCCGAAACCGCTCAAAATTAAAAAAAAAAAAAAAAACCACATATTTTGCACATAAAATGCTAAACTTCCACCAAATATTGTTTAATTTTATTAATTTTTGCGATCAGGAAAAATCAAAAACGAAAAAAGTGGTTTTTTGCATTTTTCACAGAAATTTTGAGGTTATGTAAAAAAAGTGTTAGAACAAAAATTGTAGGTTTTTTGATTATCTACAACTTTTGCGTTCTAACTTTTTTGATAAAACGTGTAGTTTTCTCAGAAAATGCAAAAAACCACTTTTCACCCCTAAAAACGCACCCCCTCCTTCGATTTCCAAACTGAATTTCTTGAAATTATTTTTCCCTCATATAGAATCATATAATCAACAACTTCCCGTAGTTAGTTACTGCTCATTAATTTTTCCCTTCAAAAATATTATCGGTACTGTACTACTATAACGTGTACCGTGTACCGTGCCCCATCGCTACGATCAATGCGAATGATACCCCTAACCTGATTTTAAACATCGGAGCAACAAAAGTACGAAAGCACACGCACACGCACAGGCGCCTGTGCTTCGTGCTTTTTTTGATGTGCAGGCCTATAGACCCGCGCAAAATCCAGAAAAAAGCGACAGAGGTCTTTGCATAGAAATCTACGTGCCTATGCTCCTCACATGTACAAAGAGTCTGCTAGTTATGCACACAATACATGAGCACCCGCTACAGTTGGTATTCATAGGCCGTGTACATGTGAGCTCTGCAGCCGCATAGCTGTGTGGCTGATCCCGGTCCCAGGGGTATCGCGAAATTTGAAAAACGTGTACCGTGTACCATGTACCGTGCATAAAAAAGCTTATGCGAAATATGATCTCGTGTACCGTGTCCCGTCTACCGTGCACCGTGCTTGGTACACGGCACTGGTACCTAGTCACTTCGATTTAAAAAAGCATCAGAAATTTAAATTGTACCATTTAAAAAAGATTTAAGTATCTATCTATTTTTGTAATCTAAGTAAAGTATCTATTATATTTTTGAGGTATTTTTCTATCTTTATATATTTCCTTCTAAATAAATTTGCGGCGGACACAAAGTAACTGCCTAGAATAACAACAAAATTATGTTTATAATTATCAGGGAAACGAATTTGAAGTTTCACTTCTGCAGCGGGTCTCGAGACCCACACGTTTTTTTTGTATGCTTCTAATAGCCGTTATCAACAAGTGAAGCGCGAGAAAATTTTAATTTTGACCTTAGAATACCAACAATTTTTAATAATTTGAGCTAAAATTTGGTGGGCACGCTTTTTTCATGATTTAGAACAAACGATCGTATGGGATTTGAAAATTTTTAGTTTGGATCCAAAGTAGCATGTCTAAAAGGCCCATTAAGATATTTTAGATTTTTTCGATTACACTACTTAATTCGGCTCAAAAATGTGAATACATTACCAAATTTTCATACCTGAAAAATAAATACATGATAGGACTAAAATTTTACCCGTGCTTTTTCTTAATCTGAAATCAAAAAAGCTAGTTTATTTCAATGAAATGGATGCGACATAAGACAATTTGTAATAAGGTTGGCCACTATTAAAATTTATTTTTATTGCTTTTTGGTTAGAGTATCAAAAAATAATCAACACGTACTTTTTATTTTTTCGAAAAAATAAAAATCCCTTTATAAAAGAGAGCTATCGCCATCTTGAGTAAACTTTTTATTCGTGAGCTGATTGTTAAAGAAGTTTTTAAAATATTAGAAAAGTGCATTTGAGTTTACTATTTTTGTTTTTTTCCTATGCGTGCTTAGAGGGGCTACGTTAAGTAAAAAAATTTAAAAACTGATGAAGTTAAAATTTTTTATTCTAGTAATTAAAATAGCTAGGATCGATCAAAGTTTTTCAATGCATATGGATATAGTATTTTTGATCTATGAAGTCACCAATTCGTCGTTTCAAAAACTTTACTTTATTTTTTTTTTATACCTATAGGTAAAATTTTGATTTAACCCATTAAGTCCGAGGATTTTTTAAATTTTTGGTGGTTTTCGAGCTGGGAAATCTTGGGGAAAATTTTGAAAAATTTATATCTAAATACCCTACCCCTATTTTCAAGTGTGCCCTACACGATAGTATAGTTTATAAAACTCAAAAATTCGATTTTCATTTGTTTATTTACAAAATAAAATAAAAAAACAATGTTTTTTTAGCTTTTTTTTTTTTTTTTTAATCGAAAAACTGAGTAGTAAAAAAATTTTTTACACACTTAAAAATATGATCACAGGTGATCATGGATTTCAAAGTCTCCAAATCTTCTTTAAAATTGCAGTTGCGATTTTTCTAAACAAAATGGTAGCCAAAAAACTGCGACGAAAAAAATCGTGTACAGCAATACAGCAGTCGAAGGCGAAAAAAAAAAAAATGAGTAATCAAAAAATAAAAAATACCGCCATTTTTTACGTTAAATTTTAAGAATAAAATATACTTGTCTTTTTTTTCATTGGGGCCACCGTTTTTTCATAAAAATTCGTTGAAGTTGGGATTATCATCATTTAACCACTGCAATTCTTTTTCCTGCACCTGTAGCGAATTTATCTAGCAATTAGATCAATTGTTTCATCTTACTCCAAACCCTTGTAACTACCCTTATTCTTACCGTTGCACTTACTACTTTTTATAACTACACATAGAAAACTTCGCTATTACGGTAATACCAGCGCTATAACCGTTATAGCGGATCGCATTAACTACTATGTCGTCGACGACTGCTGTATCAGTCAATGTATCCGTCTTAACAGTAAATGCACCCGTCTTAACAGTTAATGCGACACGCAATATTCAATATTTTAACGAAACGCTAACATACATACATTAATAGACTTGTGCTTCATCGCTCTAATTTAAAATTTGATTCATACTGCATAAATAGTACGGTGTTTTAAAATTTTTTAAAAGGTTATATCTGATTTTAAAATTAAAAGTTTGTTACGTATAGTTTTATAAAAAAAATTTTGGTTTAAGGTTAGGTTATCGATGTAAAAAGACACAAGAATAATTTTGGTTTAAAAAAAATATAAATAACCGAGCATGTTTCGTAATAAATAAAACATTAAGCTCAAACAATTTTTGTCTTTGTTTAACGTCCGAGATAAATTTTGAATTGTTATGGTGATTATATCTTTGAACAAAAGATGAAGTTGATGTGAATGACAAAACTTCACGGAAAAAAAAATTGCCGAATAAACCAGTGCTTAGGTAGCACTGAAGAGTTCCAATTCTCAGCCCGGATGAACCGGTCTGGCGGACGGGATTGTCTTCAAAGGCATGCCGCCGTGTTGCACGCAAGGTATTGACTTCAGACGCTTGCCGCCTAAATTCGTTAGAAGTCAATCCCGTCCTCCAGACGGGTTCATCCGGGCTGAGAATCGGAACTGTTCAGTGCTACTTAAGTAGTTTGTTCTGTCTTGTACCACGGGTTGATTCGGTCAAATTTTTTTCCTTGTTGTTCCAATAGATCGTAATCATTATTGTTAATCTACTTTAAAATACAACGATAACCTAATCTTAAACCAAAATTTTTTTTATAAAACTATACGTGACAAATTTTTAATTTTAAAATGAGATATACAATTTAAAAAATTTTTAAAATATCTGTTCTATATATACATAGCATGAATTAAATTTTAAATTAGAGCAATGAAGAATTAGTCAATTGATGTATTTATGTTAAGCATTTCGTTAAAATATTGAATATTGCGTCTCTCATTAAATGTTAAGGGGGGGGGGGGGGTATACCCTAAGAGGCTAAAAAAAAGGTAATTTTTGGGAATTTATATTGAAAAAACGGTTAATATTATTTAAGTCATTTATTCACCATATAATTATAGAACATTTCAACTACCTTCCATAATTTTTTCAAGTAAAAATATTAATAAATAAGCCGATGCCAGTACTTTTTCGGCGACGCTTTCGCTTTTCGATTTTTTACGGTGAGGAACGCCATTTTGTTCAGGATCACCTAAAATCAAATTTGAAAAAAGATTCTGTTAGAAGACAAGTTTATCTTGGTAATAACACGAGGGTTTTTTTTTTTTTTTTTTCATTTTTGACGATTTGGTGGTTGTTTAAAGTAAAAAACCGTTTTTTCGGCTAAAAAATCCGCCATTTTGTTGACGCCACAGCCGTAAAAATAAAAATTTTTTAAAATCCTCGTGTTAATACCTGGAAAAATATATATTAAAGAAATCCTCAAAATTTCAGAACGATCGGTGCAGCGGTCGCCGAGATATTTTCCTCACCGACTTTAAAAAGACTAGTTTTGAGAAAAACGCGTTTAAAGTTTTGAACAAGATAAAAGTAATGAAATTTTTTTTTTTTTTTTACCTTAAAAGGAATCATCGATTCCTGCACCATAAAGCACTTCTTCTGCTGCTTCTGCTTCGTCTTCAGCTTGTTTTTCTTTCCTTCTACGCTTAACCCTGGCATCTTTACTCTCTTTGGTAGCTTCTTTCTCAGCTTTGTCTATACGGCTTTCATCCTCGATCATTGCACTAAAACTGCTGTAACTTTCTGAGATCGACTCAGAATGACTTGAAATTTTGACTCAACATTCTTGAGATGTTGTACTTTAAGAAAAAAAAAATCGATTTTTTAAAGTTGCTTAGGGTATACCCCCCCCCCCCTTTAGACGGATGCATTGACTGATACAGCAGTCGTCGACGACATAATAGTTAATGCGATCCGCTATAACGGTCATAGCGCCGCTATTAACGTAATAACGCAGTTCTCTGTGTGTAGGATCTTACACAGAAATATGCTCATGTTTATATATCTGTTTCTATCGTGGTGATAAATGTAATTTGAATTTTTTTCATGCTTTTATTTCTAACTCTAAAACTACCTTGTTCTTATCGTTGAGCATACTTTCATTCCTATCCTTAGTTAAACATCTGTTTCTATGCTTTTACCGACCTATTTTCATCTTTTTATTTCTTAACCTTGCCTGCTTCATAACCTTGTTACTATCCACGTTTCTTGAGTTTTTTTTTCCAACTCTCGGGAAAAAAATATATTGAACAGGAGTGGAATTAACATTGCACGCAAAAAAATGTATTAAACGGGAACAGAATTGATCTCGCAAGGGAAAAAGAATTGAGAACAAATCTCAACAAAAATCAAGCAAAAAATTTGTTTTATTGAACATTATACAACTGTAATTGAAATTAACGATATTTATTATAAAAGATTATTGCATTAGTAAAGCTTTTTTTTATTTTGTAGATCAGGTTGTAGGTCGCATATGTTGTGCACTAATCTCATGAATTTCCTGGCCAATGCTAAGCGTTGATAAAATTATTTTCAAATCCTGTTCTTCTTAATCAAAAGATTCAGCAAAAATGTGGAAATCAACGACGTATGATACATCTACTTCATCATCCGGAACTTGAGTGCGCTCATTGCACCAAGCTCTAACATCTGTGGCCATTACGGAATAGTATATTCTTGCACAAGCACTGGAACCGAGGCGTTTCTACGAGCGTTGGATGTTTCAGTACGAGGCATTCGTTTTTACTGGAGTGGGGGCCGGTGCGAGTAGAAATGTCGAGGTTACAGTGCTTGTGCACGAATGTGCTTTCTCGAATTCGCTGAATAATCAATTATAATTTTAATTATTCTTATAGATTTAAAAATTTTTTTTAATTTTTAAAAACAAAAAATTCAAATTTACAGTTACACATAATATTTTTCATGCGCGCGCAGCGCGCATTGTGTTTATTATTGTGCGCGTTTATTATTATGTTTCAATAATTTTAAAATAATTAACTTTTTGATAAAAATATGTCACTTACAGTTTCTATATTAATTTCATTTTTTTATTTTATCTATTATTACAGAAAACTTTTTTTTTACATTTCTATTATTACTAATATAAATACATGAAATTTTTAGACACTTAATCTTTATTTTTTGGTATTGTTATCTTAACTTGTTACTTTTTTGGTACTTATTTTTTTCAAAACTTATACATAATTATTATTTAAACATGTTTTGTTAAGTGCATGCAAGTCTGTTTATTGAGTATATTTTTATTTTTCCTAGTTGTTTACACAATTTATATAAACTGTGCAGTTACTGTAGTTGTTCACCGTTGATGGGGCTTCGTTTTTTGTTGCTTTGGGATTTTTTTCTTCAATACTTCCTTCATCACTGCTTTTTCTTTTTAGACCTCTTGTTTTTTCAAAATATTTTATTGACACTTCTTGAGAAAGTTCTGTATAAAGCTCTTTTGGTATTTATGTCCCCATTAATTTCTTGTTTGTCTTCTGCTTCTGGTTCTTTTTCATCCAATTCTTGAGATAATTCTGTATGTTGTTCTTGTGGTATGTTTATTACGGATGATGCATCATCAAAGTCGTCATCACCATGTATCTCTTGAGATATTTCTTTCTACAAATCATCAGGTATATCATATTGTGCTTTGGATGTTGATGCGACTTGGCTCGATCCTGTATAATGTGATTTTTTAGTGGTCTTGACGTCTGTTTTTAAAATAATTTTTAATAATTTAGTTGCTAATTGTTTTTTGTTTCTATCACTATTTTGGACATATCCAGCAGCATTTTTTACACTTTTCCAAGTTCCCAATTGCTGTATTTGTGGTACAGTAAATCCAGCTTCAGCTGCTAATGTTGCTGATGTTGTTCTAAAAAAATGTCCTGTGTAATTATCTAGTTCAGGTATATTTAAGAAAGCTGCAATTTTTTTCCCCATATTGCCTATTTTATGATATCCAATTGGCTGTAAATAAAAAAAATTTTTTTTTAGACTTCTGAATACAATTCTTAACTACTTTATACTACAATAGTTTTTTTTTTTACCTGCTTGGTGCATTTTTTTGTTGCTTTATTGTAGTTTAGAAAAAATCTATCAGGTGCATCCGCTGGACGAAGCATAACATACTTTTTTACTGTACAGTAAAAATTCTCAGGAACGAAGAAAACTCTAGCTACATTAGTTTTTGTGTCAGGAAATGTTATTTTAAACATGTCTTCTTTTTCAAAAAAGCTACTAAATTTTAAATACGTCAATTCTTCTCTCCTTGCACAACCATAAATTCCAACTATTAGAATTACCTGTGAACATTTTTTATTACTTATTTCTTTATTTTACACATTTGTTCTACTTTACATTATATTATACATATACATATTTTTTACACACACATTTTCACACTTATATATAGATTTTATAAAAACATTTTTTTGCTTACTTTTATATCCAAAAATTCGTCATCTAGGGCGTTTTCCATAAAATTTTTATAATCAGCACTTGTTAGGGCTTGCGCTTTTTTCGGTTCATGTTTACTCATTTCTTTATTAACATACACTTGCAGCTGAATAAAACGACTTGTGTCAATTTTTTCATTAATTTTCAACATAGTTTTTATTATTGATATCTTTTTCTTTGTTGTTGAAATTGAATACTATTTCTCTAAATCACATACGTATGATAAAATCACATTTTCATCCGTTTTTTTTATATTTTTTGATACTCTCCACTGTTTAAAATCACTGTATACTTTTAAATACTCCTTCTTTGAATCATCGGGTATCAATTTTTGTTTCATTGCTTCCGCAATTTCATTAATTTCATCTGGATTCTCCATGATTACACTGCACTATACGTTCTTTGTTTTTACAAAATTAGTTAAGATGTTTACTCATAAAGGTTCGAACGAAACTGACTCCCCCCGCGCTCGGCTCAGCAGCTTCCAGCGGCCGGCGTTTAGTGCAACCTGACACTTGACCTCTCATTGGATTTCAAGTCGTTATATTTATCACAGGAATTTCCTTTGACGCATATAATACCTACTAAATAGATATTACTATATCTATACATTTAAAAAAAAAAAAAAATATAACATTTACCCTTGCATTAGTCAACAACACTACATTTATATATCTATATACACTGATCGGTTTCTTCTTTCGCTTCTTTCGTAAACTATACCCAAGCAACAACTATCTTAGAAAACCCTTGTTTCCATGCCTGTTATACTATCTTAGAAAACCCTTGTTTCCATGCCTGTTTTACTATCTTAGAAAACCCTTGTTTCCATGCCTGTTTTGACGCATGGAAAACCGAGTTTTCTAGGCGCGGATACGAGAAAGAGTGCTTTTATCACTTCAGATTGTTCTAAGAGATACAACAAGTTTTTCTATTGCAGGTTCTATCATCTGATTTTTACGAATGAGATTTAGTAGAGCATTCGGCTTTGTAATACTATCTGCATATTTATCTTATACAAAAGCCTTAATATCTGATGATAAGCCGTGTAGAATCAATATTTTTATGTTCGTGCTCCTCTTCTGTTTCGTACAAGGACACGCAAGTATCCGAAGAATGATATAGTTAGTACAAGCACGCTGGACACTCAGACACTCTATAAATTCCCTTTGTGCACCGATATTCAACTCGTTTTCCTTCTGCCACCATTTCCGTTGAAGATATTTTCCTATGTTCTTTTAACTTTACAGCACTTTCTGCCTCTGTTGCTGATGGGTATTTGTGACGTAAAAGCGACACTCGTGTTGGTCACCTGCATATTTTTTCAGTCTGCTGGATCACTTCAGATGAATTTTCTTCTTCAGATGAGTCCTCAGAGGTTTCAAAATACGTTAACTCGCCAGCCATCTTTTAACTCTTTGCTTTACTCGTCGACTGAGGCGACACTGTGAGTTGAACTGAGCTCAATAATAAAATGAGTGGAGAGATGCTAAGTGAAAGAGCACGCGATCTTTTGTTTCTAGGCTTCATAGGTAAACACGTTTTAATTCAACCGTGCAAAAGTATTTATATTCCTGTCACAGGAATCCTGTGCGACCCACATCCCCACTAAATGATTTTATTTCCCGTGCATTTCGATACTTCCCTTTAGAAAATTATAGGATAAATTAAAACACATAGAAATAAGCATATTTCGGTACACTTTTACGGTTGGTTAAGCACTTTTTTGGGGGGCATGGGGAGAGCGTGGAAGAAGAGTGGGAGGGGGGGGGGTACCCTCTTGCTCGCTCTGCTCGCCAACCCCCCAGATTTTTATGCTAGTGCTTACCATTGTGTCTACAATTGTGGCTACCCTCGTAGTTACTATTGTTCTGTGCTTTTGTAGTTATCCTTGTATTTATTCTTGTGCATATCTTTGTTTTTGAGTTTGTTAAACTCGTGTACATACAGTAGTGATCAAAATTATAGAGCACCCCCAAATTTCATACTTCACTCTTTAAGTTTTTGTGCTTTTTTACGACTGCAAACACTTAAATATTTTTATAAATGCCTGAAACTTTTTTTTTCACTTAAACTACATAAAACCTGGAAAAAAGAAGTTTTACTTAACTTAAATTCAATAAAAAAATTAACTTTTACCTCCATTTTTATTAAAAAGTTCATTTTTCAAAAAACAGCTAATTTTCGCTTTTTTAAAAACTTGCGGAGTATATTTCAACCAGTTAAAAACATCCGAAAATATTGTAAATTTTTTTTCTTTTCTTTTTCGTATTCAAAATCAACGAAAAAAATTTTCAAGTTGATTGGTGCAGAATTGTTCAAACCACAAGCAAATAACTCATTTTTTTAATCATTGTAAAATTACCGATTTTTCATGATTTTACATACTTTAATGCCTTAATCTCATTTTTTTTTCAGTATTACAGGTAAATATTAATAAAAACACTAAATTAATAATAATTTAACTAATTTAATTTTAAATTGAAGAAAATCTTACAGAAAATCACCATAAGTTTTAAAATTTTACAAATTTTTCAACACAATTGATCTTTGAAAAGAAAACGTTATTTTTGTAATAATTGCTATGTATAAAGTATACTTCTTAAAATTTTTTTACCTTTCGTTAAAAATTCAGCATAAATCTAAAGAAAGCTTATTTTAATTAAATATATTATTTGAATTCTTCGGATTTGAATTATAGACTATAGTTGCGACGTCTATTCAATCGGTAGATAATATACCTGCCTTTCCGACTGAGCAGTTATTATACACAAAATGATAATTTTTAATGTTTATTAGTAACTGTAATCATGGGCAGAAGAGCAATATCTGAGTAGACAAAGTGGCAAATCGTAGGATTATTTAAGGGAGGGAAAAATCAGTGTGAGATATCTAGAACTCTAAGAGTGAGTAGGCATTGTACTCAAAATACTATTAAGTCTTACACCAGCGCGAAAACCGTAAAAGTTAAAAAAGATGCTGGGAGACCAAGGATAACAAGCGATCGAATAGACAGAATAATTATTAAAAAAGCAAAAAAAGAACGCACTGTTACAGCAAATACTATAAAAAATCAATTAACTAATGAACTGAATGTAAAAGTTTCAAGAGTAACAGTAAATAGGCGCTTGCTTGAAAATAATTTAAAGTCTGCTATCGCAGTTCGTAAACCACTTCTGACTGCAAAAAATCGTAAAGCTCGTTATGAATGGTGCAAAGATAAACTATCATGGACTGTTGAGAAGTGGAATTTAGTTTTGTTTAGCGATGAATCCTCTTTTCAATTATTTTCCAACAGACCGAGAAGAGTGAGACGTTCTAGTATTGAAAAATATAATGCAGATTGCATCGCTCCCAGGGTTCAAAAAGGTGGTGGATCTATTATGATTTGGGGCTGTTTGTCAGGAAAAGAAATAGGAGAATTAAAGTTTGTGCAAGGAACTGTTAACAGCGAAAAATACATCGACCTGATGAAGGACTACATGCTTCCGTCAAAAACAAAAATCTTTGGACGTCGAAAAGTTTGGTACTTTCAACAGGACAACGCCCCCTGTCATACCTCAAAGAAAACTATGCACTGGTTAAAAGATAACAAAATACCAGTCTTATATTGGCCAGTCCGTTCGCCTGACTTGAATATAATTGAAAATGCTTGGGATCAACTAGAAATGATGATCAAAGATAAGAATCTGAGAAATCTTGATGATTTAAAAAGAGAAATTGCAGCAGCTTGGCAAACTTTAAGTCTGACCTATTGTAAGAAGCTTGCAGAATCCATGCCACGAAGGGTTCAGGCTTGCTATAACGCAAAAGGAGGAGCTACTAAATACTAGCTGGATCAAGATTTAAGCAAAACAAAAATTTTTTACTCATATTACGTATAAATTATTACTGAATTGTATTAATTTTATTATTTTAAGGCAATTATTACAAAAATAACGTTTTCTTTTCAAAGATTAATTGTGTTGAAAAATTTGTAAAATTTTAAAGCTTATGGTGATTTTCTGTAAGATTTTCTTCAATTTAAAATTAAATTAGTTAAATTATTATTAATTTAGTGTTTTTATTCAAATTTACCTGTAATACTGAAAAAAAAATGAGATTAAGGCATTAAAGTATGTAAAATCATGAAAAATCGGTAATTTTACAATGATTAAAAAAATGAGTTATTTGCTTGTGGTTTGAACAATTTTGCACCAATCAACTTGAAAATTTTTTTCGTTGATTTTGAATACGAAAAAGAAAAGAAAAAAAATTTACAATATTTTCGGATGTTTTTAACTGGTTGAAATATACTCCGCAAGTTTTTAAAAAAGCGAAAATTAGCTGTTTTTTGAAAAATGAACTTTTTAATAAAAATGGAGGTAAAAGTTAATTTTTTTATTGAATTTAAGTTAAATAAAACTTCTTCTTTCCAGTTTTTATGTAGTTTAAGTGAAAAAAAAAGTTTCAGGCATTTATAAAAATACTTAAGTGTTTGCAGTCGTAAAAAAGCACAAAAACTTAAAGACTGAAGTATAAGATTTGGGGGTGCTCTATAATTTTGATCACTACTGTACCCTCGTAACTCTATGACTACCACTGTACACTCGACGGACATCATATCTGTCCAGTGGTTTGAATTTGGCGGTCGATTTATGTTTCCCAACCTGAAAATTCCAGGGCCGTATGAAATTGATTTTTTGTAAAGGGGAGGCACCGTTATTAGAGGTTATGTTTTGTTTATCAGTGTGTTTTATTTGTTTATTCATGTAACGAATGAAAATTTTAATAATTTATGGTTTAAAACGATGTTTATTTGAAAAACTTTTTTCGAAAACTGAGTGGTTTTATTTAAGTTTGGTTTTTGTGACTTGAACTTTTTACAAAATTAATCTTGCTAACAAATTAAAATTTTTTTTATTATGTTTGAAGCAAAAAGAATTGATAAAAATAAATATAATAAAATAAAAATATTATTGAAAATTGTCGCTTTTTTTAGCGAGTGTTAATGTATTATAGTTTTTTAGAATAAACTGAATTTGACATAATAAATCCAACTGCTCTTATTATTAATTACAAAATATTAAAATTACAATAGTATATTAAGATGACAATTTTCAATATTTTT
Organism: Encarsia formosa; assembly: GCA_038277355.1. NCBI lineage: Eukaryota > Metazoa > Arthropoda > Insecta > Hymenoptera > Aphelinidae > Encarsia > Encarsia formosa. Next base: position 69,251,265 of record CM076186.1, on the reverse strand, counting down.
ATTTTATTATATTTATTTTTATTAATTCTTTTTGCTTCAGACATTATAAAAAATTTTTTAATTTGTTAGCAAAATTAATTTTGTAAAAAGTTCAAGTCACACAAAACCAAAAATAAATAAAACCACTCAGTTTTCGAAAAAAGTTTTTCAAATAAACACCGTTTTAAACTATAAATTGATAAAATTTTCATTCGTTACATAAATAAATAAATAAAACACACTGATAAACACATCATAACCTCTAATTCCGGTGCCACCATTGCCCCCTTCCGCCCACTTACAAAAAATCAATTTCATACGGCCCTGGAATTTTCAGGTTGGGAAACATAAATCGACTGCCAAATTCAAACCACTGGACAGATATGATGTCCGTCGAGTGTACCTACTCACGTGCATACAATTACTTATATCCTTGTACTTAGCCTAGTAGTACAAAACCTTTTTCGGCAGATTTTTAGCAATTTTTGGCGAATTTCGTCAAGAAGTTGGCGTTAAAACTAATGCACCGATTACTATAAAACTTTGAATGGGAGAATGAGAGAACAGAGATGTATGAATTCTGATACTATAACCATAGTTCTTATACTTGTGCCTACCTTATACTTGTTCATACTGCTAAACATTCTATAGATGCACTGGTTTCTTTCCTTATAACTTCCCTTTTTTCTACTTAATTTTCTACTGATTCATTTTTTATCGTTCTTATATTTTTTTGTACTACTGTGCTTACTCTGTTCTTAACTTTTTTCTACTTAAAGTTCTAATCCTGAACCTACCAACGTGCTTAATTTTGTGTCTACTCCTGCGCATACCCTTGTACCTACTCTCTTCCCCGCCCTTGTATATATCCGTGTACCTAGCCTTATTTCTACTGCTGTGCATATTCTTGTCAGTACTATCTCTACCTCTCTTGTACCGAATCCGTACTTACTCTCGTGTCCACGCCAGTGCTTACTCTCTTGCCTAAACTTGTATCAACCCGTGTGCGTATCCGTGTACTTACATAAGTCCATACCTTTGTACGTATCATTGTGCCTACTGCAGAAGTGAAGAAAAACTACTATGTAAGATCTTGTACCAAATCCGTAGCTACTCTCGTGCACTAAAAAAAATTGAATAGAGCCACTGCATGAAATTCAATGCTGTGGTTCCATGCACGTCCTAATGTAGCGACTGCGTGAAATTCCATGCACTGAGTGCATGGAATTTCATGCAACAGTTACATGTGAGGGCCCAGGCAGCAGCAACAATTTTTTTTAACAATTGCATGCAGTAGAGTACCATAATTCAATAAATAACCTCTAAAATCCCTTTTTTAGCAATTAATTAAAACAAAAATTAATCAGCTGTCAACATTACACATCAAAAAAGACTTTATGCCATTGACGAGCACGATGATTTTTTTAGGTTATGGTACTCGACTGCGCATTCGAAGACGCGATGTCGGAGCGCTTACATGTAACTATTGCATGAAATTTCATGCACTCAGTGCATGGAATTTCACGCAGTCGCTACATTTAGGTCTAGATAGAACGACTACATGGATTTCATACAGTGAGTGCATAGAATCCACGCAGTCGCTACATTCACACGTGCATGGAACTACTGTGTTGAGTTTCCTGCAGTGACTGCATTATATTTTTTTCAGTGTGTACACTCCTGTGCTTACCCTCTTGCCTAAACTTGTATCAACCCGTGAGCGTATCCGTGTACTTACATTAGTTCATACCTTTGTCTGATCATTGTGCCTACTGCAGGAGTGACGTATTGAATGCACTTTTTAACTATTGTGCAATAATAGTGAATTTTTACTGACTTGAAAAAATTATAAAAATATTTGTTTTAAACTGTTTTATATATTTTGATTACTGATATTATTTTGCTATTTTTATTTTATTAAATATAAGTTTTTTTTTTATTCTTTCAACAGTTACTTTTTAAATTTCTATAATTATATAAGTAATAACATATATCAAAAATAGGAGGTATAGGTAAAAGTGATAACATACAGGGTAATCGAAAAAGGTTGGATATAGCAAATAACTCGAAAAATATGCATTTTTTGTATAGCATATGCATTGGGAAAGTTTCTTGAAAAAAATTTTCTACTAAATAGGCCGGAGCCTTACTTTGGGCCCTATGGACCCAAACTTGGTTTTTTAAATGGGAACCCCTACTTTTGACCCCAAATTCTGAAAGAGCGGAAAATTGTATGATTTATAAGTATTTAAAAAAAAATTTTTGGGCCTTACTGGGGACCTTGGAGGGCTCTAGTAAGTCCAAATTTTCTAAATCGCTGTTATCTCGAAAAATACGCACTTTTTGTACAGCACATGCATTGGGAAAGTTTCCTGAAAAAAAAATTTCACCAGATTTGGGCCCTACGATCCCAAACTTTGTTTTTTAATGGGAACCTTTATTTTTGACCCTAAATTTTGAAATTGCGGAAAATTTTATGATTTTTTTAGTATTTAATTATTCCATTATAACTTCCCCTTTTTATACTTAATTTTCTACTAATTCATTTTTTATTGTTCTTATATTTTTTTGTACTACTGCACTTACTCTGTTCTTAACTTTTTTTCTACTTAAGGAAGTTGTCAAGTAAACCCAGTTTGTCCCAGTTTTTTTATGATTGATAATAAAATGTTCCTCTTGAAACAAAGAATAAGATGACGTAAAATTTAGGTAGACAAGCGGGAATAAATTTTGAGAAAAATAAGTTCGATGTTTTCAAAATTTATACGTGCGACATAGAAATCGGGCTCGCCTACGGTATTTTTTTTCACATTTTGATCAGCCATAACCTCAAAAATGCCCCAGTTTTTTCCAAATTTCAGTATGTTACAGCTGATTCAATTCTAAACAACTTCCTCGCTTACCCATTCGACCAAACGGGACTAACTTTCAAGATATATTAATCCAAAGTCAAAAAATCTTCGTCTGTGTGCAAGTTTGGAGCACACCGCTGCATGTATGCGCGTACATGGATACGTAAATTGCGTTAGTGTGCGACGAACTCACTTGAGAGACCGACTGTAACTTGAAAACTACCTTAAAGTTCTAACCCTGAACATACACACGTGCTTATTTTATTGAGTCGATTCGTTTGAAAACGTGTGAGCTAGTGGACAACTTACTGAATACAATAGATTTCTCGGTGATGTGTCTGGAAGCAGGTACAGGTTTGATAGCCTAGGTAAGCCGACAAAGACCTTCGAAGAATAAAACTGAGTTTATATACGTATTCTTTTTAGCCGAAAGAAATCTCTATGGACTCTTATCGTTGTACCGAAAATCATCTCTCATTGCAGATCGATTGAGGCGGTGAACCCTGGAATATTGGCAGGTTCTCTTAGTTGAACCCATCGTGAGCCGTCCTTGCAAATTCCTGGTCAGATGAATTGCTCAGAAACGAGCCTTACCGATACAAGTACACCAGCGTGAGCAAGATTGTGGAGCAACTCACCGGCTTTATTACGAATCGGACGACTCAGGTCGAAGAAAAAACAATGAACCTTCTTTTTTCAAAGTCTGAATGGTTAACCGTGGATTGTTGATGAGGCTAGAAAGCTCCTAGTCTTCAGTTTAAGCTTTGGTCAGCGTATACGGTGTAAGCGTGCCCGTCCGGGATTCGTCAAAAGAATTTTACAGCAGCGTACATAGCTAAAAGTTCTCTGTGTTGTGGGCACTGTAACGTTTTTCGGTGTAGAAAAGTTTCCTTGAAAAGAAATCTAATAATCTCCCCAGGTGCTTGGTAGAAATTCTTGTTCCAAGTGGTCTCCAATAGCCTTAATTGCCTTGTGGAAGCGTCTGTTGTTAAAGCTAAAAGTGCACCAGAAAGTAAGAAGGTCATAGTCGTGGCTAACACCAATGCAGTTTTGCTGTCATTGAAAGAGTTTTATGTTTCTGGGTGCTGTTTCAGCTTGAAATGCTTCTGCTTTGGACGCAAGTCTTTCAGCATGTCATTCAGTAGAACCAAAATTTTAACTGATTTTGGAATAACACAATCAAAGCAGTTAATAAGATCCAAAAACTACGTAGCTCCTGAGCTGTTGAAAACTTTGGGTACTCAACAATAAAGCGATAAGGGTTGGCGTTTCAAAGGACGTTCAACTCCTTATGTAAATTGGTTCTCGGTCAAATTTTTTTGAAACATTGGGAAATTATAGTTCTGAGTATAACAAAAATTTAATAATTTCCATAGCCACCAAGCTCAAAAGTCCATACTTTTCGAGGTATTTGATCCCCTAATTAAGGATTGCAGCTGTATGATGGAAAAGAGTAAAAGTATCATTACGAAATAAACCTATGAAAAAATCGCATACGTCTGGTTTTTTGTCCTTGGTCACAAAGCTGGTAGCCATCATATTCTTAATGTTTATTCCAATCAGAATTGTTGATTGCTTGATTGCTAATCATGTGGCGATTAGAACACCCGTCGATCGTGAGATTCGAGTTCCACAGCAACATTCGTCTTCACGCGCTAAGCGATGACACAGTGCTTGGCTACGGTAATAACGACATCAACGAAACTGTTATTCGACTTTCTTCCTCCGCTAGCGCCAGTCGTCATTAACATAATCATTAACTCTTGTGGCGCTCTGGCCGATGATCAACAAAATAATCAACAAGCCACACTGCAAAATGCTCAATAACAGAAACAGAGGTGCTAATAACCAACAAAATGGAGAATTGATAGACCTTCAAGTGTTGTCCAAAGGACAATTTCAACAAGTTAATTTTGAAGTTAATTTAAATATAAAATTAATTTTCCTCAATTGGCCAACGTAGAGTCGATTTTCTCGTGTCATCTACCTAAGTTCTGAAAATTTAACCCAAATGGTTTGTCAAAGTTGAATTAACTTTCAAGACACAAAATACGAGCTGACAGCAGCAAGTGATCTCGTCGTGACCACCTTGGACACCTATGTCGTAAAAAAAGTGTCGGACATCTTGCTCAATCCTCCGCAAAACAAGTTCAAGAGTGTGAAAAACGCGATCCTCGTGCCTTGTCAAATCGTTGGATAAACAACTCCACAAACTCCTCAATGAGTTGCAATTAGAAGACGAAAAATCGTCTCAAACATCATGTGAAATGCACAGTCTAGCAAAAACTGCAATAATAGACGAGGCGCTCTGAGTAAAATGGCCGGATCTCCTCCTTGTTAGCCCAGGTTAGTAGGCTAACATAAGTTCTGAAAGCTAAAGGGTTAGATGAACAGGCCCTACTCGTGGATAAACTCATGTGTACCGTTTCACTAGTTGCCGCAATTAATGTCAAAGTTCCAGTGTTGACACTGGTTTGACACAGTGCTTGACGTTGACAAGCACTGTGTCATCGCTTAGCGCGTGAAGACGAATGTTCTTGTGGAACTCGAACCTCACGATCGACGGGTGTTCTAACCGCCACATAATTAGCAATCAAGTAATCAACAATTATTATTGGCACTGGTCTCCTTGTACTGATCTCGAAATTCAAATTATTATGACTTCAAAGAAATATTTAAAACAAAATATTTTTTTGAAGATATAATTTTTTATTATAAATTTTTGTGGAGCGAACAATTATTTCACTCCGGACACATGGTATACTCACAATTATGAGTTCGTAGACTGCGTCGCTCTGTCTCTTGGAACGACGCAGAACTCACGCAAAACTTTATAGTACTGGTATCGTTTAAATCCTACTGGTATCCTTTAAAATACTATCGTTGACTATTGTTCACTTGTGTACTGTAATATCTCGGGTGAGCAGGATCTCATATTACAGCGTTTGCTCAATCGTGGGATCAGGTACATCTTTGGGATTAGAAAGAGCGATCACGTTACACCCTATAGACGTGAGCTTAGCTGACTTCGAGTATAGGGCCGCAGTGATTATTTTGCTGCCTGCTTGCTCTATTGGCATCTTGCACGAGGAGAGGGAGAACGAGGGCGCTTTTACACGTAATCTTATGGAAGAGCCCACAAATTCGCCAGTGGCGACTGCTCGAACCAAAAATTGCTTCATGAGAATTAACACGGTAATTGCCTACAAATCGAGGACACTGCAGTCGTGCTGGACGCCAAAAGAACCCTTCTCAAAGGTACTCCCTCTTATTTGGCAAATTCATTTACTGAGAAGCTCAGCTCACGTCACTTGAGAACGGTGAACCCACATGCACTGGACTCGTTGATCATCCCCTCTTTCCACACAGAGTCTCTGAAACAATACTTTCTGGTACTAGCTACTTACTTCTGGAATACTCTAACTCCTCATATACGCCAATCATCATCCCTGTCCAGTTTCAAACATCTCACCAAACCACATATCTTTACTGCTGAGGGAGATTATTAAGTTTTGTACGCCGTGGTTAAGTTGGGTATGTGTTGCAATATTGTTTAGTGGTTCTGTGGAGTAAATACAGATGGACTATTGACTGATTAAGATTTATTTCCAAGCATAGGAACAAGCCCTGTCAAGCCCGTGGATTTGTGCAATACATCAAGTATATTATAAATTAAGTGCATTATGATTCCAATTAGTTTACAGTGAATTAAAGTGAATAATAATTAAATGCATTTAAGTTACAATTATTTACATGGTGATTTATATAATTTGGTAGTAAGCGATGACTGTGGCGTTGACAAATGATGTTTTTAGTTGCATCTGGTTGCATTACATGTCTGCGTCTGTGTTCAAGTTGGTTTTTTTTATTGTGTGAGAGATAATGCATGGTCATGATGCAGACGGGTCCACTCCCAGCTAATGCCGAAGCGAAGACTGAAGGCGAGACGTGGTGTGTGAAGGTTGGCGTGCAGTGTTAGCAGACCCGAAGATGATGACGAGTGGACTCTCTGAGTGCAGATGCTCAACGCTGGTTAGTTTTTGTGGTTTTGAGAACCTGCACGTGTCAGCTGGGATTTAGGATACTGGGAAGTGAGGAATGGAGTTTTGGTGGTATTAACGTTGGCCCTGTTGACCCAATCGCTGCAGTCGGCTCGGAAAAGGGTCGCTTTCAGCCTGGACTTGAATTCAGCGATGGTCGTGCTTTCATCGATGACAGCACAGTGAGTATTTAAGACTCTTGACGCGGTAACGACAAATAAAGAGTTGCAGCTGGAGTCTGGTTTTGTGTCTATGATGAACGGTGGTCTCAGCCTGCGGGTCGACCTTCTGAGGAAATAGTTCCCTGGGTATATCGTATAACGATTGTAGATAAACCGGCTGGTGATTTACTACAACTGAAAGCGCGAGGCTAGCAGTGAGGTAAGTGCGACGGGCACAGGCTGAAAGCCAGCCCAATACCAGTCTGTACGGCGTGACGTTAGCACGTGATGGCACCTTGCCGAGTCGCACGCAATAGTTGTGCAAGCGACGAAGGCGTGCATATTTTGTGAAAATAAAAAGTTTTTTATTTTCTTTTAAAATGAAAAAAATTGCGATTTTGTAAATAGAAATTTATCTTGAAATTTTTTATATCTGTTCAATTTTTATAACAATTTTGTTTATTTTAAATGATAAGTAAACTCTAAAAACTTTTTGTTTAAAAGGTATGACAACAGTTTTTTTGAAACTGCTTTCATATGATATGAATTCCACTGGATATTCCTACGATATTTTAGAAAGCACGAGCATAAATTTTCCAAATTAATATGAACATGTTAAAAGGTAAAAATATCAATTTTATAACCCAAAAATCTCATAATAAAAAAGTAAGTGTATTAAAATGTAAGGTATATTTTGTAAGGTATAAAAATTTCGCAAAAAATAATTTTTTGCAAAAAAGCACATTTTCTAATAATTTAAAATACTTATTCATGATAATTATATTATTCATGAATAAGTATTTCAAAAGAAAATTTCTTTTTACTTTCTCTAAATTTGTTAAGACAATCACTTACTTTTTTACGCTAAAGTAGAACAAGAGTTTTTATTAATTAAATTAATCGTGATTTTAAGGAAAAGAGATACAGCCCAAAATTAAATTTTATTTATAAGAGTACACAATATTACTAAATCTGTTGGTCAGATTATCAAACAATTTAGATCAAGATGATGAATTAAATATATTCGATTTAGATTACTATTTTTACGATTTTTTACTTTGCTTTTGGATGTTCGTTCCAAAATTTGCCAAGTTCAGTTGTTTATTTCAAAATTTGGAAGGTCCAGAGGGGCCAGTCCGGGCTGCCCGGTTTGCTGCTATATATAGATACACAACTCTATGCGTAGGAGTTGTATGAGCTTGTTTACGTGATTTGTTATTGTAATCTGCCTGTGTTGACAGTTGAATTTAATATTTTCAACAAAGTTAGGTATTAATAATCAATTGTTTATTACAAATTTCAAAGGTTATAAATCGTATTTATATGAAAGAATGTTTTAAGAAAATTAATGTTTGAGGTTAGGAAATTTAATTTTGTTTATTTATTTATTTTTTTTACTTTAGAAGATGGAATCTGATGCTTAATATTGTTGTAATTAAAGATAAACTCTTTAATAAAATTTTTTGAATGAAGAAATAAGGTTAGAAATGAAACATAAGTTACAATAGGATCTTACTGTTACTGATTTATACATATCAGTGGCACTTATTAGTAATTATTTATTAGTATTTTTTTTTATTTCAGTTAATTTTTTGTTATAAATTAACCAAACAACCATAAAATATTTTAAAAGACAATCATAATATTCAAATAATCAGTAATGGTCGGGTTAGCGTGACCGCGCATGTACAGTGCCGCATTTGTAGTGAAGACGTAGCCACATGCTCGACGGCAGTTATTATTCCGCGTTTTACAAAAAAACAAAAACAAAAATCGAAAAAAGGACTTTATAGCGCGCTTGTTGCTACTTTTTGCAAGGGCGCTACAAAGCCCTTTTCTCGATTTTTATTTTTATTTTTTGTAGAACGCGGAATACTGCTTCAAGCACGATGGGGCTGCCAGGCTCCAGCCACGTTTCACCTCGTTCGCGCTGTGAACGGCCTTTCCCTACGAGGCCAGGGCATAAGACCGTGCAGCCAGACTTGAATTGCCTGTTGGGTACTTTATGTTGACAAACATAACATAACATACAATCAAAAAAAAAAAATTGATGCTCGTTGAGGATTTTTCATAGTCAGTTATTTGAGAAAAGAATAAAAAAAATCTATGAGGGAAAAGACAGGTAATTCTATACAGACTTCAAAGCCACGACGCCGGACCCTGCTAGATTTCTAAACATGTTGACGCATAGGCTGCGAACCTAACAGCTGCGGCAGTCTCTTGGACTGGCAAAGGAGCTCTTTAAGATTCTTTGTAGCTCTTTATCAGTCGCGCGAACTCATACGAGATTTAGAAAAGTGTAACTATTTATAACTCTGTAGAACTCTTGCTTGAGTAGGTAGTTTAATACCCGTCGGTCTAAACTTTAAGGTTCGACATCATTCAAAATAAGATGTAAAAAAACTTATAAAACTAAAAAAGAGTGAAAAATACAGTCACTAAAAAATTAATGCTTTACCTGCCAGTGGAGTATAATTCAAGTCTTCTGTTATTTTTTCCTCTCAAACATCGTTGATCAAACTTTTCAAGTCTGTAGCTTCTATCAAGAATATTTCTACTTTTGTCGAAAACTTCATTTTTATTGTTTACACCATGTTTATAATGCTGTTTTCGATTGGGCATAGTTGTGATATTTTCTAATGAATCTGGAATTCTTTGATTTGATTTTGAATCGAAAATAACTCTTTCGTTTTGAAATCTATTTCTTTTTTCTTTACTTTCTGCACAAACTCCATCTTCAACTTGTTGAGTATTTTCATCTTTTTGGTGGTTTATCACTTTTTCTCGTAGTTTTTCTCGTAAATCACTGTTTTCTCGCTTCAAAACCTTAGCTTCTGGTTCTGTAAGTGACTTCTTACTATTTTGAAAAATCTTTTGTTTACATTTTACAATTGAATTTTTTTCACTAATTGTTTCAATTTGTTTTGAAAAAGCTAATTCATTTTTTTGAGAACCTTCAATGTTACGTAAATTGTCTTCTTCAGTTTCAAGATCATCAAGGGCATCAGTAACTCCCAAATCCAAAACATCATCTGTTTCTTCTTCCCCCTTGAGCTGCTTTTCACTAAACTGAAAAAAAAAATTTCAAATTATACATTTGAAAGTTTGAGCGTTAAAATAATGGTTTGAACTGAGGCTTAGCAATCAAAACCTACTGAAAATAGATTCGAATATTTTAATATTTTGAAGGCAGTGGCAAAACAAGTCAACAAAACGTCGAGTAAAAACACAATTGCGCGTTATAACATTTCTTTTTAATTTTTCAAAGAATTCAAAAAAGTGTCAAGGGAAAAATGTAAATGGTTTCAATTAGAGCTTAAATTACATTGAAAAAGTTTATAAACGAATAAAAATATTCACTCTTATCATCAATTTGAATCTACATCTATTTTAAGTTATGTTGATGTTATCCCATCTCAAATATTCTTATGTTGATACTTGTACCCAGAAACTTTCAAATCAAATATTTCTTCTATTTCAATTAAATATTTAAAAAAAATTTTTTTACTGTATGTTGATAACAATAATTCAAAAGTCAAATCATTTTAAATTTCAAAAAGTTTTCAAGGTTCCAAAACTTTCAAGGTGAGTAAAGGTGACACCCATGTAATTTCACTCTGATAGTATACAGTTGCCTATAGTGAGGTATCAACGGCGCATGAGCACTGTTGCTAGGGCTGTAGTTGCAACGCCCGCGATTTAAGTTATAAAATGTTTTTTTTTTTAATTCTGCCTTAAATTCCTTGAAGTTGGTAATTTAAAATGTCACGTGAAAAATTAAAAGATCCCCGGTACCTCCATGTGATGGACCATGATATTTTGCTAAATCTCCCTACCTATTCAAGCACCACGTGATTTATGGACGTCCCCTAACGTGCACGATAACCGTACAACTTCTCCGGGCATTAAAAATATTAATTGTACACTAAACAAAAGTGCGTCACAGAAAGCGATGCAGAGTGCGCTGTGATTAAAGATAAGACTTGCCTCATGTTTTGCTGTGCATGCATTGCGATTTGTGATGCAGGCAGCGCATTTAACGTGATGACAAGAAATTTTAACCAGGCAGCCCAGCCAAAAAGCCTGGCCCCGCAAGGGCAGCCAGTTCATAGGCCCGTACGGTAGCTAGTGCTCGGAACCAAGAATACCGGGTGCTCCGGGTCGACTTCTCCTAGAACTTTTCCTCGTAACTGGTGCTCGGGACCTAGAACAAGGTACCGAGTGCCCTGGGTCGAATCCAGGAAATGCCCCAGGAAAAGTCGACCGAGTAAAAGTTCCAGGAGAAGTTGATCAGGTGCACCAGGAGTTGACTCGGGGCACCCTGTTCCTTATTCTAGATTCCAAGCATCGATTACGAGGATTAATTCCAGGAGAAGTCGATTGGGTGCACCAGTAGTCGACCCGAGACACCCGGTAAATTATTCTTGGACTCGAGCATAGGTTACGAGGAAAAATTCCAGGTGATGTCGACTAGCACTGTGAGCCTGACCATGCCCCGTACGGGCAAAAAAGTAGCTCGTACGGGCCCAGGCTACAGCCCACAGAGCGATTACCTATCATTCCCCCGAATCGTCAAACCCCCGAAAATGGGCCCGAATGATCAATCCCCCGAATTTTTAAATACCCGAAAATTAATTTCTCGATTCTTAAACTCGAATACAAAAAAATGATTCTCTTGTTTCCAATTTCAGGAAACACTCCACTCCAAAATTTCTAACCTCGGTTCATTCTCTTTGTAAATTGTAGTATAAAATTGTAGTTCAAAATTCAAGGTTAATTGGTTTCAAGTTTAATAGTGCAAAATGAGTAACCCTGAAATTATAAATGATCGTCGACTATTCTTGGATGGCTTTGTGTATGTTAGATCGAAACCGGACGGAAAAAAAACTTTTTGGGATTGTCATAAAGTGCGCGCGAAGGAACAAACTGCTTTAAGGTAAGCGTTGTAATTTATGTTATGTAATTTGATCTGCATACAAAGCTTATATAATATCTTTCATTTTTCTGCATGTTGCTCCGCACATTTTCACCCAAGTGTTTACTGTTGTTGGTACAGTGTCACGAATGATGGAACGATCGGAGAAGGAGATAGTTGCATTACCTTTCGCGTACGCGTAGTTGACTTCGAAAGAAACTAATCAATACGCAACTGTTCTGGAGGCGATCGTCTCAACTGCTGCTGAGTATGCCATCGAAAACTGTCAGCCAGAAGTAGTTATGACAGATTTCGAGCTTGGGATTCAAAACGCGTGCAAGAGAGTATTCCCGCATGTAGCGATTTCTGCGTATTTTTTCCATTTAGGAGAAAGCCTCTATCGTAACATTCAAGAGAAAGGCCTAGAGGCAGCATACTATGATCCTGAGGATAGAAGTGTCAAAGAATTTACCCACATGATTGCAGCTTTAGCGCTCGTTCCGATTTGTGATGTTGAATGCGCCTTTACTCAACTAAAAACTATTACACCGGAAGAAATGAAAGAGTTTGTTGCTTATTTTGATTCAACGTACGTGAATAATGTTTCAGCGAGAGGGAGACAAAGAGCGCAATTGCCAAGGTATACAATCCGTATCTGAAACCAGTATGGTGCCATACTGGAGGGCCTAGCAAGGACGAATAGTGTGTCAGAGGGGTGGCACAACAGGTTCCAGATACTGATGGCAAAAAAGCATCCGGATATCTTTGCTTGTATAGATCAGTTTATGAAAAAGCAAGGTGACACTGAAGTAGCGGTCGTGGAACTTCCCCTTGGGCGGAAAATTAAGGCCGCTCCGAAACCAAAATGGGTTGCAGCGCAAGTGAAGCTTCAAAAAATCGTACTGCATTACGAACCATACGACATTCTCGATTACCTGGAAGCCGTAACTCATTCATTAGTAATTTCATAAAGAAAAATGCATATGTAAAATTTAAGTGTAATTATGAACATAACAAATTTATATGAACATTAAAATTTAATAAAAAAATTAATAAAATAAAATTCTTTGGTTATAAAAGAGTCGGGGAACCTACTTTCGGGGAAAAAAAAAATTCGGGGAAATGATCGTCGGGGAAAAAAAGGTTCGGGTAACTTATTTTTCGGGTAAATCCATTCAGGCGAATGATCGGGAGTGCGCAGAGCAATTCTCTGTCAGGTTGCTTCGTTATACTTGATGCGTGCAGAAGCCTAGATCATGCTGATTACACTGTCTTCGAATCAAACTTCCTGGAGAAGTCGTTGAGTCTTGGTGCACCAAAGCCTACCGGGTCGACGTCGACAACCCCTCGGATACGTGCGTTTGATAGCAAGACATCGTTTTTCAACCAAACTTCCTGTGGAAGTCAGAGTTATTTCGACCTGGTACACCATGACCAGCGCATGACCCTGGACATTGACCGCTGATACATGACCCTGGACTATACTGCCTGCTGATATATGCGACGATTGACAGCCGCTGTCAAGTGGTTTCCGTATACAGTACAGATCGACCAGAGTAATACCTCCAGTCGACCGATAGGCTCCTGGGAACCTTTATTTTTGACCTCAGATTCGGAAAGAGCAGAAAATTTTACAATTTTAGGGTATGTTATGAAAATTTTTTTGGTCTTTCTTTAAAAAATGGACTTTTGATCCGTAAGGTCCAATCTAAAGCCCCAGGCTCAAATTTTATGGGCCCATTTGATGGAGAATTTTATTGAAGGAAACTTTCCCGATACATGTGCTGCACAAGAAATGCTTTTTTCTTGGAAATAATGCTCCCAGAGATGAATGGGCTTTATCGGAGCTTACAGCGCCCTAGGGGGGGGGGGGGGGGGCGTAAAAAAGTTCCCGCTCGTCTATAAAGCGCTATTGCTATTTAAAAAAAAAAAAATGCACTTGATATTTGAGTGAGTAAATGATAGTGATAAAAATGTGAAGTTTGGCTATAGTAATAAAGGTAATTTTATGCAAATTTTTATTAGATCTTACTTGAAACTTTTACAACTTGTTAGCATGAATACTTTCACCGATGGTTAGAAATTACAAAAAATTAAATAAGATTTTGAATAAGAGCCCGCTTAGCTTAGCCGACTAATGAGTAATACTTATGAGTTTGTATGTGAGAGTCTGTGTGACTGATACAGAGTTGCGTCGCTGGACTGGCTGCTGCCTGTTCGACTTGTGCGGACCAAGCAAAAAAAAAAAACGCTACTCACAAGATCTTATTCGATTAGACAAATTGTTCATCAATTGTTAATTCCTAGTCCAGAATCACAAGTCAGCTATCCTAACTTACATTTTAATATTATTATTCTCTATCGTCAACTATAAATTAAATTTGTGTTAAGCTAATTTCTTTTATCTAACTAAATTATATACTCTAAGTTTAATCATCGTAAAAAAAATTTTTTTTTCTCCTACATTGTTAGAATAAATCCCCTCAAATTTTCAAATTTCAGAATCGATACTGGGCCAAATTCTACTAAATTCTTTTCTGCCGCGAATGCTATCATACACTCTTTACATTCTTCCGCTGGCTTAACCAAGTCAAAGAACATATCCTCGCACCTGGAGCAAATCACTGACGGTAGGTCGCAGCATTTAGACAACGTGTGATGATGTTGAATTATGATAGACTTGTCCCCCCACAAGCCGAACTTACTCATATATTTCGCGCATGAAATTTCAACCCCTTTTGAATAATACAGCGTTGATGTATGTTTGAATCTTAGCACCGGCTTCCAAAAGTCATTTTCAAGATTAACCAAGTTATAAAAAATATCAAACAATGCAACATCTTTCTGTTCAGGTATATCTGGCAATCTTAAAATATCTATATAAATATTATGCTTTGCAAAATAGCTAACTTCACTTTTAAAGATCTTTATCCTTTTTATCTTTTCTGCGTTTGTCTCTCTCTCAACTTTCCTATCTAACTTATGCAAAAAATAGTCGATGCTATATAATTTTATCTGTGACATTTTCAAAAGAAAATTTCTTTCTTTCCTAAAAATTAAAATCTTAATTTTTTAATGTAATTTTCTATATTTTTTTAATGTTACAAAAAAAAAATCTTTTTTTTTTTTTTTTTTAAACTTTAGTTCATATGTATCAAATTTAACATTCAATTTAATTGAATCTCTATTTTTCAATCGCAGAAGAGAGAGAGAAGAAAAAAAAAATTTTTCGAATTAAAAATCATTCACTGATTCACTCGCTTTCTCACTCACAAGTGTGCACGTTAGACTTCTCACCAACGACTGTAAGTTTGACTGCCCTCTCCCGCACATAAATACTTTTTTTTTTCAAATCTTCCCCACTTCAGATTTTTTCTACTCATGATAAAAGATCTCGTACTTCATACTTCCTTCAAAACTCTTCGATATCTTGAACTATAAAAATTTAATGCCTTCCGTAGTTGCTTATTCATTATAATTAAAGTCTTAAATGAAACTTTGTTTATGACTCCGATCTCGAGAGAAAAAAAAACGTTTAAATGACAGATAGAAGAAAAGAATTTAGTCCGTCAGTGGGGTTATTTGAGTGAATGCTATTTTCAATCTATCCTGATGTACGACTTTATCTTTCCCATCCCCGATATCTATGAGTGCGGTATTATTCTTAAACACTTTTTTAATTAGGAAAGGTCCCTTCCAAAAATGTGCAAACTTGGATTCGCACGGTTCTACCAAAAGATAAACCATTTGATTTGGTTCAAAGACTTTAACATTTAGTTTTTGGTCGTAAAATTTCTTTGATCTTGCTTTCGATACCATTTCACCCATTCTCGCGGTAATTTCGTTTAATATCTTATTATACGATTTTATTTCGTGCCCTTCATAAAAATCGCTCGGTAACCTTGCTTCGCGGCCGAAAATGAGTGTATAGGGCGTAAACCCTGTTGAAGAGTGAACTGAGGTGTTCATCGCGAAAGCCGCGTATGGTAGCATTTCGCACCAATTATCATCCGTTATTATATATCGCAACATTTCGAATACTACAAAATGGCTTCTTTCACATATACCTAAACTAGACGCGTGCCATGCCGAAGATTTAATTTTCTTAATATTGAATAATTTAGAAAATTCTGCCATAATTCGTGATAAAAAATTTGTACCCTGATCGCTATGTAATACGTCCATTGCCCCATATAAACAAATGTATTTTTCGGCCAGCGCTTTAGCAATCGACGGTGCAGTCGTTTCTTTCAGACTAATATACCCGCAATATTTAGATAATGTGCATATCCATGATGAAATATATTGATTTCCTAATCGCGACCCACGTATAGGTCCTACAATATCAATTTGAATGTGACTTAATACGCTATCTGGCACCGAAAACATATGCATAGGCTGTTTTGTTTTTCTCCTAATGCATTTAAGTCTTTGACATTCCTCAAAGGTTTTAATTAGTTTCGCGATGTCGTCCCTTAGTCCGGGCCACCAATAGTTTTGACGAACTCTATTGTATGTTCTAGCGATGCCCGGGTGCCCAGATTCTAAAGATTTATGCATATCCCAAATTATGCCTTCCCTAGCGTCTTTTTTAGGTATTTTCACGTTTGCCGAACAAGCTGCTAAATTAATTTCACTCGTATTAATGTATGATTTTAGACCGGATAGTATTAGTTCAAATTTACCTGGTTTACTACTTTTATTGAAACTCAAACTTTTAATTTTTTTTGCTTTTAATATTGAATTTAAAAGACAAAATGACTCATAGAGCTTATCTTTATCTATTTTCTCGTAATAAAAATTCCTTGCAAAGAGGTTAAATGTATATCTTGTTTTATATCTCGTTACTACTATTTCCCCCACTTCAGGATTATTTTTCAAAACTTCCGATCCGTCCACCGAACCGTAATTAATTAGATCTGCTGTTACAGCATTCTTTTCACAAAAATCGCGCGCACAAATATGCAGAATATTATCCTTTTGTATAAAAAGTGGATTTCTACTAAAAAGAACTCCATCTATTTTTACTAAATGAATTTTTCTAGGTCTTAACTCGTCATTATAAAATAGGTCATTAATATCATACGGTAAGAGTTTATCTACATTTATCATTTTAATATTAGCGTCTATTTTGCGGATTCTTTCGTCATCAATCGGTTCAACGTCGTCTTCGCGAATAAAGTTTTCAAATTTATTACCCCGTGGTAAATTGTTTAAATTGATTACCGGATTAATCAACAAAGCACTATCCCTGAACGAAAACATGTTCCTATAAGAAAATTCATTATCAACAGACAACTTATTAGAAAATATTGTTCTTTTTTTCTACGGTTCAAAAATACCGAAACGTGGAGAGCGCGCACTTGCAGTCCCTTGATTGCCTCGGCTGCCTAACAACACATCGTTGTACCCGCTATTACTTTGAAAATCGACCTCCCGGCTTTCCATCGTTCTCTCTCGCACACTTTCTTTCTCAAATCTCACAAAATTTTCGAAACTTTGTTCGATTTTGTGCTGCTGACTACTTCCAAAATTATTTATTGGGCAATATTTCATTTTTTCATCAGCGGAAGTTTCCCCTGGCCAGAGGTTTTTTTCTACATTCAGGAGTCGATTTCCATACGTATCGCCTAATTCCTCGAGCTTTTTCCTCGAAGAGCAGGCTTCATAGCGTTGGCTACTGGTGTTAGAACCCTTCTCGTACGCCACGGACCCCTCTGCGACGCTTGCGATGTCCCGCTCCGCACCGCTCACTTCGTCGACGCCGAGCGGTCTTGCATCGCCAGCGGTAAGATCATTCATCTCTCTTGCCCCCGCCTGACCCAAGTCTCGTGGCGCCGCTTGATCCCCACCGCGCGCGCTATTATTTTTCACGGTCGCCCGACTCGCGTCAGTTTCAGTAGGTGTCGGGTGATGCGACCCCGGGTCCTCAATTGTGCTAGAGAGCTCAAAAGCATCAATTACGTTATCAGCGGTTAACTGAAGCTCTCCCGCTTGGTTCACATTATTCACTCTTTCATAATCTCTCTCAAGTGTGCACAAAAAAATCTCGTAATCATCAATAAAACTCTCTTTCTGATCTTTAATATCTTCCGAATCATCGTCATTTTCAAAAATATCATTTGTTATCTCGATCGTTTCCTCATTTATTTTAAGCACCCTAGCTAAATTACAATCAGTTTCATCGAATTCAAAAAATTGCATATCAAATTTATTAATTTTGTCGACCTCCCTATCAACTTTTCCCACTTTTCGGCGTTACCCCGACCCTCCTTCATAATCTCGTCCGCGGTTCCTATCGGGTACCTACTTAAGCCATCAGCTATTCCATTTTCCTTCCCTTTACGGTAATATAGTTTAAACTCAAAATCTGAAAGTTTTAATTTCTATCTATGCAATTTAGAAGTTGGATCTTTAAAGTTATTCATATATATAATCGGTTTATGATCGGTATAAATATCAAATTCCGCGTGGTATAAATAAGTTTTAAAGTACAACACCGAGTATGAAATTGCCAGTAATTCGATTTCACTTGTGCTATATTTATGTTCAACTTTACTTAAAACCTGCGACGCGTAAGCTACCGGGTGCTCTTTGTCGTCTTCAAAAACCTGCGCTAAAACCCCACCGATCGCGTACGCGCTCGCATCTGTCATTAAAATAAATCTCCTTTTTAGGTCCGGTAAGCGTAAAACAGGGCTATTTATTAGTTTATCTTTTAATGTTTCAAAAGCCATATTATGTTCTTTCCATTCAAATTTTACGTTTTTTCTAAGTAAATTAGTTAGTGGTTGTGCTATTTTTGCGAACTGAAAAATAAATCTTCTATAGTATGAAACAATACCCAAAAACGATTTTACCGCTTTCTGATTCGACGGAGGTTTAAGTGCTGTTATCGCGATATATTTTTTATCATCTACTTGCAACCCTTGTTTAGAAATTTTATGTCCCAAAAATCTAACTTCGTCTTTCAAAAATACTGCTTTTTCCGGCTCGAGTGTTACGTTATTTTCCCTTAACTTTTCAAAAAATGCTTTCAATATTTTCATTAGTTCTTCAAGTGTCTCCGCGAACGCGATTACGTCATCCATGTAACTTAAAATTCCCTTCAGCCCTCTTAATAGTTTTCTTAATGCCTTCATAAAACAGCCCGGCGCGGTTTTTAGTCCCATTCCCAGCCTACATAGCTCGTAATGATTATCCTCCGAACTAAATCCTGTCTTCCCCGCCGTGCTATCGGCAAGCTTTATTTGAAAAAATCCCTGTGCTAAATCGAACACATTGTATACTTTGCTGCCATGCAGACTATCTAAAAAACTATTTATACTAGGTGTAGGCTGAATTTGTAAGACTGTTATTGAATTTAATTGTCTGTAATCTAATACGAGCCGATAATCTAAAAACCCGTTTTCTTTTCTTTTTTTTGGTACGCAAAAAATCGGAGCATTGTATGCACTGTCACTTTCGCGGATAATCCCATTCTCAAGCATGTCTTTTATTTTTTTTTCTACTACTTCCCTAAGCGCGTAAGGTTGTTGAAATTGTTTTACATAAACCGATGTGTCTGTGGTAGTAATTATTTCGTGCTCCACCCCCTTTATACATCCCAATTTATCTCCCGGTAAGAAAAATTGATTTGAGAATTCTTTAATTAAACTTGTAATTTCGGACTTATAATTTTCATTCCTCATATAATCGAGGTTTATTATTTTCAATAATCGCTTTAGCCTTGACTCATTCTCTCCTCCCTTTTGAGAGCATTCCGAGACTAAAATCGGTGGTACTGTTAATTTAATAACTAAATCTCCGGTGTTTATCGCGTAGACCGAGCATTGTTTATTCGTGACCGTCGTAAAAGTATTTCCGAGTTCGATGTTCGGACCGGCATTGATTTTCTGAACGTATCCGTTTTCAATGTTATCATTAGTCGTGTTCAATGTTATCCAAGTCCCCGATTTTGCTGCTAGATATATTTCTTTCGTAGACGGACTATTATTAAAATTGAATTAACGATTTTCCAGACTAAAATTTCTTTCTAAAAAGTCTAACTTCCCCCAATATTTTTGGAATAAGGTAGTTCCCAGGATTGAGTCTACTCGTAATGGAAAATCTTTCCCGACTAAGTGTAAAATGCATTTAACGTTATATAAATCGATCTCAAAAAAACCCTTCGTTTTTACCGTATTTTCGTTAATTCCTGTCAATTTTACAATGTATTTTCTGTTAACTAAAACCCCCCTTTTGACTTTATTTTCTTTAATAAGACTTATTTTGGATCCCGTATCTAACAATGCCTCAAACGACCCTCCAATAGTTTTTTTATTGTCCCTAATCATGATAGTTGGGCAATCGCATGCCCTTTCCATCATTAAGACTACACGCTCTTCAATTTCCGGACGACTTATATTATTGCTTACCCCGTTGCGTCCCGGCGCGGGGCTTATTACTCGTTTTTTTTTGGAGCCTGACTTTTAGCAGCCATGTTACGGTAATCTTCCTGTATCTTATCTCTCATGCAATACGGTGCCGTATGCCCGCTCACCTTGCATTTATTGCATTTTAACGCGAATATCTTGCAATCGGCTATAGCGTGATTTTTTAATTGACAAAAGTCGCAAATTTTTACCTTACAATTTTTTTCTTCGTGACCCGTAATACCACATTTTCCGCATTTGAATGTTTCCTCTTCCTTTGCTATTTCCTTTTTATTAATGCCCGAACGCGCGATATGGCCCGTTTCCCCACAATTATAGAAATTGGGTTAAATTAGCTTTCTGCTCAACTTTGACCTGCGTTTTCCCTTGCTCGTTGCATCGCCGCGCTATGTGACCCATACGACCGCAGTTGAAACATTTTACGGCGCTTCTCGGATTTCTTTCGTTCGACTACCCCTCGACCTTGTAAAGTTCCCTAAGTGCTGGCTTTTCGTCGCTGTATTTAAACATAGCCTTATTTTTTGAAACGCGTTTTTTCAATATATTGTGCTTCATCTATAGCCTCTTCCAAAGTTTCAATATTTTCCGTTATTAATTTGCCGTAAATCTCCGGTTTTAGCCCCCCGATAAAACATTCTACTGCTTGCCTTTTTATTATCCCTGACATAGTATTATTTTCCCCGAACGATTTTCTTGCCCCTGAATTTAATTTATTCAAATAACCTTTAACCCGGAGCCCCCAGTCGACCGTACTTTCTACATCTTTTTGCCCAAGGGATCCCATTTCTAAACCGACCGAGTAGTAATCATTTTTACTATCAAAAGCTCTTTCTAAGTCCGAAATTATCCCTTCCAAATTTTCATACTTTTTCTCTTCCACCACTCGTCTAGCCACCCCTTTTATTTTTGACGAAACAAACTTAATCATGATCATTTTCTCTGTCGGATTTATTAATTCTAAAAGCGATCTACATTCGTGCGCGAAATCGTTTAACCCGATGCTTGACCCGTCGTATTCCGGCAATTTTATTAACTCTGACATTGATAACGACCTGCCAGTAGACTGCGGCATGGTACCGCCTGCCGCCTCATTATTTATACTCGAATCGACCGAAGATGGGGTATCATTATTAATGTCTTAAAATCTAGCCATGTGCTGATTATTTATCTCACGGGTTGCAGTAGTGCTTGCACTGTTTGTCCTGCTTTTACTTACGCGAGGTCTCTGCATTTTTATAACTTATTTATTATTTTTATTGGAAAAGAAAAAAAAAACTTATCTTACTTCTTAAAAAAAAATCTCCTTCCGTTAGGAAAATCTTTCAAGAGACTTAATTAATAAATAAATCACCTTTATATAGCCCGCACAAATTCCCTTTTTATAGCTCACAATAAAAAGATTATTTAATTTTATTAATATTTTATGTAATGTTTTCAAGTCGTTGGCAAGACAAAATTCTAACTTTTCAATCTCCCAATTTGCTATTAGTTTGTGATTTATGGATTTCCTATATACTCTAGTCGCGTATGCACCCTTATTAGTATTTTTAAGTTTTTCAATTAAGCAAAATACTTTTCCCTGATAAGCTCTTACTCTAACTACTGATTTTATCTCGTCGTTTTTCCATGAATTGAATTTTTCAATAATTTTTTCAATTAAATATAAGTAATCCTTTAAAATTGCCAGAATTATTTGACTTTTAGATTTCCCACTCATTAATAAATTTCTATAAAAGAGTAAAAAGTGCAAAAAAAAAAAAATTAATATACCATAACGCTTCCCGAAAAAACAAATGCTTCGACCCAACTCGTCAGTGCGCTAAACCCCGAATTTGTGTCCTCACTTAAAATCTATATTCGTTCGTACTTTTCGCTTCAATTAATAATATCGTAAGAATAGCAGAGCAATTAAAAAAAAATATATTCCTATCCTTCTCTTTTTTTTTTAATAAAAAATTCTACTTTCATCAACTGGGAAAGAAAAAAGAAATTACTAGTTATTTTAGTGCCCTTAACGGCCACACACGAAAAAAAAATCAATATTCACTCTTTCAATTGCTCTACTTAACAATAATTTAAAATGAAATCCTTAATTTTTTAGTTTACTTAACACTTCTGCTACGCTCGCCTCGCTGTGCTGCTGTTCGCTCTCCTTCCTGATGGTTGTTCTGTTCACCTACGCTCGCCTCACCGTGCTGCTGTTCTCTCTCCTTCCTGCTGGTTGTTCTGGTCACCCCTTCGCTCCTGTCTGCGCGTCGTCGTACTTTAAAATTATAAGCACAGGTGTGCTTTCCCTCGGTGCGCGATTGCTGCGATGCCCACGTTGACACGAGAGTATGTGGTGCCAATCATAAACTCGTGTTTTTCTTTTTTTTTTGAAAAGTGTTTTTTTTTTTTATGTAACTAACGACTTTTCAAAAAAATTTTCGATGAATTTACTGTCTTTTTTTTTTCAAGTTTTGAATCACAATCACTTCGCGAACACCGCTGCCACCACTGTTATGATTGGTTCTCGCGTCTACTGACAACCGACCCGCGTTCATTGTTTCAACTAAAACTAAAATTAACTCTTTTTGTCGTTCATATGATGTTACTCAATATAATTATAAAATTGGAAATCACCATCTGGAAAGAGTTGAAAACATAACTGATTTAGGTGTAATATTTGATTCTAAACTGAGATTTGACGTACACTTAGAAAGTGTATTGTCGAGATCTTATAAAACACTTGGTTTTATAAAAAGATCTACTTCAAAATTTAAAAACCCTGCCACAGTTTTGTATCTTTACAAACTGCTGGTTATGCACATTTTGAATTATTGTTCACAAATATGGACTCCTTATCAAGGAGTTCATATAAGTAAGTTAGAATCAATCCAACATATGCTTTTGAGATATTTAGGTTTTAAAAAGGGAAATCCTATGCATCCGTTTGATCACGAGTATGCTACTGTTGCTATTGACTTTGGTCTAGCATCTATTAAATTTTATCATGATTATCAGAATGTATTGCTGGTTTGGAAGACACTTAATGATGATTCAGATTATATTGAGATTAAAAAAACTCTTTCCAGCTAGATTGATAAATTATCAGATTAGAAAATCCAGACTTTTGGTAGAGAATAACTCTAGATTGAACTACGAATTCTATTCGCCAATTAATAGAATGAGGAGAAATTATAACTCTTTGCCGGATGAAATTGTAAATTCTGTTAATCAGAATGTTTTTAAAGCTAATGTATTTAATAATTTTGTTAGATATAGTTGATAGTCTATTAATTAGTACTTTGAATATGATTTATTGCAAGTTTTTTATTTAAAAAATATATGGAATGTAAAAAAAAAAAAAAATTGCTTAAATAATTATATATAAACATGTATTTATATATTATATTGTAAAGGGCCTTGGCCCGTTGATAAAATTAAATAAATAAATAAAAAACTGGTGTACTTCGCTCGAACGGACTACGATGTGGGAGCAACTTGCGCTCCCCGCTGTGCTGAGTGCCAGCGCACCTGCTGCACGCAAAAACTAGCAAAAACTGCAAAAACAACAGGTAATAAACACTGAACTATTGCCTGACAAGTTTCTGGGATGATTTGAGATATGCAAGGTTGACTTACTCTGAATAATGCAGCCAATGTGCGCTCACTATCACCACTAGCAAGATATCTCAACGTTATTTGCAGTCTTGTCTCTGCAGAAATAGGCTCTCTTGCCACATGTTGTTTTGTAATCAAAGGTTCTACCATGCTCAAAAGAGTTCTGAACAATGCTGGTGTCATCCTGAAGAAATTAAAGTATTCTCTTGGTGAATCTTCTTCCATTACTGGGAACAAATTTTTAGTTGCACCATACAAATGTCTACTTTCTTCACTGTACATTTTAGCTACCCATTTGCGCTTGGGTTCAATTTTTTCCAAAGCCTTCATTTTTTTATAAATAGCCAACAATTTTAACATACTTGAGGATGCATTTTTTTTCCATTTAGGTCTCTTTCTGTTTTTGATAATCTTAATTAATATTAGTTTTTTCAACTTAGTACTTGATAAGATACCCATTACTTGAGTAAAAACAAGTCCATGTATAGATACCAGTAAAAATCACAATATTACACTCTCACAATACCAAAATTTATGTTTACACTTGTTAAAATAAACATTCAAATTATAACTTATATTAATTATTACTATCCGTTGACTTCAGATATAATATTTTTAATAATTAACCAGCAGCTATGTTTACTTGATCCACTATTAAAAGAGAGCAAGCGCCATATTGCGTAAACTTTTTATTCGTGAGCTGATTGGCGGAGAAGGTTTTTTAAAATATTCGAAAAGTGCAATTGAAGGTTAAAATTGTTTTTTTCCTATGCGCGCTTGCAGCGCGCTGAGGGGTCCTAGTTTTTTAAATTTTACAAATGAAGCAGACGACGAAAGGGTTATGTTTACTTCACTCTTCACCACATACATTACACTAAAATACATTAAAAAAAAAAAAAAAAAAGTCAAACGTAAATATTTTTGGTACAAAAGATTTTTTTTGTTGTAATTACAAATGAATTAATGAAAGAAGTGAAATCAAAAAAAATATTACGGACGACTTGAGGCCGAATTACTTATTATTTAAAAATAATTTCTCTTTTAAAAGATGATCATATTATGTTGAATCACCTTCAATATACGTAAAGTTAACAATTTTTCAATTATAGCACATACATGGAAAAATACATGCAAATTGCACACAATTCAAACACTTTTTGAAATTAAAATATGTTGTAATTAAGTTAGAAATCAACTAAATCACAATGTATGGCTATACTTGACCTGTAAAAATTTAATATTCTTTGAACTAAATTATCTCGAAAAAAATCATTGATACCTGTATTTTTTAAATTATATTTTGAATGCTCAGTGTGTTTCTTAACAACATATTTTAATTTCAAAAAGTGTTTGAATTGTGTGCAATTTGCATGTGTTTTCCCATGTATGTGCTATAATTGAAAAATTGTTAACTTTACGTATACTGAAGGTGATTCAACATAATATGATCATCTTTTAGAAGAGAAATTATTTTTAAATAATAAGTAATTCGGCCTCAAGTCGTCCGTGATAAATTTTTTGATTTCACTTCTTTCTTTAATTCATTTTCAAAAAAAGATTATTATATTTAGCGTATAACTTTTTATTTAGAATCCTTTTAAAAAAACCAATCGCCGTAAATATTACTTTTTTTAAAGTATTTTTTAAAGATTTTATTGCGTAAATTCGGTAAATATTTAAATGTATTTCCTTTTTGTCCGCAAGTTCAAAAAACCAAACTCCATAAATATATCATTAATATTGTTGAAATATGTCTTAATAAATTATTTCACGAACTTAACAAATTCCAAATAATTTAACAATAACTAAGATATATTCAATTATTCTGATGTAAAACCACGACATAAACCAGGACCTATAAAAGTCCAAGGGAAATCAATTTTATATGTAAAAAAAAAAATTCAATTTAGTATTTACCTATTTTTTAAATGTTCATTGCATAACTTTATTTTAATGTAAACTTACATTGAAATGTAGCAAATACTCATTTGTAACCTTAAAATGATTAAAAAAAAGATAAAAATTTTCAATGATTGGTTCATGTTAACTTAGATATATCTAGTTCTTCTGTTTAAAATTACTTTTATATAATTTTATCATTATCCAGAACTCATAAAAATCATAGACATAATTTATTGTTATGAACTACTTTTGAATTTGTTTTGCATACATAATATATGGACAAACTAAATCCACTTTAAAAATAATGGAGCAAATGCTCATCCGTACTTTAAAAATCCATGCCAAATAGAATTCAAAATTTTTGGTCCACTGGATACCTAGACCCAAAACTATCTATTTCTATTGTACTTTTTAATTCTTGTAAAAAAAAATTAACCAATTTAAAAATTTAAAATCACTTTGGCCGCATAACTTAAGCTTGCTTACAGAAAACAAAAAAGATAAAAATTTTTAATAATTGATTCATGTTGACTTGGATATATCTAGTTCTTTAGGTTTAAATTTCTTTTATATAAATTTTATCATTAGTCAGAACACATAAAAATCATAGACATAATTTACTGTTATGAAGTACTTTTGAATTCATTTTGCATACATAATTGATGGACAAACTAAATCCACTTTGAAAATAATGAAGCAAATGCTCATCCGTACTTTAAAAATCCATGCCAAATAGAATTCATAATTTCTGGTCCACTGGATACCTAGACCCAAAACTATCTATTTCTTTTGTACTTCTTAATTAACCAATTTTAAAATGTAAAATCACTTTGGCCGCATAACTTAAGCTTGCATACAGACAACAAAAAGGATAAAAATTTTTAATAATTGATTCATGTTGACTTAAATATACTTATCATTAACACCCTGAGTGAATGTAACAGTTACAATCAAAATTAAAATTCATTGTCAGACATCAAGTTTATTTTAGAAAAAAGGTGGGATTACAAAACTTTCAGACATCAAGTTTATTTTTGAAAAAGGGTAGGATTACAAAACTTTAACAGTTCAAGTGTATTGGCTCAGAGCATATTTCTATGATGATTCTATGAAATTAAGCGATAATGCATATGACAATGACATTATGTGCTGCAATTGCACCTTTTGCAATTTGCAAGTTAATTATATTAAAGATTATAAAAAAGTAATTTGCAAGTTCAACCTGACACACACACACACACACGCGCACACACACGCACACACTCACGCACGCACGCACACACACACACACGCGCGCGCGCACGCACGCACGCACGCACGCACACGCACACACCCACACTCATTCAGAAAAAACTTTATTTTTAATATTGCCAATATGCACCTCCAGCCATCAGGTCCCCAACACAACCACAGCACAATTATTATCAACTCACAGGGCACACCACAATAATTGAAAAATCTTTGATGATGATGATCATAGAAAGACTGTAGAGATTATTTATTTCATACTCTTTTATTGAAATTAAACAAATTAATAATTATAAATTCTACCACTTATTTAATATATAATGAAAATAAGGGTCTTCAGTGCTGTTTTTTCTATGACAATCAATTATTTATAAAAAAGTTATTGCTCATAATACATTACAAGCTGCTCTGCTCAGCGGCTCCGCAGTCAGATGTAGTCAGCTCACGAGTCAGCTGTAGGGAGCTGCTAATTGATACAGCGCCACCAGTCGCCTCATGGCTACAGGCTCGGGCCTACATGCCCCCGTCTGCCGCTGTAGGTAAGCAGTAAGAGTGAGACAGCAAAAATAGACACGCCCACCGCATACGTCACGTCCGGTTAAGTCTACAGAGAGCGCAGGCAGAGAGACCGGATGCTCGAAACTGAAATCGAATTCCCCTGACTACCGTGAGCCAAAGGAAATCAGCGTTTCGAAAAATGAAACGTTCATAACTTTTCAATGCGGGCTTTGTTCGAGATAATTTTTATTTTAAATTACTCAGGGGATCATCAGCTACGCGCGGGATGTATAATATAAATGAAATAATCATCCTAAAATAGTTTTTCTTTGAAGCGTCCTAACCTAAAACCAAAAATCAAAGTATATAAAGCCCTGCAGGCTTTCACGGCAGTCGGTTTAAAAAAAACCAAATCGCCGTTAAAGCCCGATTGGGCTTTAGGATATTTACTTAATATATAATTTTTTTTTTTCAAAATCAGAAAGGTCTCAAAATTTAATTTGAATTTTAGCTCGCACGCAAAAGCTTGCGGTTTGACCCTCGGCACGCGCAGCTCATGTAATCGCAGCCTAATGCGCATGCGATAGCTAGAGTTGAATGTTGAATCAACCAATCCAACATCTGATATCGCGATCATACTGCGCATGCGATGAGGCTTCACCTATTTGGGGTCTCTTTTTTAAAAGAGGATTTCTCAAAACTTTTTAGAGAAAAGCATGTTTTTTAAAAACTTTTTTTATTTTTTTTTTTTATTAAACACTGTCTTTTTCAACAAGAATATTGATAAAATACGGCTGACAACGATTTTTCTAAAACAATTAAAATTTTGACTTGAAACTTTGTAGAAAGTTACATTTTCTGTATATCTAGTGTAAGTATCTCTGCATTTTTCATAATACTGTTTACTGTTTAAGGTTTAAGCCAATATTAAAGTTATTTTAGTTCTTCTTTAACACAATGTCCTTAATCTGATTTTGACAGTTCTAATGAAATTTGTTTACAAAAAACTAAACAATATTATGAAAACGCAAAGATACTTGCAGTAGATATAAGGTACCTGTACCTAATATGGCCCCCCTAAGCGAGAATCGACGTTGTGGCCAATCAAATCAATATTTTTTGACGGTTAAGGTCTTATTTTAAAGCTTGATTCAAGAGCTTTAAAATGAGACATTACACGTTTGATTTTGATCAATGAGCTTCAAGTGCCAGAGGATTTACCAAAACACGGTTTTTTAAGACACCTAAAATTTGTGTCCTAATATGGCCCCCCTTGAAGTAATTAATTAATTGCAATTTGTTCCTACTTTTAAAATCAATCAGGATATAAGATTTTAAAAACTTCAAAATTGTTATTATTTTAAAAATGATTTATTTAAAAATTGACCCTTTTTTACAATGTTTTTGAAAGCTTTGCAACCAGTAGAAAAATTTCAACTTTAAATTTTGGTTAAAGTTTTTTTTTTGAGCTAGAATGCTTTTTTAGTTATAAAATGAAAAAAAGCTTGGAAACAATTAAATTTATTTTTCTTAAATAACATTAGGATAGGATTTTCTAAAAAGTAAACATGAAACTAAGGACTCTTAATATCGGTATTTCTGCTAATTCGTGGGGGGCCATATTAGGTACACTGCATAATAAAAAGTTATTTAAGAATAAAACTCGTTAGAAAACGAGTTGAACAAAAACTAAGGTCGCGTTTTAAAGCTGAAACAATAACGAATCGAAGCTACTTATTCAAATTTTGATCAGGTGCGTCTAAATATTTTGGCAGACCACTTAATTACAACGTAAAATAATAACGGAGGTATACGAAACGAGTTTTAGCTATTAGGCGTGCGCAAAAATAATTTTAAAATGTTCTAAACAACTGAAAACTTCATAATTCAGTGTTTTTGACTTCTTCCTACCTTGCAGAGATGCCGCATACCTAGCATATTTAAAATAACTGGGGGGGCCATATTAGGCACAGGGCCATATTAGGCACACTTACCTTATAAAAAATAAAACTTTCTGCAAAATTTCAAATCAAAATGTTCATTATTTCTGGAAAACCATTGTCAGTGGTATTCCAAAAATAATTGAAATTCAAGTTTCAAAATTTGGCAGGATTCATATTATGTTTATCAAGCGCTAAAAACTTTGCTAGAATCATAATTTTTTTTTATTTTTTAGAAAATCCATTTTGAAAAAAAAAAAAAGAATTATACAATTATTTTTATTTTTTAGGAATATCAAACGATTTTTTACTATTAGATTATTTATTTTATTTTTCGATTCAATAAAATTAACATTGAAATTAAATTTAACTATAGTTAATTTAGAGAGTAGATATTACTTATATAGCTTTATTACCTTAACTTTGAATTTGCCAAACCATCTAGTGACAATATATTACTTGTGTTATTAATATTTTTACTTCTTATTCATTGTATTAGGATGTTCTGAAAAATTTGTCGTTTGGTGTCGCTAGTATAAAGTTGACTCGGCTTCAGCAGTTTGGCATGGGTGCAGATGTTTGAGTGTGTTTGCTGGAGTGGAATCTCTCACTGATATACACACTCAAGCGTAAGCTTCCATGCCAAACTGCTGGAGCCGAGTCAAGTTTACACTGGCAACACCAAACGACAAATTTTTCAGATCATCCTAATACACGTCTCATATAAACAATTAATAATAAACAAACAATTGTTGCTAAAAACCCATCATAAGTTAAAAAATCATACACCAATTTTAATCACAGATATCGCTTAAAAATGACTTGAAGTAAACTAAATTATTTAAAAGTACCGATTCATAGTTTTTGATTAATCTTCATTAATTCATTAATCTTTGATTAATCTGAATATTGTTTGTAAGTTAAGGTAGGACCGCACCTACGGCTCTAGTCAAGATGCATTTTCGGTTAAACATTTGACTAGCTTCACGCGTATATAGATATAGAAATGCATTAGCAGCAGAAGCTTTTTTAACCTAAAACACATATTTTTGTTTTTTATTAATACTTAGAGGAACCGAATGTATGACTTAATTAATTCTATGTGATTCTTGTGCATTCTAGTTAAACTGACAAATTTTCTGAAAATCTGATCACATGTAATTATGTAAAAATTGTATAAAAAATGTGCCCTCCCATAAGACTACGGGTTAAATCGACGCGATGTTAATATTCAATTACTCAAAAACGAAAAACTCCCAGGTTCTGAAAATTTAGTGGCATCATTTTTTAATATTTATCTTCGACTTCCTAAAGTTTTAGATTTTTAACACATCTCTTTCTAGTTTGTGCGGTCCTACCTTAATGCTACAGAGCAAATATACACTATGGAAGTAGGATGCGAATGTTATTTGATCGATAATTTACTGAAATGTTATTAGTATTTAAGTTAAACCAGTCCTATGCACAGGTAATTTTATTTACCTCTATATAGGTGCAATGGTGAACATATATATATATATATATATATACTACTATTGTAATTTTATGGTAAATAAATTAAATTAAATTAAATTAAATAGGTAATAGCCATGAAAGTCCAGAATTCTAACCTTTAATTTCTAAAAGCCCCTCATATGTTAAAAAAAATTAAGAGCAAAGTCCCATTCCATGTTTAATTTGATTCTAATTTTTTATCTAAAATCCAACAACCTATCTCAAGTTTAATTTGGTGCTGGTTTTCATCTTAAATCTAATAACCCATTCCAAATAAGCTATCCTAATTTATAGGAGACATACAAAACTTTATTTACAGTGAAAACTCTATAATTTGAACTTCTACAATTTAAAATCCTTTATAATTCAAAGTAACCTTTTGCCTTATGAATGATATTTTAATATATTTATACCTTGACAATTCAAAATCCTCTATAATTCAAAGTTAATGCTTGGACATTTGAGTTTTGAATTACAAAGGTGTCACTAAATAAAAAAGATTTTTTATGAAAAAGGAAATTTTTTCCAATATTTTGTCAAATATTAATGTCGGTGATGATTTTAAAACAATTTTCAGTCATAGTTAATTTTTAATAATATTTAGTTTTTTTAGTTCAAATTCACTTTTTTTCACATATACAAAGTTAGTCCAACTACTTTTAGTGTTGAAAATGTAATTTTGACCAATATTAACCTATATTTTTCAATACTGTATGCTGATGAGTATTTCAGTAATATTTCATAAGTTGAAACAAACTTACAAATTTTTAACAAATTTCAGGCCTTTTGCGTCATCGTAAACAAATTGTAATTGATATTATCAGATTCAATGCAAAACTTAGCTTGAGAAAATTTTATTTAATATGAATTAAATAAAAATGATATTAACACACACATAATTCTTTAAAGATTTATACTTGTAAAATATAAATTGTACTTACCCTTTCATAATAGTTGTCATCAGCTAAAAGGGCTTCTTCTTCTTCATTTCCTAAATCATATTCATCATCTCCCAAATCTTCATCTAATAAGTTATCATCTCTACAAAGTAAATAAGTAAATAAATATATATGTGTGTAAATGAAAATTTTTTTTAAAACTCAAAAAGTATTTAAAATTGTGATTATTATTAATAAAATCTTTTGCTTTTTTTCACAAAAATTTTGTTTAACAGAACATGAACATGCTTCAATATCAAATTATTTGTGGTGTATGTAAATTTGGTAGCAGGGTTCTATGATACAATTTCCTGCTAACCTTTCAGTAATCAATAATGCTTTAAATATAATCTTAATTAGCAAAATTAGTAATGTATAAATAAAGTATTTAATTGATATGAATTTGAAGAATAATAACTACATGCTTCTAATCTTATCATGCAAGTCTGTTGAGTGTGAAAATACTTACTGATCTGACATTGTTTTATTTCATTTACCAAATCGTTATCGTTAACATGAGTTTTGAGAAAGACTAAACCATTTAACATTTTCAAGTACGGTACTTAGCAGCTTACTAACTACTAAGTCAATGACTCAATGCTGTTTAAAGGCCTGCACAGTCAACACATTTTTTATGAGTATCTTGTGATTGAGATTAATCTCGCCGCTCGTGCTAAAGACTAGTCACGATTGGCGATTGGTGAACACAAACCGGTGTGCAGCGACGCAGTGTGAATACAAGATACTCACATCCACTGTATTTCATGTGGAGGCCTTTATGCTCTGTTGACTGTTGAGACCTTTAAAATTTTTTTCGATATGTATGTTTTCGATTTTAACTATCGATTGCGCTCCCTGCTATTAATATTTCATAGTGAATTGTCCCTTAACTAAAATTTTTTAATTTTAACTTTATTTAACATTGTTGAAAAAATGTCAGTTATATTCTTGAAAACTTTTTCGCAAATATCTCCAGGGTTCATATCTGCTGGGAGATCTGCTTTAAAAAATACTCCTCCATTATTACCTAAGTAAGTCAAATCAATTTTAAAATGGTCCTTTTTGTGAATTCTAATTTACAACTTTAAAATATTATGTAACCAAATAATTTTAGAAAATGTGCGCGAAAATAACTTATGATTTGAAAAATTTCAATTTTGATGTGTTAATCCTTTTCAGTTTTATTACTTTTATAATATAATGCTCATGGATATTGGCAATGAATTTAATTCAATGTTTTTTTTTATTAATATGGAAAGAAAAGCAAATGAAAAGACCTGTTCAGCATAAAACTAGTTATTCTTACTATACTTCACCAATTATTGAAGTGTCAGAAAAAGCTGACTATACCAAAGGCATTAGTGCTCAGAGTAAAAGATTGTGTTTTACACTTATAAATTGTCTAAAAGTATTTGATATTGCTGAGAACTCATAAGACTAAAATTATCCCTGCTGACACAAATTTCTTTTTTTTATTTTTTATTTACTTATTTTTCTTACTAATGTTTGGTTTAGCCTAATACTCAGTAATTAGCCTTGATGTAAATAGTTGACTGAAAAATTTGTCTTGCAAATGTTAATTAATTTTGAATTATCACTTGCTTTGTAAAGAAAATTATTTTAAGTCTAAAATAATAGTTCTATTATTTGTTTCTTTAAATTTATCATTTCATGATTTCCATCAATAGGTACTTTGCTTCAACATGGTATCCTGATAAAGAATATATAGAAGAATTCTCTGGACCAACTTGGATCCCGGATGAAACAACACCAAAATGGAAGTTTCCACCATATCTAAAAGAACAGCTTCCACCTCCCAAAACTATTAAAAATATGAAAGTTAACTTTGGTCCGCAGCACCCTGCTGCCCATGGTGTCCTTCGTCTGGTTTTAGAGCTAGATGGTGAAGTTGTTTTGAATGCTGATCCACATATAGGTCTTTTACATCGAGGAACAGAAAAACTTATTGAATACAAAACTTATACTCAAGCATTACCTTATTTTGATCGTTTGGATTATGTTTCAATGATGTGTAATGAGCAGTGTTTTTCTATTGCTATTGAAAAACTCTTAAACATAGATGTTCCACTTCGTGCAAAGTATATTCGCAGTAAGTATTTGCTTCTAAAGGTTTTTATAATAAATAATTCTTGTAACAACCACTATCTTGGTTTTATTTTATTTTATTTAATTATACAGGCATTTGCCCATTATGTATTCATATGAATTAACTATATAGGTATGACTAAAATATATTTTAGTGTTCTTTGGAATGTGTTGAGATCTTGAATAATTCTGTCATTACCATCTAATTTGTTCCAATTTTTTCTGAGCCTGAATGTTGTGGAGTGTAAGATTTCTGTTGTCCTGTGATTATATTCTTCAAGGATTTATTGTCTATCTGTTGAGTATGGTCTGTGCTTGAGTTTGAATATAGAATAATTTTCTTTTAAATAGTTGTGATACATACATTTATGAATAAATATCATGTCTTGGTAGCTATGTAGTGATACAATGAAATATTGTATCTCTTGGCAACATCAGAGTAGTCATGACGAGTAGAATTCATAAAAGTGTTAGTCTTGGAGGATAGAAAGTGTAGGAACTTGTTGAACTTTTCAAGCCTATAGATTTGGTTCTGGTATTGGGGTGACCAGATGATTGATCCAAAAAGTAGATTAGACAGTATGATGGATTTGTAGGGTCTTGTTGGGGTGTTAGGATTTTTGAAGGGTTTGGATGAATATTTTAGGATACCTAGTGTTACGGAAACCATTCAGTGTTTTCAGTGATTATTTTTGAAAAATTTATCTTCTCACTTTTATTATCTTTCCGCTATAAATAGTTAACGTCACGTCGTTATGGTGTTGTTATTTATATAATTTTGAGGGTTAAAGTTTCAATCTTGTTGAAAATATCAAAATTTTATAATAAAAGTAAATAAAACAAAAAGTTTTACAATTTCCACTAATATTTTATTTAGTACATGACAGCTGTTTCGGCAAGAAGGCGAGAAGGCAAGAAGTGCCGAAACAGCTGTCATTTACTAAATAAAATATTAGTGGAAATTGTAAAACTTTTTGTTTTATTTACTTTTATTCTTTAATATGGATTTCCATCAAGTAAAGACCTCATGAATATATTTTTTT
Source organism: Encarsia formosa (assembly GCA_038277355.1). Taxonomy (NCBI): domain Eukaryota; kingdom Metazoa; phylum Arthropoda; class Insecta; order Hymenoptera; family Aphelinidae; genus Encarsia; species Encarsia formosa. The sequence goes on along the minus strand of CM076186.1, from coordinate 69,216,111 downwards.
TAAATTGTAATTTTTACTGTATTTCAATCGATTTTATTTTTGAGAACTGTACAAAGTTGAATAAAATAACTTTGACTGATTCATTTTCCTAAAAATCTAATATTTAATCTGGCTGATCTCTCGAATGCGGAATACCTAGTTTTTTTAGTGAATTAGAAATAGTTTTTCGACACTAGTGCGTAAAAAACGAACTTTGAAATGGTTTTACGCCCTCTGGTCAAAATAGTATATTATTCCTAGAGGGACTAAAGTTTGTAGTGGAGGCCCGCTGTCATTGCAGCCCGAGACGAACTCGAGGGCTGCAAATACTTGGGCCTCCTCAGCAAACTTTAGTCTTGAGGGATATATGCACTTTTTTAAAGTCCGTTGATCACAAAAAAAACTTGATTTCCTCCGATTAAAGCCAAAAGAACGAAATGTACTCCCGAAGCGCCAGCGGCCGACACGCAGCCGGCCGCCATGTTACGGCCCGAGCGCTAGCGAGGGCATGCAGTAGGCCGGGTGCGCGTTGGTCGATGGCGCAGGGAGTACATTTCGTTCTTTTGGCTTGCGTCGGAGGGACACAAGTTATTACTTGTGATCAACGAGGTTAAAAAATGTATTTTAAAACTGGTGCGCGTCTCCACCAGTGCTCTTTGAATAACCTCGTGTTCCGCTTCGCTTCGCCCTCGGTACCTTCTAATCGCACTGGCGATGAAGTCGACCAGTGTCGAAATGTACTATTCTGGATATGATCATCAAAGTTAAAGCGGTTATTATAAATGTTTTAACTTAGAACCTTCTCGTGTAAGGGCACGAGAAAGGGCTTCAGTTTTAAAAGGGGTGCCGGAGGAGAAATGGCTTAATCGGGTGAATGAAAGAGGCACGTGTTCCGATAACGTAGTTATTAATAAAAAAGTGATTTACAATACCACATGCAGGTGGCTAATCGTGAGGCATAAGCGCGAGGAATTCAGTTACCACGTGTTCGCGTGCTCGTCGTTTGGCCGGTTTGAGTAAATTTGGGGACGGTTGCGTTGAAGCCGACAAGTATACGATAAATGCGACGCGTCGGCCACGAGCTCGGCGAAGAGCAACGAACACGGGATTTGAAAAAAGGATTTTAACTTTGGAATCACTATCGCAGATAACGTACCGAATCGCGGTGTGTAGCCAGACTGACTCGATGGCTCGCATGCGAGCGCGAGAACAGTCGGCGGCGACGGAGCGGTGCGCGAACTGCGTGCGCGCTCTGCTGTCAATCGTTTTACGTTACGTGCTCGCGTTGTTTTAATAATTATTCGGTAATTATTTAAACAATAAATGATGCCTACATCTCGAGTTTTGGAGACTCAAGTGAGGAGGGTGTTTTGAATAGTGTAGTTTTCATGAATGTATGAGAATTCAGTATAAAAGATCATGAATTTACATGTATTTATATCTTTATGTAGATTTAGACAGTCAGAAGGGGATTATATAGATTTTAAGATTTTTACATCATCAGCGAAAATTAGAATAATAGAGTGGTGTACGTTGAAAGTAACGTCGTTTATGAGAATAATAAATAACAGAGGGCCTGGATGACTTCCTTGCTGGACGCCTGAGTCGGCGATCAAAAGGTCTGATAATGTGTGGTTTAGGATGCCTAAGATCCTTGTAGTATCTGTCTGAAATGTATGAGGTTACCCAGTCAATTATGGGTTTGTTTATACCTTTTAAAATCCATCGACCACCCTGATACCTCTCCCCTTAGACTTGGCGTAACCTGTATCGCCGACTCGATCATTACCCGGCGCGATCTATACGTTAGGATAGCGGAGGAATAAGGGTAGGGTGAAGTAAAAAAAAGAAAAGACACATCTTCATGACCAATTTTTATTTTTCCTGCCTATACAGGGCGTGGCTTCGCCTTGGCCACTAATCTTTTTTTTTTTTTGGTCTTTCTCTTCTTGCTTAGATATTTTGCGTATGCCCCGTGCTCAGCTTGATCCGGGCAAAGCTTAGGATTATCGATGTTTGAAAGTCCGCATATCCTGCAGGAACACCCATGCTGGGCCCGATATTCTGCTTTGGCCTGCCGTTTGCTGGCCAGGATTATGTCCATGGTAGCTTTGTAGCCAGCGGCTCCGGCTGCCTTCTTGGTGGCCATTTTCGATTCCATGATTCTGGCCCGGTCGTTACATTCCAACTTCTACCTGGCCTGCCTCTCTGCTGCTTTGGCCTCTTCCAAGGCCAATCGAGTACGTTCTAACTTAGCTTCGGCCTGTTGCCTCACTTCTCTGGCCGTTGTCCGCTTGGCCCGGTGATCCTTGAGAAGTTCTGTCTCGGCATGCCGGTCCACGATCCACTGTTCCTACACCTTGGCTTTTGGTCGTGTGCTTACCTTGTTGGAACTCTTCATAACGCCGGAGTGCCTCATGCTCCGCATCGTATTGCAATTTGCGGCGAGCCCCAACCTCGTCTAAAATCTGGAATACCTGTTCCCACGAGGTCAGTTTCGCTGATGGTCACTAATAGTCACTGATGGTTCACTTATTACTTCACATTTTTTTAAACTGATGTTCCACATTGAGATGTTGTTGTTGTGTTGGTCTTTGTCCTGTTGTTGGTGCTGCCGATGTTGTTGTTGTCCTCGTTGTTGTTGATGTTGCGCTTGATGTCGTTCACCTCTGTCTCTGTTGCCTCCTCGTCCTCTTGATCGCCAATTTCCTCGTCCTCGTTTATTATAGTTTTGCTCGTGTTGTCCATGATTTTCTTCGTTGTTTTTTTCTTGGTTGTACCATCAGTCTTTTTTCTTGTGCCTTGGTTTGTTGCACACATAGCATAATGTTTTTTGTTTGAATTTATTAACTTTTGTGTTAAATGAACTAACTTTTTCTTTTTTGTTCTCGCTATTTTTATTAAGGCTGAATTCTTTAATTTTTTTTCTTTAAGAAATTCGATTTTTCTTTTTTCTTGGATTGCTAGATCTATGAACATCCCGATTTGGCTAAATTCACTTGGTAAAACTTTTACCATATACTTCAGCTTTTCTTCTTCACTTAAATGTCCGCCAGCACTATTATAATTATTGCAAATTTTTTTGAAACTTAAAAAGAAATCCTCATTGTTTTTAAAATTTTTTAAATTTAAATCATTTAATTTGTTTAAATATAATATCTGCATTGATGTTGATTTTGAGGCGTAGATTGAATCTAATTTTTCAATCATTTCAAATGCAGTATTTAGGTTTTTTATATATTCAATCTGGCTGTGATTTACTGCATTTGCTATGTTAACTCTTGCTTTTAACTCTTGTTTTTTCCAAGTATTTTCAGTAATTTCTGCTAGTGTTTGTTGATGAATTATTGATTCTAAACATTCTTTATATTCCAATATCAATTTTAATTTATATTTCCAATTTTCATAATTGGATCATGATTGGATTAATTTTTCTTGTTAAAATCTTATTGATTATTTTTTATCTAATCTATTTTCATTGATCGTTTACTATTTATTTTACTTAATTTATTTAACAACGAAATGATTTTATTTTTCGACCATGTGCTTCCGACCATGCGTCTCTGCTACCATGTAGGATTTGTGAGGGATAACAGGGCAGACATGGATTGGAATAAATTACTATTTAATTAATAATAATAAATATAACAGTTTATTGAACTAATACAATTAAATAAGTATGACAATAATGTACTCAATTTATTACGCGGAGAGCAGTGTCTAGGCACGATGCTGACAAACCGGCGTTCTGCTCGAGAGAGATAGAGAGACGCATCGAGCGATGAAGCGACGGCTCGATGCCTGCGATCAATAATCTAGTGTACGCGTGTCATGCCAGATGGCAACGCGTGTACCATTCGTACACTCAGTCGCGTTATTGTACTTCACATTTCAACACAATCAATCAATTGACTGGTATAACAGCCCGCCTTGTAATTCCATTTTGCAGCTTAAATTTAACTGCCCCTGAAAACCACTCTAATCACTGTACTGTCGCATCCTCTGGGTTACAACGAATATGAAAGAACCTTTAAAATGACGTAACTACGTCAAAAAAAACAATGGCCAAAATTCAACTAATTCAAAGTTCCGCGACTCGAACTATCCGCGCCGGAGTCAAAACTCTAATGGCCCAAAAAGCCGAAATAAAACAAGTCTAAATCACACTACAGCGTGATCAATAATCAGTCGAGTGATTCTCTGCGGTGAAAATTCTCAACTACTTGCATACAAAAAGAAATGACTCCAGTACGAATTTTATTTTCGAGTTGCTTATTTCCCAAAACCGAAAAAAACGGAATTTAAAAAAATTCCCAATGAAAAAAAAAAAAAAAAAAAGGCTACTGCTCACTGCAGTACCTAAATTTTCGGCAACTATTCGCCTGTCCAACATTTAAACAAATATGACCTTATTCTACCTGAACGTGAATACCCTCGTAGCTTTTTGGTCAGCTGTAAATAAATGAAAGTACACTAGCCTATGTACTTTCCAATTTTTTTAAATACTTGAAAATAAAATTTCAAGACATGCTTGGGCATTATCATGAACTCAAACTAAAGACCTTTAATTCTCGCGATTCGACTAACCCAATTTATGTCGGTAGTACTAAGGGAAAAACGAACGGAGGAACATGGAAGTTTGAATCAAAACAAACCCTTGCCTTAAGTGAAAACCGCGCCCACTGCCGACATAAATCGGGTTAGTCGAATCGCGAGAATTGAAGGTCTTTAGTTTGAGTTCATGATAATGCCCAAGCATGTCTTAAAATTTTATTTTCAAGTATTTAAAAAAATTGGAAAGTACATAGGCTAGAGTACTTTCATTTATTTACAGCTGACCAAAAAGCTACGAGGGTATTCACGTTCAGGTAGAATGAGGTCATATTTGTTTAAATGTTGGACAGGCGAATAGTTGCCGAAAATTTAGGTACTGCAGTGAGCAGTAGCCACGGAGGAGAAGGAGAGAGGGTGAAAGGCGCTAGGTAGTGTTACTACGCAAGGTAGCTGCACAGCAGCACGAGGCAAGTTGCCTTGAAGATTTAATCAAATTTATACTTTCTCTCACTTGCGCTACCGGATAGGCAGAGTAGGGACAATACCAATATAGAAAGAGTTAATTTGGTTACCTCGAATATTTTTTTTGTGTGTAAAAAAACAAGTGTAAAAAGCATCATTTTTTTTACTTGTTTTTTTTTGTTTTTTTTTTTTTCATTGGGAATTTTTTTAAATTCCGTTTTTTTCGGTTTTGGGAAATAAGCAACTCGAAAATAAAATTCGTACTGGAGTAATTTCTTTTTGTATGCAAGTAGTTGAGAATTTTCACCGCAGAGAATCACTCGACTGGTTATTGATCACGCTGTAGTGTGATTTAGACTTGTTTTATTTCGGCTTTTAGGGCCATTAAGGCCTAATTTCATGGGAGCGCAAGCGTTAGCGCAAGGGGGAGCGTTACCGAAAAATCCCCAGAAATTTTAACGCTCGTAACTAGACGGAATAAAGCTAAATTATTTTAGCTTTATCGACAAGCGTTAACAGTTTCAAAAGTAATCAGTGCAATTAGCAGCAATTACCCGATAGTGCATAAATACAGTGAAGTTATAGCTTTTATCAAATGGAATCTGAAAATAGTGTAAGTAAAATAACCATTGTTTTTCTCTTTAAATAAATTATTAATATTGATGAGCTTCTCTTAAAGTGTGAATAAGGTTATGTCATTTTGAGAATTATTTTAATCAATATGATTTTTCTTTCAAATAATCAGTATACTTGTTTTTATACAATTTGTATGAAAATTAGATAATTATACAATTCAATGTCCCTGCTGCTAATAAACATGTGTTATTTTTGAGTGGTACACATGTTGTTTTTGTTAATGGTTTACATGAGAAAAAACTTTTTTATATTAGTTAGGCGAATACATTTAATATTTAAATCATTTCGTTAACAGTTTGTAATATAATAATCTTAAAGTATGATATCAAATAAATAAATTGACTTTGTGTAATTATGTGTGAAACTCATCGGGTCATTAATTCATAAGATTGTATAATTACAAGTGTAATTACATGTGTGATGACATGTGCAATCACATGTATACCACTTGAATTGAACGCATTCAAGTAACTGATTAAAAAAAGTTTTAACATGTGTAACCATTAACCCATTAAGTCCCAGGAATTTGAAATTTTTTTTCTGCGTTTGAGTTGGAAAATCTTGAAGTAGTGGTCAAAATTATACGACACCCCCTGATTCTGTTTCTTTTTAATTAAAAATTTTAACTTTGACAAGTTCGACCGCGCACGTCGAAACCATTAAATTATATTTGTTCAAAGGTTTTTTTTACTAATATTACCTAAATACTTCGAGGAACAATATTTACTTCGCCTTAAAATTGTTTTCTTCTCACTTTTTACTTCAATTTAATTTAAAAAGTTGTTTTTCGAAAAAAAGCAAATTTTAGTCTTCTTCATAGTTTACATGTGTTCGGAAAAATTATTATGAAAATTTAACTATACAGTTTTTATTTTTCCGTATTATACGCATAATTAAGTATAACGAGAAAAATTTTTAAGATCTTAAATCAAAAATTGTTCAAACCACAGGCAAATAATGAGAATTTTTATGTACAACAAATTTAGCTATTTTTGGTTTTTTTTTAGTTATTCTGTTGTAAAATGAGTTTATTTCTTCAAAATATTAGGTAAATAAAAATCACATGGAAACGCATATTTTATGTCATTTTAACAAATTTATTAAGAAACTTACAAAATAAAATAAAAATATTATATTTTTTAACTTATTTACAACATTGATACTTTTTTTAAAACCTTTTCTTTTAATAGTAAATTTAAATTAATTTCTCATATTATGTAATATGACTATTCATTTATACTCATTCATTTTATTGAATAAAAAGCGAACATCAACTGGATTTTCTGCATTGTTTACATCAGTCAAATGTAAAGCAATTCGGAATTCAAAAAAATGCGATCACAGCGCTACCTATTTGTAAGTAATGAGTATTAAATCTTTATCGATGTTAATTATTTGAGTAAACTGTTTTTTACAATAGTATGCATTTGCATAAGCAATTATGGGTAGAAAATCAGTACCAGAATCTGTCAACTGGCAAATAATTGGCTTATTTAAAGCAAAAAAAAATTTATCACAAATATCAAGAATATTAAACGTAACTAGATGTTGTGTTAGAAATACAATTTCTGCGTTTCAAAACAGAAATACGGTGAAAACTAAAAGTAGAGCTGGTAGACCGCGAGTAACAAGCACTCGGACAGATAGAATAATTATTCAGAATGCAAAAAAAGACCGTTCAGTGACTGCGAACAGAATAAAAATTCAACTTAATCAAGAATTAAAAGTACAAATTTCTCGAGAAACGGTTAACAGGCAAAAATCGGAAAGCTCGGTTTGACTGGTGCAAAAGTAAACTTTCATGGGTTGTTGAAAAGTGGAATTTGGTACTTTTCAGTGATGAATCTTCTTTCCAACTCTTCTCTAATTGACCACAACGAGTGAGACGCACGAATAGTGAAAAATACAACAGCGATTGTCTTGCCGCAAAAGTGCAGAAAGGCGGAGGTTCTGTAATGGTTTGGGGATGCTTATCAGGAAAAGAAACAGGAGAACTGCATTTTGTAGAAGGTACAGTAAATAGCGACAAATACATTAGTATCATGGAGAATTATATGCTTCCTTCGAAAAAAAAGTATTTGGAAGACGTAAAATTTGGTATTATCAGCAAGATAACGCTCCATGTCACGCATCCAAAAAAACTTCAAAATGGATGAGTGAAAATCAGATTCCTATTTTGAGTTGGCCTGCTCGATCCCTATACCTAAACATCATAGAAAATGCTTGAGACCAAATCGAGAGAATGATTAAAGACAAACATGTGCGCAATTTAAATGAGTTAAAAAAAGAAATAGCTCTTGCTTGGCAAAATTTAAGTAAAACTTATTGTATGAAACTTGCAGAATCTATTGTAAAAAGAATAAAAGCCTGCTATGAAGCTAAAGGAGGGGCCACTAAATACTAAATAAATGTTGTTATGTTGTTTCGTATTTGTATACACGTAATTATCAAATTATTGAACTGTTAAATAAATACTTCTAATTATTTAATGATAATTATAACAAAAAAAATGTTATTTTGATTTACTGAATTTTAAAAGACACGTTTTGATTTCAAAAAGGTATCAATGTTGTAAATAAGTTAAAAAATATAATATTTTTATTTTATTTTGTAAGTTTCTTAATGAATTTGTTAAAATGACATAAAATTTGCGTTTCCATGTGATTTTTACCTAATATTTTGAAGAAATAAACTCATTTTACAACAGAATAACTAAAAAAAAACCAAAAATAGCTAAATTTGCTGTGCATAAAAATTCTCATTATTTGCCTGTGGTCTGAACAATTTTTGATTTAAGATCTTAAAAATTTTTTCTCGTTATACTTACACGCAAAGAACTCGGCTGAAAGAAGCGGCCGGTAAGGCATACCGAGAAAAAAGTCAGGTGAAGTTACGCCCGAAAAATCGGCGGAAGGTTTCTGATTTTTTTCAAAGCCTATATAGGTATATGCCGCGGCCGAGTGCTGCCAGCTGGGCTGTAGCGCTGGAGCTTGATGCAGGCAGATCCATCCGCTTTTTCAAAAACGCTGTCAATTTTTATTTGTTTGAACAATTTCTTTCAATCTTTTCAGAAATGTTCTTTAGGACCTAATGGAAAACTTCTTCGCTGGAAGTTTTTTCTAATATGAACTTTTATGCTTACTTTTTTAATCTAAAGTTTTTCGTTATAAACTGCTTACTTTTATTTTTAAATGTTAATTACTCGGTTCTGAAAATTTTTAAAAATATTTGAACAACTCCGTTGGCAGCGGTAAGGGTTCAAGAATATAAAGCTAAAATTTCGTCAAAAAATATTAAGTGGTTTTAGAGTTATCGCGATTTGAACTTAAAATGCGTAAATCGAGAAAAATTCAAGTTTTGGCTCAACACGCGATAACTCGAAAACCACTTAATATTTTTTGACGAGATTTTAGCTTTTTATTCTTGAACCCTTACCGCTGCCAACGAAATTGTTTAAATATTTTTAAAAATTTTCAGAACCGAGTAATTAACATTTAAAAATAAAAGTAAGCAGTTTATAACCAAAAACTTTAGATTAAAAAAGTAAGCATAAAAGTTCATATTTGAAAAAACGTATAATTTTGATGATTACTGTAAAGAAAACGCTAGAAAACCTATATGAAAATACCATACCCCCCTATTTTCAAGTATGCCCTACATGATGAGATAGTTTAAAAGACTCAAAAATTTGATTTTCAATTGTTTATTTACAAATAAAAACAAAAAATCAAGATTTTTTCTGCAATTTTTTTTTTAATCAAGAAAAACAGTGAGGAAAATTTTTTTTTCACACCTAAAATTATGATGAACGGTGAACATTTTGTTTGAAGTTTTCAAAACTTTTTGAAGTCTTGATCTGCGATTTTTTTAAACAAAATGGCAGCCCAAAAACTACGTCATCAATAACTGCACAGAAGCTTAAGGCGAAATCAACAACGAAAAATGAGTCTCGTCTAAAACTACTTATCGCCGAGCCATAAAAAGTCCTTAATAAATACATTGTTTACACTTTTATCATAAAAATAGCGAAATTCCAAGTATTAGGCCCATTACCATGGAGGCCCAAAAGTAAAAATAGAGTAATTGAAAAAAAAAAAAATACCACTATTTTTTAGGCAAAATTTAAAGAATAAATAATACTTTCAGTTTTTTCAATTGGATGCACCGTTTTTGCATAAAAATTCATTAAATTTAGGTCAACTGTGATAGAACTATTGCGATTCATTTCTCCGTACCTGTAGCGAAGTTATCAAATATTTAGGGTGGAAAATAGTACAAGTAAGATTTTTTTGATGATTGATGAGCTTATTTTTATTAAAAAAAAATTGCGATCCAATAGTTGCAATATTGTTAGAATTTTCACGAGAAAGCGTTTGGTAAAAAAAAAAAGACTATATTCGTGTTCAAAGATCCCAAAACTCTACGTTGATATCATTGTGCAACATAAATAATTGTTGAGTTTTTTTCTAATACGAGAAAATGAATTGCAGTATTTTTATTATAATAGGCCCAACTTCAATGAATTTTTATTTGAAACCGATGCTTTCAATTGAAAAAACTAGAAGTATAATTTATGCTTAAAATTTTGCGCAAATTTATTAGGTATTTTTTATTTTTTCAATAACTCCATTTTTGTTTTTGGGTCCCCATGGCATTGGGTCTAATATTTCTAGTATCGCAGCTGATCTCAAATTCATGATAAACGACACAAAAAAATCCTACTTGCACTATTTTCCATCCTAAATATTTGATAACTTCGCTACAGGTACGGAGAAATGAATCACAATAGTTCTATCACAGTTGAACTAAATTTAATGAATTTTTATGCAAAAACGGTGCATCCAATTGAAAAAACTGAAAGTATTATTTATTCTTTAAATTTTGCCTAAAAAATAGTGGTATTTTTTTTTTTTTTCAATTACTCTATTTTTACTTTTGGGCCTCCATGGTAATGGGCCTAATACTTGGAATTTCGCTATTTTTTGATAAAAATGTAAACAATGTATTTATTAAGGACTTTTTATGGCTCGGCGATAAGTAGTTTTAGGCGAGACACATTTTTCGTTGTTGATTTCGCCTTACGCTTCTGTGCAATTTTTTATGACATAGTTTTTGGGCTGCCATTTTGTTTAAAAAAATCGCTGATCAAAAATTCAAAAAGTTTTGAAAACTTCAAACAAAATTTTCACTGTTCATCATAATTTCAGGTGCGAAAAAAAAATTTTCCTCACTGTTTTTCTTGATTTAAAAAAAAAATGCAGAAAAAATCTTGATTTTTTGTTTTTATTTGTAAATAAACAATTGAAAATCAAATTTTTGAGTCTTTTAAACTATCTCATCGTGTAGGGCATACTTGAAAATAGGGGGGTATGGTATTTTTATATAGGTTTTCTAGCGTTTTCTTTAAGATTTTCCAGCTCAAACGCAGAAAAAAAATTTCAAATTCCTGGGACTTAATGGGTTAACCAGTGACACACATGTAAATACATATCTGATTACATGTGTACCACTCAAGAATTACACATGTTTATTAGCAGCAGAGTGTTATATTCGATATTATTATTGTTTCATATAACAAAGTTATAATTAATTTTTGTGCTCTTTTACAGTGTAATTTTAATTATATTAGAAAATAATAATAGTTATAATAGCAAGTAATGTAAATTTCAGGAAACTGCACAGTTCCAGTGTGGTATTTGTAAAAAATTCGTCCAGGTCATCAACAATCAGGTCGACCATGAATGTTTCCAAAAATTTGGTGATCCTTTCTAGGATCCAGACAATAATTTGTTATATCCGCTGCAAAGTATGGAATTATTTGGTTATTATATAAAAGTGCAGATTGTTTTCAAAGAAAAGTACTAAAAAGAATTTTTATTTCAGGTGATGGAACAGTCCTTCGAAAAGCACCTGTATCACAGGTTTCATCAGCAACAAGAATCCAGAATAGAGAGAATACTTGCCCAAATTCAGGTAAAAAAAAAAAAAAAATTAGACAAAAAAGAACTAATTTTTTTTGAAGCTTACTATTACCTCTACTTCTAAAATACAGCTGGACATCTAGCTGGATTTTTCCGTCCCTTTTTTCCAGCTGGATTTCCTGCTGGAAATTATCATGAATATTTTTTTATTTATAAATTTCCTGCTGTTTTTCAGCTGGATTTCTAGCTGGATTTCCTACTGGATTTCCAGCTGGATTTCCTGCTAGATTTATCATGAATATTTTTCATATATAAATTTCCTGCTAGATTTCCTGCTGGTTGTTCAGCTGGATTTCCAGCTGAATTTCCTGCTGGAATTTTTCATGAATATTTTTTATATATAAATTTCCTGCTAGATTTCCTGCTGGTTTTTTAAATTTAATAAATTATATATATTTATTTTATGAATTTCCTGCTGATTTTCCAACTGAATTTCCTGCTGGAATTTATCACGAATAATTTTTTAAGTATAATATTCTTGCTGAAATTTAGATAAAAAAAGGAATCAAAATTTCAATTGATATAGAAAAATTGTTCATGAAAAATTCCAGCTAGATTATTGGAGTAGGGATTATAAAATTTATTTTTCTATAATTTACAGGCTCATCTAAAACCGGTGGCAGGAGAAGGAAGTGTCCGCTTACAGACGATCAAGTGGAACTTCTTATAGGAGAAGTTGAAAAAAGGAAGCCACTATGGGATTTTAAAATAGCTCCTAGTTTGCGAGAGAAGAATTTGGTTGAAAAACTTTGGGGTGAGGTAGCAGAAAGTGAAGGTTTGAGAGGTAAATCCTGATAAAAATTTTAATTTTAATAATATTGTTTTACATTATTTTTAATACATTTTTTTTTTAATTTCCCAGGTTGCTTAACTGTTTAGCAAGTGAAAGATAAACTTAAGAGTCTTAAAGACCAATTCCGCAGAATTGTTAATGCAGAAAGTCAAGCAAGGGGATCTGCTCGATCAAGTAGTATTCAAAATTGGAAATATTATGAAATAATTCAGTTCACTAGAAGTGTTTTAATGACCAATCCGTAAGGCTAATTATGAAACATTTTTTCCAATGAGCACATTATTTTATGATAGTTACAAGATCTCATTATTATGTTTCAGGACTGGTGGATCTTTCTCCGATAAGTCCAGCGAAGAAGAGACTCAGAATTGCTCAGCAAACCAGGATGTGCCAGAGTATAGTAAGTTTACTCTATGTAATACAATAAATAATAATAAAGTTATAATAAAATAATAATAATAAAATAATATTTATAATCATGGAAGCGTTGCTAAATTATTAATAACCTGTATTTGCCATTAAATGCTTACAAAAAGAAGGCGTTGCTTAAACTTTTTATTATTAGTATTATTATGATATCATTATATATAACGAAATAAAGCTTTATTTTTATTTTTATCATTGTTATAAAAATATATTTGTTATATTCTGATATACAGTTTTCATTCAATTATATTAATTTTAAAAGTGCGCAGATTTTATTTTATTCTGCTTTTTACTCTTAGGTTGGCAACATGTAATCTCTTTATTCAGTCCGTGAATGAGCGCCGATGGGTGAACCTCGCTCTTCACTTAGAACTATGAAATTATTCTTAAATAAGTAAAACTTGTACTAGTAATAATAAATAGAATTTGTCACTTATTTTATTACACTAAACTATGTATGATTCACTTATCACCCGACCCAGATACAACAATTGGTGTCAGAACAAGGAATTCTTACTCACGCAAGTGTTATTCAGAATGGCTCCCCGTTTATAAACTGAGGAAGAAAGTGCTTGAAGAAAGAAAGTTTTGTATTCGGCTATTCATAAGTTCGAACTAATTCAATTTAATGGCGCTCTCAGAGGACATGAGAGAACTCGCGACAGCCATCGCAAATGCTATCAAAAATGCAATGCCTACAAATTCATCGCAGAACGATGTCGTGCAACCCAAGCCACCGCCATTTTCGTTCTCGGCTTATCGGTGCGCGGAAGGCACTACAGTCGCTGATTACTTCACACGTTTCGAATGGGCATTGAATTTGAGTAAAATTCCGAATGACTAGCATGCTGATTATCTTCGAGTACACATGGGTACAGAACTCAACGATACTTTGAAATTTTTGATAGCTCCGAAAAAACCGGAGGATTGTATATTGCAGGAAATACAAGACGTACTTGTGGGGCATTTTGATGCTGCAAAAAATAAATATTCCGAAAGTGTAAAGTTCCGTCATATCACTCAGAAAAGCGATAAACCCGTCGCTAATTTTTCTTTGCGATTAAGGCAACAAGCAGCCTATTGTGAGTATGGTGAATTTTTGGATCGAATATTAATTGAACAGCTGCTTCATGGCCTGTTCAATCGAAGTATGTGTGATGAAATCATCGCTAAGAAGCCAGCTACAATCAAAGATGCTAATGATATCGCACACGCTCTGGAGTCAACACGGCAAACAACCGAAGAGGTCAAAGCGCCGGTAGTAGAAACAACGCACACGCTCTTATCGTCTCGGCAGCAATACAAGCAAAGTAAGAGTCCAATGCATGGTAAGACGAAACCGCACATGCATACACATCCAAATACTGGCGGCCATCTTATAAACAGAACGACCTATTAACAGAATGACTGATTGGCCGAATTGTAACTAAATAGAATTATTATTACAGAACGTATATTGAAAAGAAAGCTTTAAATTTATTTTTAAAAAAGCATAATTGATATTTAGTAGAAAGTGAAAATAACAGAAAAATAATTAACTTAAATTTATTAAAGAAAAAATTTCTTAGCATAACTAATAAACTTAAAAATAAAACTTTTATGGAGAAATTGTTGTTAAAAGAATAATTGTATAAAATAAATGCGAAAAGTGCAAAATTTCTTTTAAAGAATGTTATAATCAGAAAGTCTTGTTTGCCGAAAATTTTTAGCAGAATAGCTAGTTAAAAGAAATAAATATACAGAAAAAATAATAACATAATTAAAATAATTAACGAATTTAGCAAGCAGGCCTCCTCCGACAATGTAATATTGATAATCATAACGAATAATTATGTGGAATTTTCTAAACATTGCAGCAATTTGTTACGCGCCACGGGATTATCCCGTGGCAACGTGGGATCTGACCGTGCGCGGCGCCCGCGTCTGTCCCGTGGCGCGTAGCACGGGTTGAACCCTTCGGGCTCAGGCTTCAATTTGGGTTTGCTGAGGACTAGCTAATTTTTGACTCCCTCTAATGTGTAAAATACTATTTCATCATGAGGCAAGGAAACTACAAACTCCCGCTCCCGACCAGGAAGTAAAATTCGTACTTCTGCGCCGTGTGTAAAAAAAGTTTTTTTTCTATATCTTACAACACTTTGCTAATCCAGCTGTACCTTTGAATCAATTTTTAAAAATGAATAACCAGTTGTATAGGAGAGACAGGGTCAGCTCGGCATATTTTTTTAAATTAGTCAAAAATAACGTAAAAAAATAGTTTGATTTAACAGTAATTATATCTTACAACTATAGCATTTTTAGATAGTAAATTATCAATTTAAATGATATAATCGTTTATTAAATACATACAATTTATTACAACACTTTCTCGTGCCACTTGTCCTAGATCCGAGGCAGGTTAGCAATCGGTACATAAAAATTATATATTTTTAAATTGTTAAGTAAAACCTTAGAAAAAAACATTTGAATAAAACTTCTTATTCCAAGTATAAGCAATACTTTAAAATCATTCACAAGATGTTCGTTCAACTTAAATAAAATATTCAATTTTAATACAACTTTTTAATTAATAAAACAAAGATATTCTTTAAAAAAACCTTTCATGTGTAAACATAGAATGTTATTTATATCAATTGTTATGAATATTAAAAAAAACGAAATATGGAAAAAAATTATAAATATATATTAATACTTGAATATTAAAAAACAGCACTAGAAATGTACTTGGCATTAGTAGATAAAGTTTAAGCAGTTCATGCAAGATGCGATTCCCTGGTGATCACATGTTATCTGATAAAGATAATTTGACAACTTGACCATCATAAAAAAATTTTTGAGATACCTTTTGTACTGCATTAATTCGACCTCTTAATAAAACTTCAGATTTCTTGGTTGCATATTATATAAATGCTAGGTGTCTCACATTAACAATAACTAGTATTTTTGAAGCTAAACTTTTTCAAAATAATGCACGTTCTTTATAGCTACAAAAATTTTTTTAATTTAAGGTTGTTCATGATACAAACAAGTGAAAATCATGAGACTGGCATTGAAAAGAATCCTACATTAAAAAGTTTAGTGAAATTAGCAAAGTATTAAAAAAACTTATATTATACTGTGAGGACTTGTTTAGTACAATTGTATCAAATATTTTAATTAAGATTATAAAGTTTGTGATACTAAGGATCAAACTACTTTTATCAGTGTCGATCTAATAATCTAAAGTTTTTTGTACTATAGTGTTGAAACTAAACAACTTATATTGACAATATATGCTTTTTGGAAGCCCCCAAAAACGTGTTTGGGAGCTTCTAATGATTGTAAGAATATAAGTTCATCATATATGACTGATTACTTTACGAAGACTAAACGGACTGCAAGGAGTTTTTTTGGTAATTTTTTGGTATGATACCGTTTTTTTAAAGATTGCCCTGAAAACATCAGGGATATTTTCCGGCTTACAAAAAAATGTTCTCGTACAATTTCAATTTTCGATTACAATAAGCAAGCTACAAACTTTCTTAAAATGAAGGTTTACTTCAGCTATGGTACAATTATAAGATGCTGATTTTTGGTCGGTCGGCTTGACAGAGAAACAACATTACGCATTCGAGTTAGTCTTCTTCCAAGTTGGACTTTTTGTAGATTGATATTTTGGTTGATCCTGAAAATAAAATAAAAAAACGTATCAGGTGTTACAAAAAATGTATTTTTTTTCTATTTTATGCGTTAAAATAAAAACTTTCTAAAAATAAAATTTACTGAATTTTCATAATAAATAATTTCAAATGGAAATAAAATTTTTTTTGTACATTGGACTTGGTGAAATTATAACGACGCGAAAACTGAAGCCAAAGTAAACCTTATATAAATAAGTATAAAAAATTTAGAAGAAATGAAGCTTGATTGATAATTATTAATTAGTACTTAAACAAGACTAGGCATGTTCAGACTGTAAATAATAACTAATTAATATAAGTAATGAATACTTAATGTGGAATTAACCTTGCGAACTGTATAAAATTTTTTCAAAGTGTTGAAGGAGTTTAAAAAAAAAAACTTATAGTAATTGTATCTTAATTCCTCATACTTTTCGAACAAAAAATATAATGAATTTTGTACTTTTCACATATCCTTCATTGGTATTCAGTCAAGATCAACTGCAACTCTTTACGCGACAGGGGGTGTCAATCCGTAACAATTTCTCAACTTTACTAGATATATTTTTCTTTTTGTCCACCAATTATAACGTTAGACAGCTTAAAAAACTCTAGAATAAAATCCCCTACAAACTCTTGCGGGGAGGGGCAATCACTCCAGAACCTTAAAAACTTAACTCATTTTCAAGTCACGATACCACGAGAGCGAAAAAATTCTAAGCTCTTTCAATGCACATATTACTTTCTCCAAGAACAACATTTTTTACAGTATTAATAATTCACTCAATAAACATAGAGACTTAATTTTTGCCTAAAAAAGTATTTCCTGACAATAAGTTCGACCAGTTATTAATTATTCGATATCAGCTAGCAAGATATTTAAAAAACTAATTCAATGTAAATAAATCTTTAGAATGCTCATCAAAACTTCATGGTTCGTACCGTACATTGTAAATCTGTAAATTTTCTTTTTAATTATCTGTTTTACTTATGCCGATGTTAGGCAATTTAAAAAACACTAGAATAAAATCCCCTACAAACTCTTGCGAGGAGGGGCAATCACTCCAGAATCTTGAAAACTGAACTCTTTTGTATGGCTCGATACGACGAGAGCAAAAAAATGTGAAGTTTTTCTTATTACTCACATTATTTTTCAAAAACTAAAGTTATCATAGTATTTTTTATAATATTCGATAGGTTGCAAAGCTTTAATTATTATTTCTGTCCCGACTGACGTTATAAAAGTATTTTATGACAAAAAATTTGATCACTACTAATTATTTTTGAATAAATCTCGCAAGTTTGTAAAATTAAAAAATAAATCTATTGAATGCTTAAAGTAAATTCAAGAACCTCTTCATAACTGGTAAGTAAGTATTGTTAATTTATTTTACTTAATTCCTTTTTTTATTTGTCCACTTATATTAAATTAAATAACTTGAGAACAACTCTGAAATGAAATCCCCTGCAAACTCTTGCGAGGAGGGGCAATCAAGATCAGAACCTTTCGGTTGAATTTTTTCGACATGTTTATTTTTTATACTGATCCCGATGAACGGCAGTTTAAAAAACTCTAGAATAAAATCCCCTACAAACTCTTGCGAGGAGGGGCAATCACTCCAGAATCTTGAAAACTGAACTCTTTTGTATGGCTCGATACTACGAGAGCAAAAAAATGTGAAGTTTTTCTTATTACCCACATTATTTTTCAAAAACTAAAGTTATAGTATTTTTTATAATATTCGATAGGTTGCAAAGCTTTAATTATTATTTCTGTCCCGACTGACGTTATAAAAGTATTTTATGACAAAAAATTTGATCACTACTAATTATTTTTGAATAAATCTCGCAAGTTTGTAAAATTAAAAAATAAATCTATTGAATGCTTAAAGTAAATTCAAGAACCTCTTCATAACTGGTAAGTAAGCATTGTTAATTTGTTTTACTCAATTCCTTTTTTATTTGTCCACTTATATTAAATTAAATAACTTGAGAACAACTCTGAAATGAAATCCCCTGCAAACTCTTGCGAGGAGGGGCAATCAAGATCAGAACTTTTCGGTTGAATTTTTTCGACATGTTTATTTTTTATACTGATCCCGATGAACGGCAGTTTAAAAAACTCTAGAATAAAATCCCCTACAAACTCTTGCGAGGAGGGGCAATCACTCCAGAATCTTGAAAACTGAACTCTTTTGTATGGCTCGATACTACGAGAGCAAAAAAATGTGAAGTTTTTCTTATTACCCACATTATTTTTCAAAAACTAAAGTTATAGTATTTTTTATAATATTCGATAGGTTGCAAAGCTTTAATTATTATTTCTGTCCCTACTGACGTTATAAACGTATTTTATGACAAAAAATTTGATCACTACTAATTATTTTTGAATAAATCTCGCAAGTTTGTAAAATTAAAAAATAAATCTATTGAATGCTTAAAGTAAATTCAAGAACCTCTTCATAACTGGTAAGTAAGTATTGTTAATTTATTTACTTAATTCATTTTTTTATTTGTCCACTTATTACTATCCACGAGTTAATAGTAACTGGTTTTTATAAAAGTGAAAAATATTTTACCATTAATAATAAAGTATTAGATTGATATTTATGATAATTATCATTATCACACGACTTTACACTACTCAAATACTGAAGTAGGTTCAATAAATTTTCTTAATTTAGAAACGCATTTTTCAAATGTTGTTAAAGGAATTATTATTATTATTTATCTAGGCGTACTCAAACCTCTAAGGTTTACATGGCCATTAAAGGAATTATTGATAAACGTTCTCAAGCCTGAATAAAAAAAATGTTTACAATGAATGGGACTATTAAATAAACTTTTGATAACAGTAAAGAATTGAATTGTTTTGCTGTTTTGTTTAAATCTTACGGATTAATAACCTATAGTCATGAAATTTATTGTCCATTCAGAGAGTTCCGTACCGACGGAAAAAAACGTTCCCCCACTCTCGATTTATAACTTCTCTGATTGGAGGACGCTACAGTTTTTTCGTTGGGCCCTTGCGATAACGCGTCTTTTTCACTGAACGCCTAAGACATCTCTTCTTATCCGCGGCGAGCTCTAGGCGGTGGCAGTCGGCAAACGTGGCTCTGCTGTTTCGCGAGCGGCGTATGCGTCCGCACCTTAGTATAGTTGAATCGTGAGGAGAGAATAACTATCATGGCTGTTGAAAGAAGGCCCAGGCAAGACTTGCCAATCGAATGGAAAGTACACGAAGGCAGAAAGTACGTTATGAGCAATAATTTGCATCCGTACCACGTGTAAGTACTTATAATCATTATGCAATTTACTTTTTTTTTTTAACAATTCTTACAGTATTTTGTTTTTGCAGGTACTTAAAGTGCAGCGACAAGTTTTGTTTAGGTACAGCTAAGTGCAATCGTGAAACGGAAGTTTTTGTCGCTCTTCGTCCACATAACTCCTTCTGTCGCCCGAGTGAAGATACATTGATCATTGTACAATTCAGAAGGGCACTGAAAGAATCCCTTGAAAACAACTAGTGAGCTTTGCGTGACTGTTACGACACATTTGCGACGTTGTAAGTATCAATCAACTTATATATATTAATAAATCAAATTTTTGAACGAACGCAATATTATGCAATTCGTTTAAAATCATTGCCTCTCGAGAAATGCATTTATATCTGTACCGAGCATAAATCGCGGGCGATCCTTTTTTTGTTAAAAACAACCAAGTTATTTTGAAAAATATGCAAATTATCAAACAAAGACATGAATGATTAAATAAAATCGGTCAATGAAGTAAAAATTGTTTCTCTGTAATTTTTAAATTTTGTCTCAATGCTTGTAATTTTTTTTTAAGTTTGCAAGACGTTTTACTTACAAATACCACGTCAGAAAAATTATTGATTTTATTCTCGTACACTAGAAAAAAAGCATGTCTATTTAGAGATTTTTTGTTCGGCAGTTCCTAGAAAAATACCTCGTGCAATTCTGGCTCTCCTCTACGTACTAGTACGGAAGGGAGAAAAATGACGAGCGTGCGCGTGAGAGAGAGAGAGAGAGAGAGAGATTTGATTTTGACTTTGATGAGTTTAAACATGAATGATTAAATAAAATCGGTCAATGTAGTAAAAATTGTTTCTCTGTAATTTTAAATTTTTTCTCAATGCTTGTAATTTTTTTTTTTTTTTTTTGCAACACGTTTTATTACAAATACCAAGACAGAAAAATCAATGATTTTCTGTCTTGGTGAGATTAATTGTTCGGCAGTTCCTAAAAAAATACCGCGTGCAAGTCTGGCTCTCCTAGTACGGAAGGGAGAAAAATGACGAGCGTACGCGTTATTTTCCATAAATTTAAAACGATTTTTCTGCTTCACCAATGAAAAAAATATTTACAGATGCTAAGTAGCAGACGGTTGTTCTGCTCAGTTCTGCTCACTGGCCAGCTGCCGCGGCCATTGGAGGGGGTATAGTGTGGTTCAGTATGGTTCCGAGGACCGTACAGCAGCGATCTGCTTGTAAAATTGGTCGCGTGTGCGTCATTTCATGTTTTAACTCGTTACGAGCAATCATCAATGAATTCTGAAAGAGCTAAATACAATAAATTTATCTACGTAGCCATCGAGATATTAAAATATCAGTTTTTTTATAACGTACTGTGTAGCTATTATTACAAGCATGAAAACGTGTGTCCATACTGTAAATTTAGAGGTTATTTTTTCCCACACTTAAAATCGGGACCTTAAGTGGGTCACAGCTTATGAATCAAAAGTTGTAAGTTTTAATTACTTCAATTGTTATGATAATAAATTTTTAAAAAAAGGTATTTTGAAGCCTTAGATATATTTTATCAGTAAATAATAAATAAAGAATAAAAATTCCCTTCAATAATGAAATATATTAATTTATAGTTAAAATTTTTTTTAATATATTCAATTGGTGTTTTGATAAAAGTAAGTGAGTAATGTTAAAATTCTGATTTTATTTTTAATGCTGTTGAATATCACCATGAAATTTTTTAGAATCAGATTGACAAAATGAAATATCTATAATATATTTACCTAAAATAAAACATCATGATTAAACATTTATACTCGATTTACTTAAAATAAAATATCATGATTAAACAGTTATAATCAATTTACATAAAATAAAATATGATATACTTAACTTTTTTCTGCTTAAGTACATACAAATACAACAGTTAAAATTAAGTAAATGATGTCCTCAACTATTCACAATGTAACATTTACTAATAGTTGGATTCAACTTTTTCAATTTTTATTTTTTTTCTCAATTTATTAACTTATAGATCTTGTAATGTTAATTGCTCTTTGATATCATCTATTTTTTGTTCTATGGTTGATTGTTGAGCTAGTAAATGTTATTCATTATTCTTACCTTTTCAATTTTGCCCTGAGTGGCTGATTCAATAGTTGAAGCATCCTCCAAAGTACATTCAGAATGTAATTCTTTATTTGTTACTTTTGTTAAGTCAATGATCGGTACAACCATTGTAAACTTTCACATGAACCTGAGCTTAACAGGAACTTCTCCACCACATATTTCTGACTCTGAGTTAATCCTAGTGTTTGACGAGCTGCAATGATCAGAGTGAATCATATCTCTGCACTCGAGGAAATCATATGATCACTCACACATTTTCCTTTTTCAACTGATTGTGAGTATTCTGTAATACCACAATTAACTAAGACATAATCACCAAAACTTCCAACTTCATTTATTTTTTCTAAATTTCTGAAAACTAAATTATCTGATCTTACAACTGAGCTTAAAACTAACTGTTTATCTTGATATTTTAAATTCAGTTATTTCAAACTTGGAATAAATTCTCATCAGCAATATTTCCAGGCCACTCATCAGTATTTTTATAAACTTGAAATTCATGAAGAGTTGGCTCTGGAATTGCATTTTGAAAATCAATAAAAAATTCTTTTTACTAAGTTTCAATAATTTTATCGTTTCTACCTAAAAAATGAACATATACTTTTTCTGTCCGTCATTTTATATTTTCATCTTTAACTTTAATTATAGATATCCAGAAGGAGCCGACGCCATACCTTTTCATGCAATTAACACAACTCTCAGAACATGGAGATCAAAAAATTATCCAAATACTCCTAGTACGATGGCAGAGTTTGCTGCAAGGATTAATTTATTACAACCAGAAACGTGGGACTATCACGGTGGTCGGATGAGTTTTCGGGTGGTCACAAGCGATGAAAATAACATACATGTAGTGTTTTTTGATGAAAACTTTATACGAAGACGACAACAGATTTAAGTATTCACGAAAATTTCCACTGACGGTACTTTTGACACTAGAGCAGCCCTAGACGACTGTACGCAGCTTTTGACCGTTTCTACTATTATGTATGATCACGTAAGTTGAAATTTTTTCATCATTGAACATTCAAAATGTTTGTTTTGTCACAACTTGATTGATGTTTTAAAAATAAATTTTTTAATATTTTTAGAGCATACCTATCATGTTCGCGTTGATGTCTCGCAAAACCGAGGCCGCATATTTGGCATGTTTGGCTCCATTAAGAGGTATTCTAGATGCACAAGCTATCGACGTTGCGATGGCCGATTTTGAGGCAGCTCTACGAGGAGCATTGCATCGTACCTTCCCAGATGCACTCATTGCGGGGTGCAATGTTCATTTTGATCGTGTAAGTTCAATATTCTATAATAGCATGTGCTATTATTATTATTATTATTATTATTATTATTATTATTAGTATTTATTCAGTTTTAAATATTTTTT
Source organism: Encarsia formosa (assembly GCA_038277355.1). Taxonomy (NCBI): domain Eukaryota; kingdom Metazoa; phylum Arthropoda; class Insecta; order Hymenoptera; family Aphelinidae; genus Encarsia; species Encarsia formosa. The sequence goes on along the minus strand of CM076186.1, from coordinate 69,192,839 downwards.
AATTGTTTTCACAATATTTTCTCTTTGAATAAAATCTCAATGATAGTTATAATTTGAAATTTTTAATATTTTAGGCAATTTTGAGGAAAATCGTTGACTTAGGTTTATGCAATTACGTGAAAAATTGCCAAGAAGCCCAATTATTTGTTAGGAAAGTTTTGACTTTACCATTCGAGCAGTGCCAAAGAATTCAACCTAAATTCGAAGATTTCAAGACTGAATTGTCTCGGAGTGCCCAAGGAAGAATGGTCGAGTTCATAAATTACTTTCGTAATTTTTGGATTCAAAGAGTAACGCCGCGTGGTTTTTGTATCTGGGGCCTAACCAGGAGGGACAATAATTGCTCCGAGCGGTTAAATAGTACTCTGGAGCGGATTATTCATTCACACCCAACTCCGTGGCAATTTACGGGTAAATAAAAATGATTTTAACAATTTTTTTAAGTGTGTGTATCAAAGTGGGTATACAATGTGTGGTATTTAAAATTAGTACTAACTTATAAGGTCATTTCACTTCTAAAATATTAATTTTTAGTTTAAAAAAAAGAAAAAAAAAACTGTAAAAAAAGAGTTATGAAAATTGCATGGTGTAAGTTTTCGAAATTTTATTAATAATTCATGATTATTAAAAAGTTTATTTGATTTTTTACTCAAAAAGTTTCTAACTTGTCGTTATTCAGCACACTTAATGTTATTAAAGTGTTAATTGCTAATTTTCTTTGATGTTTGCGTTGACTTATTAAAAAAATAATTGCTAAAACTGAGGTATAATTTTTATAAAAATCAGTCGGAGATTTAATATTTTAAATAGTTTTTTAATTTTTACATTAAAAAATTCATGTAATGCAATTAAAACTTGTAAAGTAGCCAAATTTTGAAACAACGATCTTAAAGCTTTTGCTTGCAAAAAAATATTTTTATTTCAACTTGTATTTTTTTTCAATTTTTTTTCTCGGTTGAAAAAATCCATATGGAGAATCCATATGGATTTTTAGTCCATATGGATTATCCATCTTGATTTAAAATCCATATAGATTCTCCATGAAATCAGATGGATTCTCCATATGAATTTTTCGGTACAAGTTACAATCTATACCAGATATTGAATCTGCTTGTAAACCACCTGGTTTACAACCTATTTATTCAGCCATTATACCCGGTAGTTTGATTTATAAAGTCAAATGTATGATATGCAGCTGAAGTGCTAACTTGTTGAAAATTTTTTTGAAATAACACACATTTGTAGACTAGCTAATTTTATGTATCAATTTTTTGAACTGTTACCAGTACTTGTTTTAGACTCGGGTAAATTTTATTTAAGCTCAATCGCAAAATTTTGTATACATGTAAAATCGTATAAGAAAAAAATTTTTTCAGAGAAATTAATGGTCGTACAGCGCAATGCTGTGCAGGATGCCCACCATCTCTCAATGGGTCGCCAAATCAGGCGTCAACCACGGTACGCGTCGAAGGTTCGTCAAGAAGTCCTAATAAAGGGTATGAAAAATGTATTTAGTTTCAAAAATACTTTTAAAAAAAATGGTACAATTATGTACAAAATATTATCATTCATAAATGACAATGAAATCGAAATCGAAATTTTTCTGCCTGCAATTTATTTAATCTGTTATTTTAAGTCAAAAACAGTTTTATCTATACCACTCTTTCTAATTTTTTTTATTATATTTTCAAAGTGTATATTATTAAAGTACTTGTAGATTGAACATCTCTATCATAATTTTAATAAATTAAAATTATTCATTTCAGTTGAGTAGTAATTAGTATATATTTAAAATAATTTAATTTTTTTTCTTCTCTTTCTAATGCATTTTTTAAAATTCAAGAAACTGTATCTAATTTTAGATTTTTATGTATAAAATTTTAAATTATATTTAATTAGATTCTGCATTGTTTTCAAGAACTCTGACGTGTTCAATAATTTTGAAAAATACTTAATAATATAAATGAGTGCATATGCTCAATATAGTTATTTCACTACCTCCTTTAAGCGCGCTGCAAGCGTGCATAGAAAATAAAAAATAATTGTACCCTCTAAATTCATTTTTCGAATATTTTAAAATCTTCTCCAGCAATCAGCACACGAATAAAAATTTTACCTTAAATGGCGAAAGATTTCTTTTAAGAAGGGATAAGTAATAACTACATATACCTAAAAATTTCTCGATTTACAATTCCAATTTATGATATCTATATATAATCTGTCCCAAACAATTTGACAAATATTTTAAAATAAATTTTGTACTCAAAAATTTTTTTCAGTCTGGCGACAACAATTCCTTGGTATGATTACTGACAATCAATTTACCCATATACTTATGAATATAAAAGGGCCGATAAATGTTATGCTGGAGTCATTGCCTATCATCGACGCGACTGTTGGCGTCGGACAACTATTCTTTGAGCAAAACAGAGTCGACCCAGACTTCGAAATCATAGTCATACAGAATCCTCTGCCCCACGAGGCTATGAGCTTAAGAAGAAGTGTGAGGCTGCAAGACATCCGTAAGCACTATTAACTTTTTGGTTTGGTTTTTACCGTTTGAATTTTTTTATACTTTTTAATTTCTCATTATATCAGTAAACTATCATAATCATTGTTACTACTGTTTGATGGCTATTAATTTTGATCGCTTATTTATAAAAATTTAGGTTTTTAATTTTTGTTTAAGCTACATTAACTTTAGTAGCATAAAAAATAAAGGTTTTTTGTGTCTAACTATAATTTTCATGAGTATAAAAAAAAATGTTTCCATAATTTTCAAAGAATGGATACATACTGAAAATAAAATTAAAATTTTAAATTTTGTTTCGCAACAAATTGAATAAAACTATTGTAATTACTGCAAATTTTTATACGAATTAAATATTTTTTTAGGCCGAGCCGAGGAGGCAGCACAGGCTGACCCTCCAAACCTGTCTGACTCAGACTGGAATGATGATGCGCAAAATACTGCGAGAGCCCCTGCGCGTCAGCTTGCAGATCCTCCCACAAACGCTCTAAACAGCAGAGGAGCCGGTGCTTCAGTTAATGTACCAGCTGAGCGGCGTGGCGTGAATGTTCCGCATTTTTATACAGCAAACAGTGGAAGAGAGTCTACCGAGCCGCGAGGTGCTCTGCAGGAAAGAGCTCCTGTACCTCAAATCGAGCGACGTGGCGCTCCCGCGAGCTCAGGCGAAAACGTTCTTTTCGTACATGCAGAGGTACACCAACCTCGACCTGGTCACGTGCAGAACGACACACTAATTGTTCATGCTGGCAATAAAATAGAAGAATTGGAAGATTTGAATGCCATCGAAGTCGTAAACGACAATGCAGCCATAGCCGTAGCCGAAAACTCTGCGGTCGCTCGAGCTGTGTCCGAAGCTACTGCTCGAAACCGAAGAAAGAGGTTGCACCATAATCAAAAGAATCGACGCAATCATGCCGCTAGCGAGACTACTACCAGCACAAGTGCGCCAACTTCAAGACCTTCTCAGTCTGTTCCTCGCGATGCTAATGCGTCCAGCGTTGGACAAAGTAGGTCTACATTCAGCGCTGCTCAGCCTGTTCCACGCGTGGGTTATGAGTCCAGTGTTGGACCGGTTAGGCCTAGTTCAAGCGATTCTATGTATGTTCCTCGCAACGCTAATGCGCCCAGCGTTGGACAGAGTAGATCTAGTTCCAGCGCTGCTCAGCCTGTTCCATGCGTGGGTTATGAGTCCGGCGTTGGACCGGTCAGGCCTAGTTCAAGCGATTCTCTGTCCGTTCCTCGCAACGCTAATGCGCCCGGCGTTGGACAGAGTAGATCTACTTTCAGCGCTATTCAGCCTGTTCCACGCGTGGGTTATGAGTCCGGCGTTGGACCGGTTAGGCCTGCTTCGAGTGCTACTCGGCCTGTTTCACGCGACGCTAATGCGTCCGCTGTTGGACCGGCTAGGGTTGCTCAGAACGCTCCTCTACCTGTTCCACGCAATGTTGACGCACCGGTCGCCACAAATAATGGTGGTAATCACCGCAGACAGTCAGGAACATCGGTAAATTCCGGGTCACCGGCAACTTCGAGACCTCCATCAATTGTTGGCCAGCCGATACAGGTTCAAGGTAAAAACCTCATTCATTACTTTATCATTATTAATCTATTTTTTATGTATTTTAATTCTTGTTAAGGTGACGTCACTGACGGTTGCATGGTTTGTTTCTTCGGCCCCATCTCACACGCCTCGGTTCCTTGTGGTCATCAGTGCCTGTGTCAAAATTGCGCAAAAAGACTCTGGTCAATGGCAAATCCACGTTGCCCTATCTGCATGGCGTCCATGCTTTATATCCCAATTCGCATTTGGCAAGTGCGCCATGGTAACTGAAGTCAAGAAAATCACTTAAATGACAAGCAAAGTTTAGATTATATTTGCCAAACAAAAAAAAAAAATTTTTTGTTTTTGTTTTTTAAATATTGCTGAAAACGTAGAAAAAATACTTTTTTTATATAATTTACTTTTGTATTTCAAAACTAATTTTAGGACTTAAATATAATATTTTAAGACTTCTTAAATTTTTTCAGTTAAATAAGAAAATATCTAAGACTGCAATACTGTCACCACTAATTACAATATTTTAATCAGTCGGTTTATATTAATTAAAAAGTTGTATTAAAATTGAATATTTTATTTAAGTTGAACGAACATCTTGTGAATGATTTTAAAGTATTGCTTATAGTTGGAATAAGAAGTTTTATTCAAATTTTTTTTCTAAGGTTTTACTTAACAATTTAAAAAAATATAATTTTTATGTACCGATTGCTAACCTGCCTCGGATCTAGGGCAAGTGGCACGAGAAAGTGTTGTAATAAATTGAATGTATTTAATAAACGACTATATCATTTAAATTGATAATTTACTAATTAGAAGAATCTAAAAATGCTATAGTTGTAAGATATAATTACTGTTAAATCAAACTATTTTTTTACGCTATTTTTGACTAATTTAAAAAAATATGCCGACCTGACCCTGTCTCTCCTATACAACTGGTTTTTCATTTTTAAAAATTGATTCAAAGGTACAGCTGGATTAGCAAAGTGTTGTAAGATATAGAAAAAAAACTTTTTTTACACACGGCGCAGAAGTACGAATTTTACTTCCTGGTCGGGAGCGGGAGTTTGTAGTTTCCTTGCCTCATGATGAAATAGTATTTTACACATTAAAGGGAGTCAAAAACTAGCTAGTCCTCAGCAAACCCAAATTGAAGCCTGAGCCCGAAGGGTTCAACCCGTGCTACGCGCCACGGGACAGACGCGGGCGCCGCGCACGGTCAGATCCCACGTCGCCACGGGATTATCCCGTGGCATGGTTATGGGATTCGTCGCAATAAAATAACTTGCTCGCGCTTGTGGTATATAATATATACGGTCGAATCCCATAATCACGCCACGGGATAATCCCGTGGCAACGTGGGATCTGACCGTGCGCGGCGCCCGCGTCTGTCCCGTGGCGCATAGCACGGGTTGAACCGACAGTTTTTTTTCCGTGGCGAGGGTGCCAAAGATTTGTTAAGGTTCGCCTTCAGCTCGGACGTCAATTTGTGTTTGCTAAGGGCTCACTAATTTTTGACACCCCCAGGTGTGTTAAGTACTAATTCATTCATTTCAATTTGACATCAGCTGGTTTACTACGTCAGATATTCTGCTACAATTTTAGAGCTACTTTACCAGCTGGTGTTTTAAACTTGAGTACTAGTCTGGGTCGCTGTAGGGGTTTTCGTGTGCCGACGCGCGGTATGCGATCCACCCAGGTTAAAATGATGTATTTTAACCCCCTAGATAAGAGTTTCGAGGGTGGACACTCGAAAAATTTATGTGAAACTGTTTAAACAATTAACAAATTACAAAAGTCACTATTTTGTTAAATAGCAATTTTTTAAATATTTTTCACCCAAAAATAAATTGAAAATTTACTTGGCCTTATATTTGAAATGTCAGTATTTTCCAAGTAAATAATCATTAAAGTTTAAAAAACGAGTATAGATTTGTAGTTATTTTTTCTTGACTATTTATAAACTTTTCTACAATCTTAAATTCGGTAATTTTCTTTCTGTACGTACTATTTTCTATTTATATTTATTCTGTATATTACATTTATATAAATATCTATTTATTTTCTGTTTTTTAAGTTTCTTTTTTATTTTATTTCTTTTTATAAACGTTTCTTTTTTTAATTTACTTGCTGCAATAACTTATTTGCATATATAACTATGCATATTTTATTCTTCAAGTATGACTTTATGTTATTTTTTTTATTTATTTGAAAATTTCCTTAATTTCCATATTCTGGTTATAGAATTGTACGTTATTTTATGATTATGTTAGACAATATTATATTAATAACTATTCAACAAAACTTTTTTTCTATTCTGTAAGAATATTTCTGCGTTTCAGTCATTCTGTTAATAGGTCGTTCTGTTTATAAGACGGCCGCCCAAATACTTCAAGTTCAAATGATGACGTAGCAAAGCAAAAGGCTGAAGGTGGGTATCGTAGACCACTTTACTGTTACGGCTGCAGAGGAGCACATTTTCGTTCTGAATGCAAGTTTTTAAACAGTGAATGCAATTTTTGTAAAAAAATCGGGCATATTGCTAAAGTGTGTAGGCAAGCAAATAGAAAAGAAAATTATAACCAAATTTCAAATGATAACAATGGAAACCTTGATCAAACCATTCGTTTGGACAAAGTTCACGAAATTCATTCAGCTCAAACGATTGACAGAAAAATGCTCAACGTTAAAATCGATGGTGTGAAACTCGATATGGAACTGGATACGGGAGCACCGTGCAGCATTATCAGTAGGCACACATTGCATAAAATAAAAGCCAGATTTCATTTAATACCTACAGATAGGCAGTTTGCTAGTTACACACATCACCGTCATAATTGTGTTGGACGTATTCCAGTAAAGGCTACAGTCGGAAATGCAACGAAACGACTGAATTTATACGTAGTTGAAGGTGACTATGATTCATTATGCGGCCGCGGATGGCTCACACACTTTATTGATGAGATTAATTTGGCTGATATGTTTACACCTCTTGAGGTACATAATGTAAGTACTACTCCCCCAAAACTTACCGAAGAACAGAAAATCCGCCTGGAAGCGCTACTGCAGCGTCACGATGACATATTTAGTTCAACTGCTGGCAAGATGACTGGACCTCCAGTAAAGATGCATTTAAAACCTGGAACGACACCAGTATTTGCTCGCGCCCGTGTAATTCCTTACGCACTTCGAGATGCATATTCTAAGGAAATAGATGCAAAGTTGGAAGCTGGGCATTACGTTAGAGTTTACCACTCGGAGTAGGCTTCGACAACTCACGTAGTTACCAAGAAAAATGGTAAGATTCGCATAACAGGTAATTACAAACCTACTTTAAATCCAAGAATAATAGTTGATGAACATCCAATTTCAAAGCCGGAACATATTTTTAACAAAATGAACGGTGCTAAATCATTCTGTCATTTGGACATTACTGATGCATATACACATCTGGTTGTAGATGAAGAGTTCAGTCATGCATTAACACTCAACACTCCTACACTCGGACTAATTCGACCGACAAGGGCGGTATATGGCGCAGCTAATATTCCAGCGGTTTGGCAACGTGAGTTTGAGGCTGCTGTTAAAGGCCTTAAATCAATGGTTAATTTTTTTGACGATTTCATGGTTTTTGCAGAATCTTTTGATGATTTATTAAATGCACTGGATGAAGTTTTGACAAGACTTAAACAGCGTGGTATTCGCCTGAATCGAGCGAAATGCCCTTTTGCTGCCCCCGCTATTGAATTTCTTGGTCACTGAGTTGATGCTTTTGGTGTACACAAGTCCGATAAACATATTCAGGTGATTCGAGATGCCTCTAAACCAAGTACTCCAGATGATTTGGAACTACTCCTAGGGAAAGCTACTTACTACAATGCATTCATACCAGACTTGGCCACAAAAGCTCGTCCTTTACGAGACATGCTACTTAAAGAAAATTTTCAATGGACAGAAGAAGCGGATAAAGCCTACATTGACTTGAAAAACATCCTAATCTCACCTCAAGTCTTAATACCAAATGACCCATCCTTGCCGCTGATTTTAGCTACAGACGCCAGCCAAGTAGGATTGGGTGCACTGCTATCACATAGACTGCCTGATGGAACAGAACGCCCAATCGCATACGCCAGTCGTACAATGAGCACTACGGAGCAAAAATATCCTCAGATTGATAAGGAAGCTTCGGCTATTGTATGGGCTCTTCAGAAATTTTTTTACTACCTCTATGCAAGACATTTTATACTTGTTACAGATCACAAACCATTGATACAAATTCTTCACCTAGAAAAATCTCTTCCAGTTCTGTGTATAAGTAGAATGGCTAACTATGCTGATTATTTAGCTCATTTCAATTATTCAGTTGAATTCAAGACTACTAAGGAAAATGCGAATGCTGATTACTGCTCCAGAATACCACTCATGAAGCCAGAACTGATACGTAAAATAAATTCACAAAGAGAGGAAGAGATTATGGACTTGGATGAGATGGATTGCTTCATCCTGCGTCAAGTAAGCCAACTGCCAATTTGAGCTGAAAAAATTGCTACTGAAACATAAAAGGACCAGGAACTTGGAAAGATAGTGCAGATTCTTTTGGATGGTCATGATCTAGCTCGTTACGGTTACAAAACACCAGAAAAATATTATTCTCTATCGTCTGGGTGTCTACTATTCGAACATAGGGTCGTGATCCCTGTGTCTTTACGACAGAACATTCTGGAAGATTTACATGCGGCACACGTAGGTATTACCAAAATGAAGGGCATCACCCGGTCATTTGTGTATTGGCCTGGTATTGACGCAGACATTGAACATATTGCAAGTGGATGTACTGAGTGTGCTAGGCACACACATTCCCCAAACAAGTTTAATCAGCATCATTGGGAATATCCAAAAGGACCATGGGAACGTATACACATTGACTATGCAGGTCCAGTTGCAGATACGATGCTACTTATTGTCGTAGATGCTTACAGTAAATGGGTCGAAGTTAAAACTACTAATACCACTACTAGCACAGCAACTATCCAAATGCTTGACAAGCCTTTTGCAACTTACGGTTCACCAATCACAGTAGTTTCAGGCAATGGCAAACAAATTGTTTCTGAAGAATTCAATACATTTCTAAAGATGAATGGAGTTAATTATCATAAACTTATAGCTCCTTATCATCCATCGACTAATGGTCAAGCTAAACGTTACGTTGGAACGGTGAAAGATTCTCTCAGCAAGATGCAAACTACAAAAAGTTCTTTACGGCAAGACATAAACAGTTTCCTGAAACAGTACAGAAAAGCACCTCACTCCACTACTAGTGTACCGCCTGCACAATTATTCTTAGGTCGTAATCTTCGTACACGATTAGACCCGGTACGACCTGAAAAGGTACAGACGCGAGTGGCAGAAAAACATCGCTCAGAATTCACGCCTGAATTTCGGAAATTTAATCCAGGGCAGACAGTCTATTTTTTTTCAAATAATTCAAAGATGGATAAATGGCTCTCTAGAGTTATTGCAAAAAGAATTGGTGATCTTCATTATGAGATAAACTATGATGGAAAAATCTTCAAATGTCGTGTTGACCAAATTAGAAAGTTTCAGCAAACCGCACCTTGTGAGATAGAGTTTGCTGGACTAAATGCAAGGCCTGAGGTAGATCGACGAACTCATTTTTACGGAAATGAGAACCAATCTAATGTTCAAGACGCTGTGCAACCATTGCCTGTGCCAGCATATCCAAATCCAGCACCTGCTCCAATTCAGCCACCAGTCGGAAATGCTCAGATGGATCAAGGCTTACGACGATCAACCCGAGATACCGACCCCCGAATTTCTACACTGCAAACTGAAGTCAAGAATTTCCTAAAGGAGGGAAGAAATGTTATATTCTGATATACAGTTTTTATTCGATTATATTAATTTTAAAAGTGCGCGGTCTTTATTTTATTCTGCTTTTTACTTTTAGGTTGACAACATGTAATCTCTTTATTCAGTCCGTGAATGAGCGCCGATGGGTTAACCTTGCTCTTCACTAAGAACTATGAAATTATTCTTAAATAAGTAAAACTTGTACTAGTAATAATTGTTGACAGCAGATTAATTTAGGCACGGGGAGGTAAGGGTGAAACACAATAAAGCTACGGTAGTCTCGGTAAACTCATATTTATTATTAAATACTCAACTCTGGGATAGCGATCCCTACACACGCGTTAGCCTTGGCGGCCATACTCGAACTGCCCTATGCGGGCTGGGGACTTACCGAGCGCCTGCTGCTGCTGCAGCATAAGAGCTGTTGACGGTGTTGGATAATAAATCCACTGCCAACGATAATAAATAGAATTAGTTACTTATTTTATTATACTAAACTATGTGTGATTCACTTATTACCCGACCCAGATACAACAATATTCTAAGCATTTTTTCCTTTTTTTTTTTTTTTGTAGCACCCGCAACTAAAAATTCGAACCGTAAAGGGTTGACTGAAACATCACCAACGATGGTCGATGCGATGGTTCAGTTGGCCAATAACTTAAAAAGCGGCGAAATTCTGCCTCCACTAATCCTTGACGAAATAGATGGGACCATGACTACTATAAAGTCTTATATACGCATGATACCCAGAAGAAAAGACAGGATAAAGTTTGCCAAATCAGTAGCTGATTATGCATTTGATAAGCAGCAGGAATTTGACATCGACGAGTAAAATTGCTTAATTGCAAGCTAGAAACAATTAACTAATTAGTTCTTTTTTTTCAAGTTCTTTTGTCCTGTTTAAGCTCATTTAACTGTAGGTTTTGTTAACTTATTATTTAAATTTCTTTTATTTAATATTTAATTGATATTAAGCTAACTGTCGATTTTAAGTGCATGTATTGTTTGATTCAAAGTATTATTGTTGTGTTCAGTGGATCAAAGAAAGACTGATACAGTTCATTATATTGATATAATTCAATTATATTAGTTTAAGTAAAAGTTTTTTATTCATATATTTATTTATTTATTTATTCAATAATACACGGCAAAATTTCCCATTGTTACATAAAGAGTATAATATGCTACATTCAGATCTATGTTAATATTAATCAATTCTGCCCGAAAGATACGAACAGATAAATAAAATAAAAAAATAAATAAAAAAACCATCTTTCAGTAGAGTTACAATGAATTCTGTTTATACGAACAGATAAATGAAATGAAATCAAAAATCATTTTCCGGACGAGTTTTTAATGAATTTTTTTCAGTTTTATTTCTTTAATAATTTTTACTCAAATTATTTAAAATTCCTACTCTGATTCTGCTGATATTTTTTTGGAATATGAACAGATGAAAGGGATGAAATTAAAGAATCATCTTCCGGACGAGTTTTTAATAAATTTTTTTCAGTTTTATTTCTTTAATAGTTTTTACTCAAATTATTCAAAATTCCTACTCTGATTGTACTGATATTTTTTTGGAGTATGAACAGATGAAAGGGATGAAATCAAAGAATCATCTTCCGGACGAGTTTTAAGTGAATTTTTCTTTTCTTTTTAACGCATCTTTTTTTTTCATTTTTTTTTTCAAAAAAATTGAATTCAATTATTTTTTAGTAAAAGTTTACTATCAACTTATCCAATTTAGGTGTCGTTCAATATCGATAAAATCATTCGGACTCTACGGAGCCGCAGATTAACGATTAACAGTCGACCAAAGATATTCATGCATCACCTAAAAGCAGAAGTTGTATTAAACTAAAAATAAAAAGACTTAGAAATCTAATAACTTTTTTTTAATTGATCCTTTGAAAAGTAATATTATTCTAATTAATAAATCTGCGGCTCCATCGAGTCCGAATGATTTTATCGATATTGAACGACACCTAAATTGGATAAGTTGATAGTAAACTTTTACTAAAAAATAATTGAATTCAAGTTTTTTGAAAAAAAAAAAAAATGAAAAAAAAAGATGCGCTAAAAAGAAAAGAAAAATTCACTTAAAACTCGTCCGGAAGATGATTCTTTGATTTCATCCCTTTCATCTGTTCATATTTCAAAAAAATATCAGCAGAATCAGAGTAGGAATTTTAAATAATTTGAGTAAAAATTGTTAAAGAAATAAAACTAAAAAAAATTTATTAAAAACTCGTCCGGAAAATGATTTTTGATTTCATTTCATTTATCTGTTCGTATAAACAGAATTCACTGTAACTCTACTGAAAGATGGTTTTTTTATTTATTTTTTTATTTTATTCATCTGTTCGTATCTTTCGGGCTGAATTGATTAATATTAACATAGATCTGAATGTAGCAACATGTATACTTTTGTTTTAGTTATGTACCAAAAAAACCACTCGCCGTAAATTCTTACCATTTTAAAGGTCTTTCTTTTTAAAGATTTCATTTCTTTCGTTAGGTAAGTATAAGGTGAAACTAAAAAAAATTGGTAAAATTTACCAATTAATTCCTGACTAGAACAAACAACTTATGACTCCATTGAGATGAATGATTTTATCGATATTGAAGGACAATTAAAATAAATTGATTTTATTGTAAACTTTTTTTACTGATTTTTAAACATCAAGTATAAAAAAAAATTTTTATTTTGATAATTCTGTTATAGCAACTATAAAGTAAAAACCCAACTCACCTAATTTTTTATTTTTCAAACTATTTAATAATTATTAACTTAAGTTTATTTTAGTACTTTTAATTTTTCAGTTCTCAATTAAAATGGGGGTAAAATAAATTGAAAAGATTTTTTTTCTTAGTTATGTGTTGTTGTTGCTCTGCAAAAGGAGTTTTGGCGTATGAACCAAACTATATGCTTAAATAAATTTTTTGAGATGTTTTTTTTTTTTATCATGCAGTCGAAAATATTTTCTCAAATCTCTGATCTTACTAAATTGTTTTATATTTTTTTCATCATTTTATTTACTCTAAATCTTAATTTTTTAGGCTTGAAGCATAATAGTTTTATTCAGATTTTATCTATTTGTAAAAAAAAAGAAACAACTTAAAACACATCACTATGACTAAACTGACTTAAATCCCACACAATTTGAAGGTTTCACAAAAATATTGCGATCTGTAGTTAAAACAGATACTGTACCGATACAATTTTTAGTGATGAAATTTATTATATTAACAATTTTTGCAACATGTCTAACAATTTGAATAACCCCATAAGACATTGATCACAATCACATTTAAATGCAGCAAATGTCAATGACCAAGTTGAGATAGTTGGTATATAGCGGATAAAACTAAAATTAAACTTGATAGTCAGACCAATTCATCTTAGAAAATAAACTGAGAACAATAAACCTTATCCGTGTTGGTGTATTGACTCAGAATTTATAAATTCCAATAATGATTTAAATGCATGTATGTATTGAATATTAACTGCATGACTGTTATTGACATCTTCTGAACTTAAACTTGCTGTAAGTTGGATGAATTATAATAGCTAACTTGATAAAAAACAACTTTAGCATGAACCACTGCATCATTTTTAAATTACTATTTAACTAAATAAGTTTGTTTCACTTAAATTCTTCAAAAGGTAACAAACATTTAATATTTTTGAGCGGATATCTCTTAGACAACCACAAATGGAAGTAGTTTTGAATCATGTAACGGAATTCACATCCCGTATCGCGAATCATCGATCGGATTTCGATCGGATGAGATTTAGCGAAAGAACCGCAGCTCGCGGACCTAAGCGAGCTGCAGATGAAGAACGCGTGTGTGTGTGTGTGTGCGTGTGAGTGCGAGTCGTCGCGAGGGTTAGGGTTGCGCGCGCACGAGTCAATCTCACTCCATCGCGAATATCGTGCGGCAGACCTTTTTGTTCGCTCTCGCTGTTTTTTTGTTGAATACTTAAAGAAATCAGGTGTGACGTGTGTGAGAGAGTGGCCACTGATAGCGACAATGGCGTAACGGATCAGCGTGATCTCCTACAGCGTCAACCGTGAGTTGTTCGTATTCATAAATTTAAGTTGTAAAATTTTGCGAGGCTGCTGGTAACGTGGCAGCCATCTTGTGTATCTATCTCTCTCTAGTTCGCGGGTGGTAGCAAACTACCGTAGGCTATTGACATTTCATATCTATCTTTTTTTTATTTTATTATTTTGTTCTATTTATTTAAGTTAACGTTCTTGTCAGTCAGAGCGGCGCGCACTGACTGACGCTCTGTAAATTAGTTCATTTCTTCTGGATTATTAAAGCTGATATTTATAACATAACGATTTTCCTTTTATTGAGTTAAACCCTAGTTCATTCCTCCGCTAATCCCAAGACCCGTCGTCCATGAGATTTGGACTGCTAACCGAGCAGCCGTACGGTTTGTCATCACCGAACGAGGGTTGATAATTTAATTTCGCGGTCGCGGACGCGGAATACTTTTTTTATTCAGGTGTACGACTGAGAAGGAGAGTGAAGGATATCACTCTCTGTGGCCGCTGGAGTTGCGCCGTCATCGGGGCTGACATCGAGGGTTCCGGGCACTGATGGTGACCCGTCCTTCAAGATAAGCGAGAGAGCTTATCATTGCGCGGATAGCTCCACGGTTACAATCATCATTAAAATTTATAAGCTCTGAGTCGCCACACTTGCATTGATAAATCACAACAACACTTCAAATATGAATTTGTCTGAAAATCAAGTTGGTTTTACTTTTGGCTGCTATACAAAATTCCCATATTTGGTCATTGACATTACCTCTATCTGGATACGCCGGTGAATCAGTACCTAATAGAATTATCAAATAGGTGCATCCATCATGAACAAATTGTATTTTATTACTTAAGGTGTATCAAACATATCTTGAAACTTTATCACCGTTCACTATAAGAGCATCAGCTCAGAACCGTACACTTCAAAGATGATTCCTACTTACTAACATCTATTAATAATTCAAAGGATGTGCGCTTTTACTATAAAAAAGTGCATTCAACTTAAACCTGTATATACAATACATAGACTTTATATCAAGAATAATCATTCACTCACTCAAAAAAAACTTCTCTCATTCAAAAAAAAACTTCAATTTTCACGGAATAAATAAACCTCTACAGCTCCAACAGAAGATTTCACAATTTCAACTCACTCTAACTCATAGATGATTATCATAGGGCGACTTTAAATATTTTGTTTTGAAAAATTATAGCCAAATATTTTTCTATAATTATTGATGGTTAACGGTCATAATAGTTATTAATAAATTATGTTAATTGTGAATTTAGCGTAATGCCGCTGTATATTTTATTTTATGATACTTTCTTAATTATTTCTAAATCATGTAATAAAATAATAATAATTAGGGACCACGGCTGTCTTCTGCTCAGCTGCTTGCCTGAGCTATGGCCTGAGCACGGACGCTAGAGTACCGTGGGCCTGAGCTGTCTACAGTCTGCACAGAGACAGAGCACAGTGCAGTCCTCGGGCCTCGGCGACTCGGCCTCTTGCGTACGCGGTAACGCGCACCTCGCCTGCGCAGCCTGATCGTATGCCTTGCTGCAGGCTGCAAGAGTGAGACAGCGTTACGTAAGATCCGATTTAAGCCACATGCAGCGCATGTAGAGAAACCGGATGCTCAGGGACTGGAAACGAAAAAATCTAAAGGAAATCGGCGCTTCGAATTTTGAGACGGTCATAACTTTTTAGCGCAGAACTTTTTCAGGATGATTTTTTTTTTAATCTTCTCAGGGGATCTTAGGCTACGCGTAGAATATATGGTCAAGGAAAAATAATCATCCTATTAGTGTTTTTTTCATGAACGACCTAACCTAAAACTGAAATTCAAAGTATATAAAGCGGTACGCTTTCACCGTAGTCGGTTTTATTTAAAAAACCCACTCGCCGTCAAGGGCTACCGCCCTGTAGGATAATTTTTTAAATTACTACTTAACTAAATAAGTTTATTTCACTTAAAATCTTCAAAAGGTAATTAAAATTTAATCTTTTTGAGTGTATTAGTTTAGAGTCAGCGTATGGATATCTCTTTGACAAGCACAAATTGAAGTAGTTTTGAATATCAATAAGGTCAGAATATTGAAGAAGATTTTAAACAACCTATTAAATAATGTATTTTTATAAATTACTTTTTGAATTTTACCTATGTGAGGTCTACTTAAATAGATAAAAATTTGCTTTTACAAATGCTTTAAAAAATTGTAATTAAAAAATTTCAATGCAACTTTAATGATTAGAATTAACTTTTGAAAGTATACAATTTAATTTTTTTAATGTAAATTTTAACCCACCGTTAAAGTGCTTCCCCACTTTAGGATACATAATGTTGTAAAAAAACATTCACGATCTCGGAGTGCCTTTACTTAATGTGGCCGTGCCAGTAGAAGCCTCTTTAATTTTAGGGATTGAAATGTAATACGGGCTCAATACCTGTCTGAAAGTTGTATTTTTTATTAATTTTAAGTAGTCGAGCTATTCTGATCAATCAATAACTGCCTAGTGAACGTTAACTGAGCTAACTTATTAGTCTAAAGCTCCTCTCATCGAGCCCAGCTTCTCCTGTTGCTCCTACCTGGTTAGAAAAATTTGGCTCCCCCTGGAGGAGCACCCTTCAAAACCGTTAAAAAACCTCATAATTATAGGGCGCTTCTCCCGGATGTCTGTGTGTAAGTCTCGAACTTAAGACTGCAAATTGAGGGTAAATTGATTGAGGCTAGGATGAAATAACCAAACACGTGCTGTTGCAGTAAATCACTGTAATAGAAATCATAATTAACATACGTACACTATTTACACTCTAAAGCTTAATTAACAAGTTTATTAGATTCACACCTGAATCAGCAAAAATTGTCGGAATACACCCTTTTTATTAAATAAACTATAGAATGAGTTTCTCGCATCAAAACATATGCTCTCTCTCTCTCTCTCTCTCTCTCTCTCTCTCTCTCTCTCTCTCTCTCTCTCTCTCTCGAGGTATACAACTCTAAAATTGCTTGTCGTCCGCTATTGGGAAGAAAAGTGCAGTCGTGGTCGGGATGAGGTCACGTGGTTCACGCACTGTTCTAGTGGATTTAAATAGTTATGGGCAGCCAAATTGAATTTAGGGTTACGTCTTCATGCGCGCTGATCGAATTGAAAATAGTTATGGGCAGCCATATTGCTTCCCCTTCTATGACTGCACTTTCACTTCCAATTCCACGCTGTTTACCAGCAATGTGCTCTCAGTGAGTAATACTCTGTCTTCGGTCCGTGATCCCGACCTATGACTAAGATTGGTCATGTGCCAAAGTTACAGATACACATATACATAAATCGAATTGCACTCGAGATCGAAAGGTGATATCATACTCAGGCTGTTTCTCCACCGTAAGTCTGATTGATCTAGCATCGATCTAGCACGACAGAGAATTGTACAACGTGAGTCTAGTTGAATCCAGTATTGATTCAGCTCATCCATTAAAATGAATGTGTCGTTTCTTCACCGTGTGTTAATTGAATGAATTCAGCACATTGATGTATTGCTTCTTCAGCGTGACTGTGGTTGTGTTTAGTATTGATTAAACACATCGATGTATGGGTTTATTCAAGCAAAGAATGTTATTCAGAGTCACTAAGTATCCAACTCATAATAATTTATACAGTTTTTAATTTAGACGATATGACTACCTCCTAATCATTCGGGCTTAATCGGACATTTAATTTTGCAGTTAGCAGGCCCAATCCGTAGTGTTTTTAATCAGATGAGGGCAATTGGTGGCCTGACCTATCTTACCTATTTCAGACACTCAACCATCTTCAATACGATCTGCTGGTATGACACGTGGCTATCAATATTCTGATGTCTTAACGAAACGTGACCTCATCCTCACTATGACTGCATTTTTGAACCGAATAGACTACTCTTTTAAAAGTCATTTTCATTTTTATTTTCAAAAGTGTTAATATTTGAAAAAACAACTTAATTTTTACTGCACCTAACATATAGTATATATTTATTATTCATCATATCCGCGGTCGGAGTAAAATGAAAAAAGTGAGTCAGATGAGAGCGTCATTTACCACCGTCATTTGCCTCCGTCACGCGGAATAAAGAGATCCCACCATGGTAAATAGAGGGGCCTCAGGAAGTTTAATTTAAAAACAACATTTTGCAACCAAAAAACGTAACCGAGAGGATACGTGTTGACGTCGTCCGGTAGACCAGGGTGCACCAGGTCGAAAAAACTCGTCGGTGATGACTTTCCCAGGAAGTTTGATTCAAAATCGATGCTTTGCGACCAAACAAACGGAGTCGAACTAAAATTACTTCAAAAATCTCTATTAACTTTTTTTCATGAAATTAAATTTTAAAACTTGTTGAACAAAAAAAATAGCATCATAATTTGAAATAAAATTTAAATCTTCTGTCTGCATAAAGAGACTGAAGCTACGCTACTATCGGCCGTCCCATGACGGGTGCGCTTTTTGCAATAGTTATAAATTAATTAGATTTTGAGCATAATTTTTTTCAACTTGTGATAATTCAAAAAATAATTGATGAAAGTTTACAAAATTTGGATGGTTAGTCAAAATTTGTAAGAAGAATCATAATATGTATCCATTTAGTGAAAAAATTTTTATTCAATTATAAAAATTCACTTTTTTATATATAATGAAAATTTATGTAACTTCTCATATGGGTGGAAATAAATTTTCTAGGATGTTTGGTACTTACAAAAAATGCAGCCATTTTGTCGATTTTAATTGAATCTTCTAATAATTTATATTAAAATAATCGTTGGATTTTCTCCTATTTTTCTCCGTTTTGGTTTTTCAAAAATTGAAATAGTTGTTTAAATAATTGAACACGTAATCTCATAAAAATTAAACATTTCTTTTATTTAATAAAAAAAAATTTGAATTCAATATTTTAAAAAATATTAAAATTTTCTTTGAAGGGTCACCGAAACTACCTCACAGTTTTTTCAACGATCTCTGAATTTTTGAGAGAGTTACAAGTGATAAAGAAAAAAAAATGCTTGATTTTTTTTAGACCACCTCTTCAATCATTTAAACAAATGATTAGATTTTTCTAAAAACTTAGACGGACAAAAATAGAGAAAAACTCCAACGATTATTTTGATATAAATTATGACTGCATTTTTTGTAAGTACCAACCATCCTTAATGTCATATTATTCTTCAATACCTTAGCTAATGATATCTGAAAAAATATTAGTAATATTCATAAGAAAAAAAGTTATGAATTTTTAAAGATTAAAAACGCATGGAAAAAGCTGCAATTGGGCCGCCCGGCCGCGTGCGTGCGTGCGTGCGTGTGTGTGTGTGTGTGTGCGTCCGTGCGCGCGCGCGTGTGTGTGTGTGTGTGTGTGTGTGTGTGTGTGTGTGTGTGTGTGTGTACTAGGGGGGTCCCCCCTGCTCGCTCCGCTCGCCAACCCCCTAATTTTAATTGACTACAATATTATTTAATGATAAAAAAAATAATCTTTAGAAAAGATTTGAAGCACAAGATCGAAATAGTAATATATAAATTTGTTAAAAAAAAATTTTCATCAGTTAGGCAAACTCATGAGGTAGTCTTTAATAAAGAATTTTATTTCTTTTATTCATAATTTTCAGTAAAAATTTTTCAAAGGCTTAAATAGATCTAATATTGACTAACGAAGATATAAAACAATTTCAAAATAGTTAGAGTTTTGATGTTAGGTACATACATACATTTTTGGTTGCTCATAAAAAATATTTAAGTAAATCAACTAGAATTTCAAACCAATTCATGAGATCTTACACACATAAAAATATTTTCTAGGGCTGCTTTCATTTCTGGTGGGCAAATTAGATAAATTTATGTTATATCGACATTACAAACTTTATTATATCTGCCAGCCTACCGTATATATGCCCAATACCGCACCCTTCGAAATCAGGTTACCAATGAACTTGATCGGCTTGAAAACACATGTGTTAGGAACATCATTGAGAACACTCCTGATCACGCTACCAAATTACATGCAATTAGAGAAGCTGGCGGCATTGCCCCAACTAAAGCATCCTCATCTTACCCAATCTCCTTCCTTTACCACTTTTTAAATTTTCACCTGTGAATGAGACTATTGTTTTAAATACTTTCAATAAAACCCGTTCCAGAGAAATGGGTTCTTTCTGTCTCTAATCCTCCATGATAAAACTCGCCCTTTCCTCAATTCTCCCCTACATCACCTAACTCATAAATGCATCACTCACGACTGGCTACTTCTCCTCTGAGTAGAAGAAAACCTCAACGTCCCATTGACCTCGTTCCTGAACTGTCTAAACTACTCGAAAGAATTGTCTCCGCTCAACTAACTTCAATACCTATCACAACCTAATAAATCCACATCAATACGCCTACAGGCTCAATCACTCCTCACAGTCAGTTATACTCGGCATCCTTAAAGACGCCCGTCGAGGAATCTATCTCAAAAAAAATCACAATCTTTATCTCCTTTATTTCTCATAGGCCTTTGACACCATCGCTCATTGTCTCTGTTAAAATTATAGACAAAATAATATGTACAGTTTACTTTAATAAGCTTTTATTAGAGAGGTCAAAATAACAACAAAGATAACCTCGTAAACATTCGAACATAACTACTAACAAACATGAATCGAACGTCGCAACTAGTTTCACACACATCAATTCAAACTTGAACATTCCGCCCGCCTTGTTCTAAGAACAATTTTAACTTTCGCTGAACACATTCCGCCCGCCGTGCGTTAACCATCATTGGCGGCATTACTCGCTGTTGTAGATGATGAGTTGCTCTCGGATGCAGATGATGTGTCTGGAGCAACTGGTAGGAGTGTCAATCGAGTAACATGTCGTGTGTATTCTCCAACGGCCGTCTTGACTACAGCTTCGCGAACTAAACCATCCTTTCCGGTGATTACAGAGGTGATGCGACCAAGAGGCCAAGTACCATTTGAAGTTAACAAAGTAGGGTCAACAATAACTACGACATCGTGAATCTGGAAATTCCGTCGTCGAGTTCTCCATTTAGGTCGCTGCTGAAGGGTATTCAAATACTCGCGACTCCATCTGGCCCAAAATTGATCTCGTATCCCTTTGACGAGTTTCCAATGTTTTAAAGGATCTAAAGTATCAGGAGCTGGACTAACTTCAATTATCCCATTGAGTGGACCTCCAACAAGAAAGTGACCAGGTGTAAGAACCTCAAGATCATCGGG
The DNA here is from genome assembly GCA_038277355.1 of Encarsia formosa. Taxonomy (NCBI): domain Eukaryota; kingdom Metazoa; phylum Arthropoda; class Insecta; order Hymenoptera; family Aphelinidae; genus Encarsia; species Encarsia formosa. Next base: position 69,171,574 of record CM076186.1, on the reverse strand, counting down.
TTCTCCAATCAGTGGCGTGAGGGGTCTAGAATTAAGAACTAATTCCACGCTGGCGAGAACTGTCGTAAGCTCCTCAAACGTTAAATTTCTAGAACCAATAGTACTGCGTAGATGTCTCTTGACAGACTTAACCCCAGCTTCCCCCAAAGACCTCCACAATGAGGGGCTCTTGGAGGAATAAAGTGCCACTTGATTCCTTGCTCAGCGAGTGTATTGATTACCAGGTCCCACTTAATCTCGGCGGACTGAAGCGCTTCTCGTAACTCACGATCCGCTCCTCCAAAATAGGTGCCGTTGTCACTCCAAAACTCTGAAGATCGTCCTCGACGACAAAAAAACCGAGTCAGTGTTCCTATAAAAGAAGCTGTGGTAAGGTCACCTGCAAGCTCGAGATGCAGAGCTTTTGTACGCATACAGATGAATATAGCGACAAAACCCTTAAAAGTGCGAATGCCACGACCTTTTGCGGTCAATACATTGAATGGTCCGGCGTAATCAATGCCAACTCAAGCAAACGCTCTCGCAACAGTGATACGAGAAGGTGGTAATGAACCCATGAGTTGATACGAGCCTCGAGCTTTGAGACGAACACAGATCACACATCGCAGCAAAAAATCCTTCAGTCTTCGTCTACCATTAACTATCCATGCTTTCTGACTCACGTATGAGCTGGTGACTCGAACGCCACCATGTAGAGCTCGCTCATGAGCCCACATCACAATCAATCTAGCCAGGCAGCAGTCACTGTCAAGGATGGGTGGGTGACATTCATCGAAAGTAAGTGTGGAATGTTCCAAACGACCTCCGGCACGAAGAATTCCATCCGTTTTTGACACAAACGGATTGAAGGCTATCAACGGATGTTTGGCTGGCAGTTTCCCACTATTCCTTCGTAAACATGCTATTTCGTCCTTGAAATATTGATCTTGACTCAAACGGACACATGCCAAAAAAGCCTCCTTCAATTCACTCGGAGTTAACGGAGCTAGCACGGGCGGTCTACAGTCTTTCTTCAAACGCTTATTGACCCATCTGTTTACCCTCACAAGAAGTCGCAATAATACATTGAGATTAGAGAATTTCTCTAACAGCGCATAAAGACGACAATCATTCTGTGTGACGTAGCAAACATAAGAAGATGATTCATTTGGGAAGGTACGAGGCTTACTATCATTCACATCCAGAATCGGCCATTTTTTAGGGTTTTCTGAGAGCCATTCAGGACCATTCCACCAATCATTTCTTCCCTTAAGCGTGAGAAGATCTAGACCTCTCGAAGCAATATCTGCGGGGTTGGACTCAGTTGGAACGTGTCTCCAAATAGTTGATGGAACCAGCTCGTTTATGTGTGAGATATAATCATCAACTATAGAGTTATTAGTAGGTTCACTTGATCGAAGCCACTGTAAAACAATTTTTGAGTCGCTCCAGGCATAGCAATCTTTAATCTGAATACCTAATTCTTGTGCAATCAAAACTAATACTCTAGCTGCCATCAACGCTGCCCTCAGTTCCAATCGTGGAATCGTCATGCGCATTTGAGGTTTCAATGATTGCTGTTGACTTCTAATAGAGGTTAGTTTAGTTTTAGCCATTAAAATGGAGGTACGTACACAAGCAGGAGCTTCCACAATCCGTGAATAGACAACTGCAGCCATAGCTCGGTGACTTGCGTCTGAAAACGCATGCAGTTGAAAGTCAGAATTTGAAACATATCCAATCCAACGAGGGATGGTTAAATTCGAAACATTACGCATCTGAACGACAAATGCCGTCCAACGTTTGATAAGAGAGTCTGGCACCGTCTGATCCCAATCAAGTCGTTCTTTTCAAATGTCTTGCATTAAAAGTTTGGCCATCAATATAGTTGGAGCTAGCCAACCACAAGGATCAAAAAGCCGAGCGACTGCAGCCAAAATGGTACGTTTTGTTCGTTCTATCTGTATCATTGGTAGCTCCAGCTGAAACATGTCGATCACAGGGTTCCAGTTAACACCCAGCTCACTCACGAGGCCATCAGTGCTGAATTGATGCCATGTTGGGCGCAACCGAACTTCCTCTGGAAGATCCTCCAATAGCTCCGGCATATTGGCGACCCATTGACGAAGAGGAAATCCTCCAGATTGCAGTAAACCAATCACTTGATCACGGCGAAAACGAGCCGTTGCTACATCATCTGCTCCTGAAAAAATGTCATCAGCGTACCTTTGTTCCATGACGATGGGAACCGCTTCAGGCCATTCATGTCCTTCATCTTGGCACAATTGGTGCAATGTACGCAAAGCTTGATATGGAGCACACGAAGTTCCATAAGTCACAGTCAGAAGCAAATAGTGCAATGGATCATGTGCACCATCAGGACTCCACACGATTCTTTGGAAGTTGACATCTCTCTTATCAATCCAGATCTGCCGATACATCATACGCACATCGGTACAAAATGCTACCCGATGCTTGCGCCATCGGATCAGCACACAAGGTAGATTAGTTTGAAGCTTCGGTCCCGTACATAAAACATCATTCAAACTATAACCTGTCGATGTCGGTTTAGAAGCATTGAATACAACACGTAGTTTTTTCTTCCGATCTCCTGCCTGCCAGATCCCATGGTGCGGAATATAATAAACCCGAGACGTAGAGTCATTTATCTCGGCATTTGTAAGAAGACGCATGTGACCACACGCTAAGTATTCTGCCATGAATCGTTCATACTCAATGGCCATCTCTGGATCTCGAACCTCGGGCTTGAAAGGCAAACGAATAATATATTTTCCATCAGCTGCTCGTTGATACTGAGCAAAAATAGCCTCACATTCTTCATCTTCAGAAGATTTCCGTGTCACATGAGGAATTTCTTCCACCTCCCAGAATCGCTGTAGCAATGAAATCAATTCGTTATGCCAGAACGGTATCATATCTTGTATTGCTAAACAAATTGAAGACGAAGAAGATTGGTGGAAACCCGGCATCTTACCAAAGAAAACCCAACCCAAAACAGTCGATTGAGCAATAAATGACTCATTACGATGGAATCCCGACTGAAGAAGAGTGTGGTAAATATCAGCTCCGATCAAGATATCAATGTCCGCAGGAACACCGAATTTCGGATCAGCTACAGTACCCAACTGCAAACACTGTTTCACAGTTTTTGGACACACCGTCATTGAAGGAACTCGTAATCCAAGCCGATGAACACAATGAGCATTAAAAGACGATGAAAAGGAGGCCGAATTGTAAGATTGAATCAGTAAATTCGTTTGAAGTCGTGATTGTGTAACCATTTCTCCACCTAGCACGGAGATATTGGCATCTGCAGGCTCAAATATTGCACCTATCTTACGGGCTAAGCTGACTGAAATCAAAGTTATTTCTGAGCACGCATCCAGAAGTGCCCCAACACGAAATATTTTTCCTCTAGAACCCACTAACTTGACTTGCGCTGTAGGCAGTACAGTCAGTCATGATGAATCATTCACGAAGAACTCGTCAACTGTAGCTGGACGAAGTTCTTTGTTCAGACTAGAGTCTCGCTGGCCAGAAGAGTCAACTGTCATTGTACGAGGTTGTTTGGTCGGAACCGAGTCTCGCTGGACTGTCATTGTACGAGGTTGTTTGGTCGAAACCGAGTCTCGCTGGCTGTCAGACACACGCTTCCGGTCATTCTCATGAATCAAAGTATGGTGATTGCCTTAGCATTGTTGGCATCTCGATCGCGATGGACAATCCCGAGCAGGATGACCAGATCTCAAACAATTAAAACATAAGTTTGACTGAGAAATGATTCTTCTTTTTTCAGAACCGTCAAATCCTCGAAACTGATCACAGTGTCCAATGTAGTGAGTAGCATGGCACATGGTTGTTCTCGGCGCTTGCATATAACTCAGTTAATTCCTGTGATGATTCTTCATTCAAAGAAACGCCATTAAGGAGCTCCACGGGGTTGGCCTTAAAATCCCACTAGTAACTATCAAGCAGTCTCAATCTCGCCTCAACAACACCACTGGCCCACTGTTGCGTAGCTTCAACAGTTGCAGCAAAGCGCATTAAAACATTAGCCAACGACTGCTGAGTCGATAACAGTACATCCCAATTGCAATCCCTATAAATAAATAAAATTTGTTCAAGCTCTTTCCTTACACATAAATTTCAACTCATACTCGCAATCAACGAGAACTGCGAAGAAACCACTGTATTAGATCAAACATAAAAGTAAACTTAAAAGGAAAATCAATAAATGAAAGAAGTAAGATTTATGCAGTAAGAACATAAGTATGACAGTTATTTCGCAACACGGACAAAATAGCAACCTTGAAAAGTGGTTCGCGACATGGGCAGAGACACGACCGTGGTGGTTCACAAACAATATTTGCGACACGAGCAAAACAGCGACCGTGGCAAAGTAGTTCGCGACACAGGCCAGGACGCGACTGTGGCGGTTTAGTAGTTCGCGATACGGGCAGGACGCAACCGTAGCGGTTCACAAGCAACTCGCGACACGGGCAAAACAGCGACCGTGGCAAAGTAGTTCGCGACACGGGCAGAGCGACCGTGGCAAATTAGTTCGCGACACGGGCAGAGACGCGACCGTGGCGATTCACAAGCAACTCGCGACACGGGCAAAACAGCGACCGTGGTACTCCAACTCGCGACACAGGCAAAGGCACGTCCGTGGCGATGTAACTCACAATTTCAAAAGTTAACAACCGTGCTGGCAATACAGTTCGTAACGCGGGCAACCTCTTAAATTCACTCCAAAACCGGGCATTCTTTCACTTCGCGTCGACGTAAAATTAGTGCATATCCTCGTTGAGTTGCATTATGTTATCTCACAAAGTGAAATAACCTATTCATTTTTTTTTTTACTTACATTGCGGGTTATTTCCTGAGAAAGCTGTTGGTAATTTTGAAATTCTGCAAAACTGACGTAGATCCGGCTCGGACAAGGACCAATGTTAAAAATATAGACAAAATAATATGTACAGTTTACTTTAATAAGCTTTTATTAGAGAGGTCAAAATAACAACAAAGATAACCTCGTAAACATTCGAACATAACTACTAACAAACATGAATCGAACGTCGCAACTAGTTTCACACACATCAATTCAAACTTGAACAGTCTCCTACTATCCAAAAAATCTAACGATACATATAAGTATTCGTGCGAAAAAAGTTTAGTTTTTATCTATATGCCAACTCTATCAAAACTTTGCACTTGAGACTTATTAACTGTCATTGCAAAGGCTAAAACTAAGGGAAATTGTTTTCTATATAAAATAAACGGACAACTTGAATTTTCGTTTGTACTCAAAGTAATTTTCGGAATGAACACAATTTTCCCACTTTTATCGACAGTAATAATTTTTGCTTCTCTGTTGTGTTCGTATCAATTCGTGATTTTTAATTTTACATTGACCATTTAATATAATTAAAATTTCATTATTCAACATTTGTCGTTTTCATTTTTTTAGAGCTAAAAAAACTTTATTCAATTCATGATTTTCATTTATATCTCCACAAATTGACACACATCTTTAGTTTTTCATTCTTTTGGAATTTGAAAATTTTCTATAGAACTTTCGCCAATCTTTAATAATAAGTTAGAAAATTTTTACATCTAATATTTTTAGTTAATTTTATTTTTGGAGTTTTTCTATAATTTACTAAATTTTATAGTATCTACCACGACAACTTTTTCATTACCACTTTCAGTACTGGAAGAATTTGTCTAAAATCACGCCCTAAAATTATTAATTTACCTCTGAAAGGTAATTTATTTGTAGGGTCTTCTAAAGTCCTATCTACGATTTTCAATGCCTTTTTTGGAATCATAGATACTTCATCCCAGACGATGATGTCACATTTGCGTGATTTTTTTTTGTCTGATTCATTTTTTAGAAATGAAGTTTCAACATTATCTAAAATTAATGGTAATTTAAAAGTTTTATGACTGGTCATACCTGTTGGTAATGGAATTGAAGCTATACCGGTCCATGCCATATATAAAACATTTTTATTTTTCGACATAAAATAATAAATTTAAGTTTTATAAAGAAAAGTTTTTCCAGTGCCTTCTGGACCATCTATGAAGTACATACTATTGGAATTTTCGGTTGTTACATTAAAAATCGATTTTTGATCATCATTCAATTTAGTAAATAATTCAGTATATTTTTCATGAATCTCATTTACTGTACCAAACCGCTATTTTCCTTATTTTCTTTAAATCTTCTGTAAAATTTTTTTATACGTATTCCAAAATGAACTACCAGGAATTTTTTCTGACATTAAAAACAAACAAATAAATTCTCTTAATTTTTTGGGAGTTAGATAACTTATATCGAAAATTTCAAAAATATTTTTATCATGTTCTATCAATTCCATTACTACTGCTGCTTCTCTATATGTTTTACTACACTAAACTACACTTGAGTCTTGAGATATACTAAAAAAAATTTAATTTAATATACGAAAGAATTTTGAGGATTGAACTCTGAGGATTGAGTTTTGAGGACTGAATTGAGGACTTCATAGTGAGAATCGAATTTGAAAGGTGAGGATCGAATTTTGAGGATCATCATATTTAGTTATCAGTACAGTGTTTTCACGGTGTTTTTTATAATAATTACAGAATATGAGGATAAAATTATGAGGATAAAAAAAAAAAACGGAAATATAATATAGGGAGATGCTCCGAACGTCGACACTCGCTTGTCAACAGTCATATTTATGGTTTGGTCTTAACGAACAGTATATTTAATTTATCTTTTTATTTACATTTGCCGACGTTTCATTGCCAATAATGCAATGCTGTGTATATAGGTGAAACAGGTAGAAAATTAGGGAAGAGAGTTTCTGAACATATTGGCTACGTTCAGGGAATTCTCCTCTTTCTGATATTGCTTTACATTGTTCTGAAAACGGACACACTTTTGATTTTAAAAATGCTACTGTTTTAGAAGTTGAGAAGAACTTACACAAGAGGAGATTCCTTGAAATTTTGAATATATGCTTTTTTCAGGATAATATTCATAAGAAGACAGAGACGCAATTCCTGAAAACTGATTACAAAAATGTGTTGGACTTTATGAATACTAAATCCCATGCGTTGTGAGCCCTCGCGTGCGGGCGCCTTGATCGTTCCTTATTCTTTTGTCTCTTCTACTACTTTTTTTGAAGTTATTGCCAAACTTGATGTAGTACAATGTAAATGTCCGTACAATATTATAATTTAAACCTTTCTGTGATGAGTGTAATCTTTTGATTTCTAATACGGTAAATTCATACTTTTATTTTATTTTATTTTATTTATACTTTGTAAATTTCATTCTCTTGTAGTAATTTAAGCAATTTTTTTAGCCTTGAAAATGTTGTCCTGACAGTTCGAAAAACTTTACTATCAAAATCATTAAATCACTCACTGCACCTTGATATAAAATACACTGGTTGATCAATTGAACTTTCAATCATATAAATAGTTTTAACTTGTGGACAGCTTAGCACTTAAAATGATAACTCTAAATTTTAAACCCATGGTGTTGGGCAAAGAGGTTTTTTTATTATACGTGATCTCGCTCTTATTATTATCGGACTCATACTGACTCAACTCGCTGTTAGCCTCCTCACCACGCCCTCGGCGCGTTCAACCCCACCACCACCCCGTTCCCATAATAGTTCTGACCCTGCACTTCGGGGACGACGTAGAGCCCACTTGAGGTATTTCGATGAATTCAGTATCACATCAATGGATCTACATTTATTTGAAACAGAATGTATTTGACATTTAGAGGTTATTTACCTGTATAATTTTGATTTTGATTTGATAAATTTAATGGTTGTACAATATGTTGTACAGAAAATATTATACATACAGACGGTATGTACACATAATATAATACTAACAATATATACACATTAAATTCACCATTATTATATTTCATTATAAATTATACTTTTACAATTTTTTTTTTTTTTTTTAATAGTAGCAAAAAAATTGACGCATGGCTCACAAGTGGATATTTAACAGGTCTGTACTGCCGTATAAGAGAAAAACCACACAATCTGCATGTAGCAATAGTGCGGTTTTTCTTGTGGACTGTAGTATAGATAAGTAGTAACTATTTATTATGTTTTTCAAAAATATTTGAAAAATGATAATATGACAGCTAGTTTGTAAAGATTAATTTGGATTACTAAATTTTTGAAGAGACAGTTTTTTTACCGATTGAAAAAATCAATTGCAAGATAATTAATTAATACTGCTATAAATAATCTATATTGTTATTAATATTATAATTTTTTTTTTTTTTAAGCTTTGTTTGCTGAATTAACTCGTATATTAAACCATATTATGGGCATCGGTACACATGCATTGGATGTTGGTGCTTTAACACCTTTTTTTTGGTTATTTGAAGAACGTGAAAAGTTGATGGAATTTTATGAGCGAGTTAGTGGAGCGCGAATGCATTCAGCATATGTAAGACCTGGAGGTGTCGCGCTTGATCTTCCGCTAGGCCTTATGGATGATATATATGAATGGGCTGCTAAGTATTCAGAAAGAATCGATGAAATTGAAGATGTACTGTCAGAAAATAGAATTTGGATTCAACGTACTAAAGATATTGGAGTAGTCAGTGCCCAGGATGCTTTGAACTATGGTTTCAGTGGTGTTATGGTAAGAGGATCAGGTATTAAATGGGATATTAGAAAATCTGAACCGTATGATGCATATGATCTTGTTGACTTTGATGTACCTATTGGCACCAAAGGAGACTGCTACGACAGGTAAAGTTTTTGAAATTGCATTTTTTTAGTGCGCGGAGAGAAGGTTAACCCCAAAATCAAAGCGCCTTGCATGTACTAGAAAGAAAAGAGCAGCGGACCATTCGTTTTTGATGGTGCACTTGAATCTTGGGTACACGCTCTCAGCGAAAACGAGTTCAAGCTAGTGCAAATTTTACTTCTTTTAGCAAGTGACTACAAGTATGATTCAGTGTGTTATCATGTTTATTCGCAAAAACTTTTTTAAAACACTTTTCTGGGATATTTTATAGTGCTTGAACTAGCAAATGCGGATTCTGGAATACAACCCACGATTGTCCGTTGCTTGGTCGTTCGGCTTCTATAATCTATTACTGCAGTCGGCTTCACGCTGACAATCTTTCTGAAATAAGGAAAAAAGTCCGTCCGTGGTAATAAATCCCTATACGATTTATCTTACCTTGGAGGGCGCGACTGCTCAATTATTTCGGTAGTGGGCGCGGGCTAGAGGATCAAGCGTAAAAATACTGGCTACTAAATAAAAATCTCTTAGGTTTTATTCTAACTATTTAATAAAAGAAAACAATCTCTAAAAAGAAACTAGTACAAAATCAATAAGTAACCCCATGGTAAAGATTAAATATACCCTCAAACGGCTGTGATCCAAAATCAATAACACAACAAAGTATTGATTTTCTCTGGTTCAAGTTGCGCGCGCGTACAAACACTCATCTGCCGCCGGCAGCTTGCGCGCGCGAGAAAAACAAAGATTATTACAATAACAGTGTACTAAATACACTCACACGCATCCACACTCACTCGCACATATACAATTAACTTACGAAATCGCTAAGGTGCACCTCATACCAAGCTGTCAGGCTAAACAAAATGCCAAGCTACGATGCCTACCAGCCGCAATAGCTAGTACACTCGAGTCGCCGTCTAGCCGTCGTAAAGCAGTCCTGGCGTTGACGTGACAATTTCACAAATAAACACCACACTCTTCCACTACGATTCTACAACAACGCGCGACGCGAATGACAATAATTGCTTCGACTTCCGTAAACGAGTAAGCTTCCTCAAGATCTGCTGTAAATTGATTTCCAGAGATTCGCGTGTCTGTTGGACACCGGTCTGGTTCCCCGTCGTCCTCGGCTTCCAAAAGCCGGTTGACTTGTTTTGACGAAAGAATGCTTCCCAGCTGATGACAATTGATCCCGCACTTTAGTCACATCCAACACTCTCTTGAACGGGGGCTACTCTCGAAAAGTACAATAATCCGTCAAACCGAGACGAGTTGATTTTCATGTACGTGTGAACGGACGGACACGAAAATCACGAGTGCCTTTCCATTTCCCGCTCCACCACCTCAGAGGTCCGCTCCGATCTGCGTTTTGCAACGTGACTCGTGCCAAATTCTAAATCGTAACCAACGATTTAATTGATCACTGGACTGTCACAGATAATCCATTATATTATTGAGAAAAAAAGGTTAAAATCACGGTTGAAGCTTAACAAAAAGTTTTTGTAAATCTAGTTGATTTCAGTCTGATTTTCTCGCTTTGCATTAACAGAAATTTAAAATTAAACGTAAAACAAACACAAAAATGAGATTTTTAAATTTTTGATACATGTGCCTGTAAGTGTTATCAAATAAATCCTATAATAATTGCCCAATTTTCGAATAACTTTTAAATTATGTGCATTTTTATCCGTATATTGCTCAATCAATTTTAGAACAATAATATTTATACCTTACACCAGTCTACACGTTCATAAATTTCATAAAAGTCACAAAATATTCTGTTAAGCATCAAGCATTCAAACATGATTTTAACCTTTTTTTCACAACAATATGATAGATTATCTCTGAAAACTGTTCAAAAAATGATAGTTTATGCAAATATCTGTGATAACATACTGAATCATGCTTGCAGTTACTTGCTAGAAGAAGTTAAATTTTCACTAGCTTGTATTTTGCTGAGAGTGTGTACCCGAGATTCAAGTACACCATGCACCTCAAAAAAGAGTGGCCCGCAGCTCCTTTTTTTCTAGTGCATGCAAGGCGCCTTGATTGTGGGGTTATCCTTCTCTCCGTGTAGTTTTTAATATTTTTATATTTATTTGCTTCAAATTTTTTGTCTATTTATAAATTAAAATAATTCAGTTGACGATATTTTTCACACTATAACCTCAAATCAGACCAGCCCTTATTTTCTGTATCTCTTGCAGTAAAATATTTTTCGGGACAAAGGCGTAAGAAATGTTAGACGCATTAAATGGTGATTGACACCGTTTTTTACAAAACAATTTCATTATGTAGTGGGACGTGTCGTGAGACAAGTAGTGGGCGTGTCGTGTGAGAAAGCTCGATTCTCCGTATTTCGAGGTTACTTGACAGTGTCTTAATGCCTTGCTCCCAGATGAAGAGGCTCAAGAACACCCTCGAGTCGTCACTAGGAAGCTGATACAACACACCACGAGTCAGAGACTGAGTTCTGTCGCCTCTGACAGCACAGTCCAAGTGCAGCGCTGTCCGGTTCAACCCGACGCTTCTTTTGCTTAAGTCAGCTCTGGCCTCGATCAATATTTTCGTGATCTTGAAGTTGCACCGATCTCTACGCCCAGTGTTGGTGAACTGGAACACAGGGTAGCCCTCGTTGTCCTTGAGTTCAACGTCAGCTCCGACGATTACCATTGCAAAGCCGCCAAGGATTAGATAAGGGGCAGCGAGGATGAACACCAGGGCCACGCGTGCTGCCTCCCTTGCCCCATGCTCACTACCACGATGCCCACCCTTGACGACCCATCGGCAGCGACTGCGTACACTAGACAACCCGGCGCCGACAACACTCTGTATACTACTATCCTCAAGCCAATCCGGTCGAGTCACCGAGCCAAAATCAAACACCAGTAGCCGCTCGAAGGGCCACATCACTGGCAGGCGTAAATACACCGACGAGGACAAACGGCGGGCCCTTGAACTTCACCTGCAGGGCCTTAAAAACACTGAAATTAGCCGAAGGCTGGGAGCCACTGCTCCGACCATCAAGGCCTGGATTAGAGCCCTTGAGGCCAGCGAAGCGGGCCACACCGCATCACCACCTGCTAACGAAGGCCGGGCCCGACTAAGGAGGGCCGCGACCACGACAACAACCAGTCGGCCGCAGGGGGCCCGCCGCCAGCGAGAGCAGTCACAGTGGAACCCAGAACTCCCCGGGGTCGTAATCGCGGTCCATCAAAGGACCAAACCGAAGCGTTCGTTGAACTGGCGAATCTAGTGATTGATGCCCATCAGTTGGAGGAGGCTGCCCTCCAAGCTGCTGTTTTTTTATCCAGGATGACAATTTGAAAGGGGCGAGGTGCCACGTCCGCAGGCGTGGCGATCGTCGACGAGGGTTAAGGGGATCCGGGTTTAATGGTGATGGCAATGATGTGACACCCACCACGCAGGGCCAGGCTGCTCCCGACGAGGTCCCAAGTCATGACAAAACGGCGTGGGTGGAGGGTTCTAGACGCATTCAGGCTCTCTATCGTTCTAACAGCAAGATAGCGGTTCAGGAAGTGCTAGGTGGTCCCTCCTGGCTCTGTGAAATACCACTGCAGGAGGTTGAAGAGCACTTCCGGCAGATACATTCTGCGAGAGAGCTTGGAGGCGATCTGCCCCCTCTGTTCAACGCCGACGAGCACAGCGCCGAAAGCTGTGCCAACCTGTGTCGCCCATTCAGATCTGAGGAAGCCGCCAAAAAGCTCCTGAGCATGGGTAACTCATCTCCGGAGCCGGATGGCGTTACATTCGTGGATCTGAGGAAAGCTGACCCGGATTGCCACGTGCTGACAGCGCTTTTTAATGCTTGCCTCAGATTGGGCGCAGTACCGCAGTGCTGGAAAAATTCTGACACTGTTCTACTGTTTAAAAAAGGCGAGAGAGACCAAATCAGCAACTGGCGGCCAATAGCAATGGGGGACACAACCCCCAAACTCCTCTCCTCGCTTGTCGCCGATCGCCTCACCGGCTGGGCCATGGCTAACAATAGGATAAGCGCGTCCCAAAAAGGCTTCCTCTCGTTCGAAGAATGCCATGAGCATAACTTTGTTTTGCAGGAGATCCTGCGCGACGCGAGGTCCAAAGGGCAAGAAGTTGTTGTGGCGTGGCAAGACTTCACTAATGCATTTGGCTCGGTTCCCCACGCTTCCATCTTCAGCGCCCTCGAGCATCATCGGGTCCCGGAGCCGAAGGGGAAATTAATCGCATCAGCGTATGACGGCGCGACCACGTGCGTCATGACAGCACTGAGCCCATATCCATTGACTCGTGCGTGAAGCAAGGGTGTCCCATGAGCCTAATAGTTTTTAACCTCATCCTGAAGCCTGTTATTAGGACAGTTGCAGCTTCGGGTGGGGGTTACGAACTCGCGGGCGAGGTCTTCACGGACCTTGACTGTGTAAATGACATGGGCATTATTGCGGATTCGCCCGAGGCGATGAGAATCCTTCTAAGATCTGCGGAGGACGCTGCTGCGGCTGTTGGCCTCACCTTCAACCCTGCAAAATCTGCCACTCTACATCTGAAAGGCAGGGGTGTCGGTGCGATTAAGAGAACGCAGTTCAGCATACAGGGTGAGGTGATGCGCGCCCTAGACCGTGGCGAGGCCTACGAACACCTTGGTACTCCAACGGGCTTTCAGGTCAAGCAGACGCCGTACACCGCCATTGACAGCGGACATCCGTGCGGTTGACAGTTCACTGCTGGCCCCCTACTATTAAAAAACAGTCAAAAGTTTGAGCTACGCTCGCCGCGATAACTGTCTGCTCCTAACCCAACTTCCGACTGTTTTTTCAGTACCTGCATGAAAAATACTATTTTATGTGCCCTTTCGAATGATTTATGTGTTTATTGTAGGGGTACGCCGTGGAGGCCGATTCGACTATTTTACCCGGCTATACCCTTTCTGTAAAAACTTCTTAAGATCATCTGATCTATTCAGTCTTGTAATAAACATAGAAGAATACTTTAATAATAGAAGAAGTGTTTTTACAGTCCCAAAATAGTAAATAATCTCAAATTCATGGTTCGAAAATTCATCTCTTCGACCTTTTCTGCCGTCAAAGTGCAACAGAATTTTTTTAGGGAACATGTTAGGTGTTTAATTTTGAATGATTTATTAAGTATTAATTATTCAGTACATGAAAGTAAAATAATAAACAGCTATCACCGAACCTTGTAGTCACAACCAACAATTACGAAAACTTATATAACAATATATATCGCGCAAACAGTCTTTCTTTGTTTTTTAATTCAAAAGTGTGCACATTCCAAACTTGAAGTTTCAACATTTTGCCCACCTTGTTCCTGGAACAGAATTAATTGCCGGCCGCCATTTGCTGTCCAGATGTCCGACCATCCTGAGTTGTATCTGAATTTACTGGAAGAAGCACTAATCGATTTATGTGGCGTGTATATTCTCCGATCGCAGTTTTGACGATTGCTTCACGAACAAGACCGTCTCTCCAAGTAGTTACTGAAGTAATACGTCAAAGAGGCCAGTTACCGCTTGATAACAGCAGAGTCGGGTCCACAATGACTACCACATCATTTACTTGAAAATTTCGGCGTCGAGTTCTCCACTTTCGTCGTTGTTGGAATGTGTTCAGATACTCATGACTCCATCGTGCCCAGAATTGATCACGAATTCCATTAACCAGCTTCCAATGGGTGAGTTGATCTAGGCTGTCTGGAGAAATCTAGCCTTGGCTATAGAATTGAGTAGCCCACCAATCAAAAAATGACCTGGAGTAAGAACCTCGAGATCTTCACGGTTACCGGTAAGTGGGGTAAGAGGACGATATATGCGCCTGAGATGATTTTTCATGGATTTGACGCCAGCTTCTAATAGTCCGCCAAAATGTGGTGCTCTCAGTTGTCATGTCCCAAAATCGGGACAGATCTATTTACTTATTTTGAATCTACTTCACCCTTTTTTTTATAACCGGGTAGGTGACTCGAATAACTGAGAGGAGGATAATTAATAAAACTACAGAACCCGAAAGACTACTAAGAAAAATCTATTTATTATCAAAACCAAACCATTACAAACGTTACACGATCTACTTCCTTAAAAATAATCTTACTTCTATTAAAGTTCTGGACACTGCACAGAGAGAGAGAGAGAGAGTGTGACGTTGTTGTAGACTGAAGACTCCCGCTGGGCTGCTTGAGGTGGTGAATCGGTGGTTCTGCACAGTCCTGAAGGAACTTCCCGGCACTTTTCTCTAGTCGGTCACAAAGGCTGTTGTTTCCTTAAAAGTCTTTCAAAATATAGTTGTCACTACCGGAACTCTAATTTTTATTTTTACTCGCACTTATCCGAAACTCGCGGATTAGGAGCTCTAATTAGTACACTCAGAATTGCCCTTAAAACGAGACTATAAATAGTCACTCAGGTTTATCTCGATTTATTTTTAATAAAGGTATCGAGACCTTGAAATCTCTAACTCTCGTGAGTCCGGTCGTGGAGATCTTCCTCGCGGAACGATGTGCGCGGGACGAGTTCTGGTACGCGACTGAATTAACGAAGCTCCCGGGCTCGCGTTCGCGGCCCTATTTATACCCCTACGCATGAGGACCCACCCCCGTAGAGGGGATCATGGACCCTCCCATGTGTGCCCGAATCTGGGGGAAAAACCAATGATTTGGTCGTCCACGTCGGCCACTAAACCGAATCAGAGCTCCTAGGAATGACTCGGTCGTGAGGTCACCTACGAGCTCCAAGTGCAATGCCTTTGTGCTCATACAAACAAATATGGATATGTAACCTTTGTTTGTACGGATACTACGGCCTTTGGCTGAAAGCACGTTGAAACGGCCAGCGTAATCAATTCCGACGCGGGAGAAAACTCATGCAGGAGTGACTCGATATTCCGGCAACGAGCCCATGAGTTTAGTTGCAGTTTTGGCATGTATTTTGACACGAATGTCGCACCCTTTTCAATAAGCTTTAAGTTTACACCAGTTCTTGAATAAACGACGGCTTGAATAAAGCGGTCGACTTGCATCAGCGAAAACATGCAGTCCCAACTCACTTGATGAATAACAACCTATCCAGCGAGGAATCGTGATGTTTGAGATATGCTTCAGTTGCTCCACGAACGTTTTCCATCGTCTGAAAAGTGAATCTGGAATTATCTCATCCCAGTCAAGACGTGCACGCCAAATGTCTTGAATGAGCATCTTGGCCAATAAGGTAACTAGAGCTAGCCAACCGCATGGGTCAAAAATGCGCGCAAGGTCGGCCAAAATCGTTCTCTTTGTGTTCAGAACCTGAATGTTCGGAGGTTTTATCTGAAAATTGTCATCGATCGGGTTCCAACTAACTCCTAACTCGCTTACAAGACCTTCTGTGCTGAATTGTCGCCATGATGGTCGGAGTCTTGCATCCTTAGGAAGGTCATCGAGCAATTCTGGCCTGTTTGAAACCCACTTTCTCGAAGGAAGCCTCCACACGGAGAATAAAAAATAGGAGATTTCACTAATAGTTGATGAGATTCGACAAAAAAAATGAAAATTCTCCAATTTCGAAAAATAGGAGTTTTTCCTATTTTTTTTTATTTTAATCTCCGTTTCGAAATTGTACTTTTCAATAAATATACTAGGTTGAAAATCTTAGAGATGATCCTCGTGAGATGTGCGGATCATATAAAGACTATTACTTATTATACACAGCTGCAGACCCGGGTTGGATATAAGATAGCAGATGAGGTAAGCCTAGGATGTCGATGACGGGTATACCTGGAGATCATCTTCGAGGATTATTTTAAATTAAATATAGACGCATATGTAAAGTAATACACAACTTAAATTATCTTATAAGTACTTAGAAATATCTCCTGAGGCACCCGGTCGGCTTCACCTGGGACTTATTCTCGTAACCGGTGCTCGGGTCCAAAAATACCGGGTGCCCTGGGTCGACTCCTGGTGCACCCCATCGACTTTTCCTGGAATTTTTCCTAGTGATCAGTACTCGGGATCAGGAACAAGGTACAGAGTGCCCTGGGTCGACTCCTGGTGCACCTGGTAGACTTCTCCTGGAACTTTTCCTCGTAACCGGTGCTCCGGACCTAGAATAAGGTACCTGGTATTCTGGGTCGAATCAGTGAAATATCCCAGGAAAAGCTGACCGGGTGCACCAGGAGTCGACCCGTAGCCCCTGGTTGTCTTTTCCTGAGACATTTCCAGGATTCGACCCGGGGCACCCGGTACCTTGTTATAAATCTCGAGCACCGTTTACGAGGAAAAGTTCCAGAAAAAGTCGACCCAGGGCACCTGGTTGGCTTTTCCTGGGACCTATCCTGGGTTCTACCCGGGGCACCCCATACCTTATTCCAAATCCCGAGCACCGATCACGAGGAAAAGTTCCAGGAGAAGTCGACCGAGTGCACTAGGAGTTGACCTGAAGCTCCCGGTATTCTTGGTTCCAAGCACTAGCTACGAGAAAAAGTTCTAAGAGAAGTCGAGTGGGTGCACCAGGAGTTATTTCTAAGTACCTATGAGAAAAGTATGGGTGAGTACATAAACTTTACTAAGAAGGTAACTGCCGGCGAAGAGTACTATAAAAATAGGAGAAACTCCTATTTCTGGTGGGAGATTCTGCCATCGAATACGGCTCAGAGTGCATCCTATCTTAGATTGGAGAAACTCCCATTTATTTTTCTCCGTGCAGATTGTAAAAGGCCTATTACTTGATCTCGTCGAGATCGGGCTGTTTCCACATCATCAGCACCTGACAACATATCGTCAGCATACCTGTATTCCTCAACAACAGGAACTGCGTCCGGCCACGCCTGCCCTTCATCAAGGCACAGCTGTTTAACAGTACGGAGAGCTTGGTAAGCTGCACACGAAGTTCCATACGTGACAGTTAGCAGCTGAAAGTGTTTCGGTGGGCTGGATCCATCAGGACTCCACACTATTCTTCGAAGGTCGATAACTCGTTCATAAATTAATATTTGTCTGTACATCATACGCATATCCGTGCAAAACGCGATTGCATGTCTCCTCCAGCGAATCAAAACCATTGTCAACGATCTTTGGAGTTTCATACCGGTGTATAGAACATAGTTCAAGCTGTAACCTGTAGATGTTGGTTTTGATGCGTTGAATACGACTCTCAATTTCTTTCCCTGATCACCAGTCTGCCAAATTCCATGACGAGAAATGTAATGTGCCTTGACCGTGGAGTTCTTCAATTCAACATCCGTCAGCTGTCACATGCGCACATGAAAGATACTCAGCCATGAACCGTTTATAATCAGTAGCTACTTCGGGATTTCGATGAAGCCGTCGATGTAAGGCGTGGAGAGAGGCTAGGGCTCCATACAAATTGTCTCCAAGAAGGTTCAAATTATCATGCTTTTATGGCATGCGAATGATGTATCGTCGGTGCGGAGATATTGAGAGAATATAGCTTCACACTTCATGTCATCAGGCGACTTACGAGTTACATGCGGTATATCCTCAACTTCCCAGAATCGTTGAACAAGTGAAATTAGTTGAGTGTGTCAAGATGGATATAAATCTTGCTGAGTAGTCATGCAATTAATCAAGTTTGGTGACTGAGCTTGACTCGGCATCTGCCCCGAAAAAATCCAACTTAAAACTGTCAGTTGGATGATGAAAGAATCTTGAATTCTCAATCCCGGCATGAGGAGACGGTGATATGTATTAGCCCCTAACAAAATGTCGATGCTGCCAGGATTGCAGAAAGTTGGATCGGCGACAAGATCGATTTAAAGGCATTTATTGACAGTTTCAGGACAGGCAGCAGCTGAAGGAGTATGTAAACGGAGTCTTGGAATACAATGAAAGTCAATTGTCATGGCAAAATTTGAATTAATTGATTTCAGTATTAATGAGGTTTGTTATTTAGCCTAAGCAACAGTTCCTCCACCAACTGCTGAAATTGTTGCTCCTATTGGCTCAAGAACATCAATCAGTAAAGTATGTGATCACCTCTTTGTTTGGAGTAGCTGAGGGTTTGGTTGAGAGCTTCCAACTTCTCGAGTTCGTCTTCCCAGGAACGTCTAGTCGTCACATCCATGACTGAAGAAGTAAACGAAATCATCCAGACATCCCAATGTTCAACAGGCTGCTTTAAGGCTTTCAGTTGATCTCGGTGTTTTCAACAGTATCCAAAAGGGTATGTAGCCCTGATGCGGACTCTTCCCGTAAGGGTTTCAAATTTCGCAAAGCCATAATGACGGCTATGTTCAAATCTGGTCTCGAGCGCACCCCATGCTGTAGCGTAATTCGAACTGTTAAACGGGAGCGTATCAATGGCTGTTTTGGCGTCACCTTCCACATGTGACTAAGTAATGAGCAATTTTTCAGACCAATTATTTTCCGTTATTTGGTCTGTTTTTCGATCTTTGGTTGTAGGCTCCGCGTTGCGAGACTAAGTTGGTGTGAGTGAAAGAGCGAGTGTGAGAGAGAGTGAACATGGCGCGCAGCTCGTTGCGTTGAGCAAAGCCTGCCGGCCCGCCAGTGTGTGCCTAGTCTCCGTACGGCAGAGATCCACGCTGCACGCTCCTCGAGCTACAGCCTTTGTACATTAAGCACATTAATTAAACTTATATTAATTAGACGTCCAGTGTTATTATTTAATACACCCGAGTGGCACAAAATTTAAATTCATCCAGATTACATTCCGAAAACCGCTTTCATAACCCCATTCGGTCTGTGGGAATTTATGGTCATGGTCGAAGGCCTTAGTAACGCGGGCCAGACCCTTCTTTGCTATTTGGCAATGGCTCTTGGTGATCTAGAGTTTGTTTTTTCAATTCTTTGATGATATGGTAATCGCCTCGTTTACCCCCGAGGAGTACGAACAGCACCTTGCGATTGTTTTCCAGAGATTAGACAAGTCTCACCTTCACTTAAATTTGGAGAAATGCATTTTTGGCGAGCCTGAGGTACCTTTCCTCGGCCACATTGTCAGCCAACAGGGACTTAACCCCACGCCGGAGAAAGTCATTTCAATCCGTGAGTACCCTAAGCCCGAGACCCTTCAGAGTCTTCGCAGCTTTCTCTGTTTGCTCAATTTCTATCGACCTTTCCTGAACCAGGCGGCAGCTGTTCAAAAGCCTTTGAACGCCCTCCTCTAGGACGTTCGTAAGAAATACACACGTCCCGTCTCCTGGACTTCTGCGGCTGAACGCGCGTTTGAGAAATGCAAGACCGACCTTGCAAACTGCGCCTGTCTGGTTTACCCCGACGAAGGGGACCAGATTCGGTTGGTAACGGACGCTTCCGACGGTGCACTCGGAGGGGTTCTCGAACAGCGAAGGGATGAAGCTCCTTGGGCGCCAATAAGTTTTTTTCGCGTAAGTTAACTCTGACTCAAGTCAAATATTCCACCTTTGACCGCAAACTTACTGGCATTTTTGAGTCATTAAAGCATTTTCATTACTTTCTCGAGGGTCGTAAGTTCAAAATTTTCACCGACCATAAGCCACTCGTACACGCACTTCGGCAAGCCCTTTCACGCCCCAATGTGTCGTCAGCGTCAACTCTCGTACATTTCTGAATTTTCCACTTCAATTCATTACCTTCCGGGCGAGGGAAATGTTGTCGCGGACGCTCTGTCTCGTGCACCCTCATTCACGTCCCCATCAGTCTTGCATGGAGTGCCTTGTCCGTTGGTTCGATCCAGCTACCAGCTGTTCAGTCAATCTTGGCGAAGATTGACGCATTCAAACTTCTGACTACTTTTTCGCTTGCTCAGTTGGCGGACGACCAGGCGTCCGACGCTCAGCTTTGGGAAATCTTGGCCGATGCAAATCACCCTCTCAGGTTGATTAAGCTAACGCTTGGTGAAAACCATACGCCTATCTTTTGCGACACCTTCGATCACACGATCCGACCTTACATCCCGGCCCCCTTGCGGAGAGGCATTTATGATTTGTTTCACTCGAATTGACATCCCAGCGCTAAGGTCTCTGCCAAGCTTATTCGCCGGAGTTATGTCTGGCCGGACATGTCGCGCGACATTTCGCAATGGTGCAAGGTATGCATACCGTGTCAGCAGTTGAAGGTGACTCGACACAACAAGTTCTTGCCGCAAGAATTTCCCGTGCCCGATGGGCGTTTCGATCACGTCCACATCAACCTGGTTGGTCCCATCACCGAAAGCCACGGGAATCGTTATGCTTTGACTATGGTCGACCGCTACTTGCGTTGGCCCGAGGCTGTTTCCATTCCTGATGTGGAAGCCCCGATCGTCGCCAGGGCGTTCTTCGATGTCTGGATTTCACGCTACGAAGCTCCCGAGATTTTGACGTCCGACCAGGGTTCGCAGTTTGAATCGCAGCTGTTTACGGCTCTTTTGCACTTGATCGGCTGCCACCGAGTCCGGGCCACAGCCTTCGGCCCCAGCCAAACGGCCTGGTCGAGCGTTTTCACCGGGATATGAAAGCCGCGATAATGTGCTACGATCATAACCCCGAATGGTCTCGCTTGTTGTCCTCAATCCTCTTTGGCTTACGCACCCGCGTTCGCCTGGATTTGGACGCAAGTACGGCCCAATTTGTCTTCGGGACCGTCCTCCGCATTCCCGGTGAATTTTGTATTTCCGGTGATTTCGAGCCAGATCGCAGATTTTTCTTGGAGGAGTTCTGCAATTTTATGCGTGAAGTAAAACCCGTTCCCTCTGCTCGGAAGTACAGGCTAAAACCGTTCGTTCAGCTCGAAAGCCCAATCGTTCAGCTCAGCTGCCCTCGTGCACTCGCCGTACCGAATACTGCAACCAGCACCTTATACCAATCGGTCCTCCACCAGTACGCCCGACCAGCGAGAGATCTTATCCCCGGAAGAGAGTGCACTTCGATCACCCGTACGCGAAACCTCTCGATGCGATCTCGCGCGATTTGAAGAAAAAGCTCGCTCTTTTTGTTGAGTCAAGGGGGAGTACTGTAGGCTCTGCGTTGCGAGACTACGTTGGTGTGAGTGAAAAAGCGAGTGAGAGAGAGAGAGAGAAAGAGTGAACTCGGCGCGCAGCTCGCTGCGTCATGCAAAGCCTGCCCTTACGTGCGCCAGTGTGTGCCTAGCCTCCATACGGCAGAGATCCACATTGCATGCTCCTCCAGCTACAGCCTTTGTACTCAATTTTCACGAAACGATGGAAATATCGTCAAGTTATAAATTTAATTATCGTCATTGTCACCAATCAACATTTTCATTACCGATTGATTTTCTTTTTATTTTTTATTATATTTTTTTCAAATAGTCTATAGATAAGATTGTATATTCTTATATAAATAATCGATAGAACATTAATTTAATTTAGTTTATAAAAAATTCAACAAGTTTATATTAAGAATATTTGACATGTTTTCAAACAATTTGGTTTTAAAAGTATTCTCCTCAGTAGAGTTTATGATCTCCACAGGCAACATATTATAATCATTCCTAAATATTTCCATTGGGGGATCAATCTTCTGCTTAGGACATTTATCAATCAAAATTCTAGTTCTCTCAGATCATATGATACAATTCTAATTGAGGGAATATCAGTTATCGCATCATAATTTAATTCATCATTTGAAGACTTTTCAACTAATAGTGCATCCAGCTGTTCGTGAAAAAATTTCATCGATGTGAGTTTAAATTTTCTTGACAGTCCTACATCATGAATCATGATCAAAAGTATGCAAAAGAGCAACCTTTTTAAAGGATAAATATCTCAAATAACTCATGATAAGGACTCCATATTTGTGAACAGTTATATATAGTAGGAAGTATCGTTGAAGAAATGCCTGAAATTGACAAAATGTTTTCGTTTCTTCAAAAGTAGTAAGCTTTTATAATATTGATATTCTATCAAAAGATGAATGGAACTTTCAAACATTCTTAATTGTTTAATTATATATTCTAATTAACAACTAAGAGGTGTTACGGTGCTCGTCCGGGGAAAAACAACGGCGATCCGCGTTGTCGGACTAACAACCGTGCACAAATAAATTCTCGAGTACTCTCTCCTGAGTACTCCTGCTGTCGTCGTTGATACCTGTAAACAATCAATCAGACATGCTTGGGGAGATGCGCACGCGAACTAGCTTTCAAATGCCGGTAGTGGGCGGGGTGAAATTCCCCAAGCTAAATGTAAACAGAAAAAAAAACAAATTTCTCAGAAAAGTGTCGTAAGCGAGGAAATGTCGAGCGGAGGAAAAAGATTAGTTTCCAATAACAAACTCGAAGAAAGTCAATTTAAATCTTTAATTTATGAATAATAATAACAACAACAAAATAACAAAAATTGTTCCAAAATCAACGGTCGCGATCTTCGAATTTAAAGTTCGGCCGATCGCGCAGGCGGCCGAACAAAGAGACGTGTAGGTAAACAAAGAACCTGCCGGGCTACGCTCGCCGGCTCGCAAGTTTCTACGCGTGATTTCTGACAAGAATTCACGCGTAGAACCTTTCGGAAATAAATCCAGATAGGGAGAGAAAAATCGACAAGTTCTCTCCCTTACTGCGACACACTCCTTCACTCTATCTGCACTTGAACGCGGTTACACAAACCTTTACAGTCGCGGGTGGAGATCTCCAAGCGAAGACGGGTGGTCTACGAAAACAGCACACACTCTTTTACAGCACTCATTCCTCGCGATGTCGTGTTTAACGAAAACCTCAACGCGACTCGCGATTACAGTACTTTTTCTCTCTGACGTTGAAAGAAAGTCGAGCGTCCGTGCTAATGTTCTACACACGACTGGCGCGCTTCCGTCCCGTTCTACCCGGTCCGACCTCTAACGTTCGGTCCGTTTCGGAATGGTCCGCCAGCTGCTGAGCATCAGCTGCTGGCCCACGTCCACACGGATAATCAATATCGATCGTGTGGACGGATGTTTTCACCGACCGTGACAACCCCCCCCCCCCCACTAGATGCAACGTATCGACGTTGTATCGATAATACTCGACGCAACCTAGTCGACAAAGGATGCCAGAGGAATCAAGGTTGGTGAGAAAAAGTAAAGAGGAAGGATGTCTGACTAAATGGAAACTAGGTTTCTTTTCGCACGGGTTTGACGTGGGAACGGTGTTCCCGCTCGAATCGTTACCTTACTCTTCAATCCCCGGGGTCTCCCTCTACCCCATTCTGCGGGAATCGAAGTTGTTGTCCGAGCCTGATCGTTTACAGTCTCGCTTGGGACGATCGGCCTCGCTCTCGGTTTCTAACCTAGTTGCGGATGCTTCCGCTGAAGACCCGCTGGTCTCCGGTACATTTCCTACAATTACCTGGTGCTCGCTAGCGTCCGGGTTTTCGCTCGCATCCCTCAGCGGTAGAGTTTCTTCATTTGAAGACTCCGGTTCCACTCTTCCGACCCAATCTTCTAACCAATGAAAATCTTCCAGCCGATGCCAGCTGTTATTAGCTCCGACTGTCCTGCCAGTCGTACAGCTCGAGTGCCATCTCCGAGTAATGGCTTTGCCGCAATCGGCGGAGTAAAGGTTACATTCTCTACTCTGCCGGCTGATTGTTTCCCAGTTTTTCAGGACAGTTTGACCTTACGTGTCCTTTCTTCCTGCACTTGTAGCATCTAATCGGACTACTTCTGTCAGGACTTCTTTCGCTTCCACCACTCTCACTTGACCTCGAAGATGGGCTCCCTGTACTTGATCTCGAAGAACTACTTGTACTCCCATTCCTCGAGAGAACTTTGCTTCTTCCCCCATCCTCGCTCGAGCTTGATTTCGGTGATGAGCCTCTGGCCTTTCTACCGCCTTCAGACTTGTGTCCGGTTTTGGACTGCTCGCCCTTGCTCGGATTTTGGTGCCTTGGGCCCCTTGGCTTCCCAAAGTCCTTGCTGCCCTCAAGCTTTTTCAAGAACGATTCGAGGCGACTGACGATCGAGTCAGCAGCCGATCTGCTGACAACAGCAGTTGCTGCGACGTGGACTCTCGCTTCCTTGTCAGCCTTGTTTTGTTTATAGGCGAGATAAGGCCACATAGACGCTGAAGGTGATGGTGGTGGCCTATAATTAACCTCGTTGAGAGAGGTACGCTCGATCTCAACGGCCTGGTTCATTAAATCTATCACCGATTTAATCTCGTTGCGTCGGATCTGCTTGTGCAGATTCGGTAACATATTTCTTAAAATGAAGTCGATTTGTTCACTCTCGCCTGGCTCAGGCCTGATTTTCAACAAATACGACTGCAAATTAGTAATGTAGTCTCTGACTGGTTTGAAGTCGCCCTGTGTGCGAGCGAAAGCCTCAGCTCGTACACACTGTTGATAGTCTTCAACACCATACCATTCTCGGGCTAGACGACAGAAATCGTCCCAAGAAGCGATCTGCTTCTTGTTGTTGCGGTACCAAGTGGTCGCAACACCAGTCAGTAATAACGGTAAAGCATCTAATAGTTGCTTGTCCGTTAGTCCAGCTAGACTGTTGTTGTCTGCAACGTCTAACAGAAATTGCTCCAGGCTCGACTCGGGACCACCGGAGAATTTCAAATTTCAGCGCCGGACTATGGCACCAACATTTAACGATTTGAAAGCGTTAATAATCGGTGGTGTTCCTACAGGGATGGTTGTCTCTTGGTCCAACCTGTGCAACCTCTCCTGTATTGCTTGCATCTAATCCTGTAACAAACGCCTTTCGTCAGGAACAGACGCTTCTCGAATAGGGCTAGAGCTGTTTCGCTTGTCTGAGATAGAAGCACCGCGAAAAACGACCCTATTGTTCGTTTGGACAGCATTCTCCGTGGAGATGCTGTAATCGGCCATAGAGTTATTTACCAATAGCTCTGGCCTGATGGTACTCGATACCGGTCCCCTTGAGTGTAGGTTTCTTTCCGGTCGAGGTTCCTCGACCCTGAGTCTGCCCTCGAACTTGTCCATCCGTTCGTGCAGTCTCTTAAGTTCAGTGGATATCTCCCTGAACAGGTCCAGTGCCTCTGGGTTGCCATCCACCCCTTGTGCATCGGCGTTCATCCATGGCCATCGAATGGTCTCGATTGTCCTCTTGGTCGGGCAATCGAAAATTCCGTGTGTGGGATTCCTGTAGTCTCGTTGCTTCTTGCTGAATCAGAGGTTCTTCAAGCAAGACAGCAAAGGGGTGCTCACCCGAGTGTGTATAATCTGGATCCAAGATTGTGGATCCTGATTTCTCCCACATCGTGGTGGCGATAAACGATGCTCGCAACTGCTGGCGTTTAACCTGTGTGGCAGCTGCATTTTGCTCAGAATCGTCTCCTGTGGCTATAAAATCATCTGCCGAGTAATTACCCAGCAGCCACTTCTGGAGACGAGCGCATCGATCTTGGATGGACCGGTCGGGCCTGAGCTCCAGCTCGGCCAGGGCATCCGTGACTACCTCCGGACCTTCCACCAAAATCCAGGAGAAAACCTTGTCCTCCTTGTCTTCGCTTGCCATCTTCTTTCCTGTGGGCGCGAAAATTAACAAAAAAAAATTCTGCGGCCTAACTACTCGTGACAGTACCAGTCCCTACTAATCCGTTCTTACTTTATTTGTTGTCACACCAACGCTGTACTGTCACGCGCACTTTTAAAAAAAAACAACTGTGAGGAAAAAATATCAAAAAAAAACAACCCGCCGTCGAGAAAAAAAAACAATTCCCCACTCCCGGAAAATACTCGCGCGTCTCGTAATTATTCACAATTCCGAGTCGCAAAAACCGCGAAAGATTCCAGGATCAGCTGGCAAAATTAAATCCCAATTTTAACAAGCAAAGAGGAAAGAAAAAAAAAATCATCCCAACCGGCCTCACAATTGTTTCGTTCACAAATTCAAGTGAGCTGATTGAATTATTCGAATTCAAACAGCTCCTGCCGCTATCGAAGTGTCTGGATTTATTTCTGAAGAATAATTCCTTTGTCCGCGCTCGCACAAGGTCACAGCGCTATCAAAACAAACCGCGCTGTCGGGTTATTAATCCCTAACTCTGCGGCTTAAATACGCAGCCGCGCTCGCTTTCCTACCGCTCGCGTCGAGCTGTCTCCCGTAGCTCGATCGCTACGTAATTCTAAAATTACAAAAAAAAAAAAACAAAATCAACCGCGTCGTTGGGTGCCGATTTTTACGGTACCCGAACGCAAAATTTCCCTCACCACGTTGTTGGGCGCCAATTTGTTACGGTGCTCGTCCGAGGAAAAACAGCGGCGATCTGCGTTGTCGGACTAACAACCGTGCACAAATAAATTCTCGAGTACTCTCTCCTGAGTACTCCTGCTGTCGTCGTTGATACCTGTAAATAATCAATCAGACATGCTTGGGGAGACGCGCACGCACTAGCTTTCAAATGCCGGTAGCGGGCGGGGTGAAATTCCCCAAGCTAAATGTAAACAGAAAAAAAAACAAATTTCTCAGAAAAGTGTCCTAAGCGAGGAAATGTCGAGCGGAGGAAAAAGATTAGTTTCCAATAACAAACTCGAAGAAAGTCAATTTAAATCTTTAATTTATGAATAATAACAACAACAAAAAAATAACAAAAATTGTTCCAAAATCAACGGTCGCGATCTTCGAATTTAAAGTTCGGCCGATCGCGCAGGCGGCCGAACAAAGAGACGTGTAGGTAAACAAAGAACCTGCCGGGCTACGCTCGCCGGCTCGCAAGTTTCTACGCGTGATTTCTGACAAGAATTTACGCGTAGAACCTTTCGGAAATAAATCCAGATAGGGAGAGAAAAATCGACAAGTTCTCTCCCTTACCGCGACACACTGCTTCACTCTATCTGCACTCGAACGCAGTTACACAAACCTTTACAGTCGCGGTTGGAGATCTCCAAGCGAAGACGAGTAGTCTACGAAAACAGCACACACTCTTTTACAGCACTCATTCCTCGTGATGTCGTGTTTAACGAAAACCTCAACGCGACTCGCGATTACAGTACTTTTTCTCTCTGACGTTGAAAGAAAGTCGAGCGTCCGTGCTAACGTTCTACACACGACTGGCGCGCTTCCGTCCCGTTCTACCCGGTCCGACCTCTAACGTTCGGTCCGTTCCGGAATGGTCTGCCAGCTGCTGAGCATCAGCTGCTGGTCCACGTCCACACGGATAATCAATATCGATCGTGTGGACGGATGTTTTCACCGACCGTGACAGAGGATAATTAATTTTATAACTTTACGAGTTTTATTTCAGAAATTGAAAATATTTCTCTGATAAAGTAGCATTGAATGAATGATGACCTCCATAAAAAAATATCAGAATGTTTTCAAAAAGTGATTTCCTAACGTGTTCCCAAAAAAAAGAAAAAAAAATTGTGGTTCTTTGACGACAGAAAAAGTCTAAGAGACAACTTTTCGAACCATGATTTGAGGTTATTTACCATGTTGGACTGTAAAAACAATTCTTCCAGCCGATGACTATGTTTAATGAATTCTTCTATATTTATTGTACGAGATTGAATAATTCAGATGAACTTTTTAATTTTCTACGGTGTCTCGCGACACCATTGCCCGCGCGCGGTGTGTACGTCGCATCACGCGTCTTCCACGCTCCCGTCATCGCTATGGCTATTTCTCCGTTCTAAGCATTTTATTTTTTGTATTTTAAAAATTTAAATTTTCAAGACATCATACGTATTCTAGTTATTCTGCATTCTAACAAGTTTGCCCCTTAAAAAGTAGGGTAAAAATACTCAAAAAACCTCTTCTTAAAGATGAAAAAAATCATACAAATTCAACTGTTTAGCTAAAATTAATTAATGAGAGAAAGAGTTAAAAAAATTTTTTACAGAAACTATTGAATGTTTTTCATACACGTAACATCCGTGACAAATATGTGTATCACCGTGACATAAAGATAGATTTTTATAAAATAAAGAACATGAAAAATTCAAAAACATTTATATGAGCATAAAAATTTGTGTCAGCAGACCCCTACTTTAACGGGCGAACGCAAGGAGCGAGATCGGTAGCGTCACGTCGCTCCGATCGTCCTTGCGGCAGCAGTCGCGTCGTGTCACTGTTAAGGACGTTTCAGGGATTTTCGGTCAACGTTATCAAATTTTGTAACTCGGCATACAAGAAGATTTTTATGTGTTCTTTCCAATGCCACAAAAAAAAATAGGGCAAGCGGGACTCGTTTTTGAGTTATGAACGCTCAAAGTTCGGTCGTTTTGCATGGGATGGCACGTAGAGCACTACAATTTTTTAATGTTATCGACGACTGTAAATTAACTAGTAGTTAACTTTTTCTAAAAAAAAGAGTATATTCTAGCTATTGAAACAAGAATCAATCTAACATTTTTCAAAATACGGCAACCGGGCCTACTTTCAGAGTAATTTAACAGTAAAGTTGATTTTTTAGTCTTTGCGGTTATGCTGCGCCACGAGAGCGAGAGAGACAGAACGACCGGCGCGTCAGCTGTTTCTCGTGCGGAGAGCCCCAAAACTGAATGAGAGTCACTGGAGGTCTGAAACGTCCTTAAAGCACGCACGCACTGCTCCCGGTGAAAAATCACTTTTGTCGAGATCACGTCTCGGTTTTTCTTCGCAAGAGTCCACGGAGAGAAGGTTCACTCTTCTTTCGTAGCGCCCCCTGCACGAGAAAAGACAATGCAGCACGCGCACTCGTTTTTGAGGTGCGTGGTGCACTGTAAAATCCAGTGCACCCGTTCAACTCAAAACGAGCTGGCGATGCTGATTTGAGCACGATGCAGTCTCTTAAAAAATCGCTGGCATTTTCCATCTAATACGAATATTGCACTGCAACTTTAGTAAAACATTCTTTGAAACCTAATGAAAAACTTCCTCGCTTGAAGTTTTTTCAACTCTTAATTTTTATACTTACTTTTTTAATCCAAAGTTTGAGGTTAAAAACTATTAATTTTCGATTTTTAATAGTTAATTACTTGGCATTAAAACACTTTAAAAATATCCGGACCGTTTCATTAGCAGCGGAAAGAGTTCAAGAATATGTTGCTAAAATTTCATTAAAAAATATTCAATGGTTTTCGAGTTCTTGCGAGCTAAACGTAAAATTCATAAATCCAAAGAAAATCAAGTTTTGTGTTTAACTCGTAACAACTCGGAAACTACTGAATATTTTTTAATGAAACTTTAGCAGAATATTCTTAAACTCTTTCCGATGCCTATAGAATGATCTAGGTATATTTAAAAGCGTTTCAAAGCCGAGAAATTAACTAATAAAAATCAAAAATTCACTGTTTCTAACCTCAAACTTTGGATTTAAAAAGTAGGTATAAAAATTAAGAGCTGAAAATACTTCAAGCGAGGAAATTTTTCATTAGGTTTCAAAGTATGTTTTACTAAAGTTACATTACAATATTCGTATTAGATAAAAAATGCCAGCGATTTTTTAAGAGACCGCATCGGGCCAAAATCAGAACCGCGCCAGCTCGTTTTGAGTTGAACGGGTGCACTGGATTTTACAGTGCACCAAGCACTGACGCACCTCAAAAACGAGTGCACGTGCGCACCGTATTTTCCAATGCAGGGGGCGCGCTACGAAATAAGAGTGGACCTTCTCTCCGTGTCGTGCTTCGTCCGCGATCACGACTTACTCTTATTTTTTGGCACGCAGCGCGTGGCGATCGTGCTTGTATAAAAGGTTTTTATAATATAAGTGTTATCCAGTAAATCGGCAGTGTTCTTTCTTTTGACCGTACGTCTTTTCCCCCTCCCTCTTTATTCACGCTAAGCCGTTCTCTAGCCACCTAGACGAGACGGCGAAAAACGTAAAAACAAAGTTCAAAGACTTGATTTGAACATAGATTTTTTCCAGAACTACACAGTTTCATAATTTG
Source organism: Encarsia formosa (assembly GCA_038277355.1). Taxonomy (NCBI): domain Eukaryota; kingdom Metazoa; phylum Arthropoda; class Insecta; order Hymenoptera; family Aphelinidae; genus Encarsia; species Encarsia formosa. Next base: position 69,141,024 of record CM076186.1, on the reverse strand, counting down.
CTGAGTTCTGGTCTGTTTGGCAGTAGTATCATAATCACTTCTGTTTTCAGTAGCGCCCGCGACGGACTTTGCATTAAATTTTTAGGAAAATAAAAAATGTAAAAATTTCAAAAAAAACATCAAAATTTTCGAAAAGAAAGTACTTCCCTTTAGCATAATCATATTTTTTTTTTAAATAATTTTACGTACATAAATATTCGAAAAACTGTGTACGATGTAACCCCTGTGACATACGGACAGACCTATACCTACTCTATGAGTTGTGATTACGATTATAATATTTTTTATTTTCGTCAATACTTGTACACGATTGAAATACGACATGATTTTTTATGCATTCGTTACATTCAAGCACTAAGGCAACGAGTATCGTTTTTATCAGCAGTCCGCGTCAGTTTTTCAGACAATCTAATCTCATAACCTCGATCAATGTAAAGTTAAAATTATGTGCAATAAGAAAATTTAATTATGGTGATCGTAGTAATTCTTGTTAATACATACTTTTGATGTATAAAAATATGAGAGTAAATTATTCAAAAATAAAATTGAATAAACGAGGTTTAATTACTTCTTGTCGAGATTAGCTCTATTATTTTATAAATTTTACTGTTTTTAAATCAAGAACTCAAAAAAGCAATGATGAAGAGCTAAAAAAATTATGGGTCTGAAAAAATATAATTGTAAAGTTCTTGTCATATTAATTAATAATTCAAAAATATTATAAATTCAACATAAATTTTATTATTTATTACTAAATTCCACAGATTCAGAATTGTGTCTTTAAATGAACTCTTATTGTTTCTTTATATAAATAAGCTCGAAGAAATTTAGATTTTAAATGATGTAACACGCACTTAGTCTGTTTAAAATATAATATTTAAACATCTTTAACGTGATGAGCCCAAACTTTCCTTCTAAATTCTAAAAGTTAAGCAAATTATAAATTCCTTCATTTTTTCCTTTGTACTTCAATGTTGAAAATAGTAAATTTGTAGCCAAAGATTAAAATTTTCTGTCACTTCAAAAATTATAAATACATAACACAATTATTATTAAATACGTTAAATTTCTTGATAGTGTATTAGATTTGATGAGATTGCATTTTAAGATGGCGCAAATGTTGATAAAAACAATCTTTGTTACCTTGGCGCTTAAATGTAGCAGTTGCATGGACTGAGTGCAGATAATCCAGGAAATAGCTACTTTAAAAAGTAGATGTAACGAATGCATTGAAAATCATGTAGTATTTCTAATATATTTTTTTTCGTGTAAAATGATCATTTTTCTGGTTTTTAGTAATCTATGACTCTCACTTATGTATGATTTATCAGAACCTGTACAATTTATCTGCTATACTTTTACTTGCTTTATTGTTAAAATGTTCAAATTTATCTTTTCCAAGTTAAATGTGTTTATTGAGTTTTTTTTTTTTTTTTTTATTAATCTTTATTACCTTTAAAAGGTTATTAGATACAACACAATTATACATTTAGTTACAGTGGAGTACATCATTTTTAACTGTAGGTTTCATGGAGTTCGTCGGATGTATCAGTCCTAAATACTTCATCTGATAAGGTGAAGATGCTGTCCGATATTCCATCAGCTATTGATGGGTAGCACTGAAGGGCTTAACAGGCCATTGCCTTATCTGGTGTGATTTGCTTATAATTCTTGGTAAGCATTAATCCAATTATCGATGGCCATCTCCTTTGATCCTCAGAAAGAACTAATATTCCCCAAAAATTCTTGTCTTGTCTCATGCGGGACGCGCGGCTCGCCTCGCCGCCGCTCGAAAAATCAAGTCGGTGGAGATTCGAACCGGCGTCCCTCGGCCCGCCGATGTTTCAGCCAACCAAGACGTGTGCCTTAAACAACTGAGCCAACGACGGCTCTGCTTATTGAGTTTAAATGATATCGTGAAAATAATGTGAACATTGATTTTTTTAAGTGCATATTTGTTTTTCTTAAAATGTTTTTTAATTTATGGTTTTATATATTTATATACTAATAATTAATATATGTTTTTTCATGTATTTATTTAAAAAAGTTAAAATATTCAGAACTAGAAGAAAACCTTTTTTTTGGCAGAAATAAATATCGATTATACATATATTGTTACGAATGCTGCGAGTTCGAATTTGGAACGTTATGAACGTCGTATTGTGTATTATCTATATTTCTGAAAGAACCTAATAAATTACACCATAGACAGTGAAGTAGTTGAGACTTCACTATCTCATCTTCACCCCTAAATCAGTATGCCATGGATCCTTGTCGACACCGCAGTTCACAGAAGTTAAGGTAAAGTCTAGTAATTAATTTTAGGCATTATAGATTTCCCTTCTTCCCGTCAACGTATGTGCGGGACCGCGATCCATGGTTTTTATTTCCTCCCGGGCTGCTAAAATTAGGGAACTCGTAGACTCTAAACAAAATAGTAGCAGAAAGCTTAGGTCACCCAAAAAGATAGTTAAAATTAATATAGATAAATTAATTTAAGTAAATTTTATTTTGCCAAGATGATACTTGTCTTATCGTTCTTGTAGTTTTAAGAAGTTAAGTAGGGAATAATCTAAATTAAGCTAATAAAAGAATAAATTTATTTTTGTCAAGACTTTGTCGATTGCACGGCAGTCTTTTAGTTTAAGAATTTAGGGTAGGAAACTAACCAAAGCTACTAATTTTAGTTAGATAACGAAATATTTTTGAGTATTTAATCCTTTAATTAATGTTAATAATAGATTATTGATATAGCCTACTAAGAATTCATAAACAATTTAATTTTGATCTTGATTTTTGTGTGAAAAAATAAATTGAGAGAGAAAACAAACAAAAAATGCAAGAAAAGCTTTGGTGGTTAAACCAATTATTTCAAAAATATATAATCATTAATAAATTCACTTTTTTGCATTTTTTCTCATAGCTTTAGCCAACATGCCTCGGCTAAATCTAACTTTACCCGAAATGGGACTTTAGCCGTAACAGATATAAAATTGAAAAATTTTGGAAAAGTTATTTTGATTTAACACATTACTAACAAAATTGAAGCAACAAAATCTCAAAAATTACCTAGCTCCAATTAAATTACTCAGGTCGTTAAATTCCATTAATTTTCACACAAACAATATCAGTTTTCAAACCTTACCTATCGTATTTATTCATTAACAAACTATCAATATTAACATCCATCCAGTAGTATTGGTTTTTTTTTCTAATAATTTAAGAAATTGAGTGTCAATAATAAATGTAACGTTGTTCTTGAAAAAGAGGACCACTGCCCCGTTGCTGAACGTGTGTAAAAGAGACGTGAATCGATAAGAGTAGCAATTTTAATCCGCGATATTTTAAAGTAAATTTAGCAAATATTTTTTAGCAAAAAAAAAAAAAAAAAAAAAAAAAAAAAAAAGAAAGCAAAAATATTTCATTAGATTTATTTTAGAGACCCTAGCAGCTTAAACTCATCATTTGTTCAAACTTCCATTTTCTGAAAAAAAAAACTGCTGAAAAATAATTTTTTCAATTGCTCAAATTTTGAAGCATTCAGGATATTTTTGGGAAGTAAAAACTTTTTTTTTTTTTCATTTTTTATTATTCACGTATTAAAATTGAAATTAATTAATAGTATAGCATAAGCATAAATAGTTAGAATTAGGTCAGACCATGAGAAAATTTTAGATGTAAAGAGCACGCGCGAGAAATAATGAAATAATGCACCACCTTTGCGCGCAAACGAGGCAGCAGCTTTAGCCCAACCGCAGTCTCCTTTTGTGCCATTCCTCCCTTATTGCCGTTTCACTTTATTTTCTTCTTCGACGCGTAAAACCGACCAATTAAATGCAGACAGGCGCTCTGCAAGTATATAATCTGACTAGACTAGCCAGTTTTTATTTTTCTATAGGTAGAGAACCGGTATATTTTATTTAACAGAAATCGATATTTTACATAGCTGATATTTTGCTCTAAGATAAATAATTATCTGTTCCATTGCCCAGCCACCTATTATACTTAGATATTATTCTACATATTTTATGTTGATTATAATACCTAGATATTATTCTACAATTTTATGTTGATTATAATATTTATGGCAAACACACCTTTATATATATATATATGTCTAACATATCGTCGGATATGTCAGACTCTGCGGAGACTATAACTATGTAGATACAGTTGGATACTATGAACCCTCGTGAATCAACAATTCAACATATGACCCAGACCTAGATGATAAACCCACCACTTATGGTCACAGCTCTACACCTTTTCACTTGTAACCTTGCAAAGTGTACTCTGAGTCAAATTACTGGCCTCCTCAAGAGTGTTACTGCCAATGCAATAGACCTGTCAATAATGCATCTAGTTGTACGTCGGAAATACCATAGTATGATGAATATAATATGACTTTTCAAGAAAATGCCAAAATTTTGGACGGCATAGCAAGAACTGTTGGGGCCAAAAACTGTTCTTTTCCTTTAGCAAGCTCGATACAATCTGTATGGCGAAACACAGGAAGTAACCCAGGGATGCCACTTCCACTCCCACGAAGAATCATTACACTTGCCGATTAATAATTTTGCAGTTAAAAAACGGGCTGTAGTAAAGAGTGACTCCAAATATAAGGCTCAATACGCAGAATTTCACTGGAAAACGCAAGAGAACGAAGAAACGGAACAACATGGCTACGGAGCTTTTATAAATGTAAGTATCTATAAATAATTAAATCCACGACAGTCAGGCGTTATATCTAGCCATCTCACCTGGAGAAATAATAAAACATCATAGAGACTGTAAACTTGCTGGGACCGAAGTTGGGAAGAGGAACCTTATTTCCCAAGCGGCCGTAAAAACAATTGCAAGAACTAACCAAGCGTGTGTTGAAAATTTTCATTCAATACCTGAAAGTTCATGCAACAGTACTTCCTAATCTGCAAGAAACCTATAGGATCCGAGCCTAAGATGTCATACACCGAAATCCAGCAATAATCGAAACGAAACCAGAAAACACTGATGAACTTAGAAAGATCTCGACAGACCATTTGTCAAAGATCTTCGAAGATGCTGATTACGCGAGACCACTTCTACGGCTCACACACTGAAGTAAAGTAACTAAACATTGACAGACCTATTCTATATTATGAGAAGAGTACAGATTTTCCAAAATCTGCTAACTACAACAATGAAAGATTCAGCAATAACGCCGAAAACAAGAAAAGGTACTTACACCCCAAGAAGATGTTACGTGCTGAGACTTCAGTCTGAGCCCTTTCAAGCCAACTAAGGGATTCTAAGATAACTAAGCTATCAAGTGTATAGTGAAGTGTAAACGTGCGTGAGAAATAAGTGTCAATTGAGTGAATGGATGCAAATACAAAATAGATGAATGTGCCTGTGCGTTAACCGTTACGAAAAGACGACCTTTTTTTTATCCATAATGTTACTGAGGCTTGCATCGCTTGCCACACCTATAAAAATTCCGCAGAAATTTGAAATCATGGTCAAGACCTAACTTAACGTCCTAATTAAGGCCTCAACGACCAATTCGTTTCAAACAAATGAAACGGCCGAAAAGGATTACTTCGACGCAATGCAGAGAGCGACCCTCAAGCTCAACCAATGTAATTGGACCGGCGTGCATGGATAGGCTTGAGTCTGATACGAAGACCCACATGAAATTTTAGCATCCAAAGAATTTTGAATTATATTACAATACACTACTGCGACCAAACCAAGAGCTTACTTAGTACTGAATCCACCCTAAACCCGAGAAATAAACCAAACAATGTCTAACCAAGTGAATAACGATCCTAAAAACTACATAACTGACTTCACCAAGGACGATGAACATTTTTTGTACCTATCACTAACTTATTACATTTGCTAAACCAAAAAGCCCTACTTCTTGAAGATGATAAGATAAAATAAAAGACAGTTACTTCCAGTTTTCTTTTTTATTATTGATGAATAGCTTATGAAAGTATGAATTTCTCCAATGTGAACCATAGAACTTTTTAAGAAAAAAACTAACTTTATTAATGTAAATATAAATTAAAACCACTCAAGCTATTTTTACATAACCTGCAGGTAGAAGCTTAAAACGTGGAGATCGAAATTTATGCGAGTTTTCTGATTTCTCCTTTCTAGGGAGTGGGAATCCCTCAAGTTTCCGGCTTTCAGCGCCCTTTGTACGGTCAATTCTGACGAACTGAAATTCAATAATGTTTTTGATGCCCAAATTTCAATCATCGCGACAATTTTATAATTTAAATCTGATTTTTTTCTATCAAACATACCACCTCTCATCTTTAAGGGTTAATGAACCCTACTCAATTTATTGTACATAAAATCTATAAAATAAATTTAAAAAAAAAAAAAAAAAAAAAAAAATATTTTTAATTTATAACGAAGCAAATATTTTGATAATACTGATCACTGAAACAGAATTCAAAACTTTAAATCTTAAAAAATTTTGTACTCCACATTAGAATATTTATCTTACAATATTAAAAACAAAAAGCAAGAAACGCAAAAACTTTTGAAATCATAAATGATGAATTTTTTTATCCAGATTCAACTTCAGATTTAGCTAATAAATACTCTTATAAAACGTTAATAATTTTGAATTTCATGCTTACAACTAAACTTACGCATTAAAATAATTATTTATGTATTTATTTTCTTTTTTCATTGCTTCGAAACTACTGGTTTTTTAAATTATAACTTAAATGAGTCAACATCAACACAAGATGGACCCAAATCAAAAAAAAATTTTTAACCAGAAAATCAAATACTTTTTTGGGTTAGAAGTAAGGAAAACCATTGCTGTAGTATTTGGTGATAAAATTTTGGTCCAAAATATCAAAAATTAATTTGGTGGGTACCATAACGGCCTAAACGGCAAATTTGTAATTCATTTATCGGGTGTTATCAATTTTTATTACACTTCACTGATCACTTCAGAAATTTTTTCCTTAATTTTTACACTCAAAGTAACTAGATTTTTTAGCTAAAACCAATTTTCCAAATTAGGTCCATCTGAGTTAATGTAGAATTATAGACGATCTACTACAAACTTTCTTCATACAATTCAACTAAATCAATAAAAACTTGAAAAGCTTCTGCAATTGTTGTGGGTATCGAAATCTCAGGCTTTAGCATTTTCACCAAAACAACTGTGCTTTCAGGATACAGCTCTGGTGCAATCGTTTCATTTTCCAAAAGTATGTGAATATAATTAAGATTGAAAGGTTGTTTTCACTCTTTTGCTCCATTTTTTGAGGCCAATGGTGCATTGCGTTGAAAATGCCACATAGAGATATAATATTTTTCTGCTGTCTCACTCTATGTTTATTCCATTCTTTAGTGTTTTCTATAAAAATTCAAATTACTGTTTAAGAGCTCCCACCAGTGTTTCTCGATTCTCTCATTTGCTGTGATTTTCTCTCTGATGAAGCTATACTCCTTGGCTGCTAGTCATGACTACTTCTCAAAACTCTTTGTATAACTTCAATTGAATTATTTTCTGTACCACCATCGCTAAGAACAATTTTGGGGAGACTTTTATGCTTCAAAATGGCATTCAAGAAATAATGAGCAATAACCTGGGGTTAATTGTTTATTGTTGCAATTTGGAGCCACAAAACTAATCTTGAGAAACCATGCACACTGAAATTTGGTTTCGGTACGTCAAACATTCTTCTTTTAAGGTAGTTACCTACAGTTTTAGTGTTTCTTTAAAAAGTTTTCTAACTGTGCACAGAGTTAGTTTTTTGTGTCCTTTACACGTTGGTATTTTTCAAAAACCCCCAAGCGGGGCTTAATTTTGAGATATTAAGCTCAGAAGTTTCAACTTTTTACACGTGATTCCTATGCTGAGCACGTAAAATCGTAAAAATTTGGAGGTTATTAGCGGATTGCTAATTTAATTTTCTTAAAATATTTTTAAAAAACAGGTTTATCTGTAGGAAAACATTAAAGGAATCGTGAGGTGCAAAGAATAATATAGGAAGTGGTATTAACTTCTGAGATAAATAACCAAAAAGAATAAAAAATGCATGATTTCGGAAGGTTTTAGAGCAGCGGCGGCGGCGCGTGGCGTCGAGGTGGGGGCAACGGAGCGTCTATAACTATATTTTTGATAACTATATGCGCTATAGGTATAACTACCTTAAGTCTGAACCTTGATCTTCTTTCAATGACATAAGGATCAATTATATGCAATAATTTTAGTACTGTTGAATTTTTTACTGTTAGTTTATACTGCATTTTCAAACGTTGGCACATAGCTCTATATCCAATGCACGATCCAGAAGATTGTACTTCCAAAAATATACATAGCTTAGTGATGGCTTCTATTGGACTTTCAACAATATTTTTTCTTTTGAGATTATACGACCGTACATTTAAAGTACTCAAAGAATTCTTTTTTTATGTTTTACCAACAAAATTTTACAAATTTCTTTGTAAGTACATCTACCTTGAAAATAACTCATAACAAGCTTAGTTAAATCATCTTCAGGTTCTGAAAAAAAAAATAATAATAAATTACTCCTGATTACAAAAAAGGAAAAGAAATTATAAACTATAAACAGTGGTGTTTTTATGGGTACATGGTGCACTTTAGAAACCAAGAAATAAATTTTATGCATTATATACTAACAAAAAACAATTTCACAAATTTTTAGAACACCCAATTAATATATATATATATATACTAGGGGGGTACCCCCCCTGCTCGCTCCGCTCGCCAACCCCCCAAATAAACATGATTTAAAAAGATTTATTAAAAAATATATGTTTATTCAATAATAAAATATTAATATAAAAACTTAAACAAATGTTTTTGGATGTAATTTTATTTGAAAGAGAATAATTAATACAATGATTTAATTTATTTTCAAAATTAATTAATGACATAAATTTTTGTGCCTAGTTAAGTTATCTTTTCTGCTTGAATTTTTTTTACTTTCAATTTTTTATTTTTTTCCAGCCTTCGGCCGGATGGTGACCACACTGTAAAAAAAGTCGGGGTAAATTTACCTCGCTCAGCGATATAAAAAATGGGAACCTCGCTCAGCGAGGTAAAATTACAATGACCTGCGCAGTATATTTACGCGCCGATGGTAAATTGACAAATATTTTGTGAATTTACAAATCTCTGGTAATTTTACCTTCTGCTATTTAGAAAAAAAAATTATTAATAAAAATTAATCAATAAATACTAAAGGGCAAAGATGAAAAACAACAAAATAGCTTAATTAAAAATATTTATTTATTTGTTCGTTCAGCAAATGATTTTTTTTCCGTAAATTCACACTGATCCTAACCTCACATATCACAAAGATTTAGAATCTACGTACTAATTTGGCTATTTTTCCAGATAAGTAATTAAATTAAAACTTCAAATTTTATGATGTTAGAATTTTGAAATCTAAATGAGTTTAATCAACGTCAATTTTATTGAAAACTTCGAGGGAAAATTTGTTAAACCAGACACTTAATTTTCACTTTTGTTGTCTTAGACTATCGAGGGTAAATCCGATTAATCCCACTATACTTAAAGCCAACAAGTTCTACTCGGTGAAAATAAAAACTCTATGTAATCTTTTACATCGTTCTCTTTAATTTAGATTGCTTGAATAAAAAAACATGATAAAATATTACATTGCTACGTATCGAACCGGTGATGCCTGCGAGTCAACTGATATCAACGACAACATAACCTCACTCTCGACTACCAAAACATGTTTCCAAAACCTGGCGTAAAAATACGAAGCTGAGCGATGTAGATTCACCAAAAATTTGTAACTTTACGTTCGAGCGGTAGATTTACAAATCTTGGTAAAATTACTCCGCTGGACCACGTTCCCATTTTTTACATCGCTGAGCAGTGTATATTTACAAATATTTGTAAAATTACATAGCTCAATGGTGCAAATTTACGAACGCAGAGTAAATTTACATCGCTGAGCAAGGTAAATTTACCCTGATTTTTATTTTACAGTGCACTGTACTTACCAGATGAAAAATTCCTAAAGTAATAATAAACCCTCTTTAAGCGCAAATTACGCGCAATCCACCCACGTATTTAAAAAAATCATAATAACCCATCTTTTTTTTTATTTTTATTTTTTTTTAAATAACCCATCAATAAAAAATCCCCTGATATTTGGTACTTCTAAAACATTGATAAAGTTTGATTCAAATTCTTGACAATTTCCAAGATCAGTTAAAACTGATTGATAACTGATTCATAATAACCCATCTTTTTTTTATTTTTTTATTTTTCAAAATAACCCATCAATAAAAAATCCCCTATTATTTGTTACTTCTAAAAAATTGATAAAGTTTGGTTCAAATTCTTGAAAATTTCCAAGTTCAGTTAAAACTTAAACATGAAAAATTCCTAAAGTAATAATACACCCTCTTTAAGCGCAAATTACGCGCAATCCACCCACGTATTTAAAAAAACCAAAATAACCAATTTTTTTCCAAAATTACGCGCAATCCACCCACGTATTTAAAAAAACCAAAATAACCCATTTTTTTCCAAAATAACCCATCAATAAAAACTTTTTCTAGGTTTGCGCGATCCAACCAAAATAACCTATTCAAAATAACCCTTCCTAAATAACCAATCACCCAATTCCTGGAACTCATTTTTATTTATTCTCGGAAAAAATGGGGCCTATCACTATCCTGACTGTCCGGATAGTGTCGAACGTGTAAATGAACTGTCCGGTTAGTGCTTATAATGTATATTTATAATGAAAAACAATTTTTTTTTAACTTATATATCCCCTATTATTTGGTACTTCTAAAAAATTGATAAAGTTTGGTTCAAATTCTTGAAATTTTCCAAGATCAGTTAAAACTGAATATTCTTTTAAATTGAACTGTATAAAATAAAATAATTTTACCTTTGAGATACACTTTTTTTCTCTAAATGGAATTTCCAAAGGTTAATTTCATAAAAATGATAGTCTCGTTGAATTAGAGATAATCTGAGTAAAAGATATTAATTAAATTATATTAAATTTTGATTTCAATATAAAAATAATAATAATAATTGCATGAATCATCAAAATTTATAAAATACTCTCACAAATTAGGTTAACCAAAAATTTTGAAAGTGAATGTTGATAAATTAAAATATCAAAATTTATCTAAATTACACACCATCAAAACATTCACAAAAAAAATTAACAAAAAAGGTGGTATTTTAACGTATATAAATAAAATTAGTTAAAAAATTTACATTGTAAACAAAGATTTAAATATATGTATATGTATAAAAAATGAAGGGTTGTTGTTAATTAAAAAAAATGTAAAGTTGAAACTATTTAAATAGTTTTTAACATTTAAATATTTTTTGAAAAGTTAATATTTCAATTAAATAATGTCTAAACAAAGAAATTTTAAATATAGAAAATATAAAAATTACAAATAGGTTAAAATTCATGAACATTAATGAAAATATAGATTTTCCTGAAAAATTCATGAGGAGCAAGGTAAAAAATTAGCAAAATTGTAGCAAAATGATGTAATTTTGAATGTAATGATATGAGGAGCATATAAAAAGAAAATTTTTAAAATGAGGAATAAGACAAAAATAACGTAAATATAAGATAAAATCTAATAATTTGACTGCTCCTCAGTGAGGAGCAATACTAATTCAAGTGAACACTAAAAAAACACAAACAGAGGAGCATGCGAGGAGGACTTCGTATCTCGAAAACTAAAAGGAATTTCTTTATAATTCGGCTTCTAATAGGAAGTGAGGAGCAGTTTGAGGAGCAAAAAAACGCAATTTTTCAGTAAAAATTGACTGCGCCTCAGGATATAACTATATAATATAGGGAGATATATATATATATTACTATATTATATAGTTGTAATTTGCTCTTCGCTCCCACCCCGCTCCCATTCCGCTCCCACCCCTAATTCTTCATTTTATACCATAAAATAGGTCAAAAATTGCACTTTTATTCCGCTCCCACCCCGCTCCCATTCCGATCCCACCCTTAATTCTTCATTTTATACCGTAAAATAGCTCAAAAATTGCACTTCTGTTCCGCTCCCACCCCGCTCTCACCCCCGCTCTTTTTTGTACCCTCCTCATTTGTAAAAATTTACTCTACATGAGTAAAAATTGAAAAGTAACTCTATCAAATTCTCCGGAGACTCGACTTCCTGGGGAAATCATCTCCATGGAGTAACTACTACCAAGTGCACCAGGGGTCTGTCCTGACTCCTCTGGACTCAAAACATCCTGGGGAAATCATCTCCAAGGCGTTACTATTTTGGGAAAGAGTTTAAGTAGAGTTTTTCCCGCGCTCTGAATTATTGAACGAATTGAAAAGAAGAAGAATTGAGCCAAAAAATAATTTTTATTATTCAATCAATCACAATGTTTTAAAAATCAAAATGTCAATTATATAAATTCAAGTTCTAAAGACGTGTGCGTCGTGCAACGGTCGACGAGAAAGTGAGGTTCTTCACTTGTTGACTTCGTTGCTTGGAGCGCTGGTGCAAGAGACAATCGCGACGTGAAGCCGATCGCGAAGTGTTCGATTCCGAAGCTTGCAGCTTTTTCCTTTTCGAACGCGCACGGGTTGAAGTCATCGCAGCTACTCCCCCTCCAGTTTGGCTTAATGTTTTAGAGCAAAACTACACTCTTTTTGTGGGAGACGAATCGTCGGAGAGACCCGTGACGTTGAGAGTAGATTTGTCTTTTGAACTGGGACCAGGCAAGGTAGACGTTTCAGGCATGTCCGAGGCTTCAAGGTATGCTGGCTTTAAGACAGCAGTAGAATACGTGCGAGCCTTTCCATTAACATCAATGACGTAGTTGTGGTCGTTAAGGCGCCGAATGACCCTGTGAGGACCCGAATACGGAGGATCCAACGGTTTGCGTATAGAGTCAATCCGTCTGAAGACATGTGTGCAAGAAGGTAGGGCCAGGAAAACGAAGGGCTTCTCCGTCCGAATGTGTCTGGATGCAGGAACTGGCTTTATTGACTGTGCCAGACGGCGAAGGCTTTCGACGAATGAAGGCGGATCAACCTGTACATTATTTTTGGAAGCGAAGAAATCACCTGGTACCCTGATTGAAGTTCCGAAGAGCATCTCTCCCGAAGAGGCTTGTAGGTCCTCTTTGAATGCAGTCCGAAGACCCAACAAAACGGATGGAATTTGCTCTGTCCAAGGAACCTGCGAGTTACACATCAGCCCGGCTTTTAACGTCCTATGGAAGCGTTCGATTATTCCATCTGATTGAGGGTGGTACGATGAAGTCCGAGCACGTTCCGAGCCAATGAGTTTGCTCAGTTCGGCGAACACCGCTGACTCAAACTGCTTGCCTTGATCCGAGGTAAACTTGAGAGGAGTACCAAAACAGCAAATCCATTCTTTGAACATTGCTTTGGCGATCGTCGGTGCGCTCATGTCCGGGACTGCTATTGCTTGTGGCCATCTGGTATAACGGTCAATAATAGTCAAACAATATTTAAAACCTTGAACCAGGGGCATCTTGATAATGTCGACATGTATATGGTCAAAACGGTCGTCAGAGAGCTTGAAGTTTCCAAGAGCTGCCCGGTTGTGGCGATGTACCTTTGAACGTTGGCACGACTCGCATTGTTGAGCCCATCGAGCGACATCTTTCCGAGTGCCGGGCCAAACGAACTTGTCAGTGACCAACCTAACTGATGCACGAACTCTAGGGTGTGCAAGGTTATGGAGCAGGTCGAAAGACTTCTTGCGGAGGTTGCTGGGTAGGTATGGCCGAACTTCACCAGTTGAAGTGTCGCAGTAGACCGTGTGACCGTCAATGACCAAAGGTTGGATTGACAGGCCCGAATTGCAAGTGATGTTTGAAAGCTCCCTGTCATCTGCTTGAGCCTTGGCTACGAATTCCGGATTGAGTACCGATGGCATTGAAACTGCAGCCACACGAGACAGCGCATCAGTAACCACATTGTCTTTACCTTTGATGTGGGCAATGGCAACCTGGAACTGAAAAATATATTCTAATTGACGAGCTCGCCTATCCGAACTCTTGGAAGAAGACTTGTCGCCTGAATAAGTCAGCGATTCGTGATCTGTGTACAGCGTAAAAGGTCGTCCTTCAAGGATACGCCTGAAATGTTTGACAGCCGCAAAACCACCAAGAAGCTCCCTGTCGTAAGTGCAATAGCGGCTCTCCGTGTCGGACAGCTTCCTCGAGAAAAAACCCAAGGGTCTCCAGTGACCGGGTGGAAACTCTTGTTCTAGGGTAGCACCAATTGCGATGTCTGACGCGTCGGATTTTAAAGCCAGTAGAGCATCTGGATGAATAAACGAAGTGGTGGTTGCGTTAGCGAGGGCATTTTTGCTGTTAATAAAAGCCTCTTCCGCAGCTAACGACCAAGAAAGTGTTGATTTTTTATCTCTTGGACCCAGACCCTGGAGCATGTCGTTGAGTGGGGCCATAATTTCCGCTGCTTTGTGGATGCTGCGGTGATAAAAATTTATTACAGCTAAGAACCGTCGAAGTTCTAAAACTGTTTTAGGCTTTGGGAATTGGAGTATTGCTTCATCTTTCTCAGGGGGGGGGGCTTATTCCATCTGCAGAAACCATATAGCCGAGATATTTGATTTGTTCCTGACCAAGGACGTATTTGGTAGGATTAATACGCAGTTTCGCCTTGCGCAGGACCTCAAAAAGTTGACGTAAATGATCGAGATGTTCTTCAAGTGTCTCTGAAGCAACAAAGACGTCATCAAGGTATGATCTGGCGAAAGGCAATTTTTGGAGAATTTGGTCCATTGTACGTTGAAGTGACAGCACCGCGTTGTGTTGACCCATTGATGACCTTGTGAACTCGAAAAGACCGAACGGCGTGGTATCAGCTGTTTTTGGGATGTCACTTTCTGCAATAGGAATTTTATAAAAGGCCTTACGTAAATCAATCACCGAGAAAAACTTTCCTTTGGTTTCTTGAAGTAAGTCCTCGATGATCGGCAGTGGATAACGATATGGCTTAGTGCAAGCATTCACACGCTTATAGTCTCCAGTGATCCTCCAAGAACCGTCACTTTTCGCCACCAAGTGGATTGGGCTTGCCCACTGACTGTTGGATCGGCGAACTATACCAAGGGCGAGTAGACGATCAAACTCTTCTTGAGCAGCTCTGAGGCGTTCTCCAGAAAGTCTTCGTGGACGCTCGAAAACTGGTGGTGCCTTCGTTTGAGTGGTGTGAAAAACGGGTAGATCAGGAAGTGATGCAGCCGTTATGTCCGACGAGCCGAGTTCTTCAAATTCCTGAAATAGTGCTAAAAACTTGGCACCAAACTCACCATCTGGAACTTTTGCTGGAGTTGTAACGACCGAAACGCTGTGAATAGAAGTTGCAGAGATTGAACCTGATACAGCAAAGCCTGTCAATTTATCGCTGAGCCGCTTAAGACGTAGATCGATTAACAATCCAAAATGAGTCAAAAGATCAGCGCCAATGATTGCTGATTGGACATCCGCGATGATGATGAAGTTCCAACGAAGGGGTCGACGAAGTTCAATGTCTAACTGGAGCAAATGATTACCATAGGTAGCGATGGGTGATGAATTGGCAGCATACAAAGTCAAAGGCTGCCGTTTCCATGACTTTCTTTTAATTGCTGCTCTGGGTAAGATCGATATTACCGAGCCTGAGTACACCAAAAATTTGATCCTTGATTTACGGTCGAAAACGTGTGGGCGGTTTTCCAAAGGTAATTTGTCACCAAAATCTGCCGCCTGAACCAGAGCTGATGTTATTAGTTTCCCTCGAACGAACAGGGGTCTTTACACTTTTGAGCATCGTCTCCATACACCTGGTGGTACCAACACCACTTTGGATTGCGTTCCGGTGCACACGATCGGTCACTTGAGTTTTCGTTACCTCTTGACCGGGAGCGTTGTCTGGATCGACCTTGCTGTTGCTGTCGTTGATTAGCAGAAAATTCGAATTGGTTTTTCATATTGGAGCCGATAAATTGTAACAACGATTCTCTCAGAGCAGCAACTTCTTGAGCTAGCGAATTGTCTACTGCAGCCACAGGGATCTCATTTTGTGGAAGAAATGGAGTTGATGGGGCTCGAGCATTGACTGCGGCAACTGAGAGTTCGCCGGATAACAGCTCGTCTGCCAGGGTAGCCTGCTCATCAAGACCTGTGGTTTTTAAAACTTTTATGGGCCTACTCACCTGAGCTGGTAGTAAATCCAACCATTTTACACGCAAAGCTTCGTCAGTTATCGCGTTACCAGCCAGGGACCTCATTTGACGTAAAAGCTGTGAAGGTTTTTTATCCCCCAATTCGAGCTCGTTCGGAAGTTTGTGCAACTGTCGGTCAGCAGAGTCGGAAAGACGTTCGATGATTGCTGCCTTGAGGGTCTCGTATTCAAGTTCTAAAGACGTGTGCGTCGTGCAGCGGTCGACGAGAAAGTGAGGTTCATCGCTTGTTGACTTCGTTGCTTGAAGCGCTGGTGCAAGAGACAATCGCGACGTGAAGCCGATCGCGAAGTGTTCGATTCCGAAGCTTGCAGCTTTTTCCTTTTCGAACGCGCACGGGTCGAAGTCGCCACACTATTAACAAGGGCTCCAGGTGTATATTCTGAGTTCTCCGGAGTCAAAACTTCCTGGGAAAATCATCTTCAAGGCGTAACTGTCACCAAGTGCACCAGATATACACCCTGACCCCTCTGGAGTCAAAACTTCCTAGAGAAATTATCTCCAAGGCGTAACTACTACCAAGTGCACCATGTCTCTGTCCTGACACCTCTGGAGTCAAAACATCCTGGGGAAATCATCTCCAAGGCGTTACTATTAACAAGGGCTCCAGTTGTCTATTCTGACTTCTCTGGAGTCAAAACTTCGTGGGAAAATCATCTCCAAGGCGTTACTATTACCAAGGGCTTCAGGTGTCTATTCTGACTTCTCCGGAGTCAACACTTCCTGGAAAAATATCTATTCGATATTTTAATATAATGTCATAACAAAAAGAAACTATATGTGGGACCCTTTGCTAGTAGCCGTATAAACCACATATAATTCATTTCAAAAAACTTTTCTTGATAATAATTTTCAATTCTATTTTCCTAAAAAAAATAAATATTCACAATGATCTTCCGTGAAATTTTTTTTTCAATAATATCTTTAATATCAAAAAATCTCCGTATTTGCTGGCCATGTTAAATTGTTTATTGAAATATTGTTAGTTGAATATTGTTTTAAAAATTGTTAAAAAAACCCAACGCGCTATGTAAGTACCTCCTGGGTGGTGTGAAAATCTGCATAATTAAAGTCAAAAACATAATTTATTTTATATTATAGTTTAATTTACTTGATTTACAAATATTAAATAAATAATTCATTTGTACCTCAAGTAAATACATAGTATATATTTTGTAGACGGAGAGAAGGTCCATTCTTATTTCGTAGCACGCCCCCTGCATTAGAAAATACGGTGCGCTCGTGCACTCATTTTTGAGGTTCGTCAGTGCGTGGTGCACTGTAAAATCCAGTGCACCCTTTCAACTCAAAACGAGCTGGCGTGGTTCTGATTTGGGCCCGATGCGGTCTCTTAAAAAATCGCTGGCATTTTTTATCTAATACGAATATTGTAATGTAACTTTAGTAAAACATTCTTTGAAACCTAATGAAAAACTTCCTTGCAGTGAATTTTTGATTTTAATTAGTTAATTACTTGGCTTTGAAACACTTTTAAATATACCTAGATCATTCTGTAGGCATCGGAAAGAGTTTAAGAATATTCTGCTAAAGTTTCATTAAAAAATATTCAGTTGTTTCCGAGTTGTTGCGAGTTAAACACAAAACTTGATTTTCTTTGGATTTATGAATTTTACGTTTAACTCGCAAGAACTCGAAAACCATTGAATATTTTTTAATGAAATTTTAGCAACATATTCTTGAACTCGTTCCGCTGCTAATGAAACGGTCTTGATATTTTTAAAGTGTTTTAATGCCAAGTAATTAACTATTAAAAATCGAAAATTAATGGTTTTTAACCTCAAACTTTGGATTAAAAAAGAAGGTATAAAAATTAAGAGTTGAAAAAACTTCAAGCGAGGAAGTTTTTCATTAGGTTTCAAAGAATGTTTTACTAAAGTTGCAGTACAATATTCGTATCAGATGGAAAATGTCAGCGATTTTTTACGAGACTGCATCGTGCTCAAATCAGCAGCACCAGCTCGTTTTGAGTTGAACGGGTGCACTGGATTTTACAGTGTACCACGCACCTCAAAAACGAGTGCGCGTGCTGCACTGTCTTTTCTCATGCAGGGGGCGCTACGAAAGAAGATTGGACCTTCTCTCCGTGTATATATAGGGGGGTTGGCGAGCGAAGCGAGCAGGGGGTGCCCCCCTTGTATATATATATTACTTATTTATAGTCGCGACTTTTATGCTCCAATATGTGCTAATTGACGACTGTTCCCTACACTGCTTCGCATTAGCCCATGGTTCAAATAGACCATGTGGAGTACGGGAAACCCAGGGCATGTGCCCCATTCGAGTTAATCGAAAGACCAGCGCTGAACCGGAGGCTCATGGGGAACTTGTCCCAAATATTGCCCGCAATTAGATAGTCTTGGATTAGACCAGCGCCGAACTGAGCTTAGCTCATTGGGAAATTATGCCCCAAATATTGCCCCCGGTCGAGATAATCTCCGACCAGCGCTGAAATGAAAGCCCCCGGTAAAACCGACTCCAAAGCAGTCGGGGTGAACGTAGGGATCGATGTTACCGACACAGCTAACGAAGAAAAAAATCTAAGTTAATTGCGCCGAGGATCAAACCCAAGACCCCTCGAACGACGTTGTTTCAGAAGCGAGCACGCTAACCACTGACCCAACGACCGTTCTAATTACAATATTTATATCCGTAGTAAATTTCATTTGTTTTTTACCTTGAAAACAGATTACTTAATAAGAAGTTATGTCTGGATTTAGTTCAACCTTATTTTTAGGATTTGGCTTAATTTCATACTCCGATTTTTTATAAACTTTAAACCAGCAATATTTGTAGAAATGTTTTGTAAGGATTTACAATTGACTTCTCTATTGATATTAAGGTTCAAAGTTTTTTCCATGACATTTAATTTTAATATCTATATTGCAGTCACAAAGACGAATTTTCAGTAGGTTAAGTTAAGTTGGGTTATTATGAGCTGAGCGATTGGACCAAAGCAGACGATGAAAAAAATTTTTGCCGCCTCAAAAATTAAAATTTGTGCGGCCGGATCGAATTTACTGAAAACTATCGAACGCGGCGCTCTACAGACTTTCGTACTTGTATGGCCTATGCTTTTTTAGAGTCATGTGGAGCAACCGAGAATCAAAGTGTTAGCATTTTGTTTTTTCAAATCCCATGAACCGACACGAGATCATCCCGTGGTCTGAACGGACTGTTACATACGTTCTGCGATGGATCTGTTCCGTGTCAAACAATGTTTTTTCCGTGCTTAATAAATAAAGTCAAAGCATTCTGTTTTAAATCTGATGTGTGGAAAGAACTATAATTTTGAACTAACGCATGAAGTCGAAAAAAAGTTTAAATTTTTTTAATCAACAGCATTCCAGTTTGACTATCAACCTCTAATTTGAATATCGAAAATAGGTCTCTCTCTTTTATTGATAAATTCATTAGATGTTCTATGTGTGAAAAAATTTTTATTTGAAATATTAAATATTCTGACCCAAATCCTTCTATCATTAGATATTTTCAAAAAATTATTTTCATATTTACTTTCTAATACTTTTTTTTTAGACTTCATTTGAAAAAAAACTAGTCGCGTAATTATTAATTTCAGAAAGTTTTGAATGTATATTTCATTTTATTTTATTATTAACCCATTACCGCCCATGGAAAAATCAAAAGTGATATAAAAAAACTAACTGTTGGAAAACCTGTCTCATGAAAAAATAGTAGATACGTATTTTTTCTTTTTTCAATTTTCATTGTTTAAACATTATTTATTTAAACAAATTCGGAAAAAAATTTAAATTTTTATAAACTAATAACGGCATTCGATTCTTTGAACAAAAATAAGGCGAAAGTCATCTAAGTAATTTTTTGATCAGACGCTTAGATCTTTTGCTACGAGCGCTCAAACATGTAAAAATATGGTTTTATAGTGGTGAGCTCTGACTCGTAAAAGTGTATCTTCGGTGCGGCGCCTCGGAGCTCACCACTATAAAACCATATTTTTACATGTTTGAGCGCTCGTAGCAAAAGATCTAAGCATCTGATCAAAAAATTACTCAGATGACTTTCACCTTATTTTTGGTCAAAGAATCGAATGCCGTTATTAGTTTATAAAAATTTAAATTTTTTTACGAATTTGTTTAAATAAATAATGTTTAAACAATGAAAATTGAAAAAAGAAAAAACACGTATCTACTATTTTTTCATGAGACAGGTTTTCCAACAGTTAGTTTTTTTATATCACTTTTGATTTTTCCATGGGCGGTAATGGGTTAATGCGTTAATTTTTTTTCATATTCTGTCATAGTAGCAACTTTTCAAATAACATGAAAATGGCTTGGTCAACTAAGTTAATCTTTCGTTTTACTCTGACTTATTTATGAGATGATTAAATATATTTTCTGGATTGGCTTCAGGCTTCAAGAACAGAGTGTAGACCTTGCGCAACGCCATCTGTGGATACAGGCAACTGCCCTCCCTCGCTTTCGGCGTAAAGCAATACGCCAGCCTATTATTTAATCAATTTATTATTAAATTTGTAATTTGGAGTGCTATCACCTCTTTATAATTTATACTGTATTCATTCCAGATATTTATGTCGCATAGAAGAGATGAGGCAATCTTTAAGAATAATTGAGCAATGTCTTAACAAAATGCCAGTAGGAGAGATTAGAACTGATGACATTAAAATAGCTCCACCTAACAGGAAAGACATGAAAACCAGTATGGAAGCCCTAATTCACCACTTTAAATTGTTCACGCAGGGATATCAGGTACCTCCTGGGTCAACCTATACGTCCATTGAAGCTCCAAAAGGAGAATTTGGAGTTTATTTAGTGAGTGATGGTAGCTCAAGGCCATACCGATGTAAGATTAAGGCACCTGGCTTTGCTCATCTAGCTGCGTTACAAAGTATGGGTCCTGGTCACATGTTAGCTGACATTGTGGCTATAATTGGTACTCTAGATGTTGTATTTGGAGAAATCGACCGATAATTATGTTAAATGTATTAAAATAACTACTTTTCAGTAGTATGTTAAGTATTTATTTGATAACTGGAAAGAAATTTAAAACGATACAGTTTAAATCGTTTTTATCTATTATTAAAAATGTCTCAATGCTTAAGAGAAGAAAAAAGAATAGACAAAGTTAAGCTCGAAAAAATTAAAATAGTTACAATTATTTAATTTTTGAGGATTTGAAAAAAATCTGAAGTAAATTTATTTTATAATACCTATTTCCAACTTTCGATTCTAGAAGCGTATTTAATTTTGTATTTGAACATCAAACAGTGAACGGTTTAAGATTTTTGTCAACAGTAGATAGCGTTTGAATTATAAAAAAAACTCGAATATATTAATAGTTGCATCAAAATGCAGCTGGACTTTTGAGTTTTCGAATAATATTTATTTTTATGTCGGGGTTCAAAAAATTCAGAAATAAAAAGGTTTGTATTTAAAAAAATTGTTTGCTCTAAAGGAGGATTTCCTAATATATTAGCTTTTTTAAATAATTTTACTATACACCTGTAAACTAATAATAATTTATTCAGTACTTTAACTATTATCAGAGATAATAATCCTGCAGGGCTATCAATCTTAATGGTTTAGTAACCGTATAGTCTAATACGCCTGGGACTGTATAGAGTAAGATAAGTTTTTTAAAAAGATCAATAACTGCGTAAATGTACTATACTTAGAAATTAAAAATATTATTATAAATATTAAATCTATAAAAAATTTACTAAAATTTTTGACTTATAAATATTTGATTACATAAGTTATTAGATATCTGGCACATTGCGTGCATAAAAATACAATTGCAATATAATATTGAGGAGTCAGTTAAATTATCTCAAGTAAGGTGGTGGACCCCATTTGAGATCATGTACCTATTTGGGATCACTCTGTACAAACTGCACTGGAGATGCAAGTATATAGTCATACAGTTTCATGGCTGATCCCAAATAGGTACGTGATCCCAAATGGGGTCCACCACCTTACTCTAGGTTACTTGTTAAGATTTTTCGATCTTGCAGATGTTAATTATGGTTTACCCAATTTGTCATTCTTTTTAAATGGGAAATTAATAATTTTGAACTTTTTCGGAACCTGACTGTAATGAGTCAGAGCTATATAACAGAAACTTTTCTTGTAGATGATTTTTGTTATTCTAGTGTGTTTTATGGATTTGTCTCGAGTCATACTCTTTGAGTTCACGTTTCGATTTTTAAATCCAGGCTACCAAAGACTGTTTGCTATTAAAGATTGGTTCATAAAATTATTTACGTATGTGAGGCCCTACATTCACTAACTCGACGTAATAAACATAGGAGTCAGTGAATTGTTTAAACATTCTTTTTTTTTCTTACTTGCTTTTTATTTCTTTTACGTGGTCGAGGAGCAGCAAAGCAGTTTGTGTCTGCTTTGCTCCCAAACCACGTGAAAGAAATAGATCAACGAACGCGGTCTTTCACAACGTTAGGTCTCGAAAAATCGATATATCCACTATGATCCAAACGGGAGTAACCAGCGACACCATCCCCGGCTCGTCATCGCTAATGGATGTAAACCCACTACGCCATGTCAAGCAATCGCGCAACGGCTTCTTCGCTTTCGAAGGCACGTGGCTTCAATACTCGAATTTTACTAGCCGATCTTTTCACGTCTCTTGAACTCTTCAAATTGTTTGTAGTCATTTGTTGAGAAGAAATCATTTTGAATTCACTTCGTAACTATTCGTGATTATAAAACAAAAACGTTAAATACAAAAACAAGCTAATAGTCCATAATCATGCGTTCAATCAAATATCACGAGCAACATTTCTACTCGCAATCGTCCCAACGTGTTCTGATTTTCGTGAGTTTTTTCAGCCGACCACACCCGCATTATAGAGTTCCAGTTTGCTGGTCACGTCCAGGATACGATATTCAGGATGCTCTCGTCCAGTTCCTAGCAACGCAACATCCAGGACACTAACCAGCTTAAGTCCATGAGCCTGTTAAGGACCATTATCCGAAGTTTGTATTCTTGTCCCGCTAGCACAAAATGAAGACAAGTTTAAGTATTCATAAGTCTAAATAATATTTTTTCAATGTGCATGAAATCTCTCTTTCTCTCTCTCTCACTCTCATGTTGCATCTCACGTTATAAACGGAGATTTTTTTTCGACAGTTTGGGCTGAGTGAGTGATCAAGATGACTATTTTGTGAGGGTATGAGTTGACTTAGTACTTGGATTTCGAGAGAGATTCCCCTCGAGAGAGATCCCCCTCTTAAAATTTGAAACGGATATAATTGTCATTATTTTTTTATTTTTATTTTTTTATACTCCATTACCTTCTACTGCTTATATTTGCTCAGAAGCAAGGTCACCCCCACCACATCTGTGAGAGAGATTATGCCTATCTTACAACCTAACTATCTCCTCATTATCCTATCATTTCCTCAACATTCCTCTACCTATTATCTCCACTCTCGTATCTGCCCAGGATACTGCCTGTGACTTCGTAAAACTCCTCGGCTTAGCCTTTTTTTACCTCGACTCTACACCGTGATTCAACTTTATTGCCCCAACTGAGATAATTATATTTTCCGATTCATTATTTTACGCTGATTCCGAAAATATATATGAGTATAGGTTTTTTTTAATCAGATTTTTAGTTATCGAGAGTTAAAAATGTGTAAAAAATTCCAAAAAAGCTCTGAAAAAGCTCCTCCATCTATACAATCAATAAAAACAAAATATCGATCGTAACCTCTGAGACATGTGCGTTCCAAACATATATGCGATCTGCGCGCGTGGTGTACTATGTAGTAGGGGGTTCTGCACAAATATGTACCACGTGTTTCAAGAAATTGTTTATTCATTTTTTTTTTTTTTTTTTTTTTTTTTAACCGAGTTATCAATGAATGAAGAAGTTTTTATATTAAGAAGGGTGAAAAAATATTTCGGAGGAAGTTTAGACTCCGGAGGGGTCAGGGCGGACACCTAGTGCACCTGGTGATACTTACGCCTTGGAGATGATTTCCCCAGGAAGTTTGGACTTCGGAGGAGTCAGGGTGGACACCTGGTGCACCTGGTGATACTTACGCCTTGGAGATGATTTCCCCAAAAAGTTTGGACTCTGGAAGGGCCAAAGTGGACACTCGGTTCACCTAGTGATACTTACGCCTTGGAGAAGATGTCCCCAGGGAGTTTAGACTCCGGAGGGGCCAGGGTGGACACTCGGTGCACCTAGTGATACTTACGCCTTGGAGACAGTTTCCCCAGAGAGTTTGGACTCCGGAGGGGTCAGGGGAGATACCCAGTGCACCTGGTGATACTTACGCCTTGGAGACGATTTCCCCAGGGAGCTTGGACTCCAAAGAGGCCAGGGTGGGCACCTGGTGCAACTGGTATTAATTGCGCCTTGGAGATGATTTCCCCAGGAAGTTTGGACTTCAGAGGAGTCAGGGCGGACACCTGGTGCCCCTGGTGATACTTACGCCTTGGAGATGACTTCCCCAGGAAGTTTGGACAAAGTTCACGATGGTAACAGCACATGCTGATATCTGTTTGATCTTTGAGGTTGGAAAAACTGACGCCTTGCCAGGGACCCTTCTAATATGTCATTTATGAATTTCTATGAAATATTAAAAAATTTCTAGTAGGAATAAATTTTACTTTAAGGTTAAGAACAAAGCCAGAGCTATTCTTACTACAAATCACAATGGTATGGTGGGCCCCTGGTGATACTTACGCCTTGGAAATGACTTCCCCAGGAAGTTTGGACTCAGTTCACGATGGTAACAGCACGTGCTAATATCAGTTTGCTCTTTGAGGTCAGCAAAACTGACGCCTTGCTAAGGACCTCTCTAATGTGTTTTTTAGGAATCATCATGAAATTTAAAAAAATTTCTAGGTGGAATAATTTTTACTTTAAGCTTAAGAACGAAGCCAGAGCTATTCTAACCACAGTTCATAATGGTAACAGCACGTGATAATATCAGTTTGCTATTTGAGGTCAGCAAAACTGACGCCTTGCTAAGGACCTCTCTAATGTGTTTTTTAAGAATCATCATGAAATTTTAAAAAATTTCTAGGTGGAATGATTTTTACTTTAAGCTTAAGAAAGAAGCCAGAGCTATTCTAACCACAGTTCATGATGGTAACAGCACGTGTGAATGTAAGTTTGCTCTTTGAGGACAGAAAAACTGACACCTTGCTAGGGACCTCTCTAATGTGTTTCTCACGAATTATCATGAAATTTTAAAAAATCTCATGATAATGAGATCATAAAATAATGAGATCTGACTTTTTTTTCAAGAACTCTCGCTTGATCAAAAGGCATATGAATCAAAAAAATCATTTGTCATATGATTAGCATCTCTCAGAGTTGAAATTGAACAGCTCGCTCCAACCTTAACCTGTCTCAGGCTAGGTATTCCGGGCTAAAAAGAGATCTAACTTTCTTTTCCGAAATTCTTGCTCAATTAGAAGGCATTTGAATCAAAAAAATCATTTGTCACATCACTAGCTTCTCTCAGAGCAAAAATTAAACAGCTCGGCCTGACCATTACCTGTCTCAGGCTAGGTATTCCGGGCTTAAATAAGATCTGACTTTTTTTTCAAGATATCTTGCTTGGGTAAAAGGGATTTGAATCAAAAAAATCATTTGTCATTTGATTAGCACCTCTCGGAATCCAAATTCAACTGCTCAGCCTGACCTGAAAAAGATATCCCGGTATTGAGAAATGTCTAGCTTGATTTTTTCATCATTTTAAATCCAGATAGAGGCCTCCGAGTCAAAAAAATCATTTGTGAATAAAACAAAAAAAATTTCAGTCGATCTCCAATAGTCAACTAGTCTCAGGTTAGGTATTCCGGGCTCAAATGAGATCTGACTTTTTTTCAAGAACTCTCGCTTGATTAAAAGGCATATGAATCAAAAAAATCATTTGTCATTTGATTAGCACCTCTCAGAGTTGAAATCGAACAGCTCACCCCATCCTCAACCCGTCTCAGGTTGGGTATTCCGGGCTCAAATGAGATCTAACTTTTTTTTCTGAAATTCTTGCTTTATTAGAAGATATTTGAATCAAAAAATCATTCGTCATTTGATAAGCATTACTAAAAGTTGAAATTGAACTGCTCACCACGGCCTTGACCTGTCTCAGGTTGGGTATTCTGAGCTCAAATGAGATCCAACAATTTTTTCAAGAGTTTTTGCTTGATTGAAATTAGTTTTAATCAAAAAATCATTTGTCAATTGATTGGCACCTCTCAGAGTTGAAATTGAGCAGCTCACTCTGACCTTAACCTGTCTCAGGTTAAGTATTCCGGGCTCAAATGAGATCTGACTTTTTTTCAAGAGTTTTTGCTTGATTGAAAGGCATTTGAATCAAAAAAATCATTTGTCATTTGATTAGCACCTCTCGGAATCCAAATTCAACTGCTCAGCCTGACCTGAAAAAGATATCCCGGTATTGAGAAATGTCGAGCTTGATTTTTTCATCATTTTAAATCCAAATAGAGGCCTCCGAGTCAAAAAAATCATTTGTGAATAAAACATAAAAAATTTCAGTTGATCTCCAACAGTCAACTAGTCTCAGGTCAGGTATTCCGGGCTCAAATGAGATCTAACTTTTTTTCTGAAATTCTTGCTTTATTAGAAGATATTAGAATCAAAAAATCATTTGTCATTTGATAAGCACTACTAACTGTTGAAATTGAACTGCTCACCACGGCCTTGACCTGTCTCAGGTTGGGTATTCTGAGCTCAAATGAGATCCAACATTTTTTTCAAGAGTTTTTGCTTGATTGAAATTAGTTTTAATCAAAAAATCATTTGTCAATTGATTGGCACCTCTCAGAGTTGAAATTGAACAGCTCACTCCGACCTTAACCTGTCTCAGGTTAAGTATTCCGGGCTCAAATGAGATCTGCCTTTTTTTTTCAAGATATTTTGTTTGATTAAAAGGCATTGTAATCAAAAAAATCATTTGTCATTTGATTAGCACCTCTCGGAATCCAAATTCAACTGCTCGGCCTGACCTTAATAGATATCCCGGTACTGAAAAATATCTAGCTTGATTTTTTCATAATCTTAAATCCAAATGGAAGCTTCCCAGTCAAAAAAAATCATTTGTGAATATTCGAGCCCGGAATAACTAACCTGAGAGAGGTTGACTCTTGGAGATTGACTGAAAAATTTGCTATTTTATTGACAAATGTTTTTATTGACTTCCAGGCCTCAAACTGGATTCAAAATTATGAAAAAATCAGGCTACGTAGTTTTCGGTACCAAACCATCGATTTCAGGTCGAGCTAAGCAGTTGAATTTGGACTCTTAGAGGTGCTTATCTAATGACAAATGATTTTTTTTTATCCTTATGCCTTTTAATCAAGCAATAATCCTTAACAAAAAAGTTGGATCCTATTCGAGCCCAGAATATTTAACCTAGGACCGGTTAAGGTCGGGTCGAGCTGCTTAATTTAAACTCTGAGAGGTGCTAATCAAATGACAAACGATTTTTTTTTTCAAATTCCTTTTAATCAAGCGAGAGTTCTTGAAAACAAAGTTAGATCTTATTTGAGCCCGGAATACCTAGCCTAAGACAGGTTAGGGTCGGGCCGAGCTGTTTAATTTTTACTCTGAGAGAAGCTAGTTATATGACAAATGATTTTTTTGATTCAAATGTCGTCTAATTAAGCAAGAATTTCCGAAAAAAAAGTAAGATCTCATTTGAGCCCGGAATACCTAACCTGAGACAGGTTAAGGCCGGGGCGAATTGGTTCATTTCAGCTCTGAGAGGTGCTAATCGAATGAAAAATGATGTTTTTGATTCATATGCCTTTTAGACACGCAAGAATTCTTGAAAAAAAAGGCACATCGAATTTCGGTCCGGAAGACCAAACCTGAGACAGATTAAGGCCATGGCAAGCTGTTCAATTTTAACTCTGAGAGGTGCTAATCAAATGAAAAATGATTTTTTTGATTCATATGCTGTTTAATCAAACAAGATATCTTGAAAAAGAAGTTCGATCTCATTTGAGCCCGGAATACCTAACCTGAGACAGGTTAAGGCCGGGGCGAGTTGTTTAAATTCAACTCTGAGAGGTGCTTATCAAATGAAAAATGATGTTTTTGATTCATATGCCTTTTAGACACGCAAGAATTCTTGAAAAAAAAGGCTCATCGAATTTCGGTCCGGAAGACCAAACCTGAGACAGGTTAAGGCCATGGCAAGCTGTTCAATTTTAACTCTGAGAGGTGCTAATCAAATGAAAAATATTTTTTTTGATTCATATGCCTTTTAAACACGCAAGAATTCTAAAAAAAAAAGGTACATCGAATTTCAGTCCGGAAGACCAAACCTGAGACATGTTAATGCCATGGCAAGCTGTTCAATTTTAACTCTGAGATGTGCTAATCAAATGACAAATGATTTTTTTTTTTACATGTCATTTAATCAAGCGAGAGTTCTTGAAAAAAAAAGTCAGATCTCATTTGAGCCCGGAATACCTAACCTGAGACTAGTTGACTGTTGAAGATCGACTGAAATTTTTACTATTTTATTCACAAATGATTTTTTTGACACACAGGCCTCCATTTGGATTCAAAATTATGAAAAAATCAAGCTAGACATTTTTCAGTACCAGGATATCCATTTAAGGTCAGGCCGAGCAGTTGATTTTGGATTCCGAGAGGTGCTAATCAAATGACAAATGATTTTTTTGATTCATACATATGCCTTTTAATCAAGCAATAATCCAAAAAAAAAAGTTGGATCCTATTCGAGCCCGGGATACCTAATCTGCGACAGGTTGACTGCTGGAGATCGACCCAAATATTTGCTATTTCATTGACGGATGATTTTTTTGACTCAAAGGCTAATCAATTGACAAATGATTTTTTTGATTAAAATGAATTTCAATCAAGCAAGAACTCTTGAAAAAAAAGTTAGATCTCATTTGAGCCCAGAATACCC
Source organism: Encarsia formosa (assembly GCA_038277355.1). Taxonomy (NCBI): domain Eukaryota; kingdom Metazoa; phylum Arthropoda; class Insecta; order Hymenoptera; family Aphelinidae; genus Encarsia; species Encarsia formosa. The sequence goes on along the minus strand of CM076186.1, from coordinate 69,111,808 downwards.
AACCTGAGACAGGTTAAGGTCGGGCCGAGCTGCTTAATTTAAACTCAGAGAGGTTCTAATCAAATGACAAATGATTTTTATGATTCATATGTTTTTCAATCAAGCAAGAACACTCAAAAAAGAAATTAGATCCTATTCGAGCCCGGAATCCCTAAGACAGGTTAAGGTCGGGGAGAGCTGTTTAGTTTCAACTCTGAGAGGTGCTAATCAAACAGCAAATGATTTTTTTTGATTCATATGCCTTTTAATCAAGCGAGAGTTCTTGAAAAAAAGTCAGATCTCATTTGAGCCGGGCATACTTAACCTGAGACAGGTTAAGGCCGGGGCGAGTTGTTTAATTTCAACTCTGAGAGGTTCTAATCAAATGACAAATGATTTTTTTGATTCATATGCCTTTTAATCGAGCGAGAGTTCTTGAAAAAAGTCAGATCTCATTTGAGCCCGGCATACTTAACCTGAGACAGGTTAAGGCCGGGGCGAGTTGTTTAATTTCAACTCTGAGAGCTGCTAATCAAATGACAAATGATTTTTTTGATTCATATGCCTTTTAATCGAGCGAGAGTTCTTGAAAAAAAGTCAGATCTCATTTGAGCCCGGATTACCTGACCTGAGACTAGTTGACTGTTGGAGATCGACTGAAATATTTTCTGTTTTATTCACAAATGATTTTTTTGACTCGGAGGCCTCTACTTGGATTTAAAATTATGAAAAAATCAAGCTAGACATTTTTAAATACCGGGATATCCATTTAAGGTCAGGCCGAGCAGTTGATTTTGGATTCCAAGCGGTGCTAATCAAATGACAAAAGATTTTTTTGATTCATATGCCTTTTAATCAAGCAATAATCCTTAAAAAAAATGTTAGATCCTATTCGAGCCTGGAATATCTGACCTGAAATTAGTTTACTGTTGGAGATCGACTCAAATTTTTTCTATTTTATTCACAAATGATTTTTTTTGACTGGGAGGCTTCCATTTGAATTTAAAATTATGAAAAAATCAAGCTAGACATTTTTCAGTACCGAGATATCTATTTCAGGTCATGCCGAGCAGTTGAATTTGGATTACGAAAGGTGCTAATCAAATGATCAATGATTTTTTTGATTCAAATGCCTTTTAATCAAACAAGATATCTTGAAAAAAAATTCAGATCTTATTTGAGCCCAGAATACCTAGCCTGAGACAGGTTATGGTCAGGCCGAGCTGTTAAATTTTTACTCTGAGAGAATCTAGTTATATGACAAATCATTTTTTTGATTCAAATGTCTTGTAATTAAGCAAGAATTTCAGATCAAAAAGTTAGATCTCATTTGAGCCCGGAATACTTAACCTGAGACAGGTGAAGGCCGGGGCGAGTTATTTAATTTCAACTCTGAGAGGTGCTGATCAAATGACAAATGATTTTTTTGATACACATGCCTTTTAAACACGCATGAATTCTTTAACAAAAGGCAGATTTCATTTGAGCCCAGAATATCTGACCTGAGACTAGTCGACTGTTCGAGATCGACTGAAATTTTTTCTATTTTATTCACAAATGATTTATTTTGACTGGGAAGCTTTCATTTGGATTTAAAAATATGAAAAAATCAAGCTAGACATTTTTCAGTACTGGGATATCTATTTCGGTCAGGCCAAGCACTTGAATTTGGATTCCGAGAGGTGCTAATCAAATGACAAATGATTTTTTTGATTCAAATGACTTTCAATCAAGCAAGAACTCTTGAAAAAAAAGTCAGATCTCATTTGAGCCCGGAATACTTAACCTGAGACAGGTTAAGGTCAGGGCGAGCTGTTTAATTTCAACTCTGAGAGGTGCCAATCAATTAACAAATGATTTTTTTGATTAAAACTAATTTCAATCAAGCAAAAACTCTTGAAAAAAAAGTTGGATCTCATTTGAGCCCAGAATACCCAACCTGAGACAGGTCAAGGCCGTGGTGAGCAGTTCAATTTCAACTTTTAGTAGTGCTTATCAAATGACAAATGATTTTTTGATTCAAATATCTTCTAATAAAGCAAGAATTTCAGAAAAAAAAGTTAGATCTCATTTGAGCCCGGAACACCTAACCTGAGACAGGTTGAGTATGGGGTGAGCTGTTCGATTTCAACTCTGAGAGCTGCTAATCAAATTATATAGTATATTACAGTCCTGAGGGAGTCAAAAATGAGTTAGCCTTTAGCAAACCCAAATTGATGTCCGAGCCGAAGGCGAGGTCATCAAAGGTTTGCTAAAGGTTAGCTCATTTTTGCACTCCCGAGGGCTGTATACTATTTTTCACGCTAGTAGTCAGAAAGTACAATATTCGTTTCCGGTACGAGCCCGAAAATTGTACTTTCGGGCTACTAGCGTGAAAAATGATTTTTTTGATTCATATGCATGCCTTTTAATCAAGTGAGAGTTCTTGAAAAAAAGTCAGATCTCATTTGAGCCCGGAATACCTAACCTGAGACTAGTTGACTGTTGGAGATCGACCGAAATTTTTTCTTTTTTATTCACAAATGATTTTTTTGACTCGGAGGCCTCTATTTGGATTTAAAATGATGAAAAAATCAAGCTAGACATTTTTCAATACCGGGATATCTTTTTCAGGTCAGGCTGAGCAGTTGAATTTTGATTCCGAGAGGTGCTAATCAAATGACAAATGATTTTTTTGATTCAAATCCCTTTTATCCAAATAAGATATCTTGAAAAAAAAGTCAGATCTTATTTGAGCCCGGAATACCTAGCCTGAGACAGGTTATGGTCAGGCCGAGCTGTTTAATTTTTACTCTGAGAGAAGCTAGTTATATGACAAATGATTTTTATGATTCAAATCTCTTGTAATCAAGCAAGAATTTCAGAAAAAAAAGTTCGATCTCATTTGAGCCCAGAACTCCTTACCTGAGACAGGTTAAGGCCGGAGCGAGTTGTTTAATTTCAACTCTGGGAGGTGCTTATCAAACGACAAATGATTTTTTTAACTCATATGCCTTTTAATCAAGCGAGAGTTCTTGAAAAAAAATCAGATCTCATTTGAGCCCGGAATACCCAACCTGAGACATGACGATTTAAAAAATTTCATGATCTCATTATCATGAATTTTTTTAAAATTTCATGATAATTCGTGAGAAACTCATAAGAGAGGTCCCTAGCAAGGTGTCAGTTTTTCTGTCCTCAAAGAGCAAACTTACATTCGCCCGTGCTGTTACCATCATGAACTGTAGTTAGAATAGCTCTGGCTTCGTTCTTAAGCTTAAAGTAAAAATTATTCCACCTAGAAATTTTTTTAAATTTCATGATAATTCCTAAAAAACACATTAGAGAGGTCCCTAGCAAGGCGTCAGTTTTACTGACCTCAAAGAGCAAACTGATATTAGCACGTGCTGTTACCATTGTGATTTGTAGTGAGAATAGGCTCTGGCTTTGTTCTTAACCTCAAAGTAAAATTTATTCCTACTAGAAATTTTTTAAAATTTCATGAAATTTCATAAATGACATATTAGAAGGGTCCCTGGCAAGGCGTCAGTTTTTCCAACCTCAAAGATCAAACAGATATCAGCACGTGCTGTTACCATCGTGAACTATAGTTAGAATAGCTCTGGTCTCGTCTCTTACTTAAAAGTAAAATTAATTCAACCTAGAACTCTTTTTAAATTCTATGAAAATTCATAAATTACATATAAGAAGGGTCCCTGGCAAGGCGTCAGTTTTTCCGACCTCAAAGATCAAACTGATATCGTCACGTGCTGTTACCATCGTGAACTGAGTCCAAATTTCCTGGGGAAATCATCTCCAAGGCGTAAGTATCACCAGGGGCACCAGGTGTCCGCCCTGACTCCTGTGAAGTCCAAACTTTCTGGGGAAATCATCTCCAAGGCGTAATTAATACCAGTTGCACCAGGTGTCCACCCTGGCCCCTTTGAAGTCAAAACTTCTTGGGGGAATCATCTACAAGGCGTAAGTATCGCCAGGTGCACCGGGTATCTCCCCTGACCCCTCCGGAGTCCTTAGTTTCTGGGGAAATCATTTCCAAGGCGTAATTAATACCAGTTCACCAGGGGCCCACCCTGGTCTCTTTGGAGTCCAAGCTCCCTGGGGAAATCGTCTCCAAGGCGTAAGTATCACTAGGTGCACCGAGTGTCCACCCTGGCCCCTCCGGAGTCCAAACTCCCTGGGGAAATCGTCTCCAAGGGCTTAAGTATTACCAGGTGCACCGAGTGTCCACTTTGGCCCCTCCGGAGTCCAAACTTCCTGGGGAAATCATCTCCAAGGCGTAAGTATCACCAGGTGCACCAGGTGTCCACCCTGACTCCTCCGAAGTCCAAACTTTCTGGGGAAATCATCTCCAAGGCGTAATTAATACCAGTTGCACCAGGTGTCCACCCTGGCCCCTTTGGAGTCAAAACTTCCTGGCGAAATCATCTACAAGGCGTAAGTATCACCAGGTGCACCGGGTATCTCCCCTGACCCCTCCGGAGTCCTTAGTTTCTGGGGAAATCATTTCCAAGGCGTAATTAATACCAGTTGCACCAGGGGCCCACCCTGGTCTCTTTGGAGTCCAAGCTCCCTGGGGAAATCGTCTCCAAGGCGTAAGTATCACTAGGTGCACCGAGTGTCCACCCTGGCCCCTCCGGAGTCCAAACTCCCTGGGGAAATCGTCTCCAAGGGCTTAAGTATTACCAGGTGCACCGAGTGTCCACTTTGGCCCCTCCGGAGTCCAAACTTCCTGGGGAAATCATCTCCAAGGCGTAAGTATCACCAGGTGCACCAGGTGTCCACCCTGACTCCTCCGAAGTCCAAACTTTCTGGGGAAATCATCTCCAAGGCGTAATTAATACCAGTTGCACCAGGTGTCCACCCTGGCCCCTTTGGAGTCAAAACTTCCTGGCGAAATCATCTACAAGGCGTAAGTATCACCAGGTGCACCGGGTATCTCCCCTGACCCCTCCGGAGTCCTTAGTTTCTGGGGAAATCATTTCCAAGGCGTAATTAATACCAGTTCACCAGGGGCCCACCCTGGTCTCTTTGGAGTCCAAGCTCCCTGGGGAAATCGTCTCCAAGGCGTAAGTATCACTAGGTGCACCGAGTGTCCACCCTGGCCCCTCCGGAGTCCAAACTCCCTGGGGAAATCGTCTCCAAGGGCTTAAGTATTACCAGGTGCACCGAGTGTCCACTTTGGCCCCTCCGGAGTCCAAACTTCCTGGGGAAATCATCTTCAAGGCGTAAGTATCACCAGGTGCACCAGGTGTCTACCCTGACTCCTCCGAAGTCCAAACTTCCTGGGGAAATCATCTCCAAGGCGTAATTAATACCAGTTGCACCAGGTGTCCACCCTGGCCCCTTTGAAGTCAAAACTTCCTGGGGGAATCATCTACAAGGCGGAAGTATCACCAGGTGCACCGGGTATCTCCCCTGACCCCTCCGGAGTCCTTAGTTTGTGGGGAAATCATTTCCAAGGCGTAATTAATACCAGTTGCACCAGGGGCCCACCCTGGTCTCTCTGGAGTCCAAGCTCCCTGGGGAAATCGTCTCCAAGGCGTAAGTATCACTAGGTGCACCGAGTGTCCACCCTGGCCCCTCCGGATTCCAAACTCCCTGGGGAAATCGTCTCCAAGGGCTTAAGTATTACCAGGTGCACCGAGTGTCCACTTTGGCCCCTCCGGAGTCCAAACTTCCTGGGGAAATCATCTCCAAGGCGTAAGTATCACCAGGGGCACCAGGTGTCCACCCTGACTCCTCCGAAGTCCAAACTTCCTGGGGAAATCATCTCCAAGGCGTAATTAATACCAGTTGCACCAGGTGTCTACCCTGGCCCCTTTGGAGTCAAAACTTCCTGGCGAAATCATCTCCAAGGCGTAAGTATCACCAGGTGCACTAGGTGTCCGCCCTGACCCCTCCGGAGTCCAAACTTCCTCCGAAATATTTTTTCACCCTTCTGTTATAAAAACTTCTTCATTCATTGATAACTCAATTAAAAAAAAAAAAAAAAAAAAAAAAAACAAACAAAAAAAAAATGAATAAACAATTTCTTAAAACACGTGGTACATATTTGTGTAGAACCCCCTACTACATAGTACACCACGCGCGCAGATCGCATATATGTTTGGGACGCACATGTCTCAGAGGTTACGATCGATATTTTGTTTTTCTTGATTGTATAGATGGAGGAGCTTTTTCAGAGCTTTTTTGGAACTTTTTACACATTTTTAATTCTCGATAACTAAAAATCTGATTAAAAAAAACCTATACTCATATATATTTTCGGAATCAGCGTAAAATAATGAATCGGAAAATATAATTATCTCAGTTGGGGCATTAAAGTTGAATCACGGTGTATACGCTTGTAACTCAAGACCGAAATCTAAAAATTATAAAAGGTACAACTGAAGGGAGCGACAGAAAAATGGATCCCACGGATAAGGATTATGTCTATGTAAATCTATATATGTTTAGACACAAGTGTACCTACATAAGATTTAGACCCAAGTGAGTGTTTATCTTTTGGCGTGATTTTTAAATCTTTGACACCTTCCACTTGAGCTAAAAAGCTAAAATTTTCGGGGGTTATTTATCATTTAGAAAACTACAATATTCTAAAAATATTGAAAAATTATCATTGGGCTATATGTAGTTTATGTTTTTTCAGGACTTACGTGGGGCGCAAGAATAGGAGATGTTTAGTTTCAAACTTCACTATCGAGTGCAGTGCATGGGGTCTCTTATTTTATCCTTCTTTTTTTTCTCGTATATACATATTTATTATATATTGTTAATTAAAAATCATTTTATAAAAATATACTTGATTTATTTAAAATAAAAATAATTTAATTAAAAAATATTTGATTTTTTATTAAAGAATACATATATTAATAATATTAATTTTCTCTTATCAGTTTCGAGAACTACTGGATACGATATCTTGATATTAAAGTGCCAAATCGAACTCTGTATCTCCGGACTGGAACAGCTAGTGACAGGAGGCATAATTTTTTGGTGTTTTTTCCTCATAACCCCATAATTTTTTCTTTTGTCAGTATCAGTAACTTTCAAGCTGGCGTACTCAATTCTTGTGTCTCCAGATTGGCATTAGCTAACGAAAAGAGGTTTAAAACGTTTTTCTAGATTGAATAATTGATTCCAAATAATTTTCCTAGGTTAAAGTGAATAAGAAGTGTAGTGTATCGTGAAAGTATGAGTAAAGTGCAAGCGCAGCAATTAAGAGCGCGCAGTGACTTGCCAGCATAATAGAGTGCTCTGGGTAACCGATGATTGTAGTTTAATCATACCAATATTAATAATAATAAATCTTTTATAACTAATTGAAGTGTTCATTTATTCATAATCTGTCCATACCTAATACATAACAATTGGTGACGAGGATAAAAAGCGTGAATTAAAAAGTTTATGTGTACACAATGAAAGATTAAATAGTAAAAGTTAAGAGAATGGAGACTGTATTCGATGACTTAAGTGTATGCGATAATATTTAAAAATACAGAGACTCTCAAAAAAGTGTATATGTTATTAGTGAACTGTTTATAGTTGTATACGTAATTTATAAAGTTTTTGAATGATTGGAACAGATAAATATTTTTACTCAGAAGGAAAAAGTGTATCGTGGGCTCATAACGTATCGAAGAAAGAACTGATTAAATTTTTGTGTATTTTAAAGTGTGACTATGTGCTTGGGCAATTTGCATTAAATGAATTGAAGAAACCTTGTAGAAAAGTTGACAAAGAAGTCTGTGAAGAATTAATCAATACAAAAGAAAAATTAATTCGTAATTTGGCTAATTTTTATTTGCAAGAAGTTCTCGATAGTTTTTTGCTTGATAAGCTAAGAAAAGTATCAAAAGTAATTATCGAGCGAGGACTTAAGAGTAAGAAAGAATTTTTGAAAGCGGAAGAAATTGAAGCAAAGGAAAATTTGAAAAATCCACTGAACGTAACTTTAGTAAAAGATGTAGATTCTATATAGTAACTATGTCCGAAAATAGATATTTGGAGTTTATCATCAAACGTGACGATTGGGACACGTACACTGACAGATTCGATCTGTTTTTCGCAGCACATGACGTTAAAAATGAAAAGAAAGTACCGATATTGCTTACACAGTATGGTTCAAAAACTTATAACGTGGTACGAGAACTATATGCACCAGATAAGCCAAAAGATAAAAGTTACGAAGAAATTGTAAAATTGATGAAAAATCATTTAAATCCAAAGAAAAACGAAGCTATGGAAAGATGCAAATTTGCTAGCGCACGTCAGCAATCGACAGAAAGTATTTCAGAGTTCATCGCCCGACTCAAGGAATTGTCATTACGCAACTTCACGGAATTTCACAGTGCATTAAGAGATCAACTTGGAATCGGTCTAGCAGACCAGCAGAGTGGTATTGCAGTTTTTAGTGAAGAAAATTTGACATTCGAGAAGGCAGCTAAAATTTCAACAACGAGAGAGACAGCGTTAAAAAATGCAGCCAACACAGCAAAACAGTACATGGATGCCCGAGGTCAACGTCCAGAGAAAGAAAGATAGATTAATTTCTGCAATTCACGTGAAAATAAAAATAACAAACATTTTAAAGGTAAAAGTTCAAAATTTTTGAAAAACTTTGATTCTAATTTTAATTTTAGTGATAAAAGTAAGAAGGATGTAATTTGTTTTTGTTGTGGTAAAAGAAATCATTTTGCCAATAAATGTATTCATAATAATAAAACTTGTAATTTTTACGGAAAAAAGGGCATTTAAAATACGTTTGTCTGAAAAAACAAGGTAAAAATGTAGTTCAAAAGAATAAACCTAGTGAAGATAAAAAAGTACATAATTTTCATGAAGATAATTATATGAAAGCTAAGAATGATGTATGCGAGAAAGATTTTTATATTGTAAATGACGTTGTGATTGATGATGATGAAAAGTATAAATTTTTGTATTCTTGTTAACTGAAGGTAGATCCAATGTTTGTAAACGCAGAAATAGACGGTAAAACAGTTAACATGGAGGTAGATACAGGGGCGTATAATTCGGCAATTGGTAACGTGAAATTAGAACCGTTGGGTATAATGAAAAATGTAGTCGTGAGATTTCAAAATAAAATGAAACATTTGAATTTATATGAAATGAAGGGTGAAGGACCGAGTTCAATAGATCGTTAGTGATTGAAAGAATTTGATAATTGGCCTTTAAAATTTTCGGGATATAGTAACCGTACGGAAAATGAAATGTTATTCGTTCAAGATGATTTTAAACGAGAATTTTTGAGTAAGTTTCCTAGGTTGTTCTCGGATGAACAGGGTTGTTATAAGGGCAGGAAAATGAAATTATATTTTAAAGATAACGTGAAGCTGATTCAACTTAAGCCGTATCATACATCATTTACTTTGACGAAGAAAATAGCAAACGAAATTAATAGTATAGTTAACTAAATGGGTAATTTAGAGCCAGTGTTATGTAGCACGTGGGTTTTTCCCGCGATGAAAAAGAATGGTGAGGTTAGATTATGTGGAAATTTTAAATTGACGGCTAGTCCACAATTAATTGTGAAAACGCACGCGATTCCTATAAAGAAAAAAATTTTTAAGACTTTACAAGTAGGAAAAGAGTGGACACAGATTGATTTAAAGCATGCGTTTATGCAATTTGAGGTTGAGGAAGCATCTCGGGATGCACTGACTATAATTACTGAGGAAGGTTTGTATAGGTACACGAAAATTCCAGAGAGAGTATCATCGAGTCCGGCAGTATTGCTGGCTCAAACCGGGGACTCACGAGAGTTTCGCGAGTGAAGGTGGTGCCCACTCGAAGAGCTAACTCCAACTAGCCCAGAGATTTCGACGCACTCTGCTTATATAGGCTTGGAGGCGCGGCGCGGCGGCCGTCGGCTCGAGCGTGGCGGGGGGAGCACACGCTGTGCGCAAGTGCTTTTCGCGCTTGAGTGTAACAATTGCCCGGGTTTGTTAAGTACTTGCGTATGGCATTTCGGGTTGTGCTGGAGTAACATCTTAAAAATAAACTTAACCTAATTAATAACTGAAGCAGAGCCGATTCGCAGCAGTGTCGTCCTTTTACGGCTTCAGGTAGAGAACTTCTTTATTTTTTTTTTTTTTTCTTTATTGCCTACCTAGACCTTAGGTCTACACAGCAAGTATAAGGTAGAGAACTTCTGGTGGTTGAAGTTGAAACAGAGTGGTCTGAGAGGTTACTTGGGGGAATCTCGGGTGATCCCAAGGAGGTCCCACAATCTTGCCAGATTACTACTTTTTTGTTTTTGTTTGTTTGAGATTGCTTGTAGGGGAGCGAAGGGTGTCCCACAATCTCACTGTGTAGGCTGTTGTAAGAGATTAATTGGGGGTTAGGGAACGTTCATAAACCACGTGGTCATTTTTTCGAAGTTTTTGAAGGGCCCTCCCTCCCATGAAGATCAACGTAGTATTTGTACCAAATTTTCGACCCCCCCTCCCCCTAAAGTCACGTGGTTTTTTTACGATTTCAAATTGTAAATATGTATACTATTAGTTTTTTAAAAACATTATTTTTTAAGTTATAATTTAATGATTTAATACCAGAGGCGCAACAACTCCTTTCAGCTATGAGGTGTCCTGAGGTCTACCCCCCCCCCCCCACCCTCAATAAAACTGACGTCTAAAAAAAAAACAAAAAAAACATTGAGTTCAATAAATAGACTGGTTAATTATCCCCCAAGCTCTAAACCCCCAAAACACTGGGCGTAGAGTTCAATGAATAATCTGATCAGCTGTCCCCCAAGCCTTGAACCCCCAAAACCCTGGGCGTCGAGTTCAAGAAATAAACTGATCAGCTATCCCCCAAAACCCTGGACGTAGAGTTCAATGAATTGTCTGATCAGCTATCCCCCAAGCTCTAGACCCCCAAAACCCTGGACGTAGAGTTCAATGAATTGTCTGATCAGCTATCCCCCAAGCTCTAAACCCCCGAAATCCTGGGCGTCAAGTTCATTAAATTGTTGTGTCACGAAGGCACATTTTGTAATTATAAGATATTGTGTCATGAAAGACACATTTCGTTAACTAAGCATTTTTATGCTATAAGTAAACACGAAATGAGGCCAGCTTCAGTCTTTTGGTCAGTAAAGCTGCGGGACTCCGAAGCTGGCCACTTCGTAAGTAAAATCATACCTCTTAATTTTTACCGTAAATCGGGTCTGGAGTCATATCTCCTTATACATAAAATAAATAATAATCATAAAGATGTCTCAAATTATAAATAACTCTATATCTTAAGCTATGCATATATTTATATTATGTAATATTATATTATTAAAATTAAAATAAATAAATATAAAAACTAGATTATATTTTATTGATAAACTAATACATAACAAAATAAACCGATTAGCTATCCCCCAAGCTCTAAACCCCCAAAACCCTGGGCGCCCGAGTTCAACAAAAAAACTGATCAGATTATTTATTTCGTTAATTAAAATGCACTTATATTTTCGGAATAATTTAACTCGGGCACCCAGGGTTTTGAGGGTTTAGAGCTTGGGGGATAGCCGATATGTTTTTTTGTTGAACTCGGGCACTCAGGGTCTTAAAGGTTTAGAGCTTGGGGGATAGCCGACCAGTTTTTTTGTTGACCTCGGGCGCCCAGGGTTTTGGGGGTTCAAGGCTTGGGAGATAGCCGATCACAAAACAGCTGCAGACTGCACAGAACCATGAACTACGGAAGCACCTACACACGGTGATAATGAAGCACGTACGGGCCAGTCAAAACAAAACTTTGATGAGTTTTTACTTGCACACGGCCACGCAGGCGCAAATCAGATGACAGGCACGGATTCGGTTTTAACGTTCAACAGTAAAATATTATGAATCGAAACATTGATTCATGCACTTTAAAAATCTTGTGCCTTTCTGAATCAACAGCCCCACCCCCCACGTAACCTTTCGTAGCCTTTTAATCGCCCCCCCTCCCCCCCTGTTTGGGCCACGTGGTTTGTGAACGTTCCCTTAGCAGGGAGGTCACCTCAATTTCACTGTCTTTGGTGAGTTGGATCGAGATTGCTTGCGGAGAGTGAAAGTGGTCCCGCAATCCCATTAGTTTGCGTGTGTGTGACTACAGGTCGGCGAGGTTTGCCACCCTTTCGGTTTGAGTGGCCATGTAACAGTGGTATCACAGTGGCATGGCAGCTAGTAAAATTTTAAAAATTAGTGCCAGGCCGACTGTAACGAATTGGATGCCATAACATTATTAAAAGTAGCAATCGATAAGAAAATAACACGAATGTTATAAACCATTATAACATTCGTCATAATACAAATTGTTGCATGATACAAAAACAACTATAAAAAAAAAACTCGAAAAAAAGAATTAAATTTGGTAAAAAAGAATGTATTGGTTGTGGAAATTAAGCATGCATTAAATTTTTCTCTGCCTATTGTGTTGAGAAACTTCCAGAGGATTACTCGCACATATGTATTAGTTGAGCACAGACTACAGGGTGTCAAAAACTTCGATGAAAAAATTATATATTACAGAATTAAAACTTTTTGTGGCATCGTACAGACACGCGATGCCGATTTCACCCTAAAATTCTAATACGAAGAAGAAGAATATGCTCAAAAAATTGTGTAGGCAGCCTCGAGCAAAAATATCTAAGAAGAAAAAAAAGTATGGTGAATAATAAAAAGTGATTATAATTTTGTTTGTATGTTTCTAAAATGTACAGTTGTATATTATGCATCTCCACGAGAAATATCTTGATATAAAACGCATCTGAATGCATGATTTATCGTGAATGTCAATGCGTCATATGGAGTTGGGTTGAAAAAAATCAAGTTGCATAAGATTACAGTCGATCGCATTTAACACCGTACAACTATTTTTTTATTGCATTGCTTAAAAATATATCTGACTAAATCGCAGTGTAATACATTTTGAAAAATTACATTATCGAGGATCGCTTTGGATCATGATGTGTCGAATTAGACTGCATTGTATTATTATTTTGGGTGAATTGGATTACCTGAATACTGTTGAATCGGATTGGGCTTCATTTCATCACTTTTTATTCATTGCAATGGATTCGATGTACTTGGATCGCATTGAGCTTGAGAGAATCTCTTTTTTTGATTTTATTTGAGTAAATATTGACTTTGGATTATAATGAATCGTGTTCGACCACGCCATACCATTTTACATTGTATTGAATCCGATTGGATCGGATTGACTCGCATTGGATCGCATCGGATTCGATTGCATTGAATCGCATTTGATCGGATTGGATTAGATTGCATCGGATTGGATTGGATGGGGTCGCATCGTATCGGATCGGACTGGATTGGATCGCATCGCATCGGATCGCATTGAATCGCATTGGATTGGAATCGGATCGCATCGGATCGCATTGGATTGGATTGGGATCGGATCGGATTCGTATTAAATTAATTAATAAATAAAATAATTTTAACTGGAAAATGAAAATGGGTTGGAGAGGGAACTTAACCCCCCCCCCTCCTCCTTCTCGCCCCCAGCAGCAAAAGAAATAAAAGACAAATCTGAGATTAACACCGGCTGTGTATCTATATTCAAAGTACCTAAAAAAAAAACTTTCAAGTATTGTAGATATTGAGATATTTTCAGTACCTAAAAAATGGAGTACGAAGATTATGAGTACTTTTGCATTGACGATTTTCTGATAAAATTATTCAGTAATTGGGGCTACTAGTTCTAAGTAATGTAACCAGTAGAATCTGTAAGTTATTTTTCATGGTTTAATCCAAATTTTAAGGATTGACATTGAAAGAGGAACAAAAATGAATAATTGATGAAGTAAACATTTTTGAATTCAGCCCTGAAGATGCATAAAATTTTTTTTTTTTCAGTAATAATTTTTTTTTTATTTCTAGCACTTACATTTTTATTATATGTATATTATATAAAAAGAAAGACCTTTAAAAAGGTAAGAATTTACGGCGAGTGGTTTTTTTGGACAGAACTAAAACAAAAGTATATATGTTGTTACTTCCAGATCTATGTTAATATTAATCAATTTATCCCGAAAGATAGGAACAGATGAATAAAATATAAAAAAATAAAAAAACCATCTTTCAGTATAGTTACAGTGAATTCTGTTTATTTTATTTTTTAACTTTTATTTTATAAATTAATTCGAGTATCTACTCTGATTTTGATATTATGTTTTCGGGGATACGAACAGATAAATGAAATGAAATCTAAAATAATTTTCCGGACGAGTTTTTAATAAATTTTTTTCAGTTTTATTTCATTAAGAATTTTTACTCAAATTATTAAAAATTCCTATTCTGATTCTGCTGATATTTTTTTGGAATATGAACAGATGAAAGGGATGAAATCAAAGAATCATCTTCCGGACGAGTTTTAAGTAAATTTTTCTTTACTTTTTACGCATCTTATTTTTTTTCATTTTTTTTTTTTTTTTTTTTTTTAAACTTGAATTTGATTATTTTTTGGTAAAAGTTTACTATCAATTCATTCAATTTAGGTGTCGTTCAATATTGATAAAATAATTCGGACTCGACGGAGCCGCAGATTTATTGATTAGAATAATATTACTTTTCAAAGGAACAATTAAAAAAAAAAAGTTCTTAGATTTCTAAGTCTTTTTATTTTTAGTTTAATACAGCTTCTGCTTTTAGGTGGTGCATGAATTTGGTCGACTGTTAATCGTTAATCTGCGGCTCCGTCGAGTCCGAATTATTTTATCGATATTGAACGACACCTAAATTGAATGAATTGATAGTAAACTTTTACCAAAAAATAATCAAATTCAAGTTTAAAAAAAAAAAAAAAAAAAAAATGAAAAAAAATAAGATGCGTAAAAAGTAAAGAAAAATTTACTTAAAACTCGTCCGGAAGATGATTCTTTGATTTCATCCCTTTCATCTGTTCATATTCCAAAAAAATATCAGCAGAATCAGAATAGGAATTTTTAATAATTTGAGTAAAAATTCTTAATGAAATAAAACTGAAAAAAATTTATTAAAAACTCGTCCGGAAAATTATTTTAGATTTCATTTCATTTATCTGTTCGTATCCCCGAAAACATAATATCAAAATCAGAGTAGATACTCGAATTAATTTATAAAATAAAAGTTAAAAAATAAAATAAACAGAATTCACTGTAACTATACTGAAAGATGGTTTTTTTATTTTTTTATATTTTATTCATCTGTTCCTATCTTTCGGGATAAATTGATTAATATTAACATAGATCTGGAAGTAACAACATATATACTTTTGTTTTAGTTCTGTCCAAAAAAACCACTCGCCGTAAATTCTTACCTTTTTAAAGGTCTTTCTTTTTAAAGATTTCATTTCTTTCGCTTGGATATAAGGTGAAACTAAATAAAATTGGTAAAATTTACCAATTGATTCCTGACTAGAACAAACAACTTATGACTCCGTTGAGATGAATGATTTTATCGATATTGAAGGACAATTAAAATGAATTAATTTTCTTGTATACTTTTTTACTGATTTTTAAACATAAAGTATAAAAAAAAAATTTTTATTTTGATAATTCTGTTATAGCAACTATACAGTAAAAACTCAACTCGCCGTTGGTATTTTACATTTTTAAATTTTTTTTTTTTTTTTTTTTTTTAATTTTATTTATCTCCAAGCTTAAAAAAAAAAAAAAAAAATGATATTTTACTAATTATTAATTTTTTATTTTTAAACTATTTAATAATTATTAACTTAAGTTTATTTTGATTATTTAATTTTTTATTTTTCAGTTCTCAATTAAAATGAGGGTAAAATAAATTGAAAAGATTTTTTTTCTTAGTTATGTGTTGTTATTGCTCTGCAAAAGGAGTTTTGGCGTAAGAACCAAACTATGCTTAAATGAATTTTTTGAGATGTTTTTTTTTTTTTATCACGCAGTCAAAAATATTTTTTCAAATCTCTGATCTTACTAGATTGTTTTATATTTTTTTCATCATTTTACTTACTCTAAATCTTAACTTTTCAGGCTTGAAGCGTAATAGCTTTATTCAAAATTTTATCTATTTGTAAAAAAAAAAAAAAAAAAAAAAAAAAAAAAAACTTAAAACACATCACTATGACTAAACTGACTTAAATCCCACACAATTTGAAGGTTTCACAAAAATATTGCAATCTGTAGTTATAACAGATACTGTACCGATAAAATTTTTGGTGATAAAATTTATTATATTTACAATTTTTGCAACATTTCTGACAATTTGAATAACCCCATAAGACATTGATCAACATCACATTTAAATGCAGCTAATATCAATGACCAAGTACAGGGAGTTGGTATATAGCGGATGAAACTAAAATTAAACTTGATAGTCAGACAAATTCATCTTGGAAAATAAACTGAGAACAATAAATCTTATCCGTGTTAGTGTATTGACTCAGAATTTATGAATTCCAGTGATGATTTAAATGTATTTACTTGTCTGACAATTTGAATAACCCCATGAGACATTGATCACTATCGCATTTAATTCAAATAACATCAAAAGTTGGTACCACACCACTACATTTATTATCAACTAAAAATGTAAATTCAGTCAGTTTTATGAAAAAGTTATAAATAATTTTGTGTCATCTATTTTTTTTATAATTTTATCTTTATCTTTAGATATTGGCTTGTACAGCGTTATGCAGTCAATACCTTGGGCATTTTTATGCAAACAACAAATTAAAGTATTTATTTAATTATTTTCAATTTGCAGGGTCTGAACCGATAAAATTTTTTGGTGATAAAATTTGTTATATTAAAAATTTTTGCAACATGTGTGTACTTGTCTAACAATTCCAATAACCCCATGAGACATTAATTACCATCTCATTTAAATGCAGCCAATGTCAATGACCAATCACAGGGAGTTAGCATCTATATTATATACATATAAATTAAACTTAATAGTCAGACATTCATCTTGGAAAATAAACTGAGAAGAATAAAACTTATCAGTGCTAGCGTATTGACTCAGAATCTAAGTTCCAATGATGATTTAAATGATGTATATATACATATATATTTATTTAACTTTAACTGATCACGGTTATTGACATCTCCTGAACTTAAACTTGCTGTACGTTGGATGAATTATAACAGCTAACTTGATAAAAAAGCATGAACCACTGCAACATTTTTAAATTACTATTAAACTGAAAAAGTTTATTTCAGTTAAATTCTTCAAAAGGTAATTAAAAAAATTTAATCAATATGAGTGTATTAGTTGAGAGTCAGCATATGGAAACCTCTTTGACAACCCCAAAGAAAGTGAAGTAGTTCTGAAGAATCATCATTGAAATGTTTACTCTGAATCGCTACACTTGCATTGATAAATTTTATTATCACAAACACACTTCCAATATGAACCTTTCTGATAATCAAGTTAAATTTTACTTTTGGCTGCTAAACTAACTTCCCATATTGGTTTATTGACATTAATAATTTAAAAGATTTGCTTTGATAGTAAATAAGTGCATTCAACTTAAAACTGTTTATACAAAATATTCATACACTTCACATCAAGAGAAAAATCATTCACTCACACACATTCAGAAAAAACTTCAATTTTAATGAGGGCCAGTAAACTTTCAAAGCTGCAACAGAATATTTCACAATTTTAACTCACAGCTTACACAAAAATTAGAATAACTTATAGATGATATCATAGGACAACCGTTGACTTTCAATATTTTGTTTTAAAAAATTAAAGTCAAATATTTCTATAATTACTAACCAATAATTATAGAAATAATAATTATTAATTAAACTATGCTAATTATGAATTAAGCGTGATGCCACTATATATTTGACTACTTTTCTAATTACTTAATTTTTTAAATCATACAATAATGAGCGCTGTCTTCTGCAGCAGCTCGAGCTGATCAGCTGTTGTCATGCCCTGGGCGGCGGGCGGCCCAGGCTGGGCCTCTTGCGTCCGCGCACCTCGCCTGCGCAGGCTTCTCGCAGCTTGCTGCAGCAGGCCAGCAGCAGGCTGCAAGAGTGAGACAGAGAGTCCGTAACATCCGGTTTCGGCTGCAGCGTCTTGCAAGGCAGCATGCTGCAGAGAGACCGGATGCTCGACACTGAAATCGGAAATCGCCTGAATCTTGAGCGAAGAGAATTTGGGGAGTTGAAAAATTGAAACGTTGATAACTTTATAATGCGACCATATTTCGTGATGATTTTTTTTTTAAATTACTCAGAGAATCACCGGCTATGCGTAGGCTATATGGTTTAAAAAAAATAATCATCCTAATATTGTTTTTCTCGTGATCGTCCTAACCTAAAATCGAAATTCAATGTATATAAAGCCCTGCAGGCTTTCACGGTAGTAGGTTAAAAAAACCTACTCGCCGTCAAAGCCCGATTGGGCTTTAGGATATATGGGTCAAAATAATACTTTTTCAAATATCCGTCCACACGAGGTTCACCGATTTTATTGCAATTTTTTTTGGCAAAAGAACTATTTAATAGAAGACTTTTGCCACAAACTAGAAGTCTCTATCTTATTTATGCTTGGTGCTAGATTTTATCAAAGATTGAAAAATGGCCTATTTTTAAGCTATTTGAAGCAATTTTAAGGTATTTTTCGAAAAATTCTAACTTTTGATCAAAATGAGATAGAAACCTCTAGTTTGCGGCAAAATTTTGTTCAAAATAAGTTCTTTTTTGTAAAAATATTTTCACAACATAGTTTGGTTATTTTTATAATAATACAGTCCTACACAGATATTGCTATTTTTGCTCATTTGCAGGTATCTTCAAACGACCGTAGCTTTTTCTAGGCTAAATTTTTGTGCATATTAAAAAATTTTTTAATTTTTTTCATGAAAAAACAAAAATTCTGCGACCAACCGGGTCCCTGTACGATCTTCCGCTTCCAAGATACAGCTGTTTAAATTTGTCAAAAAACACAAAAAACGCGTTTTTTACGATTTTCACACGCATTTTTGAACGGTTTCGACCTTTTTTTTTCTCTCAATAATTTGTAGAATCTTCTCTTCATATGTTTCCAAACAAGCTCCTATAGTAATTGTAGTGCGTATTTGGGGTTTTAGTTGATTCCAAAGCATACACTTTTGACACATTTTATGTGCTAAACTAGTGTTTTTTTTGGCAATATACACGCTACATTTAACTTTTTCGTTCATTAGAGATGTTTTGAAATTATTTTTTGACTAAAAACTATTTAAATTCCAGCCAAATAAGGTCGCCTGCTATGAAAAAATTGATACTCAACGAAATATTGATCTCAATATCAAAATGATATACTACTTTTATTCAGTTTTTTAGTTTTTTGCGTCGTTAAAAATCTATGTTCAAATATTATAAATAATATACCACTTGTTTATTTATTTTTTTCTGTTTTTGAAATTGGAAATAATTGACCATAGTTTATCAATCATTCCGATAAAACAATCATGGATTACTATTGCTTACTCTGAAAAAAATGAGTCCAAATTGAAAATGTTATTTTTTGAATGCTATGAAGCATAAAACAATCTACCAATCTACATTCTACTTATAATTATATCCACTTATGAAAAAGAGAATGAGAGATTCGATTAGAAAGTCGAGTCGATATATCGAAACGAAACTTGATCTTTGATTCTTGGAGCAAGAGCGCCCCCTTTCAGCCCCTCAAAAGTGTGAACAGCCAGACGCGCTAAATTTAAAATCTTCAGGCATGCTTGATTTGAATTTTTTGTTTTTTTTTAATTAATAAAGTGAGTAACGAAATTTAAACTTTTAATAGACAAACAAGCGGACAAGCTTACAACCCCATAACCCTAGGCGTAGTGAATAACAAATAATTAACTTTTGTAATAAACAAATAAGCCGCTAAGCCACAACTCCAAAACACTAGGCGTACTTAGTAAAAATAATTAATTTTTTTTAATAAACAAATCGGCCGATAAGCTACAACCCCATAACCTTGGGCATGGCTAAAAAAAATGTTCATGTTTTTAATAAAAAAAATAAGGCGATGAGCTACAACCTTATAACCTTGGACATGGCTGAAAAAAATGTTAATATTTTTAATAAACAAATAAGGCGATAAGCTACAACCCCATAACCTTGGGCATGGCTAAAAAAAATGTTCATGTTTTTAATAAAAAAAATAAGGCGATGAGCTACAACCTTATAACCTTGGGCATGGCTAAAAAAATGTTAATATTTTTAATAAACAAATAAGGCGATGAGCTACAACCCCATAACACTGGTCGGAGTGAATTAGAAATAACTAAATTTCTTAATAAACAAATAAGCCGATTAGCTACAACCCTGTCATATATCGATCTCCATAAAAATCCCACACTCCCAAGTTGCAACAGACTTACTTAAAATACGCCTAAAAGGAGTTAGAGAAGGGGCCGCGCAAACTGCAATTAAGCACTTTGTTAGCTGACGGCTCCGCTCTGCTTGAACGGGGGGGGGGGAAGTAGCTTCCTTCCGCTACTTAGCCGCGCTCCCAAACTGCTCTCGTCCCCGACACTCGAGTGAATTGATCGCGAGTAGCCAAGCGATTTAAGCCACGTGAAGCACACCTGGACAAGTAGAGCCGGAGCCGGCAAGGATACGTTAGTGCAAGATCGCCTTCGCCATCGCAGCAGGTTAAGGTCCCGGAAGGCCCAGAGAACCTTCCGAGAAAATCGAACAGCCCGGACAACTCCGGTAGTTTATGAGGTATTTTATTGTAATCTTTAACTCTGTCGGAGGACATTAAACTTATCATTAAATTGTAAACTTTCACTTCTTCTAATAAACAATACTTCTAAATTATTCTATTATCTTTTACTCTACTTTATTTTATTCACCCATTAAGAATCAGATAACAAGGAGATGGGGCAACTACGTAAGTAGTTGTTCTAAAAAGACGAGGATCTCACCCCTTTTAAAAATAACTACGTCAAGGATTATAAATCCATGACATAAATGGCATCCCTTGTGGGGATCTTAAACCTTGTTGCCTGACTATCTTAATTGGTTCTCTCTTAATAATTAAAATTAAAAACCAAGTTAAAATTGTTAGTATATTTCTTAAAAACAAAAATTAAT
Organism: Encarsia formosa; assembly: GCA_038277355.1. Classification (NCBI taxonomy): domain Eukaryota; kingdom Metazoa; phylum Arthropoda; class Insecta; order Hymenoptera; family Aphelinidae; genus Encarsia; species Encarsia formosa. The sequence goes on along the minus strand of CM076186.1, from coordinate 69,090,747 downwards.
TAATGATTTTTCCTTCCGAAGTTTATAATACTAAAAATTAATATAAAAAAAAAAGAAAGGAAAAATCTTTTACTATCTGATACTTGTCAATTTTGACGAATGGTTGAAAGAAAAATTCTCTTTCAAGACAAATTGTGACACTTTTTTTTTGCCGACCTCGACATTTTTGGCTAATTTAACGACACACTTACACACACAAACGCTTTCGGAATCTGACCCACTCATCGCGCTGAATTTGACCCGCTTATAGTGCATACATTTCACGTTTTATTACCTGGAGTTTCGCGAATAATCGCGACGTTAGATTCGTTTTTTTTTTTTTTTTTGTATAAAATTTATAAGCATTCAATATGGCTAATCTCGCGAACCTTACTTTGGACGAGATTGAAGCCCTTGCAGACAAAAACCAGAAGAAGGCGGCTGAATTACATCACGCCCGCCCGATGGCCGAAAATATGTCTACAATGGCAGCTACGTTAAACGAGTCACGAACCACGTTCGCGAATGTTCAAGCATCAGCACTGATGCAAAGCGCTCTTGCTGCAATCCCTTTTTACACTGTTTCCACACCCTTGCGCCCATGGCTGCAGGACGTGGAAAGCTACAACCAACGAATTACAGACGCAACCCTGAAAGAACTTGTCCTTCAAGGAGTTATTTCTCGCTTGACCGGCAAGGCTAAAACAAGTCTTGACGGAAAAGTTTTTGACACTTTAGACCAGCTCCGGGAACATCTTCAGGACCGTTTTTCTCAAAAACGATCTCTATCTTATATGAGACAGAACGAATCTGTTTTAAATTTTCATGATAGACTCTCAGCTATAGTCCGCGCTGCCACGAAACTAAAAAACGAGGGAGTAGATGACGAGGACATTAAGAGACATAATAAAGCCCTTTTCGAAGACCTTGCTACCGAATATTTCATTCGCGGATTACCTTCTGTTATCCGTAATCAGATGTCTAACCATAATCCTGTTAATTTTTCCGAAGCCGCAGCTCTGAATGCGGAGGTATGGGTTAACAACGGAGCACCTAACCGTGCCGACGTAGAGTATTCCTCCACCCAAAAACCGCATCCGCGATCGCGATCTCCTAGCCCTTATGAACGACCTGGGACACCCGAAAGAGAATCATCTCACGACCGCCATAACGTTGAATTCTCTGATTTTAACGACCCACGAAATTTCGATAGAAACATCTCATATTCTTATGACCCTAACGATATAAAAATGCCTAGAACAATCACCTACACAGCAGAAGGTAAACTGGATGCTCACCCTTCTCTACGTTACGAAAAACCTTCGAGTATCCTGAAAAACCCAGAAAGACAGAGCCGATCCGATCAATCTGGACCATCAGATCGTTACTCCCGCCCTAGGTCTGAGAGCCCCAGAGGTCATTACCCTAATAGGTCGACAAGCCCCTTTTTCCATCCCTTCCCTTATCCAAGTTTTCACCCTTATATGCCCTATTATCCTCCTATGCCCTACTACTACCCCCCAGCGCCTATGCCCTCTTTTCACTCACCCTATCCTAATTCCGCAACACCAGCTTACTTCCCTAACAATTATTACGAAAAGCAGCCTGGTAGACCCGGATCCCCAGGTCCTTACATTCCTACTGCACAAGCCCCAACTCCAACGAATATTCCCACAAATATCACCCCTAGCGAAAATTTAAACTGGAGACAAGCTCGTCCGGACGGCGCGCCTGCGAGCTTCCCCCGCTCTCAGAGCCCCGAGCGCCGATCGGTGAAAACATTCAAAACGCGAGAGTACGGAGAGTCTGCGGCGAGAAAACCGCACCAACCATAAAAATTAAAAATTACCTATTCAAAAAGGGCGTCGTAACATGTTCCGCTGCACAAACCAATGAAGTGAATGTCATCAAAGCTTCTGTTTTTAAGGACTCAGTTTTCTACTATCCTCACCCTCCCATTACAATCCAGGGAGAAAATAATAATCAAGTCGACGCTCATGAAAAAATTACAATTCGTATTTGTAAACAAAAACATATATTCCACCTAATTCACGACGATGCCCCTTTCTTACAAGATGGTGTTATCAGCAAAAGAACTTTGAAGAAACTCAGGAGACTTAAGCAAGCCGGGAAAATGAAAAATCTTCCCGATTCTTTTCTTGAAGGCCTATCCTCAGACTCAGATCGCTCTGAATCAGAATCCTCTGGTTCAGAAACCCTTTCCAATTCAACCAACCGGAGTAGCAACACCCCTAAATGAGACAAACCTACAAACGATTTCGACACGTATTAACCTCAAATTTACAATCCTAGAAACCATAGAGAAAGAAAGAAAATTTCGTACGGCTCACCTAAGATCGAAATTATTAATGACATATTTAAAGCAGGAAAAGGGCGCGTTTTAATTGACACCAGCGCAGACGTGAGTGTAATTAAAATTCAATCTCTAAATCCCACGTATAAAATCAATAAAAATCGTACTTTTCAACTGACCGGGATCGGAGCAGAACCTGTCTACACTCTTGGTACTGTTAGTTTCAAAGAAAAGGACGGTAGAAAACACCATTTGCACGTCCTCCCTGAAAGTTCTTCGCTCAAAGAAGATGCCATTCTCGGCTCTCGTTATCTCCAAATTAAAAAGGGCCAAATCGACTTGGCCAATAATCAATTAATCACTCAAAATGGCACTCAAAACATTTGCTTCTCCAGCGCTACAGACAACAGCGGTTCCGAACCTTCCGAGTCCCCTACAGAATCTTCTGACTCTCGACAAACACCTCAAAGTCAAAACAACATTCCCGACATTCAACCTACGTCCAGCAAAATACCTTCGACTATTTTTCATTATAAAGCTCGTCGAAAACAAGGTAAAGCTCTGTCCACAAGATAAACGTTGCCAGCACGTTGTAAAGTTGCGATAGAAATTCCTGTGTTGGAAAGCTCTCCAAGAGGAGAGGCGTATCTTCCCCGAATACAAACCCCTACCGGAATATTTATCGGTGAGTCAGCCGTCACCCATGAAAAAGGTTCATGTTAAGTGTTAGCGATTAACACGAAAAACGAACCTCAAGAAGTCGAAATACCGGTGCAAGATCGGTATCCCTTTGAACTCGATAGTTCCGACGACTTCTTCGATTCTGAGGCCGAAGGAACGCATTGTCCTCCTGAACAAAGAGTACCTCGAATATTTGACCTTCTGAAAAGAAAACATCACGACAAAGCAGCCTTGGCTCAATTGAAGAGAGTGGTTGAATGCTTTCCATATCTCTTCATGTTACCTGGCGACGACCCTCCTCGTACACATCTAGTACAACATACCATTCCGTTAACCAGTGACAAACCGATATATACACGTCAATATCGTTATCCTCCAAAATTGCACGAAGAAATTAGAAGGCAAGTAGACGACTTGCTGAAGAAAGGAATCAGAGACCCTTGAATCCTCGCAGCTAGAATTTCCTACAAAACAACCTAATTCAAATTTGATGCCTAAAAATTCGAAAACTACTACGGCTAATATTAATAATGATATTTTCACAAGCGTTTAAACCATTCCGCCAATTATACCCCCAATCCTAAATCCTTTTATCACCCCGATCAAACCCCCTACACGACTAACAGTGAGACTCACCCGAGACGCCCTCACGGGACATAAAGATAACATAATACATTTTATCCCTGCGAATTTGAACCTAAACACACCTAACAACCAACTTCTTGCTGAATTAGAGCTAATTTCAAAAAGCAAACTCAAAGTTCTAAACCCTACGGTTGGCAATGTTCTTGTCTCTAAAACCCGAGGTCGAACTATCTTCTCCTTGGTAGTTACAGAAACCAAAAGAAATCCCATTAAGCAAAGTTCTTTGAAAGAATGCTTATACAATCTTTATCATCTACTGCTCGAGAAAGAAATATCATCGGTTCGTATGTCACGAAAAGGCGAACTCACAGACGCACTACCACGTGGAACTCTATATCGAGAAGTCCGAGACGCTCTCAAAGACATACCCATGACGCTAACGATCTGTCTAGGTGCCTGCATAACACTCCCACCCAAATCCCGGAACACTATCCTAAAAGAATGCTACGATAGTCTATTTGGAGGACATCGTGGAGTAGAGAAAACTTACAGAAGAGTGAGGGAAAAATTTACTTGACCTGGTTTGCGTAAAGATATAGTCGATTACATTCATCGATGTCGAATATGCCAAGAGTTTAAGCTCATAGGTTATCGCACCAAAGAACCCATGGTAATTACCGATACGCCCGCAGAACCGTTCTTTAAAGTGGCTATCGACGCGGTCGGACCTATGCCTCGAACTGTGAGTGGCAATGCTTACATAATCACTATGCAATGTTTATTTTCAAAATTTTCTATTTTGCATATTCAAAATTATGTACCTGTACCTAATCTCAAAGCACTAACTGTGGCACAAGTCCTAGCTAAAAATGTTATAGCCCCTCATGGAGTACCTAAAATTATCTTGAGCGATCAAGGTAAAAGCTTTAGGAATAGATTCCTCAAAAATCTCTAAAGCATGTTTGACTGTCGTCTAAAAACGATGACATCTTTCCACCCCCAGTCGAACGCGTCGATGGAAAGAAGTCATGCTGTCTTGAAAGACTACTTGAGGACTAACACCCCTAAGTATCAAGACTGAGACGAGCTAGTTCCCTTCGCCATGATGGAATACAATTCCTCAGTCCACTCTTCCACAGGTTTTACCCCCTACGAAATAGCCATGGGACGAAATCCTAGAACCCCTTCAGCATGCCTAGACGACTTCGATAACGACACATATAATGGTTACATTTACGATTTAGCAACGAGAATTGCTGAAATTCGAGAGATGGCATTGAAAAGTTTAGAATCATCCAAACAAATTAACAAAAGAAATTACGACAAATCTACTAAACCCCTCGATATAAAACCCGGAGACAAAGTTTACGTCAACAAACTACCGCGTAAAAACAAACTAGATAAATTCTACAACGGAGTATTCGATGTCCTAGAAGTACGCGAAAATAACACTGCCCTCTTGCAAAGCCAAAACAAAAAAAAATCTTAGTCCATAAAGACCGCCTGAAAAAATTTTCGTAAAAACCTTTTTTTTTTATTCTCATAAATTATCGCCTCATCTAATTTAAATCTGTCCTAATTTTTGTTCCAGAAAAATGCTTTTCATTTTGCTGTGGTGCATGAGCTTTGCTCCAGTTGGTACCGTTAACACGGAAAATAAAACCTTTTATGAAATACAATCAATCCCCAATAACCCGGGTATTTTCTATGAACACGTCGGAAAAATTAATTTAGTCAGAACAAAAATACACATTAATATTTTCGTAAATTGTCCCCCACTAGACAGAAACTTCGAAACGGAACACAAAAATTTCAAACATTTAGTGAATGAATTATCTCGAGTCTACCCTGACCCTATAACACCAGGACTCTCGGAACTCCACATAACCCGCAAATTATTCGCAATAAATGATCTGCACGAATCTATAAAAAGCTTTTTCCTTTTTCAAGAAACTAATAACCGATCCTACAATCGAAAAACTCGAGGAGCTCCAATCGAAGTTGGCGGTTGGGTTACAAAATGGTTATTCGGTATCATGGACTCGAAAGACCGCGAACTAATCAATAATGACATTGACAAACTGTACGACAGTCAGAATAATTTATCCCAAATTTCACTCGAATCAACTCATCTAATCAAATCGGAGCTCGAAAATCTGTATAAATACAACAATAATCAAACACTAGAAATTTCACGCTTAATCAGTCGTGTTGAAAACATTTCCGAACAAAACTGTGCCATAAACAAAGAATTGCAATTAGCGAACGTTACCAGATGGTAGTTTGATTACTCATACGAACTTGACGAACTACAAAGGGGTTATGAAACCTTGTTAGAAGTAATTCAAACCACCGCAAAAGGACATCTACACCCTCTTCTGTTATCTTTTTCCCAAATGTCCAATCTACTCCTAAAAATTAACAATAATCCGAATCTCCGGATACCAAACACAGCAGAAGTAATTACACCCCATTACTTATTCAGCGTAGCGAAAACGACTATTTTCATCACTAATGGAAAGCGTCACGTTTCTATAAAACTACCTTTAGTAATCGACGACGACCTAGACTTGTACAAAATGCACTCTTTCCCAAACCCGATAAACCTTCCCTTTGATAATACAGGCTATTTAGCAATAAAACCAACAGTTAATTATATTGTCTTATCGAAAAACGAGACATACAGTAGTGATCAAAATTATAGAGCACCCCCAAATTTCATACTTCAGTCTTTAAGTTTTTGTGCTTTTATACGACTGCAAACACTTAAATATTTTTATAAATGCCTGAAACTTTTTTTTCACTTAAACTACACGGAAAGAAGGACGCACTGCAAAGCGGTGGTTTCAGAGAGCTTTAAAAAACTGAGTAACCGTCACTACTTTCTGCATGACAGGCACTGAAATTGCTGTACCTTGCACCGATTTTTCGGTGCTTGGCACCGAAAATTCTAAAATCGACACTGTCGGTAAAGCAGTAATCCTTGTGGAGGTTATAAATTTTGAGAAACTGGTGCCTTGCACCGATTTTTCGGTGCACGACAGACTTTTTAGTGCGCCTTTCTTTCCGTGTACATAAAAACTGGAAAGAAGAAGTTTTACTTAACTTAAATTCAATAAAAAAAGTACACTTTTACCTCCATTTTTATTAAAAAGTTCATTTTTCAAAAAACAGCTAATTTTCGCTTTTTTAAAAACTTGCGTAGTATATTTCAACCAGTTAAAAACATCCGAAAATATTGTAAATTTTTTTTCTTTTCTTTTGAGTATTCAAAATCAACGAAAAAAATTTTCAAGTTGATTGGTGCAAAATGGTTCAAACCACAAGCAAATAACTCATTTTTTTAATCATTGTAAAATTACCGAATTTCATGATTTTACATAATTTAATGCCTTAATCTCATATTTTTTTCAGTATTACAGGTAAATTTGAACAAAAACACTAAATTAATAATAATTTAACTAATTTAATTTTAAATTGAAGAAAATCTTACAGAAAATCACCATAAGTTTTAGAATTTTACAAATTTTTCAACACAATTGATCTTTAAAAAGAAAACGTTATTTTTGTAATAATTGCTATGTATAAAGTATACTTTTTAAAATGTTTCTACCTTTCGTTAACAATTCAGTATAAATCTAAAGTAAGCTTATTTTAATTAAATATATTATTTGAATTCTTCGGATTCGAATTATAGACTATAGTTGCGACGTCTATTCAATCGGTAGATAATATACCTGCCGTACCGACTGAGCAGTTATTATACACAAAATGATAATTTTTAATGTTTATTAGTAACTGTAATCATGGGCAGAAGAGCAATATCTGAGTAGACAAAGTGGCAAATCGTAGGATTATTTAAGGGAGGGAAAAATCAGTGTGAGATATCTAGAACTCTAAAAGTGAGTAGGCATTGTGTTCAAAATACTATTAAGTCTTACACCAGCGTGAAAACCGTAAAAGTTAAAAAAGGTGCTGGGAGACCAAGGATAACAAGCGATCGAATAGACAGAATAATTATTAAAAAAGCAAAAAAAGAACGCACTGTTACAGCAAATACTATAAAAAATCAATTAACTAATGAACTGAATGTAAAAGTTTTAAGAGTAACAGTAAATAGGCGCTTGCTTGAAAATAATTTAAAGTCTGCTGTCGCAGTTCGTAAACCACTTCTGACTGCAAAAAATCGTAAAGCTCGTTATGAATGGTGCAACGATAAACTATCATGGACTGTTGAGAAGTGGAATTTAGTTTTGTTTAGCGACGAATCCTCTTTTCAATTATTTTCCAACAGACTGAGCAGAGTGAGACGTTCTAGTATTGAAAAATATAATGCAGATTGCATCGCTCCCAGGGTTCAAAAAGGTGGTGGATCTATTATGATTTTGGGCTGTTTGTCAGGAAAAGAAATAGGAGAATTAAAGTTTGTGCAAGGAACTGTTAACAGCGAAAAATACATCGACGTGATGAAGGACTACATGCTTCCGTCAAAAACAAAAATCTTTGGACGTCGAAAAGTTTGGTACTTTCAACAGGACAACGCCCCCTGTCATACCTCATAGAAAACTATGCACTGGTTAAAAGATAACAAAATACCAGTCTTAGATTGGCCAGCCCGTTCGCCTGACTTGAATATAATTGAAAATGCTTGGGATCAACTAGAAATGATGATCAATAATAAGAATCTGAGAAATCTTGATGATTTAAAAAGAGAAATTGCAGCAGCTTGGCAAACTCTAAGTCTGACCTATTGTAAGAAGCTTGCAGAATCCATGCCACGAAGGGTTCAGGCTTGCTATAACGCAAAAGGAGGAGCTACTAAATATTAGCTGGATCAAAATTTAAGCAAAACAAAAATTTTTTATTCTTATTACGTATAAATTATTACTGAATTGTGCGAGGGAGTGAATCCCTCGTAAATTATTTTTCTTACCTGGCAGTGTCAGGTCACCTGGGAAACAGTGAAATAATTAATTTGTTTGTTTACTTTCCCAGGTGATAACCATGCCGTTTTCTCGCGCAGCAGAAGCCGACCACGTGGCGACGGTCGCCGTCGGCTGAACGCTGCTGTAGAAACACGAGCACACGGCGCGCGCACGACACATACAAACACACATATGTTCACCACCCGGGAAGGCTCTCCCGGCCTAGGTCGCGCATGTACACACACATACACCACACACGGGTTCCGATTCTCCGTCGGGGAGTTTTCGGCGACGGAGGAGGTGCGCGGCGCGTGTCGGCAGACGACGCAACTGCGTCGACAGGCGCGTGCACGCATACTCAACACAGTAGACGCGGGCGTGAGTGTAGTTTATTTTTTTTTGTTTTTGTGCGTTGCGCGGACAATGTGTGCGTGTAGGGGAGAGAGAGAGAGTATGTGCGCGAGGAATAAAGTTAGAGTAGTGAATGCCTCGTGTGCGTTACTTTAATTTTTTTTGGATTTTCGCGCGTAGTATAGGTGGCGTGGCGATCGCCACCGGAAGATTGTAGACGGGAGCGTGATTGGGTGTTGTGGCCTGAATGTGTCTGATTGGTGGACATATGACTGTTCCTCGAGTGTGAATGAGGCTTGGTTAGATTAATTTGTGTTGATTGGCTGAGAGTGTTTGGAGGGGATGGTGAAGAAGGAAGTCGAGTCAGGGAGACGCGGGGAGCGTCACTCTGTTCTCAGTAGCCACGGTGTGAGGTAGTGTTTTTGAGAGTGTGATTTTTTTTTAGTTTCTTTGAGTAGACTTTTTCTAAGTTCCCCTTTTCCTATTTTCTTTAGTCGAGTTTGTAGACAATTTTTTTGTTTTCTTTATTTTACAGCTAGGTACGAGAAGAAATCGAACTTTGGGTTATCTCTTATACCGAGAGTAAAAAAAAAAAACCAGAGAGTAGCCATTTTGGGGCAATCAGAGAATTTTCTGGAATTTTTGTGAACGTAAGGTTTTTTTTTTATTTATTTCATTGAAAATTTTATAAAGCATGGTTTTCCGGAAATTTGTGTATTGTACGCGGAATGAAAATTCTATTTGGATATTATTGAAAGTTTTATAAATTCGATCGAGATTTTCTTGGCGCGGCGTCGTTACCCGCCATTTTGTAGACTACTTAATAGTTTTGTTTATTTCCTTTGTTCTCAAATTAAAATTTATTTTTTGTAATTGTAGACTTGATTTTTTTTTTGATTTTCCGTAGACAAAAATAAAATGAAAATAACCTAAATTTCGTATTATAATTTATTTCTTCTCTCTCTAGCTCACCAATCATTCCCGGAGGTTTTCTCTCTGTGGAAACCCTGACCCCAGATTAAGGAGTTTTCCCCGAGATTTTTTGTGAGAAATTTTCTTGTAACGGGAGGGCCCGAGAAACTCCGTTAATTATTTAAGGGAGGCCCTTTTCATAAGAAATACCCCGTTACAAATGGCGCCCGAACATAATTTTTTTTGTTAATTTTTTTTTTTTTAAATTAATCCACGGAGAGTTGGTGAGAGGAGGGGAAATATTTTATTTTTTTTCGGTTTTGCAATTTTTTTTATTTTGTTTTAGTTTTGACTAAGGGTGTTTTGTTTTTTTTTTCCCGAGAACAAAGGAACTTAAAAAAATTTTGTAGACAGGCTAGGGACTTAGAATAATTTCGGAAGGGTTGAACTTAGAAATATTTTCGGCGAGAAAACTTAGAATTTTTTTTAAGCAAGTGGACTGAGTAGAATTTTTCATAGGTGGAACATTGAAAAATTTCGAAAAGTTGGACTTAGAAAATTTTTCGGTGATAAAAGTTAGAATTTTTTGTTCTTTCGCGACAGTTGGACTTAGTAGAATTTTTCATAGGTGGAACATTGAAAAATTTCGAAAAGTTGGACTTAGAAATTTTTCGGTGATAAAAGTTAGAATTTTTTGTTCTTTCGCGACAGTTGGACTTAGTAGAATTTTCCAGGGTGGTACATAGGAAAATTTCGAAAGGTTGAACTTTGAACGGATGAGTGTGAATTTATGAAAATTAACAATTGGTGATGAATATTTGGGAATATTTATGTGATTTTTATAATTTTATTGTTGGCTAGTGACCGACAAAATATTATAATTAATTGTTGGCTAGTGTCCAACCAATATAATTATTTAATTGTTGGCTAGTGTCCAACTGAAATATTTATTTTATTTTTTGGATTTTACCAGGTTTTAGGAAGATTTATTTGTAGTACAAAAGAGAAGAGCTAATAAAATAAAAATAACAGCTACTGAGAAACAGGTTCAAGAACATTGTAGACAGTGAAAATTTTTTCTTGTGTGCTTGAAGAAAATGGTAGACAGTGACAATTTATTTTCAGGTTCAAGAGTATTGTAGACAGTGAATTTTTTTTCTTTTCAGGTTCAAGATTAAGTGTAGACATAAAAAATTTTTTTTTTTTGTTGTTGTTTCTCAGATTCAAGATTAATTGTAGACAGTGAAAGGAAAGAAAGAAAGGAAAATGTATGTGGTGAGGACACAGGAACAGTTTGTAGTGAATGAAACACCTAACAATGAAGAACAAGAATCAAAGACAAGTTATTCAAATCCAGAGAACGATGGCACAAACAAGAAAATAAATGAAACGGGTTTGAGAAAAACCATGACTCAACCACCTCTGGAAATGGAAAACTTGTTTATGTCTTCCTCACATGGTGTCCACTCGGCAGGGGAAAACGAACAATTAAACTAAGGTTTGAGAAAACAAGAAGTAGACACGACTAGACATATAGAAAGATTAATGGACCGAAAAAGAGAAAAGAGTCATGAGAGTGGAGATTCAAGTGATAGTAGGATAGAGCAACGAAGAAAACGGTGAGTCAAGAGAAGTTCTAAGAACAGAAGAGTAGACGGAAGGCAGGAAGAAATGAAAAGACTGGAGAAAGAAAGAAAACTGGACAATGAAAGAGAACAAGACAGACAATACACAAGTAGTGGTAGCGATACAAACGATGATGAGATAACTAGACAGCGTAGGAGTAATAAGGTTCATTACAGTAAAAAGAATGAGTCTTCTCGTCATCGTGAAGAACGCTATAGATCCTCATCGAGGGAAAACCACTACAAATCGAAACCAGGTCATAAGAGATATAAATCTACATCACGGGAAAGACGTCACGTCAACGTTAAATCTCGGGAACTCGATCACAGTTCTCTAGAAAGAAGAGATCGAAGATCGAGGTCCAAAGAACTACATCATGGACATTCACATGGTAGTAAACTACGAACTTCCATAACTCGACACAATCGTCACGGATCCCCGTCTCGTAAGAGAAGGGATTCATCGTCACGAGAAAGGAGTCATAGAATAGTCAATAGTAGACTACGAGGCCATCGACACCGATCGTCTTCTTCATCGGAGGAAAGTCGTCATGGGTCGTGGATCCGAGGACATAGATGTGACAGAGAACATAGTAGACGTAGACGAAATTATCACAGTAGATCCGGTTCGAGAGAGTATAGACATGTCTCAAGACGAAATCGCAGTACTTCATCGTCAGACAGCCGATCACCGGTAACACATCGTAGACATGGGTATACACAGCCTGACAATATCAATTGTGTGAATATTAAAGGACTGGAATTTAAAATTCTCAGGAGATGAGGCGAAAGAAAACCCAGAACAGTTCCTAAAAAAACTAGACAGGTGTAGACGGAATAGCAACATGTCGGACACTCAGATAATAAACGCAGTAGCGAGTGTAATGGAAGATCGTGCGTTAAGGTGGTACGATACGGCGATTTTGAAGATTGAAACGTGGCATGAGTTTAAAAAGTCGTTCCAGAGGAACTTTATTGGCCAATACTCACAGTATGAGGTTATGGATAAAATAAGGAATAGGACTCAAGGCAAAGGAGAAACGATCTCAAATTACATCAATTGTCTGGGCGCCCTATTTAAATACTTAAAACGTCCTCTGGAAGAAGACGAACAGATAGAGATAATAAAAAGAGGGTTGCAACCTGAATACAAATGGTACTTGGACAACAAAAGGGTAGACACGGTAGACGATTTGGAACATTACGGAAGAAAATATGAAAGACAGAGAGAGGATTGTAACAGATTTGTAGGACCACCAACCAAAGACAAATGCAGGATACCTATAGCGGCATTTACGAGCACAAAAAGCAAAGTGGCTGCAGTAAATGAAGTGGCGATGGTTAGTGGCGAAGGAAAGAATGCGAAAAAGAAAGATAAGAAGAGAAAAAGTATAGATAGTCCGACTCAAAGTCAGAAGAATGAAGTAGCAGGTATTCAGGTACAAAATAACCAGTTAAGTAACAACCGGTATAATCAACAAAACGGAAATAGACAACAACAAATGAGGCCACTACAACTAGGACCTCAAATACAGACACAACAAAATTCTTAACATATAAATCAACAACCCCAGCAAGCTAGACAACAATTAGAACGAGATAATAGTCAAATTCAACATCAACAATCTCGACAACAACAAAATGAAGGTAGACCAATGGGCAACTGTCGTAATTGTGAAAGACCTGGTCATCGTATTTGGGAGTGCCCAGATCTATGCTGCTATAAATGCAGTCAAGCTGGACATTTTGCAAATAGTTGCCCATTGAATGCCCGAGAAACAAGTTGTCAAGTTTGTGGAGCAAAGGGTGTTACGGTGAGAAACTGTGCAAATTGTTCAAAGTTGTTAGCCTTGCTGGGAAACGCCAAGGCGGGAGCGTAGGGTGGCCCAACACTCCCAAACAACAAACAAGGGCCACAATGACAGTAGACAGCAATGATGAAGTAGACAGAGAGAAGGAGGTGGAACAACAGGTAGAGGAGATGATAGAGTAAGATTGGATGGATGAAGAGGAAAGTGAGGAGGTGAGAGAGTATAAGGAAACAGAAAGTGAGAGTGGAGACAGTGAAAAATGGGATGTGTGGAAAGTGGTAAATGATTTTAAGGCCAGGAAAACAGGAGCAATTCCTAAAAATAAAAGTGGGGTACATTTGAGCGAGGAACAAATAACACCAACGCAGAAAGAGAATAATCATGGTAATAAAGTAACAGAAGCAAGAGTAAACGGAAGTGAAAAGACCTGTGAAAATGCCAAAGAAAATGTAGACAAGGAGGTAGACATGAGTATTAGCAGTAGAGTAACGAGGTCAGGAGTAACTGCAAGTGAAAAGTTTTGTGAAATTCCTACAGAAATCGTATACAGGGAGGTAAACGAAAGTATTAGCGACAAAGTAGACAAGACAAAAGTAACTACCGGTGAAAAAGCTGGTGAAATTAGTGGTGAAATCGGCGTTGAGTGTAGACAAAAGGATGAGGTGGAAAATGTGGAAATGGGGAGGGAAGGTGATATAGAGGTTAATGGCGAAGAGATAGGACAGATAATTGAAAGGTTGGCAAGTGGGGATAATATAAGTGATGAGCAACTAACACAGATAAATGTTGCAATGCAGAAATTTGTGGAACAAATCGACTGGTCTCCAAATCGAAAGTTTTATAAAACCCCTACTGAAAAGTTGAGTGAACAAGCTGAAGGTTTTCAGACTAGTTCACGTCAAGAGGGGGGGGGGGTGGAACTGTGCGAAGCCCAGTTGAGGAAGTAGACGATGAAGTAAGTGGTTTAGTGAGACATAACAGGTTTTTCTTCAAGGTCTTGTTGGATGGGAAACCATTCCAAGCCTTACACGACACTGGTGCCACGGTGTCTATTGTGGGGGAGTCGGTAGCTGAGCATTTTCGAGAGAAACTAAAACCTTGCGCTACAAGTCTCAAACAAGTGGGTAATGACTATCTCACAGTATTAGGCCAGTTAGATCTGATGATAAGTATAGATGGCCGAGTCGAGAAGATTTCGCCCAGAGCGGTGAAAGGCATCTCTAACGACATAATACTGGGACAAGACTTCATCCAAGCGTTTGAGATTTGTTGTGACTATGCGGATGGCTCCTGGAAAAGTGGTTCAAGTGGCATAGGGCACCAGTTCACGAGGGCTGATGGAGAGTACGGTGTAACCTTAATGGCAGAATGTGCAGTGGTGAAGGAAACACCAGGAGAGGAAGGACTGATAGAAGACCTAGCCAAGGAAACTTTGCCTCAGAAAGGTGATGGAGATAGCAGGTTTTGCATCGACTGCAGAGATGTAAATAAGGTATCTCGCAAGGACGCGTATGCCTTACCCAGTGCAGACACGGTGTTAGACAAGTTGCGGAAATGCAGGTATATATGTAGGATAGACTTAGGACAGGCGTACTTCCAAATTCCCATAGATCCTGCGAGTCGCAGGTATACTTGTGTTTTTTTTTTCTTTCAGGTATGTGTAGACTAACCTTGTGTCGTCTGGGTATTATTTTCTTTTATTTTATTTTTAGGTTAGGGATATCAGGTCGACGTAAAGTCCGTAAAGTTGTAGACTGTGTTGTCCTGTGTAGTCCGGGGAAGGTAAGAATCAGAATGAATTGTAGACTTATTCTTAATTTGTTGGTTGTAAAACTTGTTCACAGGATGGCGGAAGCAGTCAGCTCACCGGACGACTGGCCAGAGGAGCTCTCGAAAATGTTCGCGGAGGACAACTTCCACGACATGTTGGACGAGCTCGTGGCCGAAGAGTGTTTGGCCTCCTTACCGGCGGAGATGCGCCAGGCCCCCGAGGGTGAAGAAACCCCAACACCAACGGTGATTGCCCCGCCAGGTGACCTGCCAGTGGACCTCGGCCCCCTCTCCTTGGACGAGAGTAGGGAGGCTTCGTCGTTTAACGAAGCCCTCCATGGGGTGGAGGTTCTACTTTAGATTCATAATTTTTCGCTGATCATAATTACTATAATAGTATATTTTATTTTCAATTCGTTTTTTTTTAATGAGCGATTAAAAATATGTAAATAATTTAAAAGTGAGGTTCATAAAGAAAGAATGACGCGACCTCAAAAAAAAAAAAAAAAAAGCTATCTGCATGTATCATATACATAACCATTAAAAGTTCGGTGTACACGTGTGATATAAGTTTTTTGGTTGTTGCTGTTTCTTTACGTCAAAATTTGGTTAGGTGCCACCATGTGCCACCGGGGCGCTCCCGTGGGCCGTGTGACGTCAACTCTGACGTTTGCTTGCAGGCTATACTCGCTGCGGACTGCGTTGCAGCTTGCGAGGGAGAAAGGGTACGGGGATGATCATGATAATGTAAATAATTAAATAATTTTAATATTTATAATTAAATTTTTGATATGCACAGTTAAAAATTGTATTATTATTACTAGCGTGACAGATGAAACTGCAAGCGATAACAAAGGAGAATATGAAAAGATTTTTCTTCTTTTTTTTTTTTTTTTTATTTAAGGGGACCCCCAAGTGAATTTTCAGCCTATGGATAAAATAATCTCATGGAGGTGAAAATTTGGGAAAATACTCTTTAAATTAATGCATTTTACGTGAAGCAGTCAAAAAAATTTTGAAAATTTTTTTACGCCTTTTAAAATTTTTATTTTTGTCCCTAATCGAAATTTCGTAGAATCCATGCGTGAAGTTGTTTAAATTTATATCTAGAAACTGTAAAAAAATTACTATTAAAAAATATTAAGATTTGTGGAACAAGTTGTTTGAAATAACAGTAGAAAATTGTCAAAAAATTTTCATAAAAAAATATTGAAAATTGTGGAACTAGAAAGTTTTGAAATTTTGCCATTTTTGAAAGTTTCTAGCTTTTATAGCTTGAAAAATTTTTTTTTTAATTTTTGACCACACCATCAAAGATTCTTCAATTTTTAGGAGTATTTTCCACAATTTTCATTCCTCTAAGTCTATTTTATCCCTAGGCAGAAAACTCAGTTTGGGGTCCCAGCTCAAAAAATCCATATGGAAATCCGTAAGGAAATCCGTACGGGGACCCATAAGGGTTCCTGTAAAGGATCCCATACGGGTTTCCGATACTGATATTTGGTCAGGGTTTCCGTACGGGTTTCCATACGGGTTTTTTTTTTTTTTTTTTTATTCTTTTAATTTTATTTTCACACTATTTTTTTATTTATTTAATATTATTATTAGATATTGATATATTATTCTTTATAAGATTTAATTATTCATAATAAAATTATTTTGAATAAAATAATCGAAGAAAAAAATTTTGTTCGACTGAGATTCGAACCCATGACCCCAGGCATCACAGGCAGACACTCTACCACCTGAGCCATTGAGCTAGCATGCATCAAGACCTCAATTAAACTCCTTTAATATACAACTTATTGTCGGTTAAGCCCTTTAATTTAGATGAAGCTTCGACAAAATTTGTTTTAGATTTAGATAATGCAATACAATTGCTCGTGTTTGCGCGCTGAGAGAGACTAGTTAAAAATCAAATATAAAACAGTTGTTAAAGTAGTTTAATTAAAGTCTTCGAGCAAGCTAGCTCAATGGCTCAGTTGGTAGAGTGTCTGCCTGCCATGCCTGGGGTCGTGGGTTCGAATCTCAGTCGAACAAAATTTTTTTCTTCGATAATTTTATTATTAATAATTAAATCTTATAAAGAATAATATATCAATATCTAATAATAATATTAAATTAAATAAATAAAAAAATAGTGTGAAAATAAAATTAAATGAAAAAAAAAAAACCCGTATGGAAACCCGTACGGAAACCCTGACCAAATATCAGTATCGGAAACCCGTATGGGGTCCTTTACGGGAACCCTTACGGATCCCCGTACGGGATTCCTTACGGATTTCCATATGGATTTTTTCAGCTGGGGTCCACTTAAATTTGATAAATTGAAGATACTGTACACGGTGATTCATCGGGAATGACGAGGAGAAAAAATTTACTCTTGGAGTCAAAATGGAACTGCTCGGCCCGACCTGAAATAGGTGATCCGTTACCAAAAAAAATATAGCTTGATTTTTTCGTAATTTTGAATCCGAATGGAGCCCTCTGAGTCAAAAAAATCATTCTCTAATAAAATAGCAAATATTCAAGTCAATCTCAAACAGTCAACCTGTCTCAGGTTAGGTATTCCGGGCTCAAAAAGCATCGAGCTTTCTTTTAAGAATTCTTGCTTGACCGCAAGTCATTTTAATCAAAAAAATCTTTTGTCATTTGATCAGCATCTCTCAGAGCCAAAATTGAACTGGTCGGCCCGACCTGAAATAAGTGATCCGATACCGAGCTTGATTTTTTCGTAATTTTGAATCCGAATGGAGCCCTCCGAGTCAAAAAAATCATTCTCTAACAAAATAGCAAATATTTCAGTCAAATTCAAACAGTCAACCTGTCTCAGGTTTGGTATTCTGGGCTCAAAAAGGATTTAGCTTTTTTTTACAAGAATTCTTGCTTGATTAAAAGGCATTTGAATCAAAAAAATATTTTGACATTTGATTAGCATCTCTCAGAGTCAAAATTCAACTGCTCGGCCAGACCTGAAATGAGTGATAAAATACCTAAAAAAATCGAGCTCGATTTTTTCGTAATTTCGAATCAGAATAGAGATCTCCGAGTCAAAAAAATCATTTTCCATTAAAATAGCAAATAATTGGGTCGATCTACAACAGTCAACCTGTCGCAGGTAAGGTTTTCCGGGCTCAAAAAGGATCTACCTTTTTTTTAAAGAATTCTTGCATGACCTGAAATAAGTGATAATAGACCGAAAAAAATCTAGCTTGTTTTTTTTATAATTTTAAACTCAAATAGAGGCCTCCGAGTCAAAAAAATCCTTTGTCAACTGAATACAAAATATTAACGTCAAACTCAAACACTCACCCTGTCGCAGGTTAAGTTTTCTGGGCTCAAATAGGATCTAAATTTTTCTTCAAAAATTCTTGCTTGATTAAAAAGCATTTGAATCAAAAAAATCTTTTGTCATTCAATAAGCATCTCTTGGAGTTAATATTTAACTGCTCGGCCCCCCGACCTGAAATAGGTGATCCGTTACCAAAATAAATCTAGCTCGATTTTTTCGTAATTTTGGACCCAAATGGAGCCCTCCGAGTCAAAAAAATCATTTCCAATAAAATAGCATATATTTGGGTTGATCTCAAACAGTCAACCTGTCTCAGGTTAGGTTTTCCGGGCTCAAAAGAGATCTACCTTTTTTTTCAAGAATTCTTGCTTGATTGAAAGTCATTTCAATCAAAAAATCTTTTGTCATTTGATTAGCAACTCTCAGAGTCTGAATGTAACTGCTCGGCCCGACCTGAAATAAATAATAAAATACCGAGAAAAATCTAGCTCGATTTTTTCGTAACTTTTAATCGAATCGAAGAAATCATTTGTGAAGAAAATAGCAAATATTTGGGGCAATCTCCAACAGTCAACCTGTCTCAGGTTAGGTTTTCCGGGCTAACAGCTCGTGCTGATATCATTTTTTTCTTTGAGATCGGAAAAACCAACGCCTTGATGTGGGACTCTCAAATATGTTTTTTATGAATTTTCATGAACTTTGATGAATATTCTAGGTGAAATTGTATTTACTTTTACGTTAGGCATGAAGCCAGAGCCATTCTAACCCTGAGCCATAATATGTAATTTATGAATTTTCATAGAATTTAAAAAGAGTTCTAGGTTGAATTAATTTTACTTTTAAGTAAGAGACGAGGCCAGAGCTATTCTAACCACAGTTCATAATGGTAACAGCATGTGCCAATGTGAATTTGATCTTTGAGGTCGGAAAAACTGACGCCTTGCTAGGGACCCCTCTGACGTGTCTTTTATGAATGATCATGAAATTTAAAAAAAAACCAGGTGGAATTGTATTTACTTTTGGATTAGGCATGAAGCCAGAGCTATTCTAACTACAGTTCACGATGGTAATAGCACGTGCCGATATCAGATTGATCTTTCAGGTCGGAAAAACTGACACCTTGCCAGGGACCCTTCTAATATGTAATTTATGAATTTTCATAGAATTTAAAAAGAGTTCTAGGTTGAATTAATTTTACTTTTAAGTAAGAGACGAGGCCAGAGCTATTCTAACCACAGTTCATAATGGTAACAGCACGTGCCAATGTGAGTTTGCTCTATGAGGACATATAAACTGACGCCTTGCTAGGGACCTCTCTAATGTGTTTCTTATGAATTTTCATGAAATTTAAAAAAATTTCTAGGTAGAATGAATTTTACTTTAAGTTTAAGAACGACGCCAGACAATTCTAACCACAGTTAACAATGGTAACAGCACGTGCCAATGTAAGTTTGCTCTTTGAGATCGGAAAAACCAACGCCTTGATGCGAACCCCTCCAATATGTTTTTTATAAATTTTTATGAACTTTGATAAAAATTCTAAGTGAAATTTTATTTACTTTTACGTTAGGCACGAAGCCATAGCCATTCTAACTACAGTAAACAATGGTCACAGCACGTGCCAACTTCAGTTTGATCTTTGAGGTCAGAAAAACTGATGTCTTGCTAGGAACCTATCTGATGTGTTTTTTATGAGTTTTCATGAAATTTTAAAAAATTTCCAGGCCGAATTGTATTGACTTTTAGATTAGGCATGAAGCCGGAGTAATTCTAACTACAGTAAACAATGGTCACAGCACGTGCCAACTTCAGTTTGATCTTTGAGGTCGGAAAAACTGACGACTTGCTAGCGATAACTCTGTCATGTTTTTTTCGAATTTTCATGAAATTTTAAAAAATTTCCAGTTAGAATTGCATTAACTTTACGATTAGGCATGAAGCCGGAGCCATTCTAACTACAGTCCACGAAGGTAACAGCACGTGCCGATATTAGTTTGATCTTTCAGGTCGGGAAAACTGACGCCTTGCCAGGGACCCTTCTAATATGTAATTTATGAACTTTCATAGAATTCAAAAAAAGCTCTAGGTTGAATAAAATTTACTTTGAGCATAAGAACGAAGCCAGAGCTATTCTAACCACAGTCCACAATAATAACAGCACGGGCCAATAAAAGTTTGATCTTTGAGGTCGGAAAAACTGACGCCTTGCTAGGGACCCTTCTAATATGTAATTTATGAATTTTCATAGAATTTAAAAAAAGTTCTAGGTTGAATTGTTTTACTTTAACGTTAGGGACGAAGCATCACTATTCTAAATACATTTCACAATAGTAACAGCACGATCCGATATAAGTTTGATCTTTGAGGTCGGTAAAACTGACGCCTTGCTAGCGATAACACTGTCATTTTTTTTATGAATTTTCATGAACTTTTAAAAAATTTCCAGTTAGAATTGCATTTATTTTTCTATTAGGCATGAAGCCGGAGTAATTCTAACTACAGTCCACGATGGTAACAGCACGTGCCAACTTCAGTTTGATCTTTGAGGTCGGAAAAACTGACGCCTTGCTAGCGATAACTCTGTCATGTTTTTTATGAATTTTCATGAAATGTTAAAAAATTTCCAGTTAGAATTGCATTAACTTTACGATTAGGCATGAAGCCGGAGCTATTCTAACTACAGTCCACGAAGGTAACAGCACGTGCCGATATTAGTTTGATCTTTCAGGTCGGGAAAACTGACGCCTTGCCAGGGACCCTTCTAATATGTAATTAATGAACTTTCATAGAATTCAAAAAAACCTCTAGGTTGAATAAAATTTACTTTGAGCTTAAGAACGAAGCCAGAGCTATTCTAACCACAGTCCACTATAATAACAGCACGGTCCAATATAAGTTTGATCTTTGAGGTCGGAAAAACTGACGCCTTGCTAGGGACCTCTCTGACGTGTCTTTTATGAATGATCCTGAAATTTTTAAAAATATCCAGGTGGAATTGTATTCACTTTTGGATTAGGCATGAAGCCAGAGCTATTCTAACTACAGTTCACGATGGTAACAGCACGTGCCAATATAAGTTTGATCATTGGGTCGGAAAAACTGACGCCTTGGTAGGGACCTCTCTGACGTTTTTCTTATGAATGATCATGAAATTTTAAAAAATTTCCAGGTGTAATCGTATTTATTTTTGGATTAAGCATGAAGCCAGAGCCATTCTCATTACAGTTTAAGATGGTAACAGCACGTTCTGATATCAGTTTGATCTTTGAGGTCGGAAAAACTGACGCCTTGCCAGGGACCCTTCTAATATGTAATTTATGAATTTTCATAAAATTTAAAAAAACCTCTAGGTTGAATAAATTTTACTTTAACGTTAAGGATGAAGCCATAGCTATTCTAACTACAGTTCACGATGGTAACAGCACGTGCTGATATCAGTTTGATCCCAAGGTTGGAAAAACTGACGCCTTAACAGGGACCCTTCTAATATGTAATTTCTGAATTTTCATAGAATTCAAAAAAAGCTCTAGGTTGAATAAATTTCACTTTGAGCTTAAGAACGAAGCCAGAGGTATTCTAACCACAGTTCACGATGGCAACAGCACGTGCCAATATAAGTTTGACCTTTGAGGTCGGAAAATCTGACGCCTTGCTAGGAACCTCTCTGACGTGTCTTTTATGAATGATCATGAAATTTAAAAAAATTTCCAGTTAGAATTGCATTTACTTTTCGATCAGGCATGAAACCGGAGCCATTCTAACTACAGTCCACGATGGTAACAGCACGTGCCAATATAAGTTTGATCTTTGAGGTCGGAAAAACTAACGCCTTGCTTGGGACCAGTCTGATGTGTCTTTTATGAATGATGATGAAATTTTAAAAATTTCCAGGTGGGATTGTATTAACTTTTGGATTAGGCATGAAGCCAGAGCTTTTCTAACTACAGTTCACGATAGAAACAGCACGTGCCAATATCAGTTTGATCTTTGAGGTCGGAAAAACTGACACCTTGCCAGGGACCCTTCTAATATGTAATTTATGAATTTTCATAGAATTTAAAAAGAGTTCTAGGTTGAATTAATTTTACTTTTAAGTTAGAGACGAAGCCATAGCCATTCTAACCACAGTTCACAATGGTAACAGCACGTGCCAATAGAAGATTGATCTTTGAGGTCAGAAAAACTGACGCCTTGCTAGGAACCTATCTGCTGAGTTTTTTATGAGTTTTCATGAAATTTTAAAAAATTTCCAGGTGGAATTGTATTTACTTTTGGATTAGGCATGAAGCCATAGCCATTCTAACTACAGTAAACAATGGTCACACCGCGTGCCAACTTCAGTTTGATCTTTGAGGTCAGAAAAACTGACGTCTTGCTAGGAACCTATCTGATGTGTTTTTTATGAGTTTTCATGAAATTTTAAAAAATTTCCAGGCCAAATTGTATTGACTTTTAGATTAGGCATGAAGCCGGAGTATTTCTAACTACAGTAAACAATGGTCACAGCACGTGCCAACTTCAGTTTGATCTTTGAGGTCGGAAAAACTGACGCCTTGCTAGGAACCTATCTGCTGAGTTTTTTATGAGTTTTCATGAAATTTTAAAAAATTTCCAGGTGGAATTGTATTTACTTTTGGATTAGGCATGAAGCCATAGCCATTCTAACTACAGTAAACAATGGTCACAGCGCGTGCCTACTTCAGTTTGATCTTTGAGGTCAGAAAAACTGACGTCTTGCTAGGGACCTCTCTGACGTTTTTCTTATGAATGATCATGAAATTTTAAAAAATTTCCAGGTGTAATCGTATTTATTTTTGGATTAAGCATGAAGCCAGAGCTATTCTCATTACAGTTTAAGATGGTAACAGCACGTTCTGATATCAGTTTGATCTTTGAGGTCGGAAAAACTGACGCCTTGCCAGGGACCCTTCTAATATGTAATTTATGAATTTTCATAAAATTTAAAAAAACCTCTAGGTTGAATAAATTTTACTTTAACGTTAAGGATGAAGCCATAGCTATTCTAACTACAGTTCACGATGGTAACAGCACGTGCTGATATCAGTTTGATCCCAAGGTTGGAAAAACTGACGCCTTAACAGGGACCCTTCTAATATGTAATTTCTGAATTTTCATAGAATTCAAAAAAAGCTCTAGGTTGGATAAATTTCACTTTGAGCTTAAGAACGAAGCCAGAGGTATTCTAACCACAGTTCACGATGGCAACAGCACGTGCCAATATAAGTTTGATCTTTGAGGTCGGAAAATCTGACGCCTTGCTAGGAACCTCTCTGACGTGTCTTTTATGAATGATCATGAAATTTAAAAAAATTTCCAGTTAGAATTGCATTTACTTTTCGATCAGGCATGAAACCGGAGCCTATCTAACTACAGTCCACGATGGTAACAGCACGTGCCAATATAAGTTTGATCTTTGAGGTCGGAAAAACTAACGCCTTGCTTGGGACCAGTCTGATGTGTCTTTTATGAATGATGATGAAATTTTAAAAATTTCCAGGTGGGATTGTATTAACTTTTGGATTAGGCATGAAGCCAGAGCTTTTCTAACTACAGTTCACGATAGAAACAGCACGTGCCAATATCAGTTTGATCTTTGAGGTCGGAAAAACTGACACCTTGCCAGGGACCCTTCTAATATGTAATTTATGAATTTTCATAGAATTTAAAAAGAGTTCTTGGTTGAATTAATTTTACTTTTAAGTTAGAGACGAAGCCATAGCCATTCTAACCACAGTTCACAATGGTAACAGCACGTGCCAATAGAAGATTGATCTTTGAGGTCAGAAAAACTGACGTCTTGCTAGGAACCTATCTGCTGAGTTTTTTATGAGTTTTCATGAAATTTTAAAAAATTTCCAGGCCGAATTGTATTGACTTTTAGATTAGGCATGAAGCCGGAGTAATTCTAACTACAGTAAACAATGGTCACAGCACGTGCCAACTTCAGTTTGATCTTTGAGGTCGGAAAAACTGACGACTTGCTAGCGATAACTCTGTCATGTTTTTTTCGAATTTTCATGAAATTTTAAAAAATTTCCAGTTAGAATTGCATTAACTTTACGATTAGGCATGAAGCCGGAGCCATTCTAACTACAGTCCACGAAGGTAACAGCACGTGCCGATATTAGTTTGATCTTTCAGGTCGGGAAAACTGACGCCTTGCCAGGGACCCTTCTAATATGTAATTTATGAACTTTCATAGAATTCAAAAAAAGCTCTAGGTTGAATAAAATTTACTTTGAGCATAAGAACGAAGCCAGAGCTATTCTAACCACAGTCCACAATAATAACAGCACGGGCCAATAAAAGTTTGATCTTTGAGGTCGGAAAAACTGACGCCTTGCTAGGGACCCTTCTAATATGTAATTTATGAATTTTCATAGAATTTAAAAAAAGTTCTAGGTTGAATTGTTTTACTTTAACGTTAGGGACGAAGCATCACTATTCTAAATACATTTCACAATAGTAACAGCACGATCCGATATAAGTTTGATCTTTGAGGTCGGTAAAACTGACGCCTTGCTAGCGATAACACTGTCATTTTTTTTATGAATTTTCATGAACTTTTAAAAAATTTCCAGTTAGAATTGCATTTATTTTTCTATTAGGCATGAAGCCGGAGTAATTCTAACTACAGTCCACGATGGTAACAGCACGTGCCAACTTCAGTTTGATCTTTGAGGTCGGAAAAACTGACGCCTTGCTAGCGATAACTCTGTCATGTTTTTTATGAATTTTCATGAAATGTTAAAAAATTTCCAGTTAGAATTGCATTAACTTTACGATTAGGCATGAAGCCGGAGCTATTCTAACTACAGTCCACGAAGGTAACAGCACGTGCCGATATTAGTTTGATCTTTCAGGTCGGGAAAACTGACGCCTTGCCAGGGACCCTTCTAATATGTAATTAATGAACTTTCATAGAATTCAAAAAAACCTCTAGGTTGAATAAAATTTACTTTGAGCTTAAGAACGAAGCCAGAGCTATTCTAACCACAGTCCACTATAATAACAGCACGGTCCAATATAAGTTTGATCTTTGAGGTCGGAAAAACTGACGCCTTGCTAGGGACCTCTCTGACGTGTCTTTTATGAATGATCCTGAAATTTTTAAAAATATCCAGGTGGAATTGTATTCACTTTTGGATTAGGCATGAAGCCAGAGCTATTCTAACTACAGTTCACGATGGTAACAGCACGTGCCAATATAAGTTTGATCATTGGGTCGGAAAAACTGACGCCTTGGTAGGGACCTCTCTGACGTTTTTCTTATGAATGATCATGAAATTTTAAAAAATTTCCAGGTGTAATCGTATTTATTTTTGGATTAAGCATGAAGCCAGAGCCATTCTCATTACAGTTTAAGATGGTAACAGCACGTTCTGATATCAGTTTGATCTTTGAGGTCGGAAAAACTGACGCCTTGCCAGGGACCCTTCTAATATGTAATTTATGAATTTTCATAAAATTTAAAAAAACCTCTAGGTTGAATAAATTTTACTTTAACGTTAAGGATGAAGCCATAGCTATTCTAACTACAGTTCACGATGGTAACAGCACGTGCTGATATCAGTTTGATCCCAAGGTTGGAAAAACTGACGCCTTAACAGGGACCCTTCTAATATGTAATTTCTGAATTTTCATAGAATTCAAAAAAAGCTCTAGGTTGAATAAATTTCACTTTGAGCTTAAGAACGAAGCCAGAGGTATTCTAACCACAGTTCACGATGGCAACAGCACGTGCCAATATAAGTTTGACCTTTGAGGTCGGAAAATCTGACGCCTTGCTAGGAACCTCTCTGACGTGTCTTTTATGAATGATCATGAAATTTAAAAAAATTTCCAGTTAGAATTGCATTTACTTTTCGATCAGGCATGAAACCGGAGCCATTCTAACTACAGTCCACGATGGTAACAGCACGTGCCAATATAAGTTTGATCTTTGAGGTCGGAAAAACTAACGCCTTGCTTGGGACCAGTCTGATGTGTCTTTTATGAATGATGATGAAATTTTAAAAATTTCCAGGTGGGATTGTATTAACTTTTGGATTAGGCATGAAGCCAGAGCTTTTCTAACTACAGTTCACGATAGAAACAGCACGTGCCAATATCAGTTTGATCTTTGAGGTCGGAAAAACTGACACCTTGCCAGGGACCCTTCTAATATGTAATTTATGAATTTTCATAGAATTTAAAAAGAGTTCTAGGT
Source organism: Encarsia formosa (assembly GCA_038277355.1). Classification (NCBI taxonomy): domain Eukaryota; kingdom Metazoa; phylum Arthropoda; class Insecta; order Hymenoptera; family Aphelinidae; genus Encarsia; species Encarsia formosa. Next base: position 69,064,272 of record CM076186.1, on the reverse strand, counting down.
TGAATTAATTTTACTTTTAAGTTAGAGACGAAGCCATAGCCATTCTAACCACAGTTCACAATGGTAACAGCACGTGCCAATAGAAGATTGATCTTTGAGGTCAGAAAAACTGACGCCTTGCTAGGAACCTATCTGCTGAGTTTTTTATGAGTTTTCATGAAATTTTAAAAAATTTCCAGGTGGAATTGTATTTACTTTTGGATTAGGCATGAAGCCATAGCCATTCTAACTACAGTAAACAATGGTCACACCGCGTGCCAACTTCAGTTTGATCCTTGAGGTCAGAAAAACTGACGTCTTGCTAGGAACCTATCTGATGTGTTTTTTATGAGTTTTCATGAAATTTTAAAAAATTTCCAGGCCAAATTGTATTGACTTTTAGATTAGGCATGAAGCCGGAGTATTTCTAACTACAGTAAACAATGGTCACAGCACGTGCCAACTTCAGTTTGATCTTTGAGGTCGGAAAAACTGACGCCTTGCTAGGAACCTATCTGCTGAGTTTTTTATGAGTTTTCATGAAATTTTAAAAAATTTCCAGGTGGAATTGTATTTACTTTTGGATTAGGCATGAAGCCATAGCCATTCTAACTACAGTAAACAATGGTCACAGCGCGTGCCTACTTCAGTTTGATCTTTGAGGTCAGAAAAACTGACGTCTTGCTAGGGACCTCTCTGACGTTTTTCTTATGAATGATCATGAAATTTTAAAAAATTTCCAGGTGTAATCGTATTTATTTTTGGATTAAGCATGAAGCCAGAGCTATTCTCATTACAGTTTAAGATGGTAACAGCACGTTCTGATATCAGTTTGATCTTTGAGGTCGGAAAAACTGACGCCTTGCCAGGGACCCTTCTAATATGTAATTTATGAATTTTCATAAAATTTAAAAAAACCTCTAGGTTGAATAAATTTTACTTTAACGTTAAGGATGAAGCCATAGCTATTCTAACTACAGTTCACGATGGTAACAGCACGTGCTGATATCAGTTTGATCCCAAGGTTGGAAAAACTGACGCCTTAACAGGGACCCTTCTAATATGTAATTTCTGAATTTTCATAGAATTCAAAAAAAGCTCTAGGTTGGATAAATTTCACTTTGAGCTTAAGAACGAAGCCAGAGGTATTCTAACCACAGTTCACGATGGCAACAGCACGTGCCAATATAAGTTTGATCTTTGAGGTCGGAAAATCTGACGCCTTGCTAGGAACCTCTCTGACGTGTCTTTTATGAATGATCATGAAATTTAAAAAAATTTCCAGTTAGAATTGCATTTACTTTTCGATCAGGCATGAAACCGGAGCCTATCTAACTACAGTCCACGATGGTAACAGCACGTGCCAATATAAGTTTGATCTTTGAGGTCGGAAAAACTAACGCCTTGCTTGGGACCAGTCTGATGTGTCTTTTATGAATGATGATGAAATTTTAAAAATTTCCAGGTGGGATTGTATTAACTTTTGGATTAGGCATGAAGCCAGAGCTTTTCTAACTACAGTTCACGATAGAAACAGCACGTGCCAATATCAGTTTGATCTTTGAGGTCGGAAAAACTGACACCTTGCCAGGGACCCTTCTAATATGTAATTTATGAATTTTCATAGAATTTAAAAAGAGTTCTTGGTTGAATTAATTTTACTTTTAAGTTAGAGACGAAGCCATAGCCATTCTAACCACAGTTCACAATGGTAACAGCACGTGCCAATAGAAGATTGATCTTTGAGGTCAGAAAAACTGACGTCTTGCTAGGAACCTATCTGCTGAGTTTTTTATGAGTTTTCATGAAATTTTAAAAAATTTCCAGGTGGAATTGTATTTACTTTTGGATTAGGCATGAAGCCATAGCCATTCTAACTACAGTAAACAATGGTCACAGCGCGTGCCAACTTCAGTTTGATCTTTGAGGTCAGAAAAACTGACGTCTTGCTAGGAACCTATCTGATGTGTTTTTTATGAGTTTTCATGAAATTTTAAAAAATTTCCAGGCCAAATTGTATTGACTTTTAGATTAGGCATGAAGCCGGAGTATTTCTAACTACAGTAAACAATGGTCACAGCACGTGCCAACTTCAGTTTGATCTTTGAGGTCGGAAAAACTGACGCCTTGCTAGGAACCTATCTGCTGAGTTTTTTATGAGTTTTCATGAAATTTTAAAAAATTTCCAGGTGGAATTGTATTTACTTTTAGATTAGGCATGAAGCCATAGCCATTCTAACTACAGTAAACAATGGTCACAGCGCGTGCCTACTTCAGTTTGATCTTTGAGGTCAGAAAAACTGACGTCTTGCTAGGAACCTATCTGACGTGTCTTTTATGAATGATCATGAAATTTAAAAAAATTTCCAGTTAGAATTGCATTAACTTTACGATTAGGCATGAAGCCGGAGCCATTCTAACTACACTCCACGAAGGTAACAGCACGTGCCGATATTAGTTTGATCTTTCAGGTCGGGAAAACTGACGCCTTGCCAGGGACCCTTCTCATATGTAATTTATGAACTTTCATAGAATTCAAAAAAAGCTTTAGGTTGAATAAAATTTACTTTGAGCATAAGAACGAAGCCAGAGCTATTCTAACCACAGTCCACAATAATAACAGCACGGGCCAATAAAAGTTTGATCTTTGAGGTCGGAAAAACTGACGCCTTGCTAGGGACCCTTCTAATATGTAATTTATGAATTTTCATAGAATTTAAAAATAGTTCTAGGTTGAATTGTTTTACTTTAACGTTAGGGACGAAGCCATCACTATTCTAAATACATTTCACAATAGTAACAGCACGATCCGATATAAGTTTGATCTTTGAGGTCGGAAAAACTGACGCCTTGCTAGCGATTACTCTGTCATGTTTTTTATGAATTTTCATGAACTTTTGAAAAATTTGCAGTTAGAATTGCATTTATTTTTCTATTAGGCATGAAGCCGGAGTAATTCTAACTACAGTCCACGATGGTAACAGCACGTGCCAACTTCAGTTTGATCTTTGAGGTCGGAAAAACTGACGCCTTGCTAGCGATAACTCTGTCATGTTTTTTATGAATTTTCATGAAATGTTAAAAAATTTCCAGTTAGAATTGCATTAACTTTACGATTGGGCCTGAACCCGGAGCCATTCTAACTACAGTCCACGAAGGTAACAGCACGTGCCGATATTAGTTAGATCTTTCAGGTCGGGAAAACTGACGCCTTACCAGGGACCCTTCTAATATGTCATTAATGAACTTTCATAGAATTCAAAAAAACCTCTAGGTTGAATAAAATTTACTTTGAGCTTAAGAACGAAGCCAGAGCTATTCTAACCACAGTCCACAATAATAACAGCACGGGCCAATATAAGTTTGATCTTTGAGGTCGGAAAAACTGACGCCTTGCTAGGGACCTCTCTGACGTGTCTTTTATGAATGATCATGAAATTTTAAAAAATATCCAGGTGGAATTTTATTCACTTTTGGATAAGGCATGAAGCCGGAGCTATTCTAACTACAGTTCACGATGGTAACAGCACGTGCCAATATAAGTTTGATCATTGGGTCGGAAAAACTGACGCCTTGGTAGGGACCTCTCTGACGTTTTTTTTATGAATGATCATGAAATTTTAAAAAATTTTCAGGTGTAATCGTATTTATTTTTGGATTAAGCATGAAGCCAGAGCCATTCTAATTACAGTTTAAGATGGTAACAGCACGTTCCGATATCAGTTTGATCTTTGAGGTCGGAAAAACTGACGCCTTGCCAGGGACCCTTCTAATATGTAATTTATGAATTTTCATAAAATTAAAAAAAACCTCTAGGTTGAATAAATTTTACTTCAACGTTAAGGATGAAGCCATAGCTATACTCGCTACAGTTCACGATGGTAACAGCACGTGCTGATATCAGTTTGATCTCAAGGTTGGAAAAACTGACACCTTAACAGGGACTCTTCTAATATGTAATTTCTGAATTTTCATAGAATTCGAAAAAAGCTCTAGGTTGAATGAATTTTACTTTGAGCTTAAGAACGAAGCCAGAGCTATTCTAACCACAGTTCACGAAGGTAACAGCACGTGCCGATATTAGTTTGATCTTTCAGGTCGGGAAAACTGACGCCTTGCCAGGGACCCTTCTAATATGTAATTAATGAACTTTCATAGAATTCAAAAAAACCTCTAGGTTGAATAAAATTTACTTTGAGCTTAAGAACGAAGCCAGAGCTATTCTAACCACAGTCCACAATAATAACAGCACGGGTCAATATAAGTTTGATCTTTGAGGTCGGAAAAACTGACGCCTTGCTAGGGACCTCTCTGACGTGTCTTTTATGAATGATCATGAAATTTTAAAAAATATCCAGGTGGAATTGTATTCACTTTTGGATTAGGCATGAAGCCAGAGCTATTCTAACTACAGTTCACGATGGTAACAGCACGTGCAAATATAAGTTTGATCTTTGAGGTCGAAAAAAAAATTGGCACGTGCTGTTACCTTCGTGGACTGTAGTTAGAATGGCTCCGGCTTCATGCTTTATCGTAAAGGTAATGCAATTCTAACTGGAAATTTTTTAAAATTTCATGATCATTCATAATAAACATGACAGAGTTATCGCTAGCAAGGCGTCAGTTTTTCCGACCTCAAAGATCAAACTGAAGTTGGCACGTGCTGTGACCATTGTTTACTGTAGTTAGAATTACTCCGGCATCATGCCTTATCTAAAAGTCAATACAATTCTGCCTGGAAAAATTTTAAAATTTCATGAAAACTCATAAAAAACTCATCAGATAGGTTCCTAGCAAGACGTCAGTTTTTCTGACCTCAAAGATCAAACTGAAGTTGGCACGTGCTGTGACCATTGTTTACTGTAGTTAGAATGGCTATGGCTTCGTGCCTAACGTAAAAGTAAATACAATTTCCCTTAGAATTTTTATCAAAGTTCATAAAAATTCATAACAAGCATATTTGAGAGGTTCGCATCAAAGCGTTGGTTTTTCCGATCTCAAAGAGCAAACTTACTTTGGCACGTGCTATTACCATCATGAACTGTGGTTAGAATAGCTCTGGCCTCGTCTCTAACTCAAGAGTAAAATTAATTCAACCTAGAACTCTTTTTAAATTCTATGAAATTTCATATATTACATATTAGAAGGGTCCCTGGCAAGGTGTCAGTTTTTCCGACCTCAAAGATCAAACTGATATCGGCACGTGCTGTTTCTATCGTGAACTGTAGTTAGAAAAGCTCTGGCTTCATGCATAATCCAAAAGTAAATACAATTCCACCTGGAAATTTTTTAAAATTTCATGAAATCTCATAAAAAGCTCATCAGATAGGTTCCTAGCGAGGCGTCAGTTTTTCTGACCTTAAAGATCAATCTTATATTGGCACGTGCTGTTACCATTGTGAACTGTGGTTAGAATGGCTATGGCTTCGTGCCTAACGTAAAAGTAAATACAATTTCCCTCAGAATTTTTATCAAAGGTCATAAAAATACATAAAAAGCATATTTGAGGGGTTCGCATCAAAGTGTTGGTTTTTCCGATCTCAAAGAGCAAACTTACATTGGCACGTGCTGTTACCATTATGAACTGTGGTTAGAATAGCTCTGGCCTCGTCTCTAACTTAAAAGTAAAATTTATTCAACCTAGAACTCTTTTTAAATTCTATAAAAATTCATAAATTACATATTAGAAGGGTCCCTGGCAAGGTGTCAGTTTTTCCGACCTCAAAGATCAAACTGATATCGGCACGTACTGTTTCTGTCGTGAACTGTAGTTAGAAAAGCTCTGGTTTCTTGCTTAATTCAAAAGTAAATACAATCCCACCTGGAAATTTCTAAAATTTCATCATCATTCATAAAAGACACATCAGAGAGGTCCCTAGCAAGGCCCTAGCACACCATTTTGTAGACTATTTAATAGTTTCGTTTATTTCCTTTGTTCTCAAATTAAAATTTATTTTTTGGAATCGTAGACTTGATTTTTTTTTTGATTTTCCGTAGACAAGAATAAAATGAAAATAACCTAAATATCGTATTATAATTTATTTCTTCTCTCTCTAGCTCACCAACCATTCCCGGAGGTTTTCTCTCCGTGGAAACCCTGACCCCAGATTAAGGAGTTCACCCCGAGAGTTTTTGTGAGAAATTTTTTTGTAACGGGAGGGCTCGGGAAACTCCGTTAATTATTTAAGGGAGGCCTTTTTCATAAGAAATACCCCGTTACAATTGTATTAATTTTATTATTTTAAAGCAATTATTACAAAAATAACGTTTTCTTTTCAAAGATCAATTGTGTTGAAAAATTTGTAAAATTTTAAAGCTTATGGTGATTTTCTGTAAGATTTTCTTCAATTTAAAATTAAATTAGTTAAATTATTATTAATTTAGTGTTTTTATTCAAATTTACCTATAATACTGAAAAAAATATGAGATTAAGGCATTAAATTATGTAAAATCATGAAAAATCGGTAATTTTACTATGATTAAAAAAATGAGTTTTTTGCTTGTGGTTTGAACAATTTTGCACCAATCAACTTGAAAATTTTTTTCGTTGATTTTAATTACTAAAAAGAAAAGAAAAAAAATTTACAATATTTTCGGATGTTTTTAACTGGTTGAAATATACTACGCAAGTTTTTAAAAAAGCGAAAATTAGCTGTTTTTTGAAAAATGAACTTTTTAATAAAAATGGAGGTAAAAGTTAATTTGTTTATTGAATTTAAGTTAAGTAAAACTTCTTCTTTCCAGTTTTTATGTAGTTTCAGTGAAAACAAAGTTTCAGGCATTTATAAAAATACTTGAGTGTTTGCAGTCGTATAAAAGCACAAAAATTTAAAGACTGAAGTATGAAATTTGGGGGTGCTCTATAATTTTGATCACTACTGTATGTTCTCTTAAATGACGAACTCCTTCAATCTTGTTTTAATTATGATCACATTAAGCTATGTGAAGACCTCTTACCCCTAATCGACGGAGTTACACACTCATTGTGTGAGTATTCAATGTTCAATCAGCCGACAACCTCTTCTCTAAAAACCTGCTCGACAGTTATTATACCAAATACGCCTATAATTCTAACACCCTTGCACGCATCGAATTTATGGTTATATTCAACTTTAAAACCAACTAAGCTCACAATCACCTGCCATAATCATCGAAATGAATTTCTCATAAATGGCACAGGTTCACTTTACCTAAGCGGTGAATGTACCGCACACACGTCAAGCTTTACCTTACACGGTCTTCGAAAAATCTCATTCACATCAGAGTACAATTATAAACCAGAACTTTCAGTAGAATTGAACACAATAAAAACCGAGATACATGAATACGCAATCAAATAGCCCATGGAGGTGGAAAAAGAACTCACTGAATCACTCCAAAATTTTAATCCGATTCCCCTAAACGAAATCGAAAGTAAACTGCGGGCGATCCATGTCCGAAGAAAGGAGCAAAAACGAACACATTCGCTCGTGGCCATCGGCTTGGGATCTTCAGTCATATTGACATTGGTCCTAAAAATCCTGTTAGATAGATTTCTTCAAATCGAAAAGATCTTGACCTTCTTCTTTATCTGCAACAGAAAAAAAAAAAAATAAACGGGACATGAAAGCAAATGAAGAAGAATACATCCTAAAATCATACACATGTAAAGTAAATCATCAAGTCGATACTTCACCTAATAAGACTCACAGCTTGCCTCCCACTCAAAAAACAGCAGACATCGCAATCCACGTGGACTCACCTCCACAAATCTCGACAATGCCCACAACCTCTCCAAAAGCACCAGACTCGAATACAAAACCACCGCTTCACGTCGCAGAGCCATGAAAAACAAAACAAAACGTTGAAAAACCAAAAATAAAAAAAAATAAAAATTTTGAGTATATATATATGGGTCAAAATAATACTTTTTTAAAAAACCGCCCGCACGAGGTTCACCGATTTCATTGCAATTTTTTTTGGCAAAATTACTATTTAATAGAAGACTTTTGCCTTAAACTAGAGGTCTCTATCTTATTTCTGCTTGGTGCTAGATTTTTTCAAAGATTGAAAAATGGCCTATTTTTAAGCTGTTTTAAGCAATTTTAAGGTATTTTTCGAAAAATTCTTACTTTTGATCAAAATGAGATAGAAACCTCTAGTTTGCAAAAAAATTTTGTTCAAAATAAGTTCTTATTTGTAAAAATATTTTCACAACATAGTTTGGTTATTTTTATAATAATACAGTCCTACACAGATATTGCTATTTTTGCTCATTTGCAGCTATCTTCAAACGACCATAGCTTTTTCTAGGCTAAATTTTTGTGCATATTATAAAATTGTTAAATTATTTTTATGAAAAAACAAAAATTTTGCGACCAACCGGAACCCTGTACGATCTTCCACTTCCAAGATACAGCTGTTTAAAGTTGTCAAAAAACACAAAAAACGCGTTTTTTACGATTTTCACACGCATTTTTGAACGGTTTCGATCTTTTTTTTTCTCTCAAAAATATGTGGAATCTTCTCTTCATATGTTTCTAAACAAGCTCCCATGATAATTGTAGTGCGGATTTGGAGTTTTAGTTGATTTCAAAGCATACAATTTTGACACATTTTATGTGCTAAACTAGTGTTTTTTTAACAATATACACGCTACATTTAACTTTTTCGTTCGTTATAGATGTTTTGAAATAATTTTTTGAATAAAAACTATTTAAATTCCAGCCAAAATTAGGTCACCTGCTTTGAAAAAATTGATACTCAACGAAATATTGATCTCAATATCAAAATGATATCCTACTTTTATTCAGTTTTTTAGTTTTTTGATTCGTTAAAAATCTATGTTCAAACATTGTAAATAATATACCACTTGTTTACTTATTTTTTTCTATTTTTGAAATTACAAATAATTGATCATAGTTTATCAATTATTCTGATAAAACAATCATGGATTACTATTGCTTACTCTGAAAAAAATGAGTCCAAATTAAAAATGTTATTTTTTGAATTCTATGAAGCATGCAACAATCTACCAATCTACATTCTGCTTATAATTATGTCCACTTATGAAAAAGAGAATAAGAGATTCGATTAGAAAGTCGAGTTGATATATAGAATCGCAACTTGATCTTTGATTCTTGGAGCAAGAGCGCAGCCTTAAAGGCCTCTCAAAAGTGTGAACCAGCTGGACGCGCCAAATTTGAAATCTTCAGGCATGCTTAATTTGAATTTTTTGTTTTTTTTTTAATTAATAAAGTGAGTAACGAAATTTAAATTTTTAATAGACAAATAAGCGGACAAGCTTACAACCTCATAACCCTAGGCGTAGTAAATAACAAATAATTAACTTTTGTAATAAACAAATAAGCCAATAAGCTACAACTCCAAAACACTGGGCGTACTTAGTAAAAATAATTAGTTTTTCTTAATAAACAAATAAGCCAATAAGCTACAACCCCATAACCTTGGGCATGGCTGAAAAAAATGTTAATATTTTTAATAAACAAATAAGGTGATAAGCTACAACCCCATAGCCTTGGGCATGTCTAAAAAAAATGTTAATATTTTTAATAAAAAAATAAGGCGATGAGCTACAACTAGCCATGCCCAATAACCTTGGGCATGGCTAAAAAAAATGTTAATATTTTTAATAAACAAATAAGGCGATGAGCTACAACCCCATAACACTGGGTGGAGTGAATGAGAAATAATTAAATGTTTAATGTACAAATAAGCCGATTAGCTACAACCCCATAACATTGGGCATGGCTCAAAAATTTTGTTTATCCATGTCCAAGGTTATGGGGTAGCAAACTTGATTGCTTGGTTGTTAATTTAAATATTCACATGTTTTATATTCACTGCGCCCAATGTTATGGGGTTGTAGCTCATCGGCTTACTTGTTTATTAAAAAAATTAATTGTTTTTCACTATAAACGCCAACCGTCATGGGGTTGTAGCTTATAGCCTTATTGGTTTATTAAAAATATTAACATTTTTTTCGGCCATGCCCAAGGTTATGGGGTTGTAGCTCATCGGCTTATTTGTTTATTAGAAAATTTAATTATTTTTCATTCACTCTTCCCAGTGTTATGGAATTGTAGCTCATCGCCTTATTTGTTTATTAAAAATATTAACATTTTTTTTAGACATGCCCAGTGTTATGGGATTGTAGCTCATCGCCTTATTTGTTTATTAAAAATATTAACATTTTTTTTAGCCATGCCCAAGGTTATGAGGTTGTAGCTTGTCGCCTTATTGGTTTATTAAAAATATTAACATTTATTTCAGCCATGCCCAAGGTTATGGGGTTGTAGCTTATTGGCTTATTTGTTTATTAAAAAAATTAATTATTTTTCATTCGCTACGCCAACCGTCATGGGGTTGTAGCTTATCGCCTTATTGGTTTATTAAAAATATTAACATTTTTTTCAGCCATGCCCAAGGTTATGGGGTTGTAGCTTATTGGCTTATTTGTTTATTAAAAAAAATTAATTATTTTTACTAAGTACGCCCAGTGTTTTGGAGTTGTAGCTTATTGGCTTATTTGTTTATTACAAAAGTTAATTATTTGTTATTTACTACGCCTAGGGTTATGAGGTTGTAAGCTTGTCCGCTTATTTGTCTATTAAAAATTTAAATTTCGTTACTCACTTTATTAATTAAAAAAAAAACAAAAAATTCAAATTAAGCATGCCTGAAGATTTCAAATTTGGCGCGTCCAGCTGGTTCACACTTTTGAGAGGCCTTTAAGGCTGCGCTCTTGCTCCAAGAATCAAAGATCAAGTTGCGATTCTATATATCGACTCGACTTTCTAATCGAATCTCTTATTCTCTTTTTCATAAGTGGACATAATTATAAGTAGAATGTAGATTGGTAGATTGTTGCATGCTTCATAGAATTCAAAAAATAACATTTTTAATTTGGACTCATTTTTTTCAGAGTAAGCAATAGTAATCCATGATTGTTTTATCAGAATAATTGATAAACTATGATCAATTATTTGTAATTTCAAAAATAGAAAAAAATAAGTAAACAAGTGGTATATTATTTACAATGTTTGAACATAGATTTTTAACGAATCAAAAAACTAAAAAACTGAATAAAAGTAGGATATCATTTTGATATTGAGATCAATATTTCGTTGAGTATCAATTTTTTCAAAGCAGGTGACCTAATTTTGGCTGGAATTTAAATAGTTTTTATTCAAAAAATTATTTCAAAACATCTATAACGAACGAAAAAGTTAAATGTAGCGTGTATATTGTTAAAAAAACACTAGTTTAGCACATAAAATGTGTCAAAATTGTATGCTTTGAAATCAACTAAAACTCCAAATCCGCACTACAATTATCATGGGAGCTGGTTTAGAAACATATGAAGAGAAGATTCCACATATTTTTGAGAGAAAAAAAAAGATCGAAACCGTTCAAAAATGCGTGTGAAAATCGTAAAAAACGCGTTTTTTGTGTTTTTTGACAACTTTAAACAGCTGTATCTTGGAAGTGGAAGATCGTACAGGGTTCCGGTTGGTCGCAAAATTTTTGTTTTTTCATAAAAATAATTTAACAATTTTATAATATGCACAAAAATTTAGCCTAGAAAAAGCTATGGTCGTTTGAAGATAGCTGCAAATGAGCAAAAATAGCAATATCTGTGTAGGACTGTATTATTATAAAAATAACCAAACTATGTTGTGAAAATATTTTTACAAATAAGAACTTATTTTGAACAAAATTTTTTTGCAAACTAGAGGTTTCTATCTCATTTTGATCAAAAGTAAGAATTTTTCGAAAAATACCTTAAAACTGCTTAAAACAGCTTAAAAATAGGCCATTTTTCAATCTTTGAAAAAATCTAGCACCAAGCAGAAATAAGATAGAGACCTCTAGTTTAAGGCAAAAGTCTTCTATTAAATAGTAATTTTGCCAAAAAAAATTGCATTAAAATCGGTGAACCTCGTGCGGACGGTTTTTTAAAAAAGTATTATTTTGACCCATATATATATATATATATAAACAAATAAATAAATGAACAAGTAAAATAAAATTAAAAAAAATACAAAATAAAAGAAAAAAACAATAGAAAAAAAAGATAATAATAATAATGAAATAAATAAATAATTAAATAATTGAAAATAATGATGATTATTTTCCCGAGCTGAATTTCAACCAACAGGAACGCCGCATTTGACATTTGGCGGAGGGGTGTGGGTAAAATTATTTCGATAATTTTTCGGTATTTTCCAATTCGAACGTTTCGAGTCGCATGACAACTCGAATTGTTAAACTTGTTCAATTCAACTTTTGGGTTAGACCCGAGTCACTGCGGTGTATACCTATATATGAGTATTCATAGGTATATTCATAGAAAACAATGAGTTATAGAACTATAACCACCAACATGTAAAATACAGCATTTCTATGGGTAAAAATTCAGCTGGGGAAAATAATCACGCCGGATACCCCTCGTGCTTCAAAATTTTAGATAATTTTCCTCCAGTTTTTTTGCACAGCAACTCGCGGGGCAAGTTTAGCAAAAAATCACTCGCGCTTCACGCTCGTGATTTTTTGCCAAACTTGCCCCCCTCGTTGCTGTGCAACAAAACACAGTCGGAAAATTATCGACAATTTTGAAGCACTATGGGTATTATGACTGATAATAATTTTAAATGAATCAATATTCTATCCTATCTTCAGAAGTTATTAATAATTTTAGTAAAATTTGATAGACAAAAATAAAAAGAATCACTTCATTTTCAAACCAAATTTGATCAACTGTCCATCCGGAAACACGCTTAAAACTCTACCATAGCCATGAATCTTCGCGACCACTGGCCTGCTGAGTGCGCCCGCCTCATGCAGACCCGCTGTACCTCCAACCGTGGTCGACTCTTCCATCAATTCACCCGCAATGCACCTGCAGCACGCGACCCAACCATACAGCCACACCCACGAGTCTTTCAATACAACCTGTAAACAATTAATTTATGAAATAACGACAGTTGACGACTTACCTCTGACAATTATTTAATAAAAATAGTAACAATCAAAGTATTATACTCACAAACACGCCGAAGTCCCAAGAAAAATTTTTTTTTTTTTACTATCCGTCGACACTCAGGTATCAGATGAATGTTTTAATTTTTTTTAAACAAACAATGATTGATTTACAACAAATGTGAAAGTATTTACCTTTTAATGCACCTCGATGAGTTGAAGAATTGCGATAACAATCCTTGTAAACTAACCATACTGCGAGTCCAACTAGCTCTCCGATCGACGTAGTACCGGCTGGAGCACCTACTGAATGCACCAGTAACAGCACATTTATCAAAACCGGAAACTTAGCATGATTTAATTTGATGAGAGCACCACTGCAACGTCACCGTTTACACCTACTCGCACTATACTCTCGTACGTAACCGTCGATCTGCAGACCAACCGATTCCAAAGACAACGATACAGCAACATTCGCATCAAGGAAAGAAGCAGCTTCACCAGTAAAATATAAACTTTTCTCAGACAATTTTGTGTACTCAATTGAGTGTATTATCAGAATTTAAATTTTAATTAACACTCGGAAATTATCTTAAATTTAACAAATTTATATGATATTTAAATATTGTTAACATTTGGTAAAAACTTTGGCTCAAGCTAATTTAACTCCATTATCACTTTTTAAATTTTTTTTATATCTGCTGTAATATTAATGTTAAGTTTGTGAAATAATTTATTAAGACATATTTCAACAATATTAATGATTTATTTATGAAGTTTGGTTTTTTGAACTTGTGGACAAATAGGAAAAACATTTAAATATTTACCGAATTTACGCAATAAAATCTTTAAAAAATACTTTTAAAAAAGTAATATTTATGGCGATTGGTTTTTTAAAAAGGAATCAAAATAAAAAACTATACGCTAAATATGATCTTTAAAAAATACTTTTAAAAAAGTAATATTTACGGCGATTGGTTTTTTCAAAAGGAGTCTAAATAAAAAGTTATACGCTAAATATAATAATCTTTTTTTGAAAATGAATTAATAAAAGAAGTGAAATCAAAAAATTTATTACGGACGACTTGAGGCCGAATTACTTATTATTTAAAAATAATTTCTCTTCTAAAAGATGATCATATTATGTTGAATCACCTTCAATACACGTAAAGTTAACAATTTTTCAATTATAGCACATACATGGGAAAACACATGCGAATTGCACACAACTCAAATACTTTTTAAAATTAAAAATTAAAATATGTTGTTAAGAAACACACTGAGCATTCAAAATATAATTTAAAAAATACAGGTATCAATGATTTTTTTCGAGATAATTTAGTTCAAAAAATATTAAATTTTTACAGGTCAAGTATAGCCATACATTGTGATTTAGTTGATTTCTAACTTAATTACAACATATTTTAATTTCAAAAAGTGTTTGAATTGTGTGCAATTTGCATGTGTTTTCCCATGTATGTGCTATAATTGAAAAATTGTTAACTTTACGTATATTGAAGGTGATTCAACATAATATGATCATCTTTTAGAAGAGAAATTATTTTTAAATAATAAGTAATTCGGCCTCAAGTCGTCCGTAATAAATTTTTTGATTTCACTTCTTTCATTAATTCATTTTCAAAAAAAGATTATTATATTTAGCGTATAACTTTTTATTTAGACTCCTTTTGAAAAAACCAATCGCCGTAAATATTACTTTTTTAAAAGTATTTTTTGAAGATCATACTTAGGGTATAGTTTTTTATTTTGATTCCTTTTTAAAAAACCAATCGTCATAAATATTACTTTTTTAAAAGTATTTTTTAAAGATTTTATTGCGTAAATTCGGTAAATATTTAAGTGTATTTCCTTTTTATCCACAAGTTCAAAAAACCAAACTCCATAAATAAATCATTAATATTGTTGAAACATGTCTTAATAAATTATTTCACGAACTTAACAAATTCTAAATAATTTAACAATAACTAAGATATATTCAATTATTCTGATGTAAAACCACGACATAAACCAGAACCTATAAAAGTCCTAGGTAAATCAATTTTATATGTAAAAAAAAAAAATTCAATTTAGTATTTACCTATTTTTTAAATGTACATTGCATAACTTTATTTTAATGTAAATTTACATTGAAATGTAGCAAATACTCATTTGTAACCTTAAAATTATTAAAAAAAAGATAAGAATTTTCAATGATTGGTTCATGTTAGCTTAAGTAAAATTTTTTGTTTGTTCAGCCAATTTTGAAAAAAAACTACAAAGCCTATTGGTAAAATTGGCTGAACAAACAAAAAAATTTAACAGTCGCGTAAATTTTCATGTTTAATCGGTAAAAAGAACCAATCAGAAGAAACATTCATGGTTTTGCTCATCATTGTTGGAATTCAACGTTAATATTTGTTGATAGTATACTTTGAGTGTTTTTTGTGTTTTTCAGTTTGAAAGTAATTTTGTAAGTTTTTCAGACTGTATGTTTACAAAGCCATGGATAGAAGTAAGCAACGGCCTTTTTCCTCATGTGCGGAACTGCAGGGGTGCTAAGCCGCCGCCGCCGCTGCTGCTGCAGCTCGGCCGCTGCAGCTTAGCTACTTCAGTACAGGCCAGGTCAGGTTAAGGGAAAGACGTTTATTTTGTAACCCCAACTTTTGTAACTTCAATATATTAAATATACTTATTTTAACCCAATTGAGTTTACTTCGTTTATTCATTCATCCACGCAACGATAATAGAAATTTCAACAGGTAGCCAGTAAGTGATGATTCTTTAATTAATGAAAAACAGTGAAAGTTCATTTAAAAAGTTATTTCAGTGTGAAGGACAGGGACAGTTTAATTTTTTAAGGCAGTTACCGAGTAACGAAGAGGAGTCAATCGCGAGACCTTGTATGATAAACAATGAATCGCCATCCAATTTACAGTCATCAAAAGCGTCGACAAAAGGTAATTAGAAAAAATATTTTTCATGCAACTAACCGCTCAATGGCTCTTTTCACAGCTCGTCTAGTTGCAGGGTATGAGTCTCTTTATCTGCAAGTTCCACTAAAAATTATTTCGGAACTTCCACTAAATAGCGCCAATTTTTACTTGTAAATCCCATAAGTGGCGAAACTTGGAACTACTCGTTTAAGCAATAGACTTTGGTAGCAGATACCGCAGCGATTCGAGCCAGCGTGTTGTATACCTATATTTAAAATTTGTATACAATATATAGGTATACAACGCGCTGCCAGAATCTGCGCGTGCGCTTGTGATTTCTATGCGCACGTTCGCCGCTGCCGCTTGTGAGGTTAAGTTTGCGAGTAGGTAAAACAGTAAGGGTACAGGCCTTGAAGGCTACGAGGCTGTAAGGCTACGGGGCTACAAGGTAACGCCACCTGTGGTTATGTACGGATTTACCGGCTGCTTTGCACAATAAATTATTAAAATTACAGGCTACCGATTTTACCGATAGTCGTAGTGTGCTAGTAACGCAGTCTCAATTTATATTACCGCAACAAACTGATTTTAATTAAATTTGACAGAAATATTATAAATTGAATAAAAGGTTTTGCAGAGATAAAAAAATATGCCAATTAAAAAAATATATATATATTTATTATTTAAAAAATTGCATTGATAATACAAAAAAAATCTTTAAAATAATTTTGTACAATATTTTTAATTCTTCTATTATTATATAGCTAACCACTCCATTGGTTCCACGAAATTTCTCGATTCTTTTTCGGTAATGAACTTTTTCAAAATCCTAACGTTGTGTAAAGCGCAACAAGTTTTAAACTGACCGCTGTGATTTTCGCAAACCGTAACAATTTTGATGTGATCTAATGGTGGTTGGGAGTAAGCGGCAACATCCTCGACGTTGTATCTGAAACGCTCCAACCATTTTTTTTTCAGTGAACCAGCAACGTAAATTTTAGTAGCGTCCTTGAATGATTCGCGAATGAGTTGCCCTATTGAAGTGTAAGGAATCGAACCAGCATTCCAATCTAAACCATGATAGTTGCGCTGCAGATCAGTATTAATTTGTTTGTAATTTTTTGTGAGACGATCCCACGAAAATGGCGAATTGAAGAAAAGCACTACAGGATCGACATCTTCATCGAGAGGAATAAATGCAAACTCTTTGATGATATAATCGTGTTCTCTGATGTTATTACGACCATCTTTGATGGTGCTACCAGGTTGCACGAAGCAAGACATATCGACTACGTAACACATCTTGATGATGAATGAGTAAAATTGTAGCAAGGTGCTCTTCTTTTATACTAATTTTTTGACATCCCCACTCACCGAATTATACTGAACGATGCGGTCATGTAGTATCATACAATATGCTGCTGTATTAGGAGGAAAGTTCTCCCTTGATTCAAGCTCCACTCGAACGTCCACTGGGACACTTTTGAGAGACTCGTTTTATTTCGAGCAGTCAATAACTATTAAGGGAATGTATTTAATGAAATCGGATTTAGATAAAGTTGGTTCCGCATCTTTACAGTAGTATGACGTTTGAAAATTAACATACATGTCGTACAGTATTGCATATTCGTTGTGAGCTATGTTGAGATTCAAGTTGTTGTACGGATAGTATTGAGAGTTTAAAAATAGTTTGACGTTGCTTAAGTTGCAAGGATCAAAAAGACTTGCGTTTTGTGTATTCAAAGATTTTCTGTTGGTTTGTAAACCAATTATTACAAATCGTGGTTTTTCTAGCTGATTTGAAGTTTTCACAGTCCAAACATGTTTTGTGGTAGCGGGGAGCATGGGATACTCAAAAAATTCTTTAGATCTGAAACTCATTGTAACTGGACGATCTTTTCCAAGAAATTTGAGCAGGCTGATCCTGTGAGAATCCGATAGTAAAACGTAAGGCATGAGCCACTCGATTTTTGAAAGTTTGATTTTGAATGATTCATAAGTTGCTGCACCACTACCTGTAGAATTAGTATTTGTTTGAATAATAGAGTTCAAGTCATTGCTGGATCTAGTGATAACTAATTCAAGCTTCACGTTGACGACAATTTTACGGTAGTCTACAGCAAAGCCTAAGATCATATTTAAAGGGATGAATACATCAAAGTATCCATCGTCATTCAGAATTTGTTGTTTCTTTTCTTCTGAAAGACCGTACCAGCCAGAATTTTCTGCAATTAAGCTTTGATTAGTATTAAAAGAAATCCAATTTTTCATTAAAGTGGATAAACCAACGTTTTTGCAGCGATCTATTTCAATTCCATTTAATTCTAGACGAATGTCATCGAACAGATGACAAATACCATTATTGACAAAAAATGTTTTTTTTTGAGCCTTATTAGTAGTCTTATCAGTAAGTTGACCACAAATATGAAGAACACTACGCGATGGTAGAAGGCACAGATCTTGATGTTGAATGGCGATGCGAATTTCATCGCTGTTGTTGTAATTTGGAGCGGTGTAAGGTTGATGAGCATGCACCTCGTAATGAGAGATACTTTCATCGAACGCGACTGGATTTTGAATGCTTAGAATGTCTTCCATCATTTCTTTGATAGCAGCAAAAAAATATGCAAGTTATTTTCCACCAAAGGCGATTCTTAAACCTAGACTCTTGAGAAACTGGATATTCTGCCGTGTTAACGCTTTCAACGCCCGTTGACGACTGATTGAAGAAGCGCATGGGGCACGACTTTTATAACCTCGAGAATGAGGCGTAGCGTTGGAAAGTCCTTTACCGTGGTATACAATACCCATTATGAAGACTTTATGTGTAGTCTGATAGTTATGACTTCTTCACGAAAGTTGATTAAATCTCCGTCTTGGTCGACTAAACGTAACTGAATTTTATCGATGCTCTTTACGCAAACAGGTAAGTAAATCACTTGCGTGGGAATTTCGATGATTTTAAAACCAGGATCAGCCACGGGATAAAACTCGTGAATGGTGTGAACTTTTTTATCGTTTATGTAGGCTCCGGTTGTGATGCTACACTCGACTCTTATTGAATTTATTTTTAGTATATTCACAGGCGTATCGGATATGTGAAAACTATTTGCAGGAAGAATACGATGATCAAATCCTAATATGTTTGCAATCGAATTTTGAGGGCGAAAATCAACTTGTGCGTTACTTTTAATCTCACTTTTCAAAGTATTTTCATTCGGTTTTATTGAAATCTCTATATTTACTTGTCTTTCTTTGAGAGCGTTTTGAATATATTTCTCGATATTGCTGATTTCGTAACAACCGGTTTGAAATTCAATTACTTCATTACCAATGTAAAATTTATTATTTCCTTCGTTATATTAGGAATAGAATTGAAACTTAAAAACTCGACTAATCCAAGAGAATAGTTTTTATTCGGTAATAGTTCGATTGGTGGAAAATATTGAGCTTCTAGAATTGAAGTTGTTCCCGATAAGGTTAGAGTTAATGACTCCATGACAGTTTGGAATAGAATGAGGTAAGTTGTTGAAAAATTCGGCTTATATACTTTTTAGTCGACCGCTTAAAAACTTTAAACATAAATGTCCGCAGTTAAAAGTATCGTAAGTTTGATATTGCTCGGGATTGTATTTGATATTATCGACATTTAGATAAATAATTAATTCAAGGGGTGGTTGAAGGTTACCAAAACTGTCAAAGTAAATGACTTCATTGCCTCGTTTTTTATAGGCCACCCAATGAGTGCCAGGTCCACTATCGTTGTCAAGATTAACAATTGCCGATTCTCGAAAATGAGGACCAGACAGTGGTAATTTATCTTTCATGAAAACTCCTCGAAAATATGGAATTTTCATTTTGGTGCCATATTTTATCAAATCAAAATTTGACAGCGCTCTATCAGGTAAACTTACTGCGGACGTTTTTTTTTTTTTAACCCCATACCTTTGTGATGTTTCAAATATAGACCAAGACCTGTTTTATAACGTCTTAGGTAAAGACCTTTACCTAGCGCTATTGCTTCCACTGTTTTATTATGTCTTTTGCTCTCATCTAAATGTTTGCGAGCTGATTTTGCATCGTTAATAGCTTTATAAATTCCAGCAGCGCCTCCAGCTAATGCGCCCGTAGCACTTAAACCGGCAAACAGAGGTATTAGGGGTAAGAAACCACCAATTTTCGATGATACAGGTAAAATGCGGGGAATTTTAATTTTATTTCTTCCTCCTGATTTTTTTATTGCAATTTTTGCATCTTTGAGTGCTGCTGTAATAATACTTTTAGGTGATTTACCTGGTGATACTGATTTAGACGCTTTTTTTATTATGGTATTCAAGGTCGTCATCTTGTTGCATTTTTTCTTTTTTTTCCCACGTTTTCTTTTTGATTTCTTTATCGATCTCTTATTTTTGAGACCCATCCCTAATTTAGATTTTGCTTTCATGATGTTAGTAACTGCGTAAGCAGCGGCTTTTTCTCCAATACTTGCGTCTTTAGCGAAAACTCTTTGCCAAGCTTTGTTAGCTAGAACCTTGTCAGCGGCGTGTCTAGAAGTAATATTATCTCGATTTTGAGAATATGCTATATCGTGCTCTTTGCAAGCAGAATCGAGTTGATTGATTGGTTGATCACCTCGAGCTAATCGAGCTGCTAGTTTTGTTCCAGGCCCACAGTAGTTGTAACCAGGTAAATGAAGTTCGAAAGGAAGCTTGTTATTAATCGTGTTAACCAAACCGAATCCTCTCTTTTTCTTCTTCTTTTGCTTATTGAAATTGATCATTATTGTAGGAAGGTTAGTCTACGACTGAGCTTGAAAAGTATAAAAGCACGGTATTTATAGCTTTCGCTATCATTCCAATTCGAGCACTCGAACATTTAACATGGATTTTGCGCAAAGCACTGTGAAACTGCCAGTCGTAAATTTTGATGTTCTTGTAGAGCAAGATAAAAGAGAGAAACGACATGGGGATTTACTTCCTAGCAGCATTCGAGCAGTTATATCGGGACCTTCGGGCTATGGCAAAACAAACAGTATGCTTACTCTACTGACGCACCCAAATGGAATAAGATACGAAAACGTTTACGTTTATTCAAAATCACTTAGTCAGCCAAAGTATCAATTTTTGAAACAGCTTCTTGAACCCATCAAAGGAATACAATATTTTGAATTTAGCGAGAACGATGAGGTCATAGCTCCAGCTGACGCACTACCAAATTCAGTCATGATATTCGATGATATAGCTTGTGAAAAGCAAAATAATGTAAGAGCGTTTTATTGTATGGGTAGGCATAATAATGTAGATTGTTTTTATCTTTGTCAATCGTATGCAGCAGTACCCAAGCATCTTGTAAGAGACAATGTTAATTTACTAATTTTGTTTCGTCAAGACGAAGTAAACTTAAAACATATTTATGATGATCATATTAATACTGATATGGAATATAAGAAATTTAAACAATTATGCTCTGACTGCTGGCATGATGGTAAACATAGTTTTATGGTCATTGACAAAGACAGAGATTTGAATGAAGGTAGATATAGAAAAGGTTTTGATTGTTTTGCTATAAATATAAGTTGAACTATAAAAATATGATTAGTGTTTATCGACACATCGCTAGGAAAACATGGGAGAGTTTATTCGCGAGAGAAAGGTTCTCGAAGAACTTGTTAAAGCTCGAGATGCAGTAAAAAGAAAATATAATTTAATTAAATTTCAAAAAGATAACAATGATCGTGCTATAAAAGAAACTTTCAAACCTATAACTGATCCTTTGCAGCAACTTGTGGAGGAAACAAAACGTAAAAATTCGGGCGAAAGCTTGATTGAAAAGAGTGATGACAGTTTAATTGATTCCGATCAAGCTTTTTCTACTACTACTACCACAAATTCTAAATCAAACGACGCTTCTTTATCTTTTAACGATCTGGAAAATACGATTGCTGATTCAATGAATGCTGGTGAAGTAATAAATGTACCTTCCGGAGAGCGAGATAATTTATACGGATTGAAACAAAGGACTAAAGATGGTTATCAGCTTGGGAATGCATTTGTAAAATTTGAAAAAAATAATATAATTGTCAACGACAAGTCTTATCCAAGAACTACGGGGTTGTTTGAACTCATCGTCTACAAGAATCCTCAACATTACACCACTTCTGATACTACGTTATACAGACAAATTCTTGAGCAAAGTAGTGTTCATAAAAAAGGGAATTCTTCCAGTGGGGAGCTAAAAAAACATGCATCCAGCAATAAGTATAAAAATATTATTTCAAATCTGTTTGAATCAAGTCCAACAAAACTTCATCGGAGTTTAAATAAAAAATTTAAAAGTGCATCATTAAGACGAAAAAGTTCAACGCCTAAGAAAATTGGTCATGGTATCTTACCTCGATACAAAATTGTCAATCGTAATTCGCAAATAGATTATGTATACTGGGATGATCCAAATGAACTGGTTGATCGTCTCAGATTATTGATGGCCGAGCAAGCAGTAGGAAATTCAAACCATACGAATGAAATACATTCAGTCATCGAAGAGCTGCGTGAAGCCGGCTATATATACTGAGAAGAAATACAACAGTGTTCATTACTTTATTGCTACTCGAGCGATACGGATGCATACTGAGTATCAACATGAGTGTTGATGTGTTTGGACGTCACCGTAATAAGACTGAAGGGAAAGCTGGTCCTCCTGGGCAAGGATTTAAATTCACCCCTGAAGGGCAGTTTGATATTCACCAAAAGAGGTTATGTAATCTAGCAGCTCCTCTTGACCCTGAAGACGCAGTTAATTTACAAACTTTGAGAGATCTGATCCAATTGGAAGTTCATAGTCTATACGAGATCGCTAAAAAATTGCAAAGTGACGTAGACGACTTGAATGCACTTCTTAATTCATACAAATTCGAGATTGACTTTAAGATTAAAAAAAAAGTGGACGATTTGGTAGAACTTGTAGAAAATCATAAGGACAAAATTGATCAGAAGTTTCTGAACTCAACTGAATTGAAAAAAGTAGAGTATAAATTGCACAATGCATAACAAATCTCGTGTAGTTGAAGAAATTCACAAGCCAGCTCGTCGAAATTATCCTCGACGTAAATTTGATGTGCGTGGTTTGAATGAAACTTGGCAAGCTGATCTTGTAGAAATGCAGCCCTATGCTAAAGAAAACAAAGGTTATAGATATATGCTTACCATTGTCGACATTTTTTCTAAGTTCGCTTACGCCGTTCCAGTAAAGACGAAAACAGGCTTGGACGTTGCAGCAGCGATGCAGTCAGTCTTGGAAAAAGTAAATCCACCAGTGCAAAATCTTCATGTCGATTTGGGTAAAGAATTTTACAACAAACACTTTCAAGCACTAATGAACAAGTACGGGATAAACATGTATTCTACCTTCACCGGTCTGAAGGCTTCAATGTGCGAACGATTTAACCGTACTTTGAAAAGCATCATGTGGAAAAAATTTAGCTTACGTGGCCATTACAAGTGGTTAGATATTCTACCTAATTTAATAAATTCTTACAAAAACCGAAAGCATCGAACTATCGGTATGAAGCCAAAAGATGTTACAATTAATAATTCGGCTGAAATTTTACAAAGATTAAATGAAAAGAATAAAGTTTTGAAAATAAGTAAATTTAAAGTTGGGGATAAAGTCAGAGTTAGTAAATTAAAGGGCATTTTTGAGAAAAAATACACTCCCAACTGGTCTACCGAAATATTTACCATTACTAAAGTTAATAAGACCGACCCGCCGAGATATAAATTAAAAGATTATGATGATCAGCCTGTCGTTGGATGTTTCTACGAACAAGAGTTAATGAAGTCAAAGTGTCCGGAAATTTATTTAATAGAAAAAGTAATAAAAAGACAAAAAAATAAATTGTTTGTTAAATGGTTAGGTTTTGACTCTAGCCATAATAGCTGGATAAACAAAAAAGATTTGTAATTTTTTTTTTAAATAAATTTTTTTTATTCAAAGCAAAACGTGTACATGCATTTTTTTTTATAAACAAAAAACTTATTATGCTTTACTATTATTGGAAAATTTTATTTTACCATCACCCAAGTAAGTTATAAACAAATCAGAACTTGCCGCTGTGGCCAGCATATCTTCCAAGAGTTTTGGCTCTTGTTCAAAGAGCTTTTGGAATCGATTCGGGAGAAATAGCTGGCACTCACGGTCAAGCGTGACGATGACTTTAGCACCAAACTTGGTGGTAACCTGACGAAATTCTGTCACTTTATAGGTTCTTGAAACTTCCAGTTCAGACACTTTTTTGGTGGGCAAGAAAGCCATTGCCCCAACGGTGTTTGCCAAAGAGAAATCCATTTTTCTAAAAAAAAAAAAAAAAAACGGCATGATACGAAATATGATGTATGAAATATGAAATATGAAATACGAAATATGAAATATGAAATACGAAATATGAAATATGAAATATGAAATACGAAATACGAAATATGAAATATTTGATATCTGATATTAAATATCAAACAGTTGAAAACTCACTGTGATATCGATGTCGCGGGGGTTAGATGCAGTTGCAATTTTTATTTGGTTCCTGAATGTTTTCGACCGATGTCGCAGGTTGGAAGCGGTGTCTTCTTATTGTTGACTCTTCAATGTCTTCGAGTGGAATGAGCTCTGCTACGAGTCGAGATCGCATAGATGTCGCAGGTTGAAAGCGCCGTCTTTTTGTCGTTGACTCTTCAACGTCTTCGAGTGGAATGAGCTCTGCTTCGACTCGAGATCGCTTAAATACAGATCTCCCCACTTTTCTAGCTTCCCCCTCTCTTATGACGTTGTATTTATCATAATCCGCGCTATTGGCATATTCTTTGATCAAGTAGTGACCCCAGGGCAGAGTGTCGGTCTGGAATGGAAGTAAGAAACGTTTTGTGTCATGTGGACTCAATGCTATTTTCTCTTGTCTTTCCGTTCTAACGATATGCCGTCTCGACCTTATACTATTTTGCTGAACTCTGACGATTTTTTGATTGAATAAGCAGTCTACGTAGTCCTCGAATCTTATTTTATTCTTCACCACGCTTGATTTCACACCTTTTGCCTTTTTCACACTCTCCCGACCTTGTATTCGCAAAGAATACATTTTTGATCTGAGAGCCACGTAGTATTCCA
Source organism: Encarsia formosa (assembly GCA_038277355.1). Classification (NCBI taxonomy): domain Eukaryota; kingdom Metazoa; phylum Arthropoda; class Insecta; order Hymenoptera; family Aphelinidae; genus Encarsia; species Encarsia formosa. The sequence continues at coordinate 69,039,226 of CM076186.1, read as the reverse complement.
GGATTCTACCTGAATATTCGTCTTTGAACAAGCCTATTTCTTTGTTATTGACTCTCGGTATACCATAACAGTTGTGCTCGGGATAATCCCAGGTGTCAAATTTGTCAAGATTTTCTTTGATAATGTCGTAAATATTAACACCCCGTATGTGATAGAGAAGGGAGTCAGTATCTGAATAAAGCATTTTACACTTATCTCCCATTTTTTTCCTCATAAATGAATAATGGAAGTCGTACATGGTTGTTTTTGAGATATCCAGTACACACAAGCCCGCGTAAATTGGTTTTCTAATAGATACCTCCGTTCTATGGAGCTGTATCGCTACAAGATCTTCATCAAAAATAGTAACACTATGGAAGTTTGGTCTTGCGATGAGTGCTTCAGCACTGTACCTCCCGTTCCATTTATGACATAGCTTAATATCTTTCCTTTTTCTCTCGTTTTCGATCGTTTTTCCAAATACGGAGTTTACCATCAGCTTCAAAAACAGCTTCTCAAACTCATTTTTAGCCTCCTTTCGTTTTTGTGTATTAAAATCCACGTATGGCTTCAACCATGGTTTTTGATTGAATTTTAAAGCTCGATGTATTTCTTTCAGGATCAAACCATGCTCCAGCGCCTGTTTCAAAGCGCGATAATGGAGCACATACTTTTCCTTATCGTACAAGGTTGTTAGTAGCTTTTTTTGTGTCTCTCCAGGTGGCACTCGATGCTCCGCTAGAAAGGGCAGGTCAAGATGAGAATCATGGAGATGTTTCGGATATTCTATAGAACACTCGAGGAAAAATCCAACGGGAGAGTCATCTGGAACATTCCAAAACTCATTCTCATCAAGATTTTTGACCCATTCAAAACCTCCATAAGCCAAATGAGCTTGCATTGAGCTTCCATACAGATTATATTACAGTCAAGAAATATCAAAAAGCTCTCCTCTTCGTCGGGATTATATTTGTCACCCATAAACCTATGGTTCGCTTTGGCATATCTGTGTGAACACCGCCTCTTATTCCTTTCTCCACAAACATAAGCATATCAATGTCGGTTAAAAGCTCAAGTTCCGTATCCTCATCGTTTTCGTTTTGTTTAAATTTCAGACACGAATCCCAGGCAAGTCCTGGCGTTGTATAGTAAAATGCTGCATCCAAACCATAAGCTTGCATGCACGTTGATCGGAAACTTTCGAATACATCGCAAAGTAACATTATATTCGTTTTTAAATAAATATCTGAGTAGGTGCCTAGAGTGTCGCAATTGAAAGCTCTCCAAACATTTTTAGCATGTTCATAACTTTCATCACTTATGTCCGAGTCGTTCAATTTGTTGTGAAAGTCTTCTTCATCTGGCAGTCTTCTCAACTGCAAGCTCTCCAAACTTTCAACGTAATCATACGGAAAAACTCCCTTTCGAAGCAACAATTCAATCTGTTGTGGGCTGTAGCCATCTTTTGCAAATTCCATTTTTGTTATCGGATATTCCGGCAGATATGAAGCTAGTTTTTCTAATGATGAAGGCAAGAATCTGTAGCTGTCAATGAAACGAAAATTTATTTTGCTGCCCTTGATAAGTTTAGTAAAAGATATGTACTTCTCGCGATTTTCCGCTATTAGCTTTACTTTGCCCTCCAAAATACTAGAAGTTGCTAATTCTTTAATCAAAAAGTGTGAATCATACCCCAAATGGTGGTATATGACACTAATAGTTCTAGATTCCTGGAACTGAAGATTACACCTATTGTGACTTGGCCCGCGGTACCTAAATATCAATTGAAAAAAATTATATACTTATCAATAAAAAAAATTTTTATTTCGATATTATTATTATTATTTTGGAAAGTAGTGAACCTTCCGGTGAGATGACAGTGATCCTTAATTTTTGGTTCGTTACATGTGAATTTTTGTTTACAAATGTGACATCGTTCAGCTAGGTAATGAAGCATTAACTCGGCCGGTAAAAGTTCCATAGGTTTAATTTTTTTGAAAATATCTTCAACTTGTTCTTTAATGTCGCGGAGCTTTTTTATAAACCACTGAGCAGGAGTTGGTCCCGACTCGTCCACCTGTCTGTAAGATTCATATCGAGATAAAGATTGATCGTATTTGCAGTGGAAGTAAAATCCAATACTGTGCGCTTGATGTTCTTGGAAAGCCTGATTATCTTCTACTGGTTTCAAGATTGACTCGATATCTGAATAAATAATAAATGGACAAAATTGCTGCGCATTGTAGTTCTTAAACTTTAATATTTTTTGATCATTGCTTGGCAAAGTAATTTTGCTGTTATTAACCAATACACACTCGACCCGATGGTTTTGGAGCTTTTCTGGTTCTATAAAAAAACACATACATCTATTGCAAATGTGTAACTTTCTTTTATTTTTGGTCAATTGTCTCGCAACGAGTCTCGAGAGATTTTTTATCCATACGTAATGATACATAAAGTTTTCAGTAAAGGCATCGTCGTCCTCGTCAGTATTTTCATCAATGTAGTGTTGCTGTATCAGGAGAAGATTTACATGTTTTTCTTTCTCTTGATTTGTTAAATGGCATGGAGAAACACTGAAGTCATCCCCATATTTTTCAGCATGTACACATTCACGGAGACTGGATTCTGCCTCTCGAACTTGTTGATGCTTCTAAGTGTGACTGGAAACTCAATACCCTCAAAATTCAATTTATGTTTATACTTTTGGTAGTGGGATACTCTGTAAGCATGATGAGATGCTGGATACAACGCACTAAGAATAGCCCACATAAAGCAATTTAAATCTTTATTTTTAACATTAACGCAAGCCTGTTTTTTCAATATTTTTTTAGGTAATGGTATATAAGAGCTGGCTCTGAGTTGATTTAATTTGTTAATATTTATAGTTCAGCGCAATATATAATTCAAAGTATAGCCACTACCCTTCGACTCGAAAGATTCAATTTCATTTTGTAATGGTATATTTACATTATTCTCAAACCAATCGTCCAGTTGGGTAGATTTATAAATTGGTTTATTTTCAGTACAAAAATACTTTATTTCAGGCTTTTGTTCTTCATCTGCTTTTTGTAAAATATAATCCGCAGCTAATTCAGCATTGACCTTGATAGATACATCTTTGTTTAACGCTGCTAAAATTTTTGATTTGAAAACATCTTTCGCATCACTCATGAAGTGGTAATATCCAAATGACCATGATTAGAAATCACTCCAGATCTGATTCTATTTTTAAAGGCTGAGTTTATATCATCCCAAGAGACTCTGGTGGGCGGATTTCGAAGTTTGCCTCCAATTTTCATATCTGATACCTGATCATCATCCGCTTCCTGATCACTGCCGACCGCTTCACCGGATTCTTTCAATTGTGCACCTTCAGCCTCTTCTGGCAACAACAACCATTGCCAACCAGCACCCTCTATCTGACTCTCTAAATCCGTTGTTTTTATAAATTGCTCCCCTCTGAGCTGCTGCTCCATGCACGCACTATTCCTTTCGAAATCTATCAAATACTGCAATCTTTGCTGAATATAATGAAGCTGGCACAAACATGTTTGACACTTCTGCTTACTCGCCCTGCTTAACTTCATATCTGTCGTTTGACTTTCAAGCTTTTGAATTGCATGTTTTGCCATTGTCATCCATGTTTCTAAATTTGAAATGTCTGCTGTTTCTGAGTACATACGTAAATTGTTCAAAAGTGAGCATACAGTTTGCTCAATGTCAAATAGATATGATTGATCCATTTTTGAAAAAAAAAAAATCTCGACGGTTATCTGACTACTGCTCTCTCTGAAAAATTCTGTGAGGATGTTCCCGCTGCTCGTTGAAAAATGTCTAGGTGTGTAGAAACTCCCGACGATGATGTCGCTGCTCGTCAAAAAATGTCTAGGTGTGTACAAACTCCCGACGATGATGTCGCTGCTGGTCGAAAAAATGTCTAGGTGTGTAGAAACTCCCGACGATGATGTTGCTGCTCGTCGAAAAATGTCTAGATGTGTTAAAATTCCCGACGATGATGTCGCTGCTCGTAGAAAAATATCTAGGTGTGTTAAAACTCCCGACGATGATGTCGCTGCTCGTAGAAAAAATGTCTAGGTGTGTTAAAACTCCCGACGATGATGTCGCTGCTCGTAGAAAAATGTCTAGGTATGTAGAAACTCCTGACGATGATCTCGCTGCTGCTTGTCGAAGAATGAATCAGTACCTGGCTTTGGCTCGTCTTTTATACTCTTGTACTGACTTGGAAGAAGCGGGGGGTGGGGGGTGTAAGAGTATAAAAGACGAGTCGAAGCCGCATTTTTGCTCAATAAGCCACTTGGTTATCTACGAGGAGCAGTCCGACGTCAGTTTTTGCTTGAGGAATTGCTTGATCATCAGCTACGAGGAGCAGTTCGATGCCAGCTTTTGCTCGAGGAGTCGCTTGATCATCATCTACGAAAAGCAGTTTGACGTCAGCTTTCCTCGAGGAGTTGCTTGATCATCTACGAGGAGAAGTCCAACGTCAGCTTTTGCTTAAGGAGTTGCTTGATCATCAGCTACGAGGAGCAGTTCGATGGTAGCTTTTTGCTCGAGGAGTTGCTTGATCATCTACGAGGAGAAGTCCGACGTCAGCTTTGCTCGAGGAGTTGCTTGATCATCTACGAGGAGCAGTTCGACGTCAGCTTCGTTCGAGGAGTTGCTTGATCATCATCATCATCTACGAGTAAGAAATCGCAGCGACCATTTTCAAAAAGCAGCAGTTTTATACCATCCTTAAAATGGTTGAGTACGCTGTAGATTTTCAGTGTTTTCAACGGAGCAGCAACTTGCTCGTCATCAAAGAATTAGCCATTGTTCCCATATCAGGAGCTATAATGCAACCTGAAATGTTTCTTTTTAAAAAACCTATACAGTGGCATCGTTTATCAAAATCGGAACAGGCTGTTAATTCTTGGCTGCAAAAAAAATTTCATAAAATATCTTGGGAAAGTGGTTCAATTCCATCTGGTGAAGTTGTAAGAATTTTGCAAATTAACTTACGGGATTCAAAAAGAGTCTTTGTAAAAGGACACCAGAAAAAACTTATCTTCAAGAAATATTACATTCCACGTAAGTTAAACTAAATTTTTTTCTTATCTTAATTGTTCATCTTAATGAAGTGTTTAAAATATCGATACAACTAACTCATTATAATACTAGATTTTTTTTTTTTTTTTTTTTCATTAATCATCATACATAAAAATTTTTTTTTTTACGTTATCAATAAAAATAATTTTTTTTAATTATCGTTTGCAGCCCAATTATTAACATTGAAGAGCAAGATTGTCCTGTTTTGAAAACAATTGTAAAAAATGTTCACTTCTCCTGCTATCATCACGGTTATGCTAAATACTTCGTGTGTGCTGGTATAAACGCACTAGCAGTAAAAAAATGGGTTTTATTGGACAAGCGTCAACGACGTATATCTAACTTACCTTCGCCCTCATCCCCATCTTACGGCAGAGATGAGGTCGACACATTTACTTCAAACCCGGAATTTGAGGATTATATAATTCACGCTATGTATACTTAAAAAAGTAAATAAAAAAATGTATCGTATTTTCTATGAATAAACATTTATTTTAAATTATTCAAGTAAAAACTTTTTTTTATCGTTAATTATCTCTCTCTCTCTCTTTCTCTCTCTCTCTCTCTCAACCAGTCACTTTAAAATTATTAAAAGTTTTTAAGTTAATAAATTAGAGTTACATTTCATTTCCCATCAATCAGAAAAATAAAACAAAATTTTATTCAAAGATTTGATCAACGTAAAAAAATTTTTGATTAATTATATGACATTTTACTCGAAAAACACTCGAAAAAAAAAAACCAATAGTTGAAAAAAAAAAAAAAAAAAAAAACAAACAATGAACTAGTATCATATTGATATGAATAAACATTTATTTTAAAAATTATTCAAGAAAGACACTTTAAAATTATTAAGTTTTTTAAGTGAATAAATTGGAGTTACATTTCATTCCCCATCAATCAGAAAAAAAAAAAAAATAATACACAATTTTATTTAAAGATCTTTGATCAACGTAAAAAATTTTTTAATTAATTACACGACATTTACTTGAAAAAAAAAAAAAAAAACACTCGAAAAAATCAATTCAGTTAATCTTTACAATAAGTGTCTTAATTAGACATGTATTGTAAATTATTAAAATTATTAAAGATTTTAAGTTAATATAGTAGTGTAATGATCCCCTGATAAAAATCAGAAAAAAAAAAATCATTTTATTTAAAGATTTGATCAGTTTACTAACAACTTAATAGCGGCCATTCGGTCGCTAATTGATTGTTACTCTAATTGACTGCTTTCCGCGAATGAGCGCATGCAGTCTCCCCGCCTCGCACACCTAGCCACCGCCTACTCGCCGGCCGGCGGGGAGGTGCTGTCACCGTGCGTTTAGCCCATGACTCGGAAACTACTCACCGACACCTCCCGGGAGGTGCTGTCACCGTTCGTTTAGCGGCTGACTCGGAAACTACTTATGCTGCTGTTGCTGCACTTGCGTCCTACTGCATGCTTAGTTAGCGTTTCAACTATTTTTGTTTTGTTTTTTTTTTTTTCAACTATAAATTTTTCATGTTTTAGGAAAAATATTTCATTGTTTGAAAAAAAAAAAAAAAAAAAAAAAAAACTGCTGACTGAAAAAAATTTTAATATGTATTAACGATTAATTAACCCTTAAAGTACACACGGGGTCCAAAATACCCCCACATAACTGTCAGTGGGACAGTTCTGGATTTGGGTGTGTACTTTAAGGGTTAAGCAAAAAAAAAAAAAAAAAAAAAGTTTAGTCTACACGAAAAAAAAAAAATAGTTTCTACAACACAGAAAAATAGTAGTTTCTACAATACGGAAAAACTTTTTTTTTCAAAATAGTAGAAACTACTATTTTTTTTTTTTTTGTGTTGTAGAAACTTTTTTTCGTGTAAAATTATTTTGTTGTTTTTTCAACTATGAATTTTTTCATGTTTTAAGAAAAATATTTCATAGTTTGAAAAAAAGTTTTTTAATATGTATAATAGTTTGAAAGAAGGGTGGAGTCTCCATCCACCGACTCCACCAATAAACTACACCCAAAAAAAATTAGTTTCCTTCCTTCCATGAAGGCTTCTTTCATATTTTTATTTATTTTTATTTATTTTTATTTAAATATTTTTTTTTTTACAAATAAACTTACAAATAATTTTTAATATAAAGTTTTAATTGTTTCCAGCATTGCGACAACTTGTATAAAGTGTCGCTAAATGCTTTATGTAGATGGCCTCGTCCAGGGTTGTGGAAAATCTTTCCGGAAAACTTTTGATATGATCTAAAATTTCTACCAATACTTCCGTAGGAAGTATTGATAGAACTGATTCTTCTTCTTGATTTGGTGCGCGCTCCTCCTGCCGAGCTGCAGTAGCCACCTCGTAGGGTGGCGGAGGATCCATTTCTTCTAAATGATTGTGATGTAGTTCCCGCTGGACCGATTCCAACCACGAATTTACGTGGTGTAGAGGATGAGCGGTAGCCAGCTCATATGCTGGTGGAGAATCCATATAACTAATTGCCGCCTCGGGTGAAGATGGACTATCCGACAAGTTGTACATTGCATTATTTACTATGGTGGCTGCATCATCTAAGTCCTCTATATCTGCCCAGGAAAAATCGTTGACGATGGTGGCTGCATCGTCTATTTCCTGGGAGGGTTGTGTTTCGTTGTAATTTTCTATAATCTGGTTATTCTGTTGTTCAGCTCTCTCATTTCTGGGAAAAATTTCTATGGTGACGTTGTCGTTGTCACCTACTGCAATTTGGATTCTCCTGGACATCTTGCTGCAACAGAAAAAAATATTAAAATGATGCTGCGTGCGGAGATGACACGTGTTTATATACTTACAGATGATAAGCTCTCGTTACGGGGCGAGGTTTTAAAAGACCGTCGACATTCCATAGTGTCCAGTTCTAATTATTGTGTCAAAGGTAACACATCTTTACTGAGTGCTATAGTGCATAATCATGGAAAGTGGAAAATCAGTGATCAACTTCCTCCAGGAGCAGGGGATTCATTTTGTAGGTAAGTAATTAAAAATTTTTTCTACACTTTTTCAAATTTTTTCTTAATTTTAGAATTTTTCTAGATAGGGAAAATGCACAATTTCTAATTATTTTTTTCTAATTTTCTCGATTTTTTAATGAATTTCAAAAAATTTTTTCTACATAATTTTTCTATCAATATTACCCGAGATATAATTTTTTTAAAAATTGGTACTCATAACATCATCAGTAGCATTTTAACATTGAAAAAAAAAAAAAAAAATATTTATATATGATTATTTCAGAATTTTTAAAGTCTATAACTCCTTCAATTTTTTGTTTAATTAGCTTTAAAAAGTTGTTTTTTAAAATAATAAAGATTATCATTTTATAGAACTCCACAAACAAAATTTAGTCCATTTATTGAAACAAATTATTCAATTATTCAAAAAAAATATTACAAAAAAAAATTCTTAATAACAAAGTATTTAATATTTCAACTCAAACGCAATTCAAATTTTTAATTTAAAGTTCTTAACCAATAAAGCATCTTCGAATGTCTTCGTTTTATAATTGATTTGATTGGTTAAGAACTTTAAATTTAAAATTTGAATTGCGTTTGAGTTGAAATATTAAATACTTTGTTATTAAGAATTTTTTTTTGTAATATTTTTTTTTTGAATAATTGAATAATTTGTTTCAATAAATGGACTAAATTTTATTTCTGTAGTTCTATAAGATAAAATGATAATTTTTTATTATTTTAAAAAACAAACTTCTTAAAGCTATAACCATAAAATATCGAACTGAACTTAGTTACAGGTTGCAAACGATAAGTGATGAATTTAATGTTGAAAATCTTTTAAACTTCATTTTGAAAATGAATGTAAATATTATCGTTTATTTACTTTCAAGATTAAAAATTAAGCACGCTTGTGCATTTTTTTCTAGAAGAAAAAGAGCTTGAGAAACAGCTGCAAGGATCATCTTTGCCGCCCGCTGCAGCCGATGTCAGCATTCTCGTCGAGAGTGCAGATGTCGGCATTAAAAATGTCATCTCTGGATTGGACTTCTCTTATGATAGCATTGAGGATCTCATAAAATTTAATAACACTCCCATGGTAAGTGAATTTATTTTTTTTAGTCAAATTATTTATTATTAACAAAATATATTTTTTTTTGTTTTAGGAAGTGGATCCATATCCACTAAATGATTGTAATCAGGAAGAAAATACCAATCTTCCAAATCAGATCGAGAATGGAGATGTGAATATTCAAAACGACAACGTCTCCGAATTTGAGTTTGACTTCAATGATGACGGGTTCTTTGAAGATCTTCAAAGCTTCAATAATATTTTAATGGTAAGTAAATTTATTTTTTTTTATTCAATTTATATTCATATTTTTTAATTAAAATTTTTTTTTTTTTTTTTAGATTAGCGAAGAAAATGTAATAAGCGAACAAAACACCCCTGAATGGACAAAAAAGGTAAGATGGAAAATTTTTATCATTAATGTAAATTATTAAAATTATTATTCATGTAAGTTTTTTTTATTAAATAGTTTTTTCCCGTAGATGCAATCAAATCCACAGCCTCGAGGCAAACCTCGAGGAAAGCTCTGGAAGGAGCTTCGACAACGAGAGCTTGGAGAGGAAAGCTCTAGCGGGTCACAATCTGTCGTCAGGAGTTCCCGAACCGTCCCAACCAGCAAAAGAAGTTCAAGGCCTCAAGAGAAGAGAAGGAGAAGAAGTCGCAGTCGGGATAGAAGTCCCCGAGAACGACGGTATAGAAGTCGAGAACACGGAGCTTCTCTCCATGAACGTCGAGATAGAAGTCCCCGAGAACGGCGAGATAGAAGTCGAAGGTAAGTTTTTTTAAAAGTTTTTTATCTAAAATTTCTATTTAATATAATATATATATTTTTTTTAACAAAATATTTTTTTTCTTTTTTAGCAGGAGACATCGAGACAGGAGCTTCTCGCCGGAGAGGAAGCGACACTGCCACCAATATCGACGCTCGCAATGGGACATTCGCCCACCTGCTCGCTGGCGTCGACGTCATGTGTAAATTATTGACATTTGTAACATTAATTATTGTTTTTATATATTCTTTATATTAAAATAAATTAAAAATTGTATTATAATAAAAAAAATTAAAAAAAAAGTTATTATCCTAAATTTTTTCCCTTATATTTAGTAGACAAAAATACTAGATCTTTTCCATCACAGCGGTCAGTTTAAAACTTGTTGCGCTTTACACAATGTTAAGATTTTTGAAAAAGTTCATTACCGAAAAAGAATCAAAAAATTTCGTAGAACCAATGGAGTGGCTAGCAAAAATAATAATCAAAGGATTGAAAATATTGTACAAAATTATTTTCAAAATTTTTTTTTTTGTATTATCAATGCAATTTTTTTTAAATAATAAATGTATATTTTTTTTTTATTTTTAATTGACGTATTCTTTTTTATTCCTGCAAAACCTTTCATTTAATTTATAAAAAATTTTGTCAAAAATTTAATTAAAATCAGTTTGTTGTGGTAATGTAAATTGAGGCGACGTTACTATCACACTACGAATATAGGTAAAATCGGTTGCCTGCAATTTTAATAATTTATTGTGCAAAGCAGTTGGTAAATCGATACATAACGTCAGGTGCGTTAATTTTGAGCGCACACTCGTGGCACGCTGTGCATCACAGAAGCCGCACGTTGTAACAATGCACGTTATGCTATCTGAGAAGTGCAGTTTTAGTAGCCTAACAATCGCATATTTACAGTCGGTAAGATCAGCAGCCTGTAATTTTTTAATTTATAATTCGAATGCGTACGCAAAACAGTCGGTAAAATCGGTAACCTCACATATAACGAGTACCGACCGACAGCGTTACTTTTGTAGCCCGTAGCCTTACAGCCTCGTAGCCTTACAGCCTCGTAGCCTTCAAGGCCCGCACCCTTACTGTTTTACCTACTTTTGCGAATCACACTTTAGACTTTTAGAGATATTGTTGACATAACTGTAAAAAGATTCTTTGAGCAGTTAGTTGCAAAAAAAATATTGTTCATGAAGGTTCCATTTAAAAACAGGTAGAAGCAGAGCTTAGCAGCAGACGGTTATTGTGGCGAGCGAGCCCGCGAAGTGGGTTTTTATGGAACCTTCATGAAAAATACTATTAATACGCATTTGCTCTTAATTTTATTCGGAGCCATGCGGTTCCACTAATCCTCTGTTTAAAACATCAATATTTTAATTAAATTTCTGAATAGTTTATTTTCAAAAAACATGTGTTTTTAAAGTGTTGGTTACCATTCTTATTCATTGAGTAATATAAAAATAATTTGAATGTATAGGGTTTTTTCCTTTTTTTAGTGTACTGAATAATAATTGAAATTTTTTGTTACCTGTGTTTTAGTTTCCTACAGCAGAAAAAGAAAAAGTAACATCTCTCGGTCTGAAGAAGAATTGATCGAGATGCCAATGAAGGATTTACTAGCTTATAACATAAGTATGAACAATAATTTTTTTAATTTTTCAAAAATTTGTTTTATTTATAAGATTGAAAAAATACTTATTTTTTTTTCAAACTTACTAATATTGAAAAATTTCTTTCCAGGTCGACTTCATGCTTTGGACCGGAGGAGTCGATGGCCATAAAATGGTTTTTAATATTATGTGAAAATTTTTTTTTCTCGAGCTGGCCAAAAAGTACAATTACATTGGCCAGAAGGGAAAGAAAGTTTTCTCAAAACTAATTATCAATAGCTTAATAGAAGGTAATTAAAAAAAAAAAAAAAAATACTTAGACATTTCTTTATTAAATCTAAAAATTATTAACTACCGCATGTTGATTTTTTAATTTTTGCAGAGTCTGTTGCAGTCAAATTTCCTGCTTATTCACAGGATAAAATTAAAAATTCAATCAGTCTTTGGCTGAAGGGGGCAGCTGGAAAGGACAAAGCACTCAGAGAGAAAAACGAAAGGTAACTGAATCAGTACTTATTTTTATTCAATTTTCTTTTAACTTTAAAAATTTTTTTTGTTTTGTTTTTTCACAGAAACGAGCCCGGCTAGAAACTGCGGCAGCTGGTGGCAACAACTGAACAATTTAAGTTCTTTTATTTATTAATTTTAAATTATTTCATTATGTACTGTAAATATTCAAATTATACTTATTAGTTACTGAAAGTAATAATTTGTAAATGTTAAATTTGTGTTTTTTTTTTTTTTGTTTCCAGTATATTCCTGATTCAAATTTTAGATGGAGAAGCCGTTGATATTTATTATTATTTTTTTTTACAAAAAAATAATGAAAATAAAAGTCTTGACCTCTTTTTTAAATTAAACTCCAAACAATTTTTTATTCAATTTTTAAATTTATAATATTTTCAATTCATACTTCCAACTACTACTTTTCAATTTAAAAAAAAAAAAAAAAAAACGTTTTCACACCATATTTAAAACGTTTTAGGAACTTTTTGGAAAAGCTTGTCAAAAACGTTTTCAAAACGTATCCTAAAGAACATTTCACCGTAAAATTTTTTGCGCAAAAGCGGAAATTTTTCACGTTATAAAAAGGTTTTCAAAACGTTTTTCAACCGAAAAAAAAAACGTTTCTTGGCTGTGGGAACTCCTTTTTAAAAACGTTTTTAAGAGGTTATGTTCCAATAGATATATCTAGTTCTTCTGTTTAAAATTACTTTTATATAATTTTATCATTATCCAGAACCCATAAAAATCATAGACATAATTTATTGTTATGAACTACTTTTGAATTCAATTTGCATACATAATAGATGGACAAACTAAATCCACTTTAAAAATAATGGAGCAAATGCTCATCCGTACTTTAAAAATCCATGCCAAATAGAATCCATAATTTTTGGTCCACTGGATACCTAGACCCAAAACTATCTATTTCTATTGTACTTTTTAATTCTTGTAAAAAAAATTAACCAATTTTAAAATTTAAAATCACTTTGGACGCATAACTTAAGCTTGCTTACAGAAAACAAAAAAGATAAAATTTTTTAATAATTGATTCATATTGACTTGGATATATCTACTTCTTTAGGTTTAAATTTCTTTTATATAAATTTTATCATTAGTCAGAACACATAAAAATCATAGACATAATTTACTGTTATGAAGTACTTTTGCATACATAATTGATGGACAAACTAAATCCACTTTGAAAATACTGAAGCAAATGCTCATCCTTACTTTAAAAATCCATGCCAAATAGAATTCATAATTTCTGGTCCACTGGATACCTAGACCCAAAACTATCTATTTCTTCTGTACTTCTTAATTAACCAATTTTAAAATGTAAAATCACTTTGGCCGCATAACTTAAGCTTGCATACAGACAACAAAAAAGATAAAAATTTTTAATAATTGATTCATATTGACTTAAATATACTTATCGTTAACACCCTGAGTGAATGTAACAGTTACAATCAAAATTAAAATTCATTGTCAGACATCAAGTTTATTTTAGAAAAAAGGTGGGATTACAAAACTCTCAGACATCAAGTTTATTATAGAAAAAGGGTAGGATTACAAAACTTTAACAGTTCAAGTGTATTGGCTCAGAGCATACAAATTTCTATGATGATTCTATGAAATTAAGCGATAATGCGTATGACAATGACATTATGTGCTGCAATTGCACCTTTTGCAATTTGCAAGTTGGGTGGACCTGACACACACACACACACACACACACACACACACACACACACAAACACGCTCATTCAGAAAAAACTTTATTTTTGATATTGCCAATATGCACCTCCAGCCATCAGGTCCCCAACACAACCACAGCACAATTATTATCAATTCACAGGGCACGTACCACAATAATTGAAAAATCTTTGATGATGATGATCATAGAAAGACTGTAGAGATTATTTATTTCATACTCTTTTATTGAAATTAAACAAATTAATAATTATAAATTCTACCACTTATTTAATATATAATGAAAATAAGGGTCTTCAGTGCTGTTTTTTCTATGACAATCAATCATTTATAAAAAAGTTATTGCTCATAACACATTACAAGCTGCTCTGCTCAGCGGCTCCGCAGTCAGCTGTAGTCAGCTCACGAGTCAGCTGTAGGGAGCTGCTAATTGATACAGCGCCACCAGTCGCCTCATGGCTACAGGCCCAGGTCTACATGCCCCCGTCTGCCGCTGTAGGTAAGCAGTAAGAGTGAGACAGCAAAAATAGACACGCCCACCGCATACGTTACGTCCGGTTAAGTCTACAGAGAGCGCAGGCAGAGAGACTGGATGCTCGAAACTGAAATCGAATTCCCCTGACTACCGTGAGCCAAAGAAAAAACAGCGTTTCGAAAAATGAAACGTTCATAACTTGTCAATGCGGGCTTTGTTCGGGATAATTTTTTTTTTTTTTTTACTCAGGGGATCATCAGCTACGCGCGGGATGTATAATATAAATGAAATAATCATCCTAAAATAGTTTTTCTTTGAAGCGTCCTAACCTAAAACCAAAAATCAAAGTATATAAAGCCCTGCAGGCTTTCACGGCAGTTGGTTTAAAAAAAACCAAATCGCCGTTAAAGCCCGATTGGGCTTTAGGATTTTTAATATTTATTGTACAATCTCTACGAATCGAAATTCAAAATAGGCTTTATTTGTAAATTTTTCCGTAACACACATAATGTAAAATACTTATTGCGAAAATCTAAGTTACGTCAATTATAAATAATTAAATTCTATACACTAAAGTCAAAAATTTTATCAAATAAATTTGAAACTTATTTAACTATTTTCGACTAATTAAAGCAAAACTCAGTCTAAATCAGTCAAACGAAGTGTTGTAAGCACCGATTTCACCGAAACTCCCTGCTAATTTATAAATTTTTTGTCGAGCGCAAAAATTTAAACATATTAAAAATTTTAAAACACTACCCTGTTGAATGTCCACACGTGTGAGCCACACGTGTGGCACACGTGTGGCACACGTAACGTTATTTTCAAGTAGATGATTATAAAAAGGAATAAAATATGGATATAGTTAATTATTTTATGATTTTATAGCCTCTTATGTCAAAAATAATCAAAAAAATTGTTTTTTATTTTTATTTTACGTGCTTTTCTTTAACTCACAATGTTTCGTCGTTGTCGTCGTACGTTCAAAACTGCCAAGCTCTAGAACTTGGAGCTTGTAAGACCTGGAGGTCTGAAATTTTGCAGAGGGTCTAGGTTTGGATGACAATACATGAATCCGTAGTCACTTATCGACCTGGACCTCCAGGTCGCCGATGACGGGGGTACCTGAGGGAGTCATCTCCGAGAATTTGGGCTAAATTTTTCGGGGATGACTTTGAGGAAAGTTCTAGAGTATTTATCGAGGCAATTTGAACCAAAGTACCAAGGTCACTGATGATTGGGGTACCCGGGGTACCTGGGGGTCATCTCCGAGAATTCAGGTCGAATTCTTGGGATATGACTTAGGATAGATTTCGGGGGTGTTTTAGAGCATATGAGGAAGAAGTTTGAGCCTGGAGAGTCAGGTCGACGATGACGAGTGTACCTAGGGAACCTGGAGGTCATCTTCGAGAATTAGGGACAATTTCTGCGGAAATGACTTAAAAAGGCAATATAGAGTATTTATCATGGCAATTTGAACATTAGTACAAAGGTCATCGATGATAGGGGTACCCGGGGTACCCGGGGGTCATCTCCGAGAATTCGGGTCGAATTCTTGGGATATGACTTAGGATAGATTTCGGGGGTGTTTGAGAGCATATGAGGAAGAAGTTTGAACCTGGAGAGCCAAGTCGACGATGACGAGTGTACCTAGGGAACCTGGAGGTCATCTTCGAGAGTTAGGGACAATTCCTGCGGAAATGACTTTAAGAGGTAATATAGAGTATTTATCGAGGCAATTTGAACATTAGTACCAAGGTCACCGATGATGGGGGTACCTGGGGTACCTGGGGGTCATCTCCGAGAAGTATACTTTAGTTGAACAAAAATGCAGATTTTTCAAGTCATCCCCGCAGAAATTGGCCCAAACTGTCGAAGATGACCTCCAGGTTCCTCAGGAACAACCGTCATCGGCGACCTGGGTACCTAGGTTTAAGTTGCCTCGATAAATACTCTATAACACCTCTTAAAGTCATTTCCACAGAAATTGTTCCTAACTCTCGAAGATGACCTCCAGGTTCCCTAGGTACACCCGTTATCGTCGACCTGGCTCTCCCGGTTCAAACTTCTTACTCATATGCTGTGAAACACCCCCGAAATCTATCCTAAGTCATATCCCAAGAATTTGATTCGAATTCTCGGAGATGACCCCCAGGTACCCCGGGTAACCCCATCATCGGTGACCTTGGTACTTAGGTTCAAATTGCCTCGATAAATACTCTAGAACTTTCCTCAAAGTCATCCCCGAAGAATTTATCCCAAATTCTCGGAGATGACTCCCTCAAGTACCCCCGTCATCGGCGACCTGGAGGTCCAGGTCGATAAGTGACTACGGATTCATGTATTATCATCCGAACCTAGACTCTCTGCAAAATTTCAGACCTCCAGGTCTTACAAGCTCCAAGTTCTAGAGCTTGGCAGTTTTGAACGTACGACCACAACGACGAAACATTGTGAGTTAAAGAAAAGCACGTAAAATAAAAAAAAAACAATTTTTTGATTATTTATGACATAAGAGGCTATAAAATCATTAAATAATTAACTATATCCATATTTTATTCCTTTTTATAATCATCTACTTGAAAATAACGTTACGTGTGCCACACGTGTGACACACGTGTGGCTCACACGTGTGGACATTCAACAGGGTAAGACAAAATACTTATATTGAATTTGAAGTTTCATGGGGAACTAAACAATGACAAATTAAAACTTAAATCGTTTAGAAACTTGAAGAATAATTTTTTTTTTATTTATAATATTATGCAATTTTTTTTATTTTTTTATTTTGACTGTAATGCGACGGTCTAAAATCTAAATTGTTACTTCAAAACAGTTGCGCTCAACACCATCATATATATTACAGAATTTTCATCGAACGTTATAAATACTTTCTACTAAACTAATTAGCGAACTTAAAATCACGGCGAAAACTGTGAACTTCCCTCACTCCTGGCAATTAATGAATGAATTTATACGTCGATGCAACTTCCCACTCCAAATATTAACCAATCCGTACAGAATTTTTTTTTGCTCCAGCGCCCGATAACCGCGCAATATAGAGCAATAATTATTTTATTATACCTAAATCCCTGTTAGTTGGCTTGCGCAAGCAACGCAAAAACTTCTACTTAGCACTTAGCTAAAACAACTAGCTATTTGAGATTTTCATTTAAAAATTTCAAAAATTTCAGGCTTTTAACTCAAAAATTACGATATTCTTACCCACCTTCAACCAACCCTTTCCCACCCTGTAATCATTGTTATGCACCAATTATAACAACTCAAAAACTACCGATCCCTTCGAACATCGGGTAGAAATTACATCCAAAACGCTACCACTTGAACTAACTATTTTTATAAAAATAATAGTTATTCAAAAAAAAAAAGAAAATAAAAGGAAAAACTTTTACTTAGGCGCTTGCCCACCGTCATCCGCCAAAATTCACACGATCGAGATGATCGATACATTTTCTATCTTCGATACAAGGACTGCACTCCTACAGTCATCCAGCCCTGCATTGTCGAGGGCAACAATGGACTAAGAGGGGAGGCATGTCATGTATCGATCTCCATAAAAATCCCACATTCCCAAGTTGCAACAGACTTACTTATAATCCGCCTAAAAGGAGTTAGGGAAGGGGCCGCGCAAACTGCAATTAAGCACTTTGTTAGCTGACGCTTCCGCTCTGCTTGAACAGGTGGGGCAAAGTAGCTTCCTTCCGCTACTTAGCAGCGCTCCCAAACTACTCTCGTCCCCGACACTTGAGTGGTTTGATCGCGAGTAGCCAAGTGATTTAAGCCACGTGAAGCACACCTGGACAAGTAGAGCCGGAGCCGGCAAGGATCCGTTAGTGCAAGATCGCCTTCGCCATCGCAGTAGGTTAAGGTCCCGGAAGGCCCAGAGAACCTTCCGAGAACATCGAACAGCCCGGACTTTCACTCCTTCTAATAAACAATACTTCTAAATCATTCTATTATCTTTTACTCTACTTTATTTTATTCACCCATTAAGAATCAGATAACAAGAAGACGAGGCAACTACGTAAGTAGTTGGTCTAAAAAGACGAGGATCTCACTCCTTTTAAAAATAACTACGTAAAGGATTATAAATCCATGACAACCCCGTAACATTGGGCATGGCTCAAAAATTTTTTTTATTCATGTCCAAGGTTATGGGGTGGTAAACTTGATTGATTAGTTGTTTATTTAAATATTCACATATTTTATATTCGCTACGCCCAATTTTATGGGGCTTTAGCTCATCGGCTCATTTTTTTATTAAAAAAATTAATTATTTTTCATTCACTACGCCCAATGTTATGGAGTTGTGGCTCATCAGCTTGTTTGTTTATTAAAAAATAAAAAATTTTTTTAGCCATACCCCAGGTTATGGAGTTGTAGCTTATGGGCTTTTTGTTTATTAAAAAAATTAATTACTTTTTCTAAGTACGCCCAGTGTTTTGGAGTTTAGCTCATCGGCTTATTTGTTTATTAAAAAAATTAATTATTTTTCATTTGCTACGGCAACCGTCATGGGGTTGTAGCTCATCGGCTTATTTGTTTATTTAAAAATTTAATTATTTTTCATTCACTCCGCCCAGTGTTATGGGGTTGTTGCTCATCGCTTTATTTGTTTATTAAAAATATTAACATTTTTTTTAGCCATGCCCAAGGTTATGAGGTTGTAGCTCATCACCTTATTTGTTTATTAAAAATATTAACATTTTTTTTAGCCATGCCCAAGGTTATGAGGTTGTAGCTTACCGCCTTATTTGTTTATTAAAAATATTAACATTTTTTTCAGCCATGCCCAAGGTTATGGGGTTGTAGCTTATCTACTTATTTGTTTATTAAAATAAATTAATTATTTTTACTAAGTACGCCCAGTGTTTTGGAGTTGTAGCTTATCGGCTTATTTGCTTATTACAAAAGTTAATTATTTGTTATTCACTACGCCTAGAGTTATGGGGTTGTAAGCTTGTCCGCTTATTTGGCTATTAAAAATTTAAATTTCGTTACTCACTTTATTAATTAAAAAAAAAAAAAAATTCAAATCAGGCATGCCTGAAGATTTCAAATTTGGCGCGTCCGGCTGGCTCACACTTTTGAGAGGCCTGAAAGGGGGCGCTCTTGCTCCAAGAATCAAAGATCAAGTTTTGATTCGATATATAGACTCGACTTTCTAATCGAATCTCTCATTCTCTTTTTAATAAGTGGATATAATTTTACGTAGAATGTAGATTGGTAGATTGTTTTATGCTTCATAGCATTCAAAAAATAACATTTTTAATTTGGACTCATTTTTTTCAGAGTAAGCAATAGTAATCCATGATTGTTTTATCAGAATAATTGATAAACTATGATCAGAAACGTCTGGGACTCAAAATTAGTTCATAGATGGATATCCATTATATCATAAAGTTTACGGATTTGTAAAAGTAGTAAGATTTACAAAAATATTCAAAAAATATTAATAGCTAATTTATAAAAACGAAAGCTGGAAGTTTAAAATCTAGACAAATGTATGTTTAGCATAATAGTTGTTTTAAAGTAGTAATACTTCTTAGAGGTTTAATAAAATTAAGCTCATCATTCAAAACTTAAATTTTATGTGTAAAATTATCTTTGTTGAATGCTATTATTATTATTATTATTTATTTATTCGAGCATAGGGTAGATACCCTGCCATGCTCGTGACTGTTACAGAGTTGTAATATATAATATGTAACAAAGTATAACAAATTAATACACGGTATATAACAATTTAGTCTAAACACTAGGTATTTTGATTTGCTAAAGATGCTAAAGCTAAATGGTATACTGTAAATGTTTTGTTTTTTAAATTTATGTAATTTAAAAAAATATATTCATAGAAAAAAAAATGTGAAGCTCAAACCATAGAAATAAATTTTTGAAAAATCGACAAAGTTTTTTTTTTTACAAAAATCTCATCTCTTACATTTTTAATATAGTAATAATTATAATAATACCTGTACACAGTAAAATATGATTGAGATGTCAAACATTAAGTAAATGATTTAACAATTTGAAATTGAGACAAATTTAATATTTACAATTAAATACATATGTACAAAAAACCAGTTAAAATTAAGTAAAACTTTTTTAATTTTTTTCTTACACTTAAGGTGGTTTTCTACCAGAGCTAGTCAAGTTCAAGACTAAAAAAAAATTATTTCACCAAATTACTAACAATTGGTTATTAAAATTTATTTTTCAACTTTTTATGGCTTCTGAAATTATTTTCTACCAAAAAAACATTGACAATCGTAACAAAACATTTTTTTCAACTTTTAACCTCACCTTTGAATACCGCAGTTTTGGAGGTTATTCACGTGAAAATTATTTTTGTAAAATCATAGTAAAATTTGTAAAAGGTCAATTTTTTGCAGTTTCAAGAAATGAATTCTTCGATAGTAAAACTATATGTATGTGGTTTTTCTAAAGGATCTCTATTGTAAGAAGACAAACATCAATAATTTAGTACACTTTTTCAGCGTAGCGGTCATACGCGTAATGAAAAAAATTCAATCTTTAACTTGTTGTAACTTTTAAACTATATGGTCAATTTTGATCAGACTTCGTAGAAATGTTTATTAATATCTAATAAACACCTCCAAAAAATTTGAGCTGATTCTCTATTGTCATGCATTTGGTAGAAAACTACCTTAAATTTTTAATAAATTAAAGTCATTCATTTCTTCACACATGTTGTCTCTCTTCATACTACCGTCAACTTTTAGGCACATCCAGGGACTCATCAGTGTCATGTAAGTCTGGTATAACAATAGGAAACTCAAATGTATCATCTAGCTTTAAGCAAATATTGTGTAATACACACGGTGCCATAATATAATATGGAATCAAATCTGTTTTTGTCTTTGGAATTTTGTCTAACAATAGCCTCCATCTTCCTTTTAAAAGTCCAATCGATTGTTCAACCATCATACGAGCACCAGATAACTTTTTATTGAAATAAGTCTGCTCAACTGTTAGGTGACCGTTGTCTCTATATGGAACAATAATTTGTTTTTGTAGTGTGTAAGCAGAGTCAGCCAATAGATGGGTACCATCTGGAAAGTACTCCTCATTGCAACGATCTTGCAATCCTGAGTATTTAAAGACTCGTGCATCATGAACTGAACCAGGCATTCCAGTATTACAATGAATGAATTCCAAATAATTATTACAAGTCACCTGAAAAAATTAATGTTATGATAAAATATTTGTTATACCCATTTGATGCTTCAAAATCAATTATTTTCTAAAATTTTAAAAAGTAGTGGTAGCTACATACATATAGTGAAAAAATATGCACTTACTTGTAACTGAATAGAATGGTAGCCTTTGCGATTGATGTAAGCTTCATGATCTTCTTTTGGAACAGGAATCTTTATGTGAGTTCCGTCACAAGCTCCAATTACTCCACGAATGAGTCTTTTTTGTTCAATCCTCTCCGCAGTTTGAGCGCATTCATCTGCAGTAGGCCATTTGATGAAATAAGATCTTAATTTGCATAAAACCTCCACTACTCGCAACACTGCAAACCAAGCTGTTGATGGACAGATCTCAAATTTAGTTGTAATTGATCTAAAAATAAATAGTTCAGTAATGTCATAATTATGACTATTTTCATTTTTTACTGTTTATTTGATTTAATAGAAATTTAACTGTATGAATCTGGAGTGCCAAGAAACCACAAAGTCATATACAGCTGTTTTTCTGCAGAAATACGTCTTCTTCCATCAATATTTTCCAGCTCAGGTCTTAACAATAACAATGAGTAGTGAAAAGTTTCCCTACACAACCTACAAAAATGTAATTATAATAACACAATGCATAAAAATTAATTGATTTTTAGCAAGAAAAAAATTTACCTGAAATTGCTCTGAAATTGTTCATCGGTGTAATTATCTACTAGTGATGCAAAATGACGACGTTTTTCCAAATCGGTCTCGTCACTGGTTATTTGGACGGTCTTACGACCGTCTTGGGACCGTCGCAAAAAGCTGGCATTTTTGTATGCCAGAATGACGGTCCTTAATTTTTTCGTCCCGTCCCAATGACGAGACGTCCGGGGACGGTCATTTTGCATCTAGATAGATGATGGAGTAAAATTATTTATTTAATAAAATTTTATTTTTAAATGTAAAATTAAAAATACGTATTGGTTTTAAATAAATAACTTAATTTCATCAGTTTGAAACCAATTTTGTTGCAAAAAAAAGTTATTAAAAATTGTTAAATATTTGGGTTTGATGTACTATAGATCAGGGAATAGAATTATATACAATAAACTATCATAAATATCAAATGTTATGATTACATAAATGATTTGGTAATCTTCAAAAAAGTATAAGTTGCAGTAAAAAAACAAAAAATTTCTGAACTTGCACAAGTTTTTTTGGGGCTTTCAAGAGCTTTACGAAAAATGACCGTCCTCGATATTTCCATTGGTCCCAAGACCATCCTAGGACGATTACGGTCCCGGACCGCCCTCGTCATTTTGCATCACTCGATTCAATCGACGCAACTACTTTGCAGCCTGTCTGCTTTACAAGATCTTGAGAACTGGCTATCCGAATTATTTGACAAGGTTCTTTATTATTCGGTCGTGCCCTACTCAGGAGGTAAGCCCGGCTACTCTCATTGTACCTGGCTGTCACTCAGACTTCTTGAAAAACTCCTTTCATATTTCATCTACAGTCCTATATAATTCCCTTCCGTCTCACATCCAGAATGTTTCATCCCTTCACACCTGCAAAGTATGCGTTAAAAATCATCTTTTTTTACTAGAAGGAGAGCAATAAATCTTACGATGATGCCTACTGAGCTGGATGGACATTCAGATGCGACAACACATAAAATGCCATTGAACTGCTAAGTATTATCAGTGATGTGATCTTTTAACTTTCATTCCAGTTACTTGATTTTACTCTATTGTTCTTAAAACCATTAAATGAACTAGTCTATAAACTTGACTATCAAAATTCACCAGTTAGATGCGAATGCTCCTTTACTCTAACCTCTCCAACCTTTAAATTATGAATTAATAAAAAAATATTCAATAAAAAAAAATTTTTCCATAAAAAAAGTTACCTTAAACTTTTTTTTACAAATGCTGCACGTATTGGCAAGAAAATAAGCTCGCTGCTGCTCAGGTGTAAGCTCTAACGGTACTATGTTTTTGTAAATTTCTTCTACCTGATTTTTTTTTGATAAATTGACGCATATGCAGTACTAAAAAATTTAGTTTGAGGTTCCGATTCCTCGTCTGATTTTAATAAAACAAAGTCTGCAGCTAATTCAGCGTTGCATTTAATCGAAGGAAAATCGTTTAAGACTTATTTTATTTTCGATTCAAAAACTTTTTTTGCCTCTTCGAAAAAAGATTCAAGGGTGATGTGAGACAGGTTAGAAATTACCGCAGACCTTATTCTGTTTTCAAAAGCAGAGTTCAAAAAATCCCAGCTCACACCAGCTGTTGATTGTGCATAACTCAAGCCTGATCAATCCAATGTTTCTCTCCCGTAGTCATAAATATTTGCAATCTAAAATGTTATGTAAGTGCGATCTGTAATGTATGATTGCTCAAAGTTAAAAGCTTCTGTATGTATTAATAAGCGAGTGCTAGAGACTTTATGTTTGCCAAATTAATAATCTACAGTGAACATTGTATTTTAATAATGGATTTAGCCTGAAAACCATGTTTTAAACTGACGTTTTATAATTCAGAGTAAATGTATTTCTTTTTATGTAAGTAAAAAGGTATAATGTTTCAATGTTAATAAAGTCTTATGTTTGAATATATAACAGGTTATTTGTTTATATTTTACTGTAATTGAATTGAACTTATCCTACCAAAAACTTAGTTTTTCAGCTTAATAAATGTTTGGACTACTCACTAAAGTTTTTTTAAATAATACATTTGTAACGAAGTTTCCTTCGTTACTTATTCGACTCTTCCTAAAGGGCATTTTAAAAAGTTGGTTAAGAATGTTTATTTATAAAATAAATTAATATTTCATGTACGCGGGGTTAATCAAGTGATAAGAAAAGAAAAATGACAAGACAGAGACGTGAGCCAGAACAGCACAACAACAGCAGCACTAGCAGTTACAGTCGCCACAGCGCAGGTCCAGCCGAACGAGAAACAAGGAGCAGAAGAAGAGTGAGAGAGAGGACCGAGGGAGCAAGGCGAATGAGAGCGAGAGAGAGGAAGCGCGCGCCAGTCAGCCGTTCGAGAGAGAAAAGAAGATCGTCTTGCCGGCAACCAATTGAACGCTGCCGCTGCTAGGAGACTAGTTAGTTGACGCGTGCTGCACTAATTAGACGTATCAGTCATTACCAAAAAGTTTGGAAGTTTTGCTTGATTCTTGAGTTTTCAACGACTGGATTACTTTGGATTTCTTGACGCTTCGAAGATCATTGACAGGAGTTCTCACGGATATTCATCAGCTGCTGGACGAGTTCGAGCCTGCATCAAAACCAGGAACCCTGCAGTCAAGAATCACCGGAGAGCCGACCGAGGAACAACGAGAAAATCAAAATAATAAAGGTAATGAGAGGTTACAGTGACGAGTGACAGTGCCGTGAAAGAAAATTATAAAAACTAAGATTTTCCCTTGCAGTGCCTCCTTTGAGATTTTGAATTTTAGTGTGATAATAAAAAAAAAGAGAATTAAAAAAATTAATGTAACTTATGCTAATTTGAAGAATAATCAATTTATAATTTTGATATTTAAAAAAAGTGAATTATTTATTTTTAAAAATTGCCCTATTACACATTATTTATGACAATTTTGTTTAAGCTAAAAAAATGTATGGCAAAATCAAAACAAAGATTTGATAAAGTAGTGATCTTATTAATTAATTAATTAAATGATTTATTTTAGAATTAATATACAACATAAAACTGATAATTATTTTATTAATTAGTCAATGTCGTATTGAAATGCAACAGCTCCTTCACCATTCAAATAAAAGAGGGTCTTTTTCGGCACTTGGGGTCCAGGTTAGATGTAGGTCTTTTTTTAATTTAAACAGTCTAAAATGTCCAGCAGTTAGTAGCATTCAACTTTTCCAAAGTCTTTGAGACTGTTTAACGATTATAAATATCATTTCAAAACGCCGAAAAATACCCTCGGAAACCCTTTTGTTAGCCCGCAATCGTTCAAACAAGTTTGAACCAGCTGTACTATGCATTTAAGCTGATGAATACCCCATCACAACCTAGCTCACATCTTTCTTACCATTCACTTAATTTATCTTTGAAGTTCCGGATATAAGAAATGTCCTTTTTCAATTAAAACAAACTAAAATGTCCAGCAGACAATAGAATTCAATATTGAGAGAGTCTTTGAGACTGTTTAACCATTATAAAAATCATTTCTTAACGCCGAAAAAGACCCTCTGAAAAGCATTTGTAAGCTTGCAATCGTTAAAACAAGTTTCAACCAGCTGTACCATGCATTAAAGCAGATAAATAACCATCACAACCAAGCACACATCTTCCCCAACTTTCACTTAACTTCTTTCTCTTCTGTCTTAAGTTATAGATAAAAAAAACTTCTTTTTTTAATTCAAACAGTCTAAAATGTCCAGCAGACATTAGAATTCAACTTTTCAGAGTCTTTGAGACTACTTAATAATTACGAATATCTTTTTATTACTACGAAAAAGACCCCCTGAAACGCATTTGTAAGCCCGCAATCGTTCAAACAAGTTTCAACCAGCTGAACCATGCATTAAAGCAGATTAATACTTCGACATAACCAAGCTCACATCTTGCCTAGCTTTCACTTAACTTCTCTTACAATAATCCAGATAAAATTTTCCTTTTTTTTTTATTCAAACAGTCTAAAATGTCCAGCTTATACTGGAATTCAACTTTTCGGGAGTCTTTATGACTGTTCAACGATTAAAAATACCATAATGCCAAAAAAGACTCTCTGAAACGCATTTGTCAACCTGCAATTATTAAAACGAGTTTTAACTGGCTCTACCATGCATAAAATTGAATTAATACTCCATCACAACCAAGCTCACATATTCCCCAGCTTTTACTTAACTATTCTCTGCAGTTCCAGATATACTATTTGTCTTTTTTATTTAAACACTCTCAACTGTCCAGCTGATAATAGATTTTAACTTTTCGGGAGTCTTTATGACTGTTCAACGATTAAAACTATCATTTTGTAACGCCGACAAAGACACTGAAACGCATTCGTTAGCCTGCAATCGTTGCAACGAGTTTTAACCAGCTCTACCATGCATTAAGTGGAACCACTGGCTAATTTTCAGCCTATGTTTAAAAAAGGGCTGGGAAGCTGAATTTTTTTTTTGAACTAAAAATTGTTTATCTCTGTTGATGCTGCAATAAAATTAGGGGAAAAAACTTTTAGTGCCATTTAATAAGGTTTTTTTTTCAATTTTTGGTCCCTCATTTCGACACTTTTTTTTATAACTAGGGCAAAACATAATATTTCGTAAAACCCATGCGTAAGATTTTAGGTCTTGGAAAGACGCGTCTTTTAACTAGCGCGCCCCCTGCCCCTTTCGCTTCGCTCAAGAGGCCAGGCGGCTTGCCTGCTCCGGTATTTTTGCCCAAATATTTTTTTAAGTATCGGACTCTGCGCAGCAAGGCTGCGTTTCAAATTCATTTGGTGTTTGCTGTTATTTAAAAATAATTAATAATAATTCTATACTCAAAAAGATTATTACACTCCAATATGATTTCATAACATAAATTTTATTAAATTTTTTTTATACATAGTCGTATCGAAATCTGTAAGTTTATAGCTGTGCAATTTATTTAAAAAAAATAAATATATTTGAGTAATCAATAAATTAGTGTAGAATAACTTTACTTTATCAATTTAGTTACAGAATTTTATCATTAGTTACAGAATTATTTATTTCATTCTTAAGTTAGCTAAATTGCACTCATATTTTTGGAATAATTCAACTCGGGCTCCTAAAGTTTTTGGGGGTTTAAAGCTTGGGGTATACCTGATCAGTTTTTTCGTTGAACTTGAGCGCCCAGGGTATTTGGGGGTTTAGAGCTTGGGGGGTAGCCAATCAGCTTTTTTGTAGAACTCGGGCGCCCAGGGATTTGGGGGTTTAGAGCTTGGGAAATAGCTGATCAGTTTTTTCGTTAAACTCGGGCGTCCCTTACTTGTAAGGTTAATTTGTTTTCATTAGATGAAATTCTGTGTAAAAGAGATTGTAGGCTCTACCTGCATACTTAGGTTGCCATTGTAGAGTAGCCCGAAGAGCGAACGTTATGTAGCGCACGAACGCACCAAGTCAGTCGAGTCTGAGCAGTCACCTAAGCCAGACTAATAAAGCTTCCTACACGTAAACCTAGTGATCTCTTTATTCTACCTTGCTCCTGCCCTATCCTTAGACCGCCTCCTGAACACGCAGGTAGTCGTGACCTACACTTAGCCTTCTATTAGGCCCAAAACACGATATTGGTAACCCGACTTGTGTATCGGTGTGGAAAAATTTTCTTTTTTTGGAGTGGCGTGCGTTCGGGCGCCATTTTGACGACTACATTTTTCTTTCTCACGGTGGCATTTTTACGTGAGGAATCAACATCGCGTACACGGCAGGAGCAGGTAAAGGAGATCTTTTGTACTTTCTTTTCTCCTGGTCGACCACTACCTTGGACCGCAGGGAGTTTAAGCTTGTTTTTTTTTTTTTCTTTTTTCGAGAGACCTTCCTCGTCTTTTTTTCATCACCGAGGTAAGCGACTAGCACGACGACACCGAGCTAAGGTGAGGAGTTTTCGTACTCCCTCCCGCCCAACCTGAGTTAATTAATTTCGTTTGGTACGAGTTACCGTGTATTTCAAAGGTTCACACTGCTCGTCGTGCAGAGTGACGCAGTAAATTTCTCGGCGGTGGTCATACGGCCGCCATTTTCTGATTCACCTTACTCGGTCGTGCGCGTTCGCAACGTACAAGTTTTTTTTTTTTTTTTTTTTCTGGCTTACTTTTCGACGCAGCGACGTATTTCTTCTCCGTCTCCGGACTCCATATTATTTTTCATTCTTGGCATCGTTGGAACACATTTCATCGCAGTGGTGCTCAACTCGACCTTACATGGTTGTACCGTTTACTTACATTTTATTCGCTCAAAGTAAAATTGATGTATGAAATACATGATTTTTGTAACATAACCTTTTTTTTATTTTTTCCAGCACTTTTAGAGAATAAAATAATTCTATGTCGTTATGTTTTCGATTTTTAATTGTGCGACTGGAGATTTATTTTTATACACAAACTAGTCACTTTTTTTAAGAGTATCGATTATTTTTATTTTTTCTGATTTATTATTTTCTTTTTAATTTTTGGCCAGTAGGATTGATTTAGATGAATTTAGGCAGAGCTTACAGATTGAGTGTCAATGGATTTTTGATATTTTTCAATTCATAGTACCCTACATCTGATCACTACATTGTTATTATGATAATTAAAATCCGGTGAACACAACTGTTTTTGATCAAATTTTGTACTTTTATAGAATTAATTTTTTCTTCTCAATGATTATTTCTTTTCTTCATTGGAATTGAACAGCTGTAAAATTACACTCAATCTGTTAACTTAACACAATTAGACAGAAACCTGATTTGTACTGATTTTCCAGATTTATTGAGGAACAACTACTTTGGTTTGACTACTGGATTGGCATTCTTTGCGTGGATTTCGACCTCGATCATCCCGACAGTTGCAATTCATCACTGCAGACTTTATTCTGCGTTTTCATGAGTGGTTGGACCCCCCGTACCGGCCTTATCACTAGGAAGGAGCTGAAAAGGACTCCACCTTTGACTCGCAGACGTTTGGGTGAGTCTGGTATGCAACTTGGATCGCCGCTTAGCCCTAAGAGGCGTCCAGGAAAATCGCAAAAAGGTTCGGCCAAATCCATTGCCATGTCGAGTAATACCGCAGTGTCCGGTGTTTCAACAAATAGACGGTTACTACCGCGAATGACGGCGCGTTATCGGGAACGTCGGGTTCGAACGAAGATCTGCTGACCGGTGAAAAAGCCTCGGGCCCGCGTGAACAAGATCCTCATAGTAAGGACGGTGCGCATAGTCTTGATTCCAATTCTTTTTCAAATCAAACCCTGTTCCCAAATCCAGAAATTCAGAATTTTCAGAATCAGAATATCTTAAATAATATGCACACCAATAATATTTCACATTCTTCCACTCCTAACCTACAAAAATTAGTCAATAGTCATAATATTTTAAATCAGCCCACTAATAATTCCTTATCTACCGTTGAAATGTACGTGACTGGGGACCAGTTAGAATCAATATTAGAGGCTAGGGAAATTTCTTTGTTGCAAAGATTGAGGGAAATAATTCAGCAAACCCTTGTTTCTTCGACCGTTGGTCAGTCGTCTAAATTTTTCTCAGTTTCGCCACCGTTAATTAATGTTCCGAATTTTAATAGTACCACCGTGACTCAAACTTTTTCGCAACCCATAACTACCCCAGTTACTCAACCAGTTTTGCAGCAAGTTTCCGGAATTAATTCTGGAATTCATTCAAGCTCTCAGTTGTTGTCTACTGCGCCGCTAAACGCAACACAGAATATCCCACCCCCGTGTTTTGCACCAGGTTCTAACGCCTGGTTATCCTACCCATCGGTTTCTAGTTCGGCTCAGCCACCTCCTGGATTTCAGTACGGATTTAATCCTTTTATGCACTCTCGAAGTGACTTTCAGTTTTATTCCTTTCACATTGGAAGATCCAGTACAGTGGTTTGCCCAACTAGAAGACCTGTTTAATTATCGTGGGATTGTTGATGAACCAAGGTTCAACACCGTCATGCGTAATAATTTAGGTTTTGACGTAATTAGGCAAATTGCTGCAGAACTCAGAGTGGTTAGGGGTGGTGAGAAATTTAGAACCTTGAAGCAAGTTTTGGTCCGAAAATTTTCAGATACACCTCACGCTAGATTAAATAAATTTTTTTCCGATTCTTTGGGTAGTTCAAAACCCTCCATTATTCTTTCACGTCTGTTATTCTTGGGCGACGGCCAGTTAACAAGAAATTCTATCCTTACCACTTGGCAACAACGCCTCCCCGGAGATTACCAACTCCATCTTCTTGATCCCATCGATTAGAATAATGAGCATGCGATGGTTAGAAAGGCTGATTTGGTGTTTGAAAAGATTAGACTTCGCGATAGTGCTGGTTTGAATGGTATTACAGCCACACCCAATGATGGTGTTTTGGGAAATATGCTTGGTGTCAACGCGATAAGTCAAGTTTTTTCAAACAACAAAACCCCTAAGAAAGGCGATAGACGCTTTAGGTCGGAACATAGGCATAATGGCCACTCGCGTAACCATAGTGACTCACGATCGAGATCTGGCTCTCCAGATAGACGTCGTCGTGATAGAACCCCAGGCCCGGGAAAGGAAAATAGAAAGCCAGAACTTTGTTATTATCTCAGAAACTTCAGAACGAAAGCTAGAAAGTGTCAGTCTCCTTGAACTTGGGTAGATAGAACCCCTGAACGTCATAAATCACCTCCGGCACCTAAGAAACAGACTGAATCGAGTGACAGGGCGGAAAACCAGAAAAACGAATAACCTCTGCCTTGAAGGAGACGCTCGGCAGGGTTTCGGGTGACGTGTGTGTCCACCTGAAGGACAGGGAAACTAAAGACGTCTACCTGATTGATACGGGAGCTGGTGTTTCAGTTTTCCCGCGTTGTAGCTCGGATCAGTCTGCCCCTCTTCCCCTTGCCTTAGCGGCAGCTAATGGTAGTAGAATTGATGTTTATGGCGTTGTTCGCAAGAAAGTTAACTTTGGTTTTCACGATTCCTTTGAATGGGACTTTGTCCTTGCTGATGTGCAATACTCAGTCCTTGGAGGCGATGCTCTCAAACATTTTCACTTATTGCCAGATTTAGATACTAAGCGTTTGATTCATGGAGATACAGGTGAGATGTCTGATCCCGGTGTGTTAGAGCCCGCATCGATTCACGTCGATACTTTGAAGCCTGATTCCCCTATTTCGGATATTTTGTTGAATTTTCTTCGTGTAATCGGTTTACAACCACAGGCTCCTTTGTTAGAGCGCGGAATAGTTCACCATATCCGAACGACAGGCCCACCTTTAGCACATCGTGCTCGCACCTTACCATCTCACAAAATAAAGATCGCAAAGGCAGAGTTCGATAAACGGGAAAAATTGGGAATTTGTCAGAAAGATGATAGTCCATGGGCGAGCCCCATCCACATGATTAAGAAATCCAACGGAGAATGGAGAGTATGTGGGGACTATAGGTCGATTAACTCGGTAACCGTGCCAGACAGATTTCCAATCTCGCGAGTACTACATTTTGTAAACAATCTTCATGGTAAGACGGTTTTTTCTACATTGGACCTCGAAAGGGCCTTTCATCAGATCCTCATAGCTCCTGAAGACAGGCCTAAGACAGCTTTGATTACCCCTTTTGGATTGTATACTTTCAATGTGTTAACTTTTGGCTTTAAAAATGCCCCGGCTTCTTTTCAAAGTATGTCTTCAGGGAGCTTGGTGATCTGGATTTTGTTTTTGTTTATTTAGATAATATTCTTATAGCTTCGAGTAATTTGTAGGAACATTATAAACACTTGAGGATTGTTTTGGAGGGATTGGATGGGTTTCATTTGAAACTTAACCTTAAGAAATGTGTATTCGCGATCCCGGAAACTACGTTTTTAGAATACTTTGTTTGTGCTTCCAGGTACAAACCTTGTCCAGAGAAAGTTAAAGCTATTGTCGAAACCCCAAAACCTAAGACCGTTTACGATCTGCGAAAATTTCTTGGCGTCATTAATTGTTATCATAAATCAATTCCCCATCTTGCTGAAACTGAGGCCCCTTTGAATATATACTTGAAAAACTCAAAAAGGAAGGACATGACCCCAATCGTTTGGAATCCGGAATCCGAATTGGCTTTCGAAAAATGTAAACAGGATCTCTCGAATGTAGCCTTGTTGTCCTTTCCTGTTGACGAAGCTCCAGTGCGTTTGGTCACTGATGCTTCGGACATCGGTGTGGGTTTCGTGATTGAGCAAAAAGTAGACAGGATTTGGAAACCCTTGGTTTTTTTCAGTAGGAAATTTAATAATGCTCAGAGAAGATATGCCACTTATGATAAAGAACTCGCGGCTATTTATTATTCTATTAGAGAGCTTGGATACATGTTGGAAGGTAGGAATTTTGAGGTTTTGACAGACCATAAGCCCTTGATTTATGCTATGATCCAACCTCTCGAAAAAATGGTAGGCGTGTCCGACAGCTCAATTATATTTCACAGTTTACTACTAGAATTCATCACATTAAGGGGGAAGAAAATTTGATTGCTGATTTTTTGTCACGTATAAATTCCATTTCAGGACTTGAGATTTTTGACTGGTCGATCACCGATGTAGAGACTCAACCTTCCCTGAAGTCAGTAATTGCTAATATTGGTGCTTTCACAGTGCCGACGATTTTTAACGTGGCAGAACTTGCACGTGAGCAAGAATTGGATGAACAATTGAGAAGCATCTTGTCTGACGATAGACACCCGATTAAACTTGTGAAAATCAAAACTGGTCCTGGGAAGCCAGATTTTTATTGTGATATTTCCGGACAAATTTTGAGACCTTATATTCCCAGATCCTTCCGACTTAAAGTTTTTCAATTGTTTCACAATCAAACTCATTCAAGTGCGAAAGTTACTGATAGATTGATTAGAAGACAGTATATATGGCCCAATATGAGTAAAGACATAGCAGGTTGGTGTAAGCACTGCATCGATTGTCAACAGTCAAAGATCTCACGTCATAATAAATTTTTTCCTAATCAATTTGTCCCACCCGATGCACGTTTCCAACATTTACACATAGACCTAGTAGGCCCGTTAACTCCTAGTGAAGACTTTACTACCGTCCTCACTATGATAGATCGATATACCCGTTGGCCCGAGGTTGTGCCAATTCCGGACATGAAGGCTTCTACCGTTGCCTTGGCTTTGTTTGACACTTGGATTTCGCGATTCGGTTGCCCGGAAGTGATCTCTACAGATCAAGGTCGTCAGTTCGAGTCGGAACTTTACGACGAGTTAAGCAAATTCATCGGTTGTGCGCGTATACGTACCACGTCGTATCACCCCGCCTCGAACGGAATGATCGAAAGATTCCATCGCGATTTGAAGGGTGCTCTACGGTGTGTACTGGCTAAAAGCAATTGGTGCAGACTCCTGTCATCTTTGATGCTGGGTCACCGCACGCGAGTCAGACTTGAAACCAACGCAAGCCCTGCAGAAATGGTTTACGGCACTACCCTTCGTGTTCCCGGACAATTTTTTGTGAGTGAAGAAGCTGAACCGGATCAGCGGGCTTTCCTTTATGAACTCAGGGAATATATGGATTCGATCAAACCCGTCCCGGTCTTGCATAAAAATTCCGACCGTGCTTTTGTCTTTAAGGAGATGTCCGAATGCTCTCACGTCTTTCTTTTATGCCCTCCTCGGAAAGGCAGCCTCGATCCACCGTATTCCAATCCCCATAAAATCGTGCGCAGATTGAACGACAGAGTTTATATTATCGACCTTAATGGCAAGGATAAGGCAGTGTCTGTTGAGCGATTAAAACCGGCTCATCTTGCGGCTGACGACGTGATCATTCATCCTGCGATAATAATCAAGTTGCTCAAGAAAAAACAGCAACAACTGCAATCCAGAACGAGAAACAAAGTTGTTGGACCCCACTGATTCAATCCTTACAACAACCAAGGAAAAAGAAATTTATACCCAGAATCCTGCGCAGGCCCCAAAAGCAAAAACATGTTATTTTTAGTCTAGTTAATAATATATATTATGATTAGAACAATCAAGCGAAGAAGATTTTTTGTACTTTTGAATAATTTTTATTGCGAGTTAAAATATTTGTAAAAAAATGTTTCTATTTTACCTTGTACTGTAGAGTATATGTAGTTTTATTAAACAAATCGTTATTTTTCACTCAAATTTGCAAAACTTATGTAAAATGTTTTTGATCTTGTATTAATTTCACTTTTGATAATTTCATATCTCCACGGAAAGAAAAATGAAATTAAATAAATGATCAACATGAATTGAATTAACTTTCGTTCAAAAATTTTTTGTGTTTTAGAAAAAGTACACATTTTTTTTTTTTTTTTAATTAATTAACTTTAGCTCTTATGTCTTCGGATTTAGTTTTAAGTAGAATCAAAAGCAATAGCATTCAAAATATTTGTACTTAAAATTTAATCCACTTACTAACCATAGTTCGATTCTTATCATCAAAAATGAATTTTAATTGTTGAAGATCGATTTTAAATATTATGATTTATAAGATAGGAAGAAGCAAGATACCAAATTGTAATTTTATCTAGCATTGTAAGAACGAATTTTTATTTTCGCTCTTTGCAGAAAATCACCAGATTAGGATCATTTTCATTACTCCATTTACTAACAATATTATAATCACGTAATCATTCCATTATATTTCATTAATTTTTAACCTCAATAATGTTGCCATGGCTTCTATAAAAATTGTTTGTTTATTTAAAAGCCACGACATCATTAGGGGGGAGGTATGTAGGCTCTACCTGCATACTTAGGTTGCCATTGTAGAGTAGGCTGAAGAGCGAACGTTACGTAGCGCACGAGCGCACCAAGTCAGTCGAGTCTGAGCAGTCACCTAAGCCAGACTAATAAAGCTTCCTAAACGTAAACCTAGTGATCTCTTTATTCTACCTTGCTCCTGACCTATCCTTACACCGCCTCCTGAACACGCAGGTAGTCGTGACCTACACTTAGCCTTCTATAAGGCACAAAACACGATAAGATCATTACTTTTTAAAAAATGTATCAAGTGCTATCAAATAATTAATTAGTGCTGATCAAAATAAATTCAATAAAAAAAAAAAAAATTAGTACTTTGTTTGAGTTTTATATATTATGTTTTCTAATATTAAATTGAAAAAAAAAAAAAAAAAAAAAAAAAAAATTTCATACATGTGGTGGGGGCCTATAGGCACGTGCCTGTTCTGCCTACCCGTTGATCCGGCACTGTTGCATTACTTCTTCTTAAGAGTGCTGCCTACCTCAGAGAGAGTTCCGAATTGACCGTGGCGCCGTCAACTAAACAAACGGCCGAAAAAAAAAAAATCGATCTACTATACCGGCACGCAGGGCCGGCGCTCGCTGAAAACATCGGCTGGGGGCTTGGGCCTTGGGGCTCCAAGAAATTTTTAATTCAAGTGAAAAATTATTTTTGAAGTAGTACATAAAAATAGTTAGGGCTTCAATAATAATTATTTAATTTTAATTTTTTTTTTTTTTACACTTCTTTGTCGTGTGGATGTGATTATAAATTAGTACGTACTGATAAAATAATACTCTATACAAAAAAACTGAAGGCTTATAGCTATTTTGATGTTTCAATTCAGTTACAATTTAGAAACAATCATGATAAATTATTCTAATTTGGTTAAAACACAATCAGCAATTTACCGGTTATATTCCGTATTGGCTTTCGGCGTTGGGCTGAACGACGCGCAGCTATTTTTAGACTCGAGATCGGACGGCTTCGGCTGTCTCCGTGTTCTTGTCACGAACTGGGCCTTGGTGCCGCGCCAGCTGCTCCGATCACGACAAACCAAACGTGCTCCGATTTCTTTTACTTATAGCAAGATTTTTTTTTCTGTTCTACATTTACTCGATACTTTTATTTTTTTAGCTCCAATCTATTATACATTTGTGAAAGCTTTTCATACAATAATTTTTTTATGTCAGAAGCAATAAAATTTATGAATTATATTTTGGTGACCAAAGATATTTTTAATAAAATGGACATGCACAAATCATACATCATTAAAAAGGTATTGAAAAAAGGAAGTTTTCTGCGTGAACCGCACGTCGATAACTTTCAAATTTCCGTCGCGTGGTTCAAAAAACCAACTAAAAAATCAGTTTCCAATCCGTGAGAAATCGCATAATTGAGGAACGGAGATGGTTTCAATTGATTGAACCTCGAAAAATCATATATTTTCGGAAAGACATTGAAAAAAGGAAGTTTTCTGCGTGAACCACACGTCGATAACTTTCAAATTTCCGTCGCGTGGTTCAAAAAACCAACTAAAAAATCAGTTTCCAATCCGTGAGAAATCGCATAATTGAGGAACGGAGATGGTTTCAATTGATTGAACCTCGAAAAATCATATATTTTCGGAAAGACATTGAAAAAAGAAAGTTTTCTGCATGAACTGAACCTCGATAGCTTCAAAATTGCCTTTACGGGATTAAAAAAAAAAAAAACAAAACAAAAACAAAAAAATCAGTTTCCAATCCGTGAAAACTAATAGCTTTTTTGCGGGACAGAGATGATTTTAATTGATTTAACCTACCTAAATCATATGTTTTCCGAAAGGTATCGAAAAAAGGAAGAATTCTGCATGAACTACACCTCGATAACTACAAAATAGCCTTCATGCGATTTGTTAAGTGTGTGCGACACTTAACGTTCTTCCTTATTATAACAGCTCGCACGGAAGATTTTACCGGGGATCGCGGTGCCCACGCTAACTATGGGACGCGGAATAATGTGACACTGTCTAATTCTAATACTAGATGTTAAATACTAAAATCTTACCTAGAGTTGAAGGTGAACTCCCTGGTGCTCTGCTTCAAGTGGAGGTTGATCGTCAAACAGAAAACAGGCAGCTTAACTCAATTAATTATTTTATTGGGTCCTGATTGTACACTTTTATGACACAAATACAGACAATACAATCTATCCGATAAAGGATCACTATCCCGTGCTAAGCTACATTTAATTATTAATTATAATTTCTACACGATTCTCCGACAAAGGAGTCACGCGTCCGGCTTAAATGCTACACTAATTAGGACTAACAGCACTGCTGCAGTCTTGCCCGGGCGTTGCCTCGCTGGCAAGAATGCAGCGCATACATTTTCTGTGTAAGCGACCCATTTCACTCATATTCATAATGCTGTATGTGCATTATAAATATAAGTAGAATAAGTCACATAACACGATTCAAAAACCAACTAAAAAGTCAGTTTCCATTTCGTGAAAAATCGCTTATTCAATAAACGGAGATGTTTTTAATTGATTAAACCTTAACAAATCATATCTTTTCGGAAAGATATTGAAAAAAGGAAGTTTTCTGCATGAACCGCACTTCAAAACTGCCTTTACGCGATTCAAAAAACCAACTAAAAAATCAGTCTCCAATCCAGGAGTATGTATCAGATTTTTTGTGGAACGGAGATGGTTTTAATTGATTAAATCTGGACAAATCATATATGTTCTGAAAGATATTGAAAAAAGGAAGTTTTCTGTGTAAACAACACCTCGATAACTTAAAAATTGCCTTTACGCGATTCAAAAAACCAACTAAAAAATCAGTTTCCAATCCAGGAGTATGTATCAGATTTTTGTGGAACGGAGATGGTTTTAATTGATTAAACCTGGACAAATCATATATGTTCTAAAAGATATTGAAAAAAAGAAGTTTTTTGCTTGAACCGCACCTCGATAACTTAAAAATTGCCTTTACGCGATTCAAAAAATCAACTAAAAAATCAGTTTCCAATCCGCAAAAATTAGCTTTTTTGTAGAACGGAGATGTTTTTAATTGATAAAACCTTGACAAATCATATCTTTTCGGAAAGGTATCAAAAAAAGGAAGTTTTCTGCGTAAACCGCACTTCGATAACTTCAAAACTTCCTTTAGCGATTCAAAAAAACCAACTAAAAAATCAGTTTCCAATCCGTGAAAATCAGCTTTTTTGTAGAACGGAGATGGTTTTAATTGATTAAACCTGGACAAATCATATATTTTTGAAAAGATATTGAAAAAAAGAAGTTTTCTGCGTGAACCGGACGGCTGTATCCTTGAAATAGCCTTCAAGCGGTTCAAAAAACCAGCCGCTAATTAATCACTTTGCAGGAGTTGAGAAATCACGCGCTCAGCTCGGCTTCCTTATTTTAGTACCTTTTTAACTATCCATGATCTTCTTGGTTTAATAAAGTCAAACATCTTGAGGTAGCATAGAAGGCAATTTCTTATGGATTAAAAACTGAATTTTCAGCTGGTTTTTTGAACCATGCAAGGGCAATTTCGGAAATACTATGGTGCGGTTCACGCATAATTCTTCCTTATTTCAATACCTTTCAGAAAACATATGATTTGTCCAGGTTTAATCTATTGAAACTATCTCCGTTCCACAAAAAAGCTAATGCATACTCTTGGATTGGAAACTGATTTTTTAGTTGGTTTAGAATCGTGTGAAGGCAGTTTTGAAGTTATCGAGGTGAGGTTCACGCAGAAAACTTCCTTTTTTCAATATCTTTCCGAAAATATATGATTTATCGAGTTTTTTATCAACTAAAACCATCTCCGTTCCACAAAAAAGCTGATACGTACTCCTGGATTTGAAACTGATTTTTTAGTTGGTTTTTTGAATCGCGTAAAGGCAGTTTTGAAGTTATCGAAGTACGGTTTACGCAGAAAACTTTCTTTTTTTGATACCTTTCCGAAAAGATATGATTTGTCAAGGTTTTATCAATTAAAAACATCTCCGTTCTACAAAAAAGCTAATTTTCGCGGATTCCCGCCTTCAACTACTAGTAAAACTTCCTGGGGAAAACGGCCCTGCTACTCGGTAGTCGACCTGGTGCCACCTGGGGTGAAATCTACTATCCCACTTTCAACTACGAGTAAAACTTCCTGGGGAAAACGTCCCGGTCACCTGGTGGTCGACCTGGTACTACCTGAGGTGAAATCTACTATCCTACCTTTAACTACGAGTAAAACTTTCTGGGAAAAATGTCCCGGTTTTCTGGTGATCAACCTGGTGCTCCCTGGGATAAGATCTACTATCCCACCGTCAACTACGAGTAAAACTTCCTGGAGAAAACGTCCTGGTTATCTGGTAGTCGACCTGGTGCTACCTGGGGTGAAATCTACTATCCTATCTTTAACTACGAGTAATATTTCCTGGGGAAAACGTCCCGGTTACCTGGTGGTCGACCTGGTGTTACCTGGGGTAAGATCCACTATCCCACCGTCAACTGCGAGCGAAACTTCCTGGGTAAATCCTCTCTAAGACGTAAGTATCTCCAATTGCACCAGGTGCTCGCCCTGATTCCTCCGGTGTCGAAACTTCCTGGGAAAGTCATCTCCAAGGCGTAAGTATCGCCAGTTGTACCAGATGTCCGCCCTGACCCATCCGGAGTCGAAACTTCCTGGGGAAGTCATCTCCAAGGCGTAAGTATCGCCAGGTGCACCAGGTATCCGCCCTGATCCCTCCGGAGTCGAAACTTCCTGGGGAAGTCATCTCCAAGGCGTAAGTATCGCCAGTCGCTCCAGGTGCTCGCCCTGATCCCTCTGGTGTCGAAACTTCCTGGAGAAGTCATCTCCAAGGCGTAAGTATCGCCAGGTGCACCAGGTATCCGCCCTGATCCCTCCGGAGTCGAAACTTCCTGGGGAAGCCATCTCCAAGGCGTAAGTATCGCCAGTTGCACCGGGCGCCCGGGGTTTTGGGGGCTTGGAGCTTGGGGGGTAGCCACACTGGGAAAAAATTGGGGACGACTCTCCTCACGTGTCGGGCATGGGGATCCCCTACGCGCAAACGTTCCTCGAGCAGCAGTTTGTATACCTATATATTTTTAGCAATCACCGAGTATCTTGGCGTAGTCTGACTTCAAATTTGGATGCTTTTACTCTTTATGTCGGTTATATATGTGCCAAAATATGTTATTTCACTGGTGATACATCTTGTGCTTTACAAGTCTTTCGAGCCTTGAGATTGTCCTAAAGTAAAAATAGCACTTTTTCAACAATTTATGAAAACATCACGCTAATCGGTCGTTGACGCAAAGTTTTTGCGGGGATCGTGATTCCTGCATATGGGATTTGCTCCCTTCACAGCGTCGTGAATCCCCATGCACGACACGTGAGGAGAGTCGTCCCCAATTTTTCCCAGTGCAATCAGTGTGTTGTTGAACTTGGGAGCCTAGGGTTTTTGGGGCTTAGAGCTTGGGGGGTAGCAAATCAGTATTTTGTTGAGCTCGGGCGCCCAGGATTTTGGGGGCTTAGAGCTTGAGAGATATCCAATCAGCTTCTTTGTTGAACTCGGGCGCCCAGGGTTTTAAGAGTTTAAAGCTTGGGGGGTAGCTGACCTTTTTTCGCAGAACTCTGGTACCCAAGGTTTTCGGGGATAGCTGATCAGCTCATTTATTGAACTCGACGCCCAGGGTTTTTGGAGGTAGCTCATCAGTTTCTTTATTGAGCTCCACGCCCAGATTTTTGGGAGTCTAGAGCTTGGAGGATAGTTAAGAACTAGTTTATTAGTATCCACGCCCAGCATTATG
This sequence comes from Encarsia formosa, assembly GCA_038277355.1. NCBI lineage: Eukaryota > Metazoa > Arthropoda > Insecta > Hymenoptera > Aphelinidae > Encarsia > Encarsia formosa. The sequence goes on along the minus strand of CM076186.1, from coordinate 68,998,566 downwards.
AGGTTGTAGGCTTATTGATTTATTTGTTTATTTATAAATTATTTTATTCATACTTACGCCCAGCGTCATGGGGTTCTAGGCTTGTTTGTTTATTTGTTTATTTATAAATTTATTTATTCATATTTACGCCCAGCGTCATGGGGTTCTAGGCTTGTTTGTTTATTTGTTTATTTATAAATTTATTTATTTATTTTTTCGCCTAGTGTTATAGGGTTGTAGGCTTGTTGGTTTATTTGTTTATTCATAAATTATTTTATTCATATTTATGCCTAGTGTCATGGAATTGTAGGCTTGTTTGTTTATTTGTTTATTTATAAATTTATTTATTCATATTTACGTCCAGCGTCATGGAGTTGTAGGCTTGTTTGTTTATTTGTTGATTTATAAATTCATTTATTAATTTTTACACGCTTAAGGTTATGTGGTTGTATAGGCTTGTTTGTTTATTTATAAATTATTTTATTAATATTTATGCTCAGCGTTATCGGGCTGTAGGCTTGTGGGTTTTTTAAATTTAATTTTTCTGTGCTACTACTGCCCCGAAATATCAAATTTTTGTTCCATTCCCGCCATTCGGAATTCTGTCACTTTCGAGAGGCCTGGACGCGGGCTCGTTGCGTTCTCCTGCTGCGTCTCTTGTACTTGACACGTATACACACACAAAGTATTCACGTTAGGTAGATTTAGTCACACATTACAACGCACCTCCTTAAATCTACAATTTTAGCTCTACATTTATTCGTATTCAATTTATTAAACAAGATATTCGCAAAATTCAAACAATTTTCAGAGTTTTCCGAAATACTTCAAATTTATTTCTGCCCAAAGCTTTCGTCAGGATATCGGCAACATTATTCTCTGACTTGACTTTTACAATTTTAATCATTCCGCGTTCATAACACTCATTTACGAAATGATAATGTACTTCGATATACTTAGAATTCTTTGTCATATTTCCGAATTTCGCAATCGCAATTGCACCAGAATTATCATCCTATATATTACAGGTTCATCTTGCTTAATATTAAAATCTTTCAACAAATTCAGAATTACTCTCACTTCGCTTACTGACTCAGACAGTGCTTTGTATTCAGTAGCTGTTGAGGATTTTGTCACGCTACCTTGCTTTCGCGATTTCCAATAAATTACGTTTCCGAAAATTCTTACAATACGTATTGTAACGGTCGTCAAGGTTATATTTGGGTCGTTTGAGTTAACTGATGATTTTGTAGCTTCGCGCCAAGCCGTCGGTAATTTACCGGCCGATCGTTCGGCCGGTGATAGACTTCGCGCCAAGACTAGCAGTAGTCACTGTATCGCGAGCCGCCGAACGAGAGAGTAATCGATTCGCTTTTCGATAAGTCTGAGAAAGTAGTTCGCTGAAAGATTGTCGCGAGATTAATTGTTTTTTTTGTGAAAGTTCGATTCGCGGGTGTGTGAAAGGTGATTGCTGTCGTGTCCGACGAATCAACTACAGGGAGGACAACGTCTTGTCTGGGATCCTTGATTTCGACCTTGGCCAACGAGCGTGTGTGTGTGCGAGGTGATCACCCGGCGTCAACAGGTTAGTTTCGCGTGCGGACTTGCGATAAAGTCAAGGCAAGAGTGTATGTGTGATTGGGTGAATGCCCGATAGCTGTCTCTTTCTTGAGTACGAGTCCTTGTCCACCGGGTCAAGGCCGTACAGGGCAGCGTAGCGGTGCAAACCGAGAGTTACCGATCGAGTCGGGTTATTGTTTACTTTTTTTTTTTTGTAATAATTTTGAGGTATTAGTGTAATAAAATTCAGTTTAATTAAAATCTTTTTTTTGTTACCGGCAAAATCTTCAGTCCACTCGTTCGTTTCCTGGACAGGACTTCACCCCACCTACCGAAAATCTGGCAAAGCCGAGTCGCGACCTTGGGAGTTAATTTGGGGAAATAAGTTCGCGGTCGCGCAATCCCAAGCATGTCTTGAGTTTTGATTTTCAGGTGTGGAGACAAGGAAGGAGTGCGGAGTTACACTCCTTAGTTCACGAGTGTTCGACGGACAATGGGGGTATTCTCGTAGCAGGTGAGATCCGTTGCTGAGGAATAAATCGAGCCCTATGACAATATATCCGGTTGTAGATTTTCTATCAATTTTATCACCAGCCCAATCAGTGTCAACGAAACTATCAATAACATGTAAATTCCTCCTATAAGTTAATCTTAGATCTCTTGTCAAATATAAGTATTTCAAAATTTTCAAAGCATACGCATAAGGCGATTTATCATAACACTTTTGAAATCGACTCAAATAATTTACACTGAAGCTTACATCTAGTCTTGTGCTCGTTCTTATATATGGGTCAAAATAATACTTTTTTAAAAAACCGTCCACACGAGGTTCACCGATTTTATTGCAATTTTTTATGGCAAAAGTACTATTTAATAGAAGACTTTTGCCTTAAACTAGACGTCTCTATCTTATTTCTGCTTGGTGCTAGATTTTTTCAAAGATGGAAAAATGGCCTATTTTTAAGCTGTTTTAAGCAATTTTAAGGTATTTTTCGAAAAATTCTAACTTTTGATCAAAATGAGATAGAAACCTCTAGTTTGCGGCAAAATTTTGTTCAAAATAAGTTCTTTTTTGTAAAAATATTTTCACAACATAGTTTGGTTATTTTTATAATAATACAGTCCTACACAGATATTGCTATTTTTGCTCATTTGCAGGTATCTTCAAACGACCGTAGCTTTTTCTAGGCTAAATTTTTGTTCATATTAAAAAATTGTTAAATTTTTTTTATGAAAAAACAAAAATTTTGCGACCAACCGGAACCCTGTACGATCTTCCACTTCCAAGATACAGCTGTTTAAAGTTGTCAAAAAACACAAAAAACGCGTTTTTTACGATTTTCACACGCATTTTTGAACAGTTTCGACCTTTTTTTTCTCTCAAAAATATGTGGAATCTTCTCTTCATATGTTTCCAAACAAGCTCCCATAGTAATTGTAGTGCGGATTTGGGGTTTTAGTTGATTCCAAAGCATACACTTTTGACACATTTTATGTGCTAAACTAGTGTTTTTTTAACAATATACACGCTACATTTAACTTTTTCGTTCATTATAGATGTTTTGAAATTATTTTTTGACTAAAAACTATTCAAATTCCAGCCAAAATTAGGTCACCTGCTTTGAAAAAATTGATACTCAACGAAATATTGATCTCAATATCAAAATGATATACTACTTTTATTCAGTTTTTTAGTTTTTTGATTCGTTAAAAATCTATGTTCAAATATTGTAAATAATATACCACTTGTTTATTAATTTTTTTCTATTTTTGAAATTACAAATAATTGATCATAGTTTATCAATTAGTCTGATAAAACAATCATGGATTACTATTGCTTACTCTGAAAAAAATGAGTCCAAATTTAAAATGTTATTTTTTGAATTCTATGAAGCATGCAACAATCTGCCAATCTACATTCTACTTATAATTATGTCCACTTATGAAAAAGAAAATGAGAGATTCGATTAGAAAGTCGAGTCGATATGTCGAATCGAAACTTGATCTTTGATTCTTGGAGCAAGAGCGCCGCCTTAAAGGCCTCCCAAAAGTGTGAACCAGCCAGACGTGCCAAATTAAAAATCTTCAGGCATGCTTGATTTGAATTTTTTGTTTTTTTTTTTTTAATTAATATAGTGAGTAACGAAATTTAAATTTTTAATAGACAAATAAGCGGACAAGCTTACAACCCCATAACCCTAGGCGTAGTGAATAACAAATAATTAACTTTTGTAATAAACAAATAAGCCGATAAGCTACAACTCCAAAATACTGGGCGTACTTAGTATAAATAATTAATTGTTTTTAATAAACAAATAAGCCGATAAGCTACAACACAGCGCATGGCTGAAAAAAATGTTAATATTTTTAATAAACAAATAAGGTGATAAGTAACAACCCCATAGCTTTTGGCATGTCTAAAAAAAATGTTAATATTTTTAATAAACAAATAACGCGATGAGCTACAACCTCATAACCTTGGGCATGGCTAAAAAAAATGTTAATATTTTTAATAAACAAATAAGGCGATGAGCTACAACCCCATAACACTGGGCGGAGTGAATGAGAAATAATTAAATTTTTTAATAAACAAATAAGCCGATTAGCTGCAACCCCATACCATAGGGCATGGCTCAAAATTTTTTTTTATCCATGTCCAAGGTAATGGGGTGGTAATCTTGTTTGCTTAGTTGTTTATTTAAATATTCACATATTTTATATTCGCTGCGCCCAATGTTATGGGGTTGTAGCTCATCGGCTCATTTGTTTATTAAAAAAATTAATTATTTTTCATTCACTACGCCCAATGTTATGGGGTTGTGGCTCATCGGCTTATTTGTTTATTAAAAAAATTAATTATTTTTCATTCGCTACGCCAACCGTCATGGGGTTGTAGCTTATCGCCTTGTTGGTTTATTAAAAATATAAACATTTTTTTCAGCCATGCCCAAGGTTATGGTGTTGTAGCTCATCGGCTTATTTGTTTATTAGAAAATTTAATTATTTTTTATTCACTCTGCCCAGTGTTATGGGATTGTAGCTCATCGCCTTACTTGTTTATTAAAAATATTAACATTTTTTTCAGCCATGCCCAAGGTTATGAGGTTGTAGTTCATCGCCTTATTTGTTTATTAAAAATATTAACATTTTTTTAGCCATGCCCAAAGTTATGGGGTTGTAGCTTGTCGCCTTATTGGTTTATTAAAAATATTAACATTTTTTTCAGCCATGCCCAAAATTATGGGGTTGTAGCTTATTGGCTTATTTGTTTATTAAAAAAAATTAATTATTTTTACTAAAGTTAATTATTTATTATTCACTACGACTAGAGTTATGGGGTTGTAAGCTTGTCCGCTTATTTGTCTATTAAAAATTTAAATTTCGTTACTCACTATATTAATTAAAAAAAAAAAACAAAAAATTCAAATCAAGCATGCCTGAAGATTTTAAATTTGGCGCGTCTGGCTGGTTCACACTTTTGGGAGGCCTTTAAGGCGGCGCTCTTGCTCCAAGAATCAAAGATCAAGTTTTGATTCGACATATCGACTCGACTTTCTAATCGAATCTCTCATTCTCTTTTTCATAAGTGGACATAATTATAAGTAGAATGTAGATTGGTAGATTGTTGCATGCTTCATAGAATTCAAAAAATAACATTTTAAATTTGGACTCATTTTTTTCAGAGTAAGCAATAGTAATCCATGATTGTTTTATCAGACTAATTGATAAACTATGATCAATTATTTGTAATTTCAAAAATAGAAAAAAATTAATAAACAAGTGGTATATTATTTACAATATTTGAACATAGATTTTTAACGAATCAAAAAACTAAAAAACTGAATAAAAGTAGTATATCATTTTGATATTGAGATCAATATTTCGTTGAGTATCAATTTTTTCAAAGCAGGTGACCTAATTTTGGCTGGAATTTGAATAGTTTTTAGTCAAAAAATAATTTCAAAACATCTATTATGAACGAAAAAGTTAAATGTAGCGTGTATATTGTTAAAAAAACACTAGTTTAGCACATAAAATGTGTCAAAAGTGTATGCTTTGGAATCAACTAAAACCCCAAATCCGCACTACAATTACTATGGGAGCTTGTTTGGAAACATATGAAGAGAAGATTCCACATATTTTTGAGAGAAAAAAAAAGGTCGAAACTGTTCAAAAATGCGTGTGAAAAACGCGTTTTTTGTGTTTTTTGACAACTTTAAACAGCTGTATCTTGGAAGTGGAAGATCGTACAGGGTTCCGGTTGGTCGCAAAATTTTTGTTTTTCATAAAAAAAATTTAACAATTTTTTAATATGAACAAAAATTTAGCCTAGAAAAAGCTACGGTCGTTTGAAGATCCCTGCAAATGAGCAAAAATAGCAATATCTGTGTAGGACTGTATTATTATAAAAATAACCAAACTATGTTGTGAAAATATTTTTACAAAAAAGAACTTATTTTGAACAAAATTTTGCCACAAACTAAAGGTTTCTATCTCATTTTGATCAAAAGTTAGAATTTTTCGAAAAATACCTTAAAATTGCTTAAAACAGCTTAAAAATAGGCCATTTTTCAATCTTTGAAAAAATCTAGCACCAAGCAGAAATAAGATAGAGACCTCTAGTTTGTGGCAAAAGTCTTCTATTAAATAGTACTTTTGCCAAAAAAAATTGCAATAAAATCGGTGAACCCCGTGCGGACGGTTTTTAAAAAAAGTATTATTTTGACCCATATAGAAAAGCTCCGATCAAATTTCTATATTTTAAATTAATTGAGGCAGATTGCGCAGGCTTTAAACTAGAATTTTGTTCCATAGGTGTATTATATAATTTAGCTCCAATTATACCAAATTTTCTTGCTAACGAATCGATATAATCGGACTGATCTAGCATCATTTCACCTCCCTCTCGATCATACTTTGTATTAATACCTAAATACGTGTTTTTTCGGTGACCAACCAATTATCGGTGTTTTATTCGTGCAGTTTTCTGACCAAATATTTTCCGTTATATGGTCTGTTTTGCATTCACCATCTATCGGATCGTCAAAAAACTTACTCAAAAATGGAAACGACCAAGGTGACAGGCTTTGAGGTTAGAACGCGGCAACACAGTTTATGACTGAATTTGCTGTCATTTGTTCAAAAAATAACACTCATAAAGCACCTTAAAATTGATTGGAGCCCAAAAAAGCAAAGTTTTCAGTTTTTATAAAAAAGTTTTCAGTTACATCATGAGCTGTAAAGTTAGTTTAAAAAAAAAAAAAATTCAGTTTTCTGAAATTTGTTTTTTTCTTTTATTGTACGTTGAAACTAATTTCGATCAAAATTCAACAGAATATTTTATTTTGCTGAAAGTAAGAATCAACGAGCTTTGCTGATCGTTTCTAATAAATCATTAATCTGCTGAATTATTTACGACAATCAGCTGACTAAGAGTAGTAGCATATGATTTTTCTTTACCTTCATTTTATAGAACTCTTTTTTTATTGTATCGACAGGTCTCAGCGAAGAAAATATGCAGGCTACCCATAATGGCTGAAATGAATAAAAAGAAACGTAGAAAAAATTAATAGTCTCAATAATTTAGTGCCCTACGAATTGAATTTGAAATTTATTTCAGCCAATTATTGGAAATCTCAAATCTCCAGATTTTCAGCTATGGTTTCTTATCGCCGAGACTCTTTATATTTAAATTATGTTATGTTAACAGTAACTAATACAAATTTGCAATAGCACTAATTCATAATAATTTTATTGAACATTATACTATATTTGATATCACAATTAACCTCAGAAATTCAAATTAAATTAGCCTAAGGAAGATTATCCACAGAAAAAAAATTAAAATCAATAATTTATTTACTCAAGTAAATAATTTATTAATTATCAAATTTTCTTGTCAATTAAAAAAAATTATCAATTTTCTTTTGTTAATCCGAAATTAAAACAAAATCAACTGTTTTACATGCCAATTTTTTACAAAAACAATATATTTAAAAAATCAATGGAATAATCCACCAGTATTTTTTTTAATTTCCAGAAGCTAGTAAAATCACTGCTCGTCAAGATTAGCTGATCGCGTGTTGTAAGTAAAAGCAGATGAAAGCTGTCGCGGCACGTTTCGGACCCCGTAATAGTTTAACTCGCGCAGGCCAGCCGTGATAGTCGTCGGTTATTGGGTCATTAGAGCAATTTCGAGCCATTACACAGTCTCAGCCGAAATACTTACCACACTGTTTTGTTCGAGTGTCATCTTCGTTCATCGTTTGTAAATCCATAAACAGGATTATCCTACCTTGATCGAAGGACTATAGAGACACAGATTCTAGGATTCTTCTAATTGAACAAGCCCTACGATTTGTTAAAATTGTTTAAATTTCAATAAAGGAAAAAAAAATTCTAGCTTAAAAAAAGTATATTCTATACTTATGAAAATTGTGAATCTAGTCTATACACATGATTTTTAGTTGTGACCACGTGATTCCAAATACAAACATCGAGTACAATTTAAGATTCTCATTGTTTGAAAAAAAACGCTTGTTTATTTAATGACCTTATGTCGTTTTAAAAATGTTTTAATGTAAAAACACCGATAAAATTTTTTTTCGCGTGAAGAAAGTTAAAATTTTCGAATAAGTCTCATTTTAAAAGCAGATTTTTGTTGAGGGCTAGTACATCCAATATTTTAAAAATTTCCTGGACATAACATTGAAAAAATGCTTATATTCATTGTTGCAAATTACTGACAAATGATTGTATTCCATGTAACAAAAAAATCTTGTTTAGGTTACTTGATAGTGTTGATGTACTTAAAGAATTCTAAATGACTTGTATTAATTAACCCATATTGAGCCACGGAACCTCTAAGATTCTGTGGAGCCGCACTTGTATTTTATTTATTGGTAAAAAAATTTTCAAAATGAAAATATGGAAAAATGCGTCTTTAGTGCGCTTCAGCTCAGTTAAGCTGAATTCAATTTACTTTTTTTTTTTAATACATAAAATACGAGAGGATCCCTGGTAACTTAGAATCTGAGTTTTAACTCTTTCGGGATCATGAACTACAGTTTTTATAAACACATTTTACTAAAAAAAAAAAATTTTTACGTGTAGCCACTCTATTTTTTTTCTTTCATAGTAATTGAGTAAGAAAATATATAATTCCCCTCCGAACATCACACTTAAAGACGTCGAACATGGAATATAAAAATTAGTGATTAATTTTGAAAAAGAATTCATGGAAACTCGAAATGCTTAAAACAATAATTCTCTCAACATAATTCTCTTAAAGGTTTTATTTTAAAAAACTAATTTTACAGCTCATGATGTAACTGAAAACTTTATTATAATTTTACACATCTATTGTTGATTTCCGCTCTCATCGTCGCTGTCTGCTGGGGTTGGTAAATCGTACGAAAATGACAAATCTCCCTCAACAGGTTCATCATCATCCGAAACGATCACAGTAGATGCGTCACGCATCTACTGTGACGCGTTTCTACTCCTTCTGGATCGTTTGGATCTTCTTCGATTTGTAACATTACTAAAACTCGGTTCAACAATATAACCGATTGAACCGTTGCTGGTAGCAATTCTACAAAATTTGGTGAACCCATTGCTGCGGCCGTAAGAGTCCTTTTTACATCTAATAAGAGCTCCCCCAATTCATTTGCAAGCTCTTCCACTGGCACCTGGGCTTTAATAAATGTTTTTACATATTGCAGGATGCTGTTTAGGCTCTTGTTAAACTTGTAAGTGTCTGAAGTATGGTCGCCATCTAATAAAATATGTTTTTTTTTTTTTTTTTAATGTAGTTAATTGTTTCAATTGTATGTAAATAATATATTTTTACCTTAATTGTTTTTCCCTTGTCAGATTTTGATAAAAAATCGGTTAAGCAGGTTTGTTTGCACTTCTGTAGGCTTCTGCAACAGAGAAAGAAATGGCCGAATGCAGCCGAATGGACCAAATAGCGCGGGATTGATTCGCGTATGGAAACGCGGAATGTGGTGGAAACAAGCTGCGATCAGCTGACAAAAACAGATGAAACTGTCCATCGCGTATTTTAAAAAACGGAACGAAAAGTAATAGAATTATCACAAAATTATATACTATCAACATAGTATCAATGCAATCACACTAATATAAGCATTCTTTTGATGAACTCGTCTAATAAAGTAAAACACTTTCTATCTAGAACACTGGAGCTGATGTCAATGCACCGTATTTTTTTTTACTACAACTAACTCTGTTTAGTGAAGTAAGATAGTAGGTATGAAGAATGTACGTGTTTGCGAGTCTTTTAAAATGTTGTTGAGTATTACATCATTAAAAACACCTGTTATATTAAGATAAAAGTATTCGAACTTAGGAGCTGATATTAATGATATAAAACAGGTTTTTACTTACTGAAGCGCTCTCCACTGATGCAAAATTTTAGATAAATTTTTTTGCTAAAAAACTTTCCTCACTTGAATTTACTCCTTCTTCACTGAATTTTTACTATCTCAGGCACACTTCCAGTCTAATAGGTTATGCCCGCGGAAAAAAGAACCAAGGAACGCACGAGTTTTTTTGGCGCATTTTTTAACAGCTAAGTACTCTTTCGCACTCTTTCGCGCTCATTCGCGCTCCAAATAGCCGCTTCCTTTAGGTTCATCCAATTCTAACCATAAATAAATAAACACAACGGTTCAGTAATACAACGAATAGTTCAACGGTTTTGTTTTTAAATAACTGTGATTTTTTTTTAAATATTGTTTTTAAGTCATTAATTGAAATGTAAAAAACGGAAGATCAGCTTCAAGGTTAAGTAACTTATTTTTGAAAAGTTTTACTAGGTGCATCAAAGTTCCTAAAGTCAAAGTTAAAGCAGATAGGACTTGTTTACAATTATCTAAAAAACAATGATGTGAACAATTTTCAAATGAATAACAATCGTCAAAATAAAAAAATTGATGGGTCTATCATTTTTTACGGAACATTTGATAAGCAGTCATGTATCGTCCCAGGGTGTCCATCAGACAGATCAGAGAGTAAACATTACTTTCCAAAAGAAAGATCGATTGGTTTTCAATGTATTGCTCTAATAAACAATCCGGTTCTAAGGGATTTGAACTATGAGCAAATTTTTAATGGGCGGTATAGCGTTTGCCATCGATACTTCGACCACAAATATTTAGGCTCATCATCAAACAACCGTCGATGTCTTTTAAAACATGCCGTTTCTACGAAAAATTTAAACGTGGCTACGCATGTTGACGCCGCTGTTGACTCGGCTGAAAACAATCTTTCTGAGTCAACAGATTCCATTTCAAATTGAAGAACCTTCAGAATTCTCAATTGAAGATATGGAAATCGATTTATATGAAGGGGCATATTATCTCGTTGGGGTAGAAGAAAGAAGTAATAATGATTTCTTTGTAGACCTTTTGAATGATATTGATCCCAATTTAAAAGGAGATCTCCAGTTGAAAGAAGAACCGTTAAGTGATGAAACTTTCAAATCTCCTCTTTAAAAAAAAAAAATGGGTGAACCAACTGCAGGTTGGATTCCTTCTTAATTAATAAATATTTTAATTTAAAATGACCCCTACGATAGTAAGTCTATTTTGCTTTTTGGCATCATAGTCTCGATAAATTGTAACACTAACATCAGCACCAGCTAACTTTTACAGGATTATTATTATCTTTGTCAACAATAAAACCGAATGTTTTTCATTTTTACGTTAGCTCATAATTATACACCTTTTTTATTTCATGTTGAAAGTGATTCCCAAGTTGGTGTCAATTTTTTTTTTAATTTCACTTACGTTAACCCCGGATGGAGCAACACTTGAAAATCTTTTTACTTACCTTCGACAAAAAAACAGGAGAAAAAAAAGATAGTATTACATAAAACGAAATTTAAGAAAAAATAATATATATTGTGCGACAGCAGGAGTATCAGCTTCAAATTTACCTTCTGTAGCTCGGAAATCAAAAAATTGTCAATAAAAAGTGCAGTGTATGTGTGTGAGCGCATAGCGCTGAGTGTGCAGAATACTGCATCACAGGTGTATTATAACGAATAAAAAATTAGTCGTAATGGAACCATGGTAGTTGTCACTTATCCTGATCCTCTCCTGTCCCACATATAGTACAGTGGCAACGAGGATAAACGAAATTAAAAAGAAAAAAAAGTAAACGTAAACGTAATCGTTGTAATCGAAGTAAAAGACACGTGTTAAAGGAAGTATTCGGTAAAAGTGTGACAGTGTGAAAGGAAGTTTTTGGGCGTGGTCAGTATTCCGAAGTATCTAAAGTAATCGAAAAATAGTCAAACAATAATCGGGAAAATTGTTAAAAGTGATGGAGTAACGATTATAAATATATGGGTGAAAATCAATCTAATGAATACAGCAGAAAGAAGTGCACTTGTTGAAGGTAAAAATGCAACTTGGGTGCATACGCAATGAAAGAAAAATTTAATTGAATTTTCGGGAAAGTTTGAACCAGAAGAAGTTTTGAACTTAGTGCCAGATGAACAATTGAATAGTATTGGGCAAGATGCCGAAGAACATGTTCATTTAAATAGAGTATCGAAGCAAGAATTGATCGAAATTTTGTCTACTTATAGGTACCAGGACATCTATGAGCGAATCACTTTGAATGAATTAAGAAAAGTGGCTAAGAAATTAATAGAAAATTTTCAAAAGTTAATAAAAAACGGATCTGAACAGTCAACTCGAAAAATGGAAGTGTCAGCAAATTTAGATTTTGACATAAAGCAGAATGATTGGCGAAAATTCGTAGACCATATCAAACAATATTTCATAGCAAACGATGTAGCTGAGGAAAAGAAGAAAAAAGCTATCTTATTAAGTAAAGTTAACGCAGAAACATATGATGTTATCGATAAAATTTGTCAACAAAAAAAACCAGGTGACAAAACATACGAAGAAATTATTGAGTTAGTTGAAAAATATTTAAAGCCAGAAACGTCATATTTAGTACATCGAGCTAATTTTCGTCATCGAATCCAACATGATGAACCCATCACTGAGTACGTGGCAGTTTTGAAGAACATAGCTAAAAATTGCAATTTTTCGAATTTAGAAGAACAAGTGCTAGATCAAATGGTAACTGGTCTTAAAAGTAAAGCGAAAAAGAAAGAATTATTACAGATTGAAAATCCTACATTTGAAAAGGGAATAAAAAAAGCATTAGCCGCAGAAGCAGCAAATAAAGGCGCAGAGACGGGACAGCGACAATTGAGTTATTTAAGGGAATTTTTGCAAAACACGGGTTGCCAATACATATGGTGACAGATTTGGGTGCTCAATTTAAAAGTGAAGAGTGCCAAGAATATTTTAAAATGTTCGGAATTCGGCATACGTATACAGCTGCTAAACATCAAGCAACCAATGGCGCGGCAGAAAATTTCGTAAGGTAAGTGTGGTAGTAGTTGGAACGCGCTGGTATAGATGGAACACTTTTGAATTTCATGTAAAAATTTTTGATTAAAGAAAAGAAACCCCCGAAAAAAAAATTTTATATGAAAGCTGAGATCTTCCTCTTTCATGAGAGTTATATTTTACTTTTGAAAATTTAATGAAAATCTAAAAAAAATATATAAAAATGAAAGAGCTTCAAACTCTTGAGTTTGCATTCGTTGATTATGCTCAATAAGTAGTCGCACACTCACTTTGTTTTCGTTGAAAAAATCCGTAAAATTTTAAATAAATACTGTGCATATTGATATTTTCAGAAAGCTTATCGATCGTAGTTTTATGTTCAATAAGTTTATTAATAAAAGTATTAATTCTTTTTTAAATATTGTACATGTTCCACAATACATACAAAAATTACCGTCTGCACTAGTAAATGGAACATTTCAGTTTTCTGTTCCTCAATCACATGCATGTGAGTAGTATAACATGCGGTCTGGGCCGTCAAAACAAACCCCCACCACGCCTACCTGGTGTTTGAAAACAAACCCCCACCACACCTACCTGGTGTTTACAGGTAGACGTCGATGTCTCCGGCCCCCCCCCCTCTCCACGGCTCTCGCGACTCTGACCGCGCGGAACCAAGAGGGGGGAAGAAATCAGCGTAAGTAGGAGGAGGAGGCGTCCGTGGGCGCGTCTCGCTCATCTCGCGTGAGGAGGATGCTGTGGCGCGGGTGCGCGTAGGGAAGGTCCCTGAAGTACCGTTATCATGGCCGTACTGCGGGGACTTTTCTTTTCTGCCACTGTTCATGCTGCTGCTGGTGGTAGGGTCTTTTGTTGTTGTTATTGTTGTTATTGTTGTTTAATTTTTTTTTTTTTTTTTTCAATTTTTTTTAATTTTAAGAAATTAAGAATTATTGTTCTAATAATTTATGTTTCTTTGAATATATTTAATTTTTTTTTTTTTAAAAGAGAAGAAAATTTTAAGATACTAGTAAAATTTTTTTAATTTTAATTATTTATTTTCTAAGGGAAGGTGTTTGAAATAAAAACATTAATTTTTTTGAGTCCTTCAATTTTTTTTTTTTTTTTTTTTTTTTTTTCTTTTATTTACCCAATTTATATAATTTTTACAATTATTCTTTGAAAGCAAATTCAAATTTATAAGAACCTAAATACGTTGCATAAAAAGCGTTATTTTCAATATTTTCTAATATTTTACTCCAAAACTCGTCGTGTTTTGTCATTGCCTCTGATATTTTTTGTGGCATGTAAACACAAAATTCATCATCCATGGTCACAAGAATTTTTTTGCCGTATTTGGTGGTTGTTTTCACGGCTGCTGTTACTCGATGTTTTTGATTGACCACCAGCTGTTTTAAATTTTTTTTCGGCAGTTCCGGAGCCTGAGCAATGTTGTTTAAGTTGTTGATTCCAAACGCTTCTGAAGACATTGTGTATCTGAAATGTAGAGTTTTTTACTTTTAGAAAAAAAATAAAATAAAATAAAATACGAAATAAAATACAATATTCAATTTACTTACATTTTAAAATAATTAATCAGTTTTGTCGTAGCTGATGTGGTTGTTGTTGTTATTGTTGTTGTTTTTTTTAAAGTTGAAGCAGCGATTTGTTTGGCAGGGTAGCTGTGCTCTAACTGGCTTTCTGCTACGTAGCTCAAGCAGCAGAGAATGACCAGACGGTGGAGGGGATGAGAATTTTATTGATTAGTTAGCAAATTCCATTAAACTTATACTATTTTAGAACTGCAATTTTGCAAGTGTTGCAGAAAACAGACACCTTTACCAGAATAATAATTTTTATTATTTGACATTTTTTGACGCACAAATTTTCTTGCTATTTCATCATTTTTTTTTAAATCACTTGAAAAATTATCTAGAAATTTTTGCATGCCTCGGCCTGAAGCCATGTAAAATAAAAACATAATACAATATTGTTCACAAACATCAGAGTCTTCGCTTTGTAATTGTTTATGGTTCCAATGAAAATATTTACAATTTTTTCTTATTCGTCTTATGTGATCTGGTATGAATGGGGGCACCCCAAAGCTGTCCATGAACCAGGCCTTGTTTGTTTTATTTACAAATATTGCTACCCAATGTGTGCCGGGTTTACTATGATTGTCTGTGTTAAATACAAATGTTGTCGGTTTCGTCCACACCTGGGGAATTCGATCTGCTGGAAACACTCCTACTGTGTGGTGCGGGATCCGGTCTATAATTTTTAAGATGTCTAGGCTGTTCATCGTAGGTATTAATAAATGGTTCGTAATCGGTGTTTAAATGTTTGTTAGCAATAAACCACAATTTTAATCTTTCGACGTTATTTTGTGCACAACTAAATCTAAGGTGCGGCTCGCGAACCCCGTGATGGAAACAATACTTAGTTGACCAAGGTAGATCGTGAAATGACGGACAGTTGTGTTTGTCCTCTAAATTAATCACCTCGCGAGAAGTAATTTTTTTTAGATATAATAATTTTTCATTACCTCTTACATACACTTGGCGAGTTTTTTGAATTAATTCTCGCAAATTTTTAGAAAGAACCTTTAAAGAGACCTCTCCGTCAAAGTAGTCAAGGCCATGATGATGTCTCGTAAGCCACTCGTTTTGACTTCTTGTTCTCTTGTTTATATGCTGTACTGATAACGATGGCGGTAAAACGACCCAATGAGATGCAAAGTCCTCGTTGATTGCTACTAGAGCAACTTCTTTAGGTATATAATCATTATGATTATTTTTTAAAAACTGGATATCGATAATCACGTCCATTTTTTTTTTTTTAAATTTGTTATTATTTTATTTGAAGAGAGAGTACGTGTTTTTGCAAACAAGACCGAAATGAAACTAAAAAAATTTACGACAACGTAGCTAGCAAAGAGTTTTTGAATTTTGATCAGAGTCATCTAGTGTTTTAACCGCCAAAGTCAATGAGTACTTGTCGTGACGCGTCAATTTCTAAGATATTATCGTATTCAGCGTATACCATACAATTAACTGTTGTAGTAAGAGGCGTGTTAAAGCGGACGTCCAAACGTAGAGAACGATGTTTAATTAAATTCCAGTGACCACACTCGTGCGCCGAAAGATCAGGAGTTAAGTCAAAAGCAAAAAGACAGTAACCATTGGGGTATTCTTCTCGAGATATCTGATTTCCCATATTTTGAAAATGAATGCCTGTTCCGGCAAATAAAGTGTGATATGCATCTATGTACAAATTTTTCTTAGAAAAATCGCTCTGGATAGGTTTTGATGGTACTTGTACACCGTCAACAAATAAACAAAGATAATATATATCTAAATGAGAAAAGTTGAAAGGATTAAGTTTTCTGTCACCATTAAAAGCCTTGTTTTTAACAAACCCAATGATTATTCGTTTTGGTAACTGACCTAGTATGACATTGTCCAAACTCTCACCGTGCACACCACTGTGCATAGTTATAGCCTTTACTTCGACTCTCGATATAGGATATTTAGCTGTTGTTTTTGACAATGATTTTGCGTGAGCAAGCAATACACCCGGACTGATTTTCACTCGCCTCACGAGAAGACTTGCTTCCTCTATACGAACTTTGAAATATCCTGTGGGGTCCATGATTGAAAAAGCATCTCTCGCTTTAACTAGACGAACTCGAACCTCAACACCATTAATGAGTAATTTTTCTTGATTGAAAACATCACAGTGAAGATATCCAAGCATATCAACAGTTTTGTTTTCACCTAAAAGTTCACGTCGACACGCAAGGCCCTCATTGGCATCGACCAAGTCATCCATTTTACCTGACGTGTCTTTATGCCACAGACTACAGGTGAGATGAGAATTTTTTGCAGCTCCTCCATAGTTGAGTAATGTTTCTATGTAAGCGCGATAGGCGTATAAATTATTAGGTGGTGACACGGGTTTTTGATTAAAGTAAACATCAACTTGACTAAAAAGCGAATGCATAAAGTTGTTCACAGGTCCAACTTTTTCAAAAGCCGCTTTGTCGGTTGTATTTAATTTTGTAAGATCAATGTCTGTAGGTGACAAAATAGCGACACGTATATTGAGCATGGTATGAGCGAGGTCCAAATACTCATTACCGGCTCCTGGTATCATGAATTCTATTGGTGCATCGTCGGTCAACGATGATATTGGCTTGTATTGAACGTAGCGTGAGCCTTCTACCGTCGTCTGTGTTGGTGGAAGATCAAATAAAAGCAACTCCGACTTGACACACTCGGAAGACTGTGTGTGCAAAAATGCCATTTTTAAAAAAATATTTTTTTACTTATTTATTTAACCAAAAATGTCTCTTGTAGTTCTGGATTTTTTAATTAATTTTTTTTTTTTTGAATTTGTACACTTTTTTTTCTTGATATTTTTTTTTTTTTTTTAACAATCTTATTATTATTATTTTTTTTTGTTTTTTTTTTATTCACACTTGGTGGTTTTTTTTGTGGTATGCACTTCCTCACCTCTTCGGTGCCGCCGGGTGACTGAAGAGAGCCAATGTGGTGATGAGAGAATTTATAGCCCGAGCCATCCATCATCAACTTGTCCAATTTCTCTTCGGCTTTTCTTTTCAAGTTCTTGCCTGATTCTCGAATACGATTTCTGAATGCTTCCTTTATAGGCGTGTTTTCGTCAGTGACGTCCGACACAATGTTAGCACCTGTTCTTAAAGCCTCTTTACCTACCGTCTTGGCACCTTGTTTAAGCAGTGGTAGGACACGACGGAATAAACCAGCGAGAAGTCGTCCTACGCCGCCGTGACCTCGTTGATAAGAGCTACTACAAAACACACGTCCAACACCTGCCGAATTACCGCAGCCACTTTGGTTATAAAATATTTCTTCGTAATCCATTCTTGTTATTGATAGTGTAAATTTTTATCATATTTTTTTTAATCAATTTGCTTGAAGTGTAGTACCGCGGTCAGCGTACCAAAGTCGAATGACAATGGTCGAGCATGCTCGTCTCTTATATCAATTTCAATTGTCTGAAATGAGTTTAGTAAAAGCGGTAAATACATAGGTGGGGTAAAATTATTGATTTTTATGTCACCGTAAGTATATTGATTCGTTTTTATGGTTGTAGTTCTCAAAAGTTTTACCTCTACATCGCCCATCAAATACGGCTCGCAAAGATCACAGAACACCATTATTGAATTTGGCAATACATGTGCTAAATTTGCTGGAAAGTTACCAACTATCGGCTCGTTACCATTAACATTAATTATTCCAGCAAAAGTTAACGACTTGGGTTCTTGAAAGCCTAAAATTTTTCTCAATTTTGCAGGCAACTCGACAGTGTGGTCAAATTTTTCGCAATCGGTACATGCTCTCTTCAAAGAAATGTATCCACCACGTTCTATTTTAAATTTTAAATGATTTTTTACGCAATTTAGTTCATTGATTTCGTCCACGAGGCTTTGTAAATTATCATATATACCAGGTCGTAATACCGAAGCAACACTTTTTAAAGAAACCTTTGCTTCTAGTGATCTCACATCATTTGTCAACGAAGACGGTTGTGGCGCTGTTATAACAGTCACTGTGCGTTCATCTTCCTGATTTACGGGTAAATGTTGAAATGTAAGCGGGATCTGAATTTCTGTTAAAGCCACAGACCATTTTCCTTGTAACTGTATTTGTTGAGGTAGCTGAGTAATGAAGTGTGTTGCAGTATTTTCTGGATAATATTTTATACTACTGTTGCTTGGTAGAGCGATATAAAATTGGTCTGTCATATTTTATTTATTATTTGAGTATGTATTATTGATTGTATTTAAATTTTACTAACACGGCTCAGCTCTTCTTCGTAAAAAAATCCGTCAATCTCTTCACCGTCAGAGTCTTCCAAAAAATATACAAGTGGTTGGCGTGTCAATGAAATGCGTTTAATTTTAAATAACTCCTCTGACCAGCCACCCTCGTAACCTTTGTCAAAGACGCTTTTCAAACAACTGACACGAACGACGTCGCCAACTTTGTATTTAGGTGATTTAAAAGTGCTTATGTTGTATTTTTTCATAATATTTTTACGCGCTATAGCTGCATTATCAATGTTTACCTCGGCGGGTATCATTTTTGTAGCACTGTGTCTGCTTCGATTGTAACTTTCAACGATTTGTTGTATCACGTCAATATATCTTTTTGTATTTTTAAAGGTAAAATAACGCCAAATTTTTTCTTTTATAGTTCTTATAAATCTCTCTGCAACGGCGGCTTTTATATCTGGACTGCGCGACACACGAAATTGTATTTCATTTTTTTCTAAAACCTCCTGCATTTCTCGGCCAGTAAATTCTTCACCTTTGTCCGTCTGAAAACATACTGGTTTTCGACCATTACTTTTTAACAAGATACAGGTAAAAGCCTCGGCAATACTTTTAGATTTTTTATTCCGAACTGGCTCCAAAAATACATACTTGGATAAAACATCAATTACTATTAAAAGATAAGATATATTATTATTGTAGGACTTAATTGATCTAAGATCAATCAAATCACCCTCCCATAAATCATCAATGTTACGCACATTGTAACAACGACGGGAGAAGCGTCGACGCACAAGTTTGTGTTTGTTGTAAGAGGCCTGACTTTCTAGCCACTTTATTACATTTTGTTTAGGTTGTTCTTTTCGCAATGCTCCAATCAGTTTATCTGCACCGGCGTAAGCTGTCGGTAATGGTAAATTGTAGTACAGTTCTTCTAATTTCTCAGTCATGTTGACCGTCTCTTGTCTTGCTTTTTTTCTATCTTTTATTATTTTTATTTATAGGTTTATTTATTTATTATTATTTTTAAGCAGTTATTTTTTTAACTTTCTTTGATTTTTTTTCATCGATTTTTTTTTTTGATTTTTTTTTTCGGTTTTTCAAAATCTTTTTTATACGCGCAAAAAACTTTTCAAAAGTAATCTTACTAATCATGCAGCAGGTAGTCATCAAAGCCACAGTTCGCTCATCAGATGGTGTTTCTTCGTCAAGCATGCGTGAAAATGCTTTTATAGCCAATATACGATCAGCTTGTTGTCGATTTTTAGTTTTATCTGCGTAACTAATATCATGCTCGCGACACGCCTCGTCAAGAGGATTGATTCCAACTTCACCACGGCTCAGACGTTCTGCTAGTTTTGTACCAGGACCGCAAAATCTATAACCAGGAACGTGTAATTCAAAAGGTAGCAGATCGATCAAGTCATTTATGGCACAACTTTCTTTTTTTTTTGTTTCCTCTTTTGTGTCTTTAACTTTATGACTATTTTTTACGTTTGAAAAAAATTTCTCAGTCGTAGCCATCCTTGTGTCGCAGGTTGCTGATGGTGAGAGTTCGGTGACGACGAAGCTGACGACGTCAACGCCGGTGGTGTTGGTAACGGTGGAACTGACGTTTCCCCTAAAACACCTAGCCCATCTAGAGAGCCCATCGACGCGTCGATGGGCTCTCTATTTTTTTAAATTTTTTTTTTTTTTTTTTTTCTTCTTTGTCACTACTGCTAAAACTATTACTACTACTACTGTAAATTGCCCTAGACACGTCGCTATCGTTAGAGTTGTAGCGCGTTCTTTTTTTTTGTTTCCCTTTATTAAACGGCGATAGCTGATGACCACGAACTACGTCAATGACCTGGGGCGACGATGACGACGACGCGCTAGAAGATAGTGCACGAGCCGATGTTTGAGTGGCCGATGTAGCAGATGCTAAAACGTTTCCCCAAACACGGGAATTACCAATGAATTCTTTGGGTATGCGTGCTCGTAGAAGTGCTGCCGCAAACTGAAGGTGTCCTAGCGGCGCTTCTCTTTTTCTTTCTCTTAGAGTATCGTTGATGAGATCAACTATAGTTGCACCCGGTAAAGTTGTACCCTCTATAGTCAGCTCGTTTGTATCCCAATTGACATTACCTTTTTTTCTCAATAACTGCATGATTTTACGCGCTTTGGTTCGAAATCTCAGTGGTACGGTGTCAATGACACTTTCATCCGTATTTTCTTGTGACTCAGCATTGACGTTACCTAAGTTTATGTTAGAGTCAATGACACCTGTGACATTTGCTCCTTGTGCTTTGTCATCTGTTTCTCGTAAATTTAGATATCGTTGTAGCAGTTCGGAGTATCGTGTCCATTTTTCGCGTTCGCTGAGGGTACTGTAGTCTGTTGAGTTTAAGATTTTACTCATCTCTTCATCGAGTCTGCTCGTTGGTGTTCCAGGAGTTTGAACAGATTTTCTCTCCTGATTATCACCTCCATTTCCAACTGATATAATGTGCTGCATGCGCTCGACGCTCTCTTGTGGCAATAAAATCATTTTTTTTGTATGTTCCATTTTTATTAAAAAAATTTTTTTTTTTTTTTTTTTCAAAAAATTGTCTTTATTAACGTTGCGAGTAATATCGGTAAAAAGCCGTTACCGTGTTGCACTAAAATTTTTTTTTTACTAACAAAACTACCAGCAGGTTTTACCAGTTTTCGTAAAGTATTTGCGTGTTTTCGTAGCCTAAGTTTGTGGTTGTCCGCGAGGGGTACGTTACCGGTCAAAACATTTAAAACACACTCACAAATCTGTTTAACAAGTGCTGGATCAGCTATGCGTAAAACTGCGCGTCTTTGCTCGTCGTTCAAGTGATACAAGCCTGTCAATATAGCAGCGTTTTTTTTACCGATCGGACACCGACTCTTTGAAGCCATTACAAAGAAACAACTGGCAGTTCATCGCGTGTGCTTGTGCCTTTTATATTTTTTTGCTTTGGCATGTAGACGTATTGATACTCGTCATCAGGAAAAATACATGTGCGAAATCTGCAGTTGTCTGGGGTATTTTGTTTAAGATCTAGTAATAAATAGCCATAGGGCCTTGAAGTAGCGTCCCAATAAGCTTCTTGTAAAAATTTGGAATTTTCAGGACAAAGTTGACGTGATAAATTTTGTATTTGCGCTCGATCACGCAAATTCCTAAAAATTACAATGTACTGTGCATTTAAAGAAATATCTCTTTGTCCTTTTCCCTGGTGAAAAACATTTTGTGTAATAAATATAATGCTCAAATTTTTGTGGTGACTGCCTTTTGTGAACAAATTGACGATGATTCCATCGCTGCCTCTAGACGACTCACTCATCAAGTCGTCTATGATCAAAAGTTTAGGACGTAGATCACTAGAGTAGTCCTCGCTCCGCGGTAAACCTTCACGAAACTCAATATTTTTACCTAACTCCTTGTAAGCCGGCTGCCATTCAGCATAATACACTATGATTCGTGCAAACGTTGTGTCGCTCAGCTGATGAATATGTTTTAGAAATTTTTTTGTAAATAGTGTCTTGCCGCAACCTGTTGGCCCACACAGTATTGATGTCCACGGATGTTTCCAAAGAATACTCATGTTTTGTCTTGGATAAAACGCACTCAAACTAAGAAAATAAACAATTAAAACTGGAAAAACAATCACAGAGGTGTTAAGCGGTCCTAAAATAAAAAAATAAAAGTGTACTGCCACCAACGACGACCACAGTAGAAATGACTAAACAAAGTCACGGTAGACAGTTTTTAAATTAGCAAGAAAAATTAAAACGAAAATAAAGTAGACTCGCACAATTTGAAATAATAAAACTTAAATTAAGCTCTGGCTCGAGCTCGATCGTGTCCTTGCTCTGTCACGCTGTGACAGCCGTGTCCAGGCTTCTGCTGCTGCTGCTGCTGTTGTTACCGCCACCGCTGTCGCCGCCGCTGTGGTTGTACGACCAAGTCTCAAGCCTTAGCTCAAGTCTTTAGCTCAAGCCTTAGCTCAAGTCTTTAGCTCAAGCCTTAGCTCAAGCTTTAAGCTCAAGCCTACAATCATTCTGGTGTTTGATTTTAATTTTGTATAAAAAATTTAAATAAAAAAAAAATGAGTAAGTGATACGTAATAGAAAGAGTGAGGTGGAATAAAGCAGGAAAAAGGTGTTCAATAATTGAGTAATTACATTGTTATTTTTATTATTTATTTGATACACAGTAATTATTATTATTGACAAAAATTTTTTATTTAAAGTAAAAATTAGGTGATTACATAAAAAAATAAATTGCAGACATACAACAAGAGTACGTATTATAACGAGCAGCCGCTTTTTTTTTTTTTTTTTTTTCTTACAGTTGTAGTGCTGGTGATAGCAGTAGAGTCGCTAATAGTTTTTAAAACCAAACGGAAAGCTTTTCTCGAGGCCAACGAATCGTCTTTTACTGTATACAGGCTGACATTTTTTTATCTCTTTTACAGATACCACGTCGTGAAAAACGGTTCGTCTGATAGAATTATTCGACACGGTTAAATTACACAAATCGCCATCAATGAGTTTACAAATTGTGTCAAAATTAATTTTTTGACTATTTGTGTAATTTAAACGTATTCCTTTTACTTTGCATACGGACTCTTTCGACCCGTCTGGTTTAGTGTACTCGTAAGCATAAAACTTTGGCCCGCAACTTGCAAAAATATTTATGAAAGTACCTGTACCCTTTTCCACAAGTTCATCCGTAAGTTCTCCAAGCATTGTACCGATTGGTAAATCTTCATCACCCGGTTTGCTCAGGTAGATTATAGAGTCTGTGTCATAGTAGCAGACCCTTTCTTTAAGAACTTGCAAACATTCATTTAATTTTAGTCGCGCTTGAGCGGTTGTATACGCCGCAACCGCAACATTTGTAAGAGGAGACACGGAGTGCGTTTCAGTAGCATAGGACCAGTTAACGTATAAGACGTGATCGTTAACCGGTACTATGCCGTTCACTTCAGTGTCCTCCCTACTCAATAACTCGGCCAGTCTACAGGGATCCTTAACGACTTCTGTTTTTACCATATTTTCCCTCTGCCCGAACTTGCCCCACAACGAGTTTAAGCATAATTTTGCCACGGATCTCAGACCAGGGTTGTGATCTATTTCGGTTAATGTCAAAGATATATCCTCAACTTTTTTTAGTTTATCGATATATCTTTGTTTTTCCTCCTCTGTTACGCAACCAGGAGGATAGCCGGAGGCTTTTACCTTTTGATTAAAAAATGACCGAATATACTCTGAAAAGAGACCACCCTCGTGTGTTTGGGGGTTATATTTGGTTGTTTCGTAATGCCAAATTTCATAAATATTAATAATTCTATACCCGTACTTTACGGCTACTTTCAGCTCTTCGGACACCCAAGTCCCGTGTAAACACCGATCCGAGTGATTTTCGTGCTGACATTCCGTATCAGCCATTTCTTCACAACACGTCCGACATAGCGGAAATATAAGTTTGTTGTGCATTTTTAATGGTAAAATCGGATGAAAAAGATTCGATGGTGGTAGCACGTCGCATTTAATAAAACCATCCACGTTTGCGATATCGTTCGATGGTCCTATTATCGCATTGCACTCGCTACCGACAAATATTTTAGGATGGCCCAAAATATACGTACCATAACGGTTTACCCACGGGTACAAACTACAGTAGTCGACGTAATGAATTTTTTCGCCCTCTTTACACACGTATTTTTTTACAATGTTGCCTGTTCGGCCCCCGAAAAACGCGTCTCGCGGATTCAGAGGTACATATTTTATTAAATCCCGATCTGTTTCATCAATAAATTTTTTAAGCTCGTTGTTATTTTTAATTTTCAAATCAAATCGACACTCCCACTGTTCGATTAGTTTGTAACCCCCTGATAAAATTTTTTCCCGTTTTATTAATGTATTTTCATAACGATTGTTCAATGTAACACCACTTGAATCTTTGACATCGCGATTTGTTCGAAGACAAGGGCACCCGTGCCAATAGCAACCATAAAATTCATAAACTATACCTCTGTACCCCGCGTATTCTTCTTCCTCGCTGGTGTTGTCAATTTCACGATATCCATCTACAAGAAGACCTCCTGGTAGTCGCTTTTCACTCGAATGACCCGCGTGACGAATAGATTTATTACATTTTTTTTCCTCCCAGTATAGCCACTGTAGAGCTTTTTTTGACTGTTTATTACAGCGTCGGTACCCTTTCACCGGAATTATGCCGATTTGCTCGTGTTTCAAAAAATTTTTGCGAAATACTTGTAAGCAAGAGGAGGCTATTGTAGTACACTCCGCAAAAGGATCAACGTTCATCTGTTTGAAAATTTTACGAAATTCCAAGCAAGCAATTCTTAATATTTTTACATCCTGCTTACAGTACTTTACAAACTCATTTTGAAAATCAAAAATATAATTTTCGCCAACTTTTTCATTGTACCACTTAATTAAATTTTCACGATCTTTTGCAAAAAGAGTATCTGGGGAGAAAGTTTCTAAGGGTGGCATTTTGCCACGATAATTTTGAAATTGGGGTAAATTAAAAAGGTGCGGAAAAGTACCTTTTTCAACACCTGAGAAACCATACGCCTTAGGCAAGGACGCCAAAGACATATGAAAGTAATTTAAACTATCTATAAATTTTACATTTTTGTATTTTATTGAGATAATCTTTGACCCGTTTAATATTACCGATGGACTTGAGGCTGGCCCGTCATAATTTTCGACGATATATTTTAGAACGAACTGCGCATCGAAACCTTGTGCATTGTGAGCAATGCAAATTATTTTATTAAACTCTTTTCGGGGCGCGAAAGCTAACTCTACCAGCTGTTTTACCGGGTCAATTTTGAAAACATATTCGCGTATCCCACAAAAAGCGCAATCATTCGAAATGTCGTCATCATTTGCACAATTATCGCACAATTGATGGACGACACATAAATTTGGCACGTGTTTTTTAATGTTTGTGTCCCCCAAAGTTTCATTTGTCGTCGTTTCAAAATCGTAGAAGAGGAATAAACATTTTGCATCGCTATCTAGACTATTTTTAATAGGCTGCATGTAACAGAAGTGTTCAGTTGGCATCATTTTTTTGCAAATTTGACAGTAAGTCATATTGCATTGATGCTGCCTGAACACATCTGTTCCTTTTATTTTTTTAATTTTGTACATTTTTCCGCATTTCTTACATACTTTTACCGCATCGCATACGCGTAAGGTTTTGTAAAAAGCCCCTACCTGTAG
Organism: Encarsia formosa; assembly: GCA_038277355.1. Taxonomy (NCBI): domain Eukaryota; kingdom Metazoa; phylum Arthropoda; class Insecta; order Hymenoptera; family Aphelinidae; genus Encarsia; species Encarsia formosa. The sequence continues at coordinate 68,972,553 of CM076186.1, read as the reverse complement.
ATGTTGATTGAAACATTCTTCGCCATAAAAATATCGAAAGCAGTTGTCGCATTTTATTAAGTCTAGGGTTTGGTCGCATTTCGGTTTTTTTTTACACATATAACACTCATACGCACACTTGTGATACAATTTATCGGTATATGCTTTATTACATGGCACACAATAATAAGCATACCCACTAGCACCCGTTAAGTTTAAAATTGGCTGATAATGTGACCCCGATGGGTTTTCGTAATACATTATTCGCAAAGTATGATTAATATTTTGGTTTGCAGCTAATACCAGCGCAGTTCCGTCAAAAATCGGTAAACTACCTTTGCCAAAATTTTTGTACTCGTATACTACAATAGCTTTACCGGTCCGAGCGTAGAATGCTTGAAATTTTTCTATTTCAGCAAGCCCACAGCCTTGTGGGGGTATTTCTACCCGCGCTTCCTCTACAAGATATTTAGCAGCAGCAGTTTGCGCGCCATTTTTTGTCCGCCTACGAATTAATTCCCAATAGTCAAACATCGGACCGGTTTTCAGTTGCCCTTTGGCAGCATGAACCTCTGCCGTGACTAATGATCGCGGTAAACAAAGGTTGTCGTCATTCGATATAGTTAAAATTGATTTTTTTTGGACATCCGGTCTGGTCAATTTGACCCTAGCACCGCCCGACCCAACCAAATATTTTTTAACATTTTTAACGATGTCGCAATTAATAATAATACTATTTTCTATATTGAAATCAGTAGAACTTTGTGAAGCTTTAAAAAAAATATCCCACAAATCGTCGCTGCTAAAATCTCTTACATATCTAAAAGAAAGCCAAAGTGGCCCCGAGTTAAAGCTTTCCGACTCTACTGTAATACCGATATAATCCATGGACCTACCCTTTCTCCGTAGATTATCAGCAAGCTCACAAATTCCTTGACGAAGAAACGTAAAAAAATCCTCACCCTGAGATGGCCTGTTGAATTGAACCCGCATTCGTTGTCCACTGTAATTGAATCGTTGGTAACACCGGATTTCCTCGGTCTCCATTTGAAAATATTGACACTGCTCTGGTGGTTGTTGTTGTTGTTGTTGTTGTTGTTGCTGCTGCTGCTGTTGATGGTCTTGTTGTTGGTTACGCAATTCATTCTCTTCTTTTTCTGCGGCCAAATTAGGCCTTTGACGACCCGCCCCTGTCTGGGAAAAATAGTTGCCTGTAAATTCATTTGTAAAAAAAAAAATAAAAATAAAAAATAAATAATAAAATTAAAATAAACAAAGGTTTATTTACCAACAGACGCTGCTGCTTCTTCTTCTTCAATTATTAGAGGCATGTCTCGATTATTGACTACTACTTGTGCGGCGTCCTCTTCATCGCTACTGCCGGGGCTACTAGCACTGAGTGTAGCACTACTACTTCTCGATGATCTTCGACTCTTGGTAGTACGCACACTGCAGGATCTTTTGCTGTCGTTGGTAGTAGTACTACTACTACTACTACTACTGCTGCTGCTGCTGCTGCTGCTGCTGCTACTGTTGCTGCTGCTGCTACTGCTGCTGCTGCTGCTGCTGTCGCTTCTTCTTCTTCGTAAAGAAGCACCTCTGCTGCCACTATCACTTCTTTGAGATTCACGACCAGTAGTGGTGCGCGAGCTACTGTAACTCCGTGATTTACCACTACAACGTGTGTTGCTACTGCTGTTGCTGCTGGCTGTGGTGACAGTATCGTTGGTGGCATTGCTACTACTTTGCTTTCTGCGCGAGCTTTTGCTATTGTTACTGTCACAACTGCTGCTGCTGCTACTGCTACTGATGCTTCTTTTTCTTGTATGCACACTGCAGGATCTTTTGCTGTCAGTGCTACTACCGCCACTAACACTTTTTTGAGATTCGCGACTAGTAGTGCTGCGTGAACCACTGCAGCTCCGTGATTTACTACTGCTGCAACGTGCGCTATCGGTAGCACTGCTACTGTTGCTGCTGCTGCTGCTGCTGCTGCTACTTCGTTTTCGGCGCAAGCTTTTGCTGTTGTTACTATCGCAGCAGCTGCTGCTGCTACTGCTACTGATGTTTCTTCTTCTTGTATGCACACTGCAGGATCTTTTGCTGTCAGTGCTACTACTACTGCCACTAACACTTTTTTGAGATTCACGACCAGTAGTGCTGCGTGAACCACTGTAGCTCCGTGATTTACTACTACAACGTGCGCTACCGGTGGCACTGCTACTGTTGTTGTTGCTGCTGTTGCTACTGCTGCTGCTGCTACTGCTGCTGCTGCTACTTTGTTTTCTGCGCAAGCTTTTACTTTTGTTACTATCACAGCTGCTGGTGCTACTGCTGCTGCTTTTGCTACTCCTACTTCTTCTTCTTCTTCGAGAATCACGACCACTAGAACCACTAGGGACCGCACTTGCATTTTTTTTTATATCTTCGTCGGATGAACTTATAATTTTTCTTATTTTACTTCTTACTCTGCCTTCTATAGGACTCAAATCGTCACTGCTGTTGCTGCTGCTGCTGCTAATAAGTCTTCTGCATCTCTTATTGTTAACTTTACCCTTTATAGGGTCCGAATCATCGCTGCTGGTGCTGGTGCTGACGAGCCTTCGTCTTCTTTTATTATTGCCCACTACTCCCTTTATAGGACTATCAATCGAATCTAAAAAAAAAAGAAAACTTTATTATAAAATAACACAATAAATAATGTATAAATGTATAAACATAAATACTTACCACGAGACAGTTCCACAGCCCGTAGAACAATAGCGTCTCCTAAATCGTCCTCGTTCATTTCTCTCATCGCTACAAAATTTTAATGTATTTTTATTATAACTTTTTTTTTGAATACTTAGTAACACAAAAAAAAGTATGTAAAAAAACTTACCATTAGACAGTTCCACGGTCCGTAGAACAATAGCGTCCCCTAAATCATCCTCGTTCATTTCTCTCAGCACTAAAAAATTTGAATTAATTTTTTTATTTTAACTTTTTTATTATTAGCACACACTAACAACTATGCCCAATAAAACTATTTACTTACATTGATTCCGTAAATCACTCATTTTTTTAAATTTATTTATTTTTTTACACTGACGCGTAACAGGTTTCGTCAAAAGCTCAATCGAAACTACGGAAATATCCGTCAAATTCCAAAACTATGCAAAATTTGCTTTGATAGCTGACGCTAGGCAGCACCTTCCCCCCCCCCCCACACACACACCCCACTCACCTCTCCTATCTCACGTGTACAAAAATTGCAAATGTAGCACTTTTTAATGCAGCTCTAGATTGCTGCGCTAATTCGTTCTCACACTAGAAACTAAGCAAATCCTATTTCCCCCACCTCTGTCTCCCACTCTTACGACTCAAAAAATTTCAAACGTTACACTTTTTTATAATACAGCTCTAAATTGATGCGCTTGTGGCTGTCTGTAGTTTTACGTTTGACCACGTGTAAATAAATAATAAAAATGCCCGGCAGCATTCAAAAATTAATTGACAGATGTAACTTAAATTCATCTAGCCGTGAAAGAAAAGTGGCTCTGCGGGAAGCAATCATATTTTCAATTTTTTATTTAAAATACCAAAATAACGCTCGCATAAAACATAGGTTTAACCCTTACACCTTTAATCACATCAAATGGGTTACGAGTCAGAGCTACACTTTTCTCTTCGATTTATTGCAGTGGATTTTGGACAAAAGCAAAGTACGCGACATTATTCAAATGTATAAAAAACACTACAAATATAGTGCCGACGTGATGATGTGCGTCGGGCAATTTATAATTGGCGGTAAATATCGCCGTAATAAAAAATTTAAAACACTCAAGACGCATTTCCTGGAGATTTGTGGTAAGTTCTAGTGGTAAAAATTTACAAACTTTTATTTATTTAAGTAATTAAAAATTGTTTTCACTTGTCTATAACCAGCCAAAATAAATCTTCGGAACGAACTCATGGTGGAAAAGTACGAAGAATCAATAGAATCATCAGCTGACCAGGCAGTGTAAAAGTACGAAGAATCAATAGAATCATCAGCTGACCAGGCGGTGTGAAACTACGAAGAATCAATAGAATCATCAGCTGACCAGGCGGTGTGAAACTACGAAGAATCAATAGAATCATCAGCTGACCAGGCGGTGTGAAATAAAATAAGTGTAATATAAAAATTGGAGAAATAAAAAAATAATGGTTTCAAAAAATTGATTTTTTTTTATTTCAAACACCTCACCTACAAAAAAAAAATTAAAGTTTTTACTTCTTAATATAAAAAAATAATTAAAGCCAAACTTATTACTTGTATTTAAATTTTTTACTTCTTAACTTACTTTTTTACTTTAAAAATATATTTGCTAGAAAACAATGGTTCATCATTTAATAATTTGAAATTAATTAAAGCATTGATATCAATCTTTAAAAAACTTTAAAATAAATTCATCATCATAACTTATAAAAATTTTGATACGGAATAAAAAAACATCAACGAAGCAGTGGCAGTGGCAACTTGGATGCTTGTAGAAAAAACATCAACTCAGCAGTGGTAAAAAACATTAAAAATTTTTTTTTAATTTAATTAAGTAACGATAGTATTTGAAACTATAAAGGTGTTAATAAAAAAACAAAAAATTAGTTAAATTTTTTTTATTCGTTTCTTTATTCATTTAATTTATAATTTGATATAAAGATTTAATTTCTAATATTTACTTCATAACTATTTTCCAATATTTCTTCTATTTTGTGACATGAAAAAAAAATTACATCTCGCGTTATAATGCCCAAGTCTTTATGTTCTCTATTGTATATTTTTAAAAATTGTAAAAAAGCCATTATTTCGTAGTATTCTCGGTCTTGTAAAAGAACCCGAAGAAGCAGGTTCAGATTTTCGCGTGCATCGTCTGTTCTGACGAAATCCGGGCTGTACTCATTCATTTCCTGTATAAATTGGCTTACACAGACACGTAAGCTCTCTTCTTTCGCTGTTGTTGCGTCCAAATTACAAAATTCCATATGAAGAAGTAAATTTAACAAAATACTCTTCAAAATGTCGAACGTGTGTACCCCGTATGACCAACACAACGAACCATAATATTCATCTCGCTGCCATTGCGAAATATCTTGTTGACCATCTTTTTTAAAGAAAAAAAAAAAAAAAAAAAATTTTAATTTATTTTTTTAATATAAAAAAATGATAAATATTATCTTGAAGTTAATAAAAACCAACCTTCATCTGTTATTAAATCAATACTTCTAATGAAGTCATCACCTTCCTCATCAGACATCATTTCTGCGATCACTAAAAAAGTTTTCACATATTTAGTAAAAAATTTAGATTTATATAGTACATTGACAAATTAAATTAACTTACGTTGATTCTGGTCCAAAGACATGACTTTAATTCTCCCGTGGCTAGAGCTACGAATTTTAAGGTGACACGAGCACATCACTCACGTGGACTAGGGGAGAGGGGTGGGGAGGTGGAGGCACTCGCGAGGACTAAGGAGAGGGAAGGGGGAGAGAGGGGGAGATACTCGCGGGGGGAGGAGGATACTGTGGTGCGTCCGCAGACACCTCCTCCTCCTCTTAGCAGCATGGATTTCTTCCCCCTCCCCTCCGCGACCTCTTGGTTCCGCGCGGTGAGAGTCGCGAGAGCCGTGGAGGGGGGGGGGACACCGACGTCTACCTGTAAACGCCAGGTAGGTGTGGTGGGGGTTTGTTTTGACGGCCCAGACCGCATGTTATACTACTCATGTGTAGTAATAAACTAAACGCCTTTTCAATTGAATTTTATTAATTTTGAATTAGTTTGAAGATAATAAAAATGTCATAAATTTATAAGTGAACTAACATTTGTCATTTGAGTGGAAAAATATGTTAAGTTTTAACTTTTAATAACTTTTTATTTACAGGGTGAACATAACCTAAAATTTTGTTTACCTTCTGGCTTCTGTTCAAGTTTACCAAACATTAAGTTTCAAGTACTTCTTCACACAAAATATCAATAATTATAATTTTTAAAACACCATTTCTTAGTAGTCCCAAAAAAAGGAGTTTCTTCAAATATATCTAGCAAAAATATTTTGTGTGATAAAGAAAATTATGGAGACCTTATTAGTGTTAAGATGTATGAACATAAATACTTCTTGTCAACTATTTGTAAAAATTATAAAATCATCCTCTTATTTTTTGTTTTCTTTTTATTGAATTAAGTTTACTTTTTAAAAGGGGCTTGAAAAGTATTTTTGTGTTCCCGGATAAAGTCTATGTGAAAAAAAGCTAAAATCGTTGGCTAGCAAAGAAAAAAAGTATAATTTAGCAATTATCTAGTACAATAACAAAAAGGAGTTGAGAGAAAAAATTCTTTAGTAGTGTAATACAAAAGAAAAATTCTTTAATTGCAAAAAAATTAAATCTTCAAAATAATAGCTGATAATTATTTTCAGAAGTGCTTGAAACACTTTGATCTTTTCAAAATAGAAAAAATACTTGAATAAACAATAACAATCCTAATTTGGAACAGATAAAAAGTAATAATCAAGCATCTAACTTAAACTACAAGGCTGTCGTTGAAGTTTTATAACATAACCAGAGTAGATAGTCAACAAATATTTTATTACAATTATTTTAAATTTGAAAACATGGAATCATTGATATTTTTGAAGTTATTTATTATGTAAGCAAATGTTTGCTAAAAAAAAGTTTTTGTTAAAAACTGAATAAGTATAAGATAATTTTTAGTTTTTTTATCAATTCTTTTAGTTTGTGTAAATTTTTGTGGTTATGAATTTTTATAACTGACATTAATTGTAATTTAATAATTACTGATAATTATTACACTTAGATTGTTTAATAGTAAAATTTTACAAATATTATTAATTATTCTATTTTGAAAATATTGAAAAATTATTTATTATGATAAAATTTTGTCATACATATACCTAAGTTTTATAATTCAATACAGCTGACCAGTCTGTCACCTTAATAAAAATAAATAACCAATAAATATTAAAAATTTAACTTTTCTTATAACTTTTGACGGTGAATAATTAATTATAATGCAAAAAATTTTGTTTGCAGGGATTGATCAAGTTACTATGAATGGCTTAGAAAAAACTGTAGCTAAGATGCCGCCTGATGAGAGACTTGTTTGCTTGATTTTAGATGAAATATTTTTAAAATCGCATCTGCAGTACAATGCTAAACTAGATAGAGTTATAGGCTTGGAAGAGTTTGGCAATAACTACAGAACTAGTAAAATAGCTGATCATGCCATTGTATTAATGGTAAAAGGTTTGAAATCATCCAGAAAATTTCAAGTTTCGTATGGTTTCTGCTCTGGAACTACACCTACACCTCAAGTTATCGAAAAGATTAGGGAAAACATTTTGGCTTCGAAAAACGCTGGACTGTTGCCTATACTCTCGGTAAATGATCAAGGTCCAACCAATCAGGCGGTTATTTATCAGTTGATACGCGAGACTGATATGATGCGAGCTAAATTAAATTTGAGGAATAGTGAGCATTGACACATAAAATATTTACAACAATACTCTTCTGATAATTAAAAGCTAATTGCATATAAAATAACGGTTTTGAATACTCGTAAAATTTTATTTTTTTATTCTTTATTGTCGAAACCTTCACTTTACAATATTGATTTGATATTAAAATTTGTAATAAAAAACGAAAAATATATGTAATATGAAATAAAAAAAATTGCATTAAAAACCATGCCGTGACACAGCAACACAGAAATTTTGGTAAATTAACACTAAAACGAAACTTCCTTCATTATGGTTCCGTTCAGTTCCGATAAAAAAAGGTTCAATAAAAGAAATTTTTGAGAAGAAATTTTATTTTGCTACCATAAACGATACTTATGCCCCGTTTATTTTTTCATGATCGAAAATCTTAATCCACTATAGATAGATGGAGAAAGTAGATTTGGTTTTAAATAATTTTAAAGTTTAAAGACGCCTTCTAAAATTTATTACTTTCCACTAAATACAATTTTTTGCTAAGATTATTAATACTTGTTAAGATCGCGTCTCGCACCAACTGCCCTTCTATCCTCCGTCGGTTCTTCACCCTTGCCTGCCTGGCTTCCTCGGCTCAGATAAAGCCCCGGTAATAGGCCTTTACCCCCTAGTCACCCTCTCCATGCTCGTGTAGTGCCATATCCACTCTATCTTTCACCAACTTTAGGCCATCCTTGATGGTCATGTTGATGCCCCTCTGCGACTAGCACGATTCTATCATTTTGTTGACTTCGAGCTGGATCTCTTTCAAGAGATCTCTCTCAGCCTGCCTCGCTTTGACGAACTTCTGCCTGCCCTTCTCGCAGTGTCCTATATCATCCGCCGTGGCGTTACTAAAAGCGCTCACGTTACTGCCGATGCTAGCGTTGCTTCCCCTCCATTCCTCACCAGCTGGTATTTTGAGGAATACATCTTGTCTCTTTGCTTCCATATCTACACGTTCTTGCCCCCCCCCCCCCCTCGAAATCCATGGGGCCAGCGTAGGACACCTCGCCACCGGGGCTTGCACCTAGTCGGAACCTATGGGAATATTTACTTCCTGGGGTACGTCAGTTTTAAGAGTCATGTTCATGATGGAGGTTTGAATTCGGGGTATCCTTCCCCAAGATTTTATTTCCCCATTACCCCCTACAAAGTAGTGATCGTGCCCTTATCCGTAACCTAGGGAGGCGCTGGTTGGGAGAAACCAACCAAAAACTCCGCACCAGAATGATAATAATAATAATAATAACAATAATTTTTTTTTCTAGGCCTTGGAGAATTAAATGACATTCCAGGTATTATCTAGGATGTCCATCCTTCCCTTGCCCCTATCGTTGTGCGGTTGCATGGCGTTCCTTCGCGGCTTTGAGCTTGCGCTGAAACACTGCACTGGATCCACTTCCTGCGACGTGGTCATACTCTTTGACTCCTTCCTGCAGAGGAAGCATTGTGGTGTCTTCACGTACTCTGTCTTCTTATGTCCAGCCTGCCCACATCGGAAACAACCCGACCAGGTCTCTTTCTCCTTGCAGTCCTTTCCAATGTGTCCGTATTCCAGGCATTACATTACTCCGTATCCAATGTGTCCGTATCCCAGCATTGCACTACTCGCACACTTCTGCGGACTCGGCAGATGGACCATTCAATCCTTACCCTCCTTGCCTTCTCGATGCTGGCTGTGTCTTCCTCAGGAAGGTCAATCACGGCCAGCCCTGTATCCCACTTTCCTGGTGGAAAAAGGGTTGTTTTCCACCTTTCTAGTGGGTCGTGTCGATGCCTTATCAGAGCCATCTCCACGTCTTCTTTGCTCACTGTAGGGTCAATCCCTCGAATCTCCAACGTCGTTGTCCTACGCCTTGGCTTCTCAATGCTTCCCACACCTCGGACGGCTTCTTCGATTTTCGACTTGAAAGTCTCGGATCCACTATCCAGACGCAGGAGTTTATCTCCCTTCCTAGTCTTGCCGACGCCAGTGACGATTCCTTCGTCTTCTGGCTTTTTAATCTTCTCCTTCATCGTCGATAATACTCCAGCGTAGGTCTGGCCTGTGCCGACCTTTATCACCAGAATACTGGCCACGCTGGTGCCCTTACTGTCTTTCGCTCGCTGGCGCTTCCTTCTGCCCTTCCTCTTCTTCGCCTCCCCGATGACGTGTTGAGCCTTTCTGGGTGAAACTGTGCCGTTGCTCCTTTTCCTCTTCTTGGCTTCAAGGGAAGGTTTTCCCCCGATCTCATCTCTCACTCGAGAAGCAGCGAGGACGGCGTCTTGTTCTCTGAGCTTCTTAGCCCTGTGCCTCTCCCTGATCATCCTGCCTTCCTCAGTGCTCTGGAGACCTTTCTGGTAACTTTGCTCCCTCTCCTCACCCTCCCTGGGTTTCTTCAGTTCCTCTACAGTCAATCTTGCAACTATCTTCAAACCATCCTTGATCGTCATGTTGACCCCTTTCTGCCTACTACAGGAATAAATCATTAGATTTTTCTGCTTCTCTATCTGTTCTAGGATACTCTTCTCCTCTTCCTGGCCTCGAAGTAGCTTTCTCCAATCCTCTTCATCGTACCTACTGTCGATAGCCGTAACATTGCTGCATCCGCTACCGGCTCTTCCGATGCTGGACGTGCTTCCTTTCCGTCCCTGTAATTCTGGCACTTGCAGGAACACACCCTGATCATTCTCTTCCATATGTACACGGTCTTGCCCCCCCCCCCAAAATCCATGGGGCCAGCGTAGGCCACCCAGGCTTGCACCAAGTCGGAACCTACGGGAAGACTTACTCCCTGGGGAACGTCTGTTTTGAGTGTCGAAAAACGCTTTCGACAAACCTACCAATATGCGACCAGTTTTCTTGACTCTCCAGCATCAGCCCTACTACAGGCGGTTCTATAGGCACTGGTGACTCTGAGTGCTCCTACACGCTGTACCTTCTCTGGCTTCTTGAGACAATTTTCTCTGCTCATCACCTCTGCGGGGATTTCTGCACCATACAGGAGAATTGAGTTTGTCGTGGACATAAGAAGTCTTCTCCTGCAGGGTCTTGGGCCATCTAGACTAGTCATGAGGCGGCTCAGGGCTCGCACTACGTTTACTGCCTTGCTGCAGGTTTGTCAATTTGCTGCTTATACGAGAGCTTAGTGTCAATCATCAAAGCCAAGTATCTCACAGCCCTCTTCGTTTTGACCACAGTCTCCTCGGGGTTAATGGGAACGTCTAGGGTGTTTATGCTTGACTTTCTGGTAAGCATTACCACTTTTACCGGCCTTTGCTAGGCAAGTTCCAGCCCACGCTGCCCCATCCACTCCCCAGCGGCCTCTTTGGTCCTTGCGGATATGACTGCCGCAACATCGTCAGCGTATCCTACCAGAAACGCATTCGGTGGCATTTCCAGCTCAAGGAGGGCCTCGTATAGCACATTTCAGAGATCTGCTCGTGATATCGATCCCTGCGCTGCCCCTGAGGTAATCCTCACCTCCCGTTGTCCTTGGTCCAATGTCATATCTTGCAGCCACCTATTCTGGAGGTAGTCACCATACATTTGCATCAGATATTTAGGCAGATTGAACCTCTTTCTCAGTACTTCGAGTATATCTACCCACCTGGCTAAGTTGAAAGCGTTCTTCACATCTAGCGTGATGAGGAGAACTATCTCCTTCGAATATTGGTTCCGGTTCCAGGCCTTTTGGACTGCTTGTTTCACCTCGTCAATCGCGTTGATAGTAGACATTCCCTGTCTAAACTCCTTTTGTTTTTTCGACAGATCTCCAGCCTTCCTGATAGTTGCGTGCAATCTGGGCTTCATCAACTTCTCCAGCATTTTGCCAGCGGTATTAAGCATGCGAAGGGGGCGAAATGAGGATGGTGTTATTCCCGTGTTCTTCCCCTTGTCTAACAGTACGAGACGAGCGATCTTCCATCGTGCACAGAAGACGCCAGATCTCAGGTATGCATTGTACATGTCCAAAAGCAGTTCCAGGCAGACTTGAGCAGTGGTCTTGATTGCCTGGGGTGGTATTCCATCTGGTCCCAGCGCCTTCTTGCTCCGCATTGTCCTTGCTGCCGCGATCAACTCTCTCTCCGTAAATTCCACAATCTTGGGAATTTCCTCCGTAGTGCCCCTTCCCACTCCGGGTGTATTAGAAAGAGAACGTCTACTATCGTTCTCATCGTCCCAGCATCCATGTCGTTAGCCGACGCTTGAGAGCCTAGCTTCTTGGTTACAATTTTGTAACCAAGTCCCCATAGATCCTCATCTATGTCCAGTTCATGCTTCATCCAGCATCGTATCTTACTGAGGTTAATGCTCCTTCTCAGTTTTCTCCTAGCCTTTCTGAAGTCATCGTACTAAGCCGTGTAGTCCGACGTGTCCCTGGCTCGCTGAGCTCGATGTCTGAGTCTGCTGCTCGTCTTTCTTAGCTCATCTATCTCTCCAGTCCACCAGTACACTGGCTTCGTCCCTTGGTGATTTCCCTTCCTAGGCATCGCCCTGTCACAAACCCTGGCGATGACTTTCATCGTCTCACCAGTGAGTTTCTCCACTTCCTCCCTCGTGGCTGCTCTTCGTAGTGCTGCTGGGATATTTTGGTAACCCCGATGAAGTTCACGCTTCATCTTTCCATTGTGCATCCTATTCACGTTCCATCGCGGCAGGGATTTGGAGATGTAACTCCGCCTTACCTGTCCATCATAGCGGAGCATGATGTAGTTGTGGTCGCTATGATTCCAGTCTTCCTCGCTCTCTTCCTCCAGGACTTGCCAGTCAGTGATCCTGCCAGCCAGCCCTTCTGTTGCGAAAGTGACATTCGGGTGCGTAGGTTTGCAGCCCGCCTTCTTGTACGTAGCTGTCCCGTCGTTCAGGACCACTAGTTCAGTCCGATTGGCCATCTCTATCACCCTCGTTCCACGGTCATCGGTGTAGGGCTCCCCCCACTCTTCTGCCTTGGCATTTATGTCTCCCGCCACTATCTTCTCGCACTTCATCGTCCGAAGGAAATCTTCCAGTCTGTCCAGCTTGCCTGTGAATTGCAAAGCGTTGTCACTCGGTGTGAGGTAGCAGCTGACAACTACTATCCCATTCGCCTGTATCCATACGTAACCGGCTCCTCTACCATGCCTCTCCACCTGGATTTTCCTCGGATCTGGGATACAGATAGCAACCGTCCCTGTCTCATCCGAAAATCATGCGAGGTTGTCTATGTTGTGATGCTGTTCACTTATGATCAACACCTCCACCTCTCTCTCCCTCTGAATTTTCTGCAGGATGGCCTGTGCGTTAGGGCTCCTAAGCAGATTGCATTGCAGAAACGCGAACGTTCCTATCTTTGCATCTTGCCGTCAGCTGCAATGGCTTTTTTAAACGCTCTGCAGCTGCTTATTCCTGGGACTTGTTTCAGATCCGCCTCATTTTTGACTAGCTTCACGCACAGGAAGCATTTTGTAGTCGTGCATACCACGGCCTTGTGTTCCAAGCTGCCGAATTTGAGGCAGTCGTTCGATCTGTCTAGGTCATTGCATCCCCTCTGCAGATGCCCGAATCCAAGGCATTTGTGGCACCTGGGTACCAGTTGTTTCTCCCGAATTCGGCACTTCACCCAACCAACGTTTATCTTCCATGTGCTCATCAGCTCCCTCGCTTTGTCTCCGTCCTTTGCAATTCGCTGCCCCCTCGAATTCTCGGGGGAGAGGCGACACTTGCTTACTTTGGCGTTTCCGCTTCTGTTCAGTATAGCTGCCCTGACCGAGTCCCCGTGCTGTGCGCAGTCAATGTTCCTGATTTCCAGTATTACCCTAGGTTTGGAATCTTTGACTGTCGCCGTCAATGCGACCGCTGCCATTAGGGCGTTGCTGAAGGCAGTACGGTTCGTAGCTTCCTTCGTTATCTTGATAAGAACGGCTTGGTCCCACTGGAGAAACACATGGAGGGTGAGGAGAGGGAGAGAAGTTACCAGAAAGGTCTCCAGAGCACTTAGGAAGGCGTGATGATCAGGGAGAGGCACAGGGCTAAGAAGCTCAGAGAAGTACAGGGTCAGCTGATGTGAGACGCAGTCCTCGCTGCTTCTCGAGCGAGAGACGAGATCGGGGGAAAACCTTCCCATGAAGCCAAGAAGAGGAAGAGGAGCGACGGCACAGTTTCACCCAGAAAGGCTCAACACGTCACCGGGGAGGCGAAGAAGAGGAAGGGCAGAAGGAAGCGCCAGCGAGCGAAGGACAGTAAGGGCACCAACGTGCGAAGGACAGTAAGTGCACCAGCGTGGCCAGTATTCTGGTGATAAAGGCCAGACCTACGCTGGAGTGTTATCGACGATGAAGGAGAAGATTAAAAAGCTAGAAGACGAAGGAATCGTCACTGAAATTGGCAAGACTAGGAAGGGAGATATACTCCTGCATCCGGATAGTGGACCCGACATAGAGACTTTCAAGTCAAAAGTCGAAGAAGTCGTCCGAGGTGTGGGAAGCATTGAGAAGCCAAGGCGTAGGACAACGACGTTGGAGATTCAAGGGATTGACCCTACAGCGAGCAGAGATGACGTGGAGATGGTTCTGATAAGCCACGACCCACTGGAAAGGTAGAAAACAACCCTTTTTCCACCAGAAAAGTAGGATACAGGGCTGGCCGTGATTTAATTTCCCGAAGAAGACGCAGCCAGCATCGAGAAGGCAGGAAGGGTAAAGATTGGATGGTCCATGTGCCGAGTCCGCAGAAGGGTGCGAGTAGTGCAATGCTATAAGTGCCTGGGATACGGACACATTAGAAAGGACTGCAAGGAGAAAGAGACCCGGTTGGACTGTTGTTTCCGATGTGGGCAGGCCCATGACGGAGAAGCCAGAGGGCATGAAGACACCACACTGTTTCCTCTGCAGGAAGGAAGGACTCAAAGAGTGTGACCACGTCGTGGGAAGATGATCCTGTGCAGTGTTTCAGCGCGAGCTCAAAGCCGCAAAGGAACGCCCTGCGACAACACAACGATTGGGGCAAGGGAAGAATGGATACGGAAGGATTGCACGCTCTGTTCCAGGGGGAAGGATGATGCCAACCACAAGTTCTTCCACTGTCAAGAATGAAGTCAAGAAAGAAGACGTTTGGGGAAAGAAGTTGGACAAGTCAGCCCAGACAACTTGGTGGGACTGATGCTGCAGAGCCAGGAAGACTGGTCATAAAGGCGCGTATAGTCTCGTCTATGGTGGTGGAGTGAGACTAGTGCGTAATACCGTACTAACTTGAACTTTTTTTTGAAACTATATGAATATAGGTTAGAAACTATTGATACATGAAATGGTAAGAATGAACGGTATGAGTAAGATGTTTTGACTGATCGCGAATCGAAAACGATGTGAGAACGTACGGATGGATGTGCCACGTGTCCTGCATGCCACACCTCATTCCTGATATAAGTGGAGCGAGAGAATGGAAGAATGAAACGTAAGTGTGAATGAGTGAGAAAATGCAATTTTAGAGGCTAGAAGCGTGAGGGTAATGGCTATTACCCAAGGTCGGACCATTCATGGTGATGTGATAAACAGGGACAGAATGGGAAGGTCACACGCTTAGATAGAGAAAGGCAAAGGAGTGCGTTTTGTGAATTAACACACTGTCTGGCAGCGGTGGTAAAGATGGGACCAAGATTCCATTTTTACCGCTTATTCGCTATTTATGACATCCTGGATAATACCTGGGGTGTCATTGAATTCTGCAAGGCCTAGGAAAAAAAATTATTATTATTATTATTATTATTATTTTTTATTTTTTTATTTTTTTTTTTTTTATTATTTTTTTTTTTATGGTGGTTACGATACGGCTAAAAATTCCATCCCGAGGAACCTTCAGCGGGGGCGCCCGCCGACAACCGCCCTGAGAAGGGCAGTCCTCGGTGGCCGTCCGCGCCGGTGTGTGGGGTTTACCCACTAAAAAACCGCTCCGTCCGTGTTCTAACATGGAGGGAGTCCACCACGTCAAAGGTCTACCTGGAACTGCTCTTGGCAATACTTCAGAGTAGACCCACGTGCTTGTTAGTTCGAAACCATTGCTATTACCTATTGTTAGTACTACTCGTTTTCACTCTCACCATCGTCCTGGCATGCATGAAAGGCTTCCCTCCACCGCATGCTGTCAACTCCCATCATTACAACATGGGGTCTGCCAGCCCAGCCTATTGCAGGGCTAGTGGACCCCCACACACACTCCGTTCTCTAACTCGCCTAGGCCGCCCATTCAAGGCAGCCGTCAACGCGCTTCGCTATCAGAATCGCCTCCGCGTAGGTAGACACGAGAGTCCACCAGTCCGCCTGTTGAAGCATCAGGCCAACCACGCCCTCAGGCGTGATCGGCCCGACCTTGCCTTCGAGTTTCTCCCTTTCCTCCCGCCATTTTGGGCAGATGAAGAAGGTGTGTTCAGCGTCGTCACGCGAGCACCCGCAGTACTTACACTTCGGGTCTCCGACCAGACCCCTCTTGTAGAGGTAGCCCCTGAAGTACCCATGCCCCGAAAAGAACTGAGTTAGGTAGAAGTTAACCTCCTCCCAACCCCGCTCCATCCAGGCCCCCGGATCCTTCAGCAGCCGCCTCGTCCAAGCCGCCACACTGTCGTCCTCCGTCCATCGCCTAGTCCACCTCGCTATGGTGTCCGCTCTTACCGCCTTTGTGACCTCGGCCCGGCCCGTGCCGGGGGCCCGGTCGTATATCCGTTTTCGCTCGTCCGCGAGGAGGTCGATGGGGATAACGCCCGCGATAACCAAAACAGCCGCCTCAGAGACTGCCTTGTAAGAAGACGCAATCCTCAGCGCCTCCTCGCGCTGCACGCTCGCCATTTTCTTCCTGTACTTCCGTTTCTTGAGCACCGGCGCCCAAACTTCCGCTCCGTAGAACATGATCGACTGCGCAGTGGACATAAGAAGCCTACGCTTGCTCGGACTAGGTCCGTTAACGTTGGCCATAAGTCGACTGAGCTTGCCGACCCGCTCTCTGGCGTGGTCCGCGGCCTGACTTATAAGGTCCTAGTAGAAAAGCTTCGTATCCAGGGTTACCCCCAGATACTTGGCACTCCGGCTGATCCCAACCTGCTCAGTCCCGACGGTCATCGGTATGAGCGTTGGGACCCTGCGCCGTGTCATCACAACTATCTCCGTCTTGTGCAAAGCGAGCGCAAGCCCGCGGGACTGCATCCACCCAAGAACCCTGGCCATCACTTCGGTAAGGATAGTCTGGGCTTCGTCGTTATCTCGTGCCAGTATGACGGCGGCAACTTCATCCGCGAAAGCAACGAGGAAAGCACCCGGCGGCATTTCCAGTCTCAACAACTCATCGTACAGTGCTATCCAGAAGTCCGGGCCCAATATTGAGCCTTGTGCGACGCCAGCTGTCAATCTTCTGACCACCGTTCCGTCCAACGTCATGTATTGCAAAGTTCTGTCCCTAAAATAGTCGTCGAAAACGCGCAAAAGATAGGCAGGCACCTCAAAGCGCCGAAGCGCCTCAAGGATGTCCACCCACCGCGCCGAATTAAACGCGTTTCTAACGTCCAAAGTAACCAAAACGACCACCTTCCTGTCCCTGTGTGCTGGCCTCTGGGCATCCTCAAAGGCTCCTACGACTTCTCGGATTGCTCCGATGGTCAAAAAGCCCGTTCGGAAGCCCTTCTGCTTTCCACAAAGGCCGCCTGCCGCCGCGATGCTTTCAGCCAGCCGTGGCTTAAGAAGAAGCTCGAAGACCTTCCCCGGTGTGTCCAGCAGGCTCAAGGGCCTATAGGACGACGGAGAGTCAGGGTCCCCTCCCTTGTTTTTTGGGATGAGGACCAGTCTCGCAGTCTTCCACCTGTCACAAAAAAGAAAGTGTCTAGGTACCATCGCCGTGTACCGTATTCGGTGCACGGTGCACGGTACACGGTACCAAATAAGAGTTACTTTAGACACTCTGTGAATTTAAGTGGGTTATTTAGGATGGGTAATTAGATTTAAAGTAAAAACTAGTAGTTATTTAAACAGTGGGTTATTTGGAATAAATTATAGGATCTAAAGTAAAAAGCTACCGTGTACCGTGTACCGTGTACGGTACACGGCGATGGTACCTAGACACAACCCACAAAAAACTCCACATCTCAGGCACTCGTTATATAAATCGAGAAAGATCTTCGGCCTCTTTACCGCCGCGAGTCGCAATACCTCGCCTGGTATACTGTCTGGCTCTGGAGCCTTTCCAGGCTTCAGGGAGGTTACAGCTCTAAGGAGCTCCGCCTCCGTAAACTCTGGAACCTCGGGTAAAACGCCCCGGTCGCTCGCTTCCGGCCTATCCTCGTGCGTGGGGAAGAGCCCGTCGACTATTCCCCGCATGGAGTCGGCGTCCCTGACTCCCGGTGGACACCGCCCCCACAGTTTACCGGTCACCAGTTGATAACCGGTCCCCCATGGGTCCCTCTCTACCTCGTCGCAAAGCTGCCTCCAGCAGCGGCGCTTACTCGCCTTAATCGCGTGGTTCAATACCTTTCTCGCCCGTTTGTATTCCGCCGAAAGAGCGGCTGCGTTCGGGCTCTTCGCCCCACGAGTCCTCCTTTGGCGGGCCCTCAGACACTGCCTGCGCAGGTCCGCAATCTCATCGGTTCACCAGTAGCAGGGACGCCGACATCCTCGCCCGCCCGTCCTCGGCATCGTTTCCTCGCAAAGGCGCTCCAGGAGCCCGCACGTCTCCCTCGCGAGTCGATTCGCCCTGTCGCTACCTGCCTGTCCGTCTTCCGGAACCGTTTCAGAGGGTGCTGGCGCCTCCACTAACTTTCGTTCGGACGACTCTCTATCCAGTTTCTTCAGGTTCCAGCGTTGGGGCTGCCCCGCTGCGACGCGAGTTCGTCTCGTAGGCTTCACGACGGAAAACGTAATGTACTGGTGATCGCTACCCGTGTAGCCCTCTATCACCCTCCATCCGTTTATCCTCGGAACAAGCCTCGCCGAGACGAATGTCACGTCTGGAATTGAGTTCCCGAAACCCGGCCTCCAGTACGTGTACGTCTGTCCAATGTTTGCCACTGCCAGATCCAGCCTCGCGGCCATCTCCAGCAGCAGCTGTCCACGGCGATTCGTTGTAGGCATGCCCCACTCAAGCGCACGCGCATTAAAGTCTCCCGCGACAATCACGTCACCGGTCATCCCTCTAATCGCGTCTTCTAGCGTCCAAATCTTCAATTCGAAATCGCGCATGCCGCAGTTAGGCGAAAAGTACACACTCACGTATGTAGCTTCCGCCACGCGCGCCCACGTCATTTCCGGTCCCGCTTCCGTACACCTGGATCCCAGCGTCGCGGATCCACAGTGCCGCCGTCTTCGCATCGTTTACGATGTAAGTCCTGCCTAAGTCCCTGTAGGGTTCGCTAATGAACAGCACGCCAGCATCGCCCACCTCCTCCGCCAGCTTTGGCAGGAGGTTGTGGGCAAGCTGGGCTCCGTTCAGGTTCGCCTGCAGAAAATTAGCCATCGTTCCGCCGGTCTCTGCGTTCCTTCAGCGCATTTCGGAAGACAGTGCAGTCCGCCTTGCCGGGTTCGTGCGCCGTCTCCTTGAAGCCAGCCTCCGAGCAGAGGAAACAGGAGGGCTTTTCCGCGCACTCTCCCCACTTGTGTCCGTTCTTGCCGCACTTGTTGCAGCCCGCGTGCCTATCCGCGCCCTTACAGTCTCGGCGGTAGTGTCCGCAACTTAAGCAACAGAAACATCGCGGGACCATTATTCGTGGCCTTACCCTCGCCTCACACCAGGGGAATTTCAGTCTCCCCTTTCGGAGGATTCCCTGAGCTATCGAACCCTCCACCGTCACCACTGCGAGGCATTTCTGCCATCTGTTCGGAGGGAACACGTAGACGACGCTTAGCTCGACTCCGTACTCCCTCCGGACCGCCTCACGAATCTCCTCCTGTGTCGTGTCCACGTCAAGGTCCAGGATCTCCAGCTTTGTTGTTGCTGTAAGATCCCGCACCGAGTCTTTCCCACCACCCCTTTATCAAGGCCTCTTTGAATTTGGCCGCGTCACCTTCCCCTCTCCGAATTTGAAGGATGATACCTCCATCCCGTGTTGGCCGGTGGGATTTTATATTCACTCCACCGGCGTCTGTGGGAATCACTCTGGCTTTAAGAGCCGTTATCGCGTCCGCGTACGATGTCCCAGGCTTCGGCTCTCCGGCGTTTTGCATGACGAAGTCGCCGTTGATTTAGGCAACTTCCCCCCGCCCTTTCGTTTGTTTGCTCGCCCTTCCGGCCTCACTTCCGATTTCGACGTCGCCCCGTTGGTCGTCTTCCCGGATTTAGCTTCAGCCGTGGCTTCTGTCTCTTTCGAGGCCACGGGTTTCGCTGCCGACTTCCTCTGCCTTTTCCTGCAAGATGTAGTCTCTTGCCATCCGGACTCCTCATCTAACGAGTCGGCATCGACCTGTTCTCGCGGGCGTTTGCGGGCCGTTGTCGTCCCCGACGATGTGGGATCGGCGAGTCCTAGCCGTGGCAAAAGAAGTTCCAGGGTCCGCACCTTCCTCAGAATGCTTCCCCTTACCGTGCCGATCCCATGGCATGCAACCTTCACCTCCCTTTTCACATTCTTCTGTAAGCCGAAACCTTTCTCGCAGATACCCACGTTGTCGATTATCGACTCAAGCCCCGTTCGAACCGCCTGCAGCAATTCCCTCGCTTCGTCCAGAGCGTTGGATGGCTCTGTCCCGTCGAGATCCCTCTCGGCCGGCCTTGAGGCCAGGTTTTCCGTCGCCCCTGTCTCTCTAGCGGTTGGCGTTGTCCCCGAGCCCTCAGAAGGGCTGCCGCCCGAACCGCCATCATTCCCCCCAGTCCCCAAACCCAATTCATCCAAAACGTTGTCCATACAGATCCCACGAGTAGCAGAGCAAAGGGTGGTCCACCTCCCACAGAGGCCCGCATATGAGAAGTAAGGCTACTTACTCGGAGAGGTCACCCGGTATCTCCGAGGCATCGTTTACGACCGACCTGTTGTCCCCCTCGGCCAAACAAGTCCTATAAGCACGATAGCTTCCACCAAGGATTAGGGGTGTAATTTGCGGAGAGGGAAGGGATAAAAAGGAAAGGAATGGTGAAGGAAGCGGGTTAATTAATGTCCCTTGTCCGCGACTGTCTATTTAATTCGACAGAAATCCAGGAAGTTTAGAGACAGAGTCTCTACTAAACCTCTCTGGACCCCACTATCCGCAACCTGTGACGCGCCCGGTAGCATGGGAAATGCTCTTCCCTCCGAAAAGGAGTCCCAGGATTATTATTATTATTATTATTATTATTATTATTGTTATTATTATTATTATTCTCAGTCCTTCTGCTTCTCTCGGTATCCGTAGAAAGAGGACCAGAAGGAGTCTCTGGACCAGAGCGCGGAGCGCATCCGCGGGTGGTGGTTAGCGGTGAGTCGTCCCAAAGCGGTGGAAGCAACGCGAACCAAGGTCAATGGGGATCAGTACTCTAACCCACAGTACACCCCACGCACAGTACACAATACACTTATACAACACGCACACTTTACTCTTAATCACCTTTCACACACCATCCTGGAGACCCTCATTGAGCCGCATATCTGCACAGAACGAATGAAAGGAGAGACTACTGAATAAATGTCTGGAATAAAGAACTGGACGCAGATATACTGATACTCAGTGAGATGCAACGGGACGGTAGGACATCAGACTGGTACCTAAACGAGTCAAACCCGTCAGCCATCTGGGTCAGGGGAGCAAGCGCGATGAGGGTGCAGAAATTAAGCTGGGGGGAAGAGGCAACATGAGTCACTGTAGGTGACATCACATTTGTGAGCGTCTACCTCTCCCCAAATAAGCGGGGAGCTGAATTCGAACGGATGGTGGATAGGCTGGAGGACATGCTGCGCGAGATACCTGGAGACCTCGTTGTCGCGGGTGACTTCAATTCGAGAGCAATCGATTGGGGGATGTCAGAGACAAACACGAAGCGGGAGTGGCTACTAGAAATGGCCGCCAGGCTGGAGCTAGCAGTTGCAAACCGCGGACAAACGCCAACCTACAAAAGGCCGGGACATGGGTACTCGATCCCTGACGTAACGTTCGCATCCAACAGGATAGAGCCGCGGATAAGAGGATGGCGGGTAATCGAGGGCTACACAGCCAGCGATTATCAACACATCGTCTTCAAAGTGGCGAAGCAAACGAATGCGATACGGAATGCTCCTTCGCGGCTCCCGCGGTGGAACCTAAAGAGACAGGACAAGGACCGATTCAAACAGATGCTGTTGACGTCCTCAACCCCATCTGAAAATGTGCCCGACGATTTGACAGGCCGACAAAAGACAGATCGGTTAGTGAATGAGACCTTGAAACTGACCAGACGCCTTTGCGACGAGACTATGCCTTGAAATAGTAACAGAAGACGCAGACAGGAAGAATACTGGTGGACTGAAGAGATACGCCTCTTGCGTAAGGACTGCCTCATGTGGCAACGAAGGGATACCCACGCGAACGGGAGACCCAGCCAAAGGCACAACTAGGAAGCTTTCTCGACGGCCCTCAAATTAGCAAGGAGGAAACTGACAGCCGCGATAAAAATCAGTAAATAACGTTGCTTAAGACCTTGGGGCCTTGGATACAAAATAGTAATCAAGAAATTAGGTGGATTTGCCTAGCCAGAACTCAAGAATGCGATCGTCGATGGTCTCTTCCCTAATCACCCGATCCGGGAAGGGCCCATTGACGACAGCGAACAAGTCGTTCCGGAGTTCACGCTAGCGGAACTCTCACGAGCAGCCACCTGTATGAAACCCGGAAAGGCGCCAGGACCCG
The DNA here is from genome assembly GCA_038277355.1 of Encarsia formosa. NCBI lineage: Eukaryota > Metazoa > Arthropoda > Insecta > Hymenoptera > Aphelinidae > Encarsia > Encarsia formosa. Next base: position 68,950,282 of record CM076186.1, on the reverse strand, counting down.
ACGGCATCCCAGGAGAAATCCTGCGACAGATAGTTTCGATCAGACCACAGGTACTCTTTGACATGTACAATCAGTGCTTACGGACAGGGACTTTCGACCTACGCTGGAAGACGGCGAGGTTAGTTTTACTGTGTAAGGGAAAGGGAGATCCGGAGATACCGTCTTCCAATAGACCCCTGAGCATATTGGACACGACAGGAAAACTCTACGAGATATTGATATGGAGACGACTAAACGACGCGATCACGGCCGTCGCCCCAGAGGGCTCTTGAGGAACCAGTGGGGCTTTACCAAGGGCAGATCGACAAACCACGAAATAATAACGATCGTGCTCTTGGTTACGCTGGACATTTAAAACGCCTTCAACTCGGTGTCGTGGAGGAGCATATTGAGCGCTCTCAAAGCTTTCAATGTTATCTATACCCTATCTATACCGAGTCTTGGAGGACTACTGACGTGACAGACAACTGATTTACGACATCACGGAAGGACCGATGACCAGACTGCTCACCGTGGGTGCAGCGCAGGGATCAATAATGGGACCGGATTTCTGGCTTTTCGTCTATGATAGCCTTCTAAGATTGGAAATGCCCCAGGGCGCAGAACTGGTCGCCTTCGCGGACGACATGGGGTTCACCATTGTCGCGCGTAATACGGAAACGGCACAGGCGACGCTGAGCCAGGTAATGATGCGCGTGGACAGATGGATGACGGAACACGGACTAGAATTGGCACATGCAGAGACAGAAATACTGTTTATGACGGCACGTAGAATACCTACAATTGTTCCCATGACGATCTGGACCGTACAGACGGAGACGAGAAGCAAAATTAAGTACCTGGGGGTGACCTTAGATAGGAAACTGACCTTCAGACCACACCTGGCAAAGGTAGCTGAAAAAGCAACCTCGGTTGTGATCTCACTAATCCGCCTCATGGTGAACACACACGGACCGAGACAGGGAAAACGACGCTTACTGATGTCGACGACCAACTCGATTCTCCTGTACAGCGCAGAAGTCTGGGCTGACGTGCTCGACAAGGGCTGCAACGTCAACTTATTGACAAAGGTACAGAGGCGGGGAAGACTGCAAATCGCCTGCGCCTACAGGACCGTCTCTCTAGAGGCAGTCCAAGTGGTCGTGGGAGTGATTCCCATTGATCTTCTAGCCAAAGAACGGAAACAGATATACGAAAACAGCACGAGAGACGGGCGGGCTGACGCGGCAGCGACGGCACGCAACGCTACAGTAACGAAATGGTAAGACAGATGGACCACAGGTACAAATAGTAGATGGACGAGACGTGTGATAAACGACCTGAAGGCGTAGACGGATCGGAGATTTGGAGAGGTACATTACTACCTCACCCAATTCCTGACTGGGCACGGTTACTTCCGGGCTTATCTACACAGAATGAAACGAGTACGGACTCCACACTGTAAACTGTGCAGACACCGGATGGATGACGTGGAACACACTTTTCACGTATGTACAAGATGGACGACAGAAAGACACGAACTAGAGACAGTTACCGGCCCAATAAGGCCAGAAAATACGGTGGCAGCTATGCTATAGAGCAGCGAAAATTGGAGGGTGATCGTGACCTTCGTCGAGATGCTCCTCAGGGGCAAAAAGGCTGAAGGATGTTGTGACGACGATGAATACTACAGAACTAATGTGAGAGAAAATGAGAATTGAATTGAATTGAATTGAATGAGCTTATTAATTGTACATTATGTTGTACAAAAACAACAGCTTTTACATAGGTTGATAAATAACAAGTAGATCAAACTAATAAATATGATATAAATCTGTCTCTGTCTCCATTCAAGAATACAACGACCCCGCTGAACCTCGCCCGAATGACGATCAGGCCATTGTTTTTGAAGCTAGGAAAGATGTCCATGTTAAAGATTATATCGCGGAATTGAAAAAGATTATCAAGGATCCCAAAAGTTTTCTGTATGGTTCACGCATATCCAATGATCGAATCTGTGTTGTCTTGGCGTCCGCTGCACAAGCAACGAAGCTCGTCGAGGAAATTGGTTCAATCGAAGTGAACGGCGAGAAGATTGTTTTAAAATATTTCATCGCTAAAGCAGTCAAAGTCATAATTTCTAATGCGCTTTATGGAATTTCGAACTCAGCATTGAAGAAGTATTTGACAAGAAACTGTAAAATTCGCACACTTTTAAGCGTTGCGGAATTCAAAACAAATATGGGACCCGAAAACAATAATATTTACAACATGAAAAGTTTTAGACGCTTTGTTTGGATTCACCCGGAAGATGTCGGCAGGTTACCAGCTAAGCCAGTCAAATTTCATTCGCCGCAGTCATCGAACAACGTCTTTTTTGAGCTGGATACGCCCAAGTGTTTTATTTGCGGTTTTACAGGGCACTTTAGGGCTAACTGGCCTTAAAATATTGATAAAATGATGACGTGCCGAGTGAAATAACTGACCGTGATCAGTAGGGTTTGGCAAACAATGTCCCACTGTCTGCTAGCCGGGTTGAGGAAACTACAGGCGCCAATGAACTGCCTACTCAGAACTCTGATAGTTTATTTTCGTCGGTTCTCGCTAAGTCTACAAAAGAAAATAAGTTTGATGCTCAGCTGAGACCATCCTTCTCCTTTACGCATCCTTCAGTTCTAAACAATACAGATTCAGTTATATCTACTTCGAATGAGCAGTCGATTAAAATCGGTATAAACACAAAAACAGAGTCGATTCAAGCTGGTTCAAACGTGAATACGGGACAGCAAACTCTTAAAAGATCGCATTCTCCTACAAACAGTGACAAATCCTTTCTCTGTGATCTTAAACAAAGCCAATCTACACCCGATAAGGAGCCTGCGGAAATCAGTAAATCCAAGAGCAAGAAGCAACTTAAGAAGAAAAAACTGGGAGAAAAAGAACTTTAGGAGAAAATCTTTACAGTGACTTCGAGCTGGAAACAGCTCGGGCTCACATACTAGCCTCCGAGGCTCGGCACCACCTTAAGTTTGAAGAAGTTGTAGAGCTTATAGTAGAAACAAGTTCCTGTGAACCCACGAAAAGGAAAAGTGTAGTTCTCTCCTACCTCAATGACTCGAACGCTCTCTTGAAATTGTTGAGTGCCACACACAGCTTGGTATCAGGAAGAAAAATCAAGCATAAGCTGACCTCTATTAAAAAAGATGTCTTGCCTATTTAAAGGAAGGCTATTGAAAAAAATCCCACTGTAACTTCAGAGGAATCAGCAACTGATACGCAAACATCAGATGCTAAATCCTTGATGGAAAAATAACTCAACCTAAAACAGCAAGATGGTAGCTCCAGCTGCTGAAAATTCAGATCTGGTTGATAAGGAACTCAAGATATTGTTTTGGAACTCTAGAAGCATTGAGAGCAAATCCTCGGAGCTCGAAAAAATGATGGACAACCTGGACATTTAAGTTGCAGTCGAATCTTGGCTAAAACCTGAGTCCAGCATTAAAATCCCAGGATTTAAGATCTACAGGAAAGATCGCCCCACTAGAGGTGGAGAAATTTTGTTTGCTCTGAGAAATGGTCTAAGTTTCAAGCCAATCGAGTTAAATGCTAGAATTCATGAAACAGTTAAGGTCGCTGCTATTAAAATATCTGGATTTTCTAAGCCAATTAACCTTATTGCTGTTTACAGAGCCCCTGGTCTGGATGGGCTGACCATTACGCTCTCTCAAGATCAATGGGACCAGATTGCCAACTTAACGACTGACGAGGATAGAACATCATACCTGCTTGGAGATTTCAACGCTCACAACATCCAATGGAACTGCTACGGCGATGATGTTAATGGCAAGAGATTTTTGGACTCACTCTCCAAGGCCAATCTCATAGTCCTGAATCTTGATAGTACGTCACACTTGAATTCAAGCAACGGCAAGACATCTAATATTGACCTGGTTATTGCGAAAGCTGAGGATGCCCTTTTGGCTAACCTTGAAGTATATGACGAGCTTTTTAATTCAGATCATTTTCCAATTAGGATCACGCTCTCTCTATTCAAATATATTTATAGAAGAAAGTCGACTAAAGTAAGGTCGACCAGGACAAACTGGGATGCGGTCAGTCAATTGTTGGAAGATAGACCCACAGAATTTTTTGAACTCTCCTACGTCAACGCTTCAGCTTCTGAAAAGTATGAAATTTTTGTTGAAATAGTCAAAAGTTCCATCGAAAGAAACACCTCGAAGAAAAGGATTGTTTCTGAGGCAATACATCCCTGTCTAGTGGTGGGACGAAGAATGTGCGAAACTGAAAAGGCTTAGAAGAGCTGCATTCAAAAAATGGAGGTCCACGAAAAAGCTGGTTGACAAAGTTTCTTATAGAAAAAGCTGTGCAGTCTTGAAGAGAGCGATTAAAAGAAAAAAGAAGGCTTGTTATATCAATTTTACTGAGTCTATGGACTTTAATAGAAACCCTGGTTATGTATGGAATAAAATGAAAATTTTTAAGAATAAATGGAAAAAAGTTAACCACGGTTCCAACAACACCCAGGACAAGAGCTATAGTCAAATGGCCATTGACGTAATAGACAAGCTAGCTGCTCCAGTAACCGTAAGTCAACCTACAAGTTTTTGTGAAGCTCAGCCCAATCCTGCTTTTGATGAACCGTTCTCATTTGTGGAGTTGAACTTTGCCATAGATTCCAGAAACACCAGCACTGGTTCTGGTCTAGATGGAATAGACTACTTAACCGTCACGAAATTATCGCTTAGGTACAGGCTTTTCCTCCTAGATATCTTCAATGAGATGTATCAGACTAGCGACTTTCCGGACGCCTGGAAAAATGCGTTTGTTCATCTCATTAAAAAGCCAGACAATTCTGGGCTTCGGCCAATCACCATGACACAGTGCCTATGCAAGATGTTGGAAATAATGACGAAGAATAGGCTTCAATGGTGGTGTGAACACAATGGAGTTATTTCACAAGATCAGAGTAGTTTTCGTACAGGCCGGTCATGCATGGACAATGTTTTAAACCTGTCTCTTTGTGTCCAGGATGGTTTTAGAAACAATCGTGACACGGTGGCCATATTTCTAGATATTAAAGGAGCCTTTGACAACGTAATTCCTAGTATACTGCTCCAACAGCTGAGTGAAATTGGGTGTTCTCAGAAATTTATTAACTTTATCTCGCATCTCTGCTTGGAAAGATACATATTAAGCTTCGTTGATTTGGAAGAGCCTAGACGTGTCACCAAAGGAGTTCCTCAGGGCGGGGTCCTTAGCCCAATTCTGTTTAATATCTATGCTAGAAATGTTGCAGTCGGGGTTAGTGCACGCGTCTCAGTTAGCAGATGACTTAGGCCTGTATTGCAGTGCCGAAGACGTCAGCACCTGCACTGAGTTGTTACAGCGTACTTGCGAAATAATTCAGGAAAATTTGAATAAGCTTAGACTTGAGCTCAATGTTGCAAAAACTAAGATACTGCAGTTCAATAAAAGAAAAGTTCTATCTGGTAGCATCGAAATAAAAATTGGTGATTCTGGGATTGTGTCCACGGACCATGCTAGATTCCTGGGAATTAACTTTGACTCCGAGCTTTCTTTTGAGCACCACGTCAAGAAGGTTTCAATAAAAACAAGAAACATTCTCAACGTCATGAAACTTCTTGTAACAACCTGAAGAGGTGCTCATCCAGTTACGGTGCTCAACTTATATAAAAGTTTTGCCCGGTCAGTCATAGACTATGGATTGTTTGTCTATTGGCCAAATTGGAAGAAATTTTCAAACCTCTTGGACAGTGTACAATTGGCCGCCATCAGAATTGCACTTGGGTAGAGGTTGTCTACTCCAAAAAACATAATTTTAGAAGAATCAAAATTGTTGGCTTATGTGACAGAGCTCAAGAACAGGCAGATAAATTCATAACGAAAGTCTTATCTAACATTGATAGTTCTTCTTATAATTATGTCACCGCTTACTACGAAAACCACAAAAAGTGTAAAGCCAAGAAAAGGGTCTTCGAAAAGGCTATAATTAAGGTTATTAACTTTACACGTCCTCTTCTTTATCGATCCAGCAAGGACCCAGAATACCGGCACGACTATTTAGACAAGTTCCCCAAGGTTCCAATCGACCTTGACTCTTCCAGCATGTTTTTTGATTCTCCAATCATCAACGCTGAATTTCAGGCTATTTTTGGTCAACCAGACATCACGCACATTTTCACTAATGCCAGCAAGACCCAGGATCAACCAGTTGAATGGGCTTTTTACGTTCCAAGTGTCAACTTCAGCAAGAAAGGCTTTACGCACAAATATGCTTCAACTTTCACTGGCGAGGCACTGGCCATTAGGTCGGCTCTTGAATGGGTTAGCCTAGATCCAGACCAGAAGTACATCATATTTTCGGACTCCAAGAGTGTTTTGTTGGCAATTTCATCGAGCAAGAACAACAAAAACTCGTACATCAAGGAAATCAAGTGTAAACTGGCAAAAATCCTGAAAGTGAGCATCCTGGAAAAGCCCATAAAACTGGTCTGGGTTCCAGCGCACTGTGGTCTTGAAGGCAATGAAGAGGCTGATCTCAAGGCAAAAGAGGCAACTCTTGCAATGTTACCCGTTGACTTCATTCCTCACTCAGACTTCTGTCGCATCTGGACTTTAGAGGCGAGAGAGATAACTTTTGAGACAAACATCAATGAAGGGGACTTCAAAGGTTGTATCTACTTTAGAACCTACTTAAATCTCAAAAGTAAATCCTGGTTTCACAACTCTGGTCTCAACAGAGGAGGGATAGTCACAATCAACAGATTAAGGGCCAATCACTATAACGCAGCAGCCTCTTTACACAGAAAGAACATCATCTCTTCGCCGGTGTGCTCTTGTGGTTGCGCATCTCAAGATGCTAATCACTTGTTGTGGGAGTGTAGTGAGCTGGGTCAGAATAGAATTCTGCTATTGAGTGAACTGTCTAAGTTGAAAATCAAGAATCCTTATTCTATTGAAAACATTTTGTCTGAAATGAACTTGAACTCTTTAAAAGTGATTCTGAACTTCTTCGAAAGTTGTAACTTAAAATTGTAGAGTAAAATTGTAGTGTGATGAAGTGTAAATTTAAATCAATTTGTATGAATTATTTAAATTAATTATATATTTGCTGTATGGACCATAAGGTCTAGGTAGGCATTAAATAAATAAAAAAATAAAATAAAAAATAATATGAATAATATAAATGATATTAAAATCAATAAATAATAATAATAATAAACATAGTATTATTAACATAAAAAATAATATAATAAAAAAAAAGTAAACAGTTTTTAATGGTATACTTAATCACCACTGTGAGATAACTTAACTATTACTATCATTCACGAAGATGCATCGTATTAATTAACTACTTAAAGTCCGTGATCATAGATAGTGTATAAATATCTTCCTCACTACAATGATGGCTATTATCTCACTGTCCAGGTAATTGATCCATACCCTCTGCGGCAAAAATATGAGCTTTGATGAGTTGTTTAAATACAGGGAGTGATGGTGATTCCCGTATATGAGAGGGTAGACCATTACAAAGGTATGTAGTAGAGTCATGAAAGGAATTTTCTAAGTAGTCTGTGCGGAAGATGGGAACAAGCAAAACCTCTCTGTTCACCTCCCTACCATTCACGACCCTTACAGGCCGGGAGCTTTACTTAGCAATAAAAAAGTTCGCCAAGTAAGGTGGCGTTCCTGACTGAAGAAGATTAAAGAGGGCACAGGCCGGATAGTAGTCTCTGCGACCCTTTGCCCGCAGCCAGCTCAGCTCACACCTGTAGGGGGTGATGTGACTGTCCCTCCGAATCCCGTAGATATACCTGATGCCCCTATTGAGCAAACGCTCAATCTTAAGATTCAACTCGCTCAAGATATTACAGTAAACCAGGAAACAGTAGTCCACGATAGGGAAGAGAAGTGCCTGAACAAGGTGCTTGCGAAGGCTAAGCGTCGTGCTGCGTCTGAAGTGATACAGTCTATATATGAGCGAATTAACCCTAGCACAGACATACTTCACATGCTCCTTCCAATTCAATTTTGAGTCCAGCATCACGCCTAGACTCCGAGCAGACGAAACAAACGGGACACAGGAGTGTCCAAAGTGTAGGCAGTCTATACCCATCTCGTTGAATCTATTCACAAGGACCGGGGAGCCGAAGATCATGGCTTTAGTTTTACCCACATTCAACCCCAAATGATTTCCAGCAGCCCAATTCGCAATTTTCCCCGCAGCTCTACTCAATCTCTCCAGAGTAGCCCGTATATCCTCCACCTGACCCCGCACATAGATCTGCAGATCATCTGCGTATATCACGTGACTTACGCCAGGACCAAGATCCCGCGCAATGTCATTCACAAATAGCAGAAAAAGCAGTGGTCCCAACACAGAGCATTGTGGCACTCTTCTGTTTAGGGGACGAAAGGAGGAAGTTTGACCCCCCACTCTTACCACCTGCGACCGACCTGACAGATATGATGCGATCCATCTGACGACACCGTTTGAGAAGCGAAGTGACCGTAGCTTCCCAAGTAGGGTCATGTGGCAGACCGAATCGAAGGCATTGCTAAAGTCGAATAACAGCAGTGCTGTCATCTGCCTCCTGTCAATGCCCTGTCTAATGTCGTCTGTCAGTTTAAGTAATGCTGTCTGAGTGCTATGTCCCTGTCTGAAGCCAGCCTGAAATCCATCCAACAATCCCTCCGCTTCAATGAAAGACGAGATCTGGTTAGAGACTAGTCTCTCAAGGATTTTCGACAAGAAACAGAGAAGAGAGATTGGACGAAAATCACCCAAACATCTCGGAGTCGGAGTTTTATAAAGGGCTATCACGAGTGACTGTTTCCAGTGATCTGGAAACGTCGAGGTCAAAAGAGACTGGTTAAAGATATCACGAATAAATGGGCCCACAGCCTGGAATGCACACTTAATAAAACTATGCGGAAGATGATCAATACCCACCGTCTGTGAAGTCGACTGGTCAATAGCAAGCTTGACATCCTGTAACGTAACGGCAGCAAAATCCAGCCGACCATCCCCTTCGTCCTTACCCAGATTTTCAAGGAAACGAGAAAGTTCTGGTGCAGCAGCATCAAACGACACAGAGGCAAAGTGAGCATTGAGATCCTCCTCAGAAAAGCCCGAAAGATTGGTGTCAGGCTTGGGGGGAGGTTCCGAGATGTTTGAGTTCCTTCCAGATCTGTTGAGGGTCAGTGAGTCCCTTATGACGACTCCAATAAAAATCAAATCTAGCAGTCTCTATCATTTGATGTGCAAAGTCTCGTGCCTGTCTGTACAAATAGAGTTCTATGTCAAGTCTTGATCGTCTGTAGCGTCTAAATAATCGGTCTCTTTCAGTCAAAAGTGAACGACAGAGAGAATGCAAAGACAGAACACTACAGAATGGACGAGAGACTACAGCAAGGCTTCGTCACGGTGAAGTATTGCTAACGCATTTCCACGTGACGGAAGGACGGAAAAGTGGATATTATTTTTCAGTTTCATCTGATGAAGCTGAAAAACTGGTGACACGGTCCCACTACAGTGTATTATATCCTTCGCCGATAGAAATGTCTGCCGTGTGTAGAAACGTGTGCCACAGGGAGTGAGCCCGAGACAACTTAGGCGAATTCCCAGATTTTTTACCACTTAAAAAAAAAAAATTATTATTATTTTTATTATTTTATTTTATTTTTATTTTATTTTATTTAAATATACGGGTACAAGACCCATTACAAAATTTCTCTCTGGGAGAATAATAGTAACAGTAGGTATCTATAAAATAAATATTATAATGTTAATTATAATAAACTTAAATTAAACGATAAAATATAATTGTATAACAGTAGTATGAACAGTGTAAACTTAAATTACTAATTTTACAGTACTGCAAGTACCTATATGACTATAATAATTTGGTTAATTTAAATTGAATACAAATTTGTTTTAAGTAGAGTAATAAATATTCCTGATTCTATTTATGAAAATATTGGTATCTTGAATTTGTCTTAGACTATCATCAAGATGGTTCCACTTGTCTTTGATTCTAAACGATGAGCTGTGTTTTATTGTGTTTGACTTGGTGATTGAGTTTTCTAGGATGTAATTTGATCTTAGAGTATAATTACATGGTTTTAGAGTAAATACTGATGATTGAGAGAATTCTAGTATATTATTATGGATGTTGTTGTGAGCAAAGAGTAAGTCCTGGTAGTCATGCAGTGCCTTAATTTTTGGAAGGTTAAATTTCTTAGCAATATGTGAATAATCATGTGAATACGGATGCATCGGGGTTTTTGCTTTATAAGCGATGAATCTAAGAATTTTGTGTTGGACAGACTCAAGCCTATTAATTGCATTTGAATAAGTGGGCGACCAAATAACAGAGGCATAAAGTAAAAGTGGCAATACTAATGTTTTATATAGATGTACAATATTCCAAGGGTTTTTGAAGGATTTAGTGGCAAACTTTATGAACCCTAGTTTTCTTGATGCTTTAGTGATTGTTTGATCAATATGGTCTTCAAAGGTAAATTTATTATTGTAAATAACACCAAGATCTCTTACTATTGTCTGTCTTGCAATCGGATCATTTGTGATAGTATAATCAAAGTGGATATAAGTGTTAGATAAATTGAAAGATATAACGTTACATTTTGATAAGTTAAAGGGAAGGTGGTTTTCAATAGACCAGGTGTAAAGAGCGTTAATGTCAGATTGGAGTAGTGAGCAATCGTATGGACTATTTATGGATCTGTATATTTTTAGATCATCTGCAAATAGGAGAATGTATGAGTGTTTTAATACTGTGGTTATATCGTTGATATAAATAATAAATAAGATGGGACCTAGGTGGCTACCTTGTGGGACACCTGATGTTGCAATGTACGGTTCAGATAGTGTATGATTTATTCTCACTCTATATTGTCTGTTAGTAATGTATGATTGTATCCAATTAATTAAATTTGAATTTAATGATAATTTTCTTAATTTGTCTATGAGAATGGAGTGATCAATGCTGTCGAATGCCTTAGAAAAATCTATATAGGCTGCATCTACTTGGTTGGATGAATTTTGATTGAGAGTAGATGATATGAAATCGTTGAAAATAATAAGGTTTGTTAGAATAGATCTTTTTGGCATAAATCCGTGTTGTTCTTTGACAATATTGTGTATGATTAGATTACTGATTTTTTGAGACATAATGTCATCAAAGATTTTGGAAATAGGTGGAATGAGAGATATAGGACGGTAATTTGAAATGTTGTTTTTAGAACCTTGTTTATGAATAGGTAAAACATTCGATATTTTCCATGAATCCGGAAAGATCCCTGTAGATAGAGATTGATTAAACAGTGATGTTAGAAAGTTAGTGAGACATGAGCAGCTTTTTACAAGAACTGCAGGTACACCATCTATACCGTCATCGAAGTTTGATTTTAGATCCTTAATTGCTGTTTGAACTTCTATAGTCGTGATTTCTGGTAGTGTTGAGTTATGATCGTTGGTGGATTCAATGGGGTTATGTTCGTGGATTTGGTATACTGATTTAAAAAATGAGGCAAAAAGGTTAGTGGTTTCGTCCAGATTTTCAGCTGTGTGATCGTTAAAATACATATTAATTGGTAATGTTTGAGGTTTGGTGAGGGAGCTTAGATAGTTCCAAAATACCTTGGAGTTCTGTTTAACATGCTTCTCAACCGACTCATTGAATTCATCTTTGCACAATTTGGATAATCTCACACAGCAAGCACGTAATCTTTTAAATTCAATATAGTGATTATGGTCTCTTGTTATTTTCCATTTTTTGTGCATTGTCTTCTTTTTAACTATAAGAAATTTTAATTCGTGTGTGAACCAACGGGGAAAATTACTATGGTATAATGGAATCTTTTGTACGTTTTTGCTAATTATATCATGAAGGGTGGTATATAAAAATTTACTATTGTCGTTGATGTCAAAATTGTTGATATTTTTTGAGGATAAGGCTGCATTTAATTTATTATTTATAGTGGTAAAATCTGCTTGTTTGAAGTTGTAGTAATATTGAGTAATTGCAGGGGTGATGTCCGAGTCAAGGTTGAGTCCAAAGAAACATGGTGGATGTGGTGGGTCGATGTTTACTAGATGGTCAGGAGTGCTAATAACTTCAAAGCTCATTGACGTGAAGAATAGATCAAGCGTGTAATTAGTATGAGGGTTTATAGGATAGACTTGAGATAGACCAAATTGTGAAAATGATTCTTTTAAAATTTTGGCAGATTGAGTTAGTGTACTGTTGAGATAACCAATTTTTGTAAAATCCAGAGTATGCTTCTTGAACCAGTTGATGTTGGGGAGGTTATAATCACCAAATAGGCATAGATTATAGTCTGGGTATTGAGTGTTAATATCTTCAACGATGCTTGTGTGCTCAAGATAAATTTTGCAATCAGTTTGAACATGCTGAGGAATATAGATTGTGCCAAAGATGAGTTTTTGATGGTTATAGTTTAACTTTATGAAAATATGTTCGCATGATGATTCTTGTGTGTTACAGATACTGGCTCTAAGGTAGGATTTGGTAGCTATCAGAACTCCACCAGCTCTTGATTTATTGCTGTTATGTGGACCTCTATCATTTCTAAACAGTATGTAGCCAGGGAGGGAGAGCATGGAGTCTGAGAGGTTAGGTTGAAGCCAAGTTTCTGTAATAACTATTACATCTGGTGAGGGTGATGCTGTATAGATATTGTTTTGAAATTGTTCAATCTTGTTAACCAAACTGCGAGCATTTTGGTAGTACACAACTAGCTGGTGCTTTGATTTGACTTCCCGGTAGGATCTTGGTTTTTTGAAGCTTTAACTATCTTAGGAATGGAGTTCATGTAGGTGATACGCCATTGAAAATCTAGGTTACCATTTTTGAGGTTAAGGTCATTACATTTGACTTTTAAGTTTCTAAGATGAGTTCTCTGTGAGCTTGTAAGATCAGATGTAATTTTCACCTGACTAAATTCCTCGTTAGACTTTATATTTTTTATAGATTTGAATATTTTCCTTACCTCATCAGAGTCTTTTAGTGAGATCAGTAGTGGACGTGATTTGTTTACTTCAAATTTTCCAAGTCTTTTAGAGTACAAACCATTAGAAGAGATAGTAGGATCCAGTGAGTTAAGCAACTTGGTGATAATGTTGGTATTATAAACTGTGAGCTCTCTGAAAAATGTCTTTTTATCAGTATCATTCTTAGGTGTGTCCTTATTTAATTCTGGCAGGTTGTAGATTATAATATTTCTTGCCCTTCTTTGTCTTTCAAGCTGTTCAGAGATAATTAAATTAGTGTTTTGTGAAAGTTCTTTGTTATATGACATATTTTTTAGTGTATTTTCAATGTTGGAAACTCTACCTTTTAGGTTATGTATGTCAACCTTATTGTTTTCAATTCTCTTGTTAAAATCAATTAAATGTTGGTTTAGTTTATCTATCTTACCTCCGAGAATTTTATATAATTCAAAATTTGATAAGTCACCCTCTGTGTTGTTATTTAGTGTTGTGTTTGTGTATTCCATGTTGTTATTATTGTTGTGGTGCTGTAGGTCTTCAAGGTGGCTTTGATGGAGAACGTCGTCACATGTTGTAAAGTGCTGGACCTGGGGGTTCGGAGATCCACAGCACAGCTGGAAAGTTCCATCGTCGTTGGGGTGACTTCTTGAGACGTACCCTGGGTGGTAAGCAGCTCCACATCCAGTGCAGTAAGAAGCGCGCGATAACGTTTGTTGCGTCATAGGGGGACGATCAGGTGGACAGCGATTGCAATATATTTGTGTGGATGATGGCTGGGACGTCTCAAAATAATCAGGATTATTACCTTGAGAGGTCCTGGACCATCTTCTGTTTTGTGTAATCCGTTGTGTTGAGTTGCCACCACCACGACTCCCTCCTCGTGGCATTTTGTAGGTTATGTGGACGTTATGTACGATGAATAAGTGATTAGTGTGTTTATTGTTGTGTTTTTATGAATTTAATAATTTTGAGGTGTTATTGTTATGATAGAACCCTATTACTCTATTTAAAAAATAATTCAACTTGTTGTAATAAGCTTAGATTTATGAGCGAGTTGAAAACACTGTTCACTGCGCTATGGCGCCCTCGATATGATTATATAATAATAATTATTATTATTACTCGTCTATGGATTATTATTATTACTCGTCTATCACAGCCAGCCCTGCGTCCCACTTTCCTGGTGGAAAGAGGGGTGTTTTCCACCTTTCCTGTGGATCGTGTCGATGGTTCATTAGGGCTGACTCCACGTCTTCCCTGCTCGCTGTGGGGTTGATCCCTCGAATCTCTAACGTCGTTGTCCTACGCCTTGGCTTCTCAATGCTTCTAACACCTCGGACGGCTTCTTCGACTTTCGATTTGAAGGTCTCCAGTTTGGGTCTACCATCTAGAGGAGTATATCTCCCTTTCTAGTCTTGCCGACACAAATGACGATTCCCTCGTCATCTGGTCTTTTAATTTTCTCCTTCATCGTTGATAATACTCCAGCGTAGGTCTGGCCTGTGCCGACCTTTATCACCAGAATACTGGCCACGCTGGTGCCCTGACTGTCTTTCGCTCGCTGGCGCTTCCTTCTGCCCTTCCTCTTCTTCGCCTCCCCGATGACGTGTTGAGCCTTTCTGGGTGAAACTGTGCCGTCGCTCCTCTTCCTCTTCTTGGCTTCGTGGGAGAGTTTTCCCCTGATCTCGTCTCTCGTTCGAGAAGCAGCGAGGACTGCGTCTCGCATCATCTGGCCCTGTACTTCCCTGCGCTTCTTAGCCCCGTGCTTCTTCCTGATCAGCCTGCCTTTCTCAACACTCTGGATAGCCTCCTGGTAACCTTGCTCCTTCTCCTCACCTCCTCTGTGTTTCACCAGTGCCTCTACAGCCAATCTTGCAACTATCTTCAAACCATCTTTGATCGTCATGTTGACCCCTTTCTGCTTACTACTAGACTCTATTGCCTGCTGCTCTATCTGTTCCAGGATTCTCTTCTCCTCTTCTTGGCCTCGAAGTACCTCTCTCCAAATCTCCTCATCGTACTCTCTGTCCATACCCGTAACATTGCTGAATCCACTACTGGCACTTCCAATGCTAGCCATGCTTCCTTTCTGTCCCTGCAATTCTGGCACTTGCAGGAACACACCTTGATCATTTCCTTCCATATAAACACGGTCTTCCCCCCCCCTAAATTCCAGCCGCGGCCACCCGGGCTTTCACTGGATCGGAACCTACGGGAAAATTTACTGCCGTAAACCCGGGGTACGCCTGTTTTAAGAGTCGTGCCAATCATGATGAGGTTTTTATTTGGGGTATCCCTCCCCTAGATTGGTTTTTCTGTCCGCCCCAGGTATTTTATTTCCCCGGTACCCTCGACCAAGTAGCGAGCGTTTCCTTATCCGCAACCCAGGGAGGCGCTGGATGGGAGAAACCAACTTAAAACTCCGCACAAGATTATTATTATTGTTAATAGTAATAATAATAAAAATAAGGGGAATATTAAACTGCACGAAAGGAAAAATAGTTTTTCACGAAATCTAGTAGCACAGAAAAATTATATCATTTCACGATATTTTAAGTTAAAATCACGAAATAACCTGCACACGAAAAAATAATATGTATGAACGATATTTTCAGAGTGTATGCACGATTTTTTTTTTTTTTTTTGCATCACCGAAAAATTAGCACATTGAAAAATTTGGAGGAGTAATGAGGAGGGGTTAGGATTAGGAGTCTAGTATAATTATCGAGAGGTGGAGACTTACATTTTACGAAGGTAAGTCTCTGGTTGATGGTCAGTTTTAGTCCAAGTGCCGTTCAGTCAACAAGTTAAGTTACTTAAGGCCAATGCAAAATGGAGTTTTCATACTTTGTGGATTCTCCTGATTCTTCTCCAGAAGATGATGAATTAATCGAACAACCAAAGCGGAAACGTCGGCGTATTACACATGTATGGTTGAAGCGCGATACGTATGAATCAGCAAAAGAAGCTGAACAATATATTGAATCAAGAAAAATTTGGAAAATATGTGCATCAACAAACAGCTGTACTTTAGCGGAATTCAGGTGACTGTACTCAATACTTTACTTTTTCTTCGAATACAAAGACTTCCATCACTCCAAAAATTATCAAGAAATATGAAAGTGAACAGGGCAAGTAGAAAACCTTTGAAAGCTTTTGTGAGTGAAATTGCCCATACTTCTTAAAGAAGAATCAGTGTAAGCATTCTATAGGAATTCGCATTAAACGTGAGGAAGTTGAAGTGCCCGTAGAAGCAACAAATATTCCACTGGGACAGAAAAGAAAAAGAGGAAGACCATCAAAAGCAAATAAAGCTCTTTTAGTTAAGTTTAAAAAATTTAATTAAATGAATCATTATTTTTTACTGTAAAAATAAATAATTTTTTGAAATTGTATTCTGTGTATTTCTTTTAATTTTTCTGTCATAAACTTTTCGGTGATTTTTTTTTTTTTTTTATTGAGTAAAATATATTTATATTTTGTGCTACGTTTCTTTTTTCGTTAAAGCTCTAAATATTTCGTACGAACTTGATTTTTTTTCGGCAAAATTATCTTTTTTTCGTGAAATATTTATTATTTAGTGCATACTATTAAAATTATGTGTGAATACCCTATTTATTTCGTGCATTTACCACTTTTAATCGGGCCGATAAATGACACCCTAAAAATAATAATAGTAATAATAATAATAATAATTTTTTTTTATGGAGTTGGTGAATGCATTTACGCACCGTCAGATGTCTTGACACCCGGTGTGTGGGGCTCAGAGTTACCTTCTCTACTACCCACTAAACACCCATCTCCTTGTCCCTGCCCCTCACGTGGTGTGCGTTAGCATTACTTCGACGTGACGAGTTCCTGCTGTCGTACCTTTTATTTATTTTATTTTTTCCTTCGTCCGTTCTATGGTCTTTGCTGTCTCTTCACTGTTCTGTCGTTTCCTGCCATGCAGCAATTGCTGTGACACTCAAATCATCACCGTGTCATGTCCTTATCTTCGTCCTATCGGTATACGGCAGCGTGCCGTTTCTTCGCAGCGTTCAGCTCGCGTCGAAACATGGGGCAGGCACCGCTTCCAGCTATATGGCCTATTCCAGCCCCATGGATTCGGGGGGGGGGGGGCAAGAATGTGTAGATATGGAAGCAAAGAGACAAGATGTGCTCCTAAAAATACCATCTCGTGAGGAACGGAGGAGAAGCAACGCTAGTATCGGCAGTAACGTGAACGCTTTTAGTAACGCCTCGGCGGATGATTTAGGATCCTGCAAGTTGGACAGGCAGAAGTTCGTCAAAGTGAGGCAGGCTCAGAGAGATCTCGTAAAAGAGATCCAGCTTGAAGTCAATAAGATGATAGAGTCGTGCAAATCGCAGAGGGGCGTCAACATGACCATCAAGGATGGCCTAAAGTTGGTGAAAGAAAGAGTGAAGATGGCACTGAGTGAGCATGGAGAGGGCGACGAGGGGGAAAAGACCTATCACCAGGGCCTTACCTAGGCCGAGGAAGCTAGGCAGCCAAGGGTGAAGATCCGACGAAGGATAGAAGGGCAGTTGGTGCGGGACGCGATCTTCGCAAGCCGCAATATGCAGAGGGAAGAAAAGGGAGAGAATGAAACCTCCCCACTCTTGAAGAAAAGGAAGAGAGACAATGGCGAAGCCGCACCAGGAAGGAAGGAGGAGAATGAAGGAGAAGGAAGAAGGAAGAGAGCAGAGAAAAGAAAGAAGAAAAAAAAGAAGCCGGGAAGGAGGAATGTCGCAACCTCCAACACACGGGTCGTCAAGGTCGGCATCAGCCAGTGCAGAAGATTTGAGCCTATGCGTCATGACTTGAGTGTTACAGCAAGTACCGCATGGCAGGAGACGACAGGACAGTGACAACAAGAAAGACTACAGAACGAACGCAAGACTACAGCAAGGCTTCGTCACGATGAAGTATTGCTAACGCATTTCCACGTGACGGATGGACGAAAAAGGGGATATTATTTTTCAGTTTCATTTGATGAAGCTGAAAAACTGGTTACACGGTCCCACTACACTGCATCATACCCTTCGTCGATAGATACGTCTGCCGGCGAAGGTAGAAGCAGTGGGTGAACCCGCGACAACGTTCGGCTTAGGCAAATTCTCAGATTTTTTACCACTTAAAAAAAAAAAATTATTATTATTATTATTATTATTATTATTACTCGTCTATGGTGGTGGAGTGAGACTAGTGCGTGATACCGTACCAAGTTGAACTATTTTTTGAAACGGTATGAATATAGGTTAGAAACTATTGATGCGTGAGAACGAATGGTAGGAATGAACGGTATGAGTGAGTTGTTTTGACTGATCGCGAGTCAGAAACGATATGAGAACGTACGGATTAATGTGCCACATGTCCTGCATGCCACACCTCATTCCTGATATACGTGGAGCAAGAGAATGGAAGAATGAAACGTAAGTGTGAATGAGCGAGAAAATGCACGTTCTGCTTAGGCGAATTCCCAGATTTTTTAACACTTAAAAAAAAAAAGTCATTATTCTTATTACTATTATTATTATTACTATCCACCCTTCGGGGACGGAGTTTTTGTTTGGTTTCTCTGATATGACGCCTCCCTAGGTTGCGGATAAGGGAACGCTTGCTACCTAGTAGAGGGTACCGAGGAAATAAAATACTCGGGGTGGACAGAAAAAACATTCTTGAGGGAGGAAAACCCTGACATTAAAACCAAGACATGGAAGGCACGAATCTAAAACAAGTACCTCAGGGAGTAACCAATCTCCCCAGCGGTTCCGATCCGGTGAAAGCCCGGGTGGCTGCAGCTGGCCTCGCGGATTATGGGGGAGGCCAAGACCGTGTAGACATGGCGTCGTACAGCGAAAAAGCCAAGAGCGTGGGAACTCTGAGGAGGAATGACGAAGAGATAGGAGGGACAGAAGGGACACGCAGCCCGGGAGAGGCTTTCAAGAGTATCATGGAAGTCATACTTGAGAGGGAGGATGAGATATTCCGTGAAATTATACAGCTGATGGAGTAAGCAATGGGAGGTATAAGGGAAAACCACCCAAAGCCCATCAAGGAAAGGCTCTCTAAGGCGCTTGAGCTTCTCAAGCTGAGAGAAAGGCAGCACAAGGAAGATGCTGGACGCTGCAGGAAACTGCTAGCAGTGGCGGTCCAGGGTTTCCAGAAGGAAACCCGTGTTACCTCGGGCAATCCTAGAGTTCACCTAACGCGCAAACGCAAGTTGTCTACGGACGAAGTCATTGAGGTGGACGATAACGACAGAGGTTATCGTAAGATAAAGCCGAAGAAAAAGTCAAGACGACAAATAAACGCAGAGGCCACAAACCCAGGAATGAACACCACTCCGTCTGCCCTCTCAGCCAAGAGGGGCACAGCCCAGGTCAAGAGGGCGGAGGTGGATGAAATCAAGGGAAATAGGCTGTCCAAGTCGGGAAGACAGGAGGGGAAGAAAGCGAGGAAGGAACCCCTAAGAGTGAGAGGAGATGCCATAATCCTGAAACCAATGGACGGGAAAACGTTCGCCGACGTACTCAAGGCAGCAGCAGTAGTTGCACCAAAGGACAACGGGGTTCAGATAAACAGCATCGAGAAAGTCGGAGGAGAATCTAAAGATTCTCGATCTTTTCACGCTATGGTTGGCGCGACTCTTATCTGTCTCTCAAATTCGAGAGAATGCAGAAAAGAGATTTATTTATAAAAATATAATCATCTTACGATGAAAAATCGTTTAAAATCAAAATTTGAGAAAGAAAAAAATTCTGTGAACCTACTCTATGACATCTACTCTCACATTATTGTCCACACACAAGTTGACTTGAGTTGGCCAGCCTACCTACCCATTACAGATTTGCAATTGAATCAACAGATTAATCTCATAATTTTTTCTACTGTACAATCCTTTGACTATCTTGCTTGGAGCAAGAAAAAAAGGTCACTGATTCCATCACTCACCTTCAAGAGCTAGGGTTTAGCTGCAACAATTCTAGCAAGAACTTGTACCACAGTAGGAAATACTTTTAAGCCTACCAAAGTCTTTAAAATTTTTGAGAGTGACTTGCAAATTTTTTTTGGTAACTACCGGAAATTATCGTTTGTAACTACCAGTTTGAGTTTTGTAACTACAGATTTGATAGTTTCAGTACCCTTAGGATAAGGTCTGCTTGCTCCGCCTCGTAACATAAAAAATTAACCCCTCGACACCACCTTGGATCTCGGCTGAAATAGAAGATCAGATACGCGAGAAAATCCTCGGTTTCTCATGATCATTTCAGACAACTTCTAAGCTGACCACATTATGGAGCATATTGAGTCACAGCTTGATATCGCATCTAAATGGAAAGCCATCCGAAACGTAGGCATCACTACACAAAATTATCCTTCTCCGCTTACCATCTTTTCAGCCAGCTTACTAAATTCACATTATTCATCCATCTCACAAACTTCTACACCACTTACTGATGACATAATACACCACGTATTGAACACACCACTTGATTTCGCAATAGCCTTCTATGATTTCAAACCCACGACTGATGGGGAAATATCGAACATATTCAAAACTAGTAATTCGAAAGGAATGAGCCCAGATTATATCTCTTCTACGATGCTGAGACTTGCTTTCAGTACCCTACTACCTTCTTTCACTGGAATTTTCAACTTTTCGTTTGCTAGTGGCATCTTCCCTTCAGATTAGAAGAAAGCCTCTATAGTTCCTCTTGCGAAAACACCGAGTCCACAAACTCCATCTGACATTCATCCGATTGCTCAGCTGAATGAAGTGTCGAAAATCCTGGAGAAAATTGTGCATTTACAGCTCCTCGATCACCTCACGAGACATAAACTCATTGATCCCTACCACTCTGGCTACAGGAAGAAGCACTCAAATCAAACAGTGCTTGTCAACATTCTAGATGACATTGACTGTGGTCTCCTCATTGTTATAATATCTTTCGATTTTTCGAAAATATTCGATGTTGTATCATATTGTATTTAGCATCGGAAGCTGCGGTCAATAGGATGCACTGATTAAGTCATACGCTGGCTTGCAAGTTATTTGAGAAATAATAAGCAAGCTGTGTGCTAACCTGATGGCATACAGCTTGGACGAGGAATGGCATGATGTCACGGCAGGGGTGCCTCGAGACAGTGTACTAGGTCCAATGCTCTTTCATCTGTTTATCAATGAACGGGTTAGCCGCCTTTTACACTCGCTTCACGCCATTTATGCTGATGTCAGTCACATCTACATCACCTGCTCCCGTGAGCAACTTGTCGCATTCCTTCTTCACTAATATGAAGACGGAGACTTGTGGCTGAGTGGGCTAACGAGAATGAACTGAAACTGAACCCGAAGAAAACGATCATCATGATCATGGGCTCTAAGCACAATCTCAAGAACATCAACTACAATCATCTTCCCCCATCATACTCAACGGCGTTCAAGTCCCATTTTCAACTTACATCAAGACGCTAGGTATCCAGCTCAATCAAAATTTGAACTGGAATTGATCCATTAATTTGCTCATCATAAGAGTGCACTACTCACTTTACTCTCTTCGTTATTTTAAAAAATCTTCATTCCGTGCCGTGCGTGTCAATCTCCTTGAAACGCTGGTGTTGTCTCTCTTCGACTACACAGCCCGCTTTTTCACTTTTCTGACAGTGTATCAAAAGCATAAAATCCATACTTTGCATAATGCCTGTGTTCTATTCGCATATAAATCCATACATTGGAAATCGAATGTCACACCTTATCGCCTGAGCCTTTACTGGCTCTCTACTGCTTCCCGTAGAAAGTACCTAACCTGTTCGTTGCTTTACTCAATCTTGAGCAGTGAACTACTACTCCACCTCTACAATAAGTATGACATCAAACTTCGGCCTCAATTATTCCTGAGATCGACCCACTTTTTACGTCCACTTTTGGTACTTCACTTATGATGCACTTTTTGTACCAAGGCTTTTTTATTATTCAATCAAGCATTGTATGATAAGTGGCTCGTCAAAGCCAGAATCGAGGATTTGACGCGCCCTCTTTGCAGCTCACTCTGCCAGATCTATTGTATTGCCACCCACTGTGGTAGTGGGAAGGAGGGAAAGAGGCACACAATAGAACTAATAATGGTAATGTTTTGACTCACGATTTTCAGCCAGCACACCCAGCTCTAACTAGTGCACTGACTTCTTTTCTTTAACCCTTCAAGCTGCGCGCCGAAAATCGGAAAAGTAGAGTCCTACAGCATTAGCCAAGCGTTGCCGCCGTAACCTCTGGTGGTTAGTTTGGATCAGTTTTGCACCAGCTGCGAATGTGAGCTGACCAAAGCTGCGGCGCGGTAAAATTGGGGTACGAGATACCCCATGTGTCCCTAGCGTCTTTTTAGTTCGTCATGAGTTGTGTATGAACCACCTAAAAATCATTTTTTTGAGTTTTAAAAAAAAGTTTTGAAGTTGATAGGTTACTTTTTGCCGAAAAATATACTTAAATTTGTTATTTTAAAAGTATGGCATATAATTTGCGTCGAAAAAATATCGTTGATCTCCTAGTCGAGAATGAGGAGGGAGAAGCCCTGGATAAATCATCTTCTGAAGATGAAGATAATATTTCAATTCAGGAAGATTCAGAAGATAGTGAAAAATCTAAAAGTGAAGAAGAGTCGGACGAATCTGACGATGATTGGCAAAATGCATCGTTGCATGAGCGTCTTTTAGCGGCAAAAAGTCGACAAAATGTTGAAGCTGACTGGGATACCTTTGCAGCAGCGTCTTTTGCAGCCACGTGGTCGTCGTACAAGAAAAACACAAGGAAGAGAATGCGCAACACTTCGAGGAAAAAATAATTACAAATGGAGTACGAGAGTTCCTGAAAGACAATCAGGTAATTGTGCATTCATTTGAATTTCAATTTTTCAATATTTTTTCGGAGCAGAGCAAAACATTATTTCGGTTGGTTCTTGAGAGAACCACTAGGCGGCGTTTTATTAGGTTTTGTAAGTTTTATAACTCGCAAGTGGCATTTAGAGCGTCTGTTCCGTTTAAGAGGGACCGGCAACAGGAGTGCAGTTGGGTGAGGCGTGGGCGCAGCTGGAATGCGGAGGTAGTGGGATAATTGAAGAGAAGATGCACCGGGCAATAACGTAAGTCCCGAGTCCTATTCGAAGCTTTATCTTGTGTCCACCAATTCCATAGGGGTCGGGTTGCAGCTTCCACCTGTATCCTGTGGGCCCGCATGTGTTGGGTGGAATGTCTGTGACCTCCCCTAGTCCTGGGGCCCAAGGACACAAAGCGCCACCCTTACCCCATTTTTATAATTTTTATTTTTACAAATTTTTATTTTATAATAATACTAATTATACAAAGTATTTTTTTTTCATAAAAAATAGTGAATTTTATTTAGGTTTGAAAATCAATTTTGAAAAAATTACAATGATTCATGAAATTTTAACTAAAAAAGAATACGTATACTCTTATTTATTGAAAAATTGAAACTCCGTTTTTTTTACTTTTTACAGTGCGATACTTTAAAAATTTACTTTTTTTATCTTTTATAAATTATAAATAAGTTTATGAAGAAAATATTATAAAAAATGCTTTGATCTAAAAATTTTATAAGTTATAAACAAATATATATTTTTTTTAACAGCGCGACAGCAAGCCCACGTAGAAAAAATGCCTGCCCTAGCTGGACCAGCTCTTGAATTGACAAGCTTCGAGGAGTTTTGGGAGGTGTTATTTCCAACACAATTTTTCGAATTGATAGCTCAATACACAAATGATGAAATTGAAATAGCTGCTTTGAAAATAATTGCTGAAGGTCATGAGCTACAATCGTACCATCATCACACTGATGCTATTGAAGTTCGAGCGTACATTGGTTTGTTATATATGGCTGGAGCTTGGAAATCAGCGAATGTTGACTCGCATGAACTTTGGAGCAACGACAGTGGATTGACGCTGTACCGATGCACAATGAACAGAATGCGATTTGCATTTCTCTCTTTGTGCATTCGCTTTGATGACAAAACAAGCAGAGACCCATCGGATAAATTTGCACCAATCCGAGCGCTTTGGGACGCTTTTATAGCTAATTGTCAATCTTGTTATGAGATAAGTGATGTAGCTACTGTTGATGAACAGCTCCTCAGTTTTCGAGGTAGATGCGCTTTCCGAATGTACATGAAAGCCAAGCCTGACAAGTATGGGGTAAAGGTTGTCACACTAAATGACGCCAAAACTGCTTATTTATATAACGGAATTCCTTACTTGGGTAAAACAACTGCTTATAATTTACTGCCAAATGAACAAAAATCTGAACATGTTTTTCGAGAAGTAACCGCTCCAATTCATAACACAAATCGTACTGTAACCTGCGACAATTGGTTCACTAGTATACCATTACTCGAACGTTTTTTGCAAGAACCTTACAATTTAACAATTACAGGCACAATTCGAAAAAATAAAAGAGAGATACCAGCTGAAATGAAAATTGCATCAAAAACTGTTCCAGATACGAAATTCTGTTTCTCCTCATCAAATATCACTTTGTTATCCCACACTCCCAAAAAAAATAAAATTGTTTTAGTGGCATCCACATTTTCTAAATCCACAGCTATTGTTGAAGGTAAACCAGAAATTATTCTGCATTATAATAAATCTAAAGGAGGCACTGACACCTTCGATCAGCTATGCCACGCGTACACTGTGTCACGAAGAACAAACCGCTGGCCAATGCGAATTTTTTTTGGAATCTTGGACCAAGCAGCTGTGAACGCTCGTGTATTATTAAAACTCCAAAATCTTAACAAAAATGACAATACAAAAGTACGAGCTTTTAATTGTTTGAAAAGTTTAGCTACGTACTTAGCTACTCTACTGCTTCAAAGTCGTCTAGAAATCCCAACAATTCGAATTCCTCTCCGTCATGGAATTCAGTCTATTTTGGGTATTGATTTGGAACACAGAGTAGTTGAAAATTGACCAGTATTACCTAAAAACCGTCGCTGTCAATTATGTCCCCGAAATGCAGATAAAAAGTCCCGAATGCAGTGTCCGTCGTGCCTCAGAGTTATGTGTCTAGATCACCGCGTGTAGATGTGCAACGACTGTGGTGGAGAAGACTAATAAAACAACATTGACATTAATTTTATTGAACTTTTTGATGTATTAACCTTTAATTGATATTAATGTCAAATAAAAATGAGTTTTTTTTAAATATTTATATTTTTTTCATTTAAATAATTCATTGATTTCAAACAGCTATCGTTTTTCAAATTTTACCATTTTTTCCAACTTCACCTGTCAAAAGAAGTATACTTTTGATCGATGACCCCTACTGAAATTATTTTTACCTTAAAGTACATTGTTTCAAAAGTTGGAGGCTAAATTTTTATTAAAAAATATTAAAAATTGAATGAGTTACAATTTTTTTTGTAAAAAAATCGCTTTTTTCGGTTTTTTTTTTCTTGATTTTTTTTGGCATGTTAAAAATAAAAATAGGTATAAAAAACTATTCTATCTTTTTGATAAAGCTTTCAAATACATTTACAAATTTTTTCATTTCAAAATATCCATAATTGTATTTGAAAACGTACGTTTTAAGCGCTGGGGTATGAGGTACCCCATGTGTCCTTTACGTAAGTTTTTTGAAGTGTGTCCTTTAAGGGTTAACACTATAACTTCGAAACTCTAATGTAATGTATCACTGAGTGCACATGTTAGATATTGTGAATATGATCTCTATAAAAAAAACTTTTTTATTTATTTTACTATGATAATATTAACCATTTATTTTTGTTTTTACCATGTTAATATTAACTATACATTTTTTGTATAACCATATTAATTACTACTACATACACTGTTATTTGCAATTTTTATTAAGTTCATCTTTTGATACATCACTGTTATTTATGATAATATTTTTTTGTTAACTACATGTATATTCCATAATGCCCTATAATCGGTTATGCCTATATAAAATGTTAGAATCAGTAAAATTAAACAATTATTTGATAAATTTGATAAATTAGTCTACAGAAGTTTTTACAATTGTTAAAGTACTTAACACAAAACCAGCTACTAACTATTTAAAGGATTTTAAAGATCAACGTATAGGTGTTTTTATGAACAAGAACTTTAGAAAGTTAAATATCCAGATGTTGCTTTCCAAGAAATACCTTATCAAAGGCCCTCGCGTAAATCAGCACACAATCTCACTGCGCCTGAAAACCTCTGCTCGTCCATTGAATCTCTTTACAGTACAGGATTTGCACGACTTTGAGCAGCAACTCATAGCGGCAAACACCCCGTTGCGTAACCCCGCCAACACACACCAGGAATGATCTATTTTTGGTTCACAAATGACTCACGCTCGAACAACTTCATATATAACTTCATCCCCAGAAAACTAAGAATTAATTTTTTTGAAAATTCATTCGCGGGCAGTGGAAGGTAAAGTCGGAGGAGAATCGAAAGATTCTCGATCTTTTCACGCTATGGTTGGCGCGACTCTTATCTGTCTCTCAAATTTGAGAGAATGCAGAAAAGAGATTTATTTATAAAAATATAATCATCTTACGATGAAAAATCTGGATATTTAACTTTCTAAAGTTCTTGTTCATAAAAACACCTATACGTTGATCTTTAAAATCCTTTAAATAGTTAGTAGCTGGTTTTGTGTTAAGTACTTTAACACTACGTTTAAACTTCTGTAGACTAATTTATCAAATTTATCAAATAATTGTTTAATTTTACTGATTCTAACTTTGTCATTAACTTGAAACTTTATTTTCTTTGATAGTTGTTTTTTATTCATAAAGCGTAATTGAACTTGAGCTTCATTATCAGAGGTGACATCTTTCGGTTTTACTCCGGCTTTTCGATGTTTTGTATGATTGTAACTATTAATGTAGGTAATAGATCAAGCCATTTATAATTTCCTTACAGATTAAATTGCATCCATGTCTTATTTTTCAAACTGCTGTAAAGGTCATTTGGCCCGCTTCTGCTCCCC
The DNA here is from genome assembly GCA_038277355.1 of Encarsia formosa. NCBI lineage: Eukaryota > Metazoa > Arthropoda > Insecta > Hymenoptera > Aphelinidae > Encarsia > Encarsia formosa. Next base: position 68,923,210 of record CM076186.1, on the reverse strand, counting down.
CAGGGGCTTTCCCATTAGTTATAAGTAATTAATGAACCTGATAAAAATCAGGCCAATTTATAGTTTGAAACAGCAGACGCTGGGGCACAAGAGCGAGAGAATTGCGCCTCGACGGAGCAAGAAGCAAAGAGACTTGATGCGTGAGACAGCTGATTGCTGCTCGCGTGGGCCCGATAGTGTCGTTTAGGCAGCCGCTGCGTTCAAACCTTCGTCTACGCGTTCACGTTGGTCAGCGCTGCCACAGCGACCTACCGCGCTATCCCTTATGACATTGTTGTTTTTACGTTGTGATTTATTGTCGTCGTACATTGAGTGTAGCTCCGTAATTGTAAGTGTCTTTGCTTCTCGTTGGGCCAAGTGCCCTGTCTACTCCTTTAGCAATTGTTGTTGCAAAGAGCAACTTACTTGTTATAATTTCAGTTCCTCTTAGAACCTCACACTTTTATTAATGATAATAACCGAAACTAATTAGTTTCGGCTGAGGGCTTTTAACCCTTACAAATGGCATCCCTTGAGTTGGTCAGAGTAACTAAAATTATGATAATTTGAGAAGTGAATGATAAAGATTTTTTTTAGTGAGTGTGCACAGGTGAAAATAAACGTGTATGTGTGTGTTAGTGCCAAAGAGGGACGAGGGAAAAATAATTCCCTGAGTTGGTGCGGTAAAGGACAAGGTGTCCTTAATTATGTAAACTTTTGTTTACATGTGCAGCGGTTTACGCGTGAGTGTGTAAGTGTCGCCGGCTGCTTTCGTGCCACATACGAGAGCGAGAAAGAGATATAACGATCGTTGATCGTTTGTTTTGGTTTGGCGCTTTGCGCGCATCTCTCTTCTCTCTCACCCGCGTATGTGCATACATAGATGAAGAGCGGCTGAGCGAGAAAGAAAGAAAGAGTTTAACTATCGTTATTGGTGTTGTTTTGTTTATGCGCAAACGGCGCATCTTTCTTCTTTCTCACTCTCGTACATGCGAGTGTAGGTTAGGTTAGGTTAGGTTTACAGGGCAACCATAGCCTTTCGGCTATGATCCACTCAGTGGCCCTAGGCCCATTGTGATACCCTTGCTAGTTTCCTCAGCAAACCATTCTAACCCTCCCTTTCCACTCCGGCACCCAGTTCCTTCCTTCGTCTCAGGCATTTCCAGCCCTCGATGAAGCGCTTCGGGTCTTTGATATCCACCTCTGCCGCTTTCTCCAGGCAATCTAATGTGTCCAGTCCCAAGCTTTGCTGACGCTTTCCCATCAGTGCAGGGCAGTGACACATTAGATGTTCCACTGTTTCCTCCTCCTCATTGCATTCTCCGCAGAGGTCATTGGTCTTGATCCCCAGTTTATGGAGTCTCTGACCGACTGTGCAATGTTCCGTGATCACTCCCATGATCTTCCGGACCGAGGTTTTCCCGTAGGTCAGCATTTCTGCTGTCCTTTCTCCACTGGTCCTGGGCCATAGAGAGCGTGAGATGACACAGTCGTCTCTTGCACTCCATCGCCGATCGTGTTCTACCTTTACGTTTGTCCCTACCAGCTCCCTTAACATCTTGATCGGAGGCTTGGGTGAGTCCTCTTCGTTGACTCTGTCTTTTGTCGCACCTACTTTGGCCAGGTGATCCACACGCGTGTTCCTCTCCACATTGCTGTGTCCGGGTATCCAGCAGAGCTTGACCTTGTCGCGTATCCACGACAGGGCCTCCCGATAACTCATCACCGCCTTTGATCTTACTGTGTTTGCTGATAGTGTCCTCAGAACTGCCTGGCTGTCCGTGTAGATAGAGATGGGACTATTTATTCCATCTCTCTCTCTCTCTCTGATCCTCACTGCAGCCCTTTCTTAGCCTTTAGCTCCGCCTGCAATATGTTGCAGCCGTTCCTGAGCTTCAAGGACTCATTTATGTCCAAAGCCTCCGAGTATACTCCGGCCTCCGTTCCTTTGTCCGTCACCGAACCGTCGGTGAAGACCGAGTTTTTCACAATTTTCCTGCCCTTCTCTCACTCTTCCCTTGCGGGGATGAGAATTTCCGGGCTTCCTTCAAAGATCATTCTAGTGGTTTTGTAATCGGTGCCCTGTCTCAGCACGCCTATGTCTTCTCTACTAGAGATCCTTCCAATCTCCTTGAGTATTCTGGTGTGCCCATGATTGATCTGTCTCCACAGCCCTGTTTCCCTCAGTCTGAGGGCTCCTTTGGCTGCCAGTCCTTTTATGTGCAACTCCAAGTGCAAATTTTCTTCGAGGATGATTTTAACGATCAGGTTTATGAATTTCTTCTACTACTACAATTTTTTATCCATTTTACTCGTCCTTCTTAGTAATACTTGAATCGATATCGCGTTTAAGTAAACTTTATCAATTCTACGCGCATTAATCGACCAATTGATACATGCATTAGATGTTAGTTTTCTTCTACGACTTAACACTTAATGCGCGCAGACTTGAATGTTATACCGGGCTTCTCAGAGTGTGGAAAAGACTGCAGCGTCGGCCTAGCGAAAAAACAGCTCGGGGGGAGGGGGGGGGGTGGCCAAGTGGCCAAGGCTGTAGTGGTCTGGAAAGATTGTGTGTCTTTCTGCGCCAAGTTGCAGATAAGACAAACGTAGGGCCTTGTGATAGTCGGCGCCGTCAAGCAGCTAACACGAATGAAAGAGGCATACTTACGGCAAATTTGTTTTGACTCGACTCGTAGAACCGGTTTCAAGCAGGCAATGCAGGTGTTTTTCGACAATCCATGGTTCATGCTTGCATGGTGGTGTCCAGCGCAGCCCTTGAGTACTGTTTATTGTTCACGGCTCCCGAGTAGTTTGTACTGAAGCACAACACCTCCAATGCATCAGATGGTATGCACCGTGAAAAAACGAGACGAAGATCGTAGACAAAAGCAGTAAAAACTCGGAGCGAGATTCACAGCGATGTTGCCTGTCAGATCGACTCGTTATTATTAAGGTTATAGAATTTGCGATCATTGATTTCCATTGAGCAGAGTAACCATTAAGATTCATTCATACCCATTGAAAAAATTATTCTAATCGATTCATTTATTTCAGCCTATAAAATTTGCGACTATTGATTTCTATTGTGCAGAAGGACCATTAAAATCCATTTGTATCCATTAAAAGAATCATTAAAATCGATTAATTTTTATTGATATATTTTGTCTCAAAAAAGACACCATGATAATCAATTGATTTCGATTGAAAAGTTTTTTTGTGTCGATTGATACTATTCAAAATCATTGAGTTTTAATTGATCTTATTGAATTTGAATAGATTTCTTGTAATAGGGTACTTAAGATGCAGCTTTCTACAAATCAAAAAAGTATCGTCAACATATCTATTATATATTAAACAATTAGATTTCAATCTCTCTAAAAAATCATTCTCTAAGGCTTCTCAACATAAATCTGTAAACCAAATGCTACAACATTTTTCTATGGGGACCTTTAGAAATGAGCGGCACTGGAGGGAGCTACTGGCAATAGCCTCCTCTCCTAGCAGTTTGGTATGGAGCAAATGCTTGAGTGTGTGTCGTCTCACGCATGTGCACACATAAACAAACGTTTACTCCACGCCAAATTACTGGGAGAGAAGGCTATTCCCAATAGTGCCCTTCAGTGCCGCTCATTTCTAGAAGCCCCCAATAGTGCACCTTTCTTTTATACTTGCTATTAAATTCAAAATATGTAGAATTTAAAATAAATGTAGAGATAAAAATTCATGTTTTTTTAATTTTAATTTTTGTCCTCAAAAACTGCCATTTATTATTACTGACTGGCAAAACTATATTTTTATCAATATTGGTGAAAAGTGAAGTAACATTAAAGTAATCTGCCGGAATGCCGATTTTATTAAACTGGTCTTTAAATTCTAAGCTATTCTTAACGGTGTGTTTCGAAAAAATATTCAGTTTATTTAATAAAAAATTCGGTGTTAAAATCATATATTGGTACACGAATAAATTGAATAGATTCGTAAATTTAGGCAAGGATAAGTTATTGATTGTAAGGACTGTGATAGGACTCACATTGGTCAAACTATACGTTATTTGAGAAAACGTTTTAGTGAGCATGAATCTTACGTCAGGGTGGCTGACGAAAAGTCTATTATCACTTTACATTGCAGTGAAAAATAATCATCATGTTAAAATTTTAGACGCAGTACCTAATTTAAGAAAAACGTACTTTTTAGAATGTACATCCATTCTAATCCTGACCACATAATTTCTAAGAAATTATTATAAAATAGAAATCGAGGCGTTGCTACTTCCCAAACTCTACGATAGGTAAGATGTTAAGCTCAATCTAACTCTTACGCTCAAACTACAAGCATCGTCGTATTAACTATTTGACATGGTTTATTGAAATGAATCTATAGGTAAACATAATTGCTGTAACTTAAAAATATTAAATCAATAAAATAATTTTAACGGTTGATAAGCATAATAACTAATACTTAAAAATATAAAGTTGTAATGAATGTATACGCGATCTTTGTAAAATTTAATATTTTTTGAGCTTTGAAAAAGCCGTAATAAATCGATGACAACACGTAAGTAACAATAAGAAAAAGCAAAATTTGAATAAACGTTCGTTAAACCACGTTAGACCAACCAAACACAGTGCTTTTATTCAACGATTAATCTAATTGTGCCGGATGACGAGCCAGATATTTATTAATATTTTTTCAAATTACTATCATTTTGATGAATATTTAATCATTTTGTACTTGTTAAAAAAAAGTTATAAAAATAGTTATATTTATTACGAACCTAAAATTTTAGATTGTATCCGATTTTTAAAAACAAACTATAATATGAGGACTCGGATCTAAAAACAACCTAACTCCTCTGAGATTCTTATCTAGTTATATAATCTTATATAATCCTTGTCTTGAAGTATTCCACGGATGTATTTATGAATCATTCAGTTTTTTATAAATTTCTTTGAATAGAAATAAACTTAAATGAAATCATTTTTTTAAATAACCATTCAATGAGATGGTTTAAGATTATGAAGAATTTTTATACGACTATTAACTTGCGTTTTGAACCAAGAGCGTAGTCGAGTTAATGAAATGATAATGAATTGGGATTGAAAGTTGATTCATCAGTAATGAAGAATGTCATCCCGAGTTCGAATCCTCCTCATAAAACGTGTTTTTTTATATATTTTTTCTAATTTTTTAAAATTAATTTATATGTATTTTGACGATTTATTTAACTATTCTGATAACTGCATTTTACTAGTTAACAACAAATATAATAAACGAAAAATTTATTTGGATTAGGGTTTCACAATACCAATACAATACAATAATTTGACTCAATATTGTATTGATATTGAAAAAATTAAAAAATGAAACTATTGTATTGCTATTGATATTGCTTTTTATTGGTATTGACTCAATACTATTGACTATTGACAATTCAAAACTCAAATTTAAAACTGAAGCATATACTAGTGCAATTATATTACCATAACGTAAAAAAAACTATAATATTCCAACTTGCCGATCGTAAGACGTGTTTACACTTAAATGAAGTAAAAAAGAATCTAACATTAAATTTAAAACCCCAGCGCCAAATATGGCAAAAATGGCCCGATATATTCTAAGTATATTGGCTTCTGCTGTTCCCGTTGAAAGGCTTTTCTCGCAAGTGTCTTTAGTTATAAACTAAAACTCGTACTCGACTGAACGATGATGTTTCAAAGGCATTAGTATGCATAACAAATTAGATGTTCAGCGATCTTTGAGCTCAAATCTATTAAGTTTTTGAAGAAAAGGTAAAAGTCAATAGTAGGTATTGAAATCAATAATATTGAGACTCTAGTATTGATATTGAGACTCAATAGTTATCTTTGATATTGTATTGATATTGACCACCAATACAATACAATACAATACAATACAATATCAATATTACTATTGTACTATTGTGAGACCCTAATTTGGATTGAAACGGATTGATTTGAATGGTATATCTTTAAACTGATGTGGACTACCTTACCCCTAAAATCCAGCTAGATTCCCAGATGGATTTTGGTTCCAATATGACGGCTGGATTTTAGGGGTAGGGTAAATACGATACAATTTGACACACACAACATGGACTCTCATGGGAAAAAAACATTTATAAATCCCGCAAATTTTCAAAATCCATAAGTTTACATCGTGTCAGGCGTAATTTTAAAAGCAGAAATTTGAAGATGATTTTAAAATTATTACAATACGGGATTAGTCTGATAATCGCAAATAACAATATTGGACTAATTTTTAAGAAAAATTAAAAATTACGGTACATAAACTCCAAGATATACGATTTTTCATTGTTTTATATATATTTACGTTGAGTTTTGTTCTACTGTATTAAAAAATTATATATAATCATCTACTAATTATAATAAATATTTTTTCTTAATGAAATTTTTTTTAATTTTATGTACCCTTCAGGTTAGAACTCTACGCTGCCAAGTCTCTTTAATCATTCAGATTCATCTGCTTGCAAAGAATTAGAGCTTTTAGAAGAAAAAAAGTAATTAAAATGAAATATTGTATACATACTTTACCATTACTATTTCCTACTTTAACGATCAAATTTATTTAACATTTTGTATTTTTATTACATTATCAACAAGATCTTTCTGTAAAAAAAAAAAATTGTTTGCTTGAAGTTAAAGAAATAAACAAGTGTAAAGAAATAAAAAGTATTGTACACATCAAAAGTATTGGACACCTAGTAGTGCTCACAAAAGCTTTTTTTTCGTATACCACACGATTATGAGTTATCCGTGCTGTTTTATGAACAAATAATAGGTTTGTATCCGTCTGATTTCTATTTGTTCACTACACCAATAAGAGCCGATATTTATCATTTTGATTCGGCGCAAAACCCATAATGTTGGTAGTGACATTTTTACAGAATGAGGCCTGACAGAGTCCAAACTTGAGTTAAATGGCGTCGGCGCCGTTAGCAAAGTCCGTGTATCACAAATAGACTACGTACATATCGGAAACACTTTAGTAGTATTACTCCGAAAACCTATAGCTATATTCTTTCAGCAATTTTTTTTCTTACTGCACACACGCCATCTACCTCGAGTTTGGGCTTTGTCAGGCCTCATTTTTAAGAATCCCTAGGCTGAAGAGAGGTGGCAATATTTAAAAAAACAATATTTTTATGTAAATCAGCTGTCATTTGTTCATAAATACAACACGCATAACTCACCTGAAATTGCATAGTCTACAAATAAGCACATATTCTTACATGTACGATCGTATGGATCATATATGATCCCTATAATCGTACAGTATAAAAAATATACTTATTTCTTTCACTTTATAATATTAGCCATTGCCACATTATATACCTTTAAAATTCCTAGGACAACAAAAACTCGTCTAAAAGAAAAACTTACAAATTGAAAACAAAGCACTACTAAACGTAAAAATCTCGAACAAAGTTGGGTAAGGTACCCCAATTCTGCAGTTTTTAAAGTTGATGATTAAATGATGTTAAAAGTGAATGAGAAATCTGAATTTTTTTTTAAACTTAATTATTGTGATATATAGTAAGGTTTGTAGTTTGGATATGGTGAGCACAAATAAGGAAACAAGATGTTATCGTTAACATCTTTAATTTAATTTTCAACGTTTCAACACTACATCGAGTGTCCTCTTCAGGAATACTAAAATTAAAAAGATACAATTATAAAAATAATTTGGTTATAAATATATAAAAGAACTTAAATTATTATCTTTACAAAAAACTTTTCTTACATATTTATGTTGTAATACAACAAGTCAGAATGGATGTATTCAAATTTTATCATATAATTATTAAGACTCAGGTACACAATACAGGAACATGTACAAGAAAAACCTTATGGTATAAGATAACTTAGCACAGTAAGTCAATAAGCATAGTATAACACAGGACATTTAGTATAATTATGTAAATTTTGAAAACACATTATTTAACAATACATATATAGAAAATATAAATATACATAAAATTTTTACATAAAATTTTTTACATTTATTTATCACAGAATCTCAAGCAGGCAGAAGCGTATATCTTATTTAAGAATTGAATATCAGTCTTTTCATTAAGACGATTTGATGTCAATTTTATAAATAGCATCTCAGATAATTTTCTACTATATATATTTATTCGCTATCTAGTGTTTTCACTTTCGAAAATTTGAATTTATGATTATTATCTATCATATGTTTAGAGACAACAGATGTGGGATCTTTGAAATTTATATGTTCAATGATCCTCTCACCAAGTTGTCTACCAGTTTTACCCACATATGTTGCTGGACAATTTTCACATTCAAATGAATAAAGTACACCTGGTTTTTCAAGCTTATGCATACTATCCTTTAGTAGTCTGACAACATTATGGAATCTTTATTGATTTTAGGAATAGTAATAATGTTGAAGGTTTTAAATAAGGTTTAAAATTTGTAAAAAATATAATCATTTATAATCGGAATACTGATAAACAATCTTTTGCGTGCAGTAGGTTGAAAATGATTAACAGAATTATCAACAGTTGGTATATTATTAATTCTATTATTTAGCATCCGGATACGTTTCTGAATATAAAATTTTGAAAAAGAAGCAGGATTACTATTCCTAAAATCAATAAAGAAGTCCATAATATTGTCAGACTACTAAAGGATAGTATACATAAGCTTGAAAAACCAGGTGTACTTTATTCATTTGAATGTGAAAATTGTCCAGCAACATATGTGGGTAAAACTGGTAGACAACTTGGTGAGAGGATCATTAACATATAAATTTCAAAGATCCCACATCTGTTGTCTCTAAACATATGATAGATAATAATCATAAATTCATATTTTCGAAAGTGAAAACATTAGATAGCGAGAAAAATATATATAGTAGAAAATTATCTGAGATGCTATTTATAAAATTGACATCAAATCGTCTTAATGAAAAGACTGATATTCAATTCTTAAATAAGATATACGCTTCTGCCTGCTTGAGATTCTGTGATAAATAAATGTAAAAAATTTTATGTAAAAATTTTATGTATATTTATATTTTCTATATATGTATTGTTAAATAATGTGTTTTCAAAATTTACATAATTATACTAAATGTCCTGTGTTATACTATGCTTATTGACTTACTGTGCTAAGTTATCTTATACCATAAGGTTTTTCTTGTACTTGTTCCTGTATTGTGTACCTGAGTCTTAATAATTATATGATAAAATTTGAATACATCCATTCTGACTTGTTGTATTACAACATAAATATATAAGAAAAGTTTTTTGTAAAGATAATAATTTAAGTTCTTTTATATATTTATAACGAAATTATTTTTATAATTGTATCTTTTTAATTTTAGTATTCCTGAAGAGGACACTCGATGTAGTGTTGAAACGTTGAAAATTAAATTAAAGGTGGTAACGATAACATCTTGTTTCTTTATTTGTGCTCACCGTATCCAAACTACAAACCCTACTATATAGAAAACAGCAGAACAAATTACAAATATAATTATTAATTGTTGTGACTTAAGTAAATTATTTTTGGTAAAAATAGTCATTCATAACAATAATTTTTCTCATAAATATTGGTACTCACAGAATTAGGGATCAGGCAAATCCAATGCGCGTGGGTCTACCTAAAACATAACCTAAAAACTCCGGCCATTCTTCCGCAGAATTGGGGCTACAGAATTAGGACATAAAACGCAGAATTAGGATACACTTATTTTTATTTTTCAGACCATAAACATTTCAAGCTTCTGCAAGGGCTTTAATAGTTTCAAAAGAGTTTCACTTTTGATTAAAAAAAAATGTTAATACAAATATAAGGTGCAAAAATTTCTGCAGTAGTTCAAACTTCTTACGACAAAACAATCCGCAGAATTGGGGAAATCCCTGCTACTAAATTTTTCATTTTTGATTATTTTTTATTCTATCATAGAGGGAAATATGAAATTTTAAATTCAATTTTCATGATGTAATCCTCAATTCTATTTTCAGTATCACATTGAATTATTTTTTTCGTTTGTTCTTAAAATTATAATTATAGTATACCCATACTGGCATTGACAAAAATTACATATTTCAAAATATTGTTTTCATGCTTTAAATAGTTTTTACGAAAAATTTCAGTTTTCAACAAATTTTAGATTATTGAATACTTGAAACAATGAAACATTCTTTTCAAACGTAAGAAAAACCAATGCGGGATTGCAATATTTCAAAAGTAGTAAGGAAATCTGATTTTTAAATAATATTCATTAAATTTTCTTTTTAACAAAATTTTAATAATTTTTTTGCCAAAAAGAAACCAATTCTTATTATTTGCTAAAAAACGTATACATAGCTATAAATTGAAGTTGTACAGTCATCTGCAAAAATGCACAAAAGTTGATGAAAATTGGATAGGCGGTTCTTTAATGCTTAAATTGATTTTGAAGATTTTTTTGGGGGTTGTTACAAGCCTTTATCAAGAAATATAGCAGTTTGAAATCAACTTGCACGTTTATGGGAGTCATACAAAAATTAGTAAAAAAATGTGATTACTTACTCAAAAATACAGAGACTTTAGAAAAAAAATGAGTCAATAGCTAAAAATTTTAGGAATCGATTTTTCAAATAAAAACTAACGGTAGCAAGTCATTTGAAAAAGAAATAATTGCAAAAGTACAGAAAATTTTTTTTATATAAATATACAATACATCATCATGCTAGCAACCGACGAAACCTCAAATCGCCGCAAGGAGCTGACTCTCGACTATGCGCCAACTTGTAGTATTTTTATACAGTAAAGCACTGATAGTACAAACTCCGATAATTCGAAATGAAGTGAAAACATCTTGCAAATCCTATCTTAATCAATGTAAAATGGTGCTTTTAATTCGAAATAGCTGTAATTCGAAATTTCGATAATTCTAAACTGAAATTGTTGCGATTGCACAGAGCATTTTAGAGAAAAAAAATTTTTGGATTCGATAATTTGAAGTTTTGATAAATTTTCTAGTCGATGCACTGTTCATTTTCTCAATAACTCATCAGAATCACAAGTTGTTTACATTTCCCTTAAAAATAACAACATTGCTAGTCGTACTTCTCAGTCTGTGATTCGAATTTAAATTAGAAAGTCGCTCTTAAAAACAATAATGTCCCATTGAGCAGGTGGTCATAAAAAATCTTAAACATTACTACCGTGAATAGCTTGTCATAAAGATGCTGTGTAACATAGACTATAATAAACAAATTAAAGTTGATATTGCAATTGCAACTCAAATACTCAAATTTGTATTGGAACAGGTTACCCGAAAACTATCGTCAACTGTTTTTCAAAAGCAGGATTTCATAGTACTATGCAGTCAGAAGAAAAACTGATAGAAGACAATATAGATGGATGGTCCACACTATCTGGCGGCGTTTCATTTACTGAATACGTTAGCGTCGGCGACGATTTTTCAATAAATACGCTGTGTTATAATATTGAATAAACTTCTTTCTTTATTCGATAGTTCGAAATTTTTTGTTTTTTTTTTTTTTCAATTCCTAATTTTTTAATTCATAATCCGATTGTTCAAAATATCCGTTCATTCTAAATCAAGAGCAAGCATCTTCGACTTCGAATTATCGACGCTTTATACTGTATATATTTCAGATGAGTGGGCATCCTTAAATTGAGGGCGTTGGTGATTAGAGAGAGCAGGAGGGATTCTTTGTTCGTTCATTATAATGTAATTAATGGTGACTTACGCACATTTAGACCAGTATAGAGGGCTATAATTAGAACTCAATTGTTTATTTAAAAATTTGACGAAAGAATTTATAGTTGTGCTAAATTTGTAAAATTATTTTTCAATGAACATCCCAATGATGGACATGTTACCCAGTATAGACGGAAACTTGGTTGGCTTCGCGCAAAGAATCGAGTGTGATGCAAAATGACGCCGTTTTTCAAAATCGGTCCCGTCACTGGTCATTGTGTCGGTCTTACGACCGACTTGGGACCGTCGCAAAAATATGGTATTTTTGTATGCCAGGATGACAGTCCTTAATTTTTTCGTCCCGTCCCAATGATGAGACGTCCCGCGACGGTCATTTGGCACCTAGATAGACGATGGAGTAAAATTACTTATTCAATAAAATTTCATTTTTAAATGTAAAATCAAAAATACATATTGGTTTTAAGTAAATAACTTAATTTTATCAGTTTGGAACAAATTTGGTTGCAAAAAAAAGTTATTAAAAATTGTTAAGTATTTGGGTTTGATGTACTATAGATGTGGGAATTAAATCATATGTACTAAACTATTATAAATATCAAATGTTAGATTACTTGAATGACTTGGTAATCTTCAACAAAGTATCAGTTGCAGTAAAAAAACAAAAAATTTCTGAACTTGCGCAAGTTTTTACGAAAAATGACCGTCTTTGATTTTTCCATTGGTCCCAAGACCGTCCTAGGACGATTACGGTCCCGGACCGCCCTCGTCATTTTGCATCACTCGATTCAATCGACGCGATTACTTTGCAGCCTGTCTGCTTTATAAGATCTTGAGAACTGGCTATCCGAATTATTTGACAAGGTTCTTTATTACTCGGTCGTGCCTTACTCAGGAGGTAAACCCGGCTACTCGCATTGTACCTGGCTGTCACTCAGACTTCTTGAAAAACTCCTTTCATATTTCATCTACAGTCCTATAGAATTCCCTTCCGTCTCACATCCAGAATGCTTCGTCCCTTCACACCTGCTAAGTATGCGTTAAAAATCATCTTTTTTTTACTAGAAGGAGAGCAATAAACCTTACGATGATGCCTACTGAGCTGGAAGGACATTCAGATGCGACAACACATAAAATGCCATTGAACTGCTAAGTATTATCAGTGATGTAATCTTCTAACTTTCATTCCAGTTACTTGATTTAACTCTATTGTTCTTAAAACCATTAAATGAACTAGTCTATAAACTTGATTATCTTTTTATTTATATTGTTGTTCTCACAATCACCATGACTATTGTTATTGTTGTTGACTACCATTACTATTTGTTGCTTATAGTTATAATAATTTTCAAATTTATTTCTGTATCTTTATGGATTCCACAAAGCTTTGTACAACATAACGTACATTCAATGAAATTTATCAAATCAAATCAAAATGATTAACCCACAGTAGCCGAAACGTCGAATTTTCAAATAAACTGAGTTTTAATTACATCTCTCTCCATTGGTCCGAAAAGGTTGTATGTCAACATTAAATATATTTTCCCTAGACATAAAAAAATAGAGAAATATTATAATGTACCGTATATCTCGGCATATAACCCCCTCCCCGAATTTTTATCCAAAAATTAGAATTCATGCGTACCTGGTGTATAACACCCCCTTTTTTGTGCTCTAGATGATAGCGAAGATGACATTTTTTGGGAAAGCGATGATGAAAATATTGAAAAGGTTATGAAAGTGGTGAGACTGATGATTGTTATTGATTATAGCAGCTGATTATTATCAATAATAAAAGTTTTTGTCTATTTATTAACTTTTGACTTGTGATTTCGCTTAATTGTCAAAAAAATTTTTTATAAAAACCTATACCTGGCGTATAACCCCCTCCTCCCCCAAATTTTGAAGGTAAAATTGAGAGATGGGGGGGGGGGGAGGGGTTATACGCCGTGATATATGGTAGTTTATTTTAAATGTGCATTGTTTGCACTTTTTTCAACATTAAGAAATGTCTAAGATCACATGTAATTTTCGGCCAAGGCGAAGCCGTGGTTCATAAACATGTTATCTGAGGCTTTCTTACTTACTGGTCGAAATATGTATACTATTTTAAAATACAGCTGTCTGGACGGAGGACAAAAAATTCATTTATCACATTTTCAATAATAAAGTATATTTTTTATGTATTTTAAAAAATGTAAAAAATTATTTTGAGGTTTAATTAATATTATTGTCTTAAAAAATTATCTAGAATATAAGTTAAATATTTTTTTCCGATGTTTTTATTACTACATGAAAAAAAATTCCTAAAAAATAGCTTTTCTAATCAAAAAGATTTGTTCAGCAAAGCAGTCATTTTAAAAATTTATTGAAAATATAGATTATAAAGCGGAATTTTTTAAAATACAAAAGTCAATAATTTAATCACTAAAAAAAAAAAAAAAAAAAAAAAAACTATAATACGAGGTCTTTAAAGAGCCCTGGCGACGTGCTGCACCAATGCTGTATACTATTTTATAGTACGAGTAACCAAACACAAAAGGATTAGGAATTAAAGCAGTGTTAGGAACAAGGGTTAAACTGACCAGAAGTACTATAAATATATTTAAAATGAATTTAAGGTGACTTTTTTAATAACTTTAATCAAATCAAGAAAGCCATTGAATCTTTTTTCCTTATTTTATCATTACAAAATTAATACGCTTTTTGATTGAAAAAGTAAATATTAATTCGTTTAAAAGAAGTATAATCTCAATAAATATTTGATATTTAAAAAATCCTGGCTTGGTTAAGTTTTAAATGAAGCTATAATATTAATAAGCACAAATTCTTAGTGATATTTTGATTAAATTACTGCATATAGTTGAGCAAACAAATAATAGTTAGTACTCTACATAAAAGCATGGGGCACAAGATAGCACAAGTTAAAATGTGTACGACCGTGTTTTAAGGTAACGGACCCAATTGTGGTCCTCAAAAACCACTAATTTTGAACATTTTGAATTTTAGTGAAAAAACTAAGCGTTTGTAAGCTAATTCTTTTTTACGTACTTAATTTTAAGGTTTTTAGGAATCAAAATATATTTTTTTCACTTCAAATATTTATTTATTTATCGAGTAATTATTGTTTAAAGTCAAGACCTATTGGACCCAAATAATGAGAGTACTTTTTACCTTACTCCAATTAATGGTCCTTTTTTAGCCGTGAAATCCCATCTATGATCTACCTACCCCTATTAATGGTCCGAAGACTCAAAATTTGAGGTTAGATTTGGTAAATTTTGCTTCGTTTCGCTTCTTTGGTGTGGATAAAATCGTCGACTCGGACCATTAATAGGGGCACGTAGATCACAGATGGGATTTCACGGCTAAAAAAGGACCATTAGTTGGGGTAAGGTAAAAAGTATTCTCATTATTTGGGTCCAAAAGGTCTTGACTTTAAACAACAATTACTCGATAAATAAATAAGTATTTGAAGTGAAAAAAATATATTTTTATTCCTAAAAACCTTAAAATTAAGTACGTAAAAAAAATTAGCTTACGAACGCTTAGTTTTTTCACTAAAATTCAAAATGTTCAAAAGTAGTGATTTTTGAGGACAATTGGGTCCATTACCTTACCAGGTGCCCCATGCTTTTATTTAGAATTCTAACTAAATATTGTTTGTTCAATTTATATTGTAATTTCTCAAGTACTTGGATTAAAAAGATTTAGCAATACTAAAATTTTATTTTCTACTTTTGGGTACAATTTTCTTGATTTCTCAAAACTTTTTGAAGAAAAGCATATTTTTTAAAAACTTTTTTTTTTAATTGGAGTATGATTGCTTCTATACGTAGATGTAGATGCGGAATCAATTTTTAAGCTTCATCAGTAGGTGTCAAAGATGTTTTTCATAGTTATTAACTGAAAAAAATTACGGTTTGATTTCTTGTCTAACTTTTTATAAATATATCTTTTGATTTTATTAATAAAATATAACGAGTAAAAAGTTTTTGAAAAAGTGTAATAAAATAATAAGAATATTCGTTGAAGATTGGCACAACTCTATATGATATCAGATTAGAAATTTGTTAAATTCGTACAGATTTTAGTATGGTTTTATTATTATTTTTTTTTAAATGATGTGGTTATTTTACATTCTAAGGCATAAAACACTTTTTCAGAGGCCTACAATATGGCAATGGCTTATATCATTGTTTCAGAACAAGTCATAATCTTTTGAAAACGATTTGAAAGCGTGCTGTCAATCTTTACACATATGAATTGTTTTAATGAAAAAATTAAGGTATCAGATTTGTTAAAAAGTTTTCTTGAGTTTTCATAGATGTCAGATGTACAATCTAATTTAACAGTTACAGTTTGCATCTGTTGGATTTGGGGTAGGATCAGTGAGTCGCTGGGCTTTTGGTTGTCCTCCACTTCCAGACATCAATGTTGGATCATTATCCAATGATTCGCTCATTTTGTCACAAATAATATCCACCAACGTTTCAAATACTGCCTGAAAAAAAAATAAGTTAAAAATATTTCTTTCTATAAGTATAACACTAAAATAAATTTTTTCCTTAAGTGATCGAGGTCAAGTTTAAAACTATCAAAGATTTAACAAAGGGATTCTAAACTATTTTTAACAATGAAAAATTTAATGAATATTTTTTTCAAGCATAAATTTAGAATTGAAGTATTCTTTTACAAATCTAAAAAGCTTTGTAATCATTTCTGGGTAGTTCCGAATTCAACCTGCATGTTTTATATTATCGAAGTAGTTTGCTGCTTTAACCCTTTCAGAGGCATTATTATTGAATCTAAATTAGATTCAATAATAATTTTAATGAAATAATATGAGAGCGAATTTCTGAAACCTTTAAACTTTAGTGTGGTTGTATATAAGTTAGGTTTGAATAAATATTAAAAATATTATTAAGTAATTTGTTTTTTAAAATCTTATACATTTTAAATAAAAAAAATTTTTTTACAAACATCGTTTTAATTAATAGTCTTGAAAAAATTCAAAATCATAAAATTAAGGTAATTGTAATTATAGGTATTCTTCTAACTTTCTTTATCTTAACTTTTTAAGTATTATGAGAACTGGTCTGATATTTGGACACGTTTTTAAATTTTCCAAAAGTTATCTAATACATTGTAGAATTTCATATGCCAACCTTGTAATTACAGTACTACTTCTTCAAACTTGTGTATGCCCTGTTGAATGTCCACACGTGTGGGACACGTAACATTATTTTCAAGTCGATGATTATAAAAGGGAATAAAATATGGATATAGTTGATTATTTAATGATTTTATAGCCTCTTATGTCATAAATAATCAACAAATTGTTTTTTTTTTTTTTTATTTTACGTGCTTTTCTTTAACTCACAATATTTCGTCGTCGTCGTCGTACGTTCAAAACTGCCAAGCTCTAGAACTTGGAGCTTGTAAGACCCGAGGGTCTGAAATTTTGCAGAGGGTCTAGGTTTGGATGACAATACATGAATCCGTAGTCACTTATCGACCTGGACCTCCAGGTCGCCGATGACGGGGGTATTTGAGGGAGTCATCTCCGAGAATTTGGGCTGAATTTTTCGGGGATGACTTTGAGGAAAGTTCTAGAGTATTTATCGAGGCAATTTGAACCTAAGTACCAAGGTCACCGATGATGGGGTTACTCGGGGTACCTGGGGGTCATCTCCGAGAATTCGAATCAAATTCTTGGGATATGACTTTGGATATATTTCGGGGGTGTTTGAGAGCATATGAGGAAGAAGTTTGAACCTGGAGAGCCAGGTCGACGATGACGGGTGTACCTAGGGAACCTGGAGGTTATCTTCGAGAGTTAGGAACAATTTCTGCGGAAATGACTTTAAGAGGTGTTATAGAGTATTTATCGAGGCAACTTAAACCTAGGTATCCAGGTCGCCGATGACGGTTGTTCCTGAGGAACCTGGAGGTCATCTTCGACAGTTTGGGCCAATTTCTCCGGGAATACCTTAAAAGTTCTGCATTTTTGTTCAACTAAATTATACTTCTCGGAGATGACCCCCAGGTACCCCAGGTACCCCCATCATCAGTGACCTTGGTACTAATGTTCAAATTGGCTCGATAAATACTCTATATTACCTCTTAAAGTCATTTCCGCAGAAATTGTTCCTAACTCTCGAAGATAACCTCCAGGTTCCCTAGGTACACCCGTCATCGTCGACCTGGCTCTCCAGGTTCAAACTTCTTCCTCATATGCTCTCAAACACCCCCGAAATATATCCAAAGTCATATCCCAAGAATTTGATT
This sequence comes from Encarsia formosa, assembly GCA_038277355.1. Lineage (NCBI taxonomy): Eukaryota > Metazoa > Arthropoda > Insecta > Hymenoptera > Aphelinidae > Encarsia > Encarsia formosa. The sequence goes on along the minus strand of CM076186.1, from coordinate 68,905,198 downwards.
CGAATTCTCGGAGATGACCCCCAGGTACCCCGAGTAACCCCATCATCGGTGACCTTGGTACTTAGGTTCAAATTGCCTCGATAAATACTCTAGAACTTTCCTCAAAGTCATCCCCGAAGAATTTAGCCCAAATTCTCTGACATGACTCCCTCAGGTACCCCCGTCATCGGCGACCTGGAGGTCCAGGTCGATAAGTGACTACGGATTCATGTATTGTCATCCAAACCTAGACCCTCTGCAAAATTTCAGACCTCCAGGTCTTACAAGCTCCAAGTTCTAGAGCTTGGCAGTTTTGAACGTACGACGACAACGACGAAACATTGTGAGTTAAAGAAAAGCACGTAAAAAAAAAAAAAAAAACAATTTGTTGATTATTTATGACATAAGAGGCTATAAAATCATTAAATAATTAACTATATCCATATTTTATTCCTTTTTATAATTATCTACTAGAAAATAATGTTATGTGTGCCACACGTGTGGACATTCAACAGGGTGGAATTCTATAAAAATTTGTAATTTGGAAAACTTTTGTTAAAATCCGTAGCGTATCGATCTTTTATAAGATCTTTTTTCGAAGTCTGAAGTAAGAGCTTTAAATTGAACTCCTTCACGATTAATTTCATAAAGTATGTTCAAACTGCCAACAGGTATACAAAAAAGTAGTAAATCGTCGATGATTTCGAGTCAGTGAATGAATAAAAAAAGCCAAAAAAATCCTTAAGAAATCATTTTGAAGCTCGTGACCAAAGCTTTTAAATGAGCCCAAAAAATATTCATTTCATCACCCACAGCTACAATTTACGCTCAGTGAGAACGGCATTTTCAGTATTATTTTTAGGTATTTTCATAATATTTTATCAAACTTAGAAAAAGATGGGGCACGCAAGTGTTTTTCAAGTGTGAAAGAGGAAAGGTATCAAAAGAAAAAGTTAAAAAATGTGTTTCTGCATTTGGAAAAAAAAAATTATTAATTTAGGAAATTTGATTAGTAAGCTTAAAAGTTTCAAAGATTTGTCCATAATTACAGACCCTTAAAACTCAAATTCAAAGTTTGATTTTCAAAATCCTCTTTATTGGGCTCTTTACCCAATGGACTCTACATGAAAAACTGTATTTGAAAGAAATAAAAAGTACTGTTAAACTATACGCAAAATTTAAGACCTTTTTATACTTGTGAATTTTTTGATTCAATGCACTGGTTTTTAATGAAAGTTCATAAATGGTCCAAAGGGTATAGCCGGTTAGGGGGGGGGGGGTAATCGGCCCGCAGAGCAAACCCCTGCAATATATATATTATTCGAAAGGGCATGGAAAAAGAAAATTTTTGGCGCCAACCAGAATTTTTTATACCCACTACTGCGCATGCGCGGTCCGAAATAGTGATTTTTCAACTTTAATTCATATCTCAGAACCTATTAGGGCTAGAGACATGCGGTTTGCGGCAAAATTTTCTAAAAAAAAATGTAGTTCACTTATATTTTTTAATATTATTTTTGGCGCCAAATTTAAACCGTTTGAGCCATTTTTCGAATATTTTTACCTTAAATTTGCGATAAAAAAAAAAAGGTGTGGGTCTATAAAAAATATATGTGACGTATTTTAACAAAAAGTAACCGCTCTGATTTTTCAGATTTTTAAAAGGGGGGGGGGAAACTTTCCTGACCGATTTATCAAGACTTTTTACAAAAAACGCCACCTAGTGGGCGCATATTAAGTCAAAATTAAAAATGATATATACGGTCGAACTACATTTCTTTTTTAGAAAATTTTGCCACAAACCGCGTTTTTTAGCTATTTTAGGTTATGAGATATTAATAAAAGTTCAAAAATCACTATTCGGCTCCGCGCATGCGCAGTTGGGGGGAAAAAAATTTGCGGTTTGCGCTAAAAATTTTCTTTTCCAAAGACCTTTCGATTGATGTATATATTGTAGGGTTTTCTGCGAAAAAATGTTGACTTCTTTATCTAGCTTAATTATTTATAAGGTTATATTAACTTTTAGGATTTTTATGTTATAAATTGGCCCTGGGATGATTCTTAAAAAAATTTTTCACAGAAACCCCAACAATATATATATCATTCGAAAGGTCTTTGAAAAAGAAAATTTTTGGCGCAAACCGCAAATTTTTTTCTCCCAAACTGCGCATGCGCAGAGCCAAATAGTGATTTTTGAACTTTTATTAATATCTCATAGCCTAAAATAGCTAGAAAAACGCGGTTTGTGGCAAAATTTTCTAAAAAAGAAATGTAGTTCGGCCGTATACATTATTTTTAATTTTAACTTTATAAGCGCCCACTAGGTGGCGTTTTATGTAAAAAGTCTTGATAAATCGGTCAGTAAAGTTCCCCCCCCCCTTTTTAAAAATCTGAAAAAATCAGAGCAATTAATTTTTGTTAAAATACGTCACATATATTTTTTATAGACCCACACCTTTTTTTTTTATCGCAAATTTAAGGTAAAAAAATTCGAAAAATGGCTCAAACGGTTTAAATTTGGCGCCAAAAATAATATTAAAAAAATATAAGTGAACTACATTTTTTTAAAGAAAATTTTGCCACAAACCGCATGTCTCTAGCCCTAATAAGTTCTGAGATATGAGTTAAAGTTGAAAAATCACTACTTTGGACTGCGCATGCGCAGTAGTGGGTATAACAAATTCTGGTTGGTGCTAAAAATTTTCTTTTTTCATGCTCTTTGATCCCTTGGCCCCAACTTTAGATGAAAATCCCTATTTTAGTGATAAAGAACGATATGAAAAATAGGTACTTACATCTTTGTGTTTACTTACATCTAGTGCTTTAAGATAAAATCATTTCTGTAGATTAAAACTAGTAGTAAAATTAGCTCAAAATAAAATAAAAGGTCGTCGCGACGGTGTTCGTGGCACCTTTTTTTAATTGATTTTTTGTTCTTACTTAAGTTTGTGACTAGATAGTACTATATATTACTACATAAATTTTCGTGTAAATAGAAAGAATTCGTGAAATACTTTATCTCCACTAACAAAGAGATGATCTGTCCTTTGGGACCTGGATTTTTATGAAGTTTTGCACACAGCTTCTATTTATAACAGAGATATAAATATAATGTAATATAGGTTTTGAGGTATCGACGGATATTAAGCGTAGAGCGCAGTGGATAATAAGTGCCATTATATCTCAGCTGTCTGCCACTGTACGGCAGCTCAGTTCTTGCTTAGACGACCTATAGTAAGCACGCTGCGACCAAATTTCAAAGTTTTAGAAAGCTAAGCTTGAATAAAATCTTCTATATTTTCGCCTAAATTTCCGGCTTTGTTCTCTTTATTTATTACTCCTCTTCCGCACTGATTATATTAATTATTTATCTTGTCAGGTTATGGTAATCCAGTCACGCTTTTTTTTTAGGAAAGGAGCTTAGCGAGGAAGAGTGAGTACAACCGTTACGCAACTTTGTTGAGTGTTCACTGATAACAATGAAAAATTAAAAGATGATTGGATAGGATCAAGTATGTGCCGAGGAATTTCTAAATAAGTGCAAAAATGTGCGGGCTCAAAAATTACTGTTAACGTCACGTTAATAACATGCTAGTGAATTTCCTTTGTTTCTGGGGAGGCTGTTTTTCTGATTTGAAGTGTATTGTTAAAAAATCGAGGGAAACTGTTTTCTGATTTAAAGTGTTGAATCGACATTTTAATCGTGGGTTTTCAATGACCGGGAAAGATGGACAGGTTAAAGCCTGCCAGTGGAGATGTACGGTTGACATGCAGCACCCTACATCACGCGGCTGAGTTTTTTTGAGAATCGGGATTCTTGGTGCGCACATCGGCAGCGACGTTTGCTCTTCATGTTTTGATTCTTTGTTACGCGCTATAATCACCGTGTATGTAGATGCTCTTTTTTTCTCTGTTTTTCGACGACAATGTAACATGAATTTATTCTCTACATGCGATCTAAATAATGTGCGTGTTTGATGAAATTTTTTTTCTCGAAGATTTTGATGTGCGTGAGAATCAATGACGCAGGTTCGTCGATGCAAATAATTAAGTGACGGTTATCGAAATTTTCTTTTTGTAGATATTTTTTTTAACGATGTTCAGAAGTAATTTTTTTTGTCTCGAAGTACGATAGTGTCACGCCAATTTCCGGAAACAGGTTGCGTTCGCCGAACTGCGCAGTCAGTTCACGACGGCAGTATGTGTTTTCCGGGGAATATTCGTTCGTTCATGCTGACCAGACTCGGATGCACTATGGTTTGATTGATACACTCTCGCCATGTGCCCAAGGTCGCGCGGATTTTTGAAGGCCACTACATTGTCCTCACCCTTCACGTGCTCCAGGGTGACATTGAATTGGAGAATGTAGTCCACCTGGCGCTGCTGCCTTGGAGAGGCCTTGTCCGACCGCTGCTGAACCGCAAAGATTAAGGGCTTATGGTTGGTAAGCACTTTGAAGCACAACCCCTCCAAATACCTCTGAAAATACTTGATGGCCTCGAAAATGGCCAACAGCTCTCAGTGAGAGGTGCTGTACTTCTGTTGCGTGGATGACAGCTTGCTGGAGAAGAAACCGGCCGGATGCCAGAAGTTGTCGATTTCCTGCTCTAGGGCGGCGCCGATGCCCTTGCGGAGGCGTCTGTTGTCAGGCGCAGTGGCGTCGATGGCGACAGGAAGGTGTTGGTTGTGGCCCTTTTCAAGTCCTCCTTTCATTTCTGAAAAGCTGCCTCGGCTTCAGGGGTCCAGCTGACTTTGACTTAGCGTCCTATGGAAAGGCCGCACAGCATGTCGTTCAGCGACGGCTGACGTTTGGCCGCTCCAGGAAGACAGCGTCAGTAGTGGTTTAGTACCCCCAGCAAGCTACGGAGCTGCGTGGCCGTCTCAGGCTTGGGGATTTCCAAGATGGCTTCCACCTTGCGTGCTGGTGGCCAGAAACCCTCGGCAGAGATGGTGTAGCCCAGGAACTGGACCTCGGACTGACCCACCTGGCACTTCTGGAGATTGGTGGTGAGTCCTGCCTCACGCAATCGCTGGAAAACGAGACGAAGATTTTCCAGTTGCTCTTTGTGGTTCCAGGACTAGATACGCACATCGTTGATGTAGGATCTAACGAAGGGCATGTACCAAAACAGCGCGTCCATGAAGCGCTGAAACGTTTGCGTGGCGTTGCGCAAACCCATGGAGAGGTACGAGAACTCGTAGAGCCCATAGGGTGTTATGACGGCCGTCTTTCTGATGTGTTTCTCTGCCATGGGGATTTGGTAGAATCCCTTCTCCAGATCCAGGGTAGTGAAAACGTTGCAGCCATGACAGTCATGAAGAATATCTTCAATGACAGGAATTGGGTGGCGGTCTGGACGTGTGCAGGCGTTCACACGGCGGTAGTCACCTGTCATCCTGTATCCACCAGACTTTTTATGCATCATGTGTATTGGGCTCACCCATTGGCTGGACGAGGGCCTATTTATGCCCCTGTTTAGGAGTTTGTCGATCTCCTGCTTAACGACCTGAAGACGCTCGCCATGGAGCTGCCATGTACGCTCGAAGATCGGAGGGCCCTTGGTGAAAGTAAGGTGCACAACTGGAGTGCCACTGAGGTTTGCCTTTCCCTACCGAGGAAGTAGAAGCAAACGGAAAACCAACAGAAAAACGTAGACGAGGCAGACCGTTCAAGTGTAAAGTGATAGAAGTTGACTCCAAGACCGAGTCCAAAAAATCGAAAAAAATTAAAATTAAACCCACTTTAGAAGCTGGATCAAACTTGGGGAAGGAGAGAGAAGTCGCTCGTTGTATGCCGATGAGAAAGGCGAAACTTGATCGTAATTTTACCATGTACGCGATGAGCGTTTCAGAGACTCCGTGCGGCAGGGTCTGCACAAGGTGTTTACGCAGTTCAAAGGTGGTGCTATGCCTAAACTGGTTAAGGGGGTACATATAGCTAAAATTTTTCAAAAAATCAATTTTCAGGTTTTTGTGTTTTTTGATGTACTTTTTCATGAGCTTTAAAATGATGCAAACCGCATTTCTTAATTCATTAAGGAAAAAAGGTTACAGTTAATTTAATGAAGACATTGAATTTATTAAATTAACATTAAAATGGCTTTTTTTGAAATTCAAGAATTTCAAGTCAGTTCTAGTAGCAGAAATACTTTCTACGATACTAAAAATGCTTTTTCGATGCATTTTTTCCTTTTTTAATTTTCGCAATGAAGGTATAATTTTTTTTTTTTTAACCACGAACAGAACTGTATTTATATCATTTTCGTCTAATAAAAGCGAAGAAAAAACAGAAATTTTTTTTATCTGTGATTAGATTTTTTCCGTGACATAATATCTTAATAATGAAAATTCAGAATGACATTAACTTTCATTTCAAGTCTAATGTTAAAATCAATTTATTAAGTTAGAATCGATCGCATGAAAAAATTTATAACCTTTATGACATAATATATGACATATATTACCTCTACGAGTCTACTTTAGTATATTCCATCAATTAGAATCGAATATCGATCTATCGATATCAAATTATTTCCACAGCAATGCAAGTTCATGAAGACTTTTTTGTTCTTTGAGTCATCTTTCTAGTGAAATCTTACTTTACTTGGTTTTGTTTTTGTTATTATTTTAATCTCAAGTAAATAAGTTAGTTTTATTAAAAAAAAAAAAAAAAAAAACTAAGAATAAATGACCAATTCTTATACCAGTTAAACTTATGAAGTTTTTAAGTTGTTAAAAAAAAGGTGTTAATTATTATGTACAAATGTGAAGTGAAACAATAATTCTGTGATTTGAAGTTAAAGATAATTTTTAGATAGTTGCATATGAAGACTTCGCTGACTCGAAGTCTTAACTTGGTCTTGGTGCCTAATAGTGTGCTCTGTTGAATGTCCACAAGTGTGTCACATGTGTGGCACACGTAAAATTATTTTCAAGTAGATGATTATAAAAGGAAATAAAATATGGATATAGTTAATTATTTAATGATTTTATAGCCTCTCATGTCATAAATAATCAAAAAATTGTTTTTTACATGCTTTTCTTTAACTCACAATGTCTCGTCGTCGTCGTCGTACGTTCAAAACTGCCAAGCTCTAGAACTTGGAGCCTGTAAGACCTGGAGGACTGAAATTTTGCAGAGGGTCTAGATTCGGATGACAATACATGAATCCGTAGTCACTTATCGACCTGGACCTCCAGGTCGCCGATGATGGAGGTACCTGAGGGGGGGGTCATCTCCGAGAATTTGGGCTAAATTCTTCGGGGATGGCTTTGAGGAAAGTTCTAGAGTATTTATCGAGGCAATTTGAACCCAAGTACCAAGGTCACCGATGATGCGGGTACCCGGGGTACCTGGGGGTCATCATCGAGAATCTGGGTCGAATTATTGGGGTATGACTAAGGATAGAGTTCGGGGGTGTTTTAGAGCATATGAGGAAGAAGTTTGAATCTGGAGAGCCAGGTCGACGATGACGGGTGTACCTAAGGAACTTGGAGGTCATCTTCGAGAGTTGAGGACAAGTTCGGCAGAAATGACTTTAAGAGGTGGTATAGAGTATTTATCGAGGCAATTTAAACCAAGGTACCCAGGTCACTGATGACGGATGTACTTGAGGAACCTGGAGGCCATCTTCGAAAGTTTGGGCCAAATTCTGCGGGGATGACTTAAGAGTTCTGCAGAGGTTCTAATTTCGCAGTTATCAATATAAGGTGGTGGACCCCATTTGGGATCACGTACCTTTTTGGGATCACTCTGTACAAACTGCACGGGAGATGCTAGTATAAATAGTTATACAAATCCATGATTGATCGAAAATAGGTGCGTCATTCCAAATGGAGTCCACCACCTTATTTAAATAAAAAAAAAATGTTTCAAACATTATAATTGTAAAAAGGATAATGATGAAAATTTCAAGAATAACCAAATTTTAAACAATAATTGGACTTAAAATCTTACGCTAAAAATATTCTTTTCATTTTTCTGTCAATTAATATAAATTACATACATTAAACTAAGACTAAAAAGTAGAAAATAAAAAATAAATAAAAAAGTTTTGAAAAACTTGTTTTTAAGAATAGAAACTATACAAAAACAATAGGAATGTAAAATCAGCTACAACTCGATAAATACTCTATAACACCTCTTAAAGTCATTTCAGCAGAACTCGTCCCTAACTCTCGAAGATGACCTCCAGGTTCCCTAGGTACACCCGTCATCTTCGACCTGTCTTTCCAGGTTCAAACTTCTTCCTCATATGCTCTAAAACACCCTCGAACTCTATCCTAAGTCATACCCCAAGAATTCGAGCCGAATTCTCGGGGATGACCCCCAGGTACCCCAGGTACCCCTATCATCGGTGACCTTGGTACTTAGGTTCAAATTGCCTCGATAAATACTCTAGAACTTTCCTCAAAGCCATCCCCGAAGAATTTAGCCCAAATTCTCGGAGATGGCCCTCCCCCCCCCCCCCCCCCAGGTACCCCTGTCATCGGTGACCTGGAGGTCCAGGTCGATAAGTGACTACGGATTCATGTATTGTCATCCAAACCTAGACCCTCTGCAAAATTTCAGTCCTCCAGGTCTTACAGGCTCCAAGTTCTAGAGCTTGGCAGTTTTGAACGTACGACGACGACGACGAAACATCAAAGCCAGCGGTAGCTGGCTTGGGGAGAGTTTTTCGCGCCAAAATCGTAGCCAGCTGCTGTGCTTTATTTACAGCAACTGGAGCTACCTTAACCTTACTAACACTGTTTAATTTTTTATTTAAAAATGAAAACACGTTACCTGCTTTATAAAATCACTTGAGTAAGCTTATTTTTCACGACACAACAGACTAGGATTTATTTCACTTCGTATTTTATTTTTAATTTCCTCATTCATCAACTGACGTTTTTGAATTTGGACTTTTTTTGGACTTTCCACAGCGTTCGAAAATTTTTCAAACGTCGATCGGCAGTTCACAGAATTTTCACCAGATGGCGCAGTTGCGCTTTTAATGAAAAAATAATTTTAAATTCGTTTATTAATTTCTTTTTAAAGATAATTGAAAAAAAAAAACAACATTTTTGATATAGTTTGAATATTTTTTTCTTTCATTGCATAAAATGAAATATTTAAATAATGAAGCAAAATAATATATAACCTATTGATAGATTAATAAAAATATAAAAGCTATCATGATCAATCGTTTTCAAATTTTTTTACTTGTAGTTAGCTTGGTTTTAAATTGAGCCTACTTCCTTATTTCATTAGTACCTGTGTTGATTTTAAAGTTTTTGAAGCAATAGCAACAACCAATTTTTGCGAGTTTCTACACAAGCTTTTAAATTTGAATTAAACTTAATTGAAAATTGATATTTTATGACAAAGTTTTTTAAAAAATCTGAGTGTTTGAAATTTTTATTTTACTTTGATTAGTTAAATAAAGGAGAGACAATGAATACAGTTTAAATAAAATTTTATAACAAAAAAAAAATAGAGACATCTCCCAAAAAAACCTCAAAAAGGTAAACGAACTCGGGGAGAGTTTTAGTACCAGAACATTTTTTTTTTAACAAAAATTCATGATATCAAAATGGTAGTTTTATGATTTAAAAAATACGACATTTATTTGTAAATTCTATGAAACTCTACCATACCTTACAATAGCCAAAACGGAATCTTAAATAAGGGTTTGGTAGAGTTTCCTAGAATTAACAAATAAATGTCGTATTTTAAAAATCATAAAACTACCATTTTGATATCACGAATTTTTGTTGGAAAAAAATATTCTGGTACTGAAAATCTCCTCAAGTTCGTTTACCTTTTTGAGGTTTTTTTGGGGGATTGTGAGTTAAAGAAAAGCATGTAAAAAAATCAATTTTTTGATTATTTATGACATAAGAGGCTATAAAATAATTAAATAAGCAACTATATCATATTTTATTTCCTTTTATAATCATCTACTTGAAAATAATTTTACGTGTGACACACATGTGACACACGTGTGGACATTCAACAGGGTGTAATCTGTGTTTTTGATAAAAAAGCTAATTGGGTCACTTTAGGAGCAGGAGCAAAAAAATAAAGTATCTGGCTATGTGAAAAAGAGTATTTACATCAAGCAAGAGTTCTGTGACAAGATATTCTCAAGATATAAATGTTTATGTGTTGGTGTATTACATTTTATTCATCAAAATCTGTTCAGAACTTTAAAAGCCATTTTCTCAAATATGTGATTTTTGAGAAAATGAAGGCATTGCTTGTAAATTGACCATAAATTGACTAAATTGATAAAAACTATCCAAATTTTCACTACATTAAGCAACTTCAAAGTATGCAAGTAGCTTTATAGTGCTTGGATTTGGTTTCCTGAGGTCCTGGGTCCATCCACTGTCTGGAAAAATTTTGGCTTTACGAGCTATGAACTTTTATTTCTTAAATAAACTATATTTTATGTTACTTAGAAAATCATGTTTTTGGACTAACTAAATAAGTAAAATAGTGTAAAAATGTGAGTATAATCTGGAAAAAAAATCTTTTTAAATAAATAATTTTAAAAAATCTTACAAAATATTTTTTGAGGTTTTTTTTTAAGGTGTATGTACCCCCTTAAGATAATACAAAAGAGAGTTAGCTCTGAGACAAACAAACTTAACACGATCCTTCCAGTTTAGCTTAGAGTCCAGCACCACCCCGAAACTACGCGCAGACGGGCCAAGCGGAATAGTGCACCCACCAAACTGCAGGTCATGAATACTAAGTCTATTAAAATCATTGACATAGGACGGAGTTTCAAAAATCATAGCCTTAATCTTACCAGCATTCAGTACCAGCTGATTGATGCCAGCTCAGTCAGTGACGCGTTCAGCACCCCAGGTCAGTCTTTCGAGAGTGGCATGTATGTCCTTAACTTAAGAATGTACGGCCTTGTACGTATATCGTCTGCATAAACCACATAGAAGACACCAGGGTCAAGCGATGTCAGCGATAAATAGAAGGAAGAGCAGAGGACCCAACACAGAGCCCTGGGGCACACCCTTATTAAGGGGACGATAAAGGCTATCACAGGAACTCAGACGAATGGGCGAATTCGCTTATCGACCGTCAACTGTCGACCGGTTTGTATCCTAACCTCTGAAGAAAACGGTCAACGGTCGACGGTTGATGAGCGATTTCGCCCATCGCCCAAGTTCCTGTGATGGCTTTAAGAAGTAAAACGGCCGTCCTCTGCCCTTACCGCTTGCGAGCGGCCAGTCAGGTAAGAAGCAACTCACCTCAACACCCCATAAGAAAAACCCATTGAATGCAACTTCCTGAGCAGAGTCACGTGCGTTATTGTCACGTAAGTTATTGTCACTTGAACCAAAATACCTGGAGATGTCCGCTGAAGGTGTTTCAAGAGTTTGTCCTGAAGAAGAGCCCCTTTGACGGTGAGCTGGTTGGTCTGCCATAACCATGAAGTTACCAGTAAGCACGCCTGCCAGTTGAATAATTATCGCTGTAATAATTACTGATTGCAGCAACCTAGATAAGCTGGACCACCAGTGCCCTTCACAGATTCACTCACAACAAAAAACAAACGATAAGATGAGTTTGAAAAACCCAAGAAAAAGCTTAACTTGAAGTCAAGAGAAAATTCTCTGCTGCGTGCTGTAAAGAGCGCCAAACGAGAAGTGAACAAAGAGCAACAGGCCCCCGCAAGACCGGCGGCGTCAACGACAGCAGCAGTGCCAACCACCCCAAGCTGCGCAGACGGCGGCGCCAGAGCACTAGCACCCTGTAGTTCTGCGTGATCCAAGAGATGGCGCCACGCAGTCTACAAATGTAGGCTCTGGGTATCCGGAGGATGCTTGCGGAGGCCTACGCTCCAGATATAAGGACGAGGACAGTTAGAAAACGGATGATTATGTTAATATACTTTATTAGGCTTAGGCACAAGGACGGCGGTAACGTTAAGATCGTTACTCGCCGAAGGCTCGAGGCACACTACTCTATATCATACTATACTACACTATACTACACGAGCTCGGCTTGGCGCAGCAAGCCATGTAGTGACTCACACAACTTCTCTCTCACTCGCACCCTCGCTATCTCTCTCGCTCTACCGTGGCTCGACGAGGCCGAGCCCCACACTACACCCCCCAAAATAAAAATAAAAAATCGTATGTTTCTTTTTTTTTTCTTTTCCCACCCTCCCTCTCCCTCCTACGCGCGGATCGCGCTCAGGTCGCACTGTCTAGCAGCTGTGGCGTAAGTGTGATCGGGACGGACTTGTCGATAGGTCCTCTCCGCTGTCGTGCGTGCAGGAGCAGGACCTATCGGAATAGGGTGAGGGCTGCGGTAAGGGGTACGCGTGCATGGGGGAAACGAACCCTGGCTCTTGGTCTGAGATCGCGTGCGAACAGAATCCGGAATAGGGCCGGATTGATCGGCAAACCGTACCGATTTTCGAGCGGTTGAACGAAAGCTCCCGGACGGGCTAACTGTCGGAGTCGGTGGTGTAGCCGGAGGAGGCTCGCGGGAAGATAACGGTGGACGAATGGGAGAACTCGGGGGTTCCGCGACGAAGTCGGGAGCGACTTGTGGAAGAGGTGAGTTTTCCGGAGGTGTGGTTGACGGCTTCGGGTCGAGGACGTCGTTGGCGAAGTCTCCAGCAATAAAGTGGGCTGGAATCAGTCGCTCCACGTTCATCACTTTTCGCTCACCCTTCACATCTATAAGGAAGGTCCGGTCTGTGAGACGCTCAAGGACTTTGTACGGCCCGTGATAAGGTCTCTCGAGGGAGCGCTTCAGGTCTGGACTTCATGTGCACATGGGTGCAAGTGGCCATGTCCTTAAAAATGAAGAGCTTGACGCGGAATTTGCGAGCAGAGGGAACGGGTTTCACGTCTTTCATGTGCTCCCAAAATTCTTCGAGGAAGAACTGATGGTTCGCCTCAAAGTCTCCGGGAACACAGAATTCGCCGGGAATTCGCAGCACGGTGCCAAAAACAAACTCCGCAGGACTCGCGTCTAGATCGAGGCGAACGTGGGTACGAAGTCCGAGGAGGACGGATGACAGGATCCGGGACCAATTGGGCCTATCGCCATAGCACATGATCGAGGCTTTCAGATCTCGGTGAAAGCGCTTGACCAGGCCGTCCGACTGCGGGTGGTAAGGCGTCGTCCGAATCCTTTCACAGCCTATCATTTGCAAAAGAGCTGTAAATAGTTGGGATTCGAACTGGCCGCCTTGGTTGGTGGTCAGGATCTCTGGAGCGGCGTAACGCGTGACCCAAGTATCAAAGAAGGCTCACGCGACGGTCTTTGACTCCATATCGGAGATGGCTACGGCCTCAGGCCATCGTGAATACCGATCGACCATGGTCAGGGCATAATAGTTGCCCTCGCTCTCGGCGAGCGGCTCGACCAGGTCGATGTAGATGTGGTCGAAACGGCCATCGGGAACCGGGAATTCGGACGGATACAAACTTGTTATGCCTAGTCACTTTAGACTGCTGGCAAGGGACACGAGCTTTGCACCAATGAGTTATGTCACGAGACATATCTGGCCACACATAACTCCTCCGAATAAGCTCAAGGGAGACCTTCGCACTAGGGTGCGAGGTTCTTGTGGAAGAGGTCGAACACGTCCTTCCGGAGTGAGGCCTTAATGTAAGGGTGAATCTTGTGGTCGAAAGTATCGCACCGAATCGGTGTATGATTCTCGCCGAAGGTCAGAGGAATCAGCTTCAGGGGGTGGGACGGATCCACGACAATATCCCTAAGCTGCTCGTCAGCCGCTTGCTCAGCTGCGAGATGAGGAAGAGAGAAAATGGTTGGCAATCTGAGAGTGTCAATCCGAGCCAAAATAGCATGGACCTGTGGGAGCTGGATTACGTCAAGAGACAATCTACTCCAATTTAGAGTGGTTGGGGATGCAAAAGCATCAACGCGGGCAGGAATCTCAATACGCGAAAGCGTATCCGCGACCTCGTTCTCCCGACCAGGAATTACCTGATCGAGGTGGTGTACTCGGAGATGTACGCGAGCTGCCGCTGAATCCCCGCGGGCGCGTGTGCGGGGTAGTTGATGAACGCGTAAGTGAGATCCTTGTGATCGGTGAAAATGTCGAAGTGGTGACCTTTGAGGTAATGGTGAAAATGCTTCACGGCCTCGAAGATGCCGCTAAGCTCGCGGTTGAAGACTGAGTACGCCTGCTGGTACGGGGAAAGTCTTTTTGAGAAAAAACTAATAGGCTGCCAAGCAATCTCCGGGGGTTTCCATTGCTCCAGAACTGCGCCGATTGCACCGTCTGACGCATCAGACACGAGACGAATCTCCGCCTCGTCGTGTGGGTACACGAGAAGAGCGCACTCGGGAAGCTCCCTCTTTCAGTCCAGGAAGGCTTGCTTGGATTCAGGAGTCCAGGGGACTGGCCTCGAATCTTTCTTCCTAACGTCGCGCATCAAGGGGTTCAACAGGTAATGCTGGGTGGACGCAGCCCATTTGAGGAAGGGTCTATACGAGTGGACTAACCCCAGGAAGCTACGGAGTTCGCTGAGGGTCTTAGGTTTGGGGTAACCGAGGATTACCTGGACCTTCTTGGGGCTAGGACGAATTCCTTCCTCGTTGATGACGTGACCAAGGAAGGGAACTTCAGCCTGGCCGAAGATACACTTGGCGAGGTTGACTCGCATGTGATGCTTGTGAGGTCTCCGAGGGCTTTAGGCAAGTGGCGCTGGAAGGTTGCGCTGGCGTTACGCAGACCCTCGATCATCACCAGGTACTCAAAAAGATCCTTAGGGGTGATAATCGTGGACTTCTGGAAGTCCTCAGAGGAGATCAGAGTTTGCTGATACGCGCGAACCAGGTCGATGACAGTGAAGACTTTCTTCCCGGACAACGAACTGATGACATCACGCAAACCCGAGGCGTTGAACTTGTCGGGGATGGTGACAGAGTTCAACCAGCAAAAGTCGCCGCACATTCGCCAAGAGTCTTGCTTGGGTACGAGATGGATCGGAGAAGCCCAAGGGCTGTCCGAAGGACGACAAATGCCAGCGTCGCACCAACGTTTTATCTCCACCTTGACAAACTTAAGTTTCTTGGGAGTAAGACGCCTGGGGCGCTGAGCTAAAGGTGGTCTGGTTGTGTTAATTTTGTGGCTGATGCCACAATCGTGGAGAGGAGCCGGAGGCTCAAGACCAAGGACGCGGGGAAAATCTGCGAGAATAGGACCGTACTTCTGAGAAGTACCGACAATACTGACGCCCGTGAGGGGCGGTTCCTGGAGGATACCGTTGGCGTGGAGCTTTGTGATGTTGTCCACGAGTCGTTGGCGTTTCAGATCAAGCATCAGGTCGAAGTGACGGAGGACGTCAGCTCCGAGAATCGAATAGGGAATGTTGGCAACAAAGAATCTCCACGACATTTGGCGTCGTAGTCCAAGGTCGAAAGACTTGGTTAATACACCCAAGGTCGCGATTTCGCGTGGGGCGT
This sequence comes from Encarsia formosa, assembly GCA_038277355.1. Lineage (NCBI taxonomy): Eukaryota > Metazoa > Arthropoda > Insecta > Hymenoptera > Aphelinidae > Encarsia > Encarsia formosa. The sequence continues at coordinate 68,889,756 of CM076186.1, read as the reverse complement.
CAGTGCAAACCGTGTTCTTGGCGATAATCGATACTTGGGCGCCGGTGTCGACGAGAAAAAGTCGACTTGTCTTTCTATCGACAACGAAGAGGCCAAGGTTAGCGGAGCCCGGTGCGCTCGCCTCACACACGCTGGGGCCAATCAGTTTTTTGGAAGTTTCCTGTATTCCTGGTTATTCAGGGGAAACTTGTTTTCCCCGCGAATTCTTCCCAGAGAGGACACGGAGGACCACGGGAACGAGTGCAATTTTCGTGTTATTTAGAGTGGGGGTAACAAGGTTGAGGCTTGTCACCGTCACGGCCTTTGGATCGGGAGTGGCTACGCCCTCGGGGGCGAACGTGCTACTTAACGAGGGCGGCTACCTGGGCCACGAGGTCGCCACTGTCTGAGACAGCATTGATGGAATGAACGGGGTTCCTGACAGGCCGAAGAAGAAATAAACGATCCGCTCGTTCGGCGGCGGCATCGCCGTCACCCCGGGAAACTACCGGGTGGATCGCTATCGCGATTTGATCGGGGAGTCTCCTCCACCGAAGCTTCAGGATCAAAGACGGTGCAAGTTCAGTGCCTCCGAGACTCCTCATGTGCTGAAGGAGTTCGGACGGGCAGCGGTCATTGAGACTGCAACTCTCCAAGAGACGCCCGAGTCTCTGGTCTCTGGTCTCAGCGAAACGAGTTATGAGGGCTTTTTTTAAGCCTTCGTACCGATCGTGGGGAGGGACGGCCCTGATTGCTGCACTCATGTCCTCGAAAGTAGGCTGAGGCAGGTTGTGGATGACAGCCCAGTAACCAGCGCCATCGGACGTTATCCCGTCGTCGATGAAGCGTGACTCCAAGAGTCCAAACCAAAATGCTGGGTCTCGCTTCATGAATGGGATAAGTTTAAGAGTGGAGTGGCTACTATAATCACCGGAGCCACGACCCGTGCTCCCAGGGGCTGACGAAAAGCCTTGCTGGGAATTTCTGAGATCATCGAACGGGAACTGTTGGGTAGCATCTGGCAAATCTCGAACGAATCGGCCGTCCACTGTCCGGGGTGGGGTTAGGTAACCCTAACCCGATAATGTCGTAAGGGGGGACGCGCTGAGGATCCAATGGTTGTTGTGAAGTAGTGAGACCAGGATGGTCGCTAACATGTGGCCGAAGGGTCACGTTTCCCGGAACGAAGTTTTGAGCGTGAGGGTTAGGCAAAATCCTGTGATCGGAGCTGACCGCCGGATCCGGTTCGGTCCCCAGTGAAGGGGGGGGGGGGGCTGACCGGAGATTGGCGCGCGGGCGTTCTTCGGGCCAGTGGTATTGGCTCCAAGGTTCAAGAGCTCGAGCTTTGAAAATAAACCCTCGAGGGACTTCGTGAAAGAAGCTTCGATCTCGGCTCTCTGCTGCGCTAAGCGTGCTTCGAGGTCGAATGGTTCGGGACGGCGATCCTGGCCATTTACCAGCTGTAGGGAGGGGGTCTTTGCGTCCTTGCCCGAACCCTTGCTGTCGTCGACGATCTCATCGGCCATGGTGTCAGGTGCGACCGTGACGAGAAAAAGACAAAACCTAGTGCGAGGAGGCCCGGAAGTTTGGCTGTGGGCCTGCGTCCTAGTGCGATAAGGCTCGGGGAGTTGGGCAGTGAGCCCGTGACTTACGTTCGCCGATGGGTGTAGAGAGGCTCACAAGGACAAGTCCTAACACACCCCGACGTGACCGCGAGCTAAACACACGCATTGTAAATAGCTATCTTTTTCTCAAATCTAAATTACCCAGAGGAAGCCGCAAATGATTGCGCACGGGTCGTGAGAACCCATATCTAAATATAATATGTACACCTAATCTAATGTTTACAGTTTAATTGTGAGGAATATTGAAACGCGATAGTTTAGAAAAAAACGTGAAATGCGACCGCTGCGTAGAACAGAAGCGCCACGTGCTGCGATAAGCACGGCCAATTCGTGGAAAAAGGGGAGGGATTCGCGCGCCCGATTCACACGAAAAGCACACACATGCACAGTCTTAAATTCTACCCGACCGCGAAAATTCCTCACAAAACGAGCGAAAATTAAAAGAAGGATACTCCTGACATATCTCGATGGTCGAGCTGGTGCGCCAACCGCGATGATGGTCGAGATGGTGGCGGGCTGGCTCGTAGCTGCTAGCTGCTGCACGCGACGAGGTGCCGGCTTCGAAGTCGCTGGTTTTCCAGCCACGAGAGTGACTTCGCGTCTGAGCCCTCTCTTCGGGTTTCCCGCTTCACGCAGGATGAAACCCTCTTCGGGGAGTGACTTCGCGCCTGCCTCCCCCAGGTGCTCATGCGAAGCCAACACGTACCCAGATGTACGTGTCTTCGCCGGGCGGCCGAGCCGGTAAGGCGGAACCTTGTACGGTTTTTTTTCTCTTTTTTTTATTAATTTCGGGTGTCCTCGTGCTTGACGGACGAGACACCGAAATTTCCGTGTTACGGGAGTTAAGGACAGGCACCGCGATAACACGCTCGAGCCTGCACGCCGGACAAAGGAAGCTCTTGGCGCGCTTTCTTTGATGGCGAAAAACTGATCCTCGACGTCGGGGTCACCAACTGTAGGCTCTGGGTATCCAGAAGATGCTTGCGGAGGCCTACGCTCCAGATATAAGGACGAGGACAGTTAAAAAATGGATGATTATGTTAATATACTTTATTAGGCTTAGGCACAAGGATGGCGGTAACGTTAAGATCGTTACTCGCCGAAGGCTCGAGGCACACTACTCTATATCATACTATGCTACACTATACTAATGGCGCTCGGCTTGGCGCAGCAAGCCGTGTAGTGACTCACACAACTTCTCTCTCACTCGCACACTCGCTATCTCTCTCGCTCTACCATGGCTCAACGAGGCCAAGCCCCACACAAATTATTAATTTTTACTTGACAACGTATACGGAGTGAAATTATTGTTCGTTCCGTAACATTGCGGCCTGCCATTAACCGAATGGTTGATTAATTCTGAGTTGAGTAGACCGGTAAAATCATCAACTTTACCACTGGTCTCTTGAGTGTCGTTGTACCTGTCTTCAATATAAATACACGAACAAGTCCATCTGGCCCTGGATGGAGTTGCATTACTCTTGCCATTTGCTTGGTGGCGTGTTTTCACTAGTGAGTAAAACATTCAGTCGACCTTGATGTTGAGAAGAGGGTGTTGCCATTTTGAGACCGTCTCCAGGTGATGCAGATAATGAGTGGACCATTGCTTCCAAAAGCTCTGCATCATTTGCTGAAGCAATTGCCAGCGATCCAGTCGAGATGGTGCAAAGTTCAACAAACTGGGTTCTGGAACTGCGTTGAGAGCTGTGCCAATGAGGAAGAGTCCAGGTGTGAGTACTTCCAAATTATCAGGATCATCACTGAAAGGTTCCAATGGTCGTGAGTTGAGAATACCTTCAATCTGAGCTAGAAGAGTAGAAATCTCCTCGAACGTCAAGAGAGTATCACAAATTGTTCTATTGAGATGAAACTTTACCAATTCTACCACCGACTCCCACTTACCACCCATATGTGGGGCAGCTGGTGGATTGAACTCCCACTGAGTCTTGTCGTTAGCCAACAACGTTCCAAAAGCTGAGCTTCCCTGTTGAGCTTGAAGCCAGAGTTTTTTGAGCGTCTTGTCCACTCCTTGAAAATTAGTTCCACAATCTGAGTGCAAGTGAGAAGGGAGTCCATGATGAGAGGTAAAGCGTCGGTACGCTGCAATAAAACCATCTGCAGAGTATTCACTGACTACTTCTAAGTTAGTAGCCGATGAAACAAAACAGACGAACACACATATCCAAGCTTTGAAGGTTTTTGAACCTCGTCCTTTCCATGATTTGATGCTGAGTGGACCTGGATAATCAACCTCAGTGTGAGAAAAAGGACGAGTGGGAGTTACCCTGGCCACGGGTAGTTGTCCCATGACTCGACGAGCTCGAGTCCCCCGCTGCCTATCACAAATCACACAGTGCACTATGTGAGACTTGACAGTAGCTCGTCCAGCAATGATCCAGTATTCTTGACGTATCTTGGTAAGAGTGACCTGAGTTCCACCATGGAGTGTGTCCAGATGGGCCTGATGAATGATCAGTGTTGTGAGAGGTGTGTTTCGTTTGAAAATTGCAGGATGATTGATTGAATAATTCAGATTTGTCTCGTTGAGGTGACCTCCTACGCTGAGAATTCCCTCTGTATCCACAAATGGAGTTAGCCGGTTGAGAGCATGAGGCGTTGGAAGTGTTGAGCTGCGAATCTCGTCCTTGAGATCCACCTCTTGAGTATGTTTAATCCAAAATGACTTGGCTTTGTTAAGCATTTTGGCAGAGATGACCGGTGAGTGAGTGATGAAAACTCCTTTGAACCGTTGGCACGCCACTATAGAAGTAATTTTTTATAACTTGTTGGGTGATGAATACCTGTAGAGAAGATCCCAATGCTCTCTAACAATGGCAACAGCGTTGGAACAATTTTCTTGAGTTCTGGAAGGGCATGTCTCATCAAGAAGTTCTCGTTTGGCAGGCCGCCAGAGTTCTTTTGATTGCTTTAGCCTCTCAGAGCCATTCCAGCAGTGATTGTGATCGATAAGTTGTGATTTAAGCAATCCTCGAGAAGCACAATCAGCTGGGTTGCATTTTCCAGGTACACGCCTCCACTGAGCAGATGATGTCCACTCCTGAATGGAATGTACCCTGTTATGCACAAACTCGTTCCAGCGTGATGGGTGAGAGTTGATCCAAGTGAGCGCGCCCATTGAGTTTGTCCAAAGTGTCACAGAGCGTACCTCCAATTTGAGTGAACTAATAAAGTGATTAACCAATTTGCTGAGCAAGTGAGCAGCAATTAACTCCAGTCGAGGGATTGAGACATCCTTGAGTGGGGGCACCTTTGTCTTGGAACAAAGAAATAAAATTGAGATACCTGTGGGTCCGTGAGTGCGCACATATAAAACAGCAGCCATGGCATGTTGAGAAGCATCCGAGAAACCATTAATTTCGATGACGGAATGTGACAAGGTTCCAAGCCACCGAGGAATAGCGACCTTTTCCAAGTTCTCAAGATCATCCCTGATCTTGAGCCACTTGGCCTCGATTGTATCTGACACGAGTTCTTCCCAAGCCAACTTGAGTAGCCATAGCTCTTGTAGGAGGATTTTTGCCTTAATGACCACAGGTGAAATGATGCCGATGGGGTCGAAGATTTGAGCCACTTCTGAGAGAATTGTCCTTTTAGTGTATGTTTCCTTGACTGGAAGTAATGCCAGAGTGAAAGTGATTGAGTCCTGCGAATGAGATGCTGACGGTGTGATGAGTAATGCTACCACAGTAACAAGAAGTGAGCTTTCCAAAGGTTGAGATGTACCAATTGTGACTGCACCTGCATCCTATTGAGTGGTTGAGTTGCCTTTGGGTTGAGCAGAAGCCTCAGCACTAATTTCTGAGTCTAGGTGTATCATAGTGTGAGAGCACCAGCACCATGTAGTTCTGCGTAATCTAAGAAATGGTGCTACGCAGTCTACAAATTATTGATTTTTACTTGACGACGTGTACGGAGTGAAATTATTGTTCGCTCCGTAACACTCGAGGTTATAAACTGGTGAGGTACTCAGAGGACCACCTAGACCAAAATTCTTAAGTTACTTGTGTAAGCTGCAACAATTTTCTTCAGGCTAGAACTTTGATAGAAGTGACATCAGGTTCTGGAATTAAGAAAGATTTTCGTTGGATAAGGAAATGGGCAGGTGACAAAAAGGGAGGTCCAAAAGAATCACCAGGTAAGGGAAATAACGGTCCAGAGTTCAGAAAAGCTTCGATCCTTGCAAGCAAATTCGCGAACTCGACAAAAGTGAAAACCTGGATAAAAACCTATGAATTTCAAATGATATTTATATGAACGTACTGCGGCTTCCCAAAGACCACCACAGTGAAGTGCATACGGTGGATTGAAACTCCATTTAGTCTTATCCCTAGCCAATGAGAAGGCAAATTTTCTGAACTAATTTGAAGTTTCCTTAAACATTTCTCTCAAATGTCTACCTGCACTGACGAAATTGATACCGTTGTTGCTAAAAATTTCGGAACAATGACCCCGACGTGCGGTAAAACAACGAAAGGCTGCAATAAAAGCTGGAGTTGAATAATCTTCAACAGCCTTAATATGTACCGCTCAAGTGCTCATACAGACAAAAATGCAGATACAACCCTTCATGGTTCCTTTACTTCGCGTTTTGGATAATCGAATCTGATAAGGACCAGCAAAATCATCGCCGGATTTCACAAAAGGCAAAGTTGGAGTCACTCTAGCTTGAGGCAATTCACTCTTAAGCTGACTGTTAAAACGCTTTGAATGCCATTTTACAGGTAAGGCACTTATAAATTTTGTTTCTTACAGTGGATCTACCTCTCAAAATCCAAAATCTTCTGCGTATGGTAGCCAGAGTTAGCTGGATACCATCGTGAAATGTTAGTTCATGAGCATTCAATATAAAGTAGGTCAGTCTTGCGTTCTCAGGCAATATCAAGGATTCCGAGTGTCAGGATCTAACTTCGATGAGATAATCTACCGCCCACTCTCAACATTTCCTTGATTAAAATGGGGCTTGGACTCAACAGTGGATTATTGGATTTGGAATCCTGCTTTCCATGGATTGCATGCATCTCCCTAGCAATAATAGCTCTGAATTAAATATACCCATAATAGTTCGGAAAATCTCATCTCATCAATAGAGGGTTGAATTCTCACAGGATTAGTCACAATAAGGGGTTGAAACTCAGAAAATTCAAAAGATAGAAGGTTAAAGACTGTCTGTTTAACTCTTTTGACTCCAAGCATAAACTTAACGAGAAATCTAAGGCAGAGAGCTGTTATTCGAAGAAGTTTCAAAAAACATGAATATTTCTCTACCAAATCCCATATTTCGGCTTATGTGCCAAAGACTGCTCAGTACCTTCAACCAGTAAGAATGATTTCAACGATTCAGTCCTATTAGGAATATTCATATGACTTTCACCATTGATGGGCCAAGCAGCTGAATTATTACTTAGCCACTCAGGACCATTCCACCACAATTCACAATTTGCATAATGAGATGCGTCAATGCCATGTAAGAAGATGTCTGCGGGGTTTTGTTTTGATTTAACGTAATTCCAATTAGCAAAGGCACAGGTGTCAAGATGTTAGAGCATTTATGTGCGATAGAAGTTTGTCAACAAGAAGGTTGGTCTTTTAACCAATACAGTACATCCATTGAGTCAGTCCAAAGATGAACTTAATTCATCTTAATTCAGTTCAGGTTCGATGAATGTTGAACGTAGAGTGGATAATGAGCGCCATCATATCTCAGCTGCCTGCCGCTGCATGGCAGCTCAGTTCTTGCTTATACGGCCTATAGTAAGCACGCTGCGAACGAACTTCGAAGTTGCAGAAAGCTAAACTTGGATAAAACCTTTTATATTTTCATCTCAATTTCCGGCTATGCTCTTTGTATTTATTATACTTCTCTCCCGCACTGATTATCCTCCTTTATAATATTGATAAGTTTTGCTCTTTTTTTTGTTTTCGTCTTCGTAAACTCTTCTTTCTTTTTTTTTAAAAAAAAGGACTTCCATGTAATTCGATTGGTTCGAATTTAATATCCATTTTTCAATTTGACCTTAAGTAAGTTGAATACTAAGGCCGCATTGCAGTTGTTGTAAATCAAATTTGAATGAGTTATTTTGAATTATCTGTTCTGTTTGAAATTCTGTAGTCAAAGGTGTTTGAGGTTGCTGATTAAAAATCCGAGCTTACTTTTTAAATTTGACCTACGTAAGGTCTACTTAATTAAAGTGAAAAATTATTTTTCAATAGTTTTTTATTGAACTAAATAGGGGGTTTTCGAAGTTGCTGATTACAAATCCAAGCTTACTTTTCTAATCTGACCTATGTAAATTTAACTTAATTAAAGTTAAAAATTATTTAAAAATATTTTTTTGTTGAATTAAGTGTAGGAGGTTTTTTGAGGTGGCTGATCATGAACCCGACCTTACTTTTTGAATTTATTTAACCTCAAATAAGCTGTGACGGTCAGCGATCGTAATTAAATCGTCGGTAACCATTTAGGATTTGGCGCGAATCACGTGACTGTCGAACGCAGCTCAGAGCGGACCTCTGAGGTGATAGAGCGGGAATCGGGAAGCCACTCGTAGTTTTCGTGTCCGAGTGTTCGCACGTACATGGAACTTAACTCGCCTCGGTTCGACGGCTAACCGGACTCCTCGGGAGTGAATGTCGTTGAAGAGAGAGTTGGCAGAGACAGATGGTGCGGGATCGATGGTCATCGCCCGGGAAGCATTCTCCTGTCTAGACGAGTCAACCGGCTTTTGGAAGCCGTGGACGTCGGGGAACCTGACCGACGTCCGGCAGACACACAAAGATCTGGAAATTGATTCATGACAGATCTTGAAGCAGCTTACTCGTTACGGAAGTCAAGGCAATTATTGACATTCGCGTCGCGCGTTGTGGTAGAGCCGTAGTGTGAGAGTGTGGTGTTATTTGTGAAGTTGTCATTTCACGTCATCGCCTGGACCGCTTTCCGACGGCTACACGGCGACTCGAGTATGGTAGATATTGCGGCTGGTCGGCATCGTAGCCTGGCATTTTGTTTAGCCTGACGGCTTGGTATGAGGTGCACCTTAGCGACTCCATAAGTTAATTGTAAATGTGCGAGTGAGTGTGAATGCATGTGAGTGTCCTTAGTACACTATTATTGTCATAATCTTTGTTTTTCTCTTGCGCGCGTTAGCTGCCGATAGCAGCAGGAATTTGTGTGCGTGCGCAACGATTTAGAGAACATTGAAGATTCTTTTGTTTACTGGTTTAAACGACATCGAGTCGTCATTCGGAATTTGTATTTTAGGTTTAGATTTGTTTTAATAAATTATTAAATTGTTAATTTAATTTTTATTGACTAAACCTAGTGTTCCTGCGAATCGATCCTGTTTTAATACCCGCACCCACTACCGATAAACGAACTAGCCGACCGCGTCGCGAAATAAAGTAATATTCGCGGACGCGATTTCCTCATTTTATTATTTCAGGTCGACGAGTTGCAGTTCGACGAGTGCTTGGATCAGCACTAAGTACAGGTGATAAGGATTTAGTACGCACCGTGGGTATTTGTATCGGCTCATACAAACCCTTAAATCCACCCCTGTTACAAAGCACGATATCAAAGTTTTATTACTTTCATTTTAGGTCGAATTTAAAAAAGTTATTTTTATTTATCGGTTCTCTTTAAAATGGTTACAAATTTTTTTTAAATAATTTTATCCATGTAAAATTGTTCATAACATTGTTTCAAACTTGATAACTACTGTGGTAACTTCATTGTACCTACTGCCGTACCCGGACTTGACATTACGTTTGTAACTTTGAACCTACGCTTATATGTACATTTTTGCTTAATATTGTTTCTATCTCTTTCATATGAATCTACTTGCTTAAATTTTGGTGTTTGCTGTTGTTTTTCTTTTTTTCATGCTTTGGTCTCTAACTTTGAATCTTTGTTCTCATCTTTGTGAAAACTATCTTTTCTATTGCTCTTCTCAAATTTTTTTGTAATTGCAATCGTGAAACTAATCATCTTCATACAATTTTGCCCACACAGCTCTTAAACTTTTTTGACAAATATTTCCTACATCCTTTTACATTTGTTATCAACGCTTTTTCTACGTAGGTCTGTCCCAATCAACCTATCTTGATTAATATCGAAGTTTATCTTACGACACCAGTTTCCAGCCATGTGTAGCCTCTTTCACTTTGTTATTATTTTCATACTTCAATTTGTAACTTGGAACGTAAGTTTTACTTTTTTTTTTTTTTTTTTTTTTTTTCTCAACATCTAACCCTGAAACTAACATTTTTTATACTATTGTTTTCGATCCTGTACAAACCTTTGTAGGTAAACACTTACCCACTTTTGAATCTACCGATGTACCTACCCTCTTGCCAAACCTTGAAGCTCTCTAAGCGAAGCGCACGCACAATTGTATTATATTATCTAAAACAAGTTTTGTCGAAGCTTCATCTAAATTAATCGATCATAAGTTATATATACCCTTTACCTTTGCGCTACGTTCAGAGTTCATATTCATTTAAACTTTTGTGGTTATAGATTCATTGGTTTTGTTTCAGTTTGTATACTAATAATTATTATTTTCATGATTATAATCAGATAATTTCGAACACTTGATTACATAATTATTTTTTCATCAAATCTATTCTCTAGATGTTTTAATTGAATTGTAATTTAAAAATTAAAAATAAAAATTCAAATTTTAAATTTTGTTCTTCAACCAATCACATCACGAATAAAATGCTAACATTCTTTTTGGGTTCTCTCTTTTATCTTTGGATATAAGTTAATTTTTTTAATGCTTCGTAGTTACTTTTTTAATTTCTTCTATAGATACATAGCTGATAACTTGTACTTAACGCTATATGCCTAGAAAAAAGTGCGGAGGGAGCGGACTGCGGAGGCAATCGAGTGCGCGTGTGATATAAGATGAATGCGTGTACTTGCATACCTTAAAATAACTCAATTTTATTATTATTATTATTTAAATAAACCAAATAACCCATTTCTATTTTACTTTTAAACTTTCTTTTTATTGCTTAACCCATTAAGTCCCAGGATTTTTTAAATTTTTCTTGTACTTTGAGCTCTGGAATTTTGATGAAAACGATAAAAAATATTTTCAAAAAGACCATATACAACTATTTTCGGGTATGCTCTACACGATGGTGTAGTTTAAAAAAATCAAAAATGTCATTTTCAATTGTTAATTAACAAATTAAAAAAAAAACTCAATTTTTTGCTGCATTTTTTTTTTTATGAATTCTTTCAGTTGGATTTTTTTTTTTTTTTTCAAAAATGTGATTAGAGGTGATCACGATACTTGAAATTTACAGTAGGATTTTTTTTTTTTATGAAAATCTTTTTTAACAAAATGGCGGCCATAAAACGAAGTCGAAAATCTCGAATTTTTCGTTTTATTCACTTGATTCAAAAAATGGTTTTTTATTGTCAAAATTTTTTCAATTATTTAAATAAATAATGTTTAAATCAACAATGAATACATCCACATTAGTTCTTTTTTTTGATACATTTCGTTTTTCAGTTGGAAGTTTCCGAATAACTCTGTTTGGGTCACCGCGGACCCTACTAAAATCGTGTAGAAATCACCTCTCATAACCTAACAATGAATATTTTATAAGTATTACAATTTTTATGCTTCTTTAAACAATTATTTTGACTTTTCCAACAAAAAATAGCAGTAAACGTTAAATACTTGTGCGATTTCAAGGAATAAACATGAAAAAAGTGAATAAAACGAAAAATTCGAGATTTTCGACATCGTTTTATGGCCGCCATTTTGTTAAAAAAGATTTTTATAAAAAAAAAATCCTACCATAAATTTCAAGTATCGTGATCATCTCTGATCACATTTTTGAAAAAAAAAAAAAAATCCAACTGAAAAAATTTCAACTAAAAAAAAAAATGCAGCAAAAACTGAGTTTTTTTTTAAATTTGTTAATTAACAATTGAAAATGACATTTTTGACATTTTTAACTACACCATCTTGTTGAGCATACCCGAAAATAGTGGTATATGGTCTTTTTGAAAATATTTTTTATCGTTTTCATCAAAATTCCAGAGCTCAAAGAGCAAGAAAAATTTAAAAAATCCTGGGACTTAATGGGTTCAAATAAACCAAATAACCATATTTTTATTTGTAAATCTCTTATTATAATTAAAAAACCAAATAACCCATTTCTATTTCACTTTTAAACTTTCTTTTTATTGCTTAAAAAACCAAATAACCCATGTCTTTTTTTTTTATTCAAATAAACCAAATAACCCAATTATATTTTTATTTATAACTCTATTATTATAATTAAAAAACGAAATGACCCATTTCTATTTCACTTTTAAACTTTCTTTTTATTGCTTAAAAAACCAAATAACCCATTTCTCTTTTTATTATTTAAATAAACCAAATAACCCAATTTCATTTATAATTTTAACTCTCTTTATATTATTTAAAATAAAAAAAAGGCTGAATAATTATGAGATATTTTTTTAAAAATCTATCTAATATACATGTAAAATAACGAAAAAAAAAAAAAAAATTTTGAGTCCGAGGATCGAACCACGACCCTTGACATGAGAATCCTATACGTTGACCACCAAGCCATTAAGCTTGTTGTTTTCTTGAAACTATAGAGCACAAAGATTTAAATTAAAGAGTTGACACATACGCCATTTATATACAATCGTCATCACTGCATTCATTCTGCTCCCTCCGCACTTTTTTCTAGGCATATAGCGTTTAGTATAACTTGTATCAAATGTGGGTAGAAACTGATAACATATATCAAAAATGGGGGCGTAAGTAAAAAAAAGGGCATGGGGGGTGATTAGAAAAGGGTCTAATTTATTAGCACGGGAAATTTTAGGTCAAATTCACGGGAAAAAAGACATTTGCACGGAAAAATAAGTGATTAAACGGAAAAGAAAATGAATGCACCAGAAAAAAATACTTGAGTGGAAGTCAAATGTATTAAACGGGAAAAAAAATATATTGAATGGGAGTAGAATTAACATTGCGCGGGAAAAAAATGTATTAAACGGCAATAGAATTGATCTCGCACGGGAAAACGTCTTATATTTTCTAGTGAATGGATTATCCCACGATTCGATTCGATTTACTATTGCACCTGCCACACTTACCCAGTTAATAAATTTTGTTTCCTGCCCTATAAGTCACTTTTTTGTAAGTTAATTTATAGTACCCCTGGTCACTCTAACCACAAAATCAAATCTTTGATGCGTGTTTTCGGTGACTCGTACTATAAAATAGTATATAGTACGAGTGCAGTACGTCAACAGGGCTTATTAAGAACCTCGTGCACTGCTTCGCTACGTACTTGGGTCCTTAAAACCGCCCCGGTGACGATGCTGCATCTGTACTATAATATACTATTTTAAGGGGAAGTCAGGCGAGGGTCCAATGGTAGTTAGTTAAAATTAAAAAAAAAAAAAATTGAGGGGATCAATTCAAAAAAGGGCTCTGTAGCAGGGTAGCGACATTGAAAAGCTACATTTTAAAAAAAACTGCATCAAAATTCGTTGAAAATTGGCCGAGAAAAACGCAGAACGGTAATTTGGTATTTTTTTCGTCGGCCGCATCAGCCGTGACAGCAGACGCCACTGCTGCTACAGTGCGTTGCTGTGCGTGAGACCGCGCGTACGTAATTCTAACCAACAAATTTCTAATCATGCAATCAATAAGTAACAAATTTGTTGTAACCCACGTTTTTGTTGTATTTATGTTTTTATAAGTAATTTCAAACAGTTGCAAAGTGATCAGAGCCAAGAGCTCAGAATCTTCAAAGCTGGTATGACAAGATTTCAATAATCCTTAGTCAGGTTTGAAATGTATGAACTAAGCCAGCCAATTACATACTTGAGGTGATAAACACTGATAAAGTTTTTTATTGACACAGTCTCTGAGGGTATATTAGAGTCAAGATCTTAGAAACTTCAAAGCAAGTAACAAGTTTTAAACAATTTTTAGTCATTTTAGAAATTCTAAATTTTATAAATAGTTTAAAAATATTTTTTTTCTACTTTTTCAATTGATTTATTTATCAAGAATTCTTTTTTAGTTTTAAAATTTTATAACTATTGAATACTTATATTACTTCAATACTTATAACTATTGAAAACTTGTCTTACTCGCTTTGAAGATTCTAAACTTTTGATTCTTGTATATGACTTATAGAGACAAAATTAAACAGATCTTGAAAAAATTTAATCTTGTTCATTTTTATGAGCTACATGCAAAGTTTATTATTGTCATAAAATCTTAAGATTTTCTTGGCTAACAATAAAGGTGTACTATGATTTTTTTTGTGCAAGGCAACCAGTGACACTTGCTCTTGCTGGGAGACCTACAACTTACTTTACATTTGAACTGTTCCAAAGCGTCAAGTCAATTCATTTGATAAGATCTCATTAGTTCAAGAAAGTTCTGATTGCATGAGTGATTGCAGCTACTGTTCCAATTTTTGGTTATCAAGTAGGCTAAAGTAAGTGGTCTCCCAGCAAGAGCAAATGTCAATGTTCACAGGCATGGTTGACTTTACACAAAAACAATAATAGTTCAGCTTTATTGTCAGCCAAGTAGATCTTAAAGAATTTGTAGCAATAATAAACTTTGTGTGAGTGAAGCTTATAAAAATAAACCTGATTACAACTCTTTCAAGATTTGTTTAATTTTATGACTATGTCTTGTTGTTGTTGTTGTTTTTTTTTTTTTTTTTTTTTTTTTTTTATGTACAGATATTGTTAAAACAACTATTTTATTGAAATATTACTTGTATTTGAAATTTTTATGAATCAAGAGACCTACTTTACATGAAGAAAATTATTGAAATTTTTACGATCTGAAGCAAATCAAGAGTAAATATTGAAGAAATAATTGAAGAAACATGAATTGTTTATAATGCAACTGAAGAGTTTTATTTAAGAAGAAAATTTTTTCATAAAACTAGTGATTTTGCTAATTTTATTTAAGAAATAATATATGATTCTTTTTTTCAATTGACACATTTTCAGCCTTGTATTGAGTGTAATGAATAAGTAATTTTGAGTTTCAGCTTATTTCATTATTTTTATTTTTCATCACATATATATTTGATTTTGCAAGATAATTTTTACTACGAATTTGATTTATTGAGGAGAGGTAGCTGAGGACTAAGCCGTAAGGCAGTCATAAAGTTTTACAAACTTATAGGTTAGACGCGCATAGCCACGCACAGCAACAGCGGCAGACGACGACATGGCTGCCGCGATTGACGAAAAAAAATCTTCAACTGCCGTTCTGCGTTTTATTCAGTGAATTTTTTATCAATTTTCATGATTTTTTTTTAAATTACAGCTTTTTAATTTCTCTACCCTGCTACAGAGCCCTTTTTTAAAAATATTTTCTTAGTTAAAATCTATTCATCAAAAAAACTCGCCTGACTTCCCCTTAAGTGCATTTATTATTCTACCTACGAGAACGTGCTATTATATATTATATCTTTGTTATTTACTTCGTTGTGATCTAATTTTAAGTGCATTTAATTATCTATTTATGCGAACGTGTTACCATATATTTGTATCACTCGATGTACTTGTCAAGCGACCAAATAGGGTTATACCCCAAGGCCGAAATAAAAAGCTTATACAGTCAGTCAGTCAGGGTTGGATAAGTTTTTTTGGATCATCGATTGCAGAAACTTTGGAAATTGCTTTCTGGCACCGAATGATGAACAAAATCATCAATAATTTTTCTAAATGGTCCTTTTTTCGATTATCCACACAAAATGTTTGAATTATTTTTGTTTTTTAAATAATTTTCAAACAATTTGTGTTCAAAGCCCATTGCACTCCTAGACATGTGTATCCTCGCATGTTTGTGTCTCTTTATGAACTTTTAGAGAAAAATATTTTCAAATCTTAACTCAAAAAGTATAAATCTGAACAATTTATATTTCAAACCTCAGAAAATGCTAAAAAGTACTTCTAGTAACAAATTATTCCTGTTCAAATTTTTCGAGTTAAGACTTGAAAATTATTGATGATTTTGCTCATCATTCGGTACCAGAAAGCGATTTCCAAAGTTTCTGCAATCGATGATCCAAAAAAACTTATCCAACCCTGAGAGGAGGACCCGCTAGGACTAGACATTTGGGTCACTTCTTTGGGTTTTTAGCTAATTTTCAAACAATTTGTGTTCAAAACCTGAGCCAAAGGCGAGAGTGTCAAGGGTTTGCTAAGGGTTAGCTCATACTTTTCCAGCGTCGAGTGTAATGTTTTTTTCAACTCAAAGCAAGGAGTTCAAACTTCCTGTTTGGGAAAAATCAGAAAGTTTGAACTTTCTGCACCGTGTGAGAAAAATAAATTTTATAGAGTTAGGAAGTTTTTTTAATCACAATTTTAATGTTTAGAAGGACAATAATTGATGCATTTATCGCAACGTAATCAAAGTTTTTGCGCGCACGCGGAGATCTAAAGCTTTTGCGCACACGCGGAGTACCTAAGTTTGCGCGCACGCGGGATAATATAGTTTGCGAGTACGCGGAACACCTAAGTTGTGCGTACGCGCAAATTTTTGTTTGAAAGGGTAAGTTTGCGCCTACGTGGAGACTCCTCCGCGTACGCGCACGCGTACATACATGAATACATACATGAATATATTTGGATGATAATTACAGAATAAAAATAATAAAAAATAAGTAAATAAGGATTTAAAGTTTAACAAGAATTTTTTAAATAAAATTTTACAATTTATTAAAAAGAAAAAATTACTCCATTATAAATTTAATTTTTCTGAAAATAAAATCTTTTTTTCATTTTTTTTAAATTAAAAACTTGGATTTTTCTAATTAATCTTATAATGAAAATTTTTAAAATTAATGAATTCAAATTTTAAAATTATATAGTTTAATTATACCATTAAAAAAGAATTATTAAATTAAGAAAATATACAAAACTTGTAACAAAACATTAAAAATGGAGGGCGGGGGAAAAAAAGGGCAAGGGGGGGGGGCGTGGGAAGGGCGGGCGGGGGGCGTGATTGGAAAATCATAGGATAATTCAAAACTCATAGAAATAAGCATATTTCGGTACACTTTTACGGTTAGTTAAGCACTTTTTTGAGAGGCCTGTGGGGGGCGGGTTGGGGGCGTGAAAGAGGAAAAACAACTATATAATATAGTAAGATATTACCTCTACGAGTCTACTTTAGTATATTACATCAATTAGTATCGAATATCGATCTATCGATATCAAATTATTTCCGCAGCATTGCAAGTTCTTGACGACCTTTTTGTTCTTTGAGTCATCTTTCTAGTGAAATTTTACTTTACTTGGTTTTGTTTTTGTTATTATTTTAATTTCAAGTAAATAAGTTAGTTTTATTCAAAAAGAAAAAAAAAAAATTTCAGAATAAATGACCAATTCTTACCAGTTAAACTTATGAAGTTTTTTAGTTGTTAAAAAAAAGGTGTTTATGTACAAATGTGAAGTGAAAAAATAATTCTGTGATTTAAGGTTAAAGATAATTTTTAGATAATTGCATGTGAAGACTCCGCTGACTCAAAGTCTTAACTTGGTCTTGGTGCCTAATAATGTGAAATCTGTGTTTTTGATAAATGATAAAAAAGCTAATTGGGTCACTTTAGGAGCAGGAGCAAAAAAATAAAGTATCCGGCTATGTGCAAAAGAGTATTTACATCAAGCAAGAGTCATGTGACAAGATATTTTCAAGATATAAATTTTTATGTGTTGGTGTGTTACATTTTATTCATCAAAATCTGTTCAGCACTTTAAAAGCCATTTTCTCAAATATGTGATTTTTGAGAAAATGAGGGCACTGCTCGTAAAGCCAAAATTTTTCCAGACAGCGGATGGACCCAGGACTTTGCACACTTGTTGTACATGTAAACCCTCATGAGCGCAACCTCAGGCAACCAAATCTAAGCATTATTAAGCTGATGGCACACCATAAATTGACTAAAATGATAAAAACTATCAAAATTTTTACCACATTAAGCAATTTTAGAGTATACAAGTAACTTAATAGTGCTTGGATTTGGTTGCCTGAGGTTATGCTCATGAGGGTTTACATGTACAACAACTATGCCAAGTCCTGGGTCCATCCGCTTTAAGGAAAAATTTTGACTTTACGAGCAATGAAATTTCATAGTCTACACAAGCTGAATTTTATAACACTTATAAAAACACTTATTTTAATTTTCTAAAGGTAAAAAATAGTGTAAAAATGTGTGTATATTATGGATAAAAAATATCTTTTTAAATAAATAATTTTAAAAAAACTTACAAAATTTTTTCTGTGGTTTTTTTTTTAGGTATATGTATCCCCTTAAGCGAGAAAGTCTGAGAGCTACTTTCATAGCAACAACAATGTGGGAAAAATCTGGGTCGACAATAATAGATCCAAATTACACCACGAGCGGCACACACCCCTTGGCTGTCCTCATGGAAGAGGAAATGGTCTGGGAGGCAGCTTCGAGAATCCATGAAGAATACTTGAGCAGTCGGACGCATAATAGCAACCCGGAAGGTGGGAATTTGGCTGGACATGGACAACCGGACCAGGTTGATGATATTAACGGCGAGGTGCTCCAAGCCATGAAGTCGTTGACGGAAGAATTCAAGGCGTTAAAGAGGGCCTATGAAAACTTGACAACCAAAGTGGCAACTATGGAGGTTGATAGGTATCGCCAGCCAGATCGGAACCGGGGAGCAGGAGGTCCTGTTTCCTCGACAATAAGGCCGGACCTGCAGAATTCGTTGAACGACTGCAGTATTTGGACCGATGGTCACGTGCCGCACACTAGGGTCAATTTTTGTGAGACGACAGTGCGGGAAGCGAGGAATAATTCCAGTCCTCTAGTTGTGAGGCAGGACAGAGAACAAAAACTGGAAAAGCGGATTAAGGCCTTGCAAGCCGAGCTCAAACAATTGAGAAGCCATGGGCAGACGGCTGATTTAGCCACTCAGGAGTCAATCCAGGCTCAAGGCAATCCGATGAAGCCAATCGACGTCGGCATTATTGTTCGAAGATGGAATATTGGATTCAGCGGCGATAGCGAATCTAGTATTGAACAATTTTTATTGCAAATAGAGGAATACAATAGACTCGCTGGTTTGACCGGTTCTCAATTGTTGGATGCATTACCAATGATGCTAACCGGTATAGCAGCTACGTGGTTCCGTAACGTGCGGGACACGATCAACTCATGGGAGAACTTTTGTCAAGAAGCCCGTGAGTGGTACGGAGTTGGAGACTACCAACAGACCACAAGGATGGAAGCAACAACCCGGACTCAAGGTGAAAACGAGCCAGTGTAGACCTACTTGACATGCTTGCAGTCTTATTTGCTAAAAATTAGACCGATACCGACTGAGAGAGAACAAATTGACTTCATATTACCTCGATTACGCAGGCAGATCAGGCGTGAAGAGGTTAAGTCAATTAAAGGCTTATTAAGCCAAGCGGTCGAGATCGAAAGAATTACTAACATGGAGTTAGTGTATAAGCCACCACCGTCACCCTCTACGTCAGCTTGGTCACATCTGGCATATAAGGGAGAGAAGACTAATAAAATACCAAAGGTTAACATAGCCGCAACGGATATGACAGGCAGGTCTGCCGACTCTTTGGTTATTAGCCTTCTTGAGACAATAGCAAGCAAGATCCAAGCTAAAAGCAAGAATCATGGGAAGCCTCAGGGCCCGAGACCCCAGGGTTCAAACAAAGCCAGACCCACCAAGCAACGACGTAAGTCGGAGGACGACGACAAGGCGAGAAGTCCATCTCAAAAACAAAACAGGATTGGGGAGAAAGACAGAAAGGCTGATAAGCAGGAAATATCTCGGTGTTTCCATTGTAAGCAGCTGGGACACATAAGACCGAATTGTCCCGAACGTCCGGGAAAGGCCAAATCGGCGGAGTAAAGGACATTGGCACTTACTCCGCCGAGATACCGGCCAAGTCATCACTCGGAGATGGCAATCAGGCATGCTCAGTGGATCAGGAAGATTCTGAGCAGAGGGGCGATTCGAACGACCTGGCAGAAGATAACCTTGATGTGGTAGGCAGATGGTGGATGCCAGTTAATATAGGTGACTTCTGCATAATAGCGTTATATGATCCCGGTGCATCACGCACGGTGATGGGATCAACAGCAATTCAAATTGCTTCAGCATGCAACAGAAAAATCGAGGCATATTGCGGTAAAGGAGCCAAAGTGGCAGACGGCCGCAGATGTCCAATTGCTGGACATGTTGTTTTACCTTTTGAGGTTCCCGGGGTAACTCGGGATATAAAGGTAGCTATTTTGACACGTCTCGACGTGGATTGTTATTTAGGTACAAATTTCATCCATACGTTCGATACCGTGCTAGATCCAGCAACGAACAAGCTGGAAATAAGGATATCTTGGAAAGCAATTGACCTCAAAGTTGCAGCTGTGTCAGACACCGAATTGACAAGTTTGGCGTCAATAGGGTTAGCTGACGTTCGTTCGGAAGAGTTGGAAAGGCTTAACGAAGTGTTAGATCGAGCCATTCCGGAGGCTGATGGGCCGTTAGTTGGTACAACGTGGATAGAACACGAAATTGACGTTGGCGATGCTAAGCCTATCAAACAACGGTACTACCCAGTCTCACCAGCTGTGAAACTGAAAATGTACGAGCATGTTCTACAGATGCTAGACGACGACATAATCGAGCCTGCACCGAAAAGTGGCTGGTCGTCACCTGTAGTGATGGTAAAGAAAGAGAACGGTAAACAACGTTTCTGTATTAACTTTAAGAAAGTTAATTCTGTCAGTAAAAAGGCAGAGGCTTACCCTTTTTCGTACATGGACGACATTTTACGCAAGCGGAAGAAAGCTAAGTATATTTCGACTATTGATTTGTCATCGGCTTATCAGCAGGTTCCTTTGAGTAAGAAATCGAGGCCGATAACGGCATTTACAGTACCTGATACAGTAACCGACATTTACACTTTCCAGTTCAAAAAGATGCCATTCGGGTTAGATCAGGCTGGCGCCACCTTCCACCGCCTGATCGAAATGATAATAAGAGAATTCGGACCTTATGCTTATGCGTATTTGGACGATATTATTATCGTTACTGAGGATTTCGAAACACATCTACGAATCCTCGAAGCCATTCCGAAAAAGCTCAGGGAGGCAGGTCTTACGGTGAATAGAGGAAAAAGTAAGTTCTGCCAATCTGAAGCGAGTACTTAGGCGTTGTTGTTAGCCGTGGCGGAATTCGACCGGTCCCGGAAAAAGTCGAAGCCGTTTTAAAATTCAGTGTACCGAAAAACCGTGAACAATTAAAAAGGTTTTTAGGCATGGCCTCGTGGTATAGGATATTTATTAAAAATTTCGTCACGATTGCAGAGCCACTGACACAGTTAACAAGCATAAGAAAGTGCTACAAATGGGACACAGAACAACAGGACGCCTTCGAGAAGGTTTTAGTCTTGTTGGCGTCTGCCCCGGTATTGGCTAGACCTGACTTCACCAAGCCGTTTACCATACAAACGGACGCCTCGAACACTGGTATTGGAGGCTGCTTGACTCAAACCATTGATAGGGAAGAACGAGTCATCAAGTACTTTAGTCGAGTCTTAAACCCGGCACAACGGAATTACAGCGTGACAGAACGGGAATGTCTAGCCATCGTTGAGGCAATCCGGAAATTCCGTTGCTACGTTGAAGGATTTCAATTCCACGTAGTGACGGATCATAATTCACTTTGGTGGATAGATAAGTTGAAGAACGTAACGGGCAGATTAGCGAGATAGTCGCTAGAGCTTCAAGGCTACACTTTTACGACAGAATACCGTAAAGGGTCTCTAAATGTCGTGCCCGATGCGTTGTCACGCATGTATGAGGAGGAAGATGAACCAACCGTCCCAGCCGTAAGCTATCCTGTCGGAGAGCTTGACGATTGGTATTTGAACAAGATAAAAGCTGTTCAAAGAAATCCTGGCAAGTTTCTCAGGTGGAAAGTCGTGGCAGACAGGTTATATTATTATAAGTCTGACGACTTGATTGAACAGACGGTAGATAATGATGATGCCTGGAAATTGGTCGTACCGTTGTATTTACGTCAAACAGTAATACAAGAAAAGCACGACGAGCCGTTGGCAGGGCACTTGGGCCGAGATAAAACCTTGAAAAGGGTAGCTCAGGAATTTTTTTGGCCTGGCATGTATAAAGACATCGAGGCATATGTCAAGTCATGCCAAACCTGCCAAATGCAAAAGGTCGAACAACGACTACCGGGAGGCCTCATGGGCAAACAGGCAATTGTAAGACCATGGCAAGTCGTATCGGGCGACATATTAGGTCCATACACCAGAAGCAGAAATGGACACAAATACGTGTTGGTTTTGACGGATCTGTTTACACGATGGGCAGAGGTAACACCGTTAAAACGGGCTGAAGGTGAAGCCATTTGGGATCATATCTGGCGAGACGTGATTTTAAGATGGGGTCAGCCAGAAAAGTTTTTATCGGATCAAGGTTCGGAGTTTAAAAACCATGCAATCGATGACAGATTAGTCAAGCTTGGTATTGAACATGAAAACTCTCCGACGAGTAATCCTGAGTCTAACGGCCAAGTCGAAAGGCTAAATCGGACTTTAAAAACGATGATTCGATGCTTTATTGCAGAAAACCAGCAAAGATGGAATGAATTGTTACCCGAGCTAGTCTGTGCATGTAACAGGGCGGAACACTCAGCCACCAAAACGAGTCCGGCCATGTTAAACATGCTACGACAGCCGAGTGACTGTAACGTAGTCAACAAAGGATTGGCAGATGAGTCGTTACGGAAGTATGAAGAATTGGTCCTGGAAGAATGGAAGAAGAAAGAAGAGTGAGCAGTTATTCTTCGTAGTAAGGCTGGTGAAAATTCTCGCATACAACAAGACAGGGCAGCGGAGCATTATGACAAACGGCACCGCGAGGTTTTCTTTGAACCAGGAGACATGGTTCTAAGAAAAAATAAAGTCCTGTCGAACAAAGCCAAAGGCTTCATAGCCAGTCTGGCACCCAAATACTCAGGTCCGTATGTAATTATAGAGAGGCTAGGTAGTAATACGTATGCGATGAAAGACAAGTTTACCAAAGAAATTCAGCCAGTAGCGGTTCAACAATTGAAGAGGTGGATCGGAAGAGAAGAACTGGAACTTCAGCTGAAGAAAGTCAGATACCGAGGGATGCGTGCGAAAACCCTGAAGCTAGCGAGCATCAGGAAGCGTGCGAGGGCGAGCGAGATCTGAGCAATCTGAATGGGCCTGATCGTCTGGCTATGGGGGTTGATCAAGCCAAACTGGTTGAATTGGCTCCCGCGAAGAGGGGCCAGGGCCGAGGTAGGCCGAAAGGTTCCCGAAAAAGGGGGGCCGTCGTATTGGTTTCGCCATCACCGCGGAGAACTCGCGCGCGACCGAAAGCAATCTGATTTTCCTGTTCTTATCCTTTCCTTTCCTACTCTGTTTCAGCAATGGCCGATCAATACTCGAAAGAGGACTTGGTCCGAATTATGGAGGAAGAGGTTAGGAAGGGGGTAGTACCACCACCCCCTACCAAAGAAGGAGAGGACCAGTCAACCACTCCCTCTGCAAGTGCAATGTGGGCACTGCAAATAAACCCCCGAAGTGAAGCAGAGGCAACAGTCCAAGCGACCTCTACTTCGCAGGCGGCACCATCGAAGAGCCCGACAACCACTCCCACCTTGGACGATTGGAGCAAGATGTTGGAGGAGCTTCGAGAGTGCCGAGACTGGTCCATTCAACAAGAAGCCTACGAGCTCGAAACGTTCCAGAAGTTTCATCAGCTTAGGGAGGTCTGGCAAGGACCATTGCTTGACGCGATGACATCTTGGACCCAACTGGTCGCTGATAGGGAGTCTGACCTACTGGCCATCCAACAGCGTCGAGCAACACGCAGACAACTGCGAGAAAACGAGGCTAAAGCCAAGGCCGAACAAGCTCGGCTAGAGGCCTTGATGCAGTCAACGGCCGAGCAAAGAAGAAGATCGAGGAAAGAGGCCCAAAGAGCTCAGCGGGACCTTTTCTTCGTCTCGATAGAAGCCCAGAAGGCGGCGGCACATAACGAGAACTGCAAGCCGAGGGAGCAGCAGCGACGATGTTCAAATTGCGGTTATCCGGGAGTCGCTGATCCAAAACTCTGCCCAGGAAGGGCAAACCATCGCCGTGGCGGCTAGTAGCCAACAAAATGACTTGGTAGTCATTCAGGTTGGCTAAACAGCCATTCAGGGTTATTATCTACACCCACTGTACGAAAAATAAAATAAAAAAGTATAATAAATAAATAAAGTATCGATTACTTAATCACAGTACCTTATTCATTCAATTCCTATCTCATCCTCGTACCATCCCAACTCGCTTAGGTCGCGTTTCGGGTAGATATCGATGCGATGAATCCAGGGATACCTCGAATCTAGTCTGGGGGTGTAACGGGCGCGTGGGGAGAGAGGCTAAATTCAAATTTTATTTGAATTACAGCACGCGACCGTTAGAAACGCGTAGACGCACGGTTGTTAATGAGGCGACAGCGCCACCGACCGAGTTGCGTCACTCGAGTCTTGACCGCGAGAGAAAACACACGCATGCGTGAGATTAATTTGTCAATTGATTTGTTCGAGATTGTAACGTTGTTTATCAAGATCAACATCGTGATTGTTGATAGTGGAGCTGTTCGTGGAGTTTGGAATTATCACGTCCTCAAGTTGTCATTCGAACGGGACGTGATAATTAGCGAAGAAAACCTCACAGCCACCGGCGACCGGCCTTCGAAGGCATTCCCGGCCTCAGCGAGGTATACAGGATTGCGGTTGTTCATCCGAGCGCAGGTGCACCTGGTTTATCAAAGTAAGTTTGAAAGGCGTTTTATTGTAAGATTAATTGTATCGTGCACGGGAGTGTGTTTTGTCGGAGTACCGTAGTACTCAGGAAAAATATTCACCTTTGTTCTTTTGGCACGCTGCAGCAAGCAGACGAGCGCGAGAGTGTGTGTGTAGCGACCACGACACTGAGGATGAACTTTGTTTTTGTAAAATCAGTTTTTCGTCGATTTAAGACTTTGAGTCATTCGGGTTTACTTGTTTGTAAACCATCGGGTAGAATTAGTTTGAAATATCATGTAACTTTTTTTATTTTTATTTTTATTGTTGATTAAAATTATTAAAATTTTATCTGATTATTAATTGTGTTTACCCGTGTTCCTGCGATCGGCCCACGTAAACTCACGCCCCTACCGACGAAGGAGAGCAGCCGCGACGCGTAATAAAAACATGAGTTTGCGTACGCGTCTTCCCCCCACTTTTCAGGTACTGGAAGAAAATCGACAGAGTGTCGTATGCACAGAACGTGCATTTTGTCAGCAGGGAAGAGGAGTGCGGATGGTGGTCACCGCAGGTTCTCGTGATTAATCTCGATCCTCTGAGGAATAAAATTCCTTAATTTGAGCTCTGTGACACAATGTACATGAACAAAACTATTAAAAATATTTGTAATAAATTTTTTCCAAAAGTACCTGAAAAAACGAAAAAATACGAGGACTCAGATATTTCTAAGTGCAGTACGGTTCAACTAGGAATTTTTTGAAAATGAAGTCAATCACGGTTTTTTATTAGAAACAGCCTACTTTTATCTCAGGGGCTGCAGGGGAAGTAGGTAAAAAAAGACCATTCTGAAAAAAGAACACTAAAGAGCTTGTTTTTAAGATGAATGAAAGCTGTGTGCAAAGTTTCGTGAAAATCCAGGTCCCAAAGAACAGATAATTTCTTGGTAAGAAGTAAATTGTAAATGTACCATAATGCTAGAGTAAATTATTCGTTACCTTTAGAACATTTACAACTAATTAAATTTTTTACCTTTACATTTGTATTTTCTTTTGCAGAA
Source organism: Encarsia formosa (assembly GCA_038277355.1). NCBI lineage: Eukaryota > Metazoa > Arthropoda > Insecta > Hymenoptera > Aphelinidae > Encarsia > Encarsia formosa. The sequence continues at coordinate 68,864,204 of CM076186.1, read as the reverse complement.
GTCTCAAAAAACTGTACTTTTAAATGTTCAGCTAATTGTTTGCCTCGTTCAAAACTGATGACTCTTTCGTCCTCCATATCACACTTATTACCAACAAGAATAATTTGGGCATTATCCCAAGAGTAAGTTTTGATTTGCGTTAGCCAATCTTGAACTGAATTGAACGATTCTTCATTGGTTATATCGTACATTAAAATAAAACCCATTGCTCCTCTATAATACGCTGTTGTGATTGTTCTATACCTTTCTTGACCTGCCGTATCCTAAATTTACAGTCATTTTAGAAACTTATGTCAGGTAACAATTTTTAATTTTAAGCTGCTACACTTATAAAATCAGTAAGAAAAAAAGTGAATTATAAAAATACGTAAAATAATTGGAATTTTGCATTAAATATTTAAATAAATCCCCCAAAAAAATCTTGCCCAGGTAAAAAAGCTTGGGAGAGTTTTTTCCATTTTGTACTTTTAACAAAAAGTAGTGATATTATTCAAAAGATTTTTGGATTTAATGTTTGTTCACAAATTAATAGAAAATCTGATTACAAAAAATTACAGTTCTGCTTTATAAATTCTGCCCACGAAATTATTACTTTTTTTTTTGTGGTAAATTTTATTTTTACAAAGCAATGTAAATAGTTTGAAAAAAAATTTTTTTTTCAAAAATAATTCATACTATTATTACACATCTCTTCGTAGTACGATACAAAATTATTTTTTGAATTTATTTTACACCAAAAGAATGGGTTAAATCACACAAAATAAAATTATTCGGTTATTCTTATACAGGGTGACCCATTTTAAAAGACCCACCCAAATAACTCGCTTGGAAAGGCCCAAATCGAAAAAAATGTAAAGAGCAAAGTTTCATTATTTTTTGGGGCTAATTTGATGGGCCCAAAAAATTTGGGCCCAGGGCCTTATTTTGGGCCCCACGGACCCTAAGTCCGTTTTTAAAAATGGGAACCCCTATTTTTGACCTCAGATTCGGAAAGAGCGGGAAATTTTACGATTTTTAGGTATTTTTTGAAAATTTTTTTGGGCCCCACATGAGGCCCTGCAGGACTTATAAGACTTTTATAAGCCCCATTTCTTTTTAACCCGAATTAACTAGAAAATAACGCATTTTTTGCATAGCATATGCATTGGGAAAGTTTCTTGGTTAAAAATTTCCAACCAAATGGGCCCAAATAATTTGGGCCCGGGGCCTTATTTTGGGCCCCGCAGACCCGAAGTCCGTTTTTTTAAATGGGAACCCCTATTTTTGACCTTGGATGCGGAAAGAGCGGGAAGTTTTACGATTTTGAGGTATTTTTTGAAAATTTTTTAGAATCCTCTTGGGGCCCGGTAAGCCTAGGTAAGGCCCAATTGTGTTCGGTAGCGTTATTTTCGAGAATAGTGCATTTTTAGTGTACCACATGCAATGGAAAAGTTTCTTGTTTTGAATGTCTAGGACCTACGACGAGGACGTAGCAAGATGGATTTTTAGGTCCTACTTGGTCCTATCAATTAAAATAAAACCCGAAAAATATTAGTGGTACAATTAAAAAAGTAGGGGGGGGGGATTTTTTTATTGTTTTAAAATGCACAGATCAAGTTTTCGCTCGAAGCTTCAAGCAGTTTACATTTAATTTAAAAATTTCAATTCATTAATTCTTTAACAGTTCTTTTGAAAAATAAAAAATTTTGAAAGTCTCAATGTTGTTCGAGGTACTCAATGAACATTTAAAAAATATAATTTTAAAATAGTATCGAAATGTAAAGTTTAGGTTTAAAAAACAGCGATATTTAAATTTGAAGAATAAAAATAGAAAAAGTATTTAATTATCAAGTTTCAGTGTCGAAAACAGCGCTATCTACATTTAATGAATACAAATTAACAAAGTATTAAATTATAAAGTTTTAGTATCGAAAATAGCAATATTTACATTTGAAGAATAAAAATTAAAATAGTATTTAATTGTAAAGTTTCAGTATCGGAAACAGCGCTATCTACATTTAATGAATACAAATTAAAAAAGTATTAAATTATAAAGTTTCAGTATCAAAAATAGCGATATTTACATTTGAAGAATAAAAATTAAAATAGTATTTAATTGTAAAGTTTCAGTATCGAAAACAGCGCTATCTACATTTAATGAATACAAATTAGTAAAGTATTAAATTATAAAGTTTCAGTATCGAAAACAGCACAATCTACATTCGAAGAATACATATTTAAAAAAAGAATTAGCTTCCGTTCAAACGTCACGGGCTGAAATCGATAAATTTTTTACCTTAATAAAATTTGTAGTGAAAATGCCGGATTACACTCGATCTGAAATAGTGGATATTTTACTTATCTTAGGAGAGTGTGCTAAAAACTATCGTCATGCGGCCCGTTTGTATCAGCAGCGCTATCCGAACAGAAATCAGCATCCAAATCACCGGGTCATAGCGAGAATTGAACAGCGAGAAAGACAAGGACCTCAAAGACCTCGGCAGCGTCGAAGAGTTATAACAATTGAAAATGATGACCCTAGGATATTGGTAGTGCTTGCTTTAACTACAGCAAATCTGAATTTATCACTTCGTCAAATCCAATTGCAAACGGGTATTCCAAGAGAGACTGCAAGAAGATTGTTGGAAAAACATCATTTTCACCCGTATCACATTACATTGACTCAGCAACTAATGCCACCTGACTTTCAGAGACGACTACAATTTTGTTTGAGGTAAGAGAAAGATTGAAAGAAAATCCTAACTTTTTTTATAATGTTATGTTTTCTGATGAGGCTACTTTCCATAATACGGGGGAACTCAATCACCATAACTGCCACTATTGGTCTCCAGAGAATCCACACTGGAGAAGATCCATCGATCATCAAAATCGATGGAGTTTAACGACATGGTGTGGAATTATCAATGGTCATTTAATAGGGCTATTTTTTTTTGACAATCATGTCAATGGGCAAAATTACCTGCAGTTTCTAACAAATGAACTCCCCAAACTTTTAGTCAATGTTGATGAACAGACAAGAGAACACATGTGGTTTCAGCATGACGGTGCACCGGGTCACAGGACTGTTGCCGTTCGACAATTTCTGGCTGAACATTATCCTAATCAATGGATTGGTATTGGGCGTGCCGAATTTGATCACGTTGAGTGGCCATCTAGGTCCCCGGATCTAACGAATCCAGACTTTTTTTTATGGGGCTACGTTAAAAATGTCGTCTATGCCGAAGCTCCGACTACGAGAGAAAACATGAAGGAGCGAATCAGAAATGCTTGCCAGAACATATCAAGAGAAGTTCTTTTATCAATTATTCGAAGTTTTGAGCGAAGAATTGATCTCTGCATTGTTAATAACGGAGGAATCTTCGAACACTTGATTCGCTGAACAAAAAATTGCGATTTTTTGATTGCATACAAATAATACTTTTCGGGTCTTATCTTAATTGATAGGACCTAGTGGGACCTGAAAATCCATCTTGCTACGTCCTCGTATTAGGTCCTAGATATCGAGGTTCTCGATGACTAAACGCAAGCAATGGTATTCAAAATTTGAATAAAACTGATAAATGGGCCCTGTGAGGGTTCAGAAAAAACGAGGTCTCAAAGAATACCTTAAAATCATAAAATTTTCCGTTCTTTAAAAATTCGGGGTCAAAAATAGTATGTGTTCCACTTTTAAAAAACGAAGTTAGGACCCGTAGGGCCTAAAATAAGGCCCCGGGCCCAAATTTTTTGGGCCCATTTGGTTGGAAATTTTTAACCAAGAAACTTTCCCAATGCATATGCTATGCAAAAAATGCGTTATTTTCTAGTTAATTCGGGTTAAAAAGAAATGGGGCTTATAAAAGTCTTATAAGCCCTGCAGGGCCTCATGTGGGGCCCAAAAAATTTTTCATAAAATACCTCAATTCGTAAAATTTCCCGCTCTTTCCGAATCCAAGGTCAAAAATGGGGGTTCGCATTTAAAAAAACGGACTGAGGGTCCGTGGGGCCTAAAATAAGGCCCCGGGCCCAAATTTTTTGGGCCCATTTGGTTGGAAATTTTTAACCAAGAAACTTTCCCAATGCATGTGCTATGCAAAAAATGCGTTATTTTCAAGTTAATTCGGGTTAAAAAGAAATGGGGCTTATAAAAGTCTTATAAGCCCTGCAGGGCCTCATGTGGGGCCCAAAAAATTTTTCAAAAAATACCTCAATTCGTAAAATTTCCCGCTCTTTCCGAATCCAAAGTCAAAAATAGGGGTTCCCATTTAAAAAAACGGACTTAGGGTCCGTGGGGCCCAAAATTAGGCCCTGGGCCCAAATTTTTTGGGCCCATCAAATTAGCCCCAAAAAATAATGAAACTTTTCTCTCTACATTTTTTTCGATTTGGGCCTTTCCAAGCGAGTTATTTGGGTGGGTCTTTTAAAATGGGTCACCCTGTATACTTATATTAACAACTTCGTAGACAGAGTTTATGAAGCAGAACTGTAATTTCTTGTAATTAGATTTTCTATTAATTTGTGAACAAACTTGAAATCTAAAAATCTTTTGAATGATATCACTACTTTTTATTAAAAGTAAAAAATGGAAAAAATTCTCCCAAGCTTGTTTACCTTGGCAATGTTTTTTGGAGGATATCACTTATTTTTGTTATTAAAAATATAAATATAAAATTTGTAATCTTCTAAGCACTGCGATTTATTCCACTCAGCTATCATGCATATGAATTGTCAACAGTTATTTATGATCAGAATAAATGAATTTAACGGGTATCACTGACCAACTATAATTCTATCACTTTCATTTCCACTTAGAAGAAAAGGCTTCCCAAAAGCGAAAAGAGAGATTTTTTTGAAAAATAAGTAAATTAAGTAAATTAAATAATTCCTCAGCCCCCCAAGAATTAAAAAATGAGAAAGAAAAAAATTCAGATCATCCCAGCCAGGAATTGAACCTGGATCTCCTACTTTCGCGGTCGGTGCGTTAACCATTACGCTACCGGGGATCGCCGATTCATCGCTGACTGGGACCCTATTTATTCCTTTTCTCAAATTTTAACTTTTTATTTTTATTTTCAAAGACGTATTGTTCCCAACGTCAATAAATATTATTATCATGACTCTACCGACAGTTACATTATTAAAATCAGAATAAATGAATTTAACGGGTATCACTGACCAACTATAATTCTATCACTTTCATTCCCACTTAGAAGCAAAGGCTTCCCAAAAGCGAAAAGAGAGATTTTTTTGAAAAATAAGTAAATTAAGTAAATTAAATAATTCCCTAGCCCCCCAAGAATTAAAAAATGGGAAAGAAAATAATTCGGATCATCCTAGCCAGGAATTGAACCTGGAATACGTCTTTAAAAATAAAAATAAAAATAAGAGTTAAAATATGAGAAAAAAAATTAATAAGGTCCCAGTCAGCGATGAATCAGCGATCCCCGGTAGCGTAATGGTTAACGCACCGACCACGAAAGTAGGAGATCCAGGTTCAATTCCTGGCTGGGGTGATCCGAATTTTTTTCTTTCTCATTTTTTAACTCTTGGGGGATTAGGGAATTATTTAATTTATTTAATTTACTTATTAAAAAAAAAATCTCTCATTTCGCTTTTGGGAAGCCTTTGCTTCTAAGTGGGAATGAAAGTGATAGAATTAGAGTTGGTCAGTGATACCCGTTAAATTCATTTATTCTAATTTTAATAATGTAACTGTCGGTAGAGTCATGATAATAATAGTTTTTCATGAATCACTCAATGCAGTACTTATCCTGATTTATTTTGTTCATTTTAAGGTTAAGTTTTTGTATTCGGGTCCAAGTTTGAGCGCCATCTACGAATTGTTCAAAAAAAAATCTAGCCAGCTGGAAATTTGTGAATAAGAGTTCAATAAACTTTATTTAACTTTCAAAAACGTTTAATTTTCTTTGCTAATAAATATTAGAACAAATTTAACTGTTAAACATTTATATGGATTGTAGCTGAGTGAATGAAATCGCAGAGCTTAGAAAATGAAACCTAAGGCTAGTGAGTTCAAATCCACCTCATGATTTTTTTTATTGACTTTTTTCGATGATGTTTGATTTTCTAAGATCATTAAATACTGTTGAAATGAAAGCAAAGGGTATAGCCGGGTAAGAAAGTCGAGTTGGCCCCCAGCGCGAACCCCTACAATATGTATATCATTCGAAAGGGCATAAAAAAAGAAAATTTTTGGCGCCAACCAGAATTTTTTGTACCCACTACTGCGCATGCGTGGTCCAAGATAGTGATTTTTCAACTTTGATTTTTATCTCGAAATCTAAGAGGGCTAGAGAAACGCGGTTTAAAGCAAAATTTTTTTTACTGAAAATGTAGTTCAACCATATTTTTTAAAATCATTTTTGACGCCAAATTCTAATTGTTTAAAGCTGTTTTTCGAATTTTCTTCCCTAAAAAATGCGATAAAAAAAAAAACGGTGATACACACCTCTCTGGAAAAAAAATATGTCATGTATTTTAGGAAAAAATAGCTTTACAAATTTTTTCAAATTTTTTGAAGTGGTGGAAGACACTTTTTAGGCTAAATTATTGAAATTTAACGCAGTATGCAGCCGCTAGGTAGCGATTTAGATAAAAAATTTCAATAATTTGGCATTTTTTAGGGAAAAAAATTCGAAAAACAACTTAACAATTTGAATTTGGCGCTAAAAATGATTTTAAAAAATATGGTTGAACTACATTTTCTGTAAACAAAATTTAACCGCAAACCGCGTTTTTCTAGCTCTCTTAGATTTCGAGATAAAAATCAAAGTAGAAAAATCACTATTTTGGACCGTGCATGCGCAGTAGTGGGTGCAAAAAATTCTGATTGACGCCAAAAATTTTCTTTTTTTATGCCCTTTCGAATGATATATATATATATTGTAGGGATTCACGCTGGGGACCGATTCGACTATCTTACCCGGCTATACCTTTTATGCGTGTATGGAATGTGTCGAAATGCTGACATGCGATGAACTAAATAATTAAGTATGCCAGTGCAGAATTGTACTTTTACAGCACCGATAAGTAAGCGTTGTCAGGTGTAATCCGAACGCCACTCGTAAGACGAAAGTCGAGTCGTCACTATGTCGGGAGTTTTCTTAATGTATTGAAATGTACTTAATTTAATAAATTGATATTCTAAAAAAGAATATTCAACATGGTAGCAAGAGCGCGTAGTTTTTGTAAATGGTAAAAAGACTATTTTAAAGTATTCTAAAGTGGAACTAAGATACCACGTTACTTCGAACGTGAAGAGGCTTGGAAAGAATTATAAATGAGCCTATTAGAAAAAGAAAATCAGTGCTTGAATGAATTAAGCTTGGCAAGTATAAAGTTAGTGCCAAAGGAAGATTTGATAAAAACTTTATGTAAATTTCCACCTAGAAAAATCTTGCAATATTTAAATACAGATAAACTAAAAAGACTTTGTAAAGGCACAAAGGAAGAAAATACTGTAGCAACAAAGTCAAGAGGTGAAATAATAGATATTCTTCTACAATATCAAATAGAAGGAGTGTATGCTGACGTACATGAAAGTGATTTAAGAAAAGTAGGAAAAATTCTAATTGAAGAAATTCAAAACCGTCATAGTGCTAATTTGGAACATAAAGATAAACAAATTAAAGAGCTAATTATGTCGCAAAACGAAGACGCAAGATTCCATATCTTTGATGGAAGGAATTGTATTTGGAACATAAGGATGCTCCAATACTTGAAAACAAAAAAGTGTGAAGAATCAGCAGTTCGAGAGGCTTTGACATCAGATTCACAAGAAAATTTGTCCGACATGAACGAGAAAGCAATAAACTACATTTATTGCAGTATAAGCAACGATCAATTAGAATTTTTGAGCGAAGAAGAGAGAAAATCCGCTCGGAAAATAAAGCAGTAGTTTGACAAAATGTATCTAAAAGAATCTACAGCCATGCAAATCTGTGTAAAAAACAAGCTCGACCAGATGATATTAAAAAATTATGACAATTCAAGTTTATTTTTCTGTGATTTTGAGAAGACGATAAATGATTTAAAAAATGCTGGAGGAAAAGTCACCAAGGCAGAAAAATTAAATTACATGCTGAGAACTTTGCCAGAATCCTTAAGCTACATTGGAGATCTGGTAGATGCTCTATCAACAGAGGATAGAAATTGTGAGTTCTTGAAAAATAAAATATGCATGTGGGAAACCCGAAACTTGAGTGAATCAAACAAGAAAAAGTGTAGTGCATTTCAAGCAGAAAGTTCAAATAAATTCACATGCTATGGGTGTGGTAAGCCCGGAAATTTGAAGAGAAATTGTAGAAACAAGTGGACCAAAAACAACAATACATTTTGGCAAGGAGGTGCACAAGAAGCACCACAGCAGAAACAGCAACATCAGCCGCAGTCTCAGCAGTTTCAAGGTCACGGCGGCAGAGGTGGTCGACAACACTCAAATCGTGGAGGCAGGAACTGGCAGCTCCGCAACGATGGAGCAACTCAGCACAACGCGAGGTATAGTAACACCGAAAACGACAACACGGATGATCAGGTGAAGAACTCTTTTTCTGCGCATTTAACAGACGGTGATAAATTTGATAATCATGTTGTTGATATATACAATTGTGATACAAATAAAATAGATTGGATATTAGTCAGTGGTTGCTCAGACCACATTATTAATGAAAAATCCTATTTTTGTGAATCTTTAGTTTTGGAAAAGCCAATTAATGTCAACGGTAGAATTTTGAAAGGCACAAAAGTTGGTAAAATTTTAACTTATTTTGAAGTGAATGGCACTAAGCATAAAACAAAAATATCCAATGTATTTTATGTAGCTGAGACGGATAAAAACTTGTTGAGTCTTGCGAAAATTACGAATGAAAATAAAATAATGTCTGTCGGAAATACGTCGAAAATATATAATAGAAAGAATACTTTAATTGCAGTAGCTTGCAAAGAAAATGGGTTGTATAAAATAAGTAGTTATTTTGATGTGAGAGTGTTATTCGTCGGAGAAAATAAACAAAAACATGACACAGAAAGAAAGGTTTCATAGAATTTTCGGTCACGTAAATTTTAAATATTTGAAGGAAATGTGTAAGAATAAATTGGTCAATGGGTTACCAGGAAAATTAGAGTAAGTAAATTTGAAGTGTGGGACGTGCATACAGAATAAAATGCATAATTTATCTTTCGAAAATAATAGAAGTAGAGCCACCGAGATTTTAGAGTTGGTACATACAGATTTAAATGGGCTGCATAATACAACGGGTTATGATGATTCAAAATATTTTTTAACCTTCATTGATGATTATAGTAAATGTGCATTAATTGACACAATTAAATTAAAGTCAGATGTTTTTAATTGTTTTGTGGATTATATTAATAAAGTCGAAAATCCAACCGGGAAAAAGATTAAAAAATTAAGATGTGATAACGGGAGAGAGTATATTAATCCGGATATTTTCACATTAGTGAGGGAGAAGGGAATTCTGATAGAACCTTGTCTTCCAAACGTGTATGAATTAAATGGGACTGCAGAAAGATATAATCGGTCAATTATGGATACTGCCTGGTGTTTGTTTTTTGAGGCGAATGTAAATCGTAGATACTGGCCAGAGGTAGTTAAAGCCGCAGCTTACTTAAAAAATAGAACAATTGCAAACATGATTGAAAATAAAACCCCTTTGGAGATTTTATTTAGAAAGAAGCTAAGTTTGAAAAATTTACGTTTATATGGGAGTAAAGTTTTTGTAAGGGTGCCCGAAATTAAGAGAGATACTAAGTGGGATAGAAAGGCTGATTTAGGAATTTCATTTGGTTATGACTACGTTGGATACAGAGTTTTGTTAAATGGTAAAATAGTTAGAGCCAGACATGTTGACATGATGAAAATTGATTGGTTTTAGAGGCTATGGCAATGATGATAGCGATGATGAAAATTCGCAAAGTGAAAATCAAAACTCTGAATCAAAGGAGGGTAGGGAGAAAATAGAGTCGGGTGAAAACATAGACAACCAAGATAGCGTTGAGGTGATAGAAAATATTTCACGAAGGCCACAGAGAGTAAGACGGCAGCCAGATTGATATGGGGTAAATGTAAACTTAAATTATATCTACGTGAACGTTGTAAGCGCTGATAGTCCCTGAAATTATGAGGAAGCGATGAGTGGTAGTGAGAACGATTTGTGGTTACAGGCTATGAATAAAGAAATAGATTGTTTGATTAGAAATAAAACTTGGGAACTAGTAGAAATGCCGAAAAATAAAAAATTATTAGATTTAAAATGGGTTTTTACAGATAAATCCGAGAATAGAAAAAAGGCACGACTTGTTGTTAGAGGTTTTCAGCAAGCTGAAGTGCTTGAGGATTTGTATTCTCCTGTTGCTAGAATATAGACTTTAAAATTTTTGTTAGCTTATTGTTGCCAAAATGGCTTAATAATAAATCAGATGGACGTAGAGACAGCTTTTTTAAATGGTCTGGTAAAGTCGGAAGTATTTGTAAAACAACCAATGGGTTATCTAGATGGTTCAAATAGATTTTACAAATTAATTAAAGCATTATACGGGTTGAGAGAGAGCCCAAGAGCTTGGTAAGAGTGTTTTGATGAATTTATGAAAGAATTGGGACTTGAGAGAAGTGAAAACGATTACTGTTTATACATGAACTTTGAAAATGATGATACAGTATATTTGATACGATTTGTTGATGACTTATTAATTTGTTGGAAAAATAAGGAAAGGATTGAGAAAATTAAAAATCAATTGTCATTAAAATCATCTACGAAAGATATGGGCGAAGTGAATACTTATTTGAGGATAAATATTAAGTATGATTGTAAGAAATGTGTTATGACACTCGATCAGAGTGATTATATAAATTCACTAACAAGAAAATACAAAAAATACAATATTTTGAGTGCGAAACTTTATTGTACACCTATCGAACAAAATTTATGTGTGGAGCCAGCACAGCCAGCATCAAATGATCTGAAGTATAGAAATTTGATCGGAGCCTTATTATACCTTAGTACGGGAACGCGATTAGATGTGAGTTATAGTGTAAATTACTTGAGTAGATGTCAGAATAGTTATGATGAATCTCATTATAAATACGCGTTGAGAATTTTGAAATACTTATTTTTGACGAAAGATCTTAAATTGACGTATGAAAGAAATTTGACCGCTGACGTGTAAGATTGCTTTGTTGACGCTGACTGGGCTGGTGATAAAGTTGATCGAAAATCAACTACAGGCTATGTTGTGAGAGTTTTTGGAAATGTTATTTACTGGAAATTGCGTAAGCAAGGCAGTGTGGCGAAATCGTCAACAGCTGCTGAATATGTTGCATTATCCGATGCAGTTAGTGAAGTGAAAGTGATTTTGAATTTACTAAATGATTTTAGGTTGAAGATTGAAAAACCTGTCAAAATTTATGAAGATGATTCCGGTGCGATTGCGATAGCAAAATTTGGTAATTTGACGAAAAACTCTAAATATATCGAAGTGCATTATCATTTTGTGAATGAATGCTATATGCAAGGTATTGTAAACATTGTAAAAGTTGAGTCCGAGAATAATCTTGCAGACATTTTGACAAAAGCGCTTGGTCGAAATAAGTTTGAAAAATTTAGGTATGCATTAAAAATTGTTTGAAAATATGTAGGTCAGTAAACCATAAATTTGAGGAGGTGTGTTGAAATCAGAGCAAATTTATGCGTGTACCGAATGTGTCGAAATGCTGACATGCGATGAACTAAATAATTAAGTATGCCAGTGGAGAATTGTACTTTTACAGCACAGATAGATAAGCGTTGTCAGGACTTGCGTTATCATTAGTACACCTCTTACATCCTTTTTCACTCAGCAGCGACCAGAAGGACCACCGCACGGAGAAGGAGACACACTATGAAACACAATGTGTGCACGGTGTTTTACAGTGTACGCATTTGACGCATGCTTTTTTACGATTCTTACTCGCAAAGTAAGAATCGTACACAATTTTTAGTGTGAAACTTTGAAAAACTGGTTACGTCGGTGTTCCGAGCGCCGTCGTCTGCTCTATCGAAATTGTCTCTCTAAAAATTTTGCACTGGAAAACACGGTGCATGCACTTGGAAATACGAAGTGTGACTTGGAATCACGCTGCACCACGCATCATGTAAAACGATGGCGCTGTACACCAAGTTTCATGATGTACCTCTTTCTCCGTGCGGAGCTCACCAACAAGGTAAAGTTCATATGTTATAGTATTTAAGATAAACCTTTCGGGTGCGCGCGTTCGGATAAATTTAGATAAATTTAAATAAGTTTAAATAAGTTCCCGTCATCGTACGAGGGGTGCCGTCTACCCCCGGTTTTCCGGTTACACACTCTTTTCCGGGTCTGCTAGAATAAAGAGTGCCGTACGTGTCGGTAGAAACACGTAAGAGACTTGTTAGAGGGAACGCAAATATATATGGTATATGTGCGTGATATTCGAAGGAAAATTTTTAAGAACTTTCAAATTCCATAAAAGTTCGTGAAAATATAGTAAAAATTAGAACACATTTTGGAACTTTTGACTGCTACTTGTTATTGTAATCTCTGATTTAATCTCATGAAAAAAAATAGAATATTAGGGGAGGGTGGGGTGAATATAAATTTTTATGAGTACGCATTTTTTTTTAATGTAATAAAAAATGTAGTTTAATATTTTTTGTAATAAAAATATTTTATTCGATAAATAAAATTGTTTGGAATAAATCTAAAAATTTATAGTTATAAAAAAACATGAGAAATCATTTAAAATTAAAGAAAACCTAACCAAAATGCAGTTTTTGAAAACGTAGGGTAAATAGAAATTCTGTCGTGGGGTAAATAGAAAGTCCTAAGAATGAAATAAAAAAAAGTTCTCATCAATAAACATATGCTTTTATTTTTTTTTTCAACCTGTTTGATTACACATAAACACAAATCATCTATAATTTTAAGCTAAATACTTATCATAATCTCTCGCTTTAAATTTTTGAGGTTAGGTAGTCACCGCGGAAGACTGTGGAATACTATGGTGGAACTCTTTCTATTAACCCCACAAAACCAATACATTTACCCCACGGCTATTTTTTTTCAATTAGAGTTTATTAAAAGAAAAATGATGAAAACTTTCCGAATTTTGCGTAAAAAGAAAGATATAAACTTAAAGTCTTAATTATTTATTACTATTATTTTTTTTACAGTAAAAAATGCTCTGGGCTCTTAACTTTATCCAAGTATTTTTTAAGTATCATTTTAGAAATTTATTGCAACAATATAACAAAAATTTCTATTTACCCCACTTTCTATTTACTCCACCTTCCCCTACACACCAAGCGCTAGTAAAAGGTTTGCTGAGAGTTGGCTTATACTTTTTCAGCATCGTGTGTAATGTTTTTTTCATCACGATGGGAATAAAGTACAAAGTCCCGCTCACTTCCAGGGAGCAGAACTTGTACTTTCACCCCGGAGAGATGAATTTTTTTTTTTTTTTTTTTCACTTGCGAAGTTATTGCAAAATGAAATATCAATAAACGATTGATGAAAAATTTTTAAAAATTTAATAAAATAAATACTGTAACTGTTAGAAGATAAAAAATAAGATGAAAACTGTAACGTGCACGATAGTCATACGGGCTTTGCCCCTGCTAGCTCGGACCGTGCGCGTGGCTTTAAAGAAAGGAATAAAACGTGTATATTACAAATGTAACTCTGTTTATTCTTATTAAATTCCCAAAAATCTTCCAAGTCCGAACCTCTTTTATTTAACGAAGCCCGTCTGGCTTTGAACGTAAGGCATAACCTCATAAAACATTCTATTATTTTTTTTATTCGAAGCTTAAATTGTTTATTATAACCATTTAAATTTTATAAAGTCAACATTTTACTGGTCTATAATGCCCATCCTACACCGGTGGCTGAGCCGCAGCTTAAGCCTCGAGTGGCTTAAGCTTTGAATTGTTATAACTTTTTCCCAAACAGTTGTACTATCGAGATTAGGTTAAAAAATTATATTCTTCATCTTAAAATACGAAAAAAAAAATATTTTACTAATATGAAAGTGCGATATAACAATTGAAAACTTAAACCACTCGAGGCTTAAGCCGCGGCTCAGCCGCCAGTGTAGGATGGGCATAACAAATAATCTTAGCTTCTGATAAAAAAAAAAATGAATACAAAATTTTTATCTTATTTTTATCTCTTAATCAATTGTCATAATAATTTTTAAAGTTTTTCAAAATTATTTCTTAATTGGTTTATTAATAATTTGAAAAAATTTATTTATTTAAAAAATTTAAAAAATGAGTATGGAAATCAATTTGGGGAGAAAAAATAAGATGTAGGAAATTACAAAAAATTATTATAAGATTTTGAATAAGCGTGCACTCTGCTCAGGTGACTAATAAGTAGTACTTATAGCTTTAACATGTATGTATATTAGCCTGGACGTTAATTTTTTTTTTCTTTTTTTCCACTTTCACCGGGCAAATTTTGGTTCTTTGTACCAAAAAAAGCATGCGCGAACATTGACATAAGCATTTTGACCAATTTTTCCCGACCCGCAAGGCACTTGAACTTTTCCATAGGATTTGCACGTAAAAAAGTGGTCAAAATGTTTATTTCAGCTTACCAGAGTAAATATTATAAAATTTTTTTTTACGATTACAATTTTCTATGTAAATTTTCCCGCTGAATCCGATGGAACCATTAGTTTTTGTCTATTCGATGACGAAAAATTATTTTAAGCCGAAAATACGAAAATTCGACGAAAAATTGGTGAAAAATCGCGTTGTTTTTCTAGTAAACCGATTAAAATCATGAAAAAAAATTTTTTGACTACATTTTTCTATGTAAATTTTCCCGCTAAATCCGATGAAACCATTAGTTTTTGTCTATTCGATGACGAAAAATTATTTTAAGTCAAAAATACGAAAATTCGACGAAAAATTGGTAAAAAATCGCGTGTTTTCCAGATAAAAACGATTAAAATCATAAAGAAAAATTTTTTGACTACATTCTTCTATGTAAATTTTCCCGCTGAATCCGATGGAACCATTAGTTTTTGTCTATTCGATGACGAAAAATTATTTTAAATCAAAAATACGAAAATTCGACGAAAAATTGGTAAAAAATCACGTGTTTTCCAGATAAAAACGATTAAAATCATTAAAATAAATTTTTTGACTACATGTTGCTATGTAAATTTTCCCGCTAAATCCGATGGCACCATTAGATTTTACAAATTTTTTGATTGAATAATGAATAAAGGCGAAAATCTGCCAAAAAAAGTCTAAAAATCGTAAAATAAAAACGATTTTTTGAATATTAATGGTATTTAGAAGGTAATTTTTTTTAGAATCTTATACTGAGGTTCGTTTTCGAATAATACGATGAAACCATCAACTTTTATGAATTTTGTGATTAAAATGTTTTTACTGCTGAAAAGAAGACTTAAAAAAATATTAAAAAATATTTCTTTGGGAATTGGAAAGAATAAAAATTGGTAGGTTTAGCTAACGAGAAAATACAATCTAATTTACGTATCAAAAATCAGTTCTGTAACGTTTATTCTACCTCAAGTTCATAAATTCTTAATAATGTATTATTTCGTTATGCCGCAATTACATCGAGTTAAATTATTTTTTTATATCACAATAAATAATAAAGATATTGATCTAAATTTTCTATTAAAATATTAATCTAAAAATAGTTATAAAGAAATGTGTGGTTCTACTTCCAATAAATATTTTACAAAGTGAATAGAAAGAAACACTTAACTAATATAGCTGCGTCAAGGTCGCTTTGTTGCTATCTGGAAATATCTTTCGATATTCTTTAATGACAGGTAACAAAAATTGCGCTTGTTCCTCATCTTTGGTAAGTAAATTATTAAATTCTGAAATAAGTTTGATTTCCCGTTCTGCTATATCATTGACAACTTTTAAGTTATCAACGATATCTTTACCATTAAGAAATTCTCTATTTTTACCCCACTCCGATGGATGTTTTGATAAAAATTTAGTGCTGATGTCATATCGTTTAAAAAATTCCATTGACTTTTTACAAATATAATTACTTATATTAGAATTAATAATGTCTTTTTCATTTGTTTTATTAACAAGAATACGTTTGTTGTAATTAAAACGACAATCTACTGAATCCAGAGCTTTGCACATCTCGACTTTTTCTTCACATGAGACATTCATATCAAAGAATGAGAGTGCCGCCAACTCTGGAGTTAAGTACCACAAGTGCTTGAACAATTTATTTAATGCGACATCGGAAATGCATTTGTCAGTTGTTTTGTAATTGTCAAGTTCTTTTAGAAACTTTAAATCATTATAGGGAGCCTGAGCAGAAGATGTAGAACTAAGCCACGCTTGCACATAAAATCTGATTATAAATATATAAACGTCTCTACATTTTAACTCATTTTCTTTTTGTCCTACAAAGAACTGTTTTCGAAAAATGTACATCTTTAGAGAATAAATGGCCTTAGCCATCCATCTGGCATGGTGTATCGCTCCAGGTTGATGAAATTTGGTCTCTTTAGGAAGTTTCCCTTCAAGAAAAATTACCACCAGTTCTAAAAACTCTTTATAATCTCTCCTGGTCTGTCCTTTTTCCAAGAGTTCTAAGCTAAATTGTAAAATTTTTTCTTTTACATCTTTTAAAGATTCATTTACAAATTCATCAACCATGCCCTTTTCGTAGTCGGTTTGATTAACGTTTCTCCAGAACTCTTTAAAATTTTTAAATAAATTGACCTCAGGGCCAGTAGTTTTGCCAAATTTTTCTTCAAACGTAGCTCTCAAAATCACTTCATAAATATGATGTCGGCATATGAGCCACAAAAGCTCTTTTTCCAAATACTGCTCCAATAAGACGCAAGTTCCTTTGACTATACCAGTGTTGCTAGCGGTTGAATCACAACAAAGTGCTTGGATATTGTCGAGCAGGCACCAATCTACTAAAGTCTCATAGACAGCTACCGCCTGATTTGCTCCAGAAATTGAAGTAATCACTGCAGCTTTTAAAAGTTGCTCCACCCCACTACTTGAGACAACTATTGCTAACTTATCCCTCTTTTCATTACGAAAAAGACCTGGAAGTAATTTGCCGTCAAAGTGTATCGTTTTTTGAAGATTTAAAAAAAGAGCTGGGGCAAGCTTTTTTATAGTTTCAAATCTTTCTTGGCGAAATTTTTGTCGAGCTTCATGAATCGAAGTAGAATTCAGAACTAAATTTTTTGTTTCTACATTCATAGCTTGTGCAGCAGCCATTAATAAATGCATCGTATTTCTTTTACTAATTAAACATTTATCTAATACTACTGCTAATTTACTTGTCATAAACGGTTCCGTAGCCCTCCTTTTGGGAGATGGTGACTGTTGTGAAGGTGGTGATTCAGACTCGGGTCCAATGAAAGAATCCAATTCTTCTAAAAACCAATTTTAAATCAATTAGAAGTTTTTCTATGAATATTGTTATTTTGATAGAAATAATTGTAAGTTTACTCATATAAACAACAAGTTTCTTTTTTTCCATAAGAATATATAAAAAACTTATAGGAATGAAAATTAAATCAATAGCGAGGTACAGCAAAAATAAAGATATATTTTTTACCATAAATATTAATAATGATTGAGAAGATTTTTGAATTTTTAAGATTTTATATAAGTTTAAAAACTTCAAAAATAATTTTTTTTTAATATTGTATAGTGAAGAAAATCTCAATATTAGATTCTATTTTATTATCAAGCTGATTAAAAAGGCTAACCTTTTGTTAATATAAGAGATGATTCCATTTTTGATGAGCAAGTAAGACTTGTTTTTTTTAAATTGCAAAGTTTTTCTTTCTCCAGTTTTAAAGCTTCATCATCCACCTCCATTGCTGACGTGTTTGATGTGTCTGACTCAGCATTAAAAGCAATGCGTAAAATTTTATTTTGTTGTTGTGCTAAAAATTATAAATTTGTATCAGCATCCTAAATTTTTAAATGTTATTAAATTTTTTTAATTTTAATCAGAAAAAAACAGTTTTGGTATGAATTTTAGATGAGACAGAATTATCTCCGAAATGTCACACTATTTTTCAGTAACACATATTTTTTCTCTAGATTCAACTTTAAAAGTACTCTTTGTACCTCGAGAATCAAGTATTTTTCGCGCTCGCATGTAATCGTTACGTCCGAGGGCAGTGTAGCGGAGGAAGAATGCAAAATTATACAAAAGTTCTAAATACTTGTCCGAAAGTATGAATATTTTATGTACCAATGGAAGCAAAATTCTACTCAAAGTTCATTGTCAAACGTTTAGTTTTTGTGTTTGTACGATTAAATAGGTGATATATTGCAGCCAGAAATACATTATAATTATTTTGTTTAATGTCAGTACAAAAAAGATTTAAAAAAAATTCCTAACAAAAATTTTTGCTAAAAAAAATTTTGCGCAGTTAAAAAACAGCTAATATTTTACGTTTGAAAAAGATATCAATAAAAGAAACTCTACGAATGCAATTTTGAAAGTCATTTTTTAATTAACAGTATTTAAAATTAACGCTCACGGTCTTAAAACGGCATTCTATTTACTAGTAAAATAAAGAAATAATAACCTTCTGTTCCTGCTTGAGATAAATCATCTTTTGACACCATTTGCTCAACGGACTTTAATTTATTTGACATCAAGTATACGTCTTTTTCATCATTTTTGCTGTCGACATCCATATATAATACATTTGAAAATGTTATTTTTGACGTAGAGGGAATAGATCCGCAAGAACTTTGTTCCTTTGAAACTGCTAAAAATGTAAATTTTTTTTAAATGTAATTTGTTTCATTGTAAATAAAAAAAAACTACTTTAGTTTACTAAATAAAAATAAATAATATAAATTACCTCTTTGGGAAAGCAAAAACTCCTTGTCAGACTCATTCGTGATCTTAGAAAGTGCATTTGCGGAGGCAATATCGAACAGTGCATTTAAACTTTTTTCAAATTCTCTTTCATTTTTTATTTGAGTTTCGGATTTACGACTGGCACTCTTACGCAATTTTTCCCATTTTTTGTATTCGTTTAAAAGTTTAGAAACACATTTGTGATTTTCCTGCGTCGGAATTCGAGCTTTTTTCCAAAAAATCAGACACTCTTCAATAGCCAGTTTTGAACTCTCCCTGGAACAATTTGATAGCCTCCGCAAATTGTAAAAAAAAATAGCTAAAACTTGTCTAATTGTGGGTAATCTGTCAGCAACCACGATTTGATTACTTATGTACCCAACATACGGAACTTTTTCGCGTAAATCATACGACATGTTTGACCCTTGTTTTTATCTTTGGATAATAATTATAAAATTATAGAAGTTGCCTTCATGATTCAAAAAAAAAAAAAATAATAAATAAGAAAAAGAATAGTACCTTTTACAAGTTATTATAAATTAAAGTTATTATACATTATTTGCATTTTCATACAATGATAAAATATCAACTTATATAAAAAAAACAGTATACAGCTTGCTTATTTTTACTACCAATTACATCTGAAAAAGGTAGAACACATCTCTTATGCTTCTTATTTTTCTTTGCTAAAACAGCGCTATCTATTGTTGAAAGATAGAAAGCTTTTTTTTTTACAAACTGCACGGGAGCGTGGCCTATGAGGGCGCTTTTACACGAAGTTGAATGCGAATAAAATTCCATACTATCTGCGGTGGCGACCTCTTGAACTAAAATAGTTCTGTAAGTTGTAAAATGGAAAAAAAGGTGTTTTTCGAGGGCACCACCGTTGCGTTGGTGCATTAGGCCAATGGTTTAAAATATAATTTCTATTTTTAGTGAATGTTTGCAATGTTTTATAAAAAAAATTTTTATATTTTATTTTTTTAATCAAAAATTGATGTAAAAATTATCTTTGATACACCATTAAAGCTCAAAAAATCGTTTTTATTTTACGATTTTTAGACTTTTTTTGGCAGCTTTTCGCTTTTATTCATTATTCAATCAAAAAATTTGTAAAATCTAATGGTTCCATCGGATTTAGCGGGAAAATTTACATAGCAACATGTAGTCAAAAAATTTATTTTAATGATTTTAATCGTTTTTATCTGGAAAACACGCGATTTTTTACCAATTTTTCGCCGAATTTTCGTATTTTTGACTTAAAATAATTTTTCGTCATCGAATAGATAAAAACTAATGGTTTCATCGGATTCAGCGGGAAAATTTACATAGAAAATTGTAATCGTAAAAAAAAATTTTATAATATTCACCCTGGTAAGCTAAAATAAACATTTTGACCACTTTTTTACGTGCAAATCCTATGGAAAAGTTCAAGTGCCTTGCGGGTCGGGAAAAATTGGTCAAAATGCTTATGTCAATGTTCGCGCATGCTTTTTTTGGTACCAAGAACCAAAATTTGCCCGGCGAAAGT
Organism: Encarsia formosa; assembly: GCA_038277355.1. Taxonomy (NCBI): domain Eukaryota; kingdom Metazoa; phylum Arthropoda; class Insecta; order Hymenoptera; family Aphelinidae; genus Encarsia; species Encarsia formosa. The sequence continues at coordinate 68,843,776 of CM076186.1, read as the reverse complement.
GGAAAAAAAGAAAAAAAAAAATTAACGTATAACTAATGTATATGTGGGAGTCTGTGTGACTGATGCAGAGTTGCGACGCTGGACCACGTGCAGGCTGCTGCCTGTTCGACTTGTGCCTCGCTCCTGATAACATAGATATTTGCTCGCTTGGTTGAATAATAGTATATTCCTGTGCAAGTAAGGGAACCGCGTCGGTTCCACGAGAGTAGGACGTTTCAACACGAGACCGTAATTTTTACTGGATGGCGCGCGCGTAGCGCGCGCCATCCAGTAAAAATGAAGGTCGAGTGCTGAAACGTCCTACTCGAGTGGGACCGTCAAGGTTCACTTACATGCACAGGACTGTGCATTCTCAAATTCGCTGAATTTCAATACATTTTTCTATAATTCATTGACGAGAGGCGACAGAGCGGAGCGGTATCCATGTGCCCTCCCGCCGGCGCGGCGGCCGGACGGCGATAAGTCGGGCATAGTGAGGGTGAAATTTGACACTTGACCTCTCATTGGTTTTAAAGTCGTAAAAATTAACAAAGAAAATGCCTAAGTGTGTTGCTTATGACACTATACACTATGCATTTCCCATAAAATATACCTATATATATTACTTCGGTTCTTCTTTCTGCTGCTCTTTCGTAAACTGCTTCAGAATTCAGAGAAACGACAACAGACGTGGAAAAGGCCTTTTTCCACGCGTGTTTCGCTACAGACGTGGAAACGGCCTTTTTCCACGCGTGTTTTGAAGACTACTAAACTATAGGAGAAAAGGGTCGGTTCCCTGGTTGTTCACACGCATGGAAAAGGACGTTTTCCACTTGCGGATTTGAGAAAAGTATTTCCATAGTTATTTGATAATTATTGCTTTTACATTTACTTATTTACCCACCCTATTCCATATAAGATGAAAATGTTCTATTCATTTCTTTTATCAGAAGCTTTGATTATTTTTTATAATCTTATAAACATGTTGAGTTTGTAAAAAAATAATTATAACAAATAATATAAGATCTATGTTATCTGATCAAAAAAATGAATGGAATGTTTTTAATTTTGTTTTTTCTCCCCAAATCAATTTTGGTTGTTATTTTTATTATTTTTCAAAAATTTTTAATTAAATCGTTTATAAATAACTTCATTTTGTAATAACTTTGGTAGCTAACTTCAAAAAAAAATTTTTTTTATCCGATGTTCGAAAGTACGTTCATTCCTCCTCGATTTCTCAGTCGACATTGCCGCGTTGGTAGGTAGACACGCGCGCCCACCATAGCAATGGGATAAAAAAAACCTTGAATTCCCTGGTTTATCAAGCAGTATAGCTCCACGGAAAAAAAAAAACCCTTACAGCGTAGCTGAATTCAGCGATGGTGCAATGCAAACGGATAGCCACGTTCCAACTTAACTATGTGACAACGCAAAGTATTCGTTGGAGCGTCACAAAGTTAACAATAGCGTGTCTTCCTTACCGACAGCGGCGGTCGCTCGAAATCTCTCATGGCTGATAGCATACTACATATAAACGTTTATATCAAAAAAAAATTTTTTTTTTAAATCAATACCAAGTTAAATTTTAGTTTAAATTCTTATATTTAATTTTATATTTATTGTTAATTATAAATAGTTTAAATTTGTTTAAAATTTATTCAATATTCAATAAAAATAATACATTTTTCGAATTTTTAAAGTTTTTAAGCTTTGAGAATTTTTTTTTTCTTATCTTATATAGTCTATTTGAATTCTGAGAAAAAAACAAAACAAAAAAAAATAACGCAAATCAAGTACTGAAGGTATACAAAATTGAATAAAAAAAAAAAAAAATTCAAATTCGAATTTTTGGAATTTTTTTGAACATTTGAAATTTCTTGCCCAGCCTTACATAGCTAATAAGGCTTTTTACTAAGCTGACGATTTTTCATAACCCATTTCTCGCTTATGATGAAAAATTGATTTTTTTGATCGTATTACCGAGGAAATGATTCAAATTTTTTTGTAGATTAAATCTTGAAAATCATCAGATCAAAAAAAACTTGTTCAAAAAAATTTGAAAAGTTTAAAAGATTAAATGATGTGTAAAACGTTTTTAGCTTGGGGTAGAGTGCCTGGGATGCAAAAAAGATTTTGACTGGTGCTTTTAAGAAGGAACAAAATGTATTTTTCTTTAATAAAGTATCTAGAAATACATAATAGTTCATAGAAATCTAAAATATCAAATAAATTAAATCAAAAAGTTCAAAAAATTAAATAAAACCATAGAATATCGTTTTGTCTACCCCACGCTAAATTGACGTCGTCTGCCTATTAAAAAGCCTTATTTGAATTCTGAGAGAGAAACTAAAAAAATAAGGAGAGCTGCAAAATAGTATATTGATTTGTTAAAAAATTACTAAAAATTCAAAAGAAAATACATTTTTCGAATATAGAATTTTAAAAATTTTTAAAAGCTGTTAATTCTTTTGACTAATAATACTACAGCTTATTTTAATTTTGAAGAAAAATTGAAAAAAATAACGAAATCCGTACAAAAAAAAATGTTTATTTGTTCAAAAGCTATTTTAAATTTAATGAAAAATTTTCAAAAAGTAATCATTTTTTATACTTTTAACTTTTTCAAACAATATTAAATTTCTTTACAGTTCGCAATCTGATGTTGCCTATCACAATTCTGAGAAGAAATAAAAAAAATAACGCAAACACCAAAAAAATATAATAATTAGTTCAAAAGTTATTCAAAATTTGATTTAAAAAAACACAGTTTTAGAATTCGAGTTTCAAAAATTTTTTGAAGTTTGTGGATTTTTTGGCTAATTATATATAGCTCATTTTAATTCTAGAGTGATTTGAAAGATATTTACGATAACCGCATTAAAAAATATGCATTTGTTGTTGAGCAAACCTCGACGAACATGCAGACAGACACCTAGACAAACCAAGCGATTTATCTATATTACTATATTATATGGTTGAAGGGCATAATTTTTTTCCGTGAGGCGCAGTGAGGCGCAGCCAAACACTCTTTAAATACGCGTTATTTTGGTCAAAAATATCGGAACTTAAACATTTTTTTTTTTTTGGCTGCGCCCTACTGTGCCTCAGACTTCCATTTTGAGGGCCTGAGGCGCAGCCAAAGTAGCAGTTTGTTAACACACAAAATTCTAATCAATTAGAAAAAAATAAGTAAAAATTAAATTCACCTCAAATTATTGGAGTCTGAGACCAACTCATCTGTAATCATTTCCAAAACTATCAAATACTTTACTATGTACCAAAAAAAGTTTTTTTTTTTTTGAGTGTATAGATACTGCATTTGGTATGTACTTTATAAAATTACTGAGAAAAAACTTTTATTGTATTTTATTGAATTATAGAAAGGATATAGCCGGTTAAGATAGTCAGGTCGACCCTCAAGGCAGATTCCTACAGTATACATCGGTAAAAGTCAAAAAGTTGGTCGATGTCAGATATGGATTTATGAAACAAAACAAAAAATAATAATTATCGGTCAAAAAAAAACTTAACAACGTTTGTAGGACGCAACCAGATTAGGGTGCAAGTTAGTTTCCGAAATGTCGCTGTATCCATTGCCACCCCTTTAAAAGTTAGATTAGGAAAAAAAAAATTTTTTGTCCTTATTTGATCCTTGCCCCCAGAGCCCTAGAGTTATTAAAAAATAATTTTAAAAAAGCAAAAAAGATTATCTTAGGACAACTGATATTGTCAGCAATTCTTTCGCAACCTCACAAATTATATACAATTCGATTGGTACATACAAAAGGAAGTTTTTGCAAAGTTTTAGGTATATGGATCCAAAATTGTCCGTACGACACTGAATAAATGAATTTTTTTTTACTTTTTTTTTTTTTTTAAACCAATTTTTAGAGTTTTTCAATCTTAACCTGAGCTTTCACAGGTAACAATCATTTCATGACACAGTTGCCCTGCAATATATTTATTCTTTTTGTTCAAAGTTTTCAAAAACATGTGTCTTTTGGAACTTAGAGTTTACTTGTTCGTTGATGAATGAGTGAATGTTTGAGCGTGTTTGCATGAAATAAGGAGAAGCGAGATTACTTTTAGTAAAAATCAACTAAATGCGTTTATTTAATTAAATCAACAATATTAGTAGTTTTCAGTTAATCAAAATTAAGTTTTCAATAGTTTATCAGTTTTTTGAGGTGTTATTAGTTTGACAGATGCGTTGAGAGTGAAGTCATCTCCACGGTCGTCTGATGTTGCCGCATAAAACAAACGCACAGTGTTTTCGAATTTCGAACATTCCGCCCACCATCGTTTCATCCAGGAAACGATTTTTTTGATCACGGTCGACGGGCATTAGGTGTTGTTGAGTCGTCAAGTCTCTCGAGGATGACCAGCTTCTGGATATGGCGCCTGAAGGTTGAGTAGGTGGTGCGGACTGTATATTCTCGGGTTTCGCCAACCTGAGGAGAGTGAACCTCGACGATGCGTGCGAGAGGCCATTTAGCAGGAGGCGTCAACTCGCTCTTCACTAGGACTAAATCGCCAATTTTGAGGGGCTCCGTCACTCGCTGCCACTTTGGTCGCTGTTGCAGTGATGTGAGGTACTCAGCGGACCAACGGTTCCAAAAGTGTTGAGCCATTTGCGAAACTAGTTGCCACCGACGACTAGCAGGAATTTTCTCGGAGGTGTAGTCGGGTTCAGGTACTAAAAATGACGATCGTAAAATCAAAAAATGAGCAGGCGACAAGGCATTTAAATCCAAAGGATCGTCAGTTAAAGCATTCAGTGGTGGTGAATTGAGACACGCTTCAATTTTACAAAGTAGGGTAGTGAGTTCAATAAAAGTAAGTAAAGTGTCACCCATCACTCGTCGTAGATGGTATTTTACTGACTTAACAGCTGTTTCCCAATATCCACCTGTGTAAGGGGCAGCTGGAGGGTTGAAACTCCAAGTTGTACCATCTTTGGCAAAGACTTTGGCAACGGTTTGCCATTGTGATGAAGCTTCTGTGAATAGCTCTCGCAAATCTTCATCTGCTCCAATGAAGTTCGTGCCACAGTCACTGTATAGTTTACGCCAGTGACCTCGACGAGAAGAAAATCGTTGAAAAGCTGCGATAAAAGCTTCGGCGTTGTAATCTTCAACCGGCTCCAGATGAACTGCTCGGGTACTAAAACAGATGAAAAGTGCTATGTAACCTTTACAAGTACCTTTCCCTCTGTGTTTGGTTATCCGCATGGAGATCGGGCCTGCATAGTCCACTCCTGAGCACTGAAACGGGAAGTTTGGTCTCAAACGTGCAGCTGGAAGGTTGCCCATCAGCTGACTGGTAGTTTCCGCTGCGAATCTCTTGCACTTTTTGCATTTGTGAATCACAGTCTTGACAGCGCTGCGACCTTTGGGGATTCAGTACTGACGACGTATAGTGCCAAGGGTCAGCTGTATTCCACCATGAAGAGTTTTGTGATGAGTGTCCAAGATGATGAGTTTCGCGAAATAACTTTCGCTCGACAATATTAGCGGATGCTTTACGTCGTGATCAAGCAAAGCGTTATGTAAACGTCCACCAACTCGAAGCAGATCATTCTCTAGAATCGGGTTCAAACTTATTAAAGGGCTTTTTACCTTAACCTCTTGCTTTTTTAAGAGCTGACCGATTTCTTCAGGAAATTGAGCTCTCTGATGTAGATAAACCCAAAACAATCGAGAGTTTTCGAGTTCTATCGGGAGCACGAGGTATTGCCATTTTGACTCCAATAAAGCCTGAAAATTAATAAATTTGAGTTTGCAAATTTTGAGCTTTGAGTTATAAAATGGAACTCTTTGCTCTGGAAGCCGTTCAAGAGGAAAAAGGGAGACAAACACCTGGCCAAAAACTACAGAGGACTCACTCTTATGGATACAGGATACAAAATCTACGCGGAGATATTCAGAAGGAGGCTGGAGAAATCACTCTGGGCTCTTGACGGAGTCGGCAGCACACAGAAGGGCTACAGAAAGGGGAGGGGCACCATCGATGTCATCCTTCTACTTAAGAGCACAGTCGACGAGAACCTGCGCAAAGGCGAGAAAGTTTACGTCCTCTTCGCGGATATGAAGGGGGCCTTTGACAGGCTGGGCAGAGATACTATCTGGAGCCGTCTTGCGGAGATCGGCGTGGACGACTACCTGATCAGATGCTGCAAGGGTCTCTACGACGGATCGCTGTGCGTTCTCAAGGTCAACGGCAGAGTCATTGGTAACTTCAGGATGGTCAAAGGAGTGAGACAAGGCTGCCCAGTGAGTCAGGTCTTCTTCAACGCCAGCCTCTCCAACACAGAAGCGAGATTGGGCAAAATTCAGGAGGCAGGAGCAGCATTGGGTAGTTTCAAAATCTTCTCAATCTCATACGCTGACGATGTCACGCTTATCGCTACCTCCCTGGAAGCTCTTCGCAAGATGCTGGTAAGATTCGGTAAAATTTTTACAGAGAAAGGTTTGGAACTGAACACGGAAAAGACGAAGTATCTGGTCTTCAAAGGGGATAACAGAGGCAGGAAGTCTGCACAAACCTTAACCTGGAGGAGTGAAACCATAGAGAAGGTCAAGTCTTTCAAGTATCTGGGCTACTCCATGACACAGGACAATGGAGACGAAGCGCAGGTCAAGGAGCAGGTCGGAAAAGCCAGGAAGGTGCTTGGTAAGGTATGGAGTTTGGGGGAAAGGAAACTAAAGGACGCCTGGTGCCTTCGCATGAAACTCTTTGACACCTTGGTATACTCGGTTGCCCAGTATGGTGCAGAAATCTGGGGCTGGAGAGAGTGGTTAGTATTGGAAACCCTGCAAGCTACCTTTTTGAAATGGTCCCTTAAGCTGGACAGATGCACGCCGGGCTACATCGTCCTGAGCGAATGCAGCAGAGAAAAACTCTTCTGCTCAAGAGAGCAATGTGCTACGAGGAGAGGTTGCAGAACGCCGACAGAGCTGACCTGTTCAAGGTAAGCTGGAATTTGAGGGCAAGACCTTCAAGAAGCAACAGACTACCGCACAAGGAACAATACCTTAAAACGCACGGCTGGTCTTGGCTAGAGTACACAGCTAGACTGCAAGAAGGCAAAGCCACCTGGCAAGAGCTTACAGTAAGGCACCATGACACAGATAGACAGTGGCGAAGGCAGAAATTGAAGGACTCAAGCTATGCTCTAGAAGTCAAAGAGATACTCCAGAAGGATACCGGCAGGAAGTACCTAGGCAGGTGGTACAAAGCCAGAAAGGGAGAGATCCCCGTAAGAGCCCTCTTCCGCACAGGAGGTGGTGCCTTGTCCTCGAAATATTGGCTCGGCCACGACGCCAAGATCTGCCGCCTCTGTAGCCTTGAGACTGAAACCTATAAGCGCGTCTTCAAAAAGTGCACGGCGACAGGATCTCACGATGCGAACTGGAGAGGCATTCTGACAGGCGAGTAAAACAGCCTCCACACACTGTTTGGAATCATCTGGAAAAGGAAGAGGAAGAAAGAACAAACCGGAGGTTGCCCGGAAGGTCCTCGCTCGAGCGCAGTTCGGTGATCGCAAGCAGCGTCCCTCATTTAGGTGACTCGTCAAGGAAAAAAACTAGGAGAAAACTCTAGGAACCACAGTTTCTTCAAATATGTGCTCACGTTTTTCTTTTTTTACTCTCCCAGCATTTGTGCTTGTGATTTTATTGTATTGTTTATATGATTATATTTATATTTATTCATTAATTTTGATTTTTTGTTTATTTTTGATGTTTGTAAGAATATTTTAGATCGCAAACTCTGTAGGCAAAAGATTGCCATGAATTTAATTCTACGCAATAAAGCTTTATTATTAAGTATAAGAGGCGTAATGAAGAAGTATAATAGTTCAAAGGAATTTTTTTTTTTTTTTTTTTAAATTAAGTTTTACTTTTGGAGTTTAATGTGCAAAAACTAAAACAAAAAAAAGGTATTTTTTTAAAATCTTTTTACTCGGTTATTACTCGAGTTATTAAGACGACTAGAGATGAGTCAGTGACTGTGCTGATGATTTGAGACAGACTTAGTCTACGAGTTTTAAAAGAACGTTTTTAACAGTTTTTTTTTTAATATTTTCTGCCACCTGTTTGTTTGTTGTCACAATATGTAAGAATAAAAAATTTTTTACATTATGTTCTAAAAGATTCCGGTTTTAGATTTTCTATTTTGTGCTCCATTTGGTTCTAAATTAAATTAAAAATAAAACAAAAATTGTACTTGGTATTATAAGGTTATGCCTTACGTCCAAAGCCAGACAGGCTTTTCCAAATAAAAGGTTCGAACTTTAAGGATCTTTGGGAATTTGATAAGAACAAACAAAGTTACATTTGTAACTTACACACTTTATTCCTTTCATCATAAACCACGCGCACCGTACGAGCCAGCAGGAGCAAAGCCCAGTAAACGAGAGGGAAAGATACTCTCACACTGCAACTGCGGCTCCAAGAGTAATAAGCGAGCGCTAGCACAATTAACATTCACAATTAACGAATTTACAAAACGTGAGGCTTTCCTCGTTACGGCAGAAGCCAGTAGCAGCTTAGCTTCCCGATTTATAAAATTAAGACCAACGCGGGGTCACTCGAAAGATCCACGCGGCCGCCTAGCTGCCACTCGACTAAAGCTCACCTCGTGTGTCGCCGACCGGCCGGGGGCACACATGGTACTCTCTCCATCTCTCTTACTCTCTCTATGAGGGCGTACGCTTGTTGTCCGAGCTGCTGCTCGCTAGTTTACAATTCGTCATGTTAAACGAGCCCATAAGCACAATGCTTAAGTTGTTGCTAGATATAGTTCCAAATTTGGCCACTTATGGACTTCTGTGGGTTAATTTTGAATTATTCTGGCACTAGTTGTCGCTTAACATGACCAATAATGCCGTAGTTTATAGCTACAATTAATATTATCAATGCCCAGGGAAGTTGTACGGCTTTCGAGCACGTTACAACCCCCCTCTCCCAGACGCTGGTAACCGATGTGTGCCAGCACGACCAACTCCTTCACTGGGCCAAGTTTTTACTTGAAGATAATAAAAAAAAATAGAAATCCTCATCAACAAAAGAAAATAGAAAATCAAGCAAAATTTTCCCTGCTCACTTGTTTTACGGCAGATCGGTCAACACTCATACATTCACTCAATAAAGTATCACTCATTGACTCTACACGCTCACTCGAGCAGGAAAAAAAATTGAACGACCACTCCGACTCCAAAAAAAAAAAAATTTCTCGAAACGCTCGCGGAAAAAAATCACGGCGAAACGACAGTTAATTAAATAAAAATTAATAAAAAAAAGTAAATTTTTTTTTAGAAATAGCTACAACTAGAGAGGCAGCAGTTAAAAGTGCGACGAGCACTGAAAAGAAAACAGACTTCGAACAAATTCAACACGTAAGTAGCTCACAAAGATTCCAGAGGAAGGGCGGAGCACCACACAGCGACGGCTACAACAAAGGCAACAGCAGCAGCAGCAACTACAATGGCAATAGCAACAATAGCAACTACAAGAGCGGTAACGTAAATAATAAGTATAGCGCAAGTAATTCGCGTGATTTTAAATACAATTGTTATCAGTGCGGCATCAATAATCATTTAGCGAAAGATTGTAAATTCATAAATTATAATTGTAACTTCTGCAAAAAAGTAGGTAATTTAGAAAAAGTATGCATTAAAAAACATGGAAAAAATATAATTTTTAAAAATGCTGACGGTAACGCGAGAAGTAACAGTAGCAGGCAGTACAATCACGTGAAGACAGAAGAGCGCGAATCAAACGATGAGTTCGAACATTCCGATGAATTTTATTCTATTAAAGAAAACATAAAAAAATAATAAAATAGACGCAAAACCTCAATTTGCAGAGGTAATAACAAATAATATTCAATTTAAAATGGAAATTGACACCGGGTCATATGTAACAGCTATGTCGGAAAAAGATAAGAATAAATATTTTCCAAACAAAAAATTAAGCAAAAGTGATCTTACATTAACGTGTTACGGAGGATTACCACTGAATCCTATCGGAATTTTAAAAGTAAAAGTAAATTTGTTAGAAAGCGAGAAAAACTTAGATTTGTAGATTATAGCTGGCTCAGGACCTTTCTTGTTAGGTCGGCAATGGCTCAAAGCTTTTCTTTTATGGCCGTTAAAATAAATGAAAAATGAAAGTAATATTTTAAAAATAGAGAGCGAAACTATAAAACATAACATGTTAAAAAAATTTCCGGACTTATTCTCTGACATGCAAGGGTGTTATAAAGGTAGAAAAGTACATTTGGTTTTTAAAGATAATGTAAAACCGATACAACTAAAGCTACATCATGCGCCTTTCGCGCTAATGCCAAAAATTTCAAACGAAATTCAAAGATTAATGAAATTGGGAAATTTAGAACCGGTAGAGTGTAGTGAATGGGCAACACCCATTACTCTGATATTAAAGAAAATAGGGAGAACTGCGTATTTGCGGTAATTTTAAACTAACAGTCAACCCGCAATTAGTAATTAAAAGGCATCCAATACCTCTTAAAGAAAAAATTTTTAACACGTTAAGAATCGGAAGTAAATGGTCGCAAATAGACTTAAAACACGCGTTTATGCAATTTGAATTAGATGACGAATCTAAAAACGCGCTAACAATTATTACACATGAAGGTTTATATCGATACACAAAGCTAGGCGAAGGTATAGCATCAAGTCTGGGAGAATGTCAGGATATTCTCGAAGAAATTTTAAAAGGTACAAAACATACGGAAATTTACATTGAAATATTTATATTACGGGTCAAACGGACCAAGAACATATTGAAATTTTAACAGAGATTTTTGCGAGACTAGATAAAGCAGGTCTACGCGTAAATTTAGATAAATGTGATTTTTTTAAAGAAAGCATTGAAATTTTAGGGTTTGTTATAAATGAGAACGGGTTAAACCCAAATCCATCTAAGATAAAAGCAATTAAAGAAGCACCATCGCCAAAAAACCATAAAGAATTAGAAGCTTTTTCAGGTTTAGTAAATTTTTACGAAAAATTTTTAAAAGACAGGGCAGAACACGTTTGCCCACTGTACGCGTTACTTAAAGAGAAAAAATGGGTATGGTCAGATCGGTGTGAAAAATAATTTAACTGGATTTCATCTGAAAATGTGTTAGCATTATTTGATCCAGATATACAGCTAGTTTTAGCATGCAACACGAGTGACGTAGGCATGTCAGCAATTTTATCGCACAGGTACGATGATGGTACGGAAAGGCCAATAGCCTTTGCTGCAAAAGTGATTCCGAAAAGCGAAAGACATCGCGCTATAATTGACAAAGAAGCAGGAGCAATTATTTTCGTTTTTAAAAAATTTTAATGGTACATTATTGATAATCATATTATTTTGAAAACAGATCATGGACCGTTGAAGTTTATTTTTGGTAGTAAAACTATTTCAACAATGTTACACAGTAGATTACAAAGATGGGCGTATTTTTTATCAGGGTACACGTACACAATCGAAGTTGTAAAATCAAAAGCAAACGGGAATTGCGACGCGCTATCACGTCTCCCGATAGACGACAAAACACTTGCATTTTCTTCAGAGTACAGTCATTTAAATTATATTCAAAACGGTTGGTACATAATAGATTTTAAACAAGTAGCCAAGGAAACGTCAAAAGATTTAGAGCTTAAACAAATAATTGCATCTATAAAAAACGGTTGGCCGAAAATCAATAAATTAACGGAAACAGAAAGAGCATTTCACGCAAAACGCAATGAATAAGACATAGAAGAAAACTGTATCACATGGGGTCACAGATTAGTGATACCTTAAACACTTAGAGCACAAATGCTACGCGAGTTACATACATCTCACTTGGGTATAGTTAAAATGAAACTAGTAGCCCGAAACTACTTTTGGTGGCCAGCAATAGATTCAGATATAGAACATTAGCTAACACATGTAAAATTTGCTTAGAAGCACGACTGGATCCGAGAAAAGTACAGCTTTTACCGTGGCAATGGCCAAGTACACCTTGGAAACGAATACATATAGATTTTTTAGGACCTTTTCACGGGAATATGTTTTTAGCTATAGTAGATGCTCATTCGAAATGGTCAGAAATCATTAAAATGAAGAAAGGCACGACAGCGAAAAAACTGATTAAAGTGATGGATTCAATTTTTAGTAGTTTCAGTTTCCCAAAAATTGTCGTTAGTGACAACGGTCCACAACTAAAAAGCGAAGAATTTCGACAATATTTGAAAAGTCTTAGAATAAAGCATATTTTTTCAGCACCATATTTTCCAGCTACAAACGGAGCTGCAGAAAATTTTGTAAGAACTGTGAAAGATAAAGTTGACAATATGAATATGAGATGGGCACAGCTTGGATTTTGCGTTAAATAGATTTTTATTTGACTACAGAACTAGTGAACACACAACAAAGGGAAAAACACCATCATTTTTAATGTTTAAACGTGAACTTAGAACTCGTTTTGAATTATTAAAGCCAGGTGTAAAAACAAAAGTTGAATTGCAACAGTTTAACTAAAAAAGATTTAGATCAGGGGATAAAAAAATAGAATTCGAAGTGGAAGACGTAGTTTATGCTAAAGATTTTTGATATTTTACCGATAAAAAAGCAGAAGCTAAAATTTTAGAAAGAATATCACCAATAGTTTACAACATTCAATTCAAAGATAGTTATATTACTAAAAGACACGTAAATCAAATTATAAAGACGCAAATAAAGTCTAATCTAAAAAGGGGGGAATAAGGCAAGAGCGAATCTATTTCCAAAAATCAAGCAAACAAAAAATCTGTAACAGGCGAGCGTAAAGTAAAAAGCGCAACGAATGAAAAAATTGTGAAAAATTGCGAGCGAAATTAAATTGTAAAAAAGAGTATGATGAATGACGAGAGAGTACATGGAGCAAGTGCAAGATAATAAGAAAAGTGCAGTGAAACAAAAAAATAAGTGCAAAGTGGAAAACCAAAGTGGACCAAGAAGGTCAAAAAGGTTGCGAAATAAAACCAGAGTGAATCAAAAATAAAAAGGGGGAATCGTAATGTATGCATTTTATGAGAGTGAATGAACCAGAAAGAATGTTAAAAGTAGTTAGAAGAATGTTAAAATGTAGTTAGCAAAAAGCAGAGTTGGGCAAGTATCCGAAGTTGAAATTTCGGATACTTTTGGGCTTTCGAAAAGTATCCGAAAAAAGTATCTTCGGATACTTTTCAATTTTTAAAAGTATCCGAAAAAAGTATCTTCGGATACAAGATAAATTTCATAAAAGTATCTTCAGATATAAGATACATTTCAAAAGTATCCGAAAAAAGTATCTTCGGATACTTTTCAATTTTTAAAAGTATCCGAAAAAAGTATCTTCGGATACAAGATAAATTTCATGAAAGTATCTTCAGATATAAGATACATTTCAAAAGTATCCGAAAAAAGTATCTTCGGATACTTTTCAATTTTTTGAAAAAGTATCTTCGGATACTTTTTTTTTTGAAAAAGTATCTTCGGATACTTTTTTTTTTGAAAAAGTATCTTCGGATACTTTTTAAACTTGAAAAGTATCCAAAAAAAGTATCTTCGGATACTTTCATAATCGAAATATATCCGAACATACTTTTTGTGTCATAAAAATTTTATACAGTTAAAAAATTTAATTTTTTTTTACTAATGAGTCCAATAACCAAAATCAAATAAAAAAAAAATAATAAAAAATAATAAAATTATTAAAAACGTGATCCGAAATTGTTGGGGACGCTCGAACAGATGCTAAGGATTTTAAAAGGATTTAAAATACTTAATTGCATATGATTTTTTGCAAAACAAAAAAAAAATTACTTTTTGAACCAACTCTTGAATTCAATCACCGTGCTTCACTACAATCAGCTTCTGTTAAATACGTAAATATGTTTCCATTATTTAGTCACGAAACTTATACAAGAGTTGTTGCGAGACAAATTTTTTGTTTAAACCGATTTTAATTCAAAGTTTTTTATATTTTAAAAAATTTGTAAAAAATTATTTTCATAAGACAAATTGGCATAAGAAAAAACAAGATTTTTTCATGGGATTTTTAAAGATTTTTTAGATTTTTCAGAGGGTCATGTTTTATTATTATCTTGTTTTATATATATTATACAAATTGATAATCTACATTCTTCTTTTTTTTTTCAATTTTAAAATATTAAAAGTTAACAAAAAATATTTACACTCAAATAGTATTCATCCTAATATTAAAAAAAAAATTTATTTATTTATCTTTCCAAACGGTTTTTAAAACACGTTGCTTATAATTTCAATTAAATTTTTGTATATTTATATTTTCATTTTATTTCCAACAACATAACTGTAATAACTCATTTTACGTTAAAAACTTTAAATAGACACATATAAAATTACATATTATTATTATTTAGATGTATGTATGTGCTTAATATTCTATTACGGTAAATCTTTCAATGTTAGATTGTTTCCTAAATTTCTTAAAATAATATCAGGTAAAAGGTTTTCAAAAATTAATGTTAATCGAGTATGAATTAATAATGTATTAAGCCTAGGCTCATTTGATTTTTTGAAACTGATTTGTAAATCATTTCTAAAATAATAAAATACAAATATAAAATAAAGATATAAAAAACTTTGAATTGAGACCGGTTTAAACAAAAAATTTGTCGTAACAACTCTTGTATTAACGTGTGAACAAGTTGCGCGACTAAATTATTGAAACGAAGCACGGTGATTGAATTCAAGAGTTGGTTCAAATAGTAATTTTTTTTTTGTTTTGCAAAAAAATATATGTATTTTCAATCCTTTTATAATCCTTAGAATCCGTTCGAGCGTCCCCAACAATTCCCGATCACGTTTTTAATAATTTTTTTTTTTTTTTCTTCATTTGATTTTGGTTATTGGACTCATTAGTAAAAAAAGTTAAATTTTTTAACTGTATAAAATTTTTATGACACAAAAAGTATGTTCGGATATATTTCGATTATGAAAGTATCCGAAGATACTTTTTTCGGATACTTTTCAAGTTTAAAAAGTATCCGAAGATACTTTTTCAAAAAAATAAAAGTATCTGAAGATACTTTTTTCGGATACTTTAAAAAATTGAAAAGTATCTGAAGATACTTTTTTCGGATACTTTAAAAAATTGAAAAGTATCCGAAGATACTTTCATGAAATTTATCTTGTATCCGAAGATACTTTTTTCGGATACTTTTGAAATGTATCTTGTATCTGAAGATACTTTCATGAAATTTATCTTGTATCCGAAGATACTTTTTTCGGATACTTTTAAAAATTGAAAAGTATCCGAAGATACTTTTTTCGGATACTTTTCGAAAGCCCAAAAGTATCCGAAATTTCAACTTCGGATACTTGCCCAACTCTGGCAAAAAGTATAGCCAGCGGGTTATTGACACGCTGATCGAGCGTTATATATACAGCGAGCGACACTCTTACAGTGCTCAGTCACAATGTAACTGCACTATATGTGGGACAGGAGAGTATCGGGATAAGTGACAACTACCGTGGTTCCATTACGACTAATTCTTTATTCGTTATAAAACACCTGCGATGCAGTATTCTGCACACTCAGCGCTATGCGCTCACACACATACACTACAGTAACGTCAGTGAAATAAACTTATGTATTTAACCTTACACTAACAGCTGATTTAAAATACTCCTCCTTCAAACTATTACACAAACTTAACCAAAATATACTTTCAACCAAAATTTATTTAGAGTAATGTGAATATTGTCATAGAAACAATTGTTGATGTACTAAATAGTCATAATATTTTTTAACCTCGTTGATCACAAGTAATAGCTTGAGTCCCTCTGATGCAAGCCAAAAGAACGAAATGTACTCCCTGCGCCATCGACCAACGCGAATCCGGCCTACTGCATGCCCTCGCTTGCGCTCGGGCCGCAACATGGCGGCTGCGTGTCGGCCGCTGGCGCTTCGAGAGTACATTTCGTTCTTTTGGTTTTAATCGGAGGAAATGAAGTTATTTTTTGTGATAAACGGACTTTAAAAAAGTGCATATATCCCTCAAGACTAAAGTTTGCTGAGGAGGCCCACGTAATTGCAGCCCTCGATATTGTTGTAATGTTATAGTTAATGAATAATATTTATAATGGCTTATATAATTGAAAATTTAATTTAAATAAATAGATAAATAAATAAAAAAGATATTTTGAATTACATTAGATGTTCATTAAATTAATGTTACGAATCGAATGCCTCTCCTCTTCCTAGAAGATTCAAGCCTGTTGTATCGATCGTTCGGTTGGTACAACAGGAATTAATTTGGACGCGACTTTCCTTTTTCAATCCTTTGACCACCCTTACAGTTTTTATTAAGAAAAATTGCATTTTAATGATAATTTATTTTAACAAACAATTTAATATAATGTAGATTTTGATTTTAGATATTCTATGTATTTTTGACTTGAGTGGTGCTTATTTTTGAAATACATTTTGATATATTTTCTTTTCAAAAAGACTAAAATAATTAATATAATAATAATAATTTTTTTTAAAATAAATATATTTTATTAAAAATTGTTTTTATACTTGATGTATTTCTTGTAATTTACATTCTGTGTCTTCTGTTGACAGCAGATTAATTTAGACACAAGAAGGTAAGGGTAAGACACAATAAAGCTACGATAATCTCGGTAAACTCAGTTTATTATAAAGTACTTAACTCTGGAATAGCGATCCCTACACGCGCGTTAGCCTTGGCGGCCATACTCGAACTGCCCTTAGCGGGCTGGGGACTCACCGAGCGCCTGCAACGCAGGTGCTCTGAGTCTCCTGCTGCTGCTGCAGCATAAGAGCTTTTGACGGTGTTGGATTATAAATCGACTGCCAACACTCCCTCCAGTTATTATTCAACAATAATAAATCCATCAACCTCAATGATATCAGTCTCGATCAAATAAGCAAATATCCTCAATAAATAATAAAAAATAGTTAAACATGTTATAGATTATACAATACAAGTTCAAGTTAATGAATAGAATTTCAAATTATATAACCAATTAAATCACATCAGTCCATCAAATCACAAAATAGAGTCTTTGTTGTTCACTTCACTTAAAACTTCATCTCGATCCTCTATCTGTATTGTGAGTGTAATTGTCTTGTCTCGATCTTTCGATCAGGTGAACCTGTAACATAGTAAATCAAAATATTCCTCAGAATTTTTAACTCATACAGAGATTTCCTCAGTTTACACACCACGTTAGCTCTCGTGGCGTCTTCACACAAGCATCCATCAAGAAGCGTCGTCCTCGAGCTCATCATTCAGTAGGCTATCTTGACATCCATCTGACAAGCGTGTAATTCAGTTTGTTATACTCAGACAACGCAGCCCGGACCAAGAAAATTATTGAGACAGGAGCGTATGTCTCACTCAACTCGTACTCTCTCAGAAACTCGCTCTCAATCTCAGACCTGTCAACCAAATCTCACACATTGTTTTCTCTCATCGAACTCAGTTCCTCTCTGACAGTAAGACTTTAGATCTTTGTTTGTACTGGCTAACAATACTAACTTTAACTCATCCTCTTCAAGATCCAACTCTTCCTTTAAAACCTCTAAATGTTAATTTTTCATTAAATCTCACATTTCTGGAGATAATAAATTGTTGTGTGGGTAGGTGCCATTAAACATAGCAATTAGTCCTGCAGCAGACAAAAACAACTTTAATTGCTCTTGGTGGAAACTCAAACTCAAACCTCTCTCATGGTGTTCTATTGTATTCATCAACAGCTACATCAGCTTCCTGAAACCACATACTTATAGGTCACCAGAGTCTAACTTTAAAGCACTTTTCGTCCTGCAAAGTCTGAATAAAACTCTCGGCTATGACTTTCTTTGCGTTTTGTATTCACGTGTAAAGTCGCTATCCGCTCACTCATCATCAACTCTTTGAGTTTACCCTCAAACTCAGTTCCCCTGTCAGCTCTTATGAAACATGCATTCCTGCTTTCACCTACATGGTTACTCGCAATTCTCAAAAATCTCTTAAGACCCATTCCGGAGTTGCTCTTATACTTTACAGAATAAGTTAAATAAGTAATCGTTAAAACCTCATGACTGCACAGGTGTCACTAGGGTACAAAGCAGGTTTTGTCTAACCCATGGTGTTCGTGCAAATCAATTTTGATGTCTTCTAGCTCTCATTCTAACCTCACCAAGTAACAAACACCAAGTAACTCTCTATCTTTGTTAACGTGCAAGTTTCACAATCACTGATAGTGTCCTCAATTTCAATTTCCTCAAATACTCTAGCATCTCAATTCATATATTTTCACTTTTCACAATGAGTGACCTAACCTCGCAAGCCTTGAGATTATTACATCTAGTTTTCAGGCTTCGCTTGAGTAATGTGCTTACTCAATTGCAAATTAACTCTTGCAGTTTACTCATGTCATGAAGGTTACTCGTGTTCAAAGCAAGATGCCAAGAAACGAATTACCCAACTCTCAATCCAATCATTTTTCAATTTTCTCACCTTGTGAAGATTTCTCTCCATTCTCCCTCCCAGTCTCAGAATTCTACGACTCGCTAATGAGCAGTGAAGCTCCTTCCTAAATTTTGCATCAAGTCCATTCTGTGACTGATCGAGAAAATTAGCAAGTGTGGCAAAAATTGTCCTTCCTCGCATACTCGTTTATCTTTCGTAGACATCTAAAAATGTCATAAAAAAAACTCAGTTCTGCCTTAGCAAAATCCTCAAAAATATCTGAAACCTCAAAACTTTCAAAAAGCTTTTCTATAGTAAATCATTTAGTGACCAGCACATCTGATAATCACAAAATGTTTTTCAAAATGCCTTGCATATAAAATTTCACACAATCAACTTGTTTCCGCATTCAAGTTTAAATTGCTGCCTCGTTTTTGTTCGCAAAAAGAATACCTCGCCTCTGAACTTCTCAAAGTTTTAGAATGTAATGTTTGCGTTTACAATGTGCTAAGTAGCACATGTATCAGCATCAAACAAAACTCATTTGACTGTTCGCATTCACACTAAAATAGAGTACCTCAATAATACTCTGTCCTCACTCTCCTGCAGCTCGTAATGCCTCATCTGGTGTATTGGGGTTTGTCACCTTCCCACCAAATTATAACAAACATTCAATTACTTCATCAGGGTCTTTTAAATTAAAATTTACTCGTACTGACACAGCTTAAGAACGAGCTCATTTTAATTTTAGACAACAGTTTTCAAAAAACCACCATGCACTGCTCACACACCTTTTATTTTTAATGTCCGGTGTTCATAACCGCACGGCGTACGTCAAGGTCGATCGAGCGCTCGCAGTACACAATGATCCTCTACGACTGATGTCCAGGCGAAGCAAATAAATGCTTTATGAGAAAAGAGTTTGATCGTTAGTTTTGCAAAATTTTAAGAAATGGCGCTCTCATCATCTCCTCATTCTTTTAGCACAACAACTCGTAAACTCAAACCTCACGATCAACTTCAATCCTCAGGCACATGTGCATTAATCCTCATATGAAACCTATATTTTTCCAGATAACAAAAGTTACATCGTAAAATCAATAGACTCAAAACTCAGAAAAATCAAAGAATCTTGAAAAAAATTGCAAAAACTTTAAAAAAAACTCAAGAAATTAGAAAATTTCGAGTATTAATTCCCAAAAAAATTAAAAAATTCCAGAAAAAAATTTTTTTTTAATTTTCTCTTTTCATAAAGAAAACTCAAAAAACTTACATGTAACTCAAAAACAAAATCTGAAAAACATTCGGTGTTCAGCCGATTATTTAAGAAATTTCTCGATTTCTAAACCAGCACAGCCGAGAATAGAAAGAAAAAAATCCAAGCGTGAAAAATCTCCCATCTGTAAAAAGTCAGCGCCCCTAGTTAAAAACTATCCGCACGCGCAAAGTAAGAAAATTATCAAGTAAGAGAGAGAGAGATAATCAAGTGACTTGTAGCACAGCTGACAATCACCTAAATGGGAAACCGAAAGAAAAAGAGAAAAAAATCAACACAAATAGCATGGCTAAATTTGTGCTGAAAAAGAAAGAAACGAGCGTATATCAATACGCACCTAAAAACATCTGACTCTGCAGTGATTGTACTTAACAAAATCCCGAACGTGCTTGGATTTATTCCGTTCTAGGAATTACCTCCCCTACTTGGCGTAGCGTGCAGGCTGCAGCATGCATCTGCACTCTCACGCACCAGCGCGTCCTCTCTCTCTCTCTCTCTCTCTCTCTCTCTCTCTCTCTCTCTCTCTCTCTCTCTGGTAAGTGAAGCACACGCCTGTTTTTGCTCCACACATAGACAGCATTTGCTTACCATCACGCACTCGCCCTGAGCGTACTCTTGTTACAGATTTTTCCAGAGGACCTTCTGGCTCTCGTACACCCTGAGATTTTCGCCACAGCTCCTGAATTTATTGAGCTAGAGGTCTCGGAAAATCTGATCAAAGCTTTGAGGTTAGGAGGACTACTTCAGTTTCTACGAATCACGCCGCCGCGCCCCTGCGCTTGCTGCCCACCAGTCTAGCAGCCCACACCATAGCACGCTCGCTCGATCGTCTTCTGCTACATCACTGCAATCTGCACATCAGAGTTCATTTACGCCTTCGTTCCAGTGTCTTGTGAGTGCTCTAAAACAGTTCTGTGAATCCCATCATCTCAGTACCCCTTCCTCCTCTAACCCTCAGGATTGGTAATGCCCTCTCGCCCCCGACGTTTTTGCGTGACATGCAATAAAATCAAACGCGGCAACGAACTCACTCTCCATCAAGCGTGCGCGTCCTGCCACGGAATCTTTCACGCTCAGTGCGGTACTCGGTCAAGTACAGCGAACTCCTCAAGTTATTTCTGCCGACGGTGTTTCACAGTGAATTTCACGGCGAAAGGTCAACTTTCTACATCCTCACCCCTCTCAACCAGCCCCACAACACCCACCTCGGACAGATCGGAATCTAGCAACAAAACCATATACCAGCCTAATCCCGCTGCCACCGTGGTTGCCACCGCCCAGGCGCCGTCACATACTACCTTCTACTCCAGCAAACGACCCAATTCATCGCCTCCCAACGCTCTTGATAAACAGCGCGAAAAAATTTTTCGTCAACAGGATACCGAGACTACCGTTGAAATGACCGATAATTTGCCCAGTGACGCTCCCCAATGGGCTCAAAAACTGTTCACTGAAATTGCCGCGACTAGGAATGACGTAAAATCAGTCGAGCAAATGATCGAAACTTTTGGCACGCGCCTCACCGTGATTGAACAACGTCAAGACTATCTCGACAGCAAGATTGCCACAGTACAAAGCAACCTTGCCCCACGCGACTCATGCGAAGTCCGCATATTCGGCATCCCACGCGAACTCACCGGCACCGATGACAACAGGGTCAACGCCTCCAATAAAGTGCTGCAGGCAATGAGTTGCGCCGAAGCTATCTCGCATATCTATAAAACCCGCATATTCGAGAGAAAAATCCGGTACCCGGAAGCCAGAGAGGCAGATCTCGCTACAATAGCCGTTAAATTCTCGTCTACTGTCGTTCGCGATGATGTGATCTCGTCAAGTCGGAATCTAAAGGAGACCACCGTGGGTATACTTTTCGGAAAAGGCGGCGACGCTCGAATTTATGTGAATCCGATTCTCCCTGGCCCTATTCATAAATGAAACGCTGCTTCTCGCCATTGCGCTCGCGAATTACACTATCCCTCGCCCATAGCGCACTTTGCAGGCGTATACATGCGACCTGCCCTTAACGGCCCCTTTTTACCCATAACCTTCCCTTCAGACCTTAACACACTTCGCCCAAACCCCCCTCCCAAGAACCGCATGAAAGAGTGAGGCCACTTACGTGCATCAGCAACCCACCCCGGTCACGTTCGTACCCTCCATGTCGGCTATGTCAATATAAACGGACTACGCACCCATTTCACGAAACTCGAGACTCACTGGGAAGACCACAAGTATGAACTTTTAGCAATTACCGAGTCACGCATAGATAGTGCCATTTCGTCCGACCTCTTCCCACTGCCTGGCATGAAGCTTTACAGACACGACCGCGAGAATAAATCAGGCGGAGGCATATGCAAGGAGGCTATATGGAAGATCCGACGGAGGCCTATATGCAAGATCCGACCTCACCGTCTCCGTCCTGAATAAATCTAACCTCCGATCATACTTGCCCCGCGTACATCATCTACCGAGTTAATTCAACCACCTTCACCGTCATTCTAGCAATAGTTTACCGAGCACCTGAAACTCACCTACCCACCCAATTCTTAGAAAGTCTAGAAAAATTCATCCCCCTGTATTCTCACGTCATAGTTACTGGTGATTTCAACATCGACATGCTCAAAGAAAACGATAATTCTAAGTACTTTCGCTACCACTTCACTGACATATCCCTCCACCTCATCGATTCACCCCCCACTCACCATACTCTATGGCGTGACCGATCCTCACACCACACCTGGCTCGATCTATTTCTCGTCAAGGACCCCAGTCAACTCATCACCTATCGCAAGTCAGAAGATCCCTTCACATACGGCCACGAATTCATAGAGATCAACTACAAGCTCACCATCCCACCACCTGTACCACAGCGCATTACTTCACGCAACCTCGAACACATCCAATCAAACGACATCACCCCATTGCTAGCACCCGCACTCTCATCTCTACCCCCCCTCGATACGCCTCTAGCTGATGCACCCTCACTTGTTTCGCCACACTTGGACCCCCCCCCCCCCCCCCACGCTCCCGATTGACCAATTCGTGGAAATCATAACCCACGCCATCATTTCGACCTTCGACACACTTGCTCCTCCCAAAACGTTCACTACCTCTTCGCGCAAGAAACCATGGGTCACCACTGACCTCAAACTCCACATCGCCGAACGCCAAAGATTATACCGGAACGCTTGTCGCCTCGAGACAGCACGGCACGTAAGCACTTACACTAGTAAACGCAACGAGGTAACGAATCTTTTAGCCACAGCTAAAAATAAATTTCTTGCAGCACGCGTCGCCACCGCACCTACAGTCACCGGCAAATGCCGAGAGCTAAATAAACTTGGCCTAAACCCGCAAAGAACGACATCCCCCTTAAAATATTTTTCGCCCGACACCTTAAACACTCACTTCGCCTCAGTATGCAACACTCCACCACCCCTGAGCGCGATCGATATACTCACGATCTATGCTACATCCACCCCTGATCATCCCAAATTCAAATTTACTACCACCACTACTAGCGATGTTCACCGCGCCCTGACAGCCTGCACATCCACTAGCATAGGCGTAGACGGCATATCAGCAGAAATGCTTAAACTATCCGCACCCACCTTACTACCCCATCTCACATCTCTTTTTAACCATTCGCTCGAAGTCGGCATTTTTCCAGATACCTGGAAACGCGCTCTCGTAGTGCCTCTTTCGAAGGTACCAACACCTCTTACACCATCCAACACCAGATTGATTGCACTACTTCCTACTCCGTCGAAAGTCTTCGAGAGAATCGTACACGAGCAATTATATTCGTACCTCGAAACACACGACCTCCTTGACCCCCACCAAGCCAGTTAGACACCTAACCAGTCCACCCAAACAGCTCTTCTAGGGATAATGGAGGATATACGCTACTCCATAGATAAGCAGAGAGTTACAGGCCTGATAGCTTTTGACTTTTCGAAAGCTTTTGACTCCCTACCCCACTCTCGACTCCTATACAAACTTCGGCGCATTGGTTGCTGCGACAGAGTCATTTGCTGGTTTGCGAGTTACCTTAGTGGCAGGACACAGGCAGTAAAAAACGAAGATGGTAGGACCTCGAACTGGCTCCCCCTATCCACGAGAGTTCCTCAAGGTAGTGTGCTCGGCCCACTACTGTTCCTAATTTTTATTCTCGACCTACCTCTCACCTTGCTAAACGCACTACACAAAATCTTTGCTGATGACCTAGACATTTATCTCGACGCTGAACCCACCCTTGAGGGCATCCTTGTCCTCATCAGCAAACTGTCTCGCGATGCCAGCGCCGTCGCCGAATGGGCTAGAGTGAACGGGCTCAAGCTCAATACCGATAAAACAGTGGCCATGCTCTTTGGCAGCAATACTTTCTTGAGAAAACTCAGAGATTACCCACTTCCACACATCTCCGTCGATGGCGCTTCCGTCCTTTTTACCGAAAAATTAAAGAGCCTAGGCGTCGCGATTACACCTTAACTCAACTGGAGTGACCACATCAAGGGTATCACCAAGCGAGTCCACGGATCTCTCCACCGCCTCAGGTTCTATAAGCACGCCCTTACACGATCTTTACGGAAAGAACTCGTTGAAGCCCTGATTTTCCCACATTTCGATTACGCTTGTGCAGTCTACCATACCATCTCGGCAGAGCAAAACCTCAAACTACACCGTCTTCTGAATGCATGCGTACGCTATGTCTACGGTAATATCCCCTGATTTGCAAATGTCACACCGTACCGACTCTCACTCAGGTGGCTCACCGTTAGTCGACGCCGTGAGTATTTCATAGGGTCGCTCGCGCACCGAGTCTTAAAATTACATAAGCCCTCATATCTATACGAACGACTCCCCCCCGTCTCTCGCTCAGCACGCACAATCACCGGATACTTTGTTGTCCCCGGGGCTCGCACTTCCACTCAACGTAATTCCTTCACTGCCCACGCCACCAGAATTATCAACTCACTGGGTGGACACAACTTAACTAGCCTCTCAGTTGCCGCTTTCAAACTCTCACTTCACGCAACACTGTTGCATCGCGACCGTCAAGACTGGCTCCAACGCTCTCAACACGAAGGACTTACCACCGTACCACCCAGCCTTCACCGCCCATCCATCCTACCACAATCTCCACGAGCTCGACTCTAAACTCCTACATCCAGTCCCTGCACACATAAATGCACTCGAGCAAGACAATCAGAATAAAATTAAACTTTGTATATCCTGATTCAACTTTCTTTGTTATTTTTAAATATTCATGTAAATGACACGTCACAACATTGCACTTCAAAACAAATCAAATTCAACTGTTTAATCTTACTTAAAATAAGAAATGTAATTAACTATGTAATTCGCAATGGTGGCCAAATAGGGTTCCACCCCAAGGTCGATAATAAATATATTTACAATCAATCAATCTCTCTCTCTCTCGGCCCCAAACTCCCTCGCCACTCGAAATCTCCCTACATGCATACTGTCTTCTTTTTCTCCTCTGATTACAAAAAACTCACATTTCATTGTAAAAAAAACTTCCAATCGAGCCTCCAATCCTCCCGTCATTCATCTTGAAGTCGATGAAAATGTCCTCAGTGGTCCTCTTGTCCTCTTAAACAAAACGACAAAGTTTACTCCTCTCGTGCCAGCTGATAAGATCACTCCTTTTTTTTTTTCTTCTAGAATAAAAAAAAAACACAAATCCTCAGATTTTATCACTATAGCACAGACATAGAACGTAAAAAACTGCGGTGAGTGCAGCAAAACCGCATGCGCGAGTTAACCGGCTTTTTTCTAACCTCCCGTCACGTGCCCAAAAGTACACAGAAGAAAAACACAATGCTGGAGCCCATGACCTGTTGACAGCAGATTAATTTAGGCACGGGGAGGTAAGGGTAAAACACAATAAAGCTACGATAATCTTGGTAAACTCAGTTTATTATAAAGTACTCAACTCTGAGATAGCGATCCCTACACACGCGTTAGCCTTGGCAGCTATACTCAAACTGCCCTTTGTGGGCTGGGGACTTACCGAGCACCTGCCGCGCAGGCGCTCTGAGTCTCCTGCTGCTGCTGCAGCATAAGAGCTGTTGACGGTGTTGGATAATAATTCCACTGCCAACATCTTCCAACTAACATTTTTATTTACACGAAAAAAAATTATTCATGAAATGATTTTAATAATAAACAGTATTATTTTTCGATTCAACTATGTAATGAATTTGAATGAACATTCATTGTACTAATTTGAAAAAAAGCAAAGTAATACTTAGAATTTTCTAAAGCAATGTAAAAACAACTCCGGCATTGATGATAGTCTTCATTTCAATACGATTTAATGAGCTAAACCCTATACCCCTAAAATCCAGCTGGATTTCGGTTCCAATATGGCTGGATTTCCAGCTGGATATTAAAAAAAAATAATTTTTGGTTAATATTGCTTAAAATCAAGTTATTATTCATTTTTCAATATTTATTTAAAATATTATTATTAATACAAAATGATTTATATTATGTATATTTATTTATTTAAGGTATAATTGACATAACAAGAACTCAATTTTACTTTGCTTAGTTAATTTAATTTTAATAAAATTTTATTGTTGTTGAGCATGAAACTAATTTTTTAACAATGGTTAATAACTTATCAGAAAGTTTAAAGATTAAAATACAAAAGTTTATGTAAGTTTAAAGGTTCGAAAATGACAAAAAATAAAGAGATATAAGTCTACAAAAAAAAAACTTTCCAAAGTAATATTTACGGCAATTGGTTTTTTAAAACAAAGTTTATAAATAAAAAAGTATTAAACGCTGAAAATGATAATTAAAAAAAAAAAAAATGAACTAATAAAAGAAGTTTAATCAAAAAAATAATTACGGAAGATTTTAGAGCGAATTATTTATTATTTTTAAAAAATTGTCTCTATTCATAGAACATATTATCTTGAGTACATAAACGTAAGATTAAAAATTTTTCAATTTGGGTAATTTTCAATAATGATAACCACCATTCGAAAGCAACGGAGCTGCTTACTTTTCAATTTTTAAATTATCTTTCTTTTAATATTCTTGTGGAGTTTTGCTTGATTAATTTAAAAATTTTTGAGCAATGAATTTTTAAAGTTACAAGCAAAAAATTAAAATTCAACTAAATTTTTCATGCTGAAAAAGAAGGGTCACAAAGAAGCTATCATCACTTTTTTAAATTAAATTTCAGAAAAATTAGTTACTGTAATTAAAGACTTGTAAATCTTTCAAAAAAATTGACAGGATCTTGACACTTTTTTATTTATAAACTTCGTTTAAAAAAAACCAATTCCCATTAATATTAATTTTTGAAAAGTTTTTTTTTATAGATTTCAATGCGTACATTCGATAAATTTAAACGTATCTCTTGTCAACATATCCAAAAAACCAAACTGCATAAATTAATCATTAATACTGTTGAAAAAAATATCTCTAAACGGAATATCTTGACTAAATTCTCGGAAAAATAATACTTAGCACAGAAAAATAATGCATTATACGGAAAAACAAAACTTCGCACTGAAAATTTAACGACATTAAATGATTTTTGCATGAGAAAAAATTACATTCCCCGGAATAATGCAGTTTGGTACAAAAGTGTTAATAAATAAAGAAATATAAACTTATTTGTCAATACAGAATGTTTATTGAATAATTACTATTATTACGTCACATGACAGATTAAGGGGGGGGGGTAGGGTCTGGCAATTTTTGAAAATTCGAATTTTTTTTTTTTTTTTTTTCTTATGGTAAAACATTTTAAGAATGCTGTGTTAAAATTTCTAAGGGTTTGGAGCAAAACTCACAAAGTTACAGAGTTTTAAGTCTGGGGCCTTCGAGCGGAGCAGGTCGAGGCAGCTGCCCCTCCCCGCATGCTCTACGCTGAAGGCCCCTGCTAAGTCGGTCTTTGTAATCCCCTAAGACCCTTTTGTAAAAAGGGAGGGGCAGTGAACCCAGGTAGAGTATAAGGTGGTTCTAAAGGTCTGTGTGGAAAAAAAGACGTGTCAGTTTGACGGTGTTCGTTCACCAGAGCAGTCCGATTATTTTTCTTCTTATATTTCCGATTCGGTTTTTTTGGTTTTAAAATGGTTAGAACAAGTAAAGTGTCGAGAGAAACGCGTAAGACTGAAGGAAAAATACTTGGAAAACCAAAAAAAAGACCCAATCCGTTTAAAAATTAAAGCGCCCATGAGTACGCGAGGCTGGCGCACGAAACTCGCATAATGAAAGCCGACTCCGAAAGCGCCGCTCAAACCAAAGAAGGTAGAATTCGGCGAAGACAAGGACAAAAAGATGCCCTGGACATTGCTGAAGCTGCTGGTGACTTACTTTATGGAGCTGGAATAGATGATTCAGTGTAAGTTGTAAATCAAATAGTTTTTCTTCACTTTTTTCGTACCGAAAACTTCAAACGCGTTTTTCTCGAAACACTATTTTTCAAAGTCGGTGAAAGTTCTCATTTGAAAACTACTGCACCGATCTTTCTAGAATTAAACATACGTCTTTAATGCATAAAAAACCCGCCCCCTAGTGAGTAACTTTTTTTTTTTTTTTTTTTTGGCCGAGTTTTAGCCATAAAATGGCCGGTTTTGGTGACCAAAAGACAGTGTTTTGGCTTCAAAACGTCGCCAAAACTTCAAAATTGAAAAAAAATGAAATTGATCCTACTAGGGGGCGAGAAAAACTAATATATCAACTAAATCTACTTTATTTTTTGATTTCAGATGAACCGTTTGCGAGTTACAGCCTTCACCGCAACTCATCTTTTTTTCGAAGCGCCTTGTTTGGTTGGCTCCCATTGCCTCAATTTTTAATATTTTGATCTGAAATTTTGACAGAATGTTCTTTGAATGTTGTATAATATGTATATAAATTCTTATTAAATTATAATAAACAGGAGCTTCACTATAAATCATCGAAAAATCATCATTTTTTGACCGCTCAGACCCCCCCCCCCCTTAAGAAAACATCACTACTCACTGAATTAAGAATGCTTTTGTTGCCTTTGCTGGGCGGCCTCTTATTCGTTTATGCCCAAGTGGATTATTTTTAGCTTTTTCTGCGGCACTAACGTCCTTGCGTTAATACGCATACCGACAGCGTGTTAACAAATATTTTTTTTTTAAGAAAAATGGACAAGAACATGTTATCTTATTAGGATAAACCTCTATTTTCCACAATTTTGATCGCCATGTAACTTTCAAAAGTCTTCCATTTTCCTTTAACATGCTCCCAGTCTTTCAGATTTTTTGAGTGTTCAGAGTCTGCGTTTCCAATGTCAAGGTAAAGGACTGAACGCAGTCTTGTCTGTCACGTAGAAGTAAGGCAATTTTTTGAACTGCCCATTAAAAAGATTTCGTCCACATTTCTAAATAAATAGTAGGAGTTTCATTAAAATATGTGAAGTCATTAAAAAATGTGCATGTAAAATTTTTCCTCTATAAACACTTTATCGTCTGATGATAAGCCCCGAGTTGGGTGATCCATGTGGTTTGCATGTTCTTCTTCCGTTTTTACAAAGACAAGCAACGGCTGGAACTATGATACAGTAAATAAAAGTCCACCGGACATTCGGATACTCTGTACTGTCCTTTTGTACATCTGCAGTCGACTCATCTCCCATTTTCTGTTACACTCGATGAACATATTTTCCAATTTTTTCTGAATTCACTTTTCTGAATACTTCATTCTGAATTTTTTTTTTTCGTGCAAAGATTTAACAGAGGAATCATTAGAAGAACTTCTATATTCGATCATTCTGTCACTAAGTGGTCTTTTTGACAAACCTTTACTCTGTGTTAACTTCTCCACTCGTTCCCTCTAAGATCATTTTTTTTCAGGAAAGACCTGTCCTCACTTTTCATAACCCCTTCTAGCCTTCTAAGTATAAGCATTACAATTCATATGGATTCTCAATGAAATGAGATGGATTCTTCCTATGGATTTTTTGGTACTTGACTAAAAGAAAAATGAAACCGTTCATCATTTAACCAGGTCAATCATTTTTGGTCTCGTACAGCGTCCTTAGAAAATTATTCTTGTAGATGATGCACACGGGATTGTTGACCAGTCCTGAGCGGCAACCACGTGTCTGGAGTGACTTCCCCAGGAAGTTTTACCTTTTAAAGATCGATGATAGCTAGAAAAAGAAACCATTGGCACACACAGGTTGTAAATCATACGTCCCGAATGACTTTCACAGGAAGTTTATCCTCCTAAGGACCTATAATAGCTAGAAAAAGATGCCTGGTACATCGTGTGAGAGCTTATAGTTGTAGCTGTTATAAATCTTTATAATAGGTAAAACTTCCTGGGGAACTCGCTTAAGACGTATGATTTACAACCTAGAGCAAATGGTTTCTTTTTCTAGCTATCATAGGTCTTTAAGAGGTAAAACTTTCTGGGGAAGTCGCTTTAGACGTGTGATTTACAACCTAGTGCACGAGGTATCTTTTTCTAGCTATTATAGGTCCTTAGCAGGTAAGACTTCGTGGGGAAGTCGCTCAGAGCTCGTGGTGGCCTACCTGGTGCACCAGGATTGGTCTTCAATCTCATGTGCATCATCTACAAGAAGAATTTTCTAAGGATGCCGTACGAGACCAAGAATAATTGACCTAGTTAAATGATGAACAGTTTCATTTTTCTTTAAGTCAAGTATCGAAAAATCCATATCGACAACCTAAATAATTTGATTAAATTTTCTTTAGTGGAAAATATAAGAATACGGCCTCCATCGTAGTGCGCGTCATCCAACAAATCGTAAATTAAAGAATAGGGTTGGCAACTTTTTGAAATTTATAATATTTTTTTGCTTATTTAGTTAAAATATCGAAAAATAATTGACACGTATTTTTTATTTAAAAAAAAAAAAACTAAAATTAAAAGAACTACAAGTGTTTAAGTTTTTTAAAATTTCAATATATATGGATATACTTTTAATGGAATTTCGGGTTAATGACATCATCAACCCGTAGTTTTAAAAACTTTTCTTAATTTTCTTCTTGCTCAATTTTGATTTAAAAATTCTAAAAAAAATGTTAAAATTCATTAAAAATTGAGTACTTTTAAAAAAATATATTTTTAAAGTACCGGTTGACAACCCTATTGCTTCTACATAATGTTGTTGAAAATTGTGGCGATACATCTCTCAAGTCAGAAGTACGAGTAGGATTTGGAGGCAAACCTTCAATTCGAGTACAAAAGATCTTCTTTTGTAAGCTCAACCGATAAGGCATCTTAGCCAATATTTCTGAAGACAAGAGTTACAACTTATAAATAAAATTTAATCAATCTTTAAAATAAAATAAAATTTAATCAAATCTTGTCTTTAGCGGCTCTTTTAATCCTACCCTGGATATTCAAAGCCTCCATTTCTTCTTATGTTGGGAGCATGAGTAATATTATCCCAGGCTCCATCATCCGATTGTTTAATAATTATTCATTCAGCGCTGGTGATAAGTATAACAAGTAATTTTGAATATGAAAGGAACAAGAAATATTGAGTACAACCAACAAGAAATTTTTAATGTTGGAATTATTTAGAACCGAAAGCGAGTGTAACCCATGGTAACCCCTGAAGTATTCAATATAACCAACTCAATATACATTGAGAAAAGAATTTTCTGGAAAAAATGGTTTGGGAAAAGAGTTCGCCTACCGGATTGTCCGCTAGTTTTTAGGGGTGATGGGTGGACAGTTTTCCCAAACCGGTTTTCCCGAAAAAGTTTTTTCCAACTAATAGTTTTCCCAAAAATATTTTTCTCACAACAGGTTTTCCCAGAAAATTCTTTTCCCAATATAAATTTCATGGGCTACGCTAACTTTATTGGTTATAAACAATTCTAAAATAAAAAATCTTGTAGGTACTTGGTCCAAAAATCCTGTGCTAACAAAGGGTCATTTATATTAGAATAGAGTTGGCAACCGAAAATTCTTTGAATTTTGAAAAATTTTAACACTTTCAGTTCTTTCAATTTTTGTTAAAAAGAAAAAATACGTGTCGATTATTTTTCGATATTCTCACTAAATAAGCAACAAAATACTATAAATTTAAAAAAGTTTCTAACCCTATTGAAACAGAATCTCAATTAAAAAGCCATTAAAATTCATTAAAAAGTATTTCTGAGAGAATTATTTTAATATGCTTTTTTTCAACCCATTGATATTTTTTTAACTAAGTTTAGTAAAAATTCATAAATATTTTAATTTTATGAATAAACTTGAACTGAATTATCACTTTCAAAGAAAGTGCATGATTTTGATAGTAATATTCGAAATATTATAATTTTAAATAAAACAGATGAAAAACTTCAAATATTAAATACGTTTATTTTTAATTAGATGTGGTCATTACTGGAAGTACTTTTTGGCATTTTTTGAGATTTGAAATAAAAACTATTTTGATTTGAACTTTTTGAGTTAAAACATGAAAATATATTTTTTTTCAATAGAAGCATGTATTATGGTACAAAGTGAGAAAACGATGGGACAAGTTGTACAATGCCATTGAGTTTTTCAGCTCGACGGCCTTGTATATTTTTCTCCACGCAAGATGGGAAAGTAAAAAAGGCCGTCGAGTAATTTGGGTGCGATAGTGTCAAGTGCGAGTCATTAAAAAATACCCATAAAAATTTGATAACTCCTAGCTCTTGTTTCCACTTGATAATGTAGGCGTTGCATTCTGAGAATCCTCTATTTTTCTCAAAGTATCCTAATACATGCCCCTTTGAAAAAAGTATGGTACCTAACGTGAGTCAGAAGTTCTACTGGCCGTCTTGAGTTTTTATGCACATCAAACTCTTGACAGCCATATAGAACTTCTCACTCATGTTGGGTAATATACCATTCCTTTGAAGTTCATAAAAAGATGATAAAAATACGAGGTTCTCCATCTCTGTGAGTGCAACAAACACGTTTTGAACACAAATTTTTTGAAAGCTTGCTAAAAAATGAAAAAATCATAAAAATTGCTTGTATTTGCATGGCAAACTGGTAAAAAGGCCCATTCAGAGCAAATAATGATAGTTTCAATACCAGAAAACTACTCCCAAAGTTTCATTAAAATCGGTGACCTGAAGGCAAAAAAAATTTTTCAAACCAAAATATGAAAAAATGCCTTTAAAATGTAAACTAAAAAAATTTTTTTTAACTATATTGTATAGTTATCTAGTGCACTTTAGCTCAGTTTAGCTAAATTCAATTTACTTTTTTTTAAATAAATATATAGACTGTATAAGGTACGGGTTTAAATAATGAAAAGACAGTCCAATTAAATAAAATATTTTTAATTAAATCTTAAAGTTTTTACAATGGCTCTAGGGCCGAGATTAAGCTTGTGTGTGTGACAAGGTTAGCTGTCGCTCGTGACGAGTTTGACTAGAGACTGAAGGCGGCGCCTGGCTAAGCGTAGCTCGATTGTTCACGACGTCGGTCCACAGTCACGGCTGAAGTTGCCGCTTGCGCCTGTGTGCGCGCGGAACGTTCTGGGGAGCAATCCCCACAAATAAAATACGAGAGAAGCCCTGGTAACTTAGAATCTGACTTTCCGTGGCCCTTCATTTCTATAGTTACTGCTATGAGAATTATGCAGTCACTCTACAATGTCTTTTTCCCTGTAACGTTTAACATAACGAATATGCTCAAGTACTTCCAGACTTCTTTTTCGTTTTTTTTTTATTCCTGCATAATTTTAGATAGCTATATTTATAAATTCATTATATTTTTGGCTTTCTCTCATTTTTTTCCGTTTTTTGTCTGAAACTGAATAAAGTATCAGGTCTTTTTTCTAGCGTTTTCGTATGATTATTAGAAAGAACTTTATTATTGATTATTTTGTAAAATTCTCACAACTTCTTTATGAATTTCTTTTTCTTTGTCGTAATCATTATGAATTAACTCTCCCCATTCCCATCTTCTTCTCCTATTTTTTATCACGCTCTTGGTTTGTTCCCGATTTGATAACTTCCACAGAGCTTCATTAAATCTGACCTTCCTTCCATAGGCCCAATTATTCAGCATATCTTTAACAAATCCTTAACAATCTCAACTTTTCCTGACCAATGGAAACAGCCTATTGTGGTTGTTCTCAAATCCCTTCACCTGAGTGCCTGGGTGACATTCGTTCGATCTCCTTGCTTAACTTTTAATCCAAGATTTTGGAGAGGTTGGTGTTCAATCAAATGTCTGTATTTGTTGAATCTGTGGGATTCATCGATGAATTTCAGTCGGTTTTCAGAGCTGACCACAACACCTACACTGCCCTTCTCAAACTTACTGACAACATACGTGGGATGAATAAGAAGCTTATAAGTACACTCGTACTTTTTGACTTCAGCAAGGCTTTCGACTCGGTGGACCATTTTGCACTGCTCAACAAGCTTCACTCTCTTGGGTTCTCATCTGGGATCCTTAGGTGGGTTGCTTCTTATTTCTCAGGTCATCCTCAGGCTGTTAAAGCATAGGATGTTTCTTTCACTTCTTTTCGCCCCCTGAATAAGGGCGTGCCCCAAGGCTCGGTATTGGGGCCTCTGCTTTTTGCTCTTTATATCAGGGACATAGCCCAGGGTCTTGACTCTGGCGTGTACCATATTGTTTTCGCGGACGATCTACAAAAATACGTGCAGGGCCGAGTTGAGGACCTTGCTCAATTGCTTGAAAAACTTAGCCATAATGCGGAGCGGATAGTGGGTTGGGCTGCTGAGAATCGCTTATCATTGAATATCGGGAAAATGAAGGCTATGATTTTTGGGACTGGATTTTATATGGATAAGGTTGCTACTTCTGGCGTGAACTCTTTGACTATGCGTGACTCCAACATGAGGATGGTTAGAAAAAAATGCCGTTTATTACCGGAAATGACTTACTGACTGCTACTCTTGACGTTCAAATCCCACGATAGGTAACCAACGACTTCTCTTATAAAGTCTTTAAAACTGTGGATGTCAGAGCTTTGATTGAGTATCTATTGAAATGTGACTGGTCGGTGATCGCGGATGAGACGAGCTTTCTCAGTGAGATGGTGGGTTGCTTACATACTAATCTCTATGCTTCTCTTGAAGTTTTTGCTCCGCTTAAAATCCTGAAACAAAGAAAGAATCGCATTCCATGGTTTACTGCGTATCATCACTTCCTTTTATTTGGAAGAGACAGACTCTACAGACGTTACAGACGTACTAGACTTAGCATTGAACTTTATTTTTACAGACAAGCGCGTGATCATGCTTATGAGCAGATTGAGTCAGCTCGACTTCAGTTTTACTGGTACAGGCTCAAAGACATTACCGACTCTCATCAACTTCGGAAAGAGCTTACACACCTAGGAATCTCCCCGAACCCGAAGAACTTTGGATGTTGTTTTCTGTTTTTATTACCGGTAATACAAAATCTTGTTCTACTGTTAATTATTGCGAATTTTATAAGTAAATAAATGGAAAACTGTTTTTATTACAGAAACCCAACCGAGTTTTTTTCTTCATAAATTTCCTTATCATAAGTGGAAAAATTAAACACCATTACAAAACAATATTTTTGGTTTCAAATTTCAAGGCAACATGGAATCATTAAGATTTGATTTTAAGATGAAAGGATCAGCTGATGGAAAAACAACATTATTATGCCTAACCTCAATTGGTACAAGAAGTGGTAAAGATTTTAGTATACTAAATAAATTGCAGAATATTGTAAACCATAAAGAATTAAGTGCTTTACCAGCATTTGGTAGAATAAAAAACACTTTAAAAAAAAGACATCAAAGTAGAAAAATATGGGTCATTTTGACAAACAAATAGCAAATGACAGGAAGAAGATAGAAATTATAAATTTTTTCCTGGAAAAAGCAAGCGCTGATTGGTACACTTGCATGATAATAAAACATACAATAGAGTCAGAGTGGGATAACCGGAGAAAAAACTTTATTGAGTCATTTGGTAATAAGGGTTGGTCCCCTATTAAATATCCCTTGCTTGTAAATACCAATCTGGGACAATACTTTATTATGCGATCAAAAAAAAAAAACTGTTGCTTCGTAAGAAAATCTATAAATACTCAAACGCTAATCGACCTTATAGCTATCAATTTGCCAGATTGGATATCTGACAAAATTGATAGAGAAACTTTAAATGGAACTCAAGACCTCTATAATGAAATAAGTAAACTAGAACATCTGGTGAAAAAAAATACAAGCGATAAAGGTAAGAGAAATTACTCGGATAACAAAGTTAAAAGACCGGAAGAAAAGAAACCATGCCCGCTATGTGAAACTGCCAAAAGCGGAAAACGTTTCCATCCTGAATCAAACTGCTGGTTTAAAGACATGAATAATAGAAATATAAAACCTGAATTGCTGAGATACACAAACAACTCAGAATTAGAAGTGGAACTAAATCATGAAAAACCAAAAAACTAGAAATACCACCATTAATAAGTATCAAGCTACAATTGAATGATACTCTAAAAATTTCTGGGATTTATGATTCAGGCTCTCATATATCATTGATAAATGCTAGATTGCTGAAAATAAAACAAAATAATATCGATGAATTGAAAATGGCAAGCTTGAAAACTATTAATGGTGCGAAAAGAACGAAAAGTATAACTTTAAAAGTAAAAATATTTAATATTGAAAACACAATGAATATATTTATTGTAGACAGTGAAAATTTTAATTACGATTTTTTAGTTGGGTTGGATTGTATAAAAAATTCAAGTTAACCCAAACCGAAGATCTAAAAATAATCCAGCAAAAGAATTTGCTAGAAAAAAATGAATTTTCAGATAGAAATTTTGAGAAGAATGAAAAATTCAAAACTTCAAAATTTTGAAGAAATTAATTAAATGATGAACTCAAAATTAAATGATAAATATAGTAATACAGATAGACAGTATAAAAAAAATGAAAATATTCCTTGTTTTATAGAAAACAAAGGAAAAATATTGGAAGATAAAGATGATGAAAACGGGGTGATATGAAGATTCCAAGATATTTAGATTACAAGCATAAAAGTTATGAAATAAACTTTAATGAACATCTAAATACAGATGAATTTGAAATGATGATAAATCATTTATTACACTAATGCGTGGAGGCTCGATTTTACGCACGCTAGCCCTAACCTAACTTTAGGCGGCGTACGCAAAATCGAGCCTCCATGCAATTCGTGTAATAAAATATAGTATGCAACGGGTGCAGCACGTCACTAGGGCTTATTAAAATCACTCGTGCTACGCTTCGCTTCGCACTCGGTGCTTTTAAAACCACCCTGGTGACGACACTGCACCCGTTGCATAATATACTATTAGACATACATCAACAATCTGCGATCGACAGACTGATGGATAAATATAAATCAGTATTTGCTAAAGATAAATACGACATTGGCACTGTAAAAGAATACGAAGCTCACATTGACTTGATGGAGGAAAGATACTGTTATAAACGCTCTTACAGATGCATATTTGAAGATAGGAAATAGATACGCTGAGAGATGGATTTGGTTCACACAACCAAATTTGGTTCACCCAACCAAACCTGGTTTCTGCTGCCAGAAGATTTGGTTCACACAACCAAATTTGAACAACTCTTCTCTCGGTGTAGAAACTCAAATAGCTAAATTGTTAGAAAAAAGTTTGATTGAAGAATCATACAGCCGATTCACTGTCTCAGTTACTGTAGAATATAAGAAGGAAGAAGATAGGAAATTGAGACTATGTATAGATTTCAGCGATATAAATAAAATAGTCGTGCCTCAGTCACAACCTTTTCCATTAATTGAGGATCTGATGATAAAAAATGTAAGTTGTAAGTATTTTACAACACTCGATATTTATTCTGCACTTTGGTCAATTCCTTTAAGAATTCAAGACAGATATAAAACTGCCTTTGTTACACAAGAAGGCCATTTTTAATGGACCTGTCTTCCATTTGGGTTGAAAACTTCACCAGCATTTTTTCAAAGAATACTACGCAACATAATAAGAAAATACAAACTTTCTGGCTTCATCGTAAATTTTATAAATGATATGATTATTTTTTCAAAAACTTTTTAGGAACACTTGATACATTTGTCTAAATTACTAGAAGCCATAGTAAGGGAAGGTTTCAGACTAAAATTTTCGAAAGGCACATTCACGGAAAACCATGCAAAATATTTGGGTCACAAGATTGAAAATAATTCAGTGAGACCTTTGAAAAGTTATTTGATTGCAGTGAAGAATTTTCCAACACCAAAAACAAGAAAAAATATTAGATAATTTCTTGGGAAAATCAATTACCCCCATAAATTTATTCCACGTATAGCAATTATTTTAGAACCATTACATAATCTTTTGAGAAAGATCGTGAAATTTGTTTGGTCAGAAGAATGTCAAAAATCTTTTGAGAAAATAAAGACGTGTAAGGTCTCATTTTAAAGGTTAATTCAAGAGCTTTAAAATAAGCCCTTACGCGTTCGATTTTGATCAATGAGCTTGAAATGCCAGAGGATTTACCAAAACACCTTTTTTTAAGATACCAAAAATTTATTAATTGCGATTTGATCCTATTCCACCAAATTTATTTTTCTTAAATGACATTAGGATAGGATTTTCTAAAAAGTAAATATGAAAATCATCAGCATCTTGTTATGAAATATTGGTATTTCTACTAATTCACCCGGGGGGGGGGGGGCATATTAGGTACACTGCAGAATAAAAAGTTATTTAAAAATAAAACCCGTTAGAAAACGTGATAAGCAAAAACTAAAATCGTGTTTTAAAGCTGAAATAATAACAAATCGAAGCTACTTAGGAAAATTTTGGTCAGGCGTGTTTAAATCTTTTGGCAGACCATTTAATTACAACGTAAAATAATAACGAAGGTAAACGAAACGAGTTTTAGCTGTAAGGCGTGCGCAAAAATAATTTTCAAGTGTTCTAAACAACTCAAAACTTTATAATTCAGTGTTTTTTACTTCTTCCTTCCCCTTATGCCGCGTATCGAGCATATTCAAAATAACAGGGGGGGGGGGCATATTAGGCACAGGGCCATATTAGGTACACCTACCCTATATAGATATACTGTACGGCATCATGCTAGCAGCCAACGTAACCTCAAATCTTTGCAAGCAGCTGATTCCCGACTATGCACCTGCTTGGTGGTATACCTATATATATTTCAGATGAGTGTACATCCTTAATTGATTCCTTGCTACAAAAAATCTATTCTGATTCATTAAGTTCGACTGAGAGTCAATGATTTTGAATGATTTTGAATAGTCTCAATCAACACTCGAAAATTTTTCAGTCAGAATTAATTGATTTTTATGGCACCAATTATGAGATAAAATAATTCTATAAAAATGAATCGAATTAAATGGTTTTTTTAAATAAAAACGAATAGATTTTAACAGTTTTTTTGTTCAAGAAAATTAATGGTCGAAAATTTTTTAAGCTTGAAGAAAATGAATCGATTTGAATGACTTTTCTAATGGAAATGAATGGATTTTAATGAGTGATCTGCACTGTGGTAATCGATTGCCGTAAATTTTATAGGATTAAAAGAAATGGAATTATTTAAATGGTTTTTTTAATGGAAATAAATGGATGTTAAAAGACGTTTCACTCAATGGAATTTAATTAATGAAAATTCTATAGGCTTGGAAAAACGAATCGATTTGAATGGTTTTTTCAAAACTAATGAACTGATTTTTATAGTATGTCAGCCTCATGGAATTGAATTGTCGCAAAATTCACAAGCATGAAAAAAAAAATTTGATTTGAGTGGTTTTTTCAATCGATACAAATGAATGCTGATGATCTTTCTACTCAATGGAATGTAACTACAATAGATCTATTCAGAATTGTTTTTAGCTTATACTTTAGAGTTTTAAATGGTATTTAATGGTTTCAATGGACACTCAAAAACTTTTCAATTTAAATCAGCAGGTTTTTAGTATCTTCTCATATAATGACAAAATGATTCAATAAATGTAATTTGTTTTTCACTGGTCTTTTTGATGAAAAAGAATGTATTTTAATAGTCTTTTTGCTAAATTGTATTTAAAAAAGTTTGAAATTTTATAGCTCTAAATAATTGTGGTTACTAATTACTACATTTGGATATCTCGTGGCTCAACCCAGGTTTTTGTTCTTTATCTTTTCTTATTTGAGCAAAGTATCGATTTTGACATTCACAAATTTGCTCATGATATTGGTACGTTCGCCAATTAATGAGGTATCCGAAATAGCGTCTCGTTTCAGTGCAATCCTGATTCTTTTCATGGAAAAAGCATACTTGGCTTTATAATCCCGGTTGCATTAAATTAATGCTGTGGCTACATTGTGCTATTCAACATAACACACAAAGCCCCATCCCAATTTTTCTTGACGGCTTTGCATCGTTTCGTAATATTCCAGTCGCCCAAATTCGACAAACTCTTTGAAAAAATTTTTATTCGATATTTAATCGGAACACTATGAGGCGAAATTATACAACACATTATACAATTTCTTGTAATCATTGGGCTAATCACCCGTACCTATGTAATAAATAAAGAAATAAATAAAATAATAGGTTTATTTTTTAATTGACTGGTTGAATTTCACGATGTGAAGTAAAGTCAGGCTTCTGGAAAGATCCTTAGAGAGTTTAGAAATAGCTTTAATCAACAAAAATTTTGTCTCTTTTCTGCGAATAATTTTCAGAGCCGTATTTCCTCTGATACGATATGATTCCCTTGGTTGAATTTATTGCTTCACTATTTCTTGCAAATATTATTTTTTTCCTCTTCCCAGTCAATTCGGCCCCATTCAGAGGCATGAGCTGGCAACTCCGTATACAGAGTAGATAGTCAGATTGATTCGAGGTCGATGAAAATATTGCATATTCTGAATGTACATTTCTGGGTTCGGTAGGGTAATTTTTTTTGCTTTTCGTGCACATTGGTGACCTATTTTCAATAACCCTAGCGCTTTTACAGTGATGGTTAGCATGCTTCGAGGATAAATGAGCTGTATCGTTTCTTTGATATTTAATGAAAATAGCCAAGATCTATCAGTCTTTAGATATTCCCATTGATTTTCTTATTTCGGGTAATATCTAATGTTGTATAGTTTTAAGGCTTTTGAGGATTCCCCGAGGAATGTGGTTATCT
This sequence comes from Encarsia formosa, assembly GCA_038277355.1. Classification (NCBI taxonomy): domain Eukaryota; kingdom Metazoa; phylum Arthropoda; class Insecta; order Hymenoptera; family Aphelinidae; genus Encarsia; species Encarsia formosa. The sequence continues at coordinate 68,802,876 of CM076186.1, read as the reverse complement.
CTAAACATGACGAGATTGAAACTTGTTATATTCTTCTCTTGAGGGTGCTCAGATTATCATAAAGTAGCATAGCGATAGGCATTTTTCTAAATCGTTTTGGTCAAACTTTTAGTAATGCAAGTGATCTTTGCTCATTCCAAAGTATCGATTAGAGGGTGCACTATAGTTAGTCCCTTGATCCCTATACGCTACAAGCATTTTCTTTGACTCAATCATGTACTTAAATGATATTTTGTGGAAGAAGTAAAAATATTTTTTTTAAAAACCCCTAAATAATTTATATCATATAGAAGGCCATGTAGATAGAAAATTTTTATGGGAATTTCTGAAGTCCTTAGACTCAAATCTAGTGATTTTTTAAGTTCTTTTTATATCCAGCACAAAAAGTAAGGTTATAATAAGCCACTTTAAACTTTTTTTTTATAATTTTTAAAGTTTTATGAAAATTCGATGAAAAAATAATTTTTTTTCTATATACTTGGATTTAAAGTCTTTTGAAAATGAATGCTTACCTACATAAGTAGACCTTTGTGTATGTATCTGTTATTGTAATTACACATTTATTCCAATTCAAATAATCAATAGCAAAAAACTCTGTTATACAGAAATAAAAGCCAAGACATTTTTATAAACAATTAAATAAGTTATATTGTTAAAAATCGATACGAAAATATATATTTACCCATATTTGCAGTTTAACTCTTTTGTCGTGTCTGAAAACAGTTTTCACTTTAAAATCAATTCCAACAGTTGAGACAAATGCAGAAGTAAATGAATCGTCAGCGTAACGAAAAAGAAAAGATGTTTTTCCTACAGATGAATTTCCAATTATCAGCAGTTTAAACATGTAGTCAAAATTTTGATCTGATGCATCTTTTTGCCATTTTGGATCTTGACTTGCCATCTGAAAGAAATTTTTTAAATTAAATTTCTAATTTCATTTTAAAAACATTTGAAAATTAAGAACTTTTCTGTTTTTAACTATTAATATTCTACATTTACAACTATTGCATTCACAAACTTAGCGCTTAAGGCGCTCAAAACTGGCTGAGGCAGCCCAATACACTATGTATAAATAAAATTCTGTCATTTTTCCTATAAGGTATATCGCTTTAAAACATTCCAGAAATTTTCTTTGAAATTAAATAAAAAACTTCCTCGCTGAAAATAATATCGACTTTTCACTTCCATTTTTCACCTACTCGGTATATAGCTTTGAAATTTTCCAGAAATATTCTTCGAAAATCAATAAAAAACTTCCTTGCTAGAATTTTTCAACTCTTCACATTTATGCTTACTTTTTAATTATAAATTTAAGGATAAAAAGTGTTAGTTTTTTTATTTTTTGGAGTTAATGACTCTAAAAAACTGAGCATTCTGTTGGCTGCAGAAAAAGTTCAAAAAGGGGTCTAAAATTTTATTTAAAAATATTTAGTGGTTTCCAACTGATTGCAAGTTAAACTTAAAACTAATAAATCAAAAAAAAAAAAAAATTTCTTTGAACTCGCTAGAGACTAGAACTGCTCATGGCGGAAAAGTCTGCACCCACCCTTGGTCATTACTTACCTCGCCTACTAGAATTCAGTTTGAAGAGTCTCAAAGTATATAAACCAGTATCAAAACTATTTCACTTTAGTGTTATGCGAGTTTCATATAGCTTATTCAGCTCATTGGCTACAATAGTAAGAGTAAATCAATTGAAGCAACAAAATATTTTGACGCTGACTGAAAAAGTACCTGTACTTGAAAATCATAAGAAAAAAAAAATGGGTCACAAGAATGTAATGAAATAATAGAAGTGTGGAAAAACTTAAACATACTCTATTTTGCAAAAAGAAAACAAGATCATGACTGATTGGTTGTTTGGAAGCCCTGATTTATAAAAAAGAAATTTAAAATCGACAGAAAATGAAGAAATCGTCAAACAACTTTGGGACTGGTACGTTTATATGAGAGCCGACAAGGAGTCTGATTGTGAAGCTGGTAAAAAGGATTCAGACAAATGCAAAATTACATTTATTCTTAAAACTATTTCTAATTTTTAGGATAATCTTGATGATTTTGCTGCTTTTAAAAACTGCCGACAATTAAGGTAACGACCTAATTGCAGTCCGTAAAAATCCCTTTTTTTTCTATTTTGAATTTTACTGAAAAAATTAAGCAAAGCCTGAGAGTCAAATTATTTCTACACACTTAATTTTAAAGTTCTTAGGAATAAAAATAAACTTTTTTTATTTCAAGCTTTTATTTATTCATTGAATAATTAGTGTTTAAAGTCACTTTTGCATCCAATCAATGCGACCAATTCGTAGCTGACCTTAATTAATTGTCTTTTTTTACTCGTGAAATTTCATCTGCGATTTACGTACCCCAATTAATGGTCTGAAGACTGAAATGTGAGGTTATGTTTTGAAAATTTTGCTTTCTTTCGCATGCTTAGTAGTGTAGATAAAATCGTCAATTCAGACCATTAATTGTGGTACGTGAATCACAGCTGGGACTTCACGTGCAACAAGGGAACATTAATTAGGGTCAGCTATGAAGCGGTCTCATTAATTGAGTCTAAAAGTCCAAAATAAATAAAAATTTGAAATAAAAATTTTTTATTTTGATTCTCAAGACCCTTCAAATCAAGTGTGTGAAAAAAATTTACAAACAAACCGTACATACAATCATTTTTTTTTTTTAGCTCCAATCTTTTGTTGATTTTATACAACCATTTTTTTATGTTAAAAGCCGTAAACATTATGAATTCAATAATTAAAAAGACAAATAATGTTAAATTTATAATTAGTTTTGTCAACTTATTTCAAATTAAGGATTTACGTATTCTACATGAAGAATACATGTTCCAGATGGATTAGAGGAAACATGAAAATCTTAAGTTTGCGAGAACTAACATTTTTATTAAGATGCAAGAAGACAAGCATCTTTCCTCCTCATAATGAAGGAAGATTCAACGAAGGCTTTTATTAACAGCTTTGCATATTCTATATACAAAGTCAGGAGAAGTGTGTTTTTCTCCAACAAGAGGATTTTGAATTTGGAAATCAATGATCTTAACTACAGAATCTCGAATTTTCGTGATAACCTATATCATCAGGCATCCATAATGAGGCAACATATGAGATGGTTCACTCATATGTTGAATAGAAACTTCACTCTTAACCATGAAGAACACTTCAGTAAAGCCAAATACGAACAGAGACACAAATTAAAGAGGAAGTTTGAAACACTGAAAAGGAAAAACACTCTCGATTGAAGAAAGACATAGAAAGAATCAAGCGATGACAAGTACGGAAATACCAGAAGAAGTTGTCGACACCTTACCAAAGGGACCAAGATTTGGAATTTAATTCGATAGGGATAAAATTTCTGTGAATGAAATAATCTCAGAGCTCAAAAACAGCTTGAATTTCATTTAAGATCACCAGAGGAAGGCTGATTCCAGGAACTCTTTGGTAAACGTGGTCACGAGCTTCAAAAGGGAAAGGAAGTTCGAAAATTACATGAATGGACAGCTGTACCATAACATCAAGGTAACTAGAAAATTCATGAAAGTAATATTTCAGAAGGCAAATAAGGGAAACGTCACCGTAGCGTCAGATAGGAATGAATACATTGAGAACATCAAGCTTATAATGAAGGATGATAACACCTACAGGAAGATCAGAAACTCGTATGTTAGCACTCTGCAAACAAAGATAAAGGAACTGTTAAATGACTGGATGAAGAAGAGGATGATGATACCGCGACGATTCGTCAAGTGACAACTCGTCAAGCAACAATTCGTCAACGACAATTCGTCAACGTGACAACTCGTCAAACGACAACTCGTCCAAATATGGCGATGGCACGAACTCGCGGGATGCGGGAAATCCTGCGTCCCGCGTCTTGCGTCTTTGGTATGAAAGCAAAACGCGGGACACGGGACGCAGGATTTCCCGCATCTCGCGAGTTCGTGCCATCGCCCTAAGTTAATGTTTACAAAAATTTGAGCGAATTACATGCTATTCAACTTGAACAAAGTTTAACAGAAAATAAAATAAGCGAAATCATTGCAAAAAAGATTGTTCCAAATGTTGATAAAAAATATATTGAATTGAATAAAAGAATTTATAAAATTGTTTCTGATTATGATAATGATGATGATGAAGATGATAAAGCTATGTATTTTTACAGTTTAGCTTGAAATCTTAGCTTGAAATCTTAGAACAGTATTGTTTACACATTCATACTTATTTTTATATAGTTTGTAATTATCAATATCATGCTTATAGTTACGATTACTTGTGTATATTGTCGTGATGTTTAGTTTGATGTTTTGTTGATAAGTACCTTCATTAATTGTAATTATATTTTTGTATGTAGTTGTGTTTTTTGTTTTTAATAAAATTTCAATAAGAAATTTTCATATTAAATTTTATTTTGATTTATTTCAATTATTAAATACTGAATTCTAAAATTAAAATTTTAAATGTATTTTATAAATTACCACTTTATGATATTTTGTTTGACTAGTTGTTGTTTGACAAGTTATCGTTTAACGAGTTGTCGTGTTTACGAATTGTCGTTGACGAGTTGTCGTTTTGACGAATTGTCGGCGAACCGACCCTATCAGTTCATCAAACATAAAAAAAAGCATCATATTCATCATCACCATTATCATAATCAGAAATAGTTTTATAAATTCTTTTATTCAATTCAATATATTTTTTATCAACATTTGGAACAATCTTTTTTGCAATAATGTCGATTATTTTATTTTCTGTTAAACTTTGTTCAAGTTGAATGGCACGTAATTCGCTCAAATTTTTGTAAACATTAACTTAGGAACGCATAAAATAATATATTTTGACAAGTTGTCGCTTGATGAGTTGTCGTTTGACCAGTTGTCGCATTGACGAATTGTCGTTGACGAATCGTCGCGGTACCGACCTTATCATATAGGATAATTATATCTTCCATCAATTTTCCTACTTAAGCATTGTCTAAATACTTGTTGGATGTTTTGGTTAATGTTTCAGGTAAAACATCGACTTACGCGAAGGACAGTTGAAGCTTCTACGGTGAAATGAAAGGCCTAATAATTCCAGATGGTTTCCGCATGATCTCGTTGAATGTGGTCTCATTATACACGAATGTCTCCTTGGAATTATTTATAGAGATAGTAGGAACGAAATGGAAGGAGATTGCACAAAACACGCAACTAGCAAAAGAGGGATTCATTAGGGCCTTGAAAATAATTTCTCAGTATACTACTTTTTCGTTTGATGGAGAATTCTACGAGTAGAGATTTGGATGCCCAATCGGATCATTACTATCAGCCAGGTGGCAAACCAGGTGATGAAAAACTTGGTCAATGGAGCGCTAGGCAGGTTATCGTTTGAACGAAAAATCTTCAAGAAATATGTTGATGACATTTTCACAATTGTCCCCGTCGAGTCTATTATTGAACTGAAGGAGGTTTTCAACACAATGCAAGATAGGATAAAATTCACTAATGAGATAGAATGCAACAACCGATTTCTTAGATGTTCAGATAAATAGGATGGATGATGGCACAGTACGAATGAATTGGTACAGGAAACCAACATGGTCTGGTAGATTAAAAAACAGATTATTAAGGGTCTTCGGAGGCAATGCCTTAGTTGTAAAATAAAACAACAATAAAGAATTTTTGTTTTTTCTGGTGACGTTTCGTCTAACTATGTAGACATCTTCAGACCAAGTATATAGAAATAAAATATGTTTTTGAATATTTCTTGAACGATACATTAACAATGGAGGGCTATTACGAGTTCAACTATACAGGGTCACCCTGAATGTCCGGTAGATTCTTGAATTTTCACTCTTACCATCGATTTGAGAACAAGATAAGAACGATAAAGGGCGTAATCGATCGCACGATCAAGTTATTTCATGAAAATTTCAGATACGCCAATCTGAAGTTGGTGAAAAAGACGTTCGCTGACAACGACTACCCAACGGACTTCATAGAAAAGATGATGAGAGAAAAAGTACATGAAATTTACAACAAGGGCAGCAAGGGAAGAAAAAACATCGAGAGAGGACTCTACTGTGTGCTACCACTTGTTAAGGGATTATTGGAAAGATTGTGTAACGAATTTAGGACACACGGGATTTAAACCTTCTTTAAAAATACAAAAAACCTTAGAAAATTCTTTCGCAACTGCAAGGACAAGAAAGAAAACGGCAATCAGTCAGGAATTGTCTACAGATTAAATTGCAAGGATTGCGAAAAATGCTATGTTGGTCGAACGGGAGGGTATTTGAGAATAAGGATGAATGCACACATAAGCAGCCTTAAGCAGATAGTCGCTAACAGTACAGGAGTTAGAAAACATTGTGTTGGTTTTAAAGGATTTGTGGAGCAGACATGGAAAATTAATATTTACTTTGATTAAAGTTAAATTAAAAAATGAATATTTATTAATAGTAAATAATTATACTTAATACAAATGAGTTGTAAATCTAATAACGCATGGCTTCGTGTTGCGTCGAGCAAGGCACGTCAGCATCATCCGGCTACCGAGCTAGGAAGAAGGAAGCTCAGCGAGAGATGCAGGCGGTCGCGTCTCAGCTTAAGCAATCGCTATCGTGGTACCTGACCGCAACATGAGATGGCGGCAACAGTACCGTTTGGTCTGTTCGATTCACAATTATTACATTTATACATCAACACACCTCCTAAATTGAATAATTTCGTGTCTTTATAATTTATTTTCTTTATCTTAAATCAGTTTCAATCTTTCACGATTTTTAATAAATTTCTCCTTCGACAATGATTTAGTAAGAATATCCGCAATGTTTTCATCAGACTTAACTTTCACAATATCGATGATTTTATTTTTGTAATTCTCGTTAATGTAATGATATTGGATCTCTATATGTTTAGCATTTTTAGTAAAATTACAGAACTTTGCTATGGACACAGCTTCACTGTTATCCTCGTAACATTTTATCGGTTCACTAACATCAGCGTCAAACATTTCACTACATAAATTGCGAATAAACAATGATTCAGTTATGGCTTCAGATAAAGCAACATATTCGGCAAAGGTAGAGCATTTTGTGACTATGCTTTGCTTGCGAGATTTCAAAAAACCACACTACCGTTAAATCTTATTACATATCCACTCGTGGATTTTCTATCAATAATATCTCCAGCGTAATCAGAGTCAACAAAACAATCTAACTTTCCCTTCCATTTATTTTTCACATAACATAATTTTATGTCACAGGTTTGGTGTAAATATTTCAAAACTCTCATAGCATATTTGTAATGTGTGCTATCATAACAATTTTGGTATCTACTTAAAAAATTCACACAAAATGCGATGTCAGGCCTCGTGCCTGACGCTATATACAAAAGTTCTCCTATTAAATTCCTATATTCAATTCGTTCATCTGTTTTCGTAGCTTGTAACAATTTTCCTCCATAGGAGTTTTATAGCTTTTAGAATCATTCAATTTATACTTGTCGATTAGAGACTTTATGTATTTGCTCTGACTTAATAACATTTGTCCTTGACTTTTACTGTACTCAATTTCTATACCGATATAAGTGTTAATCTTTCCAAGATCTTTCATTGTAAAATTACGCATCAATTCATTCTTAATTCTTTCTATATTTTTCAAAGATTTAGCGCAAATAGTTACATCGTCCACGTAAGTCAGAAAATAAATACAATCTCCACTCAACACTAATTTATACAGGCAATTATCATATTTACTTCGCACAAAGCCTAATTTAATCAACATTGTGTCAAGCGTCTCGTATCAGACCAATGAACTCTCTCTGAGTCCATATATTGCCTTATTCCATTCCGCGACTTTACTGGCATCAGACACGTACCCTTCTGGCTGCCGAATGTACACTTTTGATTTTATCCGGTCATTCAAAAATGCCGACTGAACGTCAAGTTGTTCAACAAACAAATCGTTGTTCACGCAAAAACTCAATAAAAGTCTTATGGTCTGCAACGACTCACAGGGGAGTACATATTTTCTGTGCAATCAGTTTGTTAAAAACCTTTTGCTATTAAACGCGCTTTATACCTCCCGTCGGATTTCCTCGCGAACACCCAACGCACATCGATTATTTTCGTGTCCGCGGGTTTCGGAACTAAGTCCCAAGTTTTATTTTTTTTATGACACATCATTTCGACATTCATCGCATTCTTCCATTCACGAGATTCATTGCTATTTAGAGCTTCGGTATAATTTTCAGGTACGTTCACGTTTACATTGTTTAAATAAATAAAGTTGGTATTTGGATTCGTAATCCCATACCTTTCGGGTTGTTTTTTGTCGCGTGTGGACTTTCTTCTATTTACATTTGTGTTTTCCGTTAAATCAACATTTTTTTTTCGCTTTATTTTTTGTTTTTGTTTTGACTTTTGTCTCTGTTTTGATTCAAAGGTGCATCGAACTCAATATTTTGATTTTCATTCTCACCAAAAACACGATCATCATCGCTACTATTATTTTGAACGTCGCTCTCGTTTTCACTATTCATATCAAATCTAACAAAATCATTTTCATTAATCTCATTATTCTTTCGTAAGCAAATCAATTTCGTATCGTTTTCAACTACTTTCACGTGTCTTACTTCGACTACCATGCCCTGAATTAAGACTTTGTAACCGAAGTGTGTATAGCCAACCAAAACCCCAATACTTGCTTTATCGTCCCAATCTTTCCGCTTACTTTCTTGTATTCGAGCAAAGACCCTGGACCCATAAATTTTCAGATTTTGATTGTTTGGCCTTTTGCCGAAAAAGATCTCGTAAGGGCTTTTTAACGCCTCGACCATATTTGCTAAAGTCCGATTCTTAAGATAAGCCGCTGTCTCAATCATCTCGGGCCAATAGCACTTACTTTTTCGTGCTTCTTTGCACAGGCACCGACCGATGTCCATTACAGAACGATTGTAACGCTCCACCACTCCATTGAGCTCATGAATACCTGTCGGGTATGGCACTAATTCTATCCCCTTCCCACGAATAAAATCATAAATTCCCTGATTTAAATATTCTGTCCCTTTATCGCATTGTAATTTTTTAATTTTTTTGTTAAACTGAGTTTCAACGTAATTTACATAATCTATAAAACACTTTAAAGTTTCATCTTTCGTTTTTAATGTATTAATTCGTGCACATTTGCTGTAATCGTCGACGAATGTCAAAAAATATTTTACGCCGCGATAGCCGGCTACCGAATGTGGACCCCGTAAGTCCGTATGAACAATTTGTAAAATCTCGGTAGCCCGTTCGCGGTTCTCATTCATTTTACCGCTTACTTCAAAAATTACATTTAATTTACCAACCTTAGTTGCCGTTGAATTACTATAATCGGATAAACACACATCAATAGGGATTTTTAACTCTACACAACTTGAAAACCAATTATCGTTGATGATCAAGTGTGCCGTACAGCCACTATCTAACAACCACTTAATTACCTCACTATTACTGTTATTGATAAAGACTTCATTTTTATTTAACTCGATGTTCCACGCTGAGATGTTGTTGTTTTGGTGCTCGTGTTGTCCCTCTTGTTGATTATGTTGTTGTTGTTGTTGTTGTTGTTGTGTTGGCCGCCCTCGGCCTCGGCCTCCTCGTTGATTGCCACCTCGATGACCTCGATCTATAATAACCACCTCCATGTTTGTTTTCATTGTTGCCTTTGTTTTTGTTGTATTTGTTCTCTAGATTGTACCAGCAGTCACGTTGCCTGTGGCCTGGTTTGTTACATGTTTAACACAACCCTTTTTTATTATTTAATTGTGTGTTAAAAGTGCTCACACTACTTTTTTCATTGGATTCTTTATTCATTGTTAATTCATTAATTTTATTTTTTATAAATTCAATGTTTTGTTTTTCTGGAGCCACTATGTCTATAATAATTCCAATTTGACTTAACTCTGATGGTAAGGCTTTAACCATATATTTTATTTTCTCTTGTTCAGTAATTGTTCCACCTGCACTTGTGTACTTGTTGCATATAGTTTCAAATTCAAGAAAAAAATCTTTATTTTTTTAAAAGTTTTTTAATCTTAAATTATCCAGCAATCCAATACATCTTATTTGTTCAGCTGTGGACTTGGCTGCGTAAATCGAGTCAAGTTTTTGGATCATTTCGTATGGAGTTTGCAAGTTTTTTATATACTCCAGTTGGCTGTAGTTTACCGCTCCGATAAGGATTACTTTTGCTTTCGCTCTTTGTTTTGTCCAGGCAGCTGCTTCAATCTTTTCTGGTCGAGCTTGAAGTTCTATTAGTTGTGAACATTCCTTAAATTCCAAAATTGATTTCAATTTAAATTTCCAGTTGTCGTAGTTCGTACCATCAAACAGCTGGATGTTGACATCGTCTAATTTATTCATTGAGATTTTGGTTTCTATTTCAACTTTTTCTTTAAATTTGTTTTCAGTTTTTATGTCAATTTTTTTTTTAAATTCAATTAAATGTTTTGTTCTTGTAGTCCACCGTGCAATTAAAAATTTTTTATCGTGCTCAGTTAATTCAAAAAATTCATTTTCGATAACGGTTGTTAATTTATCTGGCTCAAAACTTTCAATGAGTTTCAACTTCTTTAGATTGTTTATAAAAACTTCTTTTTCTCTAGTTGTATTGACTTTTTGTTCACTTTTATATTCGATTTGATCATATAAATGTTTTAAGAAATTAATCATTAGTTTTAATTTTTTTTTTTTTTTTTTTTTATAGTTTTGAGCACGATTAGCACAACCTAACCTGTTCACTTGTAAATTTTTTTTAATCCATGAACATCTTCACTCGGATTTAAATATTCAGATACTTTTATATATACTTTTAAATTCAATATTGATTAATATACGTCGCGACTAATAGTTTCTGTCTAATCATTATTTTTTTTTTTAACTTAAAAAGAAGAAATTCACCATGTGCTTGTCACAAGCTCTGCTACCATGTTGGTTTTAAAGGATTTGTGGAGCAGACATGGAAAATTAACATTTACTTTGATTAAAGTTAAACTAAATAATGAATATTTATTAATAGTAAATAATTATACTTAATACAAATGAGTTGTAAATCTAATAACGCGTGGCTTCGTGTTGCGTCGAGCAAGGCACGTCAGCATCACCTGGCTACCGAGCTAGGAAGAAGGAAGTTCAGCGAGAGACGCAGGCGGTCGCGTCTCAGCTCAAGCAATCGCTATCGTGGTACCTGACCGCAACATGAGATGGCGGCACCAGTACCGTTTAGTCTGTTCGATTCACAATTATTACATTTATATATCAACACATTGGTTGGAAAATGGACACTCGTTTGATTTTCAGAATATAGATATTTTCGAATGCAATATCCAGAACAAGAGCAAGAGAGCGAGCATGGAGAATATGCACATCTAAAAGAACAAGAATAATGTCAATCTTCAGAAGGAGTCAAGCAAACTGGATAAGGTTTATCAGCCTCTAATCTGACCTTTTTTTTTAGGTGTGCATGTGCAACAAAGGGGGAGGGGCTAGGGGAATATATGAGGAGATGCAGAAGGATTTTCACTTCAGTCCCTGATGAGGAGCCGAAGTGAGCTCGAAACGTTGGACAGCTGAGGATTGATAGGGAATGATAATAACAAAATTTTTCCAGGTTTCTTTGCAGATTTCTGGGGTTGCTTCGAATAGGGTGCTGTGGAGAATCATTGATGTTCCTTTGTTGTCAAACCCAGAAGTTGCACATGTTGTGGGTTTTGTAATATTGACTCCTAATCGATGTTTTAGGTTCTTCGGGGATCATTTTAAGTAAGGATCATCTATTGATCCGCATATGTGGTTAGACTGTAAGACCTATATAAATATTTTGTGATTATTTCTTGTAGGACAGTCAATATAAAGATTTATCTAAAAAAATTATGTAATCCATCTCGAAAAAAAATATTTTTGTCATAATTCATAATTCCAAAAGGAAGTAATTTTTCGATCCATAAGAAGTCGCTTTTTTGCAAACTAAAGATGTTTTTAACTAAGAAGACCTGCACAAATCATATATCGTTGAAGAGGTATTGAAATAGAGAAGATGTGTGCGTGAACCGCATCTCGATATCTTTGAAATTGCCTTCAAATGGTTCAAAAAACCAACTGAGGATAGATCATGTTTCAATTCGTAGGAAGTCGCTTTTTTGCTAACCAAAGATGTGTTGAATTTACTAAACCTGCACAAATCATATAGGGTAAGAGAGGGCGTTTGTACGAATGCGTATGTTAGTACGAACAAAAATGATTTTGTTATTTAGATAGAGTAATTATTTAGTTAGATATTTAGAAAAAAATATTTTAAATGTATTTTTGTTAAATAAATAATTTTGTCACATCACTTTTTAAAAATATTTATTTAAGGTGGTCTTCTACCAAATGCATGACAATAGAGAATCAGCTCAAATTTTCTTGAGGTGTTTATTAGATATTAATAAACATTTTGACGAAGTCTGATCAAAATTGACCATACAGTTTAAAAGTTACATCAAGTTAAAGATTGAATTTTTTTCATTACGCGTATGGCCGCTACGCTGAAAAAGTGTACTAAATTATTGATATTCATCTTCTTACAATAGAGATACTTTAGAAAAACCACACACATATACTTTCACTATCGAAGAATTCATTTCTTGAAACTGCAAAAAATTGACCTTTTAAAATTTTACAACAATTTTACAAAAATAATTTTCACGTGAATAACCTCCAAAACTGCGGTATTCAAAGGTGAGGTTAAAAGTTTAAAAAAATGTTTTGTTGTGATTGTCAATGTTTTTTTGGTAGAAAATAACTTCAGAAGCCATGAAAAGTTAAAAAATAAATTTTAATAACCAATTGTTAGTAATTTGGTGAAATAATTTTTTTTGAGTCTTGAACTTGACTAGCTCTGGTAGAAAACTACCTGAATTGAAAATAAAAAATCAATTTCATGTTCAAAATTCGTACTACCACGCGCATTCGGTCTTTTTCGCGTTGTTGCGGCTGATAGTACGAGAACCATAACCTCCATTTCAACAGTTCTTCAATAAGTAAGTATAGAAAATATTATTGTGTCAACGAACTTTTAAATTTAATAAATAAATAAATTAAAATATATTCAAAATTATCGTTATTGGTTGCTTTGTATATCCTAATCTAACCTAACATCGAACTAATAAACCGTTCGTACTAACAGCCTCGTACTAACGCCCGCCTTCGTACAAAAGGCCTCGTACTAACCATCTCTCGTTCGTACTATTAGCTGCACTTGTTTTTTTTTTTCAAACCAATTATTTTATTGTTAAACTAAAAGTATACTATCTGAAAATTACGCTATCATATCTAATAAGTTCAATTATTCATTTAAAAAAAAAAGTTGAATATTTTAAAATAGTTTTTAATTTATAAGCGCTTAAAGTTCGCGGTACATCTCATTCGTACAAACGCCTTCTCTTACCCTATCGTTGAAAAGGTATTGAAATAGGGAAGATTTCTGCGTGAACCGCATCTCAATATCTTTGAAATTTCCTTCATTCTGTTCAAAAAACTAGCCGAAAATTATAAATATTTAATCAATTACAAACATGTTCGGTCGGCAAAAAGGCGATTTCTCACGGATTGAAAACTGAATTTTCAATTGGTTTTTTGAACCGCATGAAGGCAATTCCAAAGATATCGAGACGTGGTTCACGAAGAAATCTTCCTTTTTTCAGTTCCTTTTCAACGATATATGATTTGTGCATGTTTAAATAATTAAAAACATCTTCGGTCAGAAAAAAAGAATCTATAAGTTTTATGGCTTTTGACATAAAAAAATTGTTGTATGAAAGCTTTCACTAATGTATAAAAGATAGGAGCTAAAAAAAGTATCGAGTAAATGTAGAGTAGAAAAAAAATCTTGCTATAAGTAAAAGAAATCGGAGCAAGTTTGGTTTATCGTGATCGGAAAAGCTGGCGAGGCACCAAGGCCCAGTTCGTGGCAAGAATACGGAGATAGCCGACAGCGGACGATCTCCACTCTAAAAATAGCTTAGCGTCGCTCGACCTAACGCCGGTCGCCGAAAGCAAAAATGGAGCATAACTGGTGAAATGCCGATTATGTTTTAACAATATCAGAATAATTGATTATGATTGTTTCTCAATTCTAAATGAATTGAAACATCAAAATAGCTATATGCCTTCAGTTTTTTTGTTTGAAGTAAATGTATCACTTTGTTAGTACGTAAAAATTTATAATACCATGCACACGACAAAAAAGTTAAAAAAAATAATAATAATAAATTTAATAATTATTGTTGAAGTACTAACTATTTATATGTATTGCTTCGATAATAATTTTTCACTCAAACTAAAAATTTCTTGGAGTCCCAAGGCCCAAGCCCCCATCCGATACTTTCGGCGAGCGTCGCACTATAGACGAAAATGCTGATTTTTCGGCAAAAATAAGCTGACGAAGACGATCGCACGAACAGGAAAATATAATATATCAATTTTTTCTTCATGTAATTATCTACAAGAATAGAGGTACAAACCATTAAAAAGTGACGATTAAATCCTTGTTTTTTAAGCCAAAAGTTGAAAAAAATGAAAAAAACGAGTTTTTTCAAGTTTTTGCTAGTATTTTAAAACGAGCTCGCACTTTTTTGACTTTTTTAGATGTACCAGGATTGTGTATTTTTTTATTACGAACACGAATCTGGGATTTAAATTACGAAAAAATCCATTAGTACCCCTTAAAAATTGAAAAAACCAAAATTTTTACCCAAATTTTGATGTTTTTTTTACTTTATCGATCATTTTAGAAACTACACAAACTTTTTTAATTTTTTAGATGTACCAGGATTGTGTATTTTTTTATCACAAACACGAATCTGGGATTTAAATTACGAAAAAATCCATTAGTACCCCTTAAAAATTGAAAAAACCAAAATTTTTACCCAAATTTTGATGTTTTTTTTACTTTATCGATCATTTTAGAAACTACACAAACTTTTTTAATTTTTTAGATGTACCAGGATTGTGTATTTTTTTATCACAAACACGAATCCGGGATTTAAATTACGAAAAAATCCATTAGTACCCCTTAAAAATTGATTGAAATTCGTGGAATTGTATGGTTAACGCGGTATAGCAAACATATCCCGCGGGGCGACTATCGAGGTGTAGATTTCTTATACTTTGTGTTATTCTTCACGTTCGATTTACGTATTTTCGGTTAAGAACTTTTAGTTCTGGCAAGATATTTTTTCTTATGTTTAGCGAACATATTTTTATACCTCATATTTAAAAAAATTATTTTAACTAAAATTTTTTTTTATTTTGCTCATTAAGAGGCATTACTTTAAACGAAATGTTGAATTCAAAGGGGTACTTATAGATTTTTTCGTAATTTAAATCCCGGATTCGTGTTCGTGATAAAAAAATACACAATCCTGGTACTTCGAAAAAGTTAAAAAAGTTTGTGTAGTTATTAAAATAATCGATAAAGTAAAAAAAAAAAAACATCAAAATTTGGGTAAAAATTTTGGTTTTTTCAATTTTTAAGGGGTACTAATGGATTTTTTCGTAATTTAAATCCCAGATTCGTGTTTGTGATGAAAAAATACACAATCCTGGTACATCGAAAAAGTTAAAAAAGTTTGTGTAGTTTTTAAAATAATCGATAAAGTAAAAAAAAACATCAAAATTTGGGTAAAAATTTTGGTTTTTTCAATTTTTAAGGAGTACTAATGGATTTTTTCGTAATTTAAATCCCGGATTCATGTTTGTAATAAAAAAATACACAATCCTGGTACATCTAAAAAATTAAAAAGTTTGTGTATTTCCTAAAATGA
This sequence comes from Encarsia formosa, assembly GCA_038277355.1. Lineage (NCBI taxonomy): Eukaryota > Metazoa > Arthropoda > Insecta > Hymenoptera > Aphelinidae > Encarsia > Encarsia formosa. Next base: position 68,787,026 of record CM076186.1, on the reverse strand, counting down.
TCGATAAAGTAAAAAAAACATCAAAATTTGGGTAAAAATTTTGGTTTTTTCAATTTTTAAGGGGTACTAATGGATTTTTTCGTAATTTAAACCCCAGATTCGTGTTTGTGATAAAAAAATACACAATCCTGGTACATCTAAAAAATTAAAAAAGTTTGTGTAGTTTCTAAAATGATCGATAAAGTAAAAAAACATCAAAATTTGGGTAAAAATTTTGGTTTTTTCAATTTTTAAGGGGTACTAATGGATTTTTTCGTAATTTAAATCCCAGATTCGTGTTCGTAATAAAAAAATACACAATCCTGGTACATCTAAAAAAGTCAAAAAAGTGCGAGCTCGTTTTAAAATACTAGCAAAAACTTGAAAAAACTCGTTTTTTTCATTTTTTTCAACTTTTGGCTTAAAAAACAAGGATTTAATCGTCACTTTTTAATGGTTTGTACCTCTATTCTTGTAGATAATTACATGAAGAAAAAATTGATATATTACATTTTCCTGTTCGTGCGATCGTCTTCGTCAGCTTATTTTTGCCGAAAAATCAGCATTTTCGTCTATAGTGCGTCGGCCCTGCGTGCCGGTATAGTAGATCGATTAGTTTTTTTTTTTCTGGCCGTTTGTGTAGTTGACGGCGCTACGGTCAATTCGGAACTCTCTCCAAGGTCGGCAGCAGTCTTAAGGCACAGAATATATAGATATTGATGATGAAATTTCATGAATAAAATAATTAAGGAGATAATTTCCTCAGGAAGTTTTGATTCCAGAGCTATCAACCTTGGCAACCCAGATTGAAGTCTGCCTAAACTCATGGCTAATTATCTTGTTAACCTCAAATGACAAAGACGTAGTGACTTTGATGCCTGGCCATATACTAATCGGTGCTGCTCTGGTCTCTTCCCTGAGCCTTTTGATAAGTACAACGATGGTAAGTCAAAAACCAACTATTGGCATCCAATCACACAGATGCGTAATCATTTTAAGACAAGATGAAGCCAGAAGTACTTGACCTAGCTGCAACAAAGAATGAAATGGTCGCGACCACAGCAAAATTTTGAGATTGTTCTTATAGAAAATGAGCTAACACGTCCCACCAAATGGCTGATGGGACGGGTGGTTGAGCTTGCCCGCCGTAGAGATGGTCTCTGCAGGTCGGTGATTGTGCAGTGTGCTAATGGACGGTATGAGCACCCTATTAGCAAGCTGGCACCGCTTCCTGTAGAACCTAAAGGTAAGGAACCTGCTACTTCGGAAGAAGGATGTCACGGTGGGTGGCCGGCTCCCCAACGTTCCGGAAGAAGATGACAATAAGATTTTGCGAAATGTACTTATGAAACATTAATATTCATTTATAACTGATAGCTTAGGTTTGTCGTATTTGTAACTCAGAACTTGATTTTAAATACATGAGTTGCCAGATTGAGTTAAAGTTAAAATTTGCATACTTTTTCGGACAGTTCAATTTATTCTTAATATCATTTTTACACGACTATCGTGAATTTTGACGCTATAGTTTGTAAAGTCATTAGATTTTGGCGGATCGTATTCGGGCCATTCAGCCATGTTTGGAGGAGATTCCACGAAATCGACTCTGAGCATGCGCTCGCGCGCCATCACTGTTCCCGCCGAAGCCGAGACACTGCGTTGGTTCGGCTATCGGTAAAACGCTTCCAATCGCCGTGCAGATTAGATCCGTCTCATCCTGCCATGCGCGATTTCAAACTTTTGGGCAATTTCGTTTATTTCCTATCTTTTTTAACGCTCCTAGTTAAGGAAAAAAGTGCAATAAATGAGGTTTGCCTCAATTTTTTCTTAATTAAACTGTGTTTTGTTATTGAGCACGTGTGCTGCATTTTATGCTGCCCGTTCCTTCTTTTGCCTGAAAACCCAGCTAATTATTTACAGTCCCCTCCTCTTTTTTCCCCTGTTAAAGTGTAAAATTGAAATTTAATTTTGGTATCAGCGCCTACATTTTTTTTATGTAGGTATTGCATTATCTTTCTTTTTACTCCAGAAATAACACAGACTATACACTATAAGAGTTAGTTCATCAAAAAATATGACTTCAAAAGATTTTTTTCAATAATTTTTTATTGCTCATGACATTTATAATCTATCATGGTCTTTCTATTTACTTTAATTGTTTTTCTATTTTTTAAACTCATGGAGTTAAGAAAGTATGAAAAATATGATACATGAAAATAATTTAAAACAAATCTTTTTACAGATATGATTTTAACATTTTACTCAAGGACAAGAATGAAACTATAATTTTGAAATAGTATACTACACACCGGGCGCTGAGAAAATATTAGCCAGCCCTAGCAAACCCAAATTGACGCTCAAGCCGAAGACTTTTGGCGTGCAGGGCATTTAAAAAAATGAGCGTCGAGTACAGAAAATTTCTGACTCGAGTAAAATCATCGTGGTCCCCATGCTTGATTCGAGAATGTATTTTCTCGAATTCGATGAATTATCTTGAGAATTAGGTATTTAATTTATTTGGCTAGACTTCGGTCAAATTGCATTGAGAGCGAGCCTCCCCTCAGCTAATTTTAAGATATAATTCAATGTTTCTTCTGTTACTTGATGTAGTTCCATATTTATTTATTTATTTATTTATTTATTTTCATCATCAACGGACATAAATTTCCTTTAATACATGATTAATTATATACATTTCATCAATAACAATAACAACTTTCTTATTCAAATTTCAAAAATTTAGATTTAATATCTTTCTTAAATAAACTAATATAATTACAATTTCTTGTATCAACGGATAAACTATTCCAACATCTCTTCAATCTGTTCGTAACAAAATAATACAATAAATTTGTTTTACAATTTGATTCAACCAATACACTAGGATTTCTTATATTGAATCGAATATTTCTAATCGGAAATAAATCAATCATATCAGCCTGAGTAGAGTACAAGTTCCTAACAGCTTTGAAAGTAAAAACATGATCATTCATTTAATGCAATGATTTTATAGATGCAACTAAATACTTCCTAGCTATGCTTCCATAATCGTGTGATATTTTATTTATTGTATTTCCATCCTTAAAAGCGAAATACCTCAAAAATTTATGATTCACCTTTTCAAGTTTATAAATATCAACATTATAATTTGGTGTCCATATAGGTGAACAGTATAACAATTTACGGAGTACTAAAGTTTTATATAAATATAAAAACGTTTTAGGTTTTTTGAAATTACTCGATGATTTGATAATAAATCCCAATGACTACTTAGCTCTTTTAATAACATCATCAAGTTGCATGCCAAAGTCAAGTTCATCATCAAAAATAACACCCAGATCTTTAATACAATGCACTCTCACTACGTCACACTCATTTATTTTATAATCAAATTCAATCCTAGATCTCAGACTCCAGAATGAAATAATCTTACATTTAGAAATATTCAATTCAAGTCTATTCCTCACAGACCAACTAATAATTTTATCCAAATCTCTCTGTAATCTTGTACAATCTGTCACATTTAAAATCTTGAAGAATAGTTTAATATCATCAGCAAATATCAGTACCTTAACATAATCTAGCTCAGTGGTCAAGTCATTTACAAACAAAATAAAAAGAAAAGGGCCCAAATGGGATCCCTGAGGAACCCCAGATGATACATTATAACAATCAGATAGATAACCTTTAACTTTAATTCTTTGAATTCTATTTGGTAAGTAGGAGGAAAACCATTTAATTAGTTTACCTCCAATGCCATGAGACATTAATTTATGCAATAGCAACTCAATATCCACCCTATCAAAAGCCTTAGAATAATCTAAATATAAAGAATCAACCTGAGCATTTTCAGATAATGCTTTATTTATGTAATCATTATACATTATTAAATTAGTCAACGTAGATCGATCCTTCATATATCCATGCTGCTCCTTAACTATTTTATTTGAAAGTAAAGATGATAATTTATTTGTAACCACGGCATCGAACAATTTAGCAACAGAACCCAGAATAGAAATAGGCCTATAATTTGCAACATCCCTCCCATCGCCATTCTTGAACACAGGAGTCACAAATGATAATTTACATCTATCAGGAAAAATACCACTTCTCAATGACTTCCTAAAAAGAATGAGCAGTGGCTTCACCAAGGAGTTTGCACAATTCTTTAAAAATACTGTTGGTAAATTGTCCGATGTTATGGTATGATTGGAATTCATACTCTCTAATGCTGACAATATATCACTATAATCTATATCAAAATCATTATATAATCCAAGATTATTACTAACCGAATTATAATCGTTCATATCACAATCAGAAGAATATACAGATTTGAAATTTTCCGCAAATAAATTACTTATTCCTCTCGGATTATTGCGTTTACAATCTTTAAAATACTTTTCACCTAGCAATTCATTTGATTTATTCAAATCATTAATATAATTCCAAAATTCCTTTATATTTTTACAAGATTTTATCTCCACGTTTTCCATATATTTATCATGATCAATTCTAGACTGCTTAATACACTGAGCTCTCAATTTAAAAAAAATAATTTTATCATCTAAAATATCAGTTTGTAACCAAATTTTATGACTTTTCTTTTTGTTTATAATCAGACTAATAAGTTTATCCGAGTACCATTTGGGATAAGTACAATTTATCTCAACGGAGAGAGGAACAAATTTTTCACAATTTTTATTTACATTTTCATAAAATAAATCAACAGCCCGATCTATATCCAAATTATCAAAACAAGTATCCCAATATATCTTATTAAATTCATGATTTAATTCAGAATAATGAGCTTTATAAAAATCAAATTTACATTGCTTACGAGGTAAAATATCAGTATTCTTCTTAATTAATTTAAAAAATAAATGATAATGATTACGCTTCTCTATTTTTACCAGATGATCCGTTGATTGTATAATTTCTATATCACCATCTTTTAATAAAGAAAATATGAATATATTTAATTAAAAAACAAAACACAACTAAGTTTTTTGTTGGCTACACAGATTCATTTTAATTGTGACAGCTGTTTCAACGTCTTAGCGTTTTCATCAGACTTATTTACAAACTGTGTTAAGAACTTAACTGTGTTTTGTTAATTAATTTAATATATTAATTTTAAGATTATCTTTATGTTTACAGGATGCAAAGTGCTATTCCATGTGGTATATTACTTCAGTTCAGATTAAAATTCTGTGTTTAGACTAGTGAAATTTGGAATTTGAACTACAAATCGAACTGGAAACGCGCTTCTTATTCAGTTTCATGTTCCATTCGCATCATATGGGAAAACGACCGATTCCAATTGGGTATATTAAATAAGATACGGTACGTTTCCCGTGTTGGATTTGAGAAAAGTTGCGTTTTTGGAGCCTACGCAATGAAAAAATTAATTTTTGTCTGATACAAGATCTCAGTTAAAATTGTTTAAGGGAGGGGGTAAACCCTGGAGGGCAAAAAAGCCAATTTTTCATGATTTTTCTCGAGCAAACGGCAAAAGTTATTTAATTTATTAATAGTGTACATAATAAAGTAACATTTGAACTACTTTCTGTAATTTTTTGAATAAAAATATTAAAAAATAAGCCGATGCCAGTGCTTTTTCGGAGACGCCTTCGCTCGACGATTTTTTCCCGTGGTAAACGCCATTTTGTCCATAAACATCTGAAACAAAAATTTCAGGAAGATTCTGTTAGAAGATAAGTTTTTCCTGGTAATAACATGAGGATTTTTTTTTTCACTTTTTGACGATTTGGCAAGTGACATTTTTAGTCGAAAAAACGACCTTTGACTTCAAACAGCCTTATCTTCTAACAGAATTTTCCTGAAATTTTTGTTTCAGATGTTTATGGGCAAAATGGCGTTTACCACGGGAAAAAATCGTCGAGCGAAGGCGTCTCTGAAAAACCGCTGACATCGGCTTGTTTTTGAGTATTTTTATTCAAGCGTTCAGTCAGTTTTAGGAGGCTCATGATCAGCGACACCATCAAATGGTCCTGTAACATTTACGTGGGGCACCTGTCGGAGGTCAGACAATTATAATCTGTCCTTTTTTTCGTTTTTGATGATTCAATCAGTAAAAAAAACTTCCGTTACGTATGCGATGTTACGTGTGTGACGGAAAAAGGCCAACACATAAAAAACGTACAAACATCTAAAAATACCCGATTGACTTTCAACTTTTTATAAATTTGCATATTTATTGTATTTTTAGCATATAACATCGGCCCAAAAACTACTTTAAAATTACACTTACGTATATAAAAACACTTTTATTTTAAAAATTAAAGATTTTCTTAATATGATAGCTTTGTTTAAAATAATAATAATGAATTTTTTAATCTAATTTCTATAAAATTATGAAATTGAGTGAACGTAAAAAACTACATAAATTTTAAGATGAGAATACAGCTTTTTGCTTGGACAAATTTTGGTCATGATTGGCTAGAAATTCTTCACGAATTTTCACTTTCATTTGACTCATCAGACCCCGAGTAAACGTCGGGGTAGTTTAACTTTATATTAGACTTAATCATTTTTCGATTTTTTTGTCTTGATATATCATAAGAAACTGCTTTGGATTTGACTGTTAATGCTGCAGAAACTTTAGATCATCAAATTTCTTGAAATGGTGAAAGCTTTGAAGTCCTTTAATATCTTGTGCGTTCTTCCACCTTTCTTGTAGTAAATGAGTACTTCCTTCAACATCGGAAGAAGGTACAAATAATAAGTTTTTTTTTTGCTTAAACTCTTCTTGATTTTACTGCAAGCCATAATAGACGTTTTATCGTACCTCCTAGTGCATCCACTGGTCCTTTGCCGTGACCCGGTGTAAAAGTATCCCATAAGATACTTTTGAAGCCGAAATCTTCAGCTAAGTAGCATAAATTAGCTGCTGTATATTCACTTTTAAATTGAGCAGAACAGTTGTCGGAAAAAATAAAGAGATGTTTTAAAACTGTTTTTTCTTTATTGAAACTAGCCATTATAGCTTTTAAAAAAACCCACGATGATATTTTTAAGTGATTTAAATCATCGCTCACAACAACGTATGAATCAGTACTAATAGCAGTCCAAGTAACGCACGTGAAGACTGTTACTTGATTATGTCTCCAATGAGCTGATTGAATTTCATCTTGTGGTATCAGTGATGCATTTTCAGCATAGTCCATTTGGCATAAAACTTGACCTTTTTTAAAAGAAGCTTTTGTTTTTTCAAAGTGTTCAGATTGTGTTATCTGAACACTTTCGCGAAATCTTTATTAAATTTACTAACCTTTTCTTCTAGAGTCTCAGAAACAGTAACTACTGGAAGACAATCATCAACTTTATCCAACTTCTTGACTTTTAGTTTTTGATGATTTTTTGTTTTAAAGTTTAATTTCAGAAGGCTGTTAATGTCAAAATTTTTGCACTTTTCGCACTTATTCATCATGCGCAGCTCATTTGCTACGTCGCAAACTGCCTCTACTAAAATGTATTTGTAGGAATGAATATTATCATCAACGAAAGGAAGAAGGCCTTTTGAAAGATTAGTTATATTTGCATGAATACTGCAAACGCACACTGACTGAGGCATTTTCGCAAATGTGAGTACGTGTTCGGGCGTAGCTTATAAAATGTAGCGATACCTATAAGTTTTTCGTCATTTTCTTTATCAAAAATAGTTTGAGCTTCTCGCACACTTATAAGTAGATATCTTTTTTGAATTTTTTCTCGTTTTCCAGTTCCAGAGTTTTTAACTGAAACGTAATCTCTTACTCCTGGAGTCTGCCAAGAAACATCATCCCTACAAAAAAACTTTACTGCTTTTTTTCGATTTTCTTCAAATAAACGGTTCTTCTTTTTACTCATTTTATTTGTAGCTTCAATATACTCTTTTCCATACGTTTCTTTGAAAAGTTTATTCAAAACAGCCCTTTTTTCTTGGACTACTTGGAAGTTGTTAATTCGCTTTTGTAGCTGCTCGATTTAAGTATCTTGGACTGCGGAAGATACCAAGTGCTTTAGAATTATTTAAATCATTTTCATTATGAAGCTTTTTTTTATTCTCTCTTTATCTTTTTGATCTAAGTTTAGACGCCTCGCGTCTAGCTTTCTGTCTTTTTTCAGCATGTTTTTCCGAATCTCTTCTGATTTTCATTCGTTTTCTCTCTTTTTCTTAGTGTTCTGTCCACTTTTTTTATCTTCCTTTAATTTTTTTATAAATTTGGCAATTCTATATATCTTTACTTGGAGTCATTTCGTGGTAAAAATCCTGAAAGCGATTGATAAGATAACAGTTATATCGAAAAAAAAGGAATTTTAGTGTTGCTTTATTTGTTTTAATTTTTCATTTATTCATAAGTTGCGAGGGAGTGAATCCCTCGTGAATTATTTTTCTTACCTGGCAGTGTCAAGTCACCTGGGAAACAGCAAATTGAATTAATTTATTTGTTTACTTTTCCCAGGTGATAGCCATGCCGCGTTCACTCACAGTAGAAGCCGATCACGTGGCGACGGTCGCCGTCGGCTGAATGCTGCTGTAGCAGCGCGCGCACGACACACACACAAACAAGAACACAATCCGGGAAGGCTCTCCTGGCCCAGGGTGCGCACGTACACACGCACACACAACACACGAGTCCCAATTCTCCGTCTGGGAGTCTCCGGTGATGGAGGAGGTGCACGGCGCGTGTCGGTAGACGACGCGACTGCGTCGGTAGGCGCGTGCGCGCAAACTCAACACAGTAGACGCAGGCGTGAGTGTGGTTTATTATTTTTTCTGCTTTGTTTGGTGTGTTGCGCGAACTACGTGTGCGTGTAGGGGAGAGAGAGAGCACTGAAAAAAAATATGCGTAGAGCGCGCGGTCAGCACGGCGCAGTTCTACGCATATGCCGATGCGTGAATCTACGCCTGACCCAACTGCGTGTAACGCGCAAGTTAACCAGCCGTAAACTCCGCGTCGCACTGTATACCTTTATATAATCTCCATCCACTCCAGCCAGCGCCGAATTCTACGGCTAGTTTACTTGCGTGTTACACGCAGTCGGGTCAGGCGTAGATTTGCGCAGTCCCGCTTGCGTAGATCTACGCAGAAAAGTCAGTGCGCGCTCTACGCATTTTTTTTTTTCGGTGAGAGAAATAGAGTATGTGCGCGAGGAATGAGATAGACTGTGAGTGCCTCGTATGCGTTGTTTTGTATTATATTTATTTTTGTATTTTCGCTCGTTATAGAGGTGGCGTGGCGATCGTCACCGGAAATATTGTAGATGGGAGCGTGATTGGATTGTGTGGCGTGAATGAGTGTGATTGGTGGACATTTTAATGTTCCGCCATTAAGGATGAAACTTGTGTATATAGAATTGTGATGATTGACTGAGAGTGTTGGGGAAGAATGGTGAGGAAGGAAGTTAGGTTTGTGAGACGCAGGGAGCGTCACTCTGTTCCTAGTTGCCGGAGAGTAAAGTTGTGTTTTTGGTTTGAGAGTGTAGTTTTTTTTTTCTGAGTTCTTTTCTCTAAATTTTCGAATAAATTTTTTTTGTAGACAGTTTTTGTAGTTTTCTCTTGTTTATTTTCCTTTCCAGCTAGCAACAAAACTTGGGTTATTTTCGGCCAAACAACACAAGAGAGTTAAATAGTATTTTCAATAAGTGGTCATTTTGGATTATTCTGAGCAACAATTATAGGTATAATTCTGTCGCGTAAGATTTTATTTATTAAAATTATGTGAAGCATGTTTTTATTTTCTTTTGTTTTCCGGTGTATGGTGCGTGAAATGAAATAAAATTTTATGGTATAAGTTAGCCTAGGATATTTTTGGCGCAGCGTCGTTGCCCGCCATTTTGTAGACTTATTTTATAGTTTTTTTTTTCCTTTGTTCCCAGGAATGAATTTTCTTGTAAATGTAGACTTGCTTTATTATTTTTTTTTTCTAGTAGACAAGAATAAAATTCAATTAAACTAAATTTTTGCAATAACTTATTTCTTCTCTCTCTAGCTCACCAACCAGTCCCGGAGGTTTTCTTTCCGTGGAAACCCTAACCCCCAGAATTAAGGAGTTTTTCCCCGATTTTTTTGTGTGGATTTTCTTGTAATGGGAGGGCCCGGGAAACTCCTTCAATTATTTAAGGGAGGCCCTTTTCTTCAGAAATACCCCATTACAAAGTGCATCTCATTTTATTTTGTACCGTTATGTACGTCACAAAATAAAACCAATAGAAAAAAAAAATTTTTAAAACGTATTTTAAAAAATTATTACCTCCTGTAGAAATCTAACCACTATCTTCTATCCCTCACAAAGTTAGAGCTTCAAATAATAATTTTTTTCTGTACAAAATCAACTTTAATCACTTTTTCGTTACGTGCGTGATTCATTACGCATCTACATAACAAATCAATAAAATCAAGTCTTAAACTTATTTTTTCTAAAAGCACGCAACAAGGCGTTGTTTAGCAAAACATAACCTTGACAAGTCTGTTGTTTTGAGAATCAGCTGATGCTATTTCATGGCATAATCATAACTACCAACATAACATTCAAGTATCCCAATTTCAACATGGACCGAAAAAATGCTAAAACTTCGCAAAAGAAATTTTTTTTTTTTAATAGTTGCAGAATTGAAAAGCGAAGGGTTTTCCTTAATTTTTAACATTGATTATTTTTATGTAATTCGAAATTTTTTTTTCTCTACTCAAGGTATCTTTTAAAGATAATTGCTCCAATAATAATAATAATAATAATAACAACAACAACAACAACAACAACAATAATAATAACAACAACAACAACAACAACAACAACAACAACAACAATAATAATAATAATAATCCACCCTTCGGGGACGGAGTTTTTGTTTGGTTTCTCCGATACAGCGCCTCCCTAGGTTGAGCAACAAGAGCATGTTCACTACTTCGTAGAGGGTACCAGGGAAATAAAATACCTGGGATGGACAGAAAAACTAATCTAGGAGAGGAATACCCCAAATAAAAACCACATCATGATTGGCGCGACTCTCAAAACAGACGTACCCCAGGGAGTAAATCTTCCCGTAGGTTCCGACTCGGTGTAAGCCCGGGTGGCCTACACTGTCCCCATGGATTCTGGGGGGGGGGGGGGGGCAAGACCGTGCACATATGGCAGGAGACGATCAAGGTGTGTTCCTGCAACTGCCAGAATTGCAGGGACGGAAAGGAAGCACGTCTAGCATCGGAAGTGCCGGTAGTGGATTCAGCAATGTTACGGCTATCGACAGGGAGTACGATGAGGAGACTTGGAGAAAGCTACTTCGAGGCCGGGAAGAGGAAAAGAGAATCCTGGAACAGATAGAGTAGCAGGTAAATCTGATGATGGAGTCCTGTGGTAAGCAGAAAGGGGTCAACATGACGATCAAAGATGGTTTGAAAGCAGTTGCAAGATTGGCAGGAGAGGCACTGGAGAAACACAGAGAGGGTGAGGAGAAGGAGCGAAGGTACCAGAGGAAGCTCCAGAGCACTGAGGAAGGCAGAGTGATCAGGGAGAAACACAGGGCTAAGAAGCTCAGGGAAGTACAGGGTCAGATGATGCGAGACGCAGTCCCTCTCGAGAGATGAAATCGGGGGAAAACCTTCCCATGAAGCCAAGAAGAGGAAGAGGAGCGATGGCACAGTTCCACCTTGAAAGGCAGAACACGTCGTTGGGGAGGCGAAGAAGAGGAAGGGCAAGAAGAAGCGTCGGCAGGCGAAGGACAGTAAGGACACCAGCGTGGCCAGTATTTTGGTGATAAAGGTCGGCACAAGCCAAACCTACGCCGGAGTATTATCAACGATGAAGGAGAAAATTAAAAGACCAGAGGACGAGGGAATCGTCACTGGTATCGGCAAAACTAGGAAGGGAGATATACTCCTGCGTCTAGATGGTGGACCCGAACTGGAGACCTTCAAGTTGAAAGTCGAAGAAGCCGTCCGAGGTGTGGGAAGCATTGAGAAGCCAAGGCTCGGGACAAGGACGTTGGAGATTCGAGGGATCGACCCCACAGCGAGCAGGGAAGACGTGAAGATGGCCCTAATGAACCATCGACACGATTCGCAGGAAAGGTGGAAGATAACCCTCTTTCCACCAGAAAAGTGGGACGCAGGGCTGGCTGTGATTGACCTCCCTGAGGAAGACGCAGCCAGCATTGAGAAGAGGAAGGGTTATAATTGGATGGTCCATGTGCCCTGTCCGCAGAAGGGTGTGAGTAGTGCAATGCTACAAGTGCCTGGGATACAGACACATTCGAAAAGACTGCAAGGACGAAGAAACCAGGTCGGATTGTTGTTTTCGATGTGGAGAGATTGGACATAAGAAGACAGAGTGCGTAAAACACCGCTCTGTTTTCGCTGCAAGAGGGAAGGACACAAGGAGTGTGACTACGTCGTGGAAAGTGGATCCCGCGCAGTGTTCCAACGCGAGCTTGAAGCCACGAAGAAACGCCGTGCAACCGTTCAACGGTAGGAGCAGGGAAAGGATGGATATGGACGCCCTCGTAGGAGGGGGCTGGACACGCCGCCCAGTCAAGAAGCAATGCTAAAGAAACAGTTCCGGGCTGGGCGGGAGAAAAGGAGATGGGTGTTTAGTGGCTATAAAGGTCGGAGTCCCACACGTAAGTGCATAAGTGCATTCACCAACTCCATAAAAAAAAAAAAAAAAAAAAAAAAAATAATAATAATAATAATAATAATAATAATAACAATAATAATATTAATAATAAAAGTAGTAATAAATTAAATTAAACTGTATTGACCTTAGGGTTTGGGTAAGCTTTAATAAATAAAAATAAGAAAATAAAAAAAATAAATTAAATAAAAGGTATACATCGAAAGCATGACAATCTTAGGTAATATCACTTGTACTTAGATGAAAAGAAAATCATATAATCAGTAGTATCACACAACAGTATCACTAGAGATACAATCGATCAAAAAAATTTAAGTACATTTGTTATCTTACAAGTAAAAAAAATTACTATAGAGAATGCGCTTATGATGCATTATGGTAGTGAGTGCTACACTTCTCCCAAGGCGGCAAAAATGTGTAGTTTGATGAGTTGTTTGAAAGTGGTAAGGGATGGCGAGAGGAAAACATGAGCGAGTAGGGTATTACAATGATAAATGCTACTGGGAGATCGGGAGCTTGAGCACAGGCTCCCGGCATTCTTCTTTTCTCCGTCCGCTGGGCTCCGAGCGAATCATTGCGATCGGATGGAGCTAAACCCGAGCTTGCAGCGAGACGAGAAGAGAGAAGGCCGGGAGTTTGATTTCCTCCCCCTCCCCTACTCACAAGGAGAGGTCACACCCTCCGGGTCACCGATCTTGACGAAACTTTGGGGATCGTTTTCTTATACCAAAAGATGAAGAAATCTACCAATCATCCCGTCTAATGGGCCTTTTATACCTAGTTCCTACATAGCTTATATCGTATTTTTAGCTCTTTTTGGGTTTTTTTGCGAATTTTCAAAAAATTCCTGTTCGAAGCCTATTACACTTACAAAATTCTGCAACCCCGCATTCTCTTTATTTTTTCATCTTCTTTTGAGAAAAAATATTTTTAAATCTAATTTTGAAGAAATAGTCCATGTAAAATTAAAGTAATCAAAAGCATTTTTTACTGTTTTTTTGGTTTTATGAACTTAAACTGTATGTCGTCAGCCTTATCAAAATTATGTCTAAAAATATTTTTTCTAAAAAATTCATATAAAAACAAAGAAAATGCGGGGTTGCAGAATTCTGTAAGTGCAATAGGCTTTGAGCAGGAATTTTTTGAAAATCAGCTTGTTTTGACACTTTTAACACTTTTGTGCGACTTTTGTGTTTATTTGTAACAATTTTCAAAAAATTCCTGCTCAAAGCCTATTGCACTTACAGAATTCTGCAACCCCGCATTTTCTTTGTTTTTATATGAATTTTTTAGAAAAAATATTTTTAGACATAATTTTGATAAGGCTGACGACATACAGTTTAAGTTCATAAAACCAAAAAAACAGTAAAAAATGCTTTTGATTACTTTAATTTTACATGGACTATTTCTTCAAAATTAGATTTAAAAATATTTTTTCTCAAAAGAAGATGAAAAAATAAAGAGAATGCGGGGTTGCAGAATTTTGTAAGTGTAATAGGCTTCGAACAGGAATTTTTTGAAAATTCGCAAAAAAACCCAAAAAGAGCTAAAAATACGATATAAGCTATGTAGGAACTAGGTATAAAAGGCCCATTAGACGGGATGATTGGTAGATTTCTTCATCTTTTGGTATAAGAAAACGATCCCCAAAGTTTCGTCAAGATCGGTGACCCGGAGGGTGTGACCTCTCCTTGTCAGTTGAGTGGCGCTGGCGGCGACCACCAGCGACTAAGCCATGCTGGGCCAGTCTATTGTCTGCCCACTCGTAACCACGTGAAAAATTCTTCGAGCTGACATCTGCGTACTCGGACGCTTTCGTGAGACTTAACGAAAAGCGAGTGCGAATCCTGGGTTTTCCTGTAGTGGAGTGCTGTTCTCCCGGTAACCTGAGCGACGACGGAAGGAATGTGCAGCCACCCGTGAGCACAAGTTGGCAGCAAATCCTGTCGTCGCCATCGGCCGACTCCGAGCCTTGCAACTGCAAGGTAATTCTTTGTTAATTACGGCACTTCCTCGCGCGCGCGTGTAAGGCCGGATCAGAGGATCCGAGCTGGTGTGGCTCACAGGCATTAATTTTCTTTAGAGCCTCGAGTCGACCGTTGTCAACTCGCAGTTGTGTAAAGTCGAATAAATAGTATCTCCTTCTTCTTCGCTTCTTTGTCTCCCAATTTCAGGCGATTGTCGGGCGGATACAGATTAGAGTGGCATTTTTTTTACATCTATTACTGTTGCTTATGTTTATTAGAGATTTCTTTCTTCCTTTCTTCTTCTGAGCGCCCCTCGGGTCTTCGAGTCACGGGTTGCCTACGGGATCCACCCCTACGTCGTCAGCTTACGGAGCAGTACAACCAGCGAGTGTCAAGGAAGACGGAGCCCCGGCAACCACCGCAGCGCAGCAGTGCCGCAGACACCGAGCGTGTAGTTCTCCAGCCTACGATTTTTTTTATTTGCGAGCTAGACGGGACGGGAATCAGGGTGCGTTTAAATATTGGTCCGTTCCCGAGTGGTAAATTTTCTTTCTTTTTATTAGGTTTTGGGCGATTGGCCGACGGACCTCGGGATTGGCCTTGCATGGCCTTGCGTTCCCCAAGTTCACCGTTGCATGGCGCTGCCAACGTGTGGGCACGGAGAACCACTGCTGCCGCTGCTGCTAGTCGTATTACGTAATCACGACATTCCAAGCTTTGTTTACGAATTTGGTTACGAATATTGAGTGAAAAATAACTTCGCTGGATTTGGAGAATAAATTCAAATTACTATTTGTGATAAACACCGTGCTTGGTGAGGCTGTAGTTTTCGTTAGTCTGCTGCGAGCAGTCATATTATTTAGCCATGTTTGGCCGACAATATGTTTATTTTAAAAAACAATATTATGATTTTTTCATTTTCATGTGAAAAGAGGGTGTTATTTCTCTATTTATCGCTTATTGTGTTTTTTTATCAATGAACCAGCTGAAATTAATTTTTGCATTGGATTCGAAGGTTAAAATACATCAAATAAGGTTATTTTCAAAAAAAAAAAAAATTAGTAGTTTTTTTCTTTTTATTCCCAAAAAGTGTATTTTTTATGTTATTTTTGCGAGATTTTCTTAGTTTTTGATAATAAAATTTTTTAATCATCAAACTTGAAAAAATTAATTTCATTGGATTAAGGTAGGAAAAAAAATGAAAATTGTTTGCTAAAGGAGAAAAATATTATTTTTTCTATTAATATTATTTGAAAAATAGGTTTTTTTAACGATTTTTCGTGTTTTTTCGCAGTTTTTCGCTTGTAGTATTTTCAAATCAAGGAATTTGTGAAAAACAATACTACCACTCGATTCAGGGCAAAAAAATACATCGATTTAATTTAAACATAAAAATTTACTTTAAACATAAAAAATCTTAAATTTTTCACTTTTTTTTTTGACAATAAACAGTTTTACCCGTTTTTTACGTGCAAACTCCATAGGAAACTTCAGAGGCCTTGAGGCACGTGAAAAAAAAATTCGAAAATTTTTTTATTCGACATGAGCACGACTATTTAGGTATATAAAAGCGATTTTTACCCGGCGCTCATGAAGAAGAAAAAAAAAGTATGTTATTATACAAGTGCGTTAAAATGATTTCCTCCTCGTGGAGCTGTTTTTGCACGAGCGAAGCGAGTAGGAAATCATTTTAACTCACATGTACAATACTATATTTTATTACACTATTGCTTGGAGGCGAGATTTTACGTACCCTGCTTCAGGTTAGCGTGCGTAAAATCGAGCCTCCACGCACTAGTGTAATGAAAAAAATTAAGCCCCGTCCTAGACCTGAAGCACTTGGTGATAATTACACCTTGGAGATGATTTCCCCAGGAAGTAAGGACTCCGCAGGGGTCAGGGTGGACACCTGAAGCACCTGGTGACAATTACACCTTGGAGATATTTTCCTCAGGAAGTTTTGACACCTATGGTTTTACTGTATGGGACGAAACGTGGTATGTTTTATTAACTCGATAATTCGAAGTTTTTTCTGACTCCCAACAAAAAAGTTAAATAGTTTCGTTAATTCGAATTCTGATTTTTTCTCGATGTTATTTTTAACGCTGATCCGCGAGGAAATTTTTTTTTTAAATTATTACAAAACGAAATTTATATAGTTAACAAAACTTTGAAATCAAATTTTCTCGAAAACTATAGAGTTTAGAAAAAAATTTGTAAGAACATTTTTTGTTACTTTTAAGCTAAAAAATAAGGATCAATCAAATTTGACTCGAAAAAGTTAATGATGAAAAATTTATGAAGAGTTGTTTATTTAACAATTAGCCATGATGTCATGCCAGTAACCTGAACTTTTAAAATAAGGGGTTGTCTTCCGTGTCCTCAAAAAGTCAAAAGTGTGCTCCAATTTTAACTATATTTTTACAAATTTTTACAGAGTTTAAAAGTCCCTGAAATATCCCCATATTCTTTGTTTCAAAGAATTAAACACTTGTAATGCGAATTTTAACAACTAACTCTGACTGTCACACTGTCCGTACGGAGAGAAGTATTAACCTTCAATCTGAGCGCCACCTAGAAGCACAAATCTCGTATCGCGTCTGCACTTGTATTTGGAGTGCGTGCACCTTATTTTCGGGTGTACCCATAATACAAGTCACGAAACGCGCGGCGCGGCGGTTCTCGTATCAGAATATTTCTGCGGCTTTTATTATTGCTATTTTATACAGAATATTTCTGCTAATTTAACGGCAATTTTTTTAATAATCTGTTTGAATATAATACATAAATAAACAAAATTTATTTGGTTTTTTGAAAAAAAAAAAAAAAAATTCTTTAATGAAAAGGAAAGGTGAAATATTTGTTTATGAACAATATTATATTGACTTACAGGGATGGGGTATAAAAATGATTAATTAAATTGTGAAAAAAAAAATTCTTATTTATTTATTAATAATAATACGTCTCCATTATTGTTGCATTTGATCACTTTTTTGGTACAAAAACGTGGTTTGAGGTGCACCGCATGCAGCAGCCATATGCATCAGGGTTGGGCGGCCGGCGCGACTTTTTTTATAGCTCGCGCGCACCTTAGAAAGTCTTGCACAAAAAAGTATGCATACGATTTCGTGGTGCACGCACGACAAATTACAGATGACGGGGCACTGAGATATAAGAGTCGTAGCCTGCGCCACGAACTACGAACCATGAACCTACAAAACATAGGAGCGGATCAAACCCAAACCGATCCCTATCCACTCGCCTATTGCGCAGACTCCCGGACTAAGCCTGAGAGCCGCGCTTACTGCCGATTGTCGGCTGCTGCAGAAATAAGGTTCGGTTAGATTGGCGATACTTTCACAGTTCTTAACTTTTATTATTATCAATAACAGTTCAGCGTGACTTATTTATTATTATTAAATTGTACTTGATTACAGTTTCAATAGTAATTACCAACAACGATTAAAATTGATTGTTCATTATGTAATTGTGTAGATACGTGTGATGCAGTGAGGATCGGTTAGATTTTTAGATTTGTTCTTACCAAGCTTTTTTACCAATAAGGCTTTTTCATAGCAGACTACATCTAGCAGAACATGCAATAACCAAAACGTTATTAGCCAGTTTTATTTGATTTCATGACCTTTATAATTTTTTGTATTTGTTATTTTCCAATCTTATCATGATTTTCTATGATTTTGACAACTTCATTGAAAAAAGATCTATGCTCTTTTCACTTTACAGTTGATTGAAGGTCTTCGCCGACCCCGAGCATTTGACCAAAAATGCTCGGGGTCGGCGAAGACTTTCAATCGACGAAAAAGTAAAAACAGCATAGATCTTTTTTCAATGAAGTTGTCAAAATCATAGAAAATCATGATAAGATTAGAAAATAACAAATACGAAAAATTAAAAAGTTCATGAAATTTAATAAAACTGACTTATATCGTTTTGGTTATTCTATGTTCTGCTAGATGTAGTCTGCTATGAAAAAGCCTTATATCTACTTTTAGTAAAATTGCTTAATCTGAAAAAAAATATTAATTTTTAGATTTACCACATTGCAGAATATATTAAAGGTTTGGTTTTTATTATATGAAAGGATGGAAAAATTGAAAGACAAAATCATTTGCACTGCCTGTAATTTGACATTTTCTACTAAAGGAAATTTAACAAGACATTTTAAGGAAAAACATTCAAAATTAAAGGATCAAACTAGTTCAAATGTCTGTCCTGCATGCAGTGAATGTTTTACCAGATATGATACCTTGATTAGACATGTTAACTTGAAACATAATAGTGAAGGCGGAGTTTGTTCAAAGTAAGTAAAAAAAATTAAATAGCTTTATTGTATATGACTATAGAAAATACTTAAATATTTTCAGAGATAAATTTAAATTTAATTTTACTTAATCTTTCAGAACTTATTTTAGGACTAGCTGACAAAAAGGATTAACTTTTTTTTATTTATAGGTAAAAGCAAATCCGAATTCACTCTCTTAATAATGGTACAGTTCTATAATTAGCATGCATAAATTATTTTTTAGAGTACTATATTTACCATTTTATTGGATTGAGAAATTTATTAATAATTTTTGGTATCTTGCTTATTTGATTATATTTTCTAAAGAGATGCTGCTGATATGACTTTTTTTTATTTGCACTCACATCAACTTTTTCAAAATATTTTATTTATTCCAAAAAAAGTTTTCTTAATAGCTTAATGTAATACATGTATCGAGCATGAAGTTCATTAATGAACTTTTTTTTTTGGAGTAAATAATATTTTTGCATTGCACTCAAGTATTTATTTTGCTGTCACTCTAATTTACTTGTAATTTTTACTAATTTATTTCCATTTAATTCTCAATATAGAATTCAGAGTTGAATATTTGAAAAACCTTTGGTATCATGGCTTTGATTGAAAAATTGGTGTTTAAAAAATTTTAGTTAAAGGATTAGTTCTAAAAATACAAATTGAATTAAATTAATTTTTTTAAATAACTTATTTATTAATTTTATTACTCATTCAAACAATTTTCTTTAAAAAACTAAATTGGATTTAGTGTTAAAATTAAATTTCTTTTAACCTCATTAGAACTAATTTTTTAATTAGTAATATTTATAATTAACTGCATTTGTAAATTTCAGGTAGTTTTACTCAAAGCGGAGGAGAATTCATTTTTTTACTTTAATTTTCTTATTAAATTCTTATTTCATTTTTATTTCTGTAAATTTATTATTAGTGTTGAATATAATTTTGAATTTATAAAAAATAAATTAAAAAACTTTAAATGCTTGAATTAGTAGTGGAGAAATTTTTTTTTAAGCTTTCAATAAGCATGCTAGATTTATTATTTATTTTGTCAATTGATGGGTTCATAATTTTATTTATTAATTTTGCTTTAGAGTATGATAAACTTCTTTTTTATTAATATTATTAACTTAATAACCATTAATATAATTCATTTTTTAAATTAAAACTGGTATACTACTACTTCAAAAATTGAATATTTAAATTTTTTATACAGCATGACGTTTAATGATTTGCATTACAGTTTATAAAACTTTTTGGCTTAAATCTCGCAAACTATTATGTAAAAACTGATTATTTTTATTGTCACTTCTCAGATGCGATGAACACTTCACTGATCTCAAAAGTTTGTGCAATCATATCAAAATAAACCATAACACTCCAATGAGCAAGGAGGAAAACAGTATAAAAAATCATCAATGTCAAATCTGTGATCAAAATTTCACCTTAAAACAAAACCTTAACAAGCATATGGTGAATATTCACAAAAGTGAAACTATAAAGCCACCTTCGGTACTGTGACCTTTGTGTGATGATGCTTTTTACACTGTTTTAATTTTAGATAAACACTTAGTCGAACTTCATAATGTTGAAGTTGAGGAAGAAAATGAAGTTTTTGATTCTATAGAAGGTATTTTTTTTTTTACTTGATTGAAGTAAAATAGTTAAATTGATCTTATAAAAGATTTTTAAAAGTGAAATTTGCAATACGGGCTATCATTTAATTTTTGTAAATTTACTAATGAAACTAGAAAATTTTTACAGCAATAAATAAATATATATGTATATTTATTTATTTATTTAAAATATAAAATCCTTATAAGTTCAAAAAAATTAATTTAAAAAAAGTGATCATTTTATTTGCTGTTGTTATTTATTATGAATTTTTCATTAGATTTCAAACAACGCAAAAAGGACATCGAGAAGGAAGATTTCGCATTTTTTCACTTAAAAACTACAGTACAAAATAGATCATACTACGAGTGTCATCGATCGGGCTCAACAAGAAAGTCAAAAACCAATGTTGCAAATGTAAATGAAGATGTAGATGTAAATATAGAAGTAGATGTAAATAAAGAAGTAAATGGTAGTATAGAAGTAGATATAAATAAAGAAGAAGATAAAAATAAAGAAGTAAATAAAAATAAAAAAAACAAAAACACAAAACGCAGATTCAGATGGTCAGAGTTATCTAAAATAGGAAAAACATGTCCTGCCAGAATAATAGCCACCAATATTGATGGTCGTATACACGTTTATACTCAAAGAGCTCATGTTGGTCACGCTCAAACAATAAAATTTTGAAGGCTAACAAAAGATGAAAGAGACCAGTTGGCGGGTAAACTTCAAGCAGGCGTTACCCCTACACGCATCCTAGACGTCATACGAGAATCGGTTTCTTTACAAGAGAATGTCCAACGACTTCATATTGTTGATAAACGAGATCTACACAAAATAATGAGAGATTACAACTTAGATAGAGATGTGGTCCATAAAAACGATGCTGTAAATGTTGAGATGTGGGTGCGAGAACAAGAGGCTTTTGGTGAAGACTCTTCTGTCTTGTATTTTAAAATGCAAGAATATGAAGATAATGGTCCGTTTCAAAAAGAAGACTTTATGCTTGTGATTATGACGCCATACCAAAGAAAAATTGCTGCTTCAAAGGAACACACAACAGAAAAAGTTTGCGTCGATAGTAGTCACAAACGACTGATCACGATTTTCAGTTAACATCTCTGGTGACCGTCGACGAATTTGGAGCTGGTTCTCCATTTTCGTTCTGTCTTAGTAACAGAATTGATGGCGAGGCCATGAAGCAATATTTTAAGTCTGTGAAAGAAAAAGTTGGTCAAATTGATGCCAATGTCTTCATGTCTGACGATGCCCCGTCATACATTAATGCTTGGACTGACGTGATGTCTAAGCCGAAGCATCAATTGATATGTAGCTGGCATATTGACAAAAGTTGGCGAAATAATCTGAGAAAGGTTAAGGACCTTGCAAAGCAGCCTGAAGTCTACAAAGCTTGTCGCATGCTCATGGAGTGCCTTGATGTCGACACTTTCCACGATTCTTTAGATGGATTTCTATTGATGTGCGCAGAAGATCCTGACACCGAAGATTTTGGTATTTATTTTGATAGACATTACGCAAAACGCCCTGAACAGTGGGCGTTTTGCTATAGAATTGGCTTAAGCTTGAATACAAACATGTTTTTGGAAGCAATACACAAGAAACTGAAGTATTGTTACATGGAAGGACGGCAAAATCGACGAGTTGATAAGTGCATTGGATTTCTTATGCGATTCTCCCGTGACATGATCTTCGAAAAAATTATCCGTATGGTTAAAAATAAACCGACCTACAGAATGGAACAAATTGTTAAAAGCCACCAACGCAGTGAAAAAATTTCCGACTCTATGGTAAACGAAGTAAAAGAAAATGAGTGGCTTGTCAAATCAGCGACAGTCGGAAGGGGTCCATATGTGGTATTAGTCAGTACTTCGAACAATTGCTTGGGATGTCCTCTGTCATGTCCAAATTGTAAGATCTGTGTTCATCGATTTACATGTACTTGTATTGACTACTTGATCAGAGGGAATTTCTGCAAGCATATTCACGCATGTATGCGAATCTCAAGTAACAATAATTTTATTAAACCGGTAAACGAAGATGAGGTAGCTGCATCCATCAGTTTACATAATAATCAGGTAATTGAATCAGTGAAGGGAAAATCAGCTCACATGAAAGGTTGTGTAACAGCAGTAACTCGCCTCCAAACTCTTTTTCAAATTGGTTTAGGTATTTCTATTAATACTACAGAAAAAACTGCGTTATCAGTTTTACCAAGATTGGAAAGTGTTATAGAATCCTTACGGACTCATCAATCAGATCAAGATCTTGAACTTTCTTCGACTCCTCGTTTTCCAAAACTGCCCTCGAACTTACCAAGTCATAAGAATTTTGATAAACAAGGTTTTCACTCAACAAAAAAACAGCGCGTTTCAAGAGAGGCCAGATTGAAAAAACCGACTGATATGGAAAAAGCCTCAATCAGCGTGGCAATAGCTAATCCATTCAGAAGTAGTGTAATGATAAATACAGAGTTTGACCACAATTATGACCCAAATTGATAAGCGAGATTTTTTTCAAAGTTTAAGAGGTATGCATCAATAAAATATGTTAATTGTATATAATTATAAAAATATACTATAATTCATTTAATTTATTTCAGATTAAGAATGAAAAAAGTTCAATACTTATGTAAATAAAATAAGACTTAAAAGAGTGATTTGAATACTTAACTAGTATGAATCATTTATTATACTTTATTTTAAGGAAACCAAGTCGATTTTTGCATTTTGATAATTTAAATGCAATAAATTATAAAATTTGTTCAATAAATGACTAATTTTCTTATTTAACTTGGTTCAAAGTTGGGTAAAATATCGAACAAAATTTTTTTTTGATAATTTAAATATAGTAAATTATAAAATTCTATAACAAAATAAGACTTTAAAAGAATGATTTGAATTATTTTAATATATCTAAAACATTCATACCCTCCAGTAAGTAGTATGAATAATTTATTCTATTTTATTTTAACAAAACCAAGTTGTTTTTTGCATTTTGATAATGTAAATGCAGTAATTTTTAAAACTTGATTAATAAATAACTGAGTTCTTATCTAGTTACAATGTTACTATGTTCCAAAATTTATATTTCATGTTAATGTAGTTTTATGAAAATTTATAACATAGTAATAAAAATATATTCCTTAAAAATGTTGAGTTTTATTTTTATAATTGCTTGAACTACACCACTATACTATCATGTGCGTACATATTTTTAAATCTGAGTAATATTACACCATTACGATAACTTTATTTATTCATAAATAAAATTACTACTTTTATTTATGATATTTGATCATCTGAGTTTATATTGTTATAATAATGATTAATGGTTGATGCATGGAGTAAATAATAAACGTTCTTAATATTTTTAATTAAATTTTTCCATCATCCTCTAAATCCTATTTAACTCCTATTTAAAACTTGATACATTACATAATTTGATACTAAAAAAATTAATGAACCTTATTTCTGCAGCAGCCGACAATCGGCAGTAAACACGGCTCTCAGGCTAAGTCCGGGAGTCTGCGCAATAGGCGAGTGGATAGAGATCGGTTTGGGTTTGATCCGCTCCTCAAAACATGTGCATGCGCCAAAAATAATGGTGCGTCCTAAAGGTGGCGCTCTGATTTAAGGTTAATACTTTTCTCCGTGCGTACTATTCTGTAGGGAACATGGCGTCACACAGTGCAGTAAAAAGTGGTAAGAATGTTCTAAATTCTTGAGCGCCCCTTTAAATTTGTCATTAATATAATAAAATTGATATCAAACTGTAGGGATGGTGCCCAATTTTCGATCCCTTGTGCTTTTTTCTCGATAAAGTGGATCTGTTTGGCAGCAATACACGGTAAGTAAAAAGTAGTTTTACCACTTTTTAATCCTTTTTTTAAAATCATTTTAATTATATCACTGACGGGAAACGGAAAAAATGTGTTGAAATTTTAATGAAACAAAGCTTTTTCAATGTATTGTTACTACTTACAGGTTTAATTTTGAAAAAAATGAAAAAACCTCAATTTAATCGTTTTTTTCTATTCTATACACACTTTGAATAATGTATAAAGAATAGAAAAAAAACGATTAAATTGAAGTTTTTACATTTTTTTAAAATTTAAACATATAAAACCCTCTGCATTATTACTTAATGGGTAACAATACATCGAAAAAGCCTTATTTCATAAAAATTTTAACACATTTTTTGCAATTACATAAGTAAAATCATGAAAATGACCGAAACAAAAAAAAGAAAAAAGTGGTAAAAATTACGTTTTTTCGATTTTATTCTTTAAAAACTATGTAAATCTCATAATCCGATTATGAATTAATCAAAAGCCTTAATTCATAAAAAATTTAACACGTTTTTTCAGTTATCAGTCAGTTAAATCATTATAATGTTAAAAAAAAAGATTAAAAAAGTGGTAAAACTACTTTTTACTTTCCGTGTACTGCTACCAAACAGATCCACTTTATCGAAAAAAGTGCACGAGAGATCGAAAATTGGACACCAACCCTACAGTTTGATAACAATTTTATTATATTAATGACAAATTTTAAGGGGGCTCAAGAATTTAGAACATTCTTACCACGTTTTACTGCACTGTGCGTCGTTCGCGCGATCAGCTCATCGGTAATTAACTTTTCAAATGAGTTAAAATGATTAAATTTTTACTTTTATTGATTAGATATTAACTAAAATTAATTTCAAAAAGATTTTGAGAAATTTTTAAAGTTTAAAACAAAAATTAAGTGCATTTTATTTCAAATATAACCGAACGCGTTTTAGCATCAATAAATTTTGTTATTTATTGTCTATATTGACAATATTGACCCATTAGCAGCATTTTTTACATATGTATTCATCCTTAATAATTACTTCTTATTTCTTAGTTCCAAGTATGAAGTTGAGTTGCTTTTTGACTTTTACCCGTATAAAGTATAATTTTTACAACAATACAATTTTGAAAATAAATTTTTGTTATTTATTAGATGTTCCCACCCGATTTTCATTCAAAGCTAAAGAATTTTTTTAGTAAAAAAGACCATTTGTGTACTTGAAAAAAAGAAGTGAGTTCATTGAACTCAGCGAAAAATTTTGTTTATCAATTATTTAAGGATGTTTTGTACTCTCGTCAGGGGAACAGAGGGGAGGGGATGGGTACCGTAGCGCCCGACTAGACGATTTTATTTTTAACTCATCAGTACTCTTACCCTAATAAGTGAATCATTTTGAAAATTTTAAACAGCATAGTTGAAAGTCTCTATTTTTAAATGGTATTAGTTTAATGTTTAAAAAATATTTTCAAAAATTAAAAAAAATCATTAAAACATAACCCATTTTTTAATTCACAAAACTCTGCGACAAAAGTTTGAAAACGTGAATTTTTTAAATTTCACAATAAAAATTAAGACCTCAAAACATTCTGTTTAAATTTTTAGATCAAAACATGCAGTAGAAAAAAGTTAGAGCATTTTTTGCGCATGAAATTTCACAGCACCGCTTGTTTTTCTTTGTTATCTTTTCAAAATGGTCGGAAAGGTATTTTAAAGAAAATTTTAAAATCTTTTTCAAGCTAAAACCTATCATTTCGTATAATTTTTTTAACGATCTTTGCATTTTTGAAAGAGTGGCATATGATCAAAGAAAAAGATTGCTCGATTTTCATAAGACTGCGTTAAATTTATTTTTAAAAAAACTTTGATTGAAAAAAAAATTAATCAAACAAAAAATGGCAAAAAAAATTCAAGGATTACTTTGATATAAATCATAAATGGATCCGATTAATACTGACATAACGGCTGCATTTTTTTCGTAAGTACCAAAAATCCTTAATTAAGAAAAAAAAAAATTAAAATAAGTTCTATACAAGGATGCCTATTAACTTGGGGCTTTTCATTTTCTTTTCAAAATAATTAAAATGATGAGTATAAAGTTGGTTAAATATGTAAGTAAATGAAAACGGCACCTTGCGAGATTTTCCGTTCAAAATTTTTTCTCATTGCATCAAAATCTACCAGACTTTTTCAAGTAACACAACCTTCAAGATTTTTTGGAGTGGCTTCACAGTGTTAGTACTTTAAAAAACTAAATTTACAGCTCTTGTCTTGGTAATTATAATCATACTTAATCGAACATCTAAGTTCTGCTATTTTTTCTTATCTAGAAAAACAAGATTTGAAAAAAATTTTCATTTATGTATCTATAAAAAAGTGTTTTTTTTTTCCGTGATTTAAAGTTATAAAACAGCGCAAAAAATTGTTTTCATTCTTCTGTGAATGCCTTTTACAACAAATACAAAAAACACACTGTTATAAAATTTTCAGTGCATCAATTCACTAGTAATATTAATCTAATATTAATAAGTTTTAATAAGTACAAGCAATAAAAAATTCGTAAAATATTTATTGCTTGAATTCATTTGACGTGGTATTCTCAGGGACTCATACATGCAATCAGATCCCATTAATATAAAGCGCTATTCATATTAATTTTTTTTTTTTTAATATGAGTTCTTAATAATTTTTACTTTTTTTTCCTCTTAGCGACTTTTTATCAAAAAGATTTGATCCATTTAATTTGATAAAAAGTTCTCACTGTTTTTACAAAATAAAATTTTTTACATACCTTCAATGGTGGTTTCTCTCAATAAAGTAGTTCAAAGAGACCTCTAATCCTTGATTAATGCAATTCTTGTTTTAAATTTTTATGTTAATAGAATATACACAACAAGTTTAAGGTTATGATTTCTTAGTTTAACATTAGAGTTAGAGCAATCATATTTACGAGATCATATTGTGTAGATGAATATAAATATAATTTCATGTAATACACAAATATGACAATATAAATAAAGAATTAAATATGTATATGTATGAACAAAATAAATATATGTATATATACTATAGATATATCCATACAAGTATTTTTTACTGTCAAAATGCAGTACAATTGGAAATCTTGTTCTAAAACAAACTTTTTTTAAGCTCACCAAATTATAATTTTGATTTTCTCAAATATTTATGAAAAAATTAATGAATTAAGAAGCATGTATTTTCTGAACTGTAACTGAGGCTGATCGAGTATAGCGAAGAGACTTGCGCCTCTGCGAGCTCTGCTTCGGCTAAAATATCGATCGCTTTCTTTTCAGCCCACTATCTGATACTTATGAGAGGAAGTTTATGTTAAACTAGATTTTTTAAAAATTACCTTTCATCTTCTCGTACAGTCAAAAAAGATTATTAGATTATAATTAATATTTTATTATTAAAAAAACAATTTGTTTGCCACATAATAAAAAATAGATCGAAAATTCAAAAATTAGGTGAAAATTTGTTGATTATAATTACCAACAGATACGTTTTGCGCAAGCGCATATGAAATTTCCTTAATTTTAATTTTTATCGTCAATATAACTAAATATCTTAGCCCCCTCGTCAATTAAGATTGGATATCTGCAAGATTTGTTTTATAATTTAATAGAAAACATTGTTTTATCTTTTTTACATGGGAAGAAATGACAAAAAAACTTTATTTTTCATACTTTGCCAACTGAAATTTTTTTTCTGTTCTGCTAAATTTTTCATTATTCGAAAATATTTAAGTGAAGAGTGTTTTTAGAATGCTAATGCCAATTAAAATAAAATACCAATAAACGGGGTAACCCTGTTCAGGTCGTCGAAACTTTATTTGTCACTAAAAGTATTTTCGTATTTTATGTCACTGGTTACATAAATTTATATTTTCCCGAATTTGAGCATAAAATTGACATAAGGATGTTCCGCCGTGGTATGAAACCCATAAGAATCGTTTGAAAATTATTGCAATCTTTAAGTTTAGGTGTAAGAATTGACGTGTCCAAATTTCAGAAGGATTCACAATACGGTTTCTGAGATATTTTAATTCAAAGTTGGGCTAAAAACGCACCAAATTGGGTGGTTTAACATAGGCTCTTATGGGAGAAGCATGCTGTTTTCATTTCGCTGTAGTTTTTGAACCAGGATGTGAATCATCTTGAAATTTGGATATGTTATTCCTTAAGCCTTAGGGAACAAATTGCTATGCTTTTGGAAAATATCTTATGGGTTTTTAGACAATTTCAGCATTGTTTTCCTTTTAAAAAGTCAGTAAAAAGTTTACTGATTTTTCATAATTTATTAAAAAATTTTCTGGACTCTTGATTTACACTGTTAGAAACAAGAAGTCTTCAGTAACACTATGTAAAAATTTTAGAAAACTTATTTTATTCACTCTCTAGTACTAACGAGTTGAAGATAAAATAATTTTGTCAATCGGCCGAAGCGCGTGTCAGCTGTTCCCGTGCCTAACCTATAGTCGGCTTCTCCCACCAACTGCCCTCGGCGGAACGTCCTTAAGGTTCCTTCCAAATAAATTAATAAATTAAAAAAAAAAAAAAAGGTTTAAGAAAACATGATTTTTTTTAAAAAGTTTTGAGAAATTAAAACAAATTGTACTAAAAAGTAGAAAAAAAATTTTAGAAAGTGTCTAGGTACCATCGCCGTGTACCGTATTCGGTGCACGGTACACGGTACACGGTACCAAATGAGAGTTACTTTAGACACTCTGTGAATTTAATTGGATTATTTAAGATGGACAATTGAATTTAAAGTAGAAATTAGTAGTTTTTTAAACTTAAGTGGGTTATTTGGGATAAATTATAGGATCTAAAGTAAAAAGCTACCGTGTACCGTGTACCGTGTACGGTTCACGGCGATGGCACCTAGACACAACCAACTTTAAATGTACTTGTGGTTTAAAACTTTGTTATCATTGAAATTATCATTATTTTTTTTTACAGTTATAATATTTGAAATATTTTTTTTATTAAAATATATAGATAACCACTAAATTAAGCACTATAGAGAACTTTTCCTGAAGTCATCCTCGAAGAATTCGACCTAAATTCCCAAAGATGACTCCAGTTTTCACAGGTACACTAGACGGACATCCAAAAATGATTCCATGACATTTCCCACGAAGACAAAATCCACGAAAATAAAATCCACGAATTAAAAAATCTACAACGACAAAATCTACGATTCAAAAAATAAAAACAATTGTGAAAATATAAAATATAAAAATTTTTTAAAAATTCAATCAATTGAAAACAAAAACAAAGCTCCGAAGAATCCAAACAAAATCATTTAGTTTGATTGTCTACTAATAATAAACCAACTGTTTCTCACATCCCTTATAACAGAGAAAAAAAAAAAAATTTTATTCGAACTAGATTTTGGTTAGAACTAAATATTATGGCGCGCATTTTTTTAAAAAATAACCCGTTAGTGTTTTAATAAAAATCAATTTTTTTTCTCACGTTTGTATTAATTCACTGTTCAAAATCAAAAGAAAACTGTACTGCTACACAGGATTTATGTAAACAAAAACATAATTGAAAATCATATCGATACACACGATATTTGTAAACAAGATCATCATATAAATTAACAGAAACGGAAGTAAATTTGATTTATATCTGAAGAAACTTTCATTTGTAAATTATTTGTAGATTTTGTCGGCGTAGATTTTTTATTTCGTGGATTTTGTCGTCGTGGATTTTTTTCGTGGATTTTGTCGTGTTACCGACATCGAATCGTTTCCCCTTTCAAAATTGCTGAACCTGCCGTGAATTTTACAAACCTGCCGTCCTACAGGTTAGGAAGGGAGGTCAGCAATTTTTTTTAGCGCTAATTCAAAAAGGGGAAACGATTCGATGTCCGTTTGCTGTACACCTATCATAGGCTACCTGGGTATCTATAGGTTTAAATTATGACTATTAGTATCATAATTTTTTTTTGTAAACTCCAAGTTCACTAGGTACACCTGTCATCGGCGACCTGTGTATTTAGTTTAAACTGCATCGATGAATAATTTAGAAACAGTCACGATCGAGTACTCGACCCAGTTGGACGTATTAATAAACACTCCCTGGTACAAATAATCCATTGAGATCAATTCAATTCCATTAAAATTTCCATTAACTATTCATTTCCATTGAATATTCAAATTCACACAGAAAACTCAGAATGGAAATCAATGGATTTTAATGAATTTATTTTTTCAATAGACCTCAATGGTCACGAATTTTACAGAGCTGAATGGGAATCAATGGATTTTAATGAATTCATATTTCCAGTAGACCTCAATGGTTGCGAATTTTTCAGGGCTGAATAGAAATCAATGGATTTTAATGAATTCATTTTTCCAATAGACATCAACGGCTACGAATTTTTTAGGGCTGAGTGGAAATTAATCGATTTTAATGAATTTACTTTTCCAATAGACTAATAGTAACGTTTAATTGAGTCTGTTTTCGGACATCCTCCAACTTATTTGAGGGTCACTATTGAGGGTAAATAAATTTTGGGCTCGATTTTGGGAGTATAAAATTCAATCTCAATTTTAGGGTAACCCTCAATCCAGTTGAGGGATGTCCGAAAGTAGATTCAACTGAGGATTACTCTTTGAGAGTAATTTTTAAGGTTTTTTTGGGAATAATTTTGAGAGTTATATCCTACGGGATTGTTTTGCAATAATAATTTTATGTTTTTTGCTTATGGTTTACATCAAATTAGATCGCATAGTCAAAGTTAACAGTTTTGATATCAACTACTGTTTTATCAAGTGCCATAAAAACTTATGAAGTAAAATAAAAAAAAATTAGATATTAAATTCTTTCAAATATTCAATAATGCACTAAAACGTTCGGTTTATCAAATATATGCTTTTGCGGGCTCCAATCAATTTTAGGTGCGATATGAGTGTTGTTTTCTGAATAAATGACAGCAAGTTCAGTCATAAACTGTGTTGCCGCGTTCTAACCTCAAACCTTGCACTTTGGTCGTTTTCATCTTTGAGTAAGTTTTTTGATGATCTGATAGATGGCGACTGCAAAACAGACCATATATGTAGAACTCAGGTTAATTTTTTTATAAAAAAATTTATAAACAACAACTTCATTTGTTATAGTTTAAAATTTGATCGGTTCACAGTAGCTGTACGATCTGAATACAGCGTTTCGTTCTTTAAAAAATATCGAACCTCTCGCGCTCTGTGTACCTAGCATACATATATATGCGATTAGGAACAATGTCTTAATTTGCAATGACTCAAATTTCCACTATTTATTTTATTTAATTTAATTATATGACAGCCGTTTCGATACTTTGTATCATTATAAACTGATTCAGTAAAGTAACATACCACAATTAACTTACAAGTAGGTGTATACATTAAAGCATGATTCGTTTACAAACAACCTAAGACAGTAACATGAAAATTATCATTAGAATCAATAAAGATTCGATGAGGGTGAGTAATTTAAATCTTTCTGATCATTTAAAAGCAAATTAGTGTACTTAAATTTGTTCATCTCCATGGCTTCAAAATAATCTAACATTTTACTCTTACTCAAAACATGAAGCACTTTAAAATTACAATCAAAATTATGATTTTCAGATAAAACATAAGAACCATAATTGGGTCCAGGAAAACCAGAAGAACAGGGAAAAGCAGAAGAACATTGCTGATTGGTCGAAAATAGGTTTATGGGGTAACAGAAACATTGAATAATTTCTCAAAGACATGAAGTTGGCTTCAGACATTTCACACTCAGCTACAAGAATAACACGATTCTTTCGATCGGAATGACATAAAAAAAAAAAAAAAAATCAGCGGATACACCTTGGAGAAGACTCATGGAGTTTCATTTGAATAGAGTAGGACTGAAATAGAGACCAAATGCACTGGGTCCTGGATAACGCCCTGGAGTAGATTTCCCTAGGACTTTAGTTTCAATTAAGCTCATACCAGGTCAGGACGGCCTCTGGTGAACGAGGTCGTTGGTAATGCCTTGGGGATGACTTCCAGAGAAAGTTTGTATTTATTCAGGTCATACCAAGTCAGCACGGCTCCTAATGCACTAGGTTTCAGATTACGCCCTGAGCATGACTTCTATAATCTAGAAGTCATTCTATTTGGCATAAATCTCTAACCTTATATTTAAAATGCTTATTCGTTCTAGATTGAAAAGAACGGCCAGTTTGACCAATACATACTTTATCATAACTACCACAAATTAATTTATAAACACCAGACTTATTTTCGTCAGCAATTTTATCTTTATTATTTTTAATATATGTACCCAAAGAGTGAATAGATTTAAAAGATGTACTCAAATTCAATGAAGAAAAATTCTTTTTAAAAATTTAGCATTTTTATCGGACAAATGATCTATGTATGGCAAACTAAAATAAATTTTATTATCAGTATCACCATCCCCAATATGGAAAACTTCATTCAATGTTAATTTTTCGATTTTCTTACTTATTAAATTATCAATAAATTGGGCTCTATAACCATTGTTTACTTCAATTTGTTAAATAAAGTTTAATTCTACATTATAATTCTAAAGGGATAGAGAAGTGGATAAAAGTCTATGGATATAGGACTGGAAAACTGATAATTTTTTTGAAAAGGGATGTTGTGATGAAAAATATATAGCTGAATCTGTAAGGGTAGGCTTATGGAATATTTTAAATACAAATTGATTGTCTATTCTAGAAATAGTTATATCTAAAAAATTAATTGAATGATCAACTTCTATCTCAATATTCTTATGCAACTTATTAATAAAATTTAAAAACAAAGTAAGCTGTCTGTCGGTTCCAGTGAAAACCACAAAAACATCATCAACATACAGTACTGCTCAAAAGTTTAAGAAACCCCCAAATTTCACTATACACATCTGTCGAATTTGAGTTTGCGCTTAGCCGTAACGGCTCAAATCGGTGTGTCAAGGTCTTTAACTTTTTTTTTTTTCATAAATATATTAATTTAAAAGAAAAACCATTATTGTAATAATATTTAATTTACAAATGAATGTTCTCTCACGTTTCTGTTTAAAAAGTTAATTTTTGAAATACAGCAAATTTCAGCCATTTTTTCACTTTAGGAGCTGTCTTGAAATTTTTTACCATGATCCTAATGCATACACTATTTTTTTTCCAAGTTTTTACAATGTTCA
The DNA here is from genome assembly GCA_038277355.1 of Encarsia formosa. Taxonomy (NCBI): domain Eukaryota; kingdom Metazoa; phylum Arthropoda; class Insecta; order Hymenoptera; family Aphelinidae; genus Encarsia; species Encarsia formosa. The sequence continues at coordinate 68,753,453 of CM076186.1, read as the reverse complement.
AGTTTAACGAGAAAAAATTTCAAGTCGATCCATACAAACCTGTTCAAGCCACATAAGAAAAATGCATATTTTTAATCAGTTATAAATAACTAGTTTTTTAAAATTTTAATCGATTTTATGCCTAAACCTGTTATTTTTTTTTAATGTAAGGGACAAAAATTATATAATAACTCAACTTTTTTCTATTTTTAACTTATTTAATACAAATTACATAGAAAACTTAAAGGATTTCATGAAAAGTTACAATTTTTTATGGTAATAATTGAACTGTTTAACGAGAAGAAAAATGTAAAATTTTTAAATTAATTTATTCGATTAAATTAATAGAATGGACAATTTGATTTTTAACGTGGTTTTTTTAAATAAATTAGTTGTTTGAGCTTGACATATCTCGAATCGACTTCTTGGAATGTTATGTTCAAATTATGTAACGTTTAGCACCATCTACATGATAAAGTTAGAAATCACCCAGCTGAAAAAATCCATATGGAAATCCGTAAGGAAACCCGTACGGGGACCCGTAAGGGTTCCCGTAAAGGACCCCATACGGGTTTCCGATACTGATATTTGGTCAGGGTTTCCGTACGGGTTTCCATACGGGTTTTTTTTTTCATTTAATTTTATTTTCACACTATTTTTTTATTTATTTAATTTAATATTATTATTAGATATTGATATATTGTTCTTTATAAGATTTAATTATTAATAATAAAATTATTTTGAATAAAATTATCGAAGAAAAAATTTTGTTCGACTGAGATTCGAACCCACGACCCCAGGCATGGCAGGCAGACACTCTACCAACTGAGCCAATGAGCTAGCTTGCTCGAAGACTTTAATTAAACTACTTTAACAACTGTTTTATATTTGATTTTTAACTAGTCTCTCTCAGCCCGCAAACACGAGCAATTGTATTACATTATCTAAATCTAAAACAAATTTTGTCGAAGCTTCATCTAAATTAAAGGGCTTAACCGACAATAAGTTGTATATTAAAGGAGTTTAATTGAGGTCTTGATGCATGCTAGCTCAATGGGTCAGGTGGTAGAGTGTCTGCCTGTGATGCCTGGGGTCATGGGTTCGAATCTCAGTCGAACAAAATTTTTTTCTTCGATAATTTTATTCAAAATAATTTTATTATTAATAATTAAATCTTATAAAGAATAATATATCAATATCTAATAATAATATTCAATAAATAAAAAAATAGTGTGAAAATAAAATTAAAAGAAAAACAAAAAAAAAAAAAAAAAAAAACCCGTATGGAAACTTGTACGGAAACCCTGACTAAATATCAGTATCGGAAACCCGTATGGGGTCCTTTACGGGAACCCTTACGGGTCCCCGTACGGGTTTCCTTACGGATTTCCATATGGATTTTTTCAGCTGGGTGAATAGATACATTTGTTTTAAATTTTGTAATTTTATCGGTTAAGATTAACATGGGGAAAAAAGCAGTGTCAGAATCAGTAAAATGGCAAATTATTGGTTTGTTTAAAGTTAAAAAAAATCTAACACCCAGATAGCACAAAAAGTTTTCAGAACGTTTTGGCAACGTTCCTCAGCAACCATTGCAACCTTTCGCTGAAAGGTTGCTGGACGGTTGCAGAAACGTTGTGACAATCGTGTAAATCTCCGCTTTTAGTTTCAAAGAAAACCTTCTAGCAACGTTATGGCAACGAAGTTTGTCAACCATAATTTTTAAAAGGTGATAAAATATTGTTCTGGCAACGTTTCTAGAACCTTTTAGTAAAACGTTGCTACAAAGTGTTAACAAGGTTCCAAATTATAAATTTAAACTTAAATTACTCAAGTGGGAACCTTTCAATTGAGTAATTAAATTAATAAAATACTTATATACTGAATGGGGTGGGGGAATTTTGTGTTTTGGATATTTTTGCATTCGATTTGATCATAATTAGAAAGAAGAACTTTCTAATTTTAGTCAAATCACTCAAAAATTAGTCGAGCGACGTTCAGTCGCTCGATATGAGTCGAAAAATTCTATGGTTCATATATCCAGAGCGTGCTACTTTGCTTACAGCTCAGCTCAAACGGAAGGCCACCTAGCGGATGAGACTCAAAACTACTCACTTTGTTTAGCATTCGTTGGATCTTGACAGGCTTTTCAAGTATTTAAGTACACGTCAAACTAGAAAAAACATACTTGTTTTTGAGGTCTTAAATGTACTTGTAATTATTTGCTAGTAAAATAAATTTTTTATATTAACAAGAAATCCAAACAACAACGCGAGGTTCATTATCCAAAATTTTGTTTTGTGAAGATTTCAATAAAAAAAAAAAAAAAATTTTTGATATTCGTACGTAAATTAATAAATAAATAAGTAAAATTTTTAATTCAATTTATTTTAGTTAAGTAATTAAACTTTTATAATGAAGCCCCGAAGGGGCACAACTTAAATATTAGTTTTAAAAATACTAATTCTAAGTTATTTTGTGGCCTAGTGGTTAGAGTCACTGCTTTTTATTTTGCTGTCATAGGTTCAAATCTCTATGCTTTACGATTTTTTTCTTTTTCTTTTTCAATGAGTTTTTGTTAGTATTTGAGCTGTTTTATGTTCTTTTCGGACCTTTTGTTAAGTAGGTATTTAAAATTTTTTAATTAATGCTTCGGTAGAATAATTTTTCAGTAATGTCTGTACGTTTGCATTTTTTTTTTAATTGAAGAACTATTATCGAAGTTAAGCCTAAATTAACATTGCATTGAGAAGAGTTAATATCAAGATGCTGAAAGTGTCCCCATTGTAAAGTTATTCGTGGCAGATTTTGGCTATTTTTTTTTTGTAAGGGTAATAGAAATTTTTTTATGAAGTTTGATTATTTAACTTTTTTGTTTAGAATGTTAGCAGGTAGTATGAAATCCTTTTTTTTCTAATTTAATAAAAGTTCTAAAATTCACAAGTTTTATTTTTTATTTTTCAATAACTTACGAAAAACTTGCTGCATGCTTTTTATGCAGTTTAATACCTTCGATATGTAATGTTTGATTATTGCAGTGGTGGTGCATGTTCACCAGGGTGATTTGGATATCTTATTCATTCTAGAGGATTTGAGTCTATAGAGAACAATGCTTTGGTTTTAAAATGATTTCGTTTTAATTCAAGATTATTTTGTTCTTGATTCAAAATTTCTTCGTCTCGGTTCAACAGAAAATATTATTGAGCCAAGCGGATATTAGGCTTTTGCACTTATGACGTCACAAGAGCAGTTTGTATTATGTTTGTTTTGACTCCAGTGATACGTCACAAGAGCCAATTGCATTGACAGTGTTTTTGCTCCAGTGAAAATGACGTCATAAGAGCAAAAGCAGAATACTCTTCATTTTGAATGAAAAATTCAAGCGGATTTTTCCTCTTGATTCTAAAAGACATTTTTAGTGAGTTAGTGAGTAATAAAATGTTCCATGAATAACTGAGAAAAAGGGTCTTTTTGCGACAAAATTATTTTCCTTTTGACTATTAGTCTTTTGCTGGAAATTAAATTCCTTTTGGTGCAAAAATAAAATTGCAAGCTATGTAAGATTTGTTTAAACAAAATATTTATAATTATCAAGTCCTACGAATAAAGTAGAGGTTACAAAAAAAAAAAGACACCAACCTGAATTTACTACGATCAATAGAACCCGAGATATCCCTGTCAAAAATTGACAACTTAGTTAAATAATCAAACTTCATAAAAAAGTTTCTATTACCCTTGCGAAAAAAAACTTTAGCCGAAATCTGCCATGAATAACTTTACAATGAGGACACTTTCAGCATCTTGAAATTAACTTTTTTTTTTTTTTTTTTTAAATTTCAACTCTTAACAAAATTAAGTTTAAAAAAATAATGCAGTGGTATTTTGGCTCAACGATTGTTTGTAATTGTGATATGCTCCCAGGTAGTCGAAATTCGGTTCAGTTACCTCGAATACGTTAAAATAAATTTTTTCTTTTTTTTTTTTTTTTCAAGATTTTTAACTCTTCTCAATGCAATGTTAATTTAGGCTGTAACAGGGGTGGATTTAAGGGTTTGTATGAGCCGATACAAATACCCACGGTGCGTACTAAATCCTTATCACCTGTACTTAGTGCTGATCCAAGCACTCGTCGAACTGCCACTCGTCGACCTGAAATAATAAAATGAGGAAATCGCGTCCGCGAATATTACTTTATTTCGCGACGCGGTCGGCTAGTTCGTTTATCGGTAGTGGGTGCGGGTATTAAAACAGGATCGATTCGCAGGAACACTAGGTTTAGTCAATAAAAATTAAATTAACAATTTAATAATTTATTAAAACAAATCTAAACCTAAAATACAAATTCCGAATGACGACTCGATGTCGTTTAAACCAGTAAACAAAAGAATCTTCAATGTTCTCTAAATCGTTGCGCACGCACACAAATTCCTGCTGCTATCGGCAGCTAACGCGCGCAAGAGAAAAACAAAGATTATGACAATAATAGTGTACTAAGGACACTCACACGCATTCACACTCACTCGCACATTTACAATTAACTTACGGAGTCGCTAAGGTGCACCTCATACCAAGCCGTCAGGCTAAACAAAATGCCAGGCTACGATGCCGACCAGCCGCAATATCTACCATACTCGAGTCGCCGTGTAGCCATCGGAAAGCGGTCCAGGCGATGACGTGAAATGACAACTTCACAAATAACACCACACTCTCACACTACGGCTCTACCACAACGCGCGACGCGAATGTCAATAATTGCCTCGACTTCCGTAACGAGTAAGCTGCTTCAAGATCTGCCATGAATCGATCTCCAGATCTTTGCGTGACTGCCGGACGTCGGTCAGGTTCCCCGACGTCCACGGCTTCCAAAAGCCGGTTGACTCGTCTAGACAGTAGAATGCTTCCCGGGCGATGACCATCGATCCCGCACCTTCTGTCTCTGCCAACTCTCTCTTCGACGACATTCCACTCCCGAGGAGTCCGGTTAGCCGTCGAACCGAGACGAGTTAAGTTCCATGTACGTGCGAACACTCGGACACGAAAACTACGAGTGGCTTCCCGATTCCCGCTCTACCACCTCAGAGGTCCGCTCTGAGCTGCGTTCGACAGTCACGTGACTCGCGCCAAATCCTAAATCGTTACCAACGATTTAATTACGATCGCTGACTGTCACAAGGCTTAACTTCGATAAAAGTTCTTCAATTAGAAAAAATGCAAACGTACAGACATTACTGAAAAATTATTCTTCCGAAGCATTAATTAATAAAAAATTTCAAATACCTACTTAACAAAAGGTTCGAAAGAACATAATACAGCTCAGATACTAACAAAAACTCATTGAAAAAGAAAAAGAAAAAAAAAAAATCGTAAAGCATAGGATTTGAACCTATGACAGCAAAATAAAAAGCAGTGACTCTAACCACTAGGCCACAAAATAACTTAGAATTAGTATTTTTAAAACTAATATTTAAGTTGTGCCCCTTCGGGGCTTTATTATAAAAGTTTAATTACTTAACTAAAATAAATTAAATTAAAAATTTTACTTATTTATTTAGTAATTTACGTACGAATATCAAAAAAAAATTTTTTTTTTATTTAATTCTTCACAAAACAAAATTTTGGATAATGAAGCCTCGCGTTGTTGTTTGGATTTTTTGTTAATATAAAAAATTTAATACTAGCAAATAATTACAAGTACATTTAAGACCTCAAAAACAAGTATGTTTTTTCTAGTTTAACGTGTACTTAAATACTTGAAAAGCCTGTCAAGATCCAACGAATGCTAAACAAAGTGAGTAGTTTTGAGTCTCATCCGCTAGGTGGCCTACCGTTTGAGCTGAGCTGTAAGCAAAGTAGCACGCTCTGGATATATGAACCATAGAATTTTTCGACTCATATCGAGCGACTGAACGTCGCTCGACTAATTTTTGAGTGATTTGACTAAATTAGAAAGTTCTTCTTTCTAATTATGATCAAATCGAATGCACAAATATTTAAAACACAAAATTCCCCCACCCCATTTAGTATATAAGTATTTTATTAATTTAACTACTCAATTTAAAGGTTCCCACTTGAGTAATTTAAGTTTAAATTTATAATTTGGAACCTTGTTAACACTTTGTAGCAACGTTTTACTAAAAGGTTCTAGAAACGTTGCCAGAACAATATTTTATCACCTTTTAAAAATTATGGTTGACAAACTTCGTTGCCATAACGTTGCTGGAAGGTTTTCTTTGAAACTAAAAGCGGAGACTTACACGATTGTCACAACGTTTCTGCAACCGTCCAGCAACCTTTCAGCGAAAGGTTGCAATGGTTGCTGAGGAACGTTGCCAAAACGTTCTGAAAACTTTTTGTGATATCTGGGCAGAGATTTCAAAAACTCTGAATGTAAGTAGATGTTGTGTTCGGAATACGATTTTCGCGTACCAAAACACAACAAACGTCAAAAATAAAAGCCGGTCGGGTCGACCTCGTGTAACAAGTGCCAGAGTAGACAGAATTATCATCAACAAAGTAAAAAGAGACCAGAAAATTATAGCTAATAAATTAAAAAATCAATTGAAAGATGAAGTGAATGTGGTAATATCCAGACAAACTGTCAACAGGCGTATGCTTGATAAAATTTTGATAAGTTGCGTGGCAGTCCGAAAGCCGCTTCTCACTAAAAAAAATCGTAAAGATCGCTATGAGTGGTGCCGTGACAAATTATCTTTGAAGAAAAGTGGAAAACTATTTTATTCAGTGACGAATCTTCATTTCAACTGTTCTCCAATCGGCCGAGAAGAGTAAGACGTACCGCAGATGAAAAATATAATCAAGACTGTCTTGCCGCAAAAGTTCAGAAAGGCGACGGGTCTGTGATGATTTGGGACTGTCTTTCTGGAAAAGGAACAGGTGAACTTTATTTTGTAGAAGGCACAGTCAATAGCGACAAATACATTAACATTCTCGATAACACTATGATTCCTTCAAAAAAAAAACTTTTTGGAAGGCGCAAAAATTGGCTGTTCCAACAAGATAATGCTCCGTGCCATACTTCAAAGAAAAGTTTGCTGTGGCTGTCTGATAATAAAATACCTTTGCTAAAATGGCCAGCTCGCTCGCCGGATTTAAATATTATTGAGAATGCTTGGGATCAAGTAGAACGTATAATTCAAAACAAAGATTTAAGAAATCTCAATGATTTAAAAGTAGAAATAGCTGTTGCTTGGCAAAGTTTAAGTTGCAGTTATTGTTTAGACCTTGCAAAGTCGATGGTCCGAAGAGTCGCAGCTTGCTATAAAGCCAAAGGAGGAGCAACAAAATATTAGAATTCTCGGATAAAAAGATTCAATGTAGTGTAATTTAAATGATTTATTTGTGTTCTTTAATATGATTATGATGATAGTTTTTTTATGTATAATTAATTTAAAAATTTTACGTTTTTCTTCTCGTTAAACAGTTCAATTATTATCATAAAAAATTGTAACTTTTCATGAAATCCTTTAAGTTTTCTATGTAATTTGTATTAAATAAGTTAAAAATAGAAAAAAGTTGAGTTATTATATAATTTTTGTCCCTTGTATTAGAAAAAAATAACAGGTTTAGGCATAAAATTGATTAAAATTTAAAAAAACTAGTTATTTATAACTGATTAAAAACATGCATTTTTCTTATGTGGCTTGAACAGTTTTGTATGGATCGACTTGCAATTTTTTCTCGTTAAACTTGAACATTGTAAAAACTTGGAAAAAAATAGTGTATGCATTAGGATCATAGTAAAAAATTTCAAGACAGCTCCTAAAGTGAAAAAATGGCTGAAATTTGCTGTATTTCAAAAATTAACTTTTTAAACAGAAACGTGAGAGAACATTCATTTGTAAATTAAATATTATTACAATAATGGTTTTTCTTTTAAATTACTAGGGCCAACTAACGCGCGTCCAAATCCAGATCTTATCTTACTATCGATATTTAAAAATTTTTTTGTTGCTTAAAGTCTAAAATGATGTTTCATTTGAATGAAATTATTGTCTAATTGAAGTCATTGTTTTGTAGTTAAGTTTATAATTTCTGTGTTTTCTTCTAAGATTAACGGGAAAAAATGATCTTTTTTTTTATAAAAATAATCAATTATAAATTCTTTGAATATGATTTTAAAGTAAGACAAACTATATCTACTTTCACTTCATGAGAGTGAACATATCAGCTAGAAATATTTGAAATGAACTTTAATTATTATTAATCAAAATTATTCAAGTATTAAATTTTAATTGACTTCTATGTATTTCTAAAAAACTATTCATCAATTATTTTTGAAACATCAAAATTATTTTTGTAGATGAGTACAAAAATTTATCAGAGTACATCTAATTTTATAACAATGCTTATTGGCTATTAATTATTTTAAACAATTATACTGAGTAGCTTATATTTGTGAAAGTCAAAGAGTATTTTAATCTTAACATAAAAAATTATAGAACGAATTTTTAAAATTTTCATTTTTCAGGTGGTTTTTACCAGTTCAAGACTAAAAAAAATTGTAATACCTAATCACTAAAAAAACAATGAGTATCATCCCAAAACATTTTTTTAAACTTAAGTCTCCGTTAAATACCGCAGTATTAGAGGTTATACCCGTGAAAATTTTTTCTTAGAATTTTTCTAAAGTATCTCTTAATTCTATGAAATTAAATATCAATAATTTATTCAACCTTTTGCGGCCATGCGCGAAATAGAAATAATGCGATCTTTAACTTATTTTATCTTTTGTACTTCAATTTTGATCAGGCTTGGCAAAAATGTTCAATAATATCTAATCAACATCTTCAGAAAATTTAGATTGATTCTCTATTGCCTTGCATTTAGTAAAAAACCATCTTTTTTATTTATTTATCCTCCCTATTGATACACTTTTAAATTTATTTATCCTCCCCATTGATTCACTTTTCAATGAAAATTAATTATCATGTATGTTATATTTTTAAAATAATAAAAAAAAATTAACGCTCTTCTCGCGCCACAGATTAAAAATTAATATTTTTACTTTTATTTACATTTATAGAAATCAAAATATAAATTTAAAAGTTACCGCGTGATATCGCGATCATAATGCGCATGCAATAGCTATAGTTGAATGTTGAATCAACCAATCTAACATCTGATATCGCGATCATACTGCGCATGCGATGAGGCTTCACTTATTTGGGGTCTCTTTTTTAAGAGAGGAATATATTTATGAAAAAAAAAAAGTTAAAGACCTTGACACACCGATTTGAGCCGTTACGGCTAAGCGCAAACTCAAATTCGACAGATGTGTATAGTGAAATTTGGGGATGTCTTAAACTTTTGAGCAGTAGTGTATCTTCTCCAGAATAAACGAACTTCATTAAGGGGATCCGAATGTATTTTAGAATCTATATAATCCATAAAAATCTCAGCAAGAATAGGGCTTAGAAGATTACCCATAATCAAACCCTAACTTGAAGAGAAGTATTTATTATCAGAATTATAAATAATTCTGGTCAAGACACAATTTCAGAGCCTCAAAAATTTCATCAGACACATTAGGACCAACTCTTTTTAGTAAATTTTTAGTCAATAAAATAACTTCTTTAGGAGGTATGCTAGTAAATAGATTTTTCACATCAAACGACACTAGCTTGCATTTATCAGGTAAATAAAAATTTTTCAATCGTTCAATAAGGTGACGTGAATTCTTAAGTCCATATTTAGGAGAGAATTGCATATATTTATTAAAATTAATCAGTAGTTTTTTGGAAAATGGGCTGTGATAAAAGAAACAACAGGTCTAATAGGAAAATCATTCTTATGTTATTTGATAAGTGAATATAGTTTAGGTGGTTGTGGGTTCATTGAAATCAGTTTTTTTGCATCAAACAAACAACTTTTATTCGAAAAACTTTTGTTCAATTTTTGATAATTTTCACTAAGGTCAGAAACAAGCTGATTAAAGTTACTCAAATTCAAAAAATTTAAAGTCTTTGACTTATAATCAAACTGTGAAATAGCAATTACTGTCTTCCCTTTATCAGCTCTAGTGAAAATAATCTCATCACTAATCATTTTTTCTTTAATTAAATTCAACGTCAAAGTTTCAAAATTAAAAGACTGTGTTTTATTTATATTAACACGTATTCAATTAGCCAATCGATATTTATTATTAGTAGCAACCTTTCTCTGTTCATAATTCAAGTAAAACCAATTTTCATTAAAGATTAGTTCAGAATTAACACCTACAGACTGTAAATCCTCCATGGAAACATAATATCTTGTTCTTAAACAATATATAAAACGTTTAGAAATAAGAGAAGTTTCATTTGCTGAAAATTCAGTTGTATTAAAATTAATAAATCTATCAAAAATTTTATGATCTGAATAAGAATTATCTAAACCATTAAAATCATATGATCCAAGTCTAGCATGTTTATTTTCATTTTCACTCCAACGTATATGTTTATTAAATTTATTAAACTTCTTAAGACGTAAATATTTCAGTTTTCTAGACTGTCATATATATTTATAATGTACTATCTTTCTAACTTTGAGTCTAGTGTAACGTCATACCATTAATAGGTACACTTATGCTCAACGCAAATCATACCCAAAATTTAAACAATCTAAAGACTTTTTTTTTCTACTAAAAACTGAGAAGGAGAAGAACCAAGTTATTGTATTTAAATTTTCCTTTACTACCCCACTCACGATTTCTTTTTCCTTTACCTTTTATTACCCATTCCCACTAAAAAAAAAAACCTTCTCCCTCCGTTCTCTTTCTGGGAAAATTCATCAGTTGTTTTTCTTTTATTGCCGCGTACTACGTTCTTGACCTTGTGCGTGTGCAGCGACAAAAATTTTAAGAAAAGGCATCTAATCACGGAAGCCATAAACTAACCCAAACCTAAATGTACAGCGTAGGCGCCCCGCTCGGGTCGTAAATGTCTCCGTCTGTTTTTTTTTTTTGAATTCTAAGCGTAGCGAGCACCCGCCCTTGTTCTATGCAGGCGGCATAGTGCATTCAGCGACCGTACTTTCACTTACAATAGAGTACACATATTTTTTTTTAGAGTTTAGTTGTAACATTAGTTTACTTTATTTTATTATTTATGAACATTAGACCCTAGACGATGCCATACCTTTTATTTTCAGCTAAACTAAGTTTATTTTATTTAAATAAATAACCATCGTAGTTTTTATTATACTTACAATTAAACCTATATAAATGAATTTTCATATATTAGAGTTTAGTTACACATCAAATTTGACCAGAACTATTGAATAAATTTAACCTTTTTACCATACCTCTATATTTATCAACCTTTTTTTTACCTACGATGATTATTTTTTTTTTTTATTAAGAAATAAGATTTAAACTCTTGAGGCTAAATTTTTTTATATTGAGTTTTCTTGCTCGTTTTCTTATACCTAATGCACAAGAGTTTTTTATTATATTTTTATTAACACTAATCTCTATGTTAAACTCTATTAATTATAAACTAAGATTTATAAGCCTACATGTACTCATTACTTCTCTTTATATTTTTAATAATCCTTAATAATAAGCCAGTGAGTTACGTAACTCCTCGATTCTCATGTTTGATTTAATAAAACCTTAACTGTAATAAAACTATTATTCCGACTTGCTAACTAATGTTCTAATAATCCGATTTTTTTCATTCAGATTTGTAACTTCAAAAAAATTCTTATCCGAGAATACTGTATTACAAACATTAACCCTTTTGTTGAGATCACGTAGTTTTATTAATTTAGAAATATTTTAAGAGTTTTAGTTTTATGTGTAGTGTTGAGAGCAACTCTCCCTCGCTAGCTCTCTCTCTCTATGAAAATGCCCATTAAAATTTAGGAAACCACCAATAGAAAAATCCGATGCCCCTCCAAGCGAGTTTTCTGGCAAGGCACCCTCCCTGCCGTGAGCCCAGAAGTCACTCCAGCTCGGGACGTCAACCAGACAAGAAGATATTTTTTTTCCATCTTTCAACAATTATTTCTCGTCCACCAGATCCAGGCAGCCCTTCGACCAACAGAAGTTTTTTTTGCTATTTAAAGAGAGAGAGAAAAGAGGTGGAACAGCAGAGTTACTCTACAACCCGTAGGGTCAAAGGCTTGAATAAAAGTAAGTTTATATTACTTAATTTTAATTTATTTTCACCTATTTTTTTTTTCCTTTCCTACAATCTATTTTATTCTAAATTCAAGTTCTGTTCGCATGACTTGACAACTGACACTTGGAAGTTTCTTTTTGGCATATTCGGAGCCCATATACCAAGTTTTAGCCAAATCCATGACCCAAATGTCTGGTTCTCTCCTTGTAAGTCTTTTTCGCAAACCCTTAATTTTTTTGTAATCGTCTTTTTAGTATTATCTTTATTTTTTTTTTCTATTCGCAAGTATCGACTTTTGGCTTGAAAAGTTGATACTTCGACCGAAAATCTGATGGGCTTCCTAGGTAGCGCTGCAGTCACGCACCAAGCGAATAATTTTGCGGTTGATAATGGCTAAAAATTCGATAATAGAGGTCTGAAACTCGGCCGAGAGATTTATTTATCAATGATTTTTTGAAAAATAAGCTTGCTTGTGAGATTTCGATTGAATCTTGAATATAACGTCCCAGATATCTCGCAATATAGTCAAAAGAAAGAGTGAAAAAATGGTTTTTTTTTTTTTTTTTTTTTTTTATGCCATGACCTGAGATTGGATGATTGGGACCTGAAATTTCATCGAGAGCTTTGTTTTTTGATGATTTATCGAGTCAAAATTTTTTCACAAGATCCCGATTGAATTTTGAATATTGAAACCCAGATGTCTCGCAATAGTTAAAAAAAAAATGTTTTTTTTCGTCATAACGGATATGAAGCGCTCTAAAAGTATTTAAAAACAGGAAAAAAAAAAAAAATAACACCAAGGATATTTCGATTCTTTGATTCAAGACAAAGTTATAATTTCTTGGCCGATTTGGTTGAAAATGCATAATACAAAAGTTACAGTGAAAAACAGGTCGAAAAGTACTTGAAAATATAGTAAAAAAAAAAAGGGTAAAAAAGTGGTTTTTTTGATGCCATGACCTCAAATTTGATGATAGAGATCTAAAATTATGTAAGGATTCCGATCAAACCCTCCATATCCCACTCAACTTTATCTTGTAATCATATTAATTTTAAATCGTCATTTTCATAAGACCTCAAGGCTCTTGCGGCAATATTAAAAAAGAGAAAAAAAATTTTTTTTTGGTGTGAAAGCTTCTTTTTTATCATAAACAAAAAAGTGGAGGGGGGGGGAGCAAGCATCGGAGCAGTTTGGGACATAAGGGATACCCCCCCCTCCCCCCGCGAATTAGTAGAAATACCGATATTTCATAACAAGATGCTGATGATTTTCATATTAACTTTTAAAAAAATCCTATCCTAATGTTATTTAAGAAAAATAAATTTAATTTTTTCAAAGCTTTTTTTATTTTATGACTAAAAAAACATTCTAGTTCAAAAAATAAACTTTTATAAAAATTTAAAGCTGTAATTTTTCTACTGGTTGCAAAGCTTTCAAAAACGTTGTAAAAAAGGCTTAATTTTTAAATAAATCATTTTTAAAATAATAAAAATTTTGAAGTTTTTTAAATCTCATATCCTGATTGATTTAAAAAATAGGAACAAATCGCAATTAATAAATAACTTCAAGGGCCATATTAGGTACACAAATTTTTGGTGTCTTAAAAAAGGTGTTTTGGTAAATCCTCTGGCATTTCAAGCTCATTGATCAAAATCGAACGCGTAAGGTCTTATTTTAAAGCTCTGAAATTATTGGTTCGATTCGCCACAACGTCGATTCTTGCGTAGGGGGGCCATACTAGGTACACCTAGGGTAGAGCGGGGTAATTCGGGATGGGTGAGTGCGATACTCGCTTTTACATTAATGTATTATGAAAAATATTGCCATTATGAACCTAAAAAAAATTATAATTGGTCGGTTAATTATTAACGAATTTGTCAAAAAAATTTTAAGAGCTTTACTAAAGTTTAACATATTTAAAAAATTTAAAATCTAGCAAAAATGATGAGGTTAGGAAAAAAGGGGTAATTGAAGCATAGTGCGAAGGGTAATGAAAGCAGTAACATTTTTCGTATTTAAACAAATTAAATTTACCAGAACAGTACTTATTGATGAGAAATAACTAATCCATTAAGTATTCAAGCTGTCTATTGTACTTTTTTAATGTCCACAAATAAACTACACTAAGTTTCGTATCGCACTTTCACACACGGCTTCTTCTCAACCAACATTTTTCACGTTCACGTTTAAATTTATCGGATTCTGGTAATAAGTAACGCATTCATATCCTTCTCAAAAGGTTTTGTTATCAGTTTTTGACGTGAATCGTTCAATAGTATTTAAAAGTTTGACATAAAACTTGCTAATAACGCAGACTTCGTTGTGACTCCATGTGATTGCCTTTAAGGTTAGAGCAGACGACGCGCAACGCCGCCAGCAGTTTTGCACTCCTTCCATTACCCCCAAAATGGCAACGCATTACCCCGCTCAGTTTTTTTTTTTTTTTTTTTAATCGTTGATATTTAAATGATAAATAAAAAATTCAATATGATTTTTGCACCAAATTGAAGCTCATGACTTACACTTGAAATCGTGGTAATTTATTTTTGACTTGATGATGATTTTGGCATATTTTTAACTATCTCAAAATCTATTGAAAACCATTTTTTTTTTTTTTGAAAGTCAAGCTTACACTTCAAAGATTTTTCATGGAAAGTGTATTATAGGTTTTTCATTTCTGTTTTTACAGAAAAACGTGTGTGTTTAAGTACTTTTATGTTACATTTTTTGTTTTTTATGTTAATTATATTTTAAAAAAATATTAAGAGTGTCTTTCATTACCCTGCAGCTTTCATTACCCCGCTCTACCCTATTTTACTTTCTTTGCAAATTAGTAATGCAAATTGAATCAACAGGTTCACACACTGCCAGCATCAACATATCACTCATCGGATTGGATCCAAGCATCAATAACCTTCATGCGTACAACTGCAAAGGCTTCACATTTCACACAAGTAGTCCTGCCCCTTCACTGATTGGCCTGATGGTCCAATCTATACACCCATTTTTCTGACTCCAATTTTTGAATTGATTAATATTTGCCAGGATCCAAAAACAGATGTTGCTGATGGCACAGAGCTGTGGCTAACATTAGAATTAAATACTCATGAGCATGATGAAATTGTAGCTGAGGGCATAGTGAAAGCGATTCCAAAAGTAGGATATGCAGCTAATCTGATGCACCCCAGGTATAATGGTTTATATCTAGATGAAGATCAGTGAATCGTTGCTGATAGATTTTTTAAGGATTATCTAGATGATATCGGAATTGTAGAACTGAGACAGTATCAAATTTACAGAGCTGCAAAGACCTAATCTCATGTTGGTCCATTATGGAATCAAAATTTCCAAAATTGTCTATACTTTGTCTTAAAACGTTTATCATTCCAGCCTCAACAGCTTTACTTGAAGGAACTCTTTAGTCAATCGACTTGGATCCATAATAAATACCGTAATTCTCTGAGTAATAAAACATCGGGACTTCTATTCTAGTTGATACTCACTATTTGACAAAACATACAAAAAATGGAGTTTGGGTTAATGAATTAGATAAGAAGAAAAAAAAAATACCTAGAAATCACAAATAATGATGAAGATGATGATATTTATGCTGACGATAGTTATGATGATGATGATGATGATGAAAGAAACTATCAAAATGTAAACAGCGATAATGTTGACAGTGTATACATTTAAGGAGGTTACCTACCAATATATATGTCAAGTTCGATACTACGATTAGATTTCTGTATATACAGGTATACACGCGCAGTATATCTAAACCTCACAATCATGCATATTTCACGTAAACGATTTTTTTTATTACTTAGAGTCTCCTAATGATTAATTAAAAGATACTAAAAATTTTAAATGATTTGCTTTTATTTTCTAAAAAAATTTGATCAAAATCTGTGGGCTAGAAATAAAAATATTCCTAATAAAAGTAGATTTCTCATAAGAGACTATGCTAAATAAGTCAAAATTGAAATGTTCATTTCTTTTTTCTGAAGTTCCTAAGCGTCTTGAAATTTTAGCTAGCCATTTCTTACATCAAAAATTGACTGTACGTAAAATTTAATCAAAATCTGTGGGCTAGATCTATTTGGTAGGGAACCTCTTTAAATGACTACGATGGCGATAATATGGCATCTGGCTTTTTTAATTATTCCATTTTCACCTCTTACTTTATCGAAGTGTTACCACCCATGTCCTCTTTTATGCTTTTTTTGAGGTCGATTAATGGAACAAGTGTCTTCCTCAAATGCCTCTGACATGACTAGCCTACAAACAATTTTATTAAAAAGTTAAATAGTGGCAATGTAAAAAAATTTGAATGTCAAAGTATAACTCCAAAAAACCTGAAAAAATTATAAATACAATTTTTTTATACAATTTAACTTAAAAAGTATCATGCAAAGATTCTTTAAAGACTGATTTATGTTTAAAACTTAATAATGATTTTTTGTTACTGTTTTACAAAGTTGACCTGTTCTGACCAAAAATGAAATTTTTGATAACTGCAAGTAGAATAAGAAAAATAAAAATAAAAAATGATTCGTCATAACATGTCTTTCATTTCTTTAACATGCAAAAAAATTTTAGAAATATTTTTTATTCTTACGAATTTATGTAGGATCATAAGCAATTGATCAGTTATTAAATAAATTTTTTTTTTTAGTTAATGCAGTAGTAAGTAATACTAATAATTGGGTTGGTACTTACAACATCAAGTACATACATTGAGTCAGAACGCGTTAAAATTTTGCAAAGGCCATGATCTTCAAAACTCATACAACTAGTACTTGTTATGATCTCACAAATGTTTTTATAATTGATTTAAGTTGAACATTTGGCGTACAAAGAAACAATAGATTAAAATTTCAAAACAATAACACACTCATTTTTTAATGATCTTTTGAACTTTAGACAAGATAATTGTAATAAACCAATCTATATCATTAAATTTCTGATGATGAATAAATTATAATATTAATGACAATAGTAGCCATGAAGCGATACAAATATTCACAAGCAATAAGCATAGATATATTCTCAATATATTAAAAAAAAGAGAGAGAAACATTAGATTCTCACAACAAAAGTCATCAATGTTGTCAATTTTCAAGATAAACTAGTGTAAATTCAGCAAAAATATATCTTTTTTATAAATTTTCCCGAGGAAATCGTAACGTTTGGACATTTTTCCGGGAGAAATGTAACGATTAGGAAATCAACGAATGTTAAAATATTTTTAAATAAAAATTTACAATATCAATGCTAACTTGTTTAAAGCAGGCCAGGGAGCTTTTCCCGAGGAAATCGTAACGTTGAGAACTGTTTTCCGAGTAAAGAGTAACGTTGAGGAAATCATAGAATTTTAAAATGTTTTTTAAATAAAAATCTACAGTATCTATGCTTATTTGTTTAAAGCAGGCCAGGGAGCTTTTCCCGAGGTAATCGTAACTTTAGAACTTTTTTCCAGGTAAAGCATAACGTTGAGTCGTCCAACGATTGAGATAGTATTTTTCCAGGTAAAATGTAACCTGACTCCCTTGAACTACTTTATCCGAGAAACCAGTAACATTATTCAAGAAAACTAGTAAAAAAAAGTTACTGGAATTTTTCTCCATGGAAAACATAACGTATGCATCTTTTCCCGGGTATATTGTAACAACCACCTCGGACAACTCTACCAAACCAGCAACAAGATCAATTCTATCTTGTATAAAAGTACTGAAATTTTTTCTTTCATAAAATATTGTATTTTCATCGTTAATCACCTTAACGTTACATTTCACTCGGAAAAAAGTCCCAACTTTACGATTTCCTCGGAAAAATCTCCCTTCTCTGGTTTAAGTAAGTTGGCACGGATATTGTAAATTTTCCTTTAAAAAACGTTTTTATATTCGATGATCACCTCAACGTTACACTTTACTCGGAAAAAAGTTTTCAACGTTACGATTTCCTCGGGAAAAGCTCCCTGGCCTGCTTTAAACAAGTTAGCATTCATATTGTGAATCTTTATTTAAAAAACTTTTGAAAATTCGAATCAAATTAACGTTACATTTCACTCGCAAAAAAGTCCCAACTTTACGATTCCCTCGGAAAAATCTCCCTTCTCTGGTTTAAGTAAGTTGGCATGGATATTGTAAATTTTCCTTTAAAAAATATCTTTATATTCGATGATTTCCTCAACGTTACACTTTACTCGGAAAAAAGTTCTCAACGTTACGTTTTCCTCGGGAAAAGCTCTTTAACCTGCTTCAAATAAATTGAAATAGGTCTTGTTACTTTCTACATGAAAAAATAATTCCTCAATCGTTAATTATCTCGTTACTCTTTACCCGGAATAAGTTGTGCAGATTACTTTTTCCCCGGGATATATTTTCATCTTGAATGAATGTAAATTTTCCCCGGATAAAAACACACTTGTTACACTTTCCTCGGGGAATGTTGTCTTCCGACCCGCAGCAAGTTTAACAAGACAATTTTCTCGGAAAAATTATACATCATGACAGTTTTCTTGGAAAAAATTGCAACGTTACATTTATCGCGTGAAATTTTTTTTTTGTTATTCTTTCCCCGGAAAATGACGTAATAGTACTTTTTTCATGGATTCTTGGTCTCAGGTGTTTTTTTTCGTCCGGCCCAACGACATATTGTAGAAGTTTTTTTGGATTTTTTCAAATCTAATTCGTGAAAATTTGATGTACAAATACTATTGAATAATTTACGAACCAAGTATCCCATAAAAATATACAAAACTACCTCATTAATAGGCATATTGTTAAAGGAGATTATTTGACTAAAAATTCATCATTCAATAAGGCACGAAATGATATAAATAAAAGTTAAAAATACAATTGAGTTTATTGCGTTTATTATTTAGAACTGTGTTTTAAATAATGTTAAACTTACCTATTAAATAAAGTGCTTGAATAATGTAATGCGCCTGATGAAATATTCATTATGTTCATTAAAATAGTAATAAAAAGAATTTATATTTCAAAATGTGACAAAATTATTTCACTTTAAAAAGCTCTTTATAGTACTTATTAAAAAAAAAGGTATTAACGAGCTGTTAAAAAGTTTTTAAAATGTAAAAAAAAATTTTTTCATAAGAATTTAAGTAATTACATATTATACTCAAATTAATTTTAGTTCAATTAAAAAAAAAAAAAAAAAATCAATCAAATAAACAAACAAAAAAATTCAATTATTTAGTAAAAAACCAAAAACAATTACTTACACGTACTCATTTTCATTAAAATGGTACTTTTTAAAGGCAGATAAGACACACAATAAACTCAATTGTATTTTAAACTTTTATTTATATCATTTCGTACCTTATTGAATGATGAATTTTTAGTCAAATAATGTCTTTTAACAATATGCCTATTAATGAGGTAGTTTCGTATATTTTTATGGGATACTCGGTTCGTGAATTATTCAATAGTATTTGTACATCAAATTTTCACGAATCAGCTTTGAAAAAATCCAAAAAAAACTTCTACAATATGTCTTGGAACGTTTTTCAATCGGTGGCCTTACAGGCAAACATAACCTTTTTTTAAAATCTATTTTTTACCCCGAAATAAGCAAAAATCATTAACTTTTTGACTTTTCCTATACAGTTTGAATGCTCTTCTTCAATTTCCAACAAACAGCATGCCACTAGCACGTCCCGTTTTTATAAAATTACTTTTCTGCTGGTTGCAAAATTTTACATCAGAATGGGCAGCCTCGAGCAAAAATATCTAATAAGAAAAAAAAGTATGGTGAATTATAGAAAGTGATCATAATTTTGTTTGTATGTTTCTAAAATGTACAGTTGTATATTATGCGTCTCCACGGGAAGTATCTTGATATAAAACGCATCTGAATGCATGATTTATCGTAATCCTAAAGCCCAATAGGGCTTTAACGGCGATTTGGTTTTTTTTAAACCGACTGCCGTGAAAGCCTGCAGGGCTTTATATACTTTGATTTTTGGTTTTAGGTTAGGACGCTTCAAAGAAAAACTATTTTAGGATGATTATTTCATTTATATTATACATCCCGCGCGTAGCTGATGATCCCCTGAGTAATTAAAAAAAAAAAATTAACCCGAACAAAGCCCGCATTGAAAAGTTATGAACGTTTCATTTTTCGAAACGCTGATTCCCTTTGGTCAGGGGAATTCGATTTCAGTTTCGAGCATCCGGTCTCTCTGCCTGCGCTCTCTGTAGACTTAACCGGACGTGACGTATGCGGTGGGTGTGTCTATTTTTGCTGTCTCACTCTTACTGCTTACCTACAGCGGCAGACGGGGGCATGTAGGCCCGAGCCTGTAGCCATGAGGCGACTGGTGGCGCTGTATCAATTAGCAGCTCCCTACAGTTGACTCGTGAGCTGACTACAGCTGACTGCGGAGCCGCTGAGCCGAGAAGCTTGTAATGTGTTATGAGCAATAACTTTTTTATAAATAATTGATTGTCATAGAAAAAACAGTACTGAAGACCCTTATTTTCATTATATATTAAATAAGTGGTAGAATTTACAATTATTAATTTGTTTAATTTCAATAAAGGAGTATGAAATAAATAATCTCTACAGTCTTTCTATGATCATCATCATCAAAGATTTTTCAATTATTGTGGTGTGCCCTGTGAGTTGATAATAATTGTGCTGTGGTTGTGTTGGGAACCTGATGGCTGGAGGTGCATGTTGGCAATATTAAAAATAAAGTTTTTTCTGAATGAGTGTGTGTGGGTGTGTGTGTGTGTGTGTCAGGTTGAACTTGCAAATTACTTTTTTATAATCCACCCAACTTGCAAATTGCAAAAGGTGCAATTGCAGCACATAATGTCTTTGTCATACGCATTATCGCTTAATTTCATAGAATCATCATAGAAATGTATATGCTCTGAGCCAATACACTTGAACTGTTAAAGTTTTGTAATCCTACCCTTTTTCAAAAATAAACTTGATGTCTGAAAGTTTTGTAATCCCACTTTTTTTCTAAAATAAACTTGATGTCTGACAATGAATTTTAATTTTGATTGTAACTGTTACATTCGCTCAGGGTGTTAATGATAAATATATTTAAGTCAACATGAATCAATTATTAAAATTTTTTATCTTTTTTGTTGTCTGTATGCAAGCTTAAGTTATGCGGCCAAAGTGATTTTACATTTTAAAATTGGTTAATTAAGAAGTACAAAAGAAATAGATAGTTTTGAGTCTAGGTATCCAGTGGACCAGAAATTATGAATTTTATTTGGCATGGATTTTTAAAGTACGGATGAGCATTTGCTCCATTATTTTTAAAGTGGATTTAGTTTGCCCATCAATTATGTATGCAAAATGAATTCAAAAGTACTTCATAACAGTAAATTATGTCTATGATTTTTATGTGTTCTGACTACTGATAAAATTTATATAAAAGAAATTTAAACCTAAAGAACTAGATGTATCCAAGTTAACATGAATCAATTATTAAAAATTTTTATCTTTTTTGTTTTCTGTAAGCAAGCTTAAGTTATGCGGCCAAAGTGATTTTAAATTTTAAAATTGGTTACTTTTTTTTACAAGAATTAAAAAGTACAATAGAAATAGATAGTTTTGGGTCTAGGTATCCAGTGGACCAGAAATTATAAATTTTATTTGGCATGGATTTTTAAAGTACGGATGAGCATTTGCTCCATTATTTTTAGAGTGGATTTAGTTTGTCCATCAATTATTTATGCAAAATGAATTCAAAAGTACTTCGTAACAGTAAATTATGTCTATGATTTTTATGTGTTCTGACTAATGATAAAATTTATATAAAAGAAATTTAAACCTAAAGAACTAGATGTATCCAAGTTAACATGAATCAATTATTTAAAATTTTTATCTTTTTTGTTTTCTGTAAGCAAGCTTAAGTTATGCGGCCAAAGTGATTTTAAATTTTAAAATTGGTTACTTTTTTTTACAAGAATTAAAAAGTACAATAGAAATAGATAGTTTTGGGTCTAGGTATCCAGTGGACCAGAAATTATAAATTTTATTTGGCATGGATTTTTAAAGTACGGATGAGCATTTGCTCCATTATTTTTAGAGTAGATTTAGTTTGTCCATCAATTATGTATGCAAAATGAATTCAAAAGTACTTCATAACAATAAATTATGTCTATGATTTTTATGTGTTCTGGCTAATGATAAAATTATATGAAAGAAATTTTAAACAGAAGAACTAGATTTATCTAAGTTAACATGAACCAATCATTGAAAATTTTAATCTTTTTTTTAATCATTTTATGGTTACAAATGAGTATTTGCTACATTTCAATGTAAATTTACATTAAAATAAAGTTATGCAATGTACATTTAAAAAATAGGTAAATACTAAATTGAATTTTTTTTTTTTACATATGAAATTGATTTACCTAGGACTTTTATGGGTTCTGGTTTATGTCGTGGTTTTACATCAGAATAATTGAATATATCTTAGTTATTGTTAAATTATTTAGAATTTGTTAAGATCGTGAAATCATTTATTAAGACATATTTCAACAATATTAATGATGTATTTATGGAGTTTGGTTTTTTTGAACTTGTGGACAAAAAGGAAATACATTTAAATATTTACCGAATTTACGCAATAAAATCTTTAAAAAATACTTTTAAAAAAGTAATATTTACGGCGATTGGTTTTTTAAAAAGGAATCTAAATAAAAAATTATACGCTAAGTATGATCTTTAAAAAATACTTTTAAAAAAGTAATATTTACGGCGATTGGTTTTTTTAAAAGGAGTCTAAATAAAAAGTTTTACGCTAAATATAATAATCTTTTTTTGAAAATGAATTAATGAAAGAAGTGAAATCAAAAAATTTATTACGGACGACTTGAGGCCGAATTACTTATTATTAAAAAATAATTTTCTCTTCTAAAAGATGATTATATTATGTTGAATCACCTTCAATATACGTAAAGTTAACATTTTTCAATTATAGCACATACATGGGAAAACACATGCAAAAATTAAAATATGTTGTTAAGAAGCACACTGAGCATTCAAAATATAATTTAAAAAACACAGGTATCAATGCTTTTTTTCGAGATAATTTAGTTCAAAGAATATTAACTTTTTACAGGTCAAGTATAGCCATACATTGTGATTTAGTTGATTTCTAACTCAATTACAACATGTTTTAATTTTAAAAAGTGTTTGAGTTGTGTGCAATTTGCATGTGTTTTCCCATGTATGTGCTATAATTGAAAAATGTTAACTTTACGTATATTGAAGGTGATTCAACATAATATAATCATCTTTTAGAAGAGAAAATTATTTTTAAATAATAAGTAATTCGGCCTCAAGTCGTCCGTAATAAATTTTTTGATTTCACTTCTTTCATTAATTCATTTTCAAAAAAAGATTATTTTATTTAGCGTAAAACTTTTTATTTAGACTTCTTTTAAAAAAACCAATCGCCGTAAATATTACTTTTTTAAAAGTATTTTTTAAAGATCATACTTAGCGTATAATTTTTTATTTAGATTCCTTTTTAAAAAACCAATCGCCATAAATATTACTTTTTTAAAAGTATTTTTTAAAGATTTTATTGCGTAAATTCGGTAAATATTTAAATGTATTTCCTTTTTGTCCACAAGTTCAAAAAAACCAAACTCCATAAATACATCATTAATATTGTTGAAATATGTCTTAATAAATGATTTCACGATCTTAACAAATTCTAAATAATTTAACAATAACTAAGATATATTCAATTATTCTGATGTAAAACCACGACATAAACCAGAACCCATAAAAGTCCTAGGTAAATCAATTTCATATGTAAAAAAAAAAAATTCAATTTAGTATTCACCTATTTTTTAAATGTATATTGCATAACTTTATTTTAATGTAAATTTACATTGAAATGTAGCAAATACTCATTTGTAACCATAAAATGATTAAAAAAAAGATTAAAATTTTCAATGATTGGTTCATGTTAACTTAGATAAATCTAGTTCTTCTGTTTAAAATTTCTTTCATATAATTTTATCATTAGCCAGAACACATAAAAATCATAGACATAATTTATTGTTATGAAGTACTTTTGAATTCATTTTGTATATATAATTGATGGACAAACTAAATCCACTCTAAAAATAATGGATCAAATGCTCATCCGTATTGTCAATACGTCATATGGAGTTGGATTGGAAAAAATCGAGTTGCATAAGATTACAGTCGATCGCATTTAGCAGCGTGAAATTATTTTTTTAATGCATTGCTTAAAAATATATCTGACTAAATCGCAGCATATTACATTAATAAAAATTACATTGTAGCGGATCGCTATGAATCATGATGTGTCGAATTATACAGCGTTGTTTAATTATTTTTGATTGAATTGGATTACCTGAATACTGTTGAATCGGATTGGGCTTCAGTTCATCACTTTTTATTCATTGCATTGGATTCGATGTACTTGGATCGCATTGGGCTTGAGAGAATTACTTTTTTTTAATTGTATTTGACTAAATGTTGGCTTTGAATTATAATAAATCGTATTCGACCACGCCATACCATTTTGAATTGTATTGAATCCGATTGGATTGGATTGAATCGCATTGGATCGTTCCGGATCGGATTCAATCGCATTGGATTGGATTGCATTGAATCAGATTAGATCGCATCGCATCCGATTGGATTGGATCGGGTCGCATCGCATCGGATCGCATTGGATCGCATCGCATCGGATCGCATTGGATCGGATTGGATCGGATTGAATTGAATCGGATTGAATCGCATCGGATTGAATCGCATTGGGATCGGATCGCATCAGATCAAGGAGTTTTTCAAAATGATCAAAAAATCTAATATTTAACATGTTTGAAGTATTTTAACTTATTATTTAACTTTTACATCTATTTTTTTTAGTTTTACCCTAATGAAATTTTTTTTTCATTTTTTAATATAAATTATATCTAACAACTTTACCTAATCTGACATGTTTGAACTTTTATTCATTATATGTATTTATTCATTGCATATATATATTACTATATTATATAGTTGTTTTTCTTTTTCCACGCCCCCCCCCCCCAAAAGGGCTTAACTAACCGTAAAAGTGTATCGAAATATGCATATTTCTATGTGTTTTGAATTATCCTATAATTTTCCAATCACGCCCCCACGCCCTTTTTATTACCCACGCCCCCCATTTTCGATATATGTTATTACTTATGTAATTATAGAAATGTAAAAAATAACTATTGAAATACTAAAAAAAAACTTATATTTAATAAAATAAAAATAACAAAATAATAGCAGTAATAAAAATATACAAAACAGTTTGAAAAAAAATATTTTTATGATTTTTCCAAGTAAGTAAAAATTCACTATTATTGCACAATACTTAAAAAGTACATTCAATACTTCACTCCTGTAGTAGGCCCAATGATACGTACAAAGGTATGCACTAATGTGAGTACACGGATACACTCACGGGTTGAACAAGTTTAGGCAAGAGGGTAAGCACAGGAGCGGACACGAGAGTAGGTATGGATTTGGTACAAGATATTATATAGTAGTTTTTCTTCACTCCTGCAGTAGGCACAATGATACGTACAAAGTTATGCATTAATGCAAGTACACGGATACGCACACGGGTTGATACAAATTTAGGCAAGAGGGCAAGCGCAGGAGTGGACACGAGAGTAGGTACAGATTTGGTACAAGAGAAGTAGAGATAGTACTTACAAGAATAGGCACAGCAGTAGAAATAAGGCTAGGTACACGGATATACACAAGGGCGGGGAAGAGAGTAGGTTCAAGGGTATATACAGGAGTAGACACAAAATTAAGCACGTGGGTAGGTTTAGGATTCGAACTTTAAGTAGAAAATTCAAATTATCCATTTATAATTCACAGAAAACAGTTTCCAATTATTTTAACTTTTGCAATGACAGTTAATAAATCTCAAGGACAAAGTTTTAATGAAGTAGGTTTGTATTTAAAAACAGAATTTTTTTCTCATGGACGATCATACGTTTCATTATCAACATCTAAAAATTCTGATCTCTCTATATTATATTTCCGTTTTTTATTCTGATCCCATAAATTGGATTCTCCAAGTTGGATCTTAAAAAATCTGAAATTCTTCAAAACACGGTCAAAACACA
This sequence comes from Encarsia formosa, assembly GCA_038277355.1. Classification (NCBI taxonomy): domain Eukaryota; kingdom Metazoa; phylum Arthropoda; class Insecta; order Hymenoptera; family Aphelinidae; genus Encarsia; species Encarsia formosa. Next base: position 68,727,195 of record CM076186.1, on the reverse strand, counting down.
GTTAAATATCGCACTTTTTTGATCCCCCAAATTGGATCTTCGTCAAAAATATTGGATCCCCTTTTTTTCAAAATTTTTTACTGAAATATAGTATCTTTTATTATCAAAAAAATAAATAATTAATTTTAGTAATTTATAAATAATAATGAATTTCATTTGAAAATTTTTTATTTCAATTTGAAACAAACTTTTTTAAATCTAAACCTAACCTTTATACCAATGTTTACTTTTTGATATAAGACATTTACTTAGAAATTAAAATTTGTGCCGTACGAGAAATTTTTCCGGGTAATCAAGGGACACTTTAGTGGGCAGATTTGCGCAATCTCAAGCGAGCTGGTTAGATAAGCGAAATACGTTAGTTTAGTGAGAGCTGCATCATTTCAGTAGGTTCCGGTTGGTAAGGTAGATGAGGTTGGTTAGGCGGAGGTTATGGGGGAGGAGCGTGGAAGGGGAGATGAGGTGGGAAGGGTTTGTTATTGCACTTAAAAATATTAATAGAGCTTTCTCAATATTGAAAGTTAGTGACTGAGTTGATGAATAAGGTGAGTAAGATTTGTTCGTAGATTGGGTGAGATAAGTTTGGAGGATAAAATACGGTATTTGAAGTTAATGAAATTAGTGAGGTCCGTAGAAGATTGAATTAGCTCAGGTAGTTGAAGATAAAAAAGTAAGTATAGTTAGTAGGGTTCTTAATATGGGTGAGAATAGTAAATCGTGTTAGATAAGGCCAGTGTGTGCGGAAGGTGGAGTGTAGGTAAGGTGGTTGTGGGCTGGTAGATCAGATATTAAAATTATAACTTTGGCTCTAATTTGAATTTTCATATAAAATCATATATCATCAAAAGGTCTTGGGCTCAGCTTTCTAATGATGTCATTTTATGTCATTGAAATTTTTATTAAATACTTTTTATTGTCATGAGAGGGTGCTGAACAAAGCCGTTTATCATTTTGAATCCAACGCTACCCCTACAAAATCGTAAATCCGCTTAAACGCAATTTCGCAAGCCGTTACTATGCAGGAAGTAAGTTCATCTCATGAAGAATCTGTAAAAAAATTTTGTGGATTATTTTCCCGAGCTGAATTCCAACCAATAGGAACGCTGCATTTGACATTTGGCGGAAGGGTGTGGCTAAAATTATTTCGATAATTTGCTGGTTATTTCCAATTCGAACGTTATGAGTCGTATAGCAACTTGAATTGTTAGACTTACTTAAATCAGCTTTTGAGTTAGACCCAAGTCTCTGCGGTGTATACCTATATATGAGTATTCATAGGTATATTCATAGTAAACAAAGAGTAATAGAACTATTACCGCAAAAATGTAAAATACAGCATTTCTATGAGTTGAAATTCAGCTGGGGAAAATAATCCAGCCGAATACCCCTCGTGCTTCAAAATTTTGGATAATTTTCCTCCAGTTTTTTTGCACAGTAACTTGCGGGGCAAGTTTGACAAAAAATCACATGTGTAACAAAACACAGTCGGAAAATTATCGACAATTTTGAAGCACTAGGGGTATTACGACTGAAAATCGAGGCTTGCTTATACGAGATTGAGAAATTTGAAAATAATCGTGATTTTTTTACTATTTCGCTAATCACTAGAGTAGTTTTTAGGGTGGGCAGTTTAAGCTAGAGATCCAAGATGAGGAAGGTCCAGAATGAATATCATCTAACCCTGAAACTAACATCTTTTATACTATTGTTTTCGATCCTGTACAAACCTTTGTAGATAAACACTTACCCACTTTTGAATCTACTGATGTACCTACCCTCTTTCCAAACCTTGAAGCTTTCTAAGCGAAGCGCACGCAACATTGTATTATATTATCTAAAACAAGTTTTGTCGAAGTTTCATTTAAATTAATCGACAATAAGTTATACAGTAGAACCTGTGTACATTGACCATCTCCCGTTCCAAGGAAAAGTGGCCAATGTATGCAGGTGGCCAATGTACAAAGGAAAGTGAAGGGGTGGGCTAAAAAAAAAGTTTCAAATTTTTAGTAATGTATTATAGTTTAATTTTATAATTGAAATAATCTGTGATCTTCGTTTGCTTAGCAGCACAAGCTGAAGAAATCCACTTTGCTTCAATCTCAATATATAAATCATATAAATGTTCAACATTAATTTCAACTTTTTCTCAAAATCGAATGATATCGATAACACTCTTTAAAGCTTCATCGTAAGATAAATATTTGTTTATCGTTTGATTTGTGTCCTCTTCCTCATCTTCGTCAATTTCTTCATCATGATTCTTTTGAGGTTCGAGGAAAGATTTTAATACTTCTTCAACGGCTTCATCAATGGTAACCGGGAACGGCTCATGAACAAGCTTTCCTTCATCTCGCTGTTCGATTTTATTGATTGAAAGAAAATCATTTGGAAGAATTTGTAAAACTTCTGCTAGAGGCGCTTCATCATCAACAGTCTGAGATTGTTCAGATGACACAGGGAAGTCAGCACGATGAAAACACTTCTCAAAAGTTGACTGTTGAACTTCTTTCCAAGAAGCATACATCCATCTTATTGCGTGTAAAACAGTAATGGATTTTTGAAATTCTGCTCTTGAGCCATCTTTTTCAGCAATAGCAATTAAAAATCTTAATATTTTCGATCTGTAACGTGCTTTCACAGCTCTGATAATTCCTTGGTCCATTGGCTGAATTTCTGATGTTAAATTGGGTGGTGTATATACCCTTTACCTTTGCGGTACGTTCAGAGTTCAAATTCATTTAAACTTTTGTGGTTACAGATTCATTGGTTTTGTTTCAGTTTGTATACTAATAATTATTATTTTCATGAATGTAATCGGATAATTTCAAACACTTGATTACATAATTATTTTTTCATTAAATCTATTCTCTAGATGTTTTAATTGAATTGTAATATAAAAATTAAAAATAAAAATTCAAATTTTAAATTTTGTTCTTCAACCAATCACATCACGAATAAAATGCTGACATTCTTTTTGGGTTCTCTCTTTTATCTTTGGATATTAGTTAATTTTTTTAAGGCTTCGTAGTTACTTTTTAAATTTCTTCTATAGATACATAGCTGATAACTTGTATCAAAAATTGGCGATGTGGGTAGAAACTGATAACATATATCAAAAATGTAAATGTAAGTAAAAAAAGGGCATGGGGGGGTTTTTAGAAAAGGGTTTAATTTATTAGCAAGGGAAAAAAAGCAAACGCACGGGAAATTTTAGGTCAAATTCACGGGAAAAAAGACATTTGCACGGAAAAATAAGTGATTAAACGGGAAAGAAAATAAATGCACGGGAAAAAAATACTTGAGCGGAAGTTAAATGTATTAAACGGGAAAAAAAAATATATTGAATGGGAGTAGAATTAACATTGCGCGGGAAATAAATGTATTAAACGGCAATAGAATTGATCTCGCACGGGAAAACGTCATATATTTTCTAGTGAATGGATTATCCCACGATTCGATTCGATTTACTATTGCACCTGCCACACTTACCCAGTTAATAAATTTTGTTTCCTGCCCTATAAGTCACTTTATTGTAAGTTAATTTATAGTACCCCTGGTCACTCTAACCACAAAATCAAATCTTTGATGCGTGTTTTCGGTGACTCGTACTATAAAATAGTATATAGTACGAGTGCAGTACGTCAACAGGGCTTATTAAGAACCTCGTGCTGTGCTTCGCTACGTACTTGGGTCCTTAAAACAACCCCAGTTACGATGCTGCACCTGTACTATAATATACTATTTTAAGTGCATTTATTATTCTACCTACGAGAACGTGTTATTATATATTATATCTTTGTTATTTGCTTCGTTGTAATCTAGTTTTGAGTGCATTTAATTATCTATTTATGCGAACGTGTTACCATATATTTGTATCACTCGATGTACTTGTCAAGCGACCAAATAGGGTTATACCCCAAGGCCGAAATAAAAACCTTATATAGTCAGTCAATCAGGGTTGGATAAGTTTTTTTGGATCATCGATTGCAGAAACTTTGGAAATTGCTTTCTGGTACCGAATGATGAGCAAAATCATCAATAATTTTTCTAAATGGTCCTTTTTTCGATTATCCACACAAAATGTTTGAATTATTTTTGTTTTTTAAATAATTTTCAAACAATTTGTGTTTAAAGCCCATTGCACTCCTAGACATGTGTATCCTTGCATGTTTTTGTCTCTTTATGAACTTTAAGAGAAAAATATTTTCAAATCTTAACTCAAAAAGTATAAATCTGAACAATTTATATTTCAAACCTCAGAAAATGCTAAAAAGTACTTCTAGTAACAAATTATTCCTGTTCAATTTTTTGAGTTTGGACTTGAATTTAAGTTGGTTGAGATCTTCTTTATATTGAATATTGAATCGATTGGGATCTGTCTTGAGTTTTATTTATTTTTTTTATTTTAACAAAGAACTTTTGAAGAAACGATAAGTCGACAGGTTAGATCAATAAGATAAATCTCGTCTATGCTGCGCAATAATATACGGATATACCTTATTGATCTAACCTGCCGACTAGGAAAGATATTTTCGACCGAACAGATTATATTATAGATTTTTTGAAGTATTTTTGGAAAAACCTCGGCCATGATTATTTTGGTCAATGTTCTTTTTACAGGCATCACGATACTGTTACTGCTTCAATAAGGCATGTTCAACAACGAATATTAATACACAACGTAGTCAATATTTATCTCATTGATCTAAATGTAGTACACAGTAAATTTCGTTTAAAATTTTTATCTTATTTTTTTTCAACAATCCACTTTGTTATTAGGTATTAATATTCGTTGTTGAACATACCTTATTGAAGCAATAATCGTGATGCCTGTAATGAGGACATTGACCAAAATAATCCTGGCCGAGGTTTTTCCAAAAATCCATTAAAGATACTTTTACAAATCTATACTATAATTTGTTCAGTCAAGACACATCCCAATCGATTTAATATTCAATATAAAGAAGATCTCAACCAATTTAAATTCAAGGACCATTTAGAAAAATTATTGATGATTTTGCTCATCATTCGGTACCAGAAAGCGACTTCCAAAATTTCTGCAATCGATGATCCAAAAAAAGTTATCCAAACCTGAGAGGAGGACCCGCTAGGACTAGACATTTGGGTTACTTCTTTGGGTTTTTAGCTAATTTTCAAACAATTTGTGTTCGAAACTTGAACCAAAGGCGAGAGTGTCAAGGGTTTGCTAAGGGTTAGCTCATACTTTTCCAGCGTCGAGTGTAATGTTTTTTTCAACTCAAAGCAAGGAGTTCAAACTTCCTGTTTGGGAAAAATCAGAAAGTTTGAACTTTCTGCACCGTGTGTGAAAAATAAATTTTATAGAGTTAGGAAGTTTTTTTAATCACAATTTTAATGTTTAGAAGGACAATAATTGATGCATTTATCGCAACGTAATCAAAGTTTTTGCGCGTACGCGGAGATCGGAAGTTTTTGCGCGCACGCGGAGATCTAAAGTTTTTGCGCACACGCGGAGTACCTAAGTTTGCGCGCATGCGGGATAATTTAGTTTGTGAGTACGCGGAACACCTAAGTTGCGCGTACGCGCAAATTTTTGTTTGAAAGGGTAAGTTTGCGCCTACGTGGAGACTCCTCCGCGTACGCGCACGCGTACATACATGAATACATACATGAATATATTTGGATGATAATTACAGAATAAAAAAAATAAAAAATAAATAAATAAGGATTTAAAGTTTAACAAGAATTTTTTTAATAAAATTTTACAATTTATTAAAAAGAAAAAATTACTCCATTATAAATTTAATTTTTCTGAAAATAAAATCTTTTTTTCATTTTTTTTAAATTAAAAACTTGGATTTTTCTAATTAATCTTATAATGAAATTTTTTAAAATTAATGAATTCAAATTTTAAAATTTTATATAGTTTAATCATACCATTAAAAAAGAATTAATAAATTAAGAAAATATACAAAACTTGTTACAAAACATTAAAAATGGGGGGCGGGGAAAAAAAAAGGGCGGGGGGGGGGCGTGGGAAGGGTGGGCGGGGGGCGTGATTGGAAAATTATAGGACAATTCAAAACTCATAGAAATAAGCATATTTCGGTACACTTTTACGGTTAGTTAAGCACTTTTTTGAGAGGCCTGTGGGGGGCGGGGGGAGGGCGGGCGAGGGGCGTGGGGGGGGCGTGAGAGAGGAAAGACAACTATATAATATAGTAAGATATACGCACACACACACACACACACACACACACACACACACACACACACACACACACACACACACACACACACACACACACACACACACACACACACACACACACACACACACACACACACACACACACACACACACACACACACACACACACACACACACACACACACACACACACACACACACACACATATATATATCCCTATATTGTATAGTTGGGTCAAAATAATACTTTTTTAAAGAACCGTCAAGCACTAGGTCAATGGATCTTTCTAAGTAGCAGTACCATTTAAAACAAGACTTTTTCCGCAAACTAGAGGTCGATATCACATTTCTACTGCGTGCGGCGTCGTTTTGAAATACGAAAAAAGACCTATTTTAGTGGTATTTTAAAGCTTTCTTTGAAAAATCATAACTTTAGTTTAAAACAAGATTACGACATACGGTTTGCGTCAAAATTTTGGTTTGAGGCAAGCACTTGCAGTAAAAAATATAATAACAAGCTTTTAAACTTGTTTTTCTATGTACAGAATACCTTGATCAAATGTTATTTTTACTCGTTTTTGTCCTATCTTCACTTGAATGTAGCTTCATTTAGGTCAATATTTTTGGTAAATCTAAAAATTGCAAAAAATTTTTCATCAAAGAACAAAATTTAGCGACCTTGCAGGACTCTGTGGGACCTTCCACTTCCAAGATACAGCCGTTAGAAAAATATAAAAAACTCAAAAAACACGTTTTTTGTGATTTTTAAGGGCTGTTTTGCACTGATTCCCCGATCAATTTTTTTTTACTGTATGGAGAGATACTTCAAAGTATCTCAAACAAGAACCAACAGTTTTTTTTTTGATACATTGGGTCTTTTTTTTTTGGGGAGCAATTCTATTTTACGTTATTTTCTTTAAAAAAAAGCTTTTCGACTCAATTAGCAGTTGCAATAATAGATTATAACGGCTATTAATGAAGTTATGGTTCCGTCATTTGAGAAAGACTTCAGTATTTAAGAAAATATTTAATAACGAGAATAATTATAATTAAACACAAACAAAAGAAAAACTTATGATTAAAACAAAATAAGTAAAATAAAGGCCAGAATATTCAAACAAAAGCAAACAAATATTTAAAGAATTTAAATAGATAGTTGAAAGGTTAACGTGACTGAATAAATTAGTTACTAGTTTAAGAGAAATTTTCTCACTTGTTAGAATAAATAAATATGCGAAAGCAAAATATATTCGCGAAAAAAGAAGAAAATAAAAAATATATTTAAAAAATAAGAAAAAAAATCATTTTACGTAAAAACAAATGAATTCGAATGATCGATTGAATCAATGAATAATCCGGATTAATTAAAAAAATAATAATAATAATAAACATACATAAAATTAAATCTAAACTAAAATTAAACAGATAACACAAATCACGAACTTCGAACCAACTTAATAAATGAATCGAAGATAAATTAAACCGTTCTTTTCTTTGAAATATTGTTAAAACGCGGAGTATTGTTGGTTAAGGGGGGGGGGGGGTATACCCTAAGAGGCTAAAAAAAAGGTAATTTTTGGGAATTTATATTGAAAAAACGGTTGATATTATTTAAGTCATTTATTCACCATATAATTATACAACATTTCAACTACCTTCCATAATTTTTTCAAGTAAAAATATTTATAAATAAGCCGATGCCAGTACTTTTTCGGCGACGCTTTCGCTTTTCGATTTTTTACGGTGAGGAACGCCATTTTGTTCAGGATCACCTAAAATCAATTTTGAAAAAAGATTCTGTTAGAAGACAAGTTTATCTTGGTAATAACACGAGGTTTTTTTTTTTTCATTTTTGACGATTTGGTGGTTGTTTAAAGTGAAAAACCGTTTTTTCGGCTAAAAAATCTGCCATTTTGTTGACGCCACAGCAGTAGTATACGGGCGAGTTGTGCGAGACACAACAATGAGTCATCACCGGCGCACAATTCCTTATCTCTTATCTTAATGGTTTGTTTACATAAACAAGGTGTCGGGTTACGAGACACAACAATGAGTCATCATCCCGGTGCACAATTCCTTATCTCTTATCTTAATGGTTTATTTACATAAACAAGGTGTCTGGTTACAGATGACGTCACCGGTCGGTGCACAATTTCTTATCTGTTATCTCAATGGTTTGTTTATATAAACAAGGTGTCTGGTTACAGACGACGGGTATAATTCCTTATCTTTTATCTAAATGGTTTGTTTACATAAACAAGTTGTCGGTAAGTTAGCTCAATGGTTTGTATACATCTTAATAGCTTGTTTATACAAACAAAGACAATATTTATTTAAATAAACATAAATTTCATATCTTTTTGATTATGTTTAAATAGTGCGAATAAATTTTTCAAAAATAAAAAATTCTCGTAGTCTTGACGGCGTCAGATTGATAGCGGGGTTTGAACCCACAACCATTTATTCACAAGTCTGACGATTTATCCACCAGGCTACGAGGATTTTTTAACAAAGAGTCAAAGAAAGGTAAGACATGTATTCGTCAGTTAGACCGTGTCGATAAATTGAACAAAAAAAAAAAAAAAACCTCGGACGGTAACATTATAGCCATTTTGTTTGCGCTAAGGTAAAAACGATCCGCACCTGAATAGGATTTGAACTCGCAACCTCGTGCTTACCAGGCCGTATATGTATCCAACTGACCACGAGGTGTACGTGCACAACTCGGATAAAAATATAGCGTGTATAAAATCATGGTATTTATACCTCGTAAGTATCAGTTTCAAAAATGGATACGAGGTGGTTACATCCGTTTACAGCTATCATAGCGGGTCCTAGTAAAAGTGGAAAATCTTACTTCGTTAGAAAATTTTTAAAGCATCTGAATCAAATGTGCACAGTTAAATTTGACCGCATATTATTTTACTATACCGAGTGGCAGGAATTTTACAACGATTTTTTAGGTCCAATAGAGTTTCACGAGGGTCTGCCTCAGAATCAGGACTATTCTTCCGATAGCGATAAAACCAAGTTACTTATTCTCGACGATCTCATGCGCGAGAGCAGCGGTGACGTTGTATTAGATTTATTCACGCGTGGAAGTCATCATAAAAACCTTTCCGTTGTTTTCATTACGCAGAATCTGTTTCATCAAGGAAAATCGCAGCGAGACATCAGTTTGAACACTACGTATATGGTGATTTTTAAGAACCCGCGCGATCGCGCTCAAATAAAACACCTTGCCCGTCAGGTATACCCGCAAGATACAAAATTCTTATGGGAAGCATACCTGGACGCAACGAGACCTGCCCATTCTTATCTATTTTTAGATCTTTCGCAGGAAGCTCTCGAGGAATACAGAGTACGTACATGTATCTTTCCGGATGATGAAAAAAATTACGTATATGTACCAAAGAATTTAAAAATCAAATAATAAGACGTCACTGGTAAATAATTTAGTATATCTTCGACTATGGCGGCGTCAACATCGAATCACCCTAAATTTACAAAAAAACAAGTAGCTATTCTACACGCTCTCTGTCACACCGATAATAATCAAAGAAGAGCTTTACTCCGTACGATAGATAAATCAGCTGTGAGTTGTATTTGTGAAATAGCGTTAAACGTATTAAAAGGTAACGTTGCTATAAAAGATTCGACGAAAAAACGTTTAAAAAAACATAAAAAAGTGCTGCGAAGATTAATCAGTGTTAAGAAAAATAAAAACAAAAACGTTTGGAAAAATAAAAAAAAAGAAATCATTCAACACGGTGGTGGTGCATTTTTACCGATATTATTAGCACCTATAATCAATGCTCTGGCATCAAAAATTTTCTCGAGTATAATTCAAGATTAGTAAAACAAATAAAAAATGGAGAGAGCGCGTAAAATGGTTCTTGTTCCAGAGACTACATTCGATCGCTTTACAAACACCACCGAATCAATTTCGCAAGGATCGAATGAAAAATCCACGCTCACACCTGGCGATAATTTATCCCGACTCGATTCTAAGATGTATGAAATACTTAGATCGAGGCGTTTCAAAGACGACGATGAAAAATGTAAAAATTATTTACAGATTTTACGTCGTTATCTCTTTTTTAAAAACAAAGAACGTCAAACCGATCAACATTATGATAACGATCAATCCGATTTTATAAGTTTTAATGTGCCCAACGAAACACTAGAGCCAAATGAAATAGCTGAGTTAAACGACGCTATTGAAACCGTTGAACCGACTGGTGACGTGCTCGATATATCTTCCAGAGACGATCTGCCTCTAAGCGACGAGACAGTTTTGGATAGTATCCCCTTAATTTATAAAGAAAAAGCGATTGAATTATTAAATCTCTTACACGAAAAGAGTGCTCGTAGACTGAGTTGGGATGGTTGGGGTACCATAAAAATTGACGGTCGAGTGATAAGAGACTCAAACATCATCGAGCTACTGACTGACGCGGTCAAAAATAATAATAATAATAATACGCCGTCTCAAGAAAGAAAAAACAAAATACATACCGCAGGCAAAAAAGAGTTTGCGAATTTACTGTCAACTTTATCGACACCGCTCAACTTAAAAGCAGATTTAAAAAATTTACCAAAAAAAAAACACGAGCTCAAAAATAAAAAACCCAACGTGTCACAAGGCTCGAGAAAAAGAAAAAACAATAATCTAGATAATTCGTACGAGATAACAAACAAAAACAAAAAAAGTTTAGTACGAGAGTCTCCTATAGTTACTAGAAATACTGCTAAAACCAAGTGGTTGAAGATTAAGCTTTAAAATGACTTACGAAAAAAAATATTACGACTTGAATAGTCCAATAGCTTTTACAGGTGCTCGAAATTTATTGACCGTAAACAAAAATGGCAAGACTTTGAATGACAAAGAAAAGCAAAAAATCTACGAATGGCTCTCCCAGCAAGACGCTTATACTCTTCACAAACCAGTTATAAGAAGATTCCCGAGATTACATTACAACGTGACAAACATCGATGATTTGTGGGAAGCAGATTTAATGCAAATGACAAGTATTAAAGAATTTAACGATGGTTTCAATTATTTACTGGTCGTTATCGACGCATTGTCAAAATACGTATGGGTTGAAAGTATAAAAGAAAAAACAGCCCTGACTGTTGGTAACGCGTTTCAAAAAATCATCAAACGGTCTTTACCTCGCGTACCCAAATGTCTACAGACTGATAAAGGCAGCGAGTTTAAGGGAAAACAGTTTCAAAATGTTTTAAAAAAACACAATATCAAGTTTAGATTTGCACGCAATCCCGATATAAAATGTAGTATCGCTGAAAGAGTTATACGAACGTTGAAGGCACGTATATGGAGATATTTTACGTATAAAAATACTAAACGTTACATAGACGTCGTGCAAAAAATTGTAAAAGGATACAACGAAAGTATACACAGTGGTACAAAAATGAGACCGTGCGATGTTAATATTTTCAACGTGATAACTGCTCGTAAAAATTTATTAAAACGCTCTCTGTCTCAAAGCGTTAATAAAAATAAGTCGAAGAAATCATTAGTATCGAGACCCAAGTTCAAACCCGGTCAGTATGTCCGAATCAGCAGAACGAAAAACACCTTCGAACCCGGTTACGAGAAGAATTTCAGCGAGGAAGTATTTATAGTTAAGCGTGTATCGAATCGTCAAGGACTGTGCACCTATATTTTGAAGGATTTAAAAGACGAAGAAATTGATGGTTTCTTTTATACCGAAGAGCTTGTTTTAGTTGATGTAAAAAGTATAAATCAGGAAAAAGAATTTAAAATTGAATATATTGTAGAGACTAAAGGAACAGGTTCAAAAAAACAACACCTCGTCAAGTGGGTCGGATATCCCAAAAAGTTTAACTCCTGGGTCAAAGCAACTGATATGATCGAAATATAAAAATGGAAAGTACCAATGATTTTTTTTTGGTCTTACCTAGTAACAGTAGTATGAAATATTATCCCCAGAATACTACAGCGTGTTTTACCACTCATTTATCTCGGGAAATAAAACTCTCGGGTGAGTGGCTTGTGGGTCTCGCTGAGATACATATACCGTGCACGATAAATCACATACAAGAATCCGAAGCTGTCTACTTTTTTGATACAAAGGCTAGTAATACTGAAAGTGAACGTAGTTTTCCTTATGGTAAATACGATTCGCTTCAACAATTAGCTGATGAAATAAATCAAGCCGGCGATACGATTAAGCATCAAGTTCTTCAACCCTCCAATCTACGAAAAGGTTATTGGTCTATAACACGAAAATGTAAGCCAGAAAATTGCAATAGTATACATGTAACGAGATTCCATGAAAAAATACGACGAATTTTTGGATTCGAATCCGAGTTGGAGCGAAAAACAGAACGTATCCATGGTTTTCCGAAAAGAGATTCGATCGCCGTAAGACCCGCTGTACTTAGCCGCGCGATACCGGATCAATTATTTGTTTACACAGATATTTGCGCTCCTTACACTGTAGGTGATACCGAAGCGAGCTTATTGAGAATAGTACCGCTCGATGCAACAAAATATGATTTTGGCTCTAACGTTGTGCGAACTTTTGGACCTATTCATTACATACCCCTTCTTCAGAATCAATTTCAAAGTATAATTATCGATATAAGAGACGTATACGGTAACTTTGTACCATTTGAAAGCGGCACCTCGATCGTGAAACTTCATCTAGTGCGTAAAAGGCTATAAAAATGTCTCACTATTTGACTTATTACGATGCTCAAGTCGGAGGCGGTGGGTGGTCTAATGTAAAAAACGTGTACTCTGGTTCTCATTATCAGAAAGGAAGAGGAATAGGAAGTTGGCTCACTGGTCTTGGACGAAAAATAATACCCTACTTATCGCAAGGAATGAGAACCGTAGGTAGAGAAGCGCTTCGTACGGGTGTAGATATTCTCGACGACATTACTAATCACAATACAGATTTCAAGCACTCTATTAAAACGCGTGGCTACGAGTCTGGACAAAGATTAAAGAAAAAAGCAGCTAATAAGGTAATTAAAATAATGAAAGGCCAAGGATATAAGGCGAAAACATCGCGGCGTAAGCGTCAGTCAAAAAAGAAGCACCCGACTGTTCGTAAGTCTGGATCCGTGCAAAAGAAAAAAAGAAAGGTTATAAAATCAAAAGGAAAGAAGAAGAAGAGGAAGAAGACCACTGCGAAGAAAAATTTTAGAGATATTTCCGATATTTTTGGTCCTCGATAAAAATGGCTTTTCTACACTCGCACTCAAACGAGTGCATGTCGGCCGAATTAGATATTTTTACTATTCCCCCCACTCAAACATCGATAGAAAGCAGTCAATTTATTCATTATAAACCAATCAGTCCTCTGAACGACGAATCGGGGACCCCTCTGGAGTTTGTGGTACCTAGTTCGGGAGAATATTATATAGATTTACCTCACACTATGCTTCACTTAAAAGTAAAAATTGCACCAAACGTTTCGACAGATGAAAATGTAAAAGTGGGACCCGTCAACAATTTTATCCATTCGATGTTTAATCAAGTCGATGTTTATTTTAATAATAAACTTGTGACCCCTTCCAGCAATCATTACGCGTATCGTAGTTACTTGGAAACACTCTTAAACTATGGAAGCGCGGCAAAAGATTCACACCTGACTGCCGGTCTTTGGTACGACGACGAGGTTGGCAAATTAGAAGCCCTGCCGAATGCTAGCTCTAATCAGAAAAATTCGGGTCTTGCAAAACGTCAAACCTTCAGCTTGAACGCTCAGACGTTCGATATCGTGGGTCATTTACACTGTGACATATTTAACCAAGATAAAATGCTGATTAACGGTGTGGAGATGCGCATTCGATTAGTAAGATCAAAAGATTCTTTTTGTCTCATGGATGCTAGCGACGATGGTGTTTTCAAAGTTCAAATTAAAGAAGCCACACTCATCGTTCGACGCGCAAAAATATCACCAGGTGTATTACTAGCGCACGCTAACGGACTTGCAAAAACGACTGCAAAGTATCCTGTTTCGCGTGTAGAGGTTAAAACTTTTATCATGCATCCTGGTATTTTATCTGGTTCTCTCGATAATTGTTTTCTCGGTCAACTACCCAAGAGATTAATTATCGGTTTTGTAGACAACAGGGCGTTCAATGGTTCGCGAACGTTGAACCCTTATAATTTTCAACATTTCAATATAAATTATTTGTGTATCTACATAGACGGTGTCCAATTACCGTCCAAGGCTCTTCAGCCATGCTTTACATCCGATACTAATCAATCGTTTATCGATTGTTTTCAAACGTTGTACACCGGCTTAGGAATTCACTATGCTAACGAAGGTATAAATATTAATCGAGATAACTATATACATGGAAATTTTTTGACTGCGTTCGACCTCACTCCCGACATGTCTGCACATATGGGGAACCACTGGAATGTTGTAAAAAGCGGGTACCTAAGAATAGAAATAAGGTTTGATCAAGCACTGGCGACTACCATAAATTGCGTTATATACGCCGAATATGAAAACTTAATCGAGATCGACGCTAACAGACAAATTATCTCAGATTTTACCTCTTAAAAAGAGAGGGGAGAGTACAGTCGTATGCTTTAATAACCTCATTTTGATTTTCGAATAGACAGTATTGTTCTTTGCAAGAGAGCGAACACATCGTCGTTATGGATATCTTGATCGAAATTCAAGGCGCGCGCGACAAGCATAAGCGTTTTACACCAAAAGAAGTAGCAGTGGTTGCTTTACAAAAAAATATCGTTGGTCATTGGTTGATCAAAGCTCCGCACGCTTTTGAAAAATTATCCAATAGCCTGAAAAGTACGAACAACTACTGTACAACCGAAATTCATCGTATTGAATGGTACGAAGGTACGGTTTCGACAAGTCAGTTATACAGTCATCTTCGTTCATTTGTAAAAAAGGTAAAAAATATATACACGCGTGGCAACGACAAAGCAGAGTTTCTAGAATCAATTATTTGTAGAAGAGTTATAAATATCGAAAATCACCAAGGACCAAGCTTTAAAGTGCTGAAGAGCTCGTTTCCCGATGTAGACACAGCGTGCACTCATCATAGTCAAAGCGACTCGTCGAATGATTTCAAAGATTGTGCCCTTTATAAAGCCCTCGTCTTAAAAAAATGGCTTAGATCTCTTTTGAGCGAGGATTGGCCGATATCGGGTGGATTTGATATACCATCGTTGTATTATCAAATTGCTCTTTTTAAGTACGAAAAAATGATGCGAGAAAAATTGTTAAACGAAAAAAACTGTGATTATGACGAAGTAGACGCGCTTGCTCGAGACTTTGACTCTCTTCGGATTATCAGCGACGGTGATGAACCTCTTGCTTGTTCAACGCCTATAGAAAACAGCGGTGAAGATGTGCACTGATAGTTTATGTAAAATTATTAATAATAATAAATCAAGTAAAAATGAATACTCGAGAGCTAGCGGAGGTGCTGAACGGATTTTCTAAAAAAATCAAAACCATTGGTGTTTTTGCTGCTGATCAAATACCACATCGCTTACTTTTACCTGCAGGATTGATTGTGAACACCCAAGAAGCCTACAGAAGCGGCGAGCATTGGACTTCTTTGTATGTGAATGAGAAAGCTCATGGTTTTTATTTCGATTCTTACGGTCGTAGACCCGCTTCAAAATTTATGTACAACGCTATAAAAAAAAATTGCAAAACGTGGCAATATAGTAAAAAACAGCTGCAAAGTTTTGATTCTATTGTCTGCGGTGAATATTGTTTACAATTTATACATCATATGAGTAAGTTTAACAATATGCAATCATTTTTGAACCAATTTTCCAACGATACAAAAAGTAACGATAAAAAGACATTAAAATATTATAAAGCTTTAATAAAACGACGATCAACAAGACAAATAAATCGAATCAACGCTTATCCTAGCGTTGGTACATCTGGTGGCGGTGGCGGTGTCCCCGGAGTGCAAATCTGTAGATCAAGAATAAATTTTAATGTAACCGTTCTGTAACATGTGTTAAAAATTACTTGTACTCGAAAAAATAAAAACAAAAATAAAAATATAATTTATCTGTTATTTTTTAAACCATCAGTCCGTACTACTCCTATTTTCCTGAAATTAAAAATTATCTCGTAAAAATTAAAAAGCACATTGCTGAGTTTTGTAAAATTTAACTTTCATGCATTATGAATCGAGAATCAGATACGTTATCTTTGTGCAAGTCCGGACAGGAACGATGACGTCACCATATAAGAATTTTTTACAGCGCTAGCCACTGTCGAGAGATAAAGAGTTTGTTATCGCGAAGCAAGTCCAGACACGTACGTTATCTTTTTTTTCTTATCTGACTTCCTGCCAACGGTTTTGAGATTACGTCACATTGATGATGCAAACGAGGGGAAGGGGTATGATTCACTATTGGATGCCGATTTTTATTTTCGCTTCACGATTGGTCTAAACAATCACGTGACTGAATATTCCCTTACTTTTGAAGCTCTTACGCGTCTGTCGTCAATTCGAACGAAGAGCCGAGAGAACCGTGCCTGTCAGTCACTGTAACGCTGCTCTACCGCAAACACTTGAGAATCATGGAGCTTCCAAATTCATTATTGTCTACGACGTACGCGATTAACAAGTCTAATTCTAAACGTGTGAAAGTGTGTTTGGAAAACGACAATGGTATTTATCATCCAAAAGTAAAATTTTGCGGTAGTACATCGACTTACAAAGATGTTACTCTCGACATGTTGTCGTGGGATTTGTTTCTACAGCAAAAAGACATAATTCTTGGCTATTTGAGAGAGGATTTCGTGTACATAAACGATCCTAACTCTCCTACAACTATTCGTCTACCGCGACACGACCTTGTGTTTACGGTGACCTACGGCAAAAATACAGTGTTACTAAACGAAAGAGCTGACGAGACAAAGGTGACCGATTCGAGCGTCGAGAACAAGAAAGCTGAAGAAGCTGTGAAAAAACCCGAGGTAGGGAAAAAAAGAACCTTGGAGGATCTTTTGAACGACCTGGAGGCCGTCGGACCAAGTGAACCTAAAAAAATAAAAAACGATGCTCTTCCGGGTGTAGCCATGCACTTAAAAACGATCGAGGGATTAGTGGAAATGTTGGACTGTGTGTTATTAAAAATAAAAGTGTTAAAGGAGCAAGCGAAGATTGTAAATAGTGTGCAAACCCATGTGATAAATTATTTAATAAATCATTTTACAGGACAAGATCCAGAGAGTGTTAAAAAGTGCTTGTTAACGACTGTTACATTCAAAAAATATTACATTTTTATAAAATATGATGTCGAGGTTGACGTTAAAGAGAGCGCGACAAATGAGTTTAACGTTGATGAAATTGTGCTTGATATGATTCTTACAGAACTGTACGCTTTTGGTATGTTTAATATAGCAAAAAATGTTTACGAAAGAATGTTTCCGGTAAAAAAATAATTTCTCTCTGTAATTCATTTTGTACGATGGCGAGTGAATTATTCAAATAAATTGCCAAAAATAAAAAACTCATTTCATTAATTTATACCGTACCCTGTAATTTTTTTCAAAGTTATTATACATTTTTTTTTAAGCAATACTCAATTTTTCTAAATTTTTTATGTGTATACAAAAATATTTCACACATGATTTTTTTTTTTTTTTTCAAATTAATAATTAATAAGCTTTTCGAATATTTTATTCAAAAATTTACATTTTTTTATTTCGTCTTTATTTGTTTTTAAATAATTATGAAAAATCTTAATTTTTTCTTTTACGAGCATTTATTCATTGCTTTTATTTTAAGAAAAAAACTTATTCATAAAATATAAATTAATGCAGCAAGAAAAAGTAAGTCATTGTTGATTTATCAACAGCACTGTAAAGACGTTTCGTACCAGCAGAGGTAAAAGATGGGGCAAACGGAGGGTAAAGCCGGGAACGGTTACAAAGACAACGATGCGAGGCATCCCTGGGAGAAGCAGCCGTTACTGTACGAGTATAAAAAAGAAGAGAAGGAGCAGAAAAAACAGAAAAAAGAACGAGAAAAACTTGAAAAAAAATATTACAACCTTTACAGAAAACCTGAAAAGGAAGGTTATAAGAAATTAAACTAATTTATTTAAAAAGAGAAAAAAGGCCCTTTTGAGGGCCAAAACAATTTATCCAAGCGTAAGTACGGCGAAAAAAATACACCCGCGGTAGTTGAGCCTACAACCGCGTGGTTCTAAAAATAAAATCGGGCGGCGGCGGCGGCGGCGGCGGACGCGGGCGAGAACGAGCTTGACTCTCGCGGGTCTACGCGTAGAATCGCGGTGACTCTCTAGATCGCGACGGTTTTTATTTTTTCAGCTTTTGAATTTTGTTGAAAAAACAAAGCTCTTTAAAGTCTATTTGTTTTTTTTTTACAAATATTTAAAAAATTACTGTAGATTCCTTGAAGTAAGACAAACTTTCCTATTTAACACAACAATGGTTGTCGAGAAAAAAATCAGTTTAGAATTTTTTTTAACATGCATGGGTGAATTATGTTAATAGCCTAAGAAATAAAAAAATTTTTAATTTTATTTAATTTTATTTATTCATTTAGAGTTACAAATTTTAATAATGTTCACTCGTTGTCTGAATCTGAGTCGGTGAAGTTGCCCTCCACCCACTTGTTGTAGATTTCACTGTACTCCTGTTTAAGCTCTTTTTTCAGGAGCTTGGCCTGCCTGGTTATCTCCACCACCAGCTCCTTCAGCTCCTCCAGCTTTTTACGGGTGTCATCTGTAAAAATAAATAAAAAATGATTAAATAAATGAGTATAATTTATATTAATAAATTATTTTTAATACGCGAGTCCAAAAGAACCCAGCGGGACCGCAACAGCAGTAGCAGCAACAAGTGCCTATAGTTGTAGTGGGAGGCGGTAATGCTGCCGCAGCAGCCTAGCTATAGTAGACGCCGGTAACACCGAAGTGCGCGAGGTCTACTACAGCTAAGCCTCTAGCACTGATGCTCCACCTACTACTGTTACACTGTTAAATAAATTTTAAAAAAATCAAAAATTACCTGTTAGCGATGTTAGCTGGAATGCAGTAATCTTTTTTTTCAGTTCGTCAATCTCCGTCATGATTAATAGGTACGATACCGCCTCGTACGGGGGGACGATCTTGTGGTATCCCGCTGTAAAAAAAAAAAATAAAAATTAAGGTGGTTTTCTACCTGAGCTAGTCAAGTTCAAGACTAAAAAAAATTATTACTCCAAATTACTAACAATTGTCTATTAAAATTTATTTTTTAACTTTTTATGGCTTCTGAAATTATTTTCTACCAAAAAAACATTGACAATCACAACAAAACATTTTTTTAAACTTTTAACCTCACCTTTGAATACCGCAGTTTTGGAGGTTATTCACGTGAAAATTATTTTTGTAAAATTATTGCAAAATTCCTAGAAGGTCAATTTTTTGCAGTTTCAAGAAATGAATTCTTCGATAGTGAAACTATATGTATGTAGTTTTTCTAAAGGATCTCTATTGTAAGAAGACAAATATCAATAATTTAGTACACTTTTTCAGCGTAGCGGCCATACGCGTAATGAAAAAAAATTCAATCTTTAACTTGCTGTAACTTTTAAACTATATGGTCAATTTTGATCAGACTTCGTAGAAATGTTTATTAATATCTAATAAACATCTCCAGAAAGTTTGAGCTGATTCTCTATTGTCATGCATTTGGTAGAAAATTACCTTAATTAATTAAATTCAAATAAAATAAAACAACTTTAAAAAAACTTACGTTTTTGCGGCTGATCCATTTTCGACTTGTTGGTAGCACTTTGACTGCTGTACTGAGCTGGTGAGCTCGAGTGCTCAGCTAAGGTTGTACACACACTAACGCATTGCTTTGTGCTCATTGCCCACACATGTAAAAAATACGTATTGAAAAATTCTAGTAGAGTTCAAAAATATTGGAAGTCTTTGTCTGTATTTTTTCCATGCCACACGACCCCTCCCGCGAGAGATTTATTTACGATCAAAAAATAACGATCGAAAAATTACGACACTCTTCGAATATCGAACTTAACGATCTCAGTAAAATCTCTGTTCGTTTGGTAAACGCGTTCTAATTTTTTTTTTTTTTTTTTTTTTTTGTAGGTAAAATTAAATAATAACAATAACGACTTTTTTCTTAAAAATGATAGTATAAATTTGTTATGAATTTAAAAAATAGCTTCCCTATATATAACAATGCGTAAATGGTTTAATTCAATAAAATTAATACTTATACATTGTTTTATTTTTTTATCATTATTTTATATTTTATCGTTGTTCTATATTTATTTTCGAATAAAAAAAATTGTATTAAAATTTCGGAAATAAAAGAAAAAATTTAACTCTGTACTCCGAGGGTCTGTTAAAATTAAATGATTTCAAGACTAAAATATTTCATTTCATTTTTTTATTTATTTATTTTTTAATTACATAAGACTCATTCGCTGTCGTAGCTACATATAAATTTACAATACCTGTCGTACATTTTTTTTCTTTTCAATATAAGTTTATTTTTTATCTCATAATAGTATTCGCGAAGTCCCTGTACATTACTTCTTACTTCTTCTAATTCTTCAACTGTCTCCGGTACTCGTGCAAATCGGCGAGCGCGCACTACCGTACCTGTTCGTTGAAATTCGTTTATAAAATTTTCCCACTTCTTTTTTGTTGTTCGCAATTCGTAGAACTGCGACACAATGTATGGAGGAGGCGGGTCACTATAATTATCACCTGTAGAGAGTGAATACGTTGGCGGTGCAGCTGTAGCCTCCTCGATGGATAGCTCCTCGTCCGTTAAATAAAGCTCCGTGAAAGCTTCGAAGATACGCATACCCTCCTCGTCGTCGTCGATGTCTGATTGATCCGACTCTGAAAACGTTAAAATATTTTTTAATTTTGGAAAAGTTTATATAAAAAAATAAATAACTAAAATAAATTACCGCTTTCGATAGTAGGCCACGTGAATGGTAGGTTTTCAAAGAGACGAGCCGTCTCTGCCTCAACAGCGTCTATTTATGGGGAAAAATTTTTAAATTTATTTTTTAAATATAATTTAAAAATCGAGTTTTTCAAAATCTTACCTGATCCCTGACGGTTTGACATTTTTTTATTTTTTTCGAACAGTTAATTCACCTTTTGCACAAAGAACACGACTGTAGTACTCCCCCGCTGTTTGCACTCGTACAGGCGTAACAGTGGCATCTCCCTCTCTTTTTTCTCTCAAAAAAACAATAAAAATATATGTGTGTGTGTGTGTGTGTGTGTGTGTGTGTAGATATAGCTTTTATCGCGAATATTACTCCTTTCTTCCATCTCGCGTTGATTTTTAGCGGATGCATACGTCACGGTAACTTGACCCTCAAAAGGCGCTCTTATGAAAAAATCTTAGGTATCCGCTTATCACACTCCCTCTCCAGAATTATTACTCCTCTTTTGTCTTAAGCATCGATCGCACATCAGTAAGCTTCCTGCTTTATTGACAGTGTGTCGTATTTACTCCGACAAGTGAATCTTTACCGTTGTGTTTTTGTGTTAAAACTTGAAAAAATAAAAATGTGTATTTGGTGTGATTTGCGAGAAGTCGCTCTAAAGCTGCGCGAGCAGGCCGGTCTAGTATCGCTATGCGATGCAGAATGGGAGAAAAAACTACAAAATCTCTCGTTGGAAGATTTCCAAATAGAGTTAAATAGACTTTTCGCTGCCTGTGGTGTGCAAAAAATTTCTGAATTATACAACTTTTTACAAGAGCAGGATTCACCTGTCGTATTTAATATTTTACGTAAATACCTTGTCGTAAATGACTTTATCAATTTGACTTCTTTACGAAAAATACAAAACCACATACGTAAGTTATATTTATTATACGCTCTATAAATTTTTATTTCGTCTCCACTTTTTTATTAAAAATCATGATTTTTTTTTTTTAGACGAAAGATACTGCACCGACACTGCAAAATGCTCGGTTTTTCTCGAAGAAGAGGCCGATGATGAAAACTTAAATAAACAACCGGAGGTTGCGCCTGAGGATAAAACACCTCAAGAAAAAAATGAAAGCGACGATCGTAGTAAGTTTATAATATTTAAGTCGTATAATAACCAAATCTCATATTTTATTTTTAATTGATAACTAATAAATTTTGTTCTTTTTAGGTAACGCCTCGCAGCCGCAGCAACAGCAGCAAGAAAAGTACGAGGAAAAGGATAACTCGGCAAACGTCGAACTTATTGAGGAGGAAAATTCATTACGATTAGCCCAGCAGTGGAGCGAAATCATGGAAGAGAAGGAGAGGAAGAAAAATAAGCGCAGTCGTTGTATGCTGGAAGAGGGGCAGCGCTGGAGCGACATCGATGACGAGGAGGAAGACTCCTACATTACCGACTGTAGTGACGATGCATACGATGCAGTTTATAAAAATCTAAAATTTCACGAGATTTTATTGCCCGACGGCTGTGAGTACATAAAAATTTTAAATAATTTTTAGTTGAAAAAAATTAATTTTTTTGATAGTTAACCTTAAAGTACACACGGGGTGTAAAATACCCCCACATAACTGTCAGTGTGGCAGTTCTGGATTTGGGTGTGTTCTTTAAGGATTAATATGTATGTATTTTTTCAGCGATTAAAAATCTTCTGGTAGATTCTGAAGGATCGGTACCAATATCCCCTGCGAAAACACCACCATGTTCGCCTCCTCGCAAACGGTTAATTCGACGACCCGTTATTCAACCTGTTGATGAGGCTAAAAGCAGCATAGACGAGAATATTTTCGAGCCGGCTAAGAAAAAAATAGGTAAGACAAATAATAAAAAATTAAATTTTTTCATTATTCGTTATTTATTTATATATTTATTATTTTTTTCTTTTAATTTACAGCTTTGAGTACTCCGCACACTGCCGTACGCATCGCGTCCTCGTTGATCATAGTCGAGGACACACCAGAAAATAGTCCCATTAAGGGACCCCCTGGCTTGATCATTCCAGACTCGGGCGAGGAGGAGGAGGAGGACATCGAATGTAAAAGCAAAAGTATGTAAATAAAAATTGTAATTTTGAAATAAATATAAATAGTTTTGTTAATAAATAAAGAATTTTATTTTTATTTAATGAAACCCTCCGTTTTTTGAGTAAATTTTTTGAGTATTTTTTATATTAAATTTAAATTCGTTTAAATAAAAATAAATTTTTTACTTCTCACCCGTGAAAGGACGAGAAGCGCCTGAAGAAGAGCAACCAGCCGTTCGCGACGAGGAAGTTCAACGTAACGAGGAGCCAATGATTTTGCAGCTGTGGAGGCCGTGGAATCTGGATGACACGAGTCCGCGTTCAACCAATAGTAATGTTAATCAAGTAGGAGGGGGTGTTTCGTTAAATAATAGTAAAAAATTTACTATAGTAGAAGAAAATTTTAATAACATACACCGGTATAGGTTGAAAGCGCGTAAATTTTTAATAAGAATCAACGAACCACCCTCGTCCGCTCAAGTAGATATAATTACATGGCTCGAGGCCGCTGTACACGATATTCACGATCACCTGTTAAATATGAGCGAAAACACTAACGATAGGATAGGTGTGACGATACAGAGCGATCATTTTTCAAATGGTATGGCATGGTTATCGTTTCGTCCTATAGCTAACTTTTTCGCGGACGATCTGTGGTCTTTGATCGGCGGTTTAACGCAAAGCAACGAAAATTTTCATATCGATGAAAGTTTTAGACTGGATGCTACTTATTTAAACGTTCCAAACGGTCGAGGCGCTTGCAAAAAAAAACAATTAACTATTGACGAAGTACGTAAAACGTCTATAGTGTTCATAAGTAATAAAGATGATCTTTGTCTCCCTCGTAGCCTTGTGGTGGGCGAATATCACATTCGTTATAAAAAAAAGAGCACAAAGGAGCTAAAAAAAAATTATCAAAAGGTCAGAGACGGCAGAGGTCCGTTACAAAAACAACTAGCTTTAAAATTGATGAAAAAAGCTAATTTAGCAGCTATACCTGCCGCAGGCTGTGGTTTCCAAGAGCTCAAAACGTTTCAAACTTTTTATGCTCGGAAGAAAATATCCATAGTTGTTTATGATAAGCATGGTTATGGTAATGGCGAACCACCCTTCTTCGACGGTAGAGTAAATTTCGACGATGCTGAAGTTTATGACACTATTTATTTATTATACAACGCCGATTTGTGCCATTATCATACTCTCTTGAATCTTACAGGTGCCTCGGCTAGCGTTTTTTTCTGCTCGTACTGTAATAAAAAATACAAACACATAGATTTACATGTATGCGAAAAAGTATGCGCGTCCTGTTATTTTACACCCAAGTGCAACACCGAGCAACCGATGGTCCTGTGTAAGGACTGTAGAAGACAATTTTTTGGTAATGATTGTTTGGCTAATCATAAAAAAGAAAAATCTCACAAAAATAAAACTGTATGCGAAGTAATAACCAGGTGCGGTGGGTGCGATAAGTTATTGAACAAATGGAGAGACAGTAAACACAGGTGCGGTCATAAATACTGTCAAAGTTGTAAAATTGCCCACGATGTAAACGCTTTTTGTTATATGCAACCTATTAACGATGAAAACAAAAAAAAATCAAAAGAAGCAGCAAAACCGGATCTCTATTTTATATACGACTTTGAGAGTACTCAAAACGAAGCGTATCAATTTCATCCCACCATGAAAATTCACGTACCTAATTTGTGCGTTGTACAACAAGTTTGTACTCATTGTATTGACGTTGACGATATCAGTCAATTTTGTCGCACATGCGGTATAAGAGAGTATGTTTTTAAAGAAAATCCTGTAAAAAGTTTAATACAACTAACTTGCAGAGAAATAACAGGCTTTGAACATATTATATGCATTGCACACAACGGTGGTGGTTACGACACGCAATTTGTGCTGAGAGAAATCGTAGATCAGTTCCCTAATGTTACCCCCGATGTTATTTTAAGGGGACAAAAGATCGTGTTGATGCAGATCGGTCGAACAAAGTTTATAGATTCTTTAAATTATTTTCATATGAAATTATCGTCTTTACCCGCCACGTTTAATTTTCAAGCAAGCAAAGGTTATTTTCCTCATCTTTTGAATGAACAGGATAAACAAGATTACATCGGGGAGATGCCTGACTCTAAATATTACTCGCCCGATACGATGTCCAAAAAAGACAGAGATGATTTTTATAAGTGGTACAACGAAATGAAAGCTGCAAAATATATTTTCAATTTTCAAAACGAAATTGTTAAATATTGTAAAATGGACGTGGAAATTTTAAGACGCGCTTGTCTAATTTTTAGAAAAATTTTCCTAGAAGTTGGTAAAACAGATCCTTTTGTCAACGCTACAACTATAGCGTCAGCTTGTTCGTATGTTTTTAGAAAAAATTTTTTAAAACCAAAAACAATTGGTCTGGTGCCGCACAAAGGTTACAGACGCACTGACAATCAATCGCAAGTCGCTATTGAATGGCTATTGCAATGCGAGAGAGAACTAGGATGCGAAATCATTCACGCAGGAAGAACTCGCGAATACCGTTTAATAGAGGGGTACAAAGTAGACGGTTACATACTTCCAGAGATGCTACCTGGTACGTCGACAGCATCCATTCCTAGAAAGGGTGTCGTATACGAATTTCATGGCTGTTATTACCATGGCTGTCCAGATTGTTTTAAACACAACCGAGATAAACCCACAAGAAACGGTGGGGGTACACCAAACGAACTGTACGAAAATACTGTAAAAAAAATCGAAAATATAAAAGCATTTGGCTACACTGTCATAGAAACGTGGGAGTGTAAGTTTACCGCTAGAAGAGACGCCGATCCTGAAATACTTAACTATGTCAAGAAGCATCCGCTCTTGAGTAAAATAGTCATCGATCCAAGAGACGCTTTTTTTGGTGGAAGAACAGAAAATTTCGTTACCTTTCACGAAGTAAAAGACGACGAAAAAATTAAATACATTGACGTGACCAGCCTTTATCCAGCTGTATGCAAGATGTCGAAGTTCATTTTGGGTCATCCTAAGATCTACGTGGGTTCGGAATGCAGTATGCTCACAAAAGGTGATAATAACAATCTTTCATGTATTGAAGGTTTAGTAAAGTGTACAGTTTTACCCCCAAAACAGTTGTATCTTCCGGTTTTACCCGTAAAAATGCACGGTCGCTTACTCTTTGCGTTATGTAAAACTTGTTGCGAACAATCCCGCAAGGGTTACTGCGATCACAATAAAAAAGATCGTGCATTTTCAGGAACCTGGGTCGCGGATGAGCTTCGTAAGGCTATTGAAGTAGGGTACGAGATAACAGAGATTTTTGTTATTTGGCATTATAAAACAACGCAGTATAATCCAGAAACTAAAAAAGGAGGTTTATTTGCCGAGTATATAAATACTTTTTTAAAACTTAAGCAACAAGCCAGCGGCTGGCCCGATTGGTGTACCAACGACGAAATGAAAAATAAATATCTGGCCGATTATGAGCGAGGAGAGGGTATAATATTAGACAAAGATAAGATTGAAAAAAACCCTGGACTCCGCTCTGTCAGTAAAATGGCGCTAAACACATTGTGGGGCAAATTCGGTGAGAAAAGCTCTCATAAAAGTACGACAGTCGTTCGAACGCGAGAGCAGCTTTTAGATTTAATCACCGATGACGAGAAAGAAGTTACCGCTATATTGCCAGCTAACGAATTCGTATTGTATGTCACATGGCAATATCGAAATGAAGCCATTATAGCTCCCTCCAAAACTAATGTAGTTATCGCTGCTTTTGTAACCGCTGCGGCGCGATTACGACTTTACGCTTACATGGAAAAGCTGCAGCAGCGCACTTTGTACGTAGACACGGATTCCTGCATCTTTCTCGAGCACGAAAACGATCACGAGGAGTATAAGCCGCCTTTAGGGTCTCTGCTAGGCGAAATGACTGACGAATTAGAATGTTACGGTAAAAATTCGTATATAAAAACTTTCATATCAGGTGGCCCTAAATTTTACTGTTACCGCGTAGTATCGGGGACGACTAACGAGTTATCCGAATGTTGTAAAGTCAAAGGGATAACTCTAAACTATATTAACTCGCAGAAAATAAATTTTGAAAGCATTAAAGCGCTAGTAGAAAATAAATTTAAGTCTTCGGAAACATATAGTAATATACAACTTAATTTTAGAGCCATTCGACGGCTGCCGAAACATATAGTTGTTACGCGTGACGAGACCAAAACATGCTCTGTAGTTCTAGAAAAAAGATTGTTTTTTTCTCAATCCGAGTCTGTACCTTTTGGCTATGTTGGCTAACATTTGTAATTATTCAATAGTCAAATAAAAGAACTCAAAAAACTTGTAATTATTTTAATTCTAAAACCCACTTCCCCAAAAATATATTACAATATAAAATTTGCACATCTGCGGCGTCTTTTTATCTCTTGTTTACATCAACAAGTCGTTAAGACACCATATTGTCTTTGTTTGTATAAACAAGCTATTAAGATGTATACAAACCATTGAGCTAACTTACCGACAGCTTGTTTATGTAAACAAACCATTTAGATAAAAGATAAGGAATTATACCCGTCGTCTGTAACCAGACACCTTGTTTATATAAACAAACCATTGAGATAACAGATAAGAAATTGTGCACCGACCGGTGACGTCATCTGTAACCAGACACCTTGTTTATGTAAATAAACCATTAAGATAAGAGATAAGGAATTGTGCACCGGGATGATGACTCATTGTTGTGTCTCGTAACCCGACACCTTGTTTATGTAAACAAACCATTAAGATAAGAGATAAGGAATTGTGCACCGGTGATGACTCATTGTTGTGTCTCGCACAACTCGCCCGTATACTACTCACAGCCGTAAAAATGATAATTTTTTAAAATCCTCGTGTTAATACCTGGAAAAATATATATTAAAAAAATCCTCAAAATTTCAGAACGATCGGTGCAGCGGCCGCCGAGATATTTTCCTCACCGACTTTAAAAAGACTAGTTTTGAGAAAAACGCGTTTAAAGTTAAGATAAAAGTAATGAAATTTTTTTTTTTTCCCTTAAAAGGAATCATCGATTCCTGCACCATAAAGCACTTCTTCTGATGCTTCTGCTTCGTCTTCAGCTTGTTTTTCTTTCCTTCTACGCTTAACCCTGGCATCTTTACTCTCTTTGGTAGCTTCTTTCTCAGCTTTGTCTATACGACTTTCATCCTCGATCATTGCACGAAAACTGCTGTAACTTTCTGAGATCGACTCAGAATGACTTGAAATTTTGACACAACATTCTTGAGATGTTGTACTTTAAGAAAAAAAAAATCGATTTTTTAAAGTTGCTTAGGGTATACCCCCCCCCCCCCCTTAAACACTGACAACGCTTTTTTCTACTCCCTGTTTTCATAAATTTTATGAAAATGCAAGTTTATTATTTCGAGGAAAGTTAGTGCGAAGTAAGTACATTTAATCAATTACTTATAGTTTAAAATCATTCATTCATTCGTTTTTTTGTAGAATAAAAAAAAAATAATAAATAAAATAAGAAATATAACAAAAAAATATTAATAAGTATAAGTTAAGGTAGTAGTTCCGCCTCAGTGCACAACTCAAACTAATTCTGAAATTAAAATATGTTGTGAAAAAACACTTGATCTTTCTAAATATCACTTAAAAAATACAGGTATCCATGCTTTTTTCCGAGATAACTGAGTTAGAAATTCACCAAATCACAATATATAGTAATACCTAGCCTGTAAAATTTAAAAATTTTTGAACTCAATTATCTCGAAAAAAAGCATGGATACCTGTAATTTTTAAGTGATATTTTGAAAGATCAGATGTTTATTTACAACACATTAAAAATTCAGATAATGTTTGAGTTGTTTGCATTTTGCATGTGTTTTCTCATGTATGTGCTACAAGCCAATGATGCTTTGTATTTGTTAAACAACTCTTAAATTTGTTTTTCTAAAATTTGAATTTGATTGAAGTTTAATTTAATGAAATGAATTGAAGTTTGCAAATTCTTTGAAAAACTAGAATTAAAAAATTCTAAAGAGCAACATAGAGCAGTAACTTATATGACTGACCTGTCGACTGAGGTAAAATCTAAAAAAACTTACTTTTAAAAAAGTAAAAAATAACGGTGAGATGTTTTTTCATTTGAAAAATGGTATCAGAGTTAAAATTCAGTTAAAATTAACAATAAAAAAAAAAAGACATAAAAGAGAAAATATTCAAGCAATTTAGTAAAATTATACATATATTATACTAATGCTTGTAATATTTTCTTTAAAATGAACTCTTGAAAGTAGTAAAATCAAAATAATATTGAACGGACGAGTTTTATGCGATCTAACAAAAAAAATTCTTGACAAACAATTCTTTTTCTTGAAAAGGAAATCAGTTAAAATTAACAATAAGAAAAAAAAGACATAAAAGAGGAAATATTCAAGCCATTTAGTAAAATTATACATATATTATACTAATGCTTGTAATATTTTCTCTAAAATGAACTCTTGAAATTAGTAAATTCAAAATAATATTAAACGGACGAGTTTTATGCAAACTAACAAAAAGTATTCTTGACAAACAATTTTTTTTCTTGAAAAGGAAATTGACAATTTATGAAATTTATTTGTCATTCGATGTTGATGAAAATTATTCATTGATCTCGACGCGGAGCCATTTTGTATTTACAATTGTTCAATATTAAAAACTACTAGAGTAGTATAACATGCGGTCTGGGCCGTCAAAACAAACCCCCACCACACCTGCCTGGTGTTTACAGGTAGACGTCGGTGTCTCCGCGCCCCCCTCCCCCTCCCCTCTCCACGGCTCTCGCGACTCTGACCGCGCGGAACCAAGAGGTCGCGGAAGGGAGAAATCCATGCTGCATAGGTAAGAGGAGGAGGAGGTGTCTGCGGACGCACCACAGTATCCTCCTCCCCCGTGAGTATCTCCCCCTCTCTCCCCCTTCCCTCTCCTTAGCCCTCGCGGGTGCCTCCACCTCCCCACCCCTTTCCCCTAGTCCACGTGAGTGATGTGCTCGTGTCACCTTGAAATTCGTAGCTCTAGCCACGGGAGAATTAAAGTCATGTCTTAGGACCAGAATCAACGTAAGTTAATTTAATTTGTCAATGTACTATATAAATCTAAATTTTTAACTAAATATGTGAAAACTTTTTTAGTGATCGCAGAAATGATGTCTAATGGGGAAGGTGATGACTTCATTAGAAGTATTGATTTGATAACAGATGAAGGTTGGTTTTTATTAACTTCAAGATAATATTTATCATTTTTTTATATTAAAAAAAATAAATAAAAATTTTTTTTTTTTTTTTCTTTAAAAAAAATGGTCAACAAGATATCAATGGCAGCGAGATAAATATTATGGTTAGTTGTGTTGGTCATACGGGGTACACACGTTCGACATTTTGAAGAGTATTTTGTTAAATTTACTTCTTTATATGGAATTTTGTAATTTGGACGCAACAACAGCGAATAGAGAGAGCTTACGTGTCTGTGTAAGCCAATTTATACAGGAAATGAATGAGTACAGCCCGGATTTCGTCAGAACAGACGATGCACGCGAAAATCTGAACCTGCTTCTTCGGGTTCTTTTACAAGACCGAGAATACTACGAAATAATGGCTTTTTTACAATTTTTAAAAATGTACAATAGAGAACATAAAGACTTGGGCATTATAACGCGAGATGTAATTTTTTTTTCATGTCACAAAATAGAAGAAATATTGGAAAATAGTTATGAAGTAAATATTAGAAATTAAATCCTTATATCAAATTATAAATTAAATGAATAAAGAAACGAATAAAAAAAATTTAACTAATTTTTTGTTTTTTTATTAACACCTTTATAGTTTCAAATACTATCGTTACTTAATTAAATTAAAAAAAAAATTTTAAATGTTTTTTACTACTGCTGAGTTGATGTTTCTTCTACAAGCATCCAAGTTGCCACTGCCACTGCTTCGTTGATGTTTTTTTTATTTCGTATCAAAATTTTTATAAGTTATGATGATGATTTTATTTTAAAGTTTTTTAAAGATTGATATCAATGCTTTAATTAATTTCAAATTATTAAATGATGAACCATTGTTTTCTAGCAAATATATTTTTAAAGTAAAAAAGTAAGTTAAGAAGTAAAAAATTTAAATACAAGTAATAAGTTTGGCTTTAATTATTTTTTTATATTAAGAAGTAAAAACTTTAATTTTTTTTTGTAGGTGAGGTGTTTGAAATAAAAAAAAATTAATTTTTTGAAACCATTATTTTTTTATTTCTCCAATTTTTATATTACACTTTTTTTATTTCACACCACCTGGTCAGCTGATGATTCTATTGATTCTTCGTACTTTCACACCGCCTGGTCAGCTGATGATTCTATTGATTCTTCGTACTTTCACACTGCCTGGTCAGCTGATGATTGTATTGATTCTTCTTACTCTTCCACCATGAGTATGTTCCGAAGATTTATTTTGGCTGGTGATAGACAAGTGAAAACAATTTTTAATTACTTAAATAAATAAAAGTTTTTAAATTTTTACAACTAGAACTTACCACAAATCTCCAGGAAATGCGTCTTGAGTGTTTTAAATTTTTTATTAAGGCGATATTTACCGCCAATTATAAATTGCCCGACGCACATCATCACGTCGGCACTATATTTGTAGTGTTTTTTATACATTTGAATAATGTCGCGCACTTTGCTTTTGTCCAAAATCCACTGCAATAAATCGAAGAGAAAAATGTAGCTCTGACTCGTAACCCATTTGATGTGATTAAAGGTGTAAGGGTTAAACCTATGTTTTATGCGAGCGTTATTTTGGTATTTTAAATAAAAAATTGAAAATATGATTGCTTCCCGCAGAGCCACTTTTCTTTCACGGCTAGATGAATTTAAGTTACATCTTTCAATTAATTTTTGAATGCTGCCGGGCATTCTTATTATCTATTTACACGTGGTCAAACGTAAAACTACAGACAGCCACAAGCGCATCAATTTAGAGCTGTATTATAAAAAAGTGTAACGTTTGAAATTTTTTGAGTCGTAAGAGTGGGAGGCAGAGGTGGGGGAGATGGGATTTGCTTAGTTTCTAGTGTGAGAACGAATTAGCGCAGCAATCTAGAGCTGCATTAAAAAGTGCTACATTTGCAATTTTTGTACACGTGAGATAGGAGAGGTAAGCGGGGTGTGTTTGTGGGGGGGGGGGGGGCAAAGGTGCTGCCTAGCGTCAGCTATCAAAGCAAATTTTGCATAGTTTTGGGATTTGACGGATATTTCCGTAGTTTCGATTGAGCTTTTGACGAAACCTGTTACGCGTCAGTGTAAAAAAATAAATAAATTTAAAAAAATGAGTGATTTACGGAATCAATGTAAGTAAATAGTTTTATTGTGCATAGTTGTTAGTCTGTGCTAATAATAAAAAAGGTTAAAATAAAAAAATTAATTCAAATTTTTTAGTGCTGAGAGAAATGAACGAGGATGATTTAGGGGACGCTATTGTTCTACGGACCGTGGAACTGTGTCGTGGTAAGTATTTATGTTTATACATTTATACATTATTTATTGTGTTATTTTATAATAAAGTTTTCTTTTTTTTTTAGATTCGATTGATAGTCCTATAAGGGGAGTAGTGGGCAATAATAAAAGAAGACGAAGGCTCGTCAGCACCAGCACCAGCAGCGATGATTCGGACCCTATAAAGGGTAAAATTAACAACAAGAGATGCAGAAGACTTATTAGCAGCAGCAGCAGCAGCAGCAGCAGCAGCGACAATTTGAGTCCTATAGAAGGCAGAGTAAGAAGTAAAATAAGAAAAAAAATTATAAGTTCATCCGACGAAGATATAAAAAAAAATGCAAGTGCAGTCCCTAGTGGTTCTAGTGGTCGTGATTCTCGAAGAAGAAGAAGAAGTAGGAGTAGCAAAAGCAGCAGTAGCACCAGCAGCTGTGATAGTAACAAAAGTAAAATCTTGCGCAGAAAACGAAGTAGCAGCAGCAGCAGTAGCAACAGCAGCAACAACAACAGTAGCAGTGCTACCGGTAACGCACGTTGTAGTAGTAAATCACGGAGCTACAGGGGTTCACGCAGCACTACTAGTCGTGAATCTCAAAAAAGTGTTAGTGGCAGTAGTAGTAGCACTGACAGCAAAAGATCCTGCAGTGTGCATACAAGAAGAAGAAGAAACATCAGTAGCAGTAGCAGCAGCAGCTGTGATAGTAACAACAGCAAAAGCTTGCGCAGAAAACGAAGTAGCAGCAGCAGCAGCAGCAGCAGCAACAGTAGCAGTGCTCCCGATAGCGCACGTTGCAGCAGTAGTAAATCACGGAGCTACAGTGGTTCACGCAGCACTACTAGTCGCGAATCTCAAAAAAGTGTTAGTGGCAGTAGTACCACTGACAGCAAAAGATCCTGCAGTGTGCATACAAGAAAAAGAAGCATCAGTAGCAATAGCAGCAGCAGCAGTTGTGACAGTAACAACAGCAAAAGCTCGCGCAGAAAGCGAAGTAGTAGTAATGCCACCAACGATACTGTCACCACAGCCAGCAGCAGTAACAACAAGCGTTGTAGTGGTAAATCACGGAGCTACAGTAGTTCGCGCACCACTACTGGTCGTGAATCTCAAAGAAGTGATAGTGGTAGCAGAAGTGTTTCTTTACGAAGAAGAAGAAGCGACAGCAGCAGCAGCAGCAGCAGTAGTAGTAGTACTACTACTACTACCAACGACAGCAAAAGATCCTGCAGTGTGCGTACTACCAAGAGTCGAAGATCATCGAGAAGTAGTAGTGCTACACTCAGTGCTAGCAGCCCTGCAGTAGCAATGAAGAGGACACCGCACAAGTATTAGTCAATAATCGAGACATGCCTCTATTAATTGAAGAAGAAGAAGAAGCAGCGGCTGTTGGTAAATAAACCTTTTTTCATTTTAATTTTATTATTTATTTTTTATTTTTATTTTTTTTTACAAATGAATTTACAGGAAACTATTTTTCCCAGACAGGGGCGGGTCGTCGAAGGCCTAATTTGGCCGCAGAAAAAGAAGAGAACGAATTGCGTAACCAACAACAAGACCATCAACAGCAGCTGCAGCAACAACAACAACAACAACAACAACCACCAGAGCAGTGCCAATTTTTTCAAATGGAGACCGAGGAAATCCGGTGTTACCAACGATTCAATTACAGTGGACAACGAATGCGGGTTCAATTCAACAGGCCATCTCAGGGTGAGGATTTTTTTACGTTTCTTCGTCAAGGAATTTCTGAGCTTATTGATAATCTACGGAGAAAGGGTAGGTCCATGGATTATATCGGTATTACAGTAGAGTCGGAAAGCTTTAACTCGGGGCCACTTTGGCTTTCTTTTAGATATGTAAGAGATTTTAGCAGCTACGATTTGTGGGATATTTTTTTTAAAGCTTCACTAAGTTCTACTGATTTCAATATAGAAAATAGTATTATTATTAATTGCGGCATCGTTAAAAATGTTAAAAAATATTTGGTTGGGTCGGGCGGTGCTAGGGTCAAATTGACCAGACCGAACGTCCAAAAAAAATCAATTTTAACTATATCGAATGATGACAACCTTTTTTTACCGCGGTCATTAGTCACGGCAGAGGTTCATGCTGCCAAAGGGCAATTGAAAACCGGTCCGATGTTTGATTATTGGGAATTAATTCGTAGGCGAACAAAAAATGGCGCGCAAACTGCTGCTGCTAAACATCTTGTAAAGGAAGCGCGGGTAGACATACCCCCACAAGGCTGTGGGCTTGCTGAAATAGAAAAATTTCAAGCATTCTACGCTCGAACCGGTAAAGCTATTGTAGTATATGAGTACAAAAATTTTGGCAAAGGTAGTTTACCGATTTTTGACGGAACTGCGCAGGTATTAGCTGCAAACCAAAATATTAATCATACTTTGCGAATAATGTATTACGAGAACCCATCGGGGTCACATTATCAGCCAATTTTAAACTTAACGGGTGCTAGTGGGTATGCTTATTATTGTGTGCCATGTAATAAAGCATATACCGATAAATTGTATCACAAGTGTGCGTATGAGTGTTATATGTGTAAAAAAAAACTGAAATGCGATCAAACCCTAGACTTAATAAAATGCGACAACTGCTTTCGATATTTTTATGGCGAAGAATGTTTCAATCAACATCTACAGGTAGGGGCTTTTTACAAAACCTTACGCGTATGCGATGCGGTAAAAGTATGTAAGAAATGCGGAAAAATGTACAAAATTAAAAAAATAAAAGGAACAGATGTGTTCAGGCGGCATCAATGCAATATGACTTACTGTCAAATTTGCAAAAAAATGATGCCAACTGAACACTTCTGTAACATGCAGCCTATTGAAAATAGTCTAGATAACGATGCAAAATGTTTATTCCTCTTCTACGATTTTGAAACGACGACAAATGAAACTTTGGGGGACACAAACATTAAAAAACACGTGCCAAATTTATGTGTTGTCCATCAATTGTGCGATAATTGTGCAAATGATGTCGACATTTCGAATGATTGCGCTTTTTGTGGGATACGGTTGGTTTCTCAGGTGTTGAAAAAAGCACTTTTCCGCAGCTTTTTAATTTACCCCAATTTCAAAATTATCGTGGCAAAATGCCACCCTTAGAAACTTTCTCCCCAGATACTCTTTTTGCAAAAGATCGTGAAAATTTAAATAAGTGGTAAAATGAAAAAGTTGACGAAAATTATATTTTTGATTTTCAAAATGAGTTTGTAAAGTACTGTAAGCAGGATGTAAAAATATTAAGAATTGCTTGCTTGGAATTTCGTAAAATTTTCAAACAGATGAACGTTGATCCTTTTGCGGAGTGTACTACAATAGCCTCCTCCTGCTTACAAGTATTTCGCAAAAATTTTTTGAAACACGAGCAAATCGGCATAATTCCGGTGAAAGGGTACCGACGCTGTAATAAACAGTCAAAAAAAGCTCTACAGTGGCTATACTGGGAGGAATAAAAATGTAATAAATCTATTCGTCACGCGGGTCATTCGAGTGAAAAGCGACTACCAGGAGGTCTTCTTGTAGATGGATATCGCGGAATTGACAACACCAGCGAGGAAGAAGAATACGTGGGGTACAGAGGTATAGTTTATGAATTTTATGGTTGCTATTGGCACGGGTGCCCTTGTCTTCGAACAAATCGCGATGTCAAAGATTCAAGTGGTGTTACATTGAACAATCGTTATGAAAATACATTAATAAAACGGGAAAAAATTTTATCAGGGGGTTACAAACTAATCGAACAGTGGGAGTGTCGATTTGATTTGGAAATTAAAAATAACAACGAGCTTAGAAAATTTATTGATGAAACAGATCGGAATTTAATAAAATATTTACCTCTGAATCTGCGAGACGCATTTTTTGGGGGCTGAACAGGCAACATTGTAAAAAAATACGTGTGTAAAGAGGGCGAAAAAATTCATTACGTCGATTACTGTAGTTTGTACTCCTGGGTAAACCGTTATGGTACGTATATTTTGGGCCATCCTAAAATATTTGTCGGTAGCAAATAGGACCATCGAATGATATCGCAAACGTGGATGGTTTTATAAAATGCGACGTGTTGCCACCATCGAATCTTTTTCATCCGATTTTGCCGGTAAAAATGCACAACAAACTTATATTTTCGCTATGTTGGACGTGTTGTGGAGAAATGGCTGATACGGAATGTCAGCACGAAAATCAGTCGGACCAGTATTTACACGGGACTTGGGTGTCCGAAGAACTGAAAGTAGCCGTAAAGTATGGGTATAGAATTATTAATATTTATGAAATTTGGCATTACAAAACAACCAAATATAATCCCCAAGCACACGAGGGCGGTCTCTTTTCAGAGTATATTCGGTCATTTTTTAATCAAAAGGTAAAAGCCTCCGGCTATCCCCCTGGTTGCGTAACAGAGGAGGAAAAACAAACTTATATCGATAAACTAAAAAAAGTTGAGGATATATCTTTGACATTAACCGAAATAGATCACAACCCTGGTCTGAGATCCGTGGCAAAATTATGCTTAAACTCGTTGTGGGGCAAGTTCGGGCAGAGGGAAAAAATGGTAAAAACAGAAGTCGTTAAGGAACCCTGTAGACTGGCCGAGTTATTGAGTAGGGAGGACATTGAAGTGAACGGCATAGTACCGGTTAACGATCACGTCTTATACGTTAACTGGTCCTATGCTACTGAAACGCACTCCGCGTCTCCTCTTACAAATGTTGTGGTAGCAGCGTATACAACCGCTCAAGCGCGACTAAAATTAAATGAATGTTTGCAAGTTCTTAAAGAAAGGGTCTGCTACTATGACACAGACTCTATAATCTACCTGAGCAAACCAGGTAATGAAGATTTACCAATCGGTACAATGCTTGGAGAACTTACGGATGAACTTGTGGTAAAGGGTACAGGTACTTTCATAAATATTTTTGCAAGTTGCAGGCCAAAGTTTTATGCTTACGAGTACACTAAACCAGACGGGTCGAAAGAGTCCGTATGCAAAGTAAAAGGAATACGTTTAAATTACACAAATAGTCAATAAATTAATTTTGACACAATTTGTAAACTCATTGATGGCGATTTGTGTAATTTAACCGTGTCGAATAATTCTATCAGACGAACCGTTTTTTACGACGTGGTATCTGTAAAAGAGATAAAAAAATGTCAGCCTGTATACAGTAAAAGACGATTCGTTGGCCTTGAGAAAAGCTTTCCGTTTGGTTTTAAAAACTATTAGTGACTCTACTGCTATCACCAGCACTACAACTGTAAGAAAAAAAGAAAAAAAAAAAGCGCCTGCTCGTTATAATACGTACTCTTGTTGTATGTCTGCAATTTATTTTTTTTATGTAATCACCTAATTTTTACTTTAAATAAAAAATTTTTTTCAATAAGAATTACTGTGTATCAAATAAATAATAAAAATAACAATGTAATTACTCAATTATTGAACACCTTTTTCCTGCTTTATTCGACCTCACTCTTTCTATTACGTATCACTTACTCATTTTTTTTTATTTAAATTTTTTATACAAAATTAAAATCAAACACCAGAATGATTGTAGGCTTGAGCTTAAAGCTTGAGCTAAGGCTTGAGCTAAAGACTTGAGCTAAGGCTTAAGACTTGGTCGTACAACCACAGCGGCGGCGGCGGCAGCGGTGGCGGTAGCAACAGCAGCAGCAGCAGCAGAAGTCTGGACACGGCTGTCACAGCGTGACAGAGCAAGGACACGATCGAGCTCGAGCCAGAGCTTAATTTAAGTTTGATTATTTCGAGTTGTGCGAGTCTACTTTATTTTCGTTTTAATTTTTCTTGCTAATTTAAAAACTGTCTACCGTGACTTTGTTTAGTCATTTCTACTGTGGTCGTCGTTGGTGCCAATACACTTTTATTTTTTTATTTTAACACCGCTTAACACCTCTGCGATTGTTTTTCCAGTTTTAATTGTTTATTTTCTTAGTTTGAGTGCGTTTTATCCAAGACAAAATATGAGTATTCTTTGGAAACATCCGTGGACATCAATACTGTGTGGACCAACAGGTTGCGGCAAGACACTGTTTACAAAAAAATTTCTAAAACATATTCATCAGCTGAGCGACACAACGTTTGCACGTCATAGTGTATTATGCTGAATGGCAGCTGGCTTACAAGGAGTTAGGTAAAAATATTGAGTTTCGTGAAGGTTTACCGCAGAGCGAGGACTACTCTAGTGATCCACGTCCTAAATTTTTGATCATAGACGACTTGATGAGTGAGTCGTCTAGAGGTAGCGATGGAATCATCGTCAATTTGTTCACAAAAGGCAGTCACCACAAAAATTTGAGCATTATATTTATCACGCAAAATGTTTTTCACCAGGGAAAATGACAAAGAGATATTTCTTTAAATGCACAGTACATTGTAATTTTTAGGAATTTGCGTGATCAAGCACAAATACAGCATTTATCACGTCAACTTTGTCCTGAAAATTCCAAATTTTTACAAGAAGCTTATTGGGACGCTACTTCAAGGCCCTATGGTTATTTATTACTAGATCTTAAACAAAATACCCCAGACAACTGCAGATTTCGCACATGTATTTTTCCTGATGATGAGTATCAATACGTCTACGTGCCAAAGCAAAAAAATATAAAAGGCACAAGCACACGCGATGAACTACCAGTTGTTTCTTTGTAATGGCTTCAAAGAGTCGGTGTCCGATCGGCAAAAAAAACGCTGCTATATTGACAGGCTTGTATCACTTGAACGACGAGCAAAGACGCGCAGTTTTACGCACAGCTGATCCAGCACTTGTTAAACAGATTTGTGAGTGTGTTTTAAATGTTTTGACCGGTAACGTACCCCTCGTGGACAACCACAAACTTAGGCTACGAAAACACGCAAATACTTTACGAAAACTGGTAAAACCCGCTGGTAGTTTTGTTAGTAAAAAAAAAAATTTAGTGCAACACGGTAACGGCTTTTTACCGATATTACTCGCAACGTTAATAAAGACAATTTTTTGAAAAAAAAAAAAAAAAAAAAAAAAAAATTTTTTAAATAAAAATGGAACATACAAAAAAAATGATTTTATTGCCACAAGAGAGCGTCGAGCGCATGCAGCACATTATATCAGTTGGTAATGGGGGTGATAATCATGAGAAAAAATCTGTTCAAACTCCTGGAACACCAACGAGCAGACTCGATGAAGAGATGAGTAAAATCTTAAACTCAACAGACTACAGTACCCTCAGCGAACGCAAAAAATGGATACGATACTCCGAACTGCTACAACGATATCTGAATTTACAAGAAACAGATGACAAAGCACGAGGAGCAAATGTCACAGGTGTCATTGACTCTAACATAAACTTAGGTAACGTCAATGCTGAGTCACAAGAAAATACGGATGAACACATACCCAAAGAATTCATTGGTAATTCCCGTGTTTGGGGAAACGTTTTAGCATCTGCTACATCGGCCACTCAAACAACGGCTCGTGCACTATCTTCTAGTGCGTCGTCGTCATCGTCGCCCCAGGTCATTGACGTAGTTCGTGGTCATCAGCTATCGCCGTTTAATAAAGGAAAACAAAAAAAAAGAACGCGCTACAACTCTAACGATAGTGACGTGT
The DNA here is from genome assembly GCA_038277355.1 of Encarsia formosa. NCBI lineage: Eukaryota > Metazoa > Arthropoda > Insecta > Hymenoptera > Aphelinidae > Encarsia > Encarsia formosa. Next base: position 68,686,809 of record CM076186.1, on the reverse strand, counting down.
CTAGGGCAATTGACAGTAGTAGTAGTAGTTTTAGCAGTCATGACAAAGAAGAAAAAAAAAAAAACAAAAAATTAAAAAAAATAGAGAGCCCATCGACGGTAGGTGTTTTAGGGGAAACGTCAGTTCCACCGTTACCAACACCACCGGCGTTGACGTCGTCAGCTTCGTCGTCACCGAACTCTCACCATCAGCCACCTGCGACACAAGGATGGCTACGACTGAGAAATTTTTTTCAAACGTAAAAAATAGTCATAAAGTTAAAGACACAAGAGAGGAAACAAAAAAAAAAGAAAGTTGTGCCATAAATGACTTGATCGATCTGCTACCTTTTGAATTACACGTTCCTGGTTATAGATTTTGCGGTCCTGGTACAAAACTTGCAGAACGTCTGAGCCGTGGTGAAGTTGGAATCAATACTCTTGACGAGGCGAGTCGCGAGCATGATATTAGTTACGCAGATAAAACTAAAAATCGACAACAAGCTGATCGTATATTGGCTATAAAAGCATTTTCACGCATGCTTGACGAAGAAACACCATCAGATGAGCGAACTGTGGCTTTGATGACTACCTGCTGCATGATTAGTAAGATTACTTTTGAAAAGTTTTTTGTGCGTATAAAAAAGATTTTGAAAAACCGAAAAAAAAAAATCAAAAAAAAAAAAAATCGATGAAAAAAAATTAAAGAAAGTTAAAAAAACAACTGCTTAAAAATAATAATAAATAAATAAATAAACCAATAAATAAAAATAATAAAAGATAGAAAAAAAGTAAGACAGGAGACGGTCAACATGACTGAGAAATTAGAACAACTGTACTACAATTTACCATTACCGACAGCTTACGTCGGTGCAGATAAACTGATTGGAGCATTGCGAAAAGAACAACCTAAACAAAATGTCATAAAATGGCTAGAAAGTCAGGCCTCTTTCAACAAACACAACCTTGTGCGTCGACGCTTCTCCCGTCGTTGTTACAATGTGCGTAACATTGATGATTTATGGGAGGGTGATTTGATTGACCTTAGATCAATTAAGTCCTATAGTAATAATGTATCTTATCTTTTAATAGTAATTGATGTTTTATCCAAGTATGTATTTTTGGAGCCAGTTCGGGATAAAAAATCTTAAAGTATTGCCGAGGCTTTTACCTGTATCTTGTTAAAAAGTAATGGTCGAAAACCAGTATGTTTTCAAAAAAAAAAATGAAATACAATTTCGTGTGTCGCGCAGTCCAGATACAAAAGCCGCCGTTGCAGAGAGATTTATAAGAACTATAAAAGAACAAATTTGGCGATATTTTACCTTTAAAAATACAAAAAGATATATTGCCGTGATACAACAAATCGTTGAAAGTTACAATCGAAGCAGACACAGTGCTACAAAAATGATACCCGCTGAGGTAAACATTGATAATGCAGCTATAGCGCGTAAAAATATTATGAAAAAATACAACATAAGCACTTTTAAATCACCTAAATACAAAGCTGGAGACGTCGTTCGTGTCAGTTGTTTGAAAAGTGTCTTTGACAAAGGTTACGAGGGTGGCTGGTCAGAGGAGTTATTTAAAATTAAACGCATTTCATTGACACGCCAACCACTTGTATATTTTTTGGAAGACTCTGACGGTGAAGAGATTGACGGATTTTTTTACGAAGAAGAGCTGAATCGTGTTAGTAAAATTTAAATACAGTCAATAATACATACTCAAATAATAAATAAAATATGACAGGCCAATTTTATATCGCTCTACCAAGCAACAGCAGTATAAAATATTATCCAGAAAATACTGCAACACACTTCATTACTCAGCTACCTCAACAAATACAGTTACAAGGAAAATGGTCTGTGGCTCTAACAGAAATTCAGATCCCGCTTACATTTCAACATTGACCCGTAAATCAGGAAGATGAATGCACAGTGACTGTTATAACAGCGCCACAACCGCCTTCGTTGACAAATGATGTGAGATCACTAGAAGCAAAGGTTTCTTTAAAAAGTGTTGCTTCGGTATTACGACCTGGTATGTATGATTATTTACAAAGCCTCGTGGACGAAATAAATGAGCTAAATTGCGTAAAAAATCATTTAAAATTTAAAATAGAACGTGGTGGATACATTTCTTTTAATAGATCATGTACCGATTGCGAAAAATTTGACCACACTGTCGAGTTTTCTGCAAAATTGAGCAAAATTTTAGGCTTTCAAGAACCCAAGTCGCTAACTTTTGCTGGAATAATTAATGTTAATGGTAACGAGCCGATAGTTGGTAACTTTCCAGCAAATTTAGCAAATGTATTACCAAATTCAATAATGGTGTTCTGTGATCTTTGCGAGCCGTATTTGATGGGTGATGTAGAAGTAAAACTTTTGAGAACTACAACCATAAAAACGAATAAATATACCTACGGTGACATAAAAATCAATAATTTTGCCCCACCTATGTTTCTACCGCTTTTACTAAACTCATTTCAGACAATTGAAATTGATATAAGAGACGAGCATGCTCGACCATTGTCATTCGACTTTGGTACGCTGACCGCAGTACTACACTTCAAACAAATTGATTTAAAAAAATATGATAAAAATTTACACTATCAATAACAAGAATGGATTACGAAGAAATATTTTATAGCCAAAGTGGATACGGTAATTCGGCAGGTGTTGGACGTGTGTTTTGTAGTAGCTCTTATCAACGAGGTCACGGCGGCGTAGGACGACTTCTCGCTGGTTTATTCCGTCGTGTCCTACCACTGCTTAAACAAGGTGCCAAGACGGTAGGTAAAGAGGCTTTAAGTTCAGGTGCTAACATTGTGTCGGACGTCACTGACCAAAACATGCCTATAAAGGAAGCATTCAGAAATCGTATTCGAGAATCAGGCAAGAACTTGAAAAGAAAAGCCGAAGAGAAATTGGACAAGTTAATGATGGATGGCTCAGGCTATAAATTCTCTCATCAACACATTGGCTCTCTTCAGTCACCCGACGGCACCGAAGAGGTGAGGAAGTGCATACCCCCAAAAAAACCACCATGCGTGAATAAAAAAAAAACAAAAAAAAATAATAATAATAAGATTGTTAAAAAAAAAAAAAATATCAAAAAAAAAAAGTGTACAAATTCAAAAAAATAAATTAATTAAAAAATCCAGAACTACAAGAGACATTTTTGGTTAAATAAATAAGTAAAAAAATATTTTTTTAAAAATGGCATTTTTGCACACACAGTCTGCCGAGTGTGTCAAGTCGGAGTTGCTTTTATTTGATCTTCCACCAACACAGACGACGGTAGAAGGCTCACGCTACGTTCAATACAAGCCAATATCATCGTTGACCGACGATGCACCAATAGAATTCATGATACCAGGAGCCGGAGATGAGTATTTGGACCTCGCTCATACCATGCTCAATATACGTGTCGCTATTTTGCCACCTATAGACATTGATCTTACAAAATTAAATACAACCGACAAAGCGGCTTTTGAAAAAGTTGGACCTGTGAACAACTTTATGCATTCGCTTTTTAGTCAAGTTGATGTTTACTTTAATCAAAAACCCATGTCACCACCTAATAATTTATACGCCTATCGCGGTTACATAGAAACATTACTCAACTATGGAGGAGCTGCAAAAAATTCTCATCTCACCTGTAGTCTGTGGCATAAAGACACGTCAGGTAAAATGGATGACTTGGTCGATGCCAATGAGGGCCTTGCGTGTCGACGTGAACTTTTAGGTGAAAACAAAACTGTTGATATGCTTGGATATCTTCACTGTGATGTTTTCAATCAAGAAAAATTACTCATTAATGGTGTTGAGGTTCGAGTTCGTCTAGCTAAAGCGAGAGATTCTTTTTCAATCATGGACCCCACAGGACATTTCAAAGTTCGTATAGAGGAAGCAAGTCTTCTCGTGAGGCGAGTGAAAATCAGTCCGGGTGTATTGCTTGCTCACGCAAAATCATTGTCAAAAACAACAGCTAAATATCCTATATCGAGAGTCGAAGTAAAGGCTATAACTATGCACAGTGGTGTGCACGGTGAGAGTTTGGACAATGTCATACTAGGTCAGTTACCAAAACGAATAATCATTGGGTTTGTTAAAAACAAGGCTTTTAATGGTGACATAAAACTCAATCCTTTCAACTTTTCTCATTTAGACATAAATTATCTTTGTTTATTTGTTGACGGTGTACAAGTACCATCAAAACCTATCCAGAGCGATTTTTCTAAGAAAAATTTGTACATAGATGCATATCACACTTTATTTGCCGGAACAGGCATTCATTTTCTCAATATGGGAAATCAGATATCTCGAGAAGAATATCCCAATGGTTACTGTCTTTTTGCTTTTGACTTAACTCCTGATCTTTCGGCGCACGAGTGTGGTCACTGGAATTTAATTAAACATGGTTCTCTACGTTTAGACGTCCACTTTAACACACCTCTTACTACAACAGTTAATTGTATGGTATACGCTGAATACGATAATATCTTAGAAATTGACGCGTCACGACAAGTACTCATTGACTTTGGCGGTTAAAACACTAGATGACTCTGATCAAAATTCAAAAACTCTTTGCTAGCAACGTTGTCGTAAATTTTTTAGTTTCATTTCGGTCTTGTTTGCAAAAACACGTACTCTCTCTTCAAATAAAATAATAAGAAATTTAAAAAAAAAATGGACGTGATTATCGATATCCAGTTTTAAAAAAATAATCATAATGATTATATACCTAAAAAAGTTGCTCTAGTAGCAATCAACGAGGACTTTGCATCTCATTAGGTCGTTTTACCGCCATCGTTATCAGTACAGCATATAAGCAAGAGAACAAGAAGTCAAAACGAGTGGCTTACGAGACATCATCATGGCCTCGACTACTTTGACGGAGATGTCTCTTTAAAGGTTCTTTCTAAAAATTTGCGAGAATTAATTCAAAAAACTCGCCAAGTGTATGTAAGAGGTAATGAAAAATTATTATATCTAAAAAAAATTACTTCTCGCGAGGTAATTAATTTAGAGGACAAACACAACTGTCCGTCATTTCTAATTATATCAAAAATTATAGACCGGATCCCGCACCACACAGTAGGAGTGTTTCCAGCAGATCAAATTCTCCAGGTGTGGACGAAACCGACAACATTTGTATTTAACACAGACAATCATAGTAAACCCGGCACACATTGGGAAGCAATATTTGAAAATAAAGCAAACAAGGCTTGGTTCATGGACAGCTTTGGGGTACCCCCATTCAAACCAGATCACATAAGACGAATAAGAAAAAATTGTAAATATTTTCATTGGAACCATACACAATTACAAAGTGAAGACTCTGATGTTTGTGGACAATATTGTATTATGTTTTTATTTTACATGGCTTCAGGCCGAGGCATGCAAAAATTTCTAGATAATTTTTCAAGCGATTTAAAAAAAAATGATGAAATAGCAAGAAAATTTGTGCGTCAAAAAATGTCAAATAATAAAAATTATTATTCTGGTAAAGGTGTCTGTTTTCTGCAACACTTGCAAAATTGCAGTTCTAAAATAGTATAAGTTTGATGGAATTTGCTAACTAATCAATAAAATTCTCAATCCCTCCACCGTCTGGTCATTCTCTGCTGCTTGAGCTACGTAGCAGAAGGCCAGTTAGAGCACAGCTATCCTGCCAAACAAATCGCTGCTTTAATTTAAAAAAAAAAAAAAAACAAAAACAATAACAACAACAACAACCACATCAGCTGCGACAAAACTGATAAATTATTGTAAAACGTAAGTAAATTGAATATTGTATTTTATTTCGTATTTTATTTTATTTTATTTTTTCTAAAAGTAAAAAACTCTACATTTCAGATACACAATGTCTTCAGAAACGTTCGGAATCAACAACTTAAACAGCATAGCTCAGGCTCCGGAACTGCCGAAAAAAAATTTAAAACAGCTGGTGGTCAATCAAAAACATCGAGTAACAGCAGCCGTAAAAACAACCACCAAATACGGCAAAAAAATTCTTGTGACCATGGATGATGAATTTTGCGTTTACATGCCACAAAAAATATCAGAAGCAATGACAAAACACGACGAGTTTTGGAGTAAAATCTTAGAAAATATTGAAAATAACGCTTTTTATGCAACGTATCTAGGATCTTATAAATTTGAATTTGCTTTCAAAGAATAATTGTAAAAAGTATATAAATTGGGTAAATAAAAGAAAAAAAAAAAAAAAAAATTGAAGGACTCCAAAAAATTAATGTTTTTATTTCAAACACCTTCCCTTAGAAAATTAATAATTAAACTTAAAAAAATTTTTTTAGTATCTTAAAATTTTCTTCTCTTTAAAAAAAAAAAAAAAAAATTAAATATATTTAAAGAAACATAAATTATTAGAACAATAATTCTTTATTTCTTAAAATTAAAAAAATTAAAAAAAAATTTAACAACAATAACAACAACAACAAAAGAGCCACCACCAGCAGTAGCAGCATGGACAGTGACAGAAAAGAAAAGTCCCCGCAGTATGGCCATGGTAACGGTACTTCAGGGACCCTCCCTACGCGCACCCGCGTCACAGCATCCTCCTCACGCGAGATGAGCGAGACGCGCCCACGGTCGTCTCCTCCTCCTACCTACGCAGATTTCTTCCCCCCCCCCTCCGCGACCTCTTAATTCCGCGCGGTCAGAGTCGCGAGAGCCGTGGAGAGGGGGGGGGGCGGAGACACCGACGTCTACCTGTAAACACCAGGTAGGTGTGGTGGGGATTTGTTTTTAAACACCAGGTAGGCGTGGTGGGGGTTTGTTTTGACGGCCCAGACCGCATGTTATACTACTTACTAGTTATTTGCCTTTACATAAACATTTATGCAAATCCACTTCTGGGAGCGGAGCTTTTCAGAAGCCAAATTTTTTTTCAAAATTTCACGGCACTTCTTCATTTGAACATGCACAAATAAAACTTTTTTTTTTCTAAAATTCAGCTGTAAAATAGAATAAGAATCTTTTTAAAAGGTGGCTCCGCGCTGAGATCGATGAATAATTTTCATCAATATCGAATGACAAATAAATTTCATAAATTGTCAGTTTCCTTTTCAAGAAAAAAAATTGTTTGTCAAGAATACTTTTTGTTAGTTTGCATAAAACTCGTCCGTTCAATATTATTTTGATTTTACTACTTTCAAGAGTTCATTTTAGAGAAAATATTAGAAGCATTAGTATAACATATGTAAGTATAATTTTACTAAATGGCTTGAATATTTTCTCTTTTATGTCTTTTTTTTCTTATTGTTAATTTTAACTGATTTCCTTTTCAAGAAACAGAATTGTTTGTCAAGAATACTTTTTGTTAGTTTGCATAAACCTCGTCCGTTCAATATTATTTTGATTTTACTACTTTCAAGAGTTCATTTTAAAGAAAATATTACAAGCATTAGTATAATATATGTATAATTTTACTAAATGGCTTGAATATTTTCTCTTTTGTTTTTTTTTTTTTTTTTTTTTATTGTTAATTTTAACTGAATTTTAACTCTGATACCATTTTTCAAATGAAAAAACATCTCGCCGTTATTTTTTAATTTTTTAAAAGTAAGTTTTTTTAGATTTTACCTCAGTCGACAGGTCAGTCATACAAGTTACTGCTCTATGTTGCTCTTTAGAATTTTTTAATTCTAGTTTTTCAAAGCATTTGCAAACTTTAATTCATTTCATTAAATTAAACTTCAATCAAATTCAAGTTTTAGAAAAACAAATTTAAGAGTTGTTTAACAAATACAAAGCTTCATTGGCTTGATAAAAAAAATAGGTATTCGCTTAAGCTTTGCTTTAAAATCTAGATGCTGGGAATCACACTATAATCAGAATTATAATTAAATCAGAGTTTAGCTAATGTAAGATTATATACTAATTTTTTACATGATTCAATAATTTTGAGTTTATGGTTCTACTTCTAGTTGGTCTTGAATTAAGATCAACAGAAATACCAAACTTTTATCATGAAACCGATAAAATTACAAAATTTGAAACACACCTAAATTTGCTTTAAGAATTATCATTGGAATCCAACATCAGGATTGAGGATGAAAGAATAAATTTTTTTTCATGTGTTCAAACTATTCATTTAAAATTTTATACTAAATTATACATTATATTTTTTAAATCAATTTAATTGTGACAACAGACCTTAAAAACTTTTGTTATATTAAGTCATTGCCTCAAAAAGTTCTCCCTTTACATTAGACTTTAACCAGTTTTAATATTTCATCAATGCAAAATTGCATGTAAATACTCTAAAGAATGTAATGCAATAATAAAAATTTTTCCTTCCTTTCTAAAGGTTTAATCAATCTAATTAATTCCGAAGAGTTTCAATAACAACTAAATATAGAATAAATTAAATAAATCAAGTGAAAGTATGAAAACTTCACTTGGATAAATAAAATTTAATGTTAGAAATAGGATTTAATGTTAAAAAATTAAATCATAAAATTCAATTCAGAATAAACTGTTGACATAAAAGAAATATAAATCATATCATTGTCTAAGAAAATGTAAATCAAAGTCTAACTGCCAAAACTCAGTCATTTCTTAGTGAAACGTAAACAAGTTCAACTCAAAATGAAAGAAGAGGCGTATTAGAAAATCGAGTGGTTTGTAAAGACTGTAAAAAGCCAATACAGTTTGCTCAATCTGGAGTAAAAGGTTTGGGGTTTGATTTGCACATTGCCTGTAAATGTTTATCAACCGATAAAATACCTTCATCGCCAAAAATAAATTCTGGCTTTGAAATTAACAGGCGTATTGTGTTCGTGATGCGTTTACTTGGTATTGGTGTAACTGGTTTGAATCATTTCTGCGGACTCATGGATATTGCATCTTGCGCTTTTAGCAAAAATGATTGTTATGATTGCCTTAGTCATATGTGGATAGTTGCTAAATCTATGGCCGAAGAAGTTTTTGAAAAAGCAGTAAAAGAAAAAAAAAGTGAACAAGGAAGACGGTCGACCAGAAAATTACTTGATAGTTTCCGGCGATGGCTCTTGGCCGAAAAGAGGATTTGGTTCATTACTTGGTTTGGTCAGTTTGATCGGTAAATATTCAAATAAGGTTCTTGATATTATAGTTAAGTCAAAGATTTGTCAGGCATGTGGGAATTGTAAGCTAGAGAAAGATTCACCTGAATTTGAAGCCTGGTACGAGTCGCATGCAGACGTGTGTACCGCAAATCATGAAGGCAGTGCAGGGCTTATGGAGGTGTAAGGTGTGAAAGAAATGTTTTTGAGATCTGTATCTCTTTATGGAGTCATATATGAATTTTATATAGGAGATGATGGAGACACAAAAACTTTTAAACAACTTGTAGATTTACAGCCATATGGCGATGCTCTAATTTTAAAAAAAAAGAGTGTGTCCTCCATGTAAAAAAAAGAATGTATAAAAGAGCAAAGGAAGCTAAAAAACAGCTGACTCAATTGGTAAAAGCAAAAAAAAAGTTTGGAAAAAAAACAGCTAGAAGAAATTGCAGAAGAAGAAAAAAAACTGGTAATAATCGCAAGCGTAATACCAAAACTCCGAAAAAAAAACCATCAATTGAAAATCCACCTACTGTCAAAACTTTAGCTCTAACGTTAAATATCATGTCTAAACTATCGGTTTACTATCAACTGGCAGTACTTCGATTCCCCAACGATGCGAAAAAAATGAAAGAAGCCATTTGGAGCACATACTTTCATTACAGTTCTACCGACGCCAAACCCCAGCATCAATTTTGCCCAAACGGCGCGGACTCTTGGTGTGGGTTTAAAAAAGCTGTAGCTGAAAAAAAACCGCAGAATTTAAACATCCTCCAGCATTCGATACAGATGTTCAGTCTTTACTAAAACCAATCCATGAGGATTTGACATCGTACGATTTATTGGAAAGGTGCTTAGGCGCAAACACACAAAACAATAATGAAAGTTTGAACTCGTGTGTCTGGAATATAGCGCCAAAACACGCATTTGTTGGAAAAAGAGTCGTAGAGATTGCAGCTTGGAGTGTATCTTGTATTTTAAATGAAGGGTATATCCCAATACTCAAAATGATGCAGAATATGGGGGTCAAAATTAGCCGAGCAGCCTACAATCACGCGAACTCAGTTGACGCTGAGCACCGGACAAGAGCAGATTTTCGGGCTACTACAGCATCAAAAGAGTCTCGAACGGCAAAAAAAAACGCCAGAATGGCTGAAAATGAGTTCTACGAAGAAGATGAAGGAATTGTGTATGGTCCTGGCATCGCAGATTAAAGGTGTACCACATTTTTTTAGAAAACTTTCTTTAAAAAAACTTTAAACGCGTTTTTCTCGAAACAGCATTCTTTCAACTGCCGGACGTTCTCATTAAAAAACTACTGCACCGATCGACTCAAAATTTTAACTGCATATTCCTGACATGTCTTTTTATGTCCGGTAGCATAATTAGATAATTTTATAAATATTTAACAATGTTATAAACAATTTCAGTTGAAAAAAAACCACTTTTTTATTCAGGAGACCACCATTTTGTTTTTTTTCAGTAAAAATGTCTAAATATGCTACCGGACATAGCCAAATCTATACAAATTATAAAACCACTTTATTATTTGGTTTCAGATTTACCGTTGTCGAGTAAAAAATTCCGTCAGCAAAAAAGAGGACATTTTTGAGACTGCCATTTTGAGACGCCATTGATAAAAAAAAAAAAAAAAAAAATTTCATATTTTAAGATATTAACTTGAATGTGTAAAAATTTTGAGATCAATATGTAATTTTTTCTATAAAATAAAATTCAGTAAAAATAAAAAAATAAAAAAAAACATGAGAACCTCCCCTTAAATAACGATAAGACAGTCCAATTGAATAAAATATTTTAATCAAATTTCAAAGTTTACAATGGCATTAGGGCCGTTATTAAGCTTATGTGTGTGACAAAGTTAGCTGTCGCTCGTGACGAGGTTGACAAGAGACTGAAGGCGTTTCCTGGCTAAAAGTGGCTCGATTGTTCACGACGTCGGTCCACAGTCGTGCTGAAGTTGACGCTTGTGCCTGTGTCCGCGACGAACGTTCTGGGGAGCGATCCCCACATACTCAAAATTATATCATTTTGCTAAAATTTTGCTTTTTTTTTGCCTTGCTCCTCACCAATTTACCATGAAAAGATCGTTTCTTCTAAATACTCACTAATTTGAACCTTGTTATAGCGGTCAAATTAATAATTACAGACTCCAGACTACAACCTGGAATTTTATTAGCCTTGAAGAGCACGGCTAGTCATTGTTTTCGGTAATGGACGCGAGCTAAAAAGGATCGAAGGCAGGAACACCGGTATTAAAAAAAATGTATCAGATTTTTTATTTTAACAATTTAATAAAGAAAATAAATCTTCAAACTAATACAAATCAAATAATACAACCTGATGTCGTTATAACAAAGAAAATAAACGTGATCGAAAGTAAAACGAATCAATCAAACATGGATGTAAACAAGCCGCACGGCTCAAGCATCGAATATTGATTTTTTCGATCCAGAGAATGCGCGCGCACACACATCCAAACTACTTGCCGTAGTAATCGGCGATACATCGTCGGCTAAAGCCAACTTCACTGCCGAAACGAAGAACAAGATCAGTGGCGTCTAATACGTGATGACGAGTAGACGCAATCAAAACCTCAGTCGCTTATATTTATAAATAATAATTTATTTATTATAGTGTCCTGATTGTTATAACAGGCATAGATTTTATTGTAAATAATTAAGTATTGTAAGTTTATTTGAAATTAACTTTCGTTATTTAGAGTTTTTAATTTTCTTCCTCAATCCTTTACATTTTGGTCGACTTATAGCCAAATAAATAAAAGAAAAGCAGTGCCTGAAGAAGAAAATCATAAATGGTCCTTCGGAAAAGAAAATATCAAGAAAATTAAAAAAAATAATAAAAATAAAACATCAAGTACTGAGAGGCCGCTCAATTGATGTAATAGTATGACACTCATAAAAGTATGACAAGTACAAATGAACTTGTAATATCTACATTTTTCACACAAAAAAGGGCGTGGCAGTCATTTGGTAAACGGCGAGGGTTCGTCATCGTTGAGGCTGAAGTAAGGGTGTTTCTTGAATTTTTCTTTTCTCTTTATTTACCTTATTCCTTAACGGTCAAGAGATATTATTATTTTATCATTTAATTTACTGAGTAAGTGTAAAATACTGCCGCGGTAGCTCGACGGGTTAGATACCGGACTCTCACGCCGAGGGCCCGGGATCAATTCCCGCTGCCGGCACCTCTGAAAAAATTTTTCATGTGCCTATTACCGCGGTTCTGAATGGGGGACCACGGCTCGGTCGGAGACCTATAAACGCTCTCTCGATTGAAGCGTGATCCCCACAGAGGCCGGAAGATGGGAGTTCGATGTAAAGTGACGCACCACAGGGACAGGCGACTGATACCAACGGGGGTTTTAGGTTTTTTCCCTACGATGTGGGTTTTTACTATACCCATAGCACGCTTAGCATTGCACCTACCGGCTTCCGTGCTATGTAAAGGAGACTGGGATTATAGGGGGGAAGAGGTCCCTTCTGGAGCAAAAATTAAAAGGCTCTAGAAGCATGGCCACTTAACCGGGGGGATAGGGATACAATGGCGAAAGCTCAGTGTCCCTGAGCCGAAAGGCACCCCGGTGAACTTTCATTACCAATAACCAATAACCAATAAGTGTAAAATACTGAATAAATTAAATTTTATCTCAGATGCTATTAATATTATACTAACTTTGAATATAATTGTAGTTTTAATTAATTCAAGTTAGATTCTTTTCAATTTATATTGACATTTTGTTCAAAAATGATTACGCCTCTTCTTTCATTTCGAGTTGAACTTGTTTACGTTTCACTAAGAAATGACTGAGTTTTGACAGTTAGACTTTGATTTACATTTTCTTAGAAGTTGATATGATTTATATTTCTTTTATGTAGACAGTTTATTCTGAATTGAATTTTATGATTTAATTTTTTAACATTAAATCCTATTTATAGAAAGTTAAGATTTTTTTTATCCAAGTGAAGTTTTCGTACTTTCACTTGATTTATTCAATTTATTCTACTTTTAGTTGTTATTTAAACTCTTTGGAATTAATAAGATTGATTAAACCTTTAGAAAGGAAGGAAAAATTTTTAATGGACGTACTCGAAGCGGTTGCTGGGCACGTGGAAGGTGTCAAGTGCGGCTCGGTTATGGTGACTGACCTTGGTTCGTTGGCATGGTTCACAAGATCGAGCCCAATGGTCAACGTCTTGCCTGATGCCAGGCCAGACAAACTTGGAGGTAACGATTCTTGTAGTCGTGCGTGGACTGGGGTGCGCAAGCGAATGCAGGACGTCGAAAGCATGACGGTGCAGGGTGGATGGAAGGTAGAGTCTGACGATGCCATCCTCGATGTTGCAGGCGATTGAAGAGCCATCGACATGGAGTACCTGCAGGTCCAAAATGCCTTTGTCCAGCAAATGTTCCAGCTCGTCGTCCTCGAGCTGTGCTGCCTCAATGTCCCGAGCAAGCAGAGGTGGCATGGCGATTGCGTTGACTCTGGACAGAGTATCAGCCACCTCATTGTCCTCATCCTTCACGTGCTCCAGGGTGACATTGAATTGGAGGATGTAGTTCAGCTGGCGCTGCTGCCTTGGGGAGGCCTTGTCCGACCACTGCTGGACCGCAAAGATTAAAGGCTTATGGTCGGTAAGCACTTTGAAGCTTCGTCCCTCCAAGTAACTCTGGAAAAACTTGATAGCCTCGAAAATGGCCAACAGCTCTCTGTCGTAGGTGCTGTACTTCTGTTGCGTGGGTGACAGTTTTCTGGAGAAGAAACCAACCGGATGCCAGACGTTGACGATTTCCTGCTCTAGGGCGGCGCCGATGCCCTTGTCGGAGGCGTCTGTCATCAGGCGCAGTTGCGTGGATGGCGACAGGAAGGTGTTGGTTGTGCCTTTTTCAAGTCCTCCTTGCATCTCTGGAAATCTGCCTCCGCTTCAGGGGTCCAGTTAACCTTGACTTTGCGTCCTCTGGGAAGGCCACACAGCATGCCATTCAGCGATGCCTGTCGTTTGGCTGCTCCAGGAACACAGCGTCGGTAGTGGTTTAACACCCCCAGGAAGCTGCGGAGCTGCATGGCCGTCTCAGGCTTGGGGATCTCCATGATGGCGTCCACCTTGCTGGTGGCTGGAAACCCTCGGGAAAAATGGTGTAGCCCAGGAACTGGACCTCGGACTGACCCATCTAGTACTTCTGGAGATTGATAGTGAGTCCTGCCTCTCACAATTGCTGGAAGACGAGACGAAGATGTTCCAGGTGCTTTTTGTGGTTTCGGGACTTGATGCGCACATCGTCGATGTAGGACCTAACGAAGGGCATGTCTCGGAACAGCACGTCCATGAAGCGCTGAAACGTTTACGTGACGTTGCGCAAACCCATGGAGAGGTACGAAAAATCGTAGAGCCCATAAGGTGTTGTGATGGCTGTCTTGCTGATATGTTCCTCTGCCATGGGGATTTGGTAGAATCCCTTCTCCAGATCTAGGATAGTGAAGACGTTGCAGCCATAACAGTCATGCAGGATATCCTCAATGAAACGAATCGGATGGCGGTCTGGACGTGTGCAGGCGTTCACACGGCGGTAGTCGCCTGTCATTCTGTATCCACCAGACTTTTTAGGCACCATGAGTATTGGGCTCGCCCACTGGCTGGAATAGGGCCTAATAATGCCCTTCTTTAGGAGTTCATCGATCTCCTGCTTGGCCATTTTCGAGGCTATTAAGTTTTTCCAGAGTTACTTGGAGGGACGAAGCTTCAAAGTGCTTACCGACCATAAGCCTTTAACCTTTGCGGTCCAGCAGTGGTCGGACAAGGCCTCTCCAAGGCAGCAGCGCCAGCTGAACTACATCCTCCAATTCAATGTCACCCTGGAGCACGTGAAGGATGAGGACAATGAGGTGGCTGATACTCTGTCCAGAGTCAACGCAATCGCCATGCCACCTCTGCTTGCTCGGGACATTGAGGCAGCACAGCTCGAGGACGACGAGCTGGAACATTTGCTGGACAAAGGCATTTTGTACCTGCAGGTACTCCATGTCGATGGCTCTTCAATCGCCTGCAACATCGAGGATGGCATCATCAGACTCTACCTTCCAGCCACCCTGCACCGTCGTACTTTCGACGTCCTGCATTCGCTTGCGCACCCCAGTCCACGCACGACTACAAGAATCGTTACCTCCAAGTTTGTCTGGCCTGGCATCAGGAAAGACGTTGACCATTGCTGGAGCAACTATCCATGGTGTCATTGCTGATGGTGCATCGACTAATAGAAAGATGTGGGATGAATTAGGTGTTAGCGGAGACTTGGATAAGCTTAAAAATTGGTTCACGCACTCCATGGACGAGCTGAGAAAAATTTACATGTTTTCCGATACCCCGCACCTAGTTAAATGTATACGAAACCGTTTGTATAATAATAAAAGATTCAAGGTCAGTCTATTTATTTATTATACAGCTTTGAAAATCTCATTCAATATTTCATCAGTTTCTTTTCTAACGAATCACGTACTATTATCCATTAATTATTATTTCTGCAAAAAATTTTTTTTATTTTTTTCGTTTAAATTTCCATTGGAATCAGAAAGAAGGACTTGATCATCCAATTTTTTTTTGATTATTTTTGACTTTTTATTTAGTCTATTTGATTGTGGCTTTGGTAGTAATCTAACTGCGTAATCATTTTTTTTCCTGTCTGACTTCAACCTAATTAATTTAATTAAATTTACTAGTTTAGTTATCTTAGTTATTTTATGAAAAATTTTCAAAAATGGACACGTTTTTTTTTTCCTTAAAAATTAATAATCTAAATTAGTAAGCCCCTAAAAAACCCAAATTGACGCCCGAGCCAGAGGCAACAGTGCCAAGGGTTTGCTAGTAGTTAGCTCATTTTTACACTCCCTCCTGTGTAATATATTTTTCAACAGGAGGCAAAGAAAGTGCAAACTCCCTGCTCGGGATAAGCAAGAAAGTTTGCACTTTCTGCACCATGTGTTGAAAAATCACTTTTTGATCATACAAACTATATGTGTGACACCTGTGCTTACCATATGAAAAATTATTCAAGCAATAATACACTCTCTTTAAGTGCAAATCACGCGCAATCCACTCACGTATTCAAAAAAACCAAAATAACCCATCTTTTTTAAAATTTTTTTTCCAAAATAATCCATCAATAAAAAAATTTTCTAGGTTTGCGCGGTTCAACCAAAATAACCCATTTCAAATAACCCATCACCCAATTCCTGGAACTCATTTTTATTTGGTCTCGGAAAAAATGGGACCGAACACTATCCTGACTGTCCGGATAGTGCCGATCGTGTAAATGAAATGTCCGGTTAGTGACGTAATAATATATTTATGTGTATATAAATATATCTAATTAGCGTGAATCTTGAAATTGTCTACTGCAAAATTTTTTTATGTTCGTAGTTAAACTATTTTAATTTTAACTATTTTGTAATTAATTATAGTTATAATAAAATGAAAAACATTTGATTAAAAGAGAATTCTTTTAAATTAATAAAGCAATGATACCTTTAAATGCTTTAAAATGTTTTTTTTAATTAATAAGAGACTAATATTTTTAAATAATGGCCTTTTTTCAATTGCGAGTGAAAAGAAACTATTATACACCAATTTTGACGTAAATGATTTGTGATAAAGGATTTTTTTAATACACTTAATTTTATATGTGTCTTCAAAATAATTACAAAAATTTAAACTCATAATTTTTTTCAGGTGAATCCAAAAAAAAAGATATTGATTGGGATCACTTCAAAAAGTTATTTTTAATTGATCAATATTTACCAGCTCATGTTCGGTCTTGTCCGAAAATAACTAGAAGACATATATTTTTAGATAATACTGGAAAAATGCGTGTCCGATTTGCAACGCAGGTACACTGTTTCTTGTTTGTAACAAGATCCATTAAATTAAACTTTAAATGAAATTATTTGTTTACGTTATGAACAGTTTTTTCATTTAAACGTATTTTCATTACTTTTTTGTAATATTAATTTTACATACTAAGAAACAATTTTTTTATTTCATTGATATTTATTAAATTAATTCAAATAAAGAATAATAAAAATAATAATCTTTAATCAATGATTCATGGGAGCAAGTCAACTATCAATAAAATAATTTTTTGATGAAAAATAATGATTTAATCAATAAAATTTCATTTAATTGTAACTTGTCAATTTATATTTATACAATTTTGAAAAACTGTTTAGCAACACAGTTGCAGCGACTATAAAGCTGTATGCAACTCACTATCCTCAAGAGTTCGATAGTTGTGAGAAGCAGTTGCTGGGCACGTGGAAAGTGTCAAATGCGGCTCGGTTATGGCAACTGCCCTTGGTTCGTTGGCATGGTTCACAAAATCGAGCCCAATGGTCAACGTCTTTCCTGATGCCAGGCCAGACAAACTTGGAGGTAACGATTCTTGTAGTCGTGCGTGGACTGGGGTGCGCAAGCGAATGCAGGACGTCGAAAGTACGACGGTGCAGGGTGGCTGGAAGGTAGAGTCTGATGATGCCATCCTCGATGTTGCAGGCGATTGAAGAGCCATCGACATGGAGTACCTGCAGGTACAAAATGCCTTTGTCCAGCAAATGTTCCAGCTCGTCGTCCTCGAGCTGTGCTGCCTCAATGTCCCGAGCAAGCAGAGGTGGCATGGCGATTGCGTTGACTCTGGACAGAGTATCAGCCACCTCATTGTCCTCATCCTTCACGTGCTCCAGGGTGACATTGAATTGGAGGATGTAGTTCAGCTGGCGCTGCTGCCTTGGAGAGGCCTTGTCCGACCACTGCTGGACCGCAAAGGTTAAAGGCTTATGGTCGGTAAGCACTTTGAAGCTTCGTCCCTCCAAGTAACTCTGGAAAAACTTAATAGCCTCGAAAATGGCCAAGCAGGAGATCGATGAACTCCTAAAGAAGGGCATTATTAGGCCCTATTCCAGCCAGTGGGCGAGCCCAATACTCATGGTGCCTAAAAAGTCTGGTGGATACAGAATGACAGGCGACTACCGCCGTGTGAACGCCTGCACACGTCCAGACCGCCATCCGATTCGTTTCATTGAGGATATCCTGCATGACTGTTATGGCTGCAACGTCTTCACTATCCTAGATCTGGAGAAGGGATTCTACCAAATCCCCATGGCAGAGGAACATATCAGCAAGACAGCCATCACAACACCTTATGGGCTCTACGATTTTTCGTACCTCTCCATGGGTTTGCGCAACGTCACGCAAACGTTTCAGCGCTTCATGGACGTGCTGTTCCGAGACATGCCCTTCGTTAGGTCCTACATCGACGATGTGCGCATCAAGTCCCGAAACCACAAAAAGCACCTGGAACATCTTCGTCTCGTCTTCCAGCAATTGTGAGAGGCAGGACTCACTATCAATCTCCAGAAGTACTAGATGGGTCAGTCCGAGGTCCAGTTCCTGGGCTACACCATTTTTCCCGAGGGTTTCCAGCCACCAGCAAGGTGGACGCCATCATGGAGATCCCCAAGCCTGAGACGGCCATGCAGCTCCGCAGCTTCCTGGGGGTGTTAAACCACTACCGACGCTGTGTTCCTGGAGCAGCCAAACGACAGGCATCGCTGAATGGCATGCTGTGTGGCCTTCCCAGAGGACGCAAAGTCAAGGTTAACTGGACCCCTGAAGCGGAGGCAGATTTCCAGAGATGCAAGGAGGACTTGAAAAAGGCACAACCAACACCTTCCTGTCGCCATCCACGCAACTGCGCCTGATGACAGACGCCTCCGACAAGGGCATCGGCGCCGCCCTAGAGCAGGAAATCGTCAACGTCTGGCATCCGGTTGGTTTCTTCTCCAGAAAACTGTCACCCACGCAACAGAAGTACAGCACCTACGACAGAGAGCTGTTGGCCATTTTCGAGGCTATCAAGTTTTTCCAGAGTTACTTGGAGGGACGAAGCTTCAAAGTGCTTACCGACCATAAGCCTTTAATCTTTGCGGTCCAGCAGTGGTCGGACAAGGCCTCCCCAAGGCAGCAGCGCCAGCTGAACTACATCCTCCAATTCAATGTCACCCTGGAGCACGTGAAGGATGAGGACAATGAGGTGGCTGATACTCTGTCCAGAGTCAACGCAATCGCCATGCCACCTCTGCTTGCTCGGGACATTGAGGCAGCACAGCTCGAGGACGACGAGCTGGAACATTTGCTGGACAAAGGCATTTTGGACCTGCAGGTACTCCATGTCGATGGCTCTTCAATCGCCTGCAACATCGAGGATGGCATCGTCAGACTCTACCTTCCATCCACCCTGCACCGTCATGCTTTCGACGTCCTGCATTCGCTTGCGCACCCCAGTCCACGCACGACTACAAGAATCGTTACCTCCAAGTTTGTCTGGCCTGGCATCAGGCAAGACGTTGACCATTGGGCTCGATCTTGTGAACCATGCCAACGAACCAAGGTCAGTCACCATAACCGAGCCGCACTTGACACCTTCCACGTGCCCAGCAACCGCTTCGAGTACGTCCATTAAAAATTTTTCCTTCCTTTCTAAAGGTTTAATCAATCTTATTAATTCCAAAGAGTTTAAATAACAACTAAAAGTAGAATAAATTGAATAAATCAAGTGAAAGTACGAAAACTTCACTTGGATAAAAAAAATCTTAACTTTCTATAAATAGGATTTAATGTTAAAAAATTAAATCATAAAATTCAATTCAGAATAAACTGTCTACATAAAAGAAATATAAATCATATCAACTTCTAAGAAAATGTAAATCAAAGTCTAACTGTCAAAACTCAGTCATTTCTTAGTGAAACGTAAACAAGTTCAACTCGAAATGAAAGAAGAGGCGTAATCATTTTTGAACAAAATGTCAATATAAATTGAAAAGAATCTAACTTGAATTAATTAAAACTACAATTATATTCAAAGTTAGTATAATATTAATAGCATCTGAGATAAAATTTAATTTATTCAGTATTTTACACTTATTGGTTATTGGTTATTGGTAATGAAAGTTCACCGGGGTGCCTTTCGGCTCAGGGACACTGAGCTTTCGCCATTGTATCCCTATCCCCCCGGTTAAGTGGCCATGCTTCTAGAGCCTTTTAATTTTTGCTCCAGAAGGGACCTCTTCCCCCCTATAATCCCAGTCTCCTTTACATAGCACGGAAGCCGGTAGGTGCAATGCTAAGCGTGCTATGGGTATAGTAAAAACCCACATCGTAGGGAAAAAACCTAAAACCCCCGTTGGTATCAGTCGCCTGTCCCTGTGGTGCGTCACTTTACATCGAACTCCCATCTTCCGGCCTCTGTGGGGATCACGCTTCAATCGAGAGAGCGTTTATAGGTCTCCGACCGAGCCGTGGTCCCCCATTCAGAACCGCGGTAATAGGCACATGAAAAATTTTTTCAGAGGTGCCGGCAGCGGGAATTGATCCCGGGCCCTCGGCGTGAGAGTCCGGTATCTAACCCGTCGAGCTACCGCGGCAGTATTTTACACTTACTCAGTAAATTAAATGATAAAATAATAATATCTCTTGACCGTTAAGGAATAAGGTAAATAAAGAGAAAAGAAAAATTCAAGAAACACCCTTACTTCAGCCTCAACGATGACGAACCCTCGCCGTTTACCAAATGACTGCCACGCCCTTTTTTGTGTGAAAAATGTAGATATTACAAGTTCATTTGTACTTGTCATACTTTTATGAGTGTCATACTATTACATCAATTGAGCGGCCTCTCAGTACTTGATGTTTTATTTTTATTATTTTTTTTAATTTTCTTGATATTTTCTTTTCCGAAGGACCATTTATGATTTTCTTCTTCAGGCACTGCTTTTCTTTTATTTATTTGGCTATAAGTCGACCAAAATGTAAAGGATTGAGGAAGAAAATTAAAAACTCTAAATAACGAAAGTTAATTTCAAATAAACTTACAATACTTAATTATTTACAATAAAATCTATGCCTGTTATAACAATCAGGACACTATAATAAATAAATTATTATTTATAAATATAAGCGACTGAGGTTTTGATTGCGTCTACTCGTCATCACGTATTAGACGCCACTGATCTTGTTCTTCGTTTCGGCAGTGAAGTTGGCTTTAGCCGACGATGTATCGCCGATTACTACGGCAAGTAGTTTGGATGTGTGTGCGCGCGCATTCTCTGGATCGAAAAAATCAATATTCGATGCTTGAGCCGTGCGGCTTGTTTACATCCATGTTTGATTGATTCGTTTTACTTTCGATCACGTTTATTTTCTTTGTTATAACGACATCAGGTTGTATTATTTGATTTGTATTAGTTTGAAGATTTATTTTCTTTATTAAATTGTTAAAATAAAAAATCTGATACATTTTTTTTAATACCGGTGTTCCTGCCTTCGATCCTTTTTAGCTCGCGTCCATTACCGAAAACAATGACTAGCCGTGCTCTTCAAGGCTAATAAAATTCCAGGTTGTAGTCTGGAGTCTGTAATTATTAATTTGACCGCTATAACAAGGTTCAAATTAGTGAGTATTTAGAAGAAACGATCTTTTCATGGTAAATTGGTGAGGAGCAAGGCAAAAAAAAAGCAAAATTTTAGCAAAATGATATAATTTTGAGTATGTGGGGATCGCTCCCCAGAACGTTCGTCGCGGACACAGGCACAAGCGTCAACTTCAGCACGACTGTGGACCGACGTCGTGAACAATCGAGCCACTTTTAGCCAGGAAACGCCTTCAGTCTCTTGTCAACCTCGTCACGAGCGACAGCTAACTTTGTCACACACATAAGCTTAATAACGGCCCTAATGCCATTGTAAACTTTGAAATTTGATTAAAATATTTTATTCAATTGGACTGTCTTATCGTTATTTAAGGGGAGGTTCTCATGTTTTTTTTTTATTTTTTTATTTTTACTGAATTTTATTTTATAGAAAAAATTACATATTGATCTCAAAATTTTTACACATTCAAGTTAATATCTTAAAATATGAAATTTTTTTTTTTTTTTTTTTTATCAATGGCGTCTCAAAATGGCAGTCTCAAAAATGTCCTCTTTTTTGCTGACGGAATTTTTTACTCGACAACGGTAAATCTGAAACCAAATAATAAAGTGGTTTTATAATTTGTATAGATTTGGCTATGTCCGGTAGCATATTTAGACATTTTTACTGAAAAAAAACAAAATGGTGGTCTCCTGAATAAAAAAGTGGTTTTTTTTCAACTGAAATTGTTTATAACATTGTTAAATATTTATAAAATTATCTAATTATGCTACCGGACATAAAAAGACATGTCAGGAATATGCAGTTAAAATTTTGAGTCGATCGGTGCAGTAGTTTTTTAATGAGAACGTCCGGCAGTTGAAAGAATGCTGTTTCGAGAAAAACGCGTTTAAAGTTTTTTTAAAGAAAGTTTTCTAAAAAAATGTGGTACACCTTTAATCTGCGATGCCAGGACCATACACAATTCCTTCATCTTCTTCGTAGAACTCATTTTCAGCCATTCTGGCGTTTTTTTTGCTGTTCGAGACTCTTTTGATGCTGTAGTAGCCCGAAAATCTGCTCTTGTCCGGTGCTCAGCGTCAACTGAGTTCGCGTGATTGTAGGCTGCTCGGCTA
Source organism: Encarsia formosa (assembly GCA_038277355.1). NCBI lineage: Eukaryota > Metazoa > Arthropoda > Insecta > Hymenoptera > Aphelinidae > Encarsia > Encarsia formosa. Next base: position 68,664,122 of record CM076186.1, on the reverse strand, counting down.
ATTTTGACCCCCATATTCTGCATCATTTTGAGTATTGGGATATACCCTTCATTTAAAATACAAGATACACTCCAAGCTGCAATCTCTACGACTCTTTTTCCAACAAATGCGTGTTTTGGCGCTATATTCCAGACACACGAGTTCAAACTTTCATTATTGTTTTGTGTGTTTGCGCCTAAGCACCTTTCCAATAAATCGTACGATGTCAAATCCTCATGGATTGGTTTTAGTAAAGACTGAACATCTGTATCGAATGCTGGAGGATGTTTAAATTCTGCGGTTTTTTTTCAGCTACAGCTTTTTTAAACCCACACCAAGAGTCCGCGCCGTTTGGGCAAAATTGATGCTGGGGTTTGGCGTCGGTAGAACTGTAATGAAAGTATGTGCTCCAAATGGCTTCTTTCATTTTTTTCGCATCGTTGGGGAATCGAAGTACTGCCAGTTGATAGTAAACCGATAGTTTAGACATGATATTTAACGTTAGAGCTAAAGTTTTGACAGTAGGTGGATTTTCAATTGATGGTTTTTTTTTCGGAGTTTTGGTATTACGCTTGCGATTATTACCAGTTTTTTTTCTTCTTCTGCAATTTCTTCTAGCTGTTTTTTTTCCAAACTTTTTTTTTGCTTTTACCAATTGAGTCAGCTGTTTTTTAGCTTCCTTTGCTCTTTTATACATTCTTTTTTTTACATGGAGGACACACTCTTTTTTTTTAAAATTAGAGCATCGCCATATGGCTGTAAATCTACAAGTTGTTTAAAAGTTTTTGTGTCTCCATCATCTCCTATATAAAATTCATATATGACTCCATAAAGAGATACAGATCTCAAAAACATTTCTTTCACACCTTACACCTCCATAAGCCCTGCACTGCCTTCATGATTTGCGGTACACACGTCTGCATGCGACTCGTACCAGGCTTCAAATTCAGGTGAATCTTTCTCTAGCTTACAATTCCCACATGCCTGACAAATCTTTGACTTAACTATAATATCAAGAACCTTATTTGAATATTTACCGATCAAACTGACCAAACCAAGTAATGAACCAAATCCTCTTTTCGGCCAAGAGCCATCGCCGGAAACTATCAAGTAATTTTCTGGTCGACCGTCTTCCTTGTTCACTTTTTTTTTCTTTTACTGCTTTTTCAAAAACTTCTTCGGCCATAGATTTAGCAACTATCCACATATGACTAAGGCAATCATAACAATCATTTTTGCTAAAAGCGCAAGATGCAATATCCATGAGTCCGCAGAAATGATTCAAACCAGTTACACCAATACCAAGTAAACGCATCACGAACACAATACGCCTGTTAATTTCAAAGCCAGAATTTATTTTTGGCGATGAAGGTATTTTATCGGTTGATAAACATTTACAGGCAATGTGCAAATCAAACCCCAAACCTTTTACTCCAGATTGAGCAAACTGTATTGGCTTTTTACAGTCTTTACAAACCACTCGATTTTCTAATACGCCTCTTCTTTCATTTTGAGTTGAACTTGTTTACGTTTCACTAAGAAATGACTGAGTTTTGGCAGTTAGACTTTGATTTACATTTTCTTAGACAATGATATGATTTATATTTCTTTTATGTCAACAGTTTATTCTGAATTGAATTTTATGATTTAATTTTTTAACATTAAATCCTATTTCTAACATTAAATTTTATTTATCCAAGTGAAGTTTTCATACTTTCACTTGATTTATTTAATTTATTCTATATTTAGTTGTTATTGAAACTCTTCGGAATTAATTAGATTGATTAAACCTTTAGAAAGGAAGGAAAAATTTTTATTATTGCATTACATTCTTTAGAGTATTATAGGGCTCAAACTAATGAGGCAGACTCGGGAATACAACCCACGTTGATTTGCCGAGCTCGCCTTGCAGCCACTATAATCTCTGTCACAGTCGGGTACCCGCCGACAAACTTCCTGAAAAAGGAGAAAAACCCGACCGCGATAATAAATACCTAAGTTATTTAAGAATCGGGGAGGGCGCGACAGCTCGTTAAATTCGGTAGGTGGGCGTGGGCTAGTGGATTCGAGCGCAAGGAACACCGGTTAGAAAAAATAATTGTAATTCAGAAAGTTAATTTTTAATATTTAATGCAAAAAAATTAACTTAAAAACTAATACAAAATTAATATCTAACGCGGTGATTCGTTCTTAATAAATACTCGTGCCATCGAGTTTTCAAACTGACAACAAAGAATTATCGTTGCTCTTTAAATCGAGCGGCGCGCGCACACAACAACCTGCTGCTATCGGTAGCTTACGCGCGCGCGAGAAAAGAAAGGAAAACAAAGTATATCGCGATTTACAATTAAATGATCCCGGACACACACACTCACAATCGCTGTTTTACGCAAAACAAAACTCACTCTAAATCGCCGCAGGTGCGCCTGTCCTAAGCCGCAAGGCTGCAAACAAAGTCGCTCAGCTGTGTGTAGCTCTCCAAGCTACGATGGCTCCCGACCGGCGTCTGGCTCAGCGTCGTCGTCTTGGTCTGGAGAATACCAAGTCGTCAGGTGATGACAACCTTCCTGCTGACTTGGTTTATCTTACTGGATATCTCACCAACACGCACGACACTGCAACCGATCTCTTTCGAGTGAATTTATAACAATGCAAGTGAATTTCTAACACGCGAGCTGACGAACGATACGTGTTCAATCAAGCGTTGACTCCGGAATGGTCTCCCGTCCTCGTTCCACCCACCCCGATATTCTATAGCTTCCCGCGCATTCCGATCCCACTCGTGCAGCGTTCTAACGGTCGCGCAGCGAACATGAAATTAATTTAACATCGTCGCGTTAATTAACTCGACCGTTACAAGAGTTAGAATTTTTTGAATTCAAAATTGAATTTTTCAATTGAAGCTCTCGTACTTTCACTTTAATTTACTTGACATTTGTTAGGATTTTATTTATTAGTTGGATAAAATAAGTCTGCAGGAATTGTTTGAAAAGCAACAATTTCAGCAAGTAAAACTTGCTAACCTTTTTAGTAATTATTTAATTAACTAAGGTTAAAAATGCTCCCAACAAAGGGCACGCTGAAATTTATTTGCAAAGACTCGAGAAAGACTGGAAACTCAGTAAAGAAATCCATAATGCTGTTATGGATTTAAAGAATTCGGATAGGAAGCATCCAAATTTTACCTCAAATTTATTTGCCACATGTTAGGATAACTATTGAGAAGTAAAGACCAAGTTTTCAGGCCAAATAGAAAAATTTTCTGTCAACGAGAGAACAGCTGCACGTGAAGCTTAGTTAGCTCTCCAACGTGATCAAACCATCTAAATACTGAATAGTTCTTACCAGTGACCCACTCGATCAGTTGCGCTGAATCTCCTAAAATTTTATGGCAATTATGATCAGTGGGAAAATTTTCGAGATATTTTTCGTTCTCTTGTCCACAAAAATAGTGACATACCTAAGATAGCAAAGTTTTAATACCTGAATTAATACTCCATGTCCTTGGCGACGCTAGCAGTGAAATAAGACATCATTCACTGGTGGAGTCAAACTACGAAAACGCATGGGAAGCTTTGAAAATACAAGTATGAGAATGAAAGACGCATGATATACTTTCATTCGACTGCATTTTACTCAGTAAAACCTGTGAAGAGTGAGTTTTCGACTGAACTCAAAAGAGTTACAGCTGGCTCATTCGCACCGATTGAGTCATTGCGAATCATGAATCGTCTTGTCAAACACTGAGATGATTTACTAGTATATCACATAACAACTCTTTTCGAAGTTAACACTTTGAAAGAGTGGGAGAGGTCCTTAGGTAACTCTGTTGATCGACCCACTTTAACACAATTGAAAAGTTTTTGCGAGACTCAGTTAGTCACTTTGAAGTCTATTGATAAAAGTACTCATCGTCCCTTGCCAATTTCTAAAGTACATTTACCTTCAGTCAAGGTGAATAAATGCAGTATTAGTATCTCGCTAAATACTTTAGTCAACGATGAGTCAAAGGCTGCTAAGAAATGCCCAGTTTGTACTGAAAATAAAGGATTTTATGGCTTTGTGAAGCATTCAAAAACAAAGCTCCTCTAGATAGGATTGCTCTCGTGAATCAAATCAAGTACTGTGCCAAATGCTTGAATAAGCATAGTAAACCATGTTCTCACAAACATTATTGTAATAAATGTAGGCAGCCTCAGAATACACTATTATATCATGAAAATGGTGATACTTCAACTGTCCTTAATTCCAACGATGAAATGATTACTCTCGTTGCGATTGTATCGTCTGAATCTGATGAATCTGATAATATTAGTCATCAAGATTACACTAATGCCACTAGATCATTGTCAACCACCATGCCCCTGAACGGTGGAGTTTTACTTTCAACAGCGTTGGTGTATGTTACTGGTACCAATAGACTGAAAGTGCTTGAGAGAGCTTTGATTGATTAATGCTCCCAAGTTTCTATTATATCTGACAGACTTTGGCCAAAACTGAGATTGACTATAAAAAGTCTTCATATACCCGTATCTGCTGTTGGCGATAGACAGACTATTGAAAATTCTAAGACAGCAGTTCCTTTGGAGGTTAGTCCTAGGTTTGAATCATCTTTTTCATGTAGTTGCAGTTTTACCTAAAATTTCGTCGTACAAACCACCTAAATCGAAAATTGAAAGTTACCTAAAGTATTTGGATGGTTTCTTATTGGCCGATCCCAATTATTCATAAGACGCTTTGATTCATTTATTTTTGGGAGTATCTATCCATGCTTTGATTATTGAAGGAAAGATGGAGAGAGGTCAAAGGAATGAACCATTAGACATGTCCACTCGATTAGGTTGGTTACTTTCATGTAATTACCCATTGAGTTGCAGCGTGATTTCCATTCCTGCTTCATTTCATTGTATGATTTCTGATGAGAAAGACTTCAATGTAACCCTTCAAATTTTTAGAGGCAGGAGGAAGTCCCGAAAGATAAAATTTCAACCCAAGACGAGGAAAAGTGTGAGAGACATTTCTTGAAAATTCATCGTCGGGATCCTTCAGGTATATGCATCGTAAAACTACCCCTTGAAAATCCTAATAGGGCTCATTTCTGTGATTCCTTTACACCAGCCCTTCGAATGTTACATCGAATGGAACACAAATTTAAGTCTGACGAAAAGTTTAAATTCACTTACCATGATTTCATGAGAGAGTATCTCGATACAGACTACATAAGCTGGCCAATGATACTTGTATTGATGGTAGTAGTAGTTTTTTCCTCCCTCATCATGGAGTCTTGAAAGAATCAAGTACTACCACCATACTTCGTTTTTAATGGATCGTTGAAACCAAGTCATGGTGTAGCAGTGAATGATACTTTATACATAGGTGAAAACCTATTACCTAATATGTGTGACTTAGTCTGTAATTGGCGTAATTACAAATATATCTTTGCAGATGATGCCAAAAAAATGTATAGGCAAATTCTTGTGGATGAGAATGATAGATCCTTTCAGTCTATACTGTGGCATTTTCATCCAGAAGAATCAGTGAAAATTTATAATCTAAATACGGTTTTCTACGGTATTAAATCGTCTGGTTTCCAGGCATGCCGTGTAATTCCTGTGCCAATTGGCACAGGACCATAAGGACGATTACCCGTTAGGTGCTAGAACCCTTGAGAGTGAAATATATGTATATGGATGACGTCACGTCTGGCGCTCATTCCCTAGAGCAGGCTATTTCCAAACAAAAGCAAACAATGGAAATATGTAAAACGGGTGGCCTTTGCCTCCACAAATGGATGTCTAACCATCCCTCATCTTAAAAAATTTAGATCCAAAACTCTGTGTAGTTGATCCCCTTAATTTCAATACAGGTTTGTCGGTCAACGCGTTGGGCATTACCTGGCATCCATCCGAGGACACCTTTCACTTCCATGTTGAAAAACCTAAATTTGTAAGCAAGGTTACCAAGCGACGCATACTATCTAACATTGCTAGATTGTTTGATCCTATGGACTACTTAGGACCTACTATAATCAAAGCAAAAATACTGATGCTATCATTATGGTTACTGAAGGTTGACCTTTACCTGATGACATTGTCAAACTTTGGTTAGATTGGCAAAATCAATTTGTTCACATAAATAAGCTTAGCATTCCTTGTTGAAAACATTTTTCTTTAAATTCCAGCACGGTTGAATGCCATGGCTTTTCAGATGCATCTAAATTTGCTTACGGCGCAGTTATTTATTTGAAGATAGTGAAATCGGACTTAGTAACTGTTTGATTACAGTTAGCAAAGTCTAGAGTTGCCCCATTAAAAATAACTAGCATACCTGGGCTCAAGTTACTCACCGCAGAATTGCTAGCTAAACTTGTCTGTCATTTTACCACCATTATGAAGATAAAATTTAGTTCAACTCATCTTTGGACTTACATGAATGTTCTCTATTGGTTAAAAGACCAACCTGCTCGTTGGAAATTCTTTATACCACATAAATGTTCCAACATCTTGACATCGATGCCTAACGCTAGTTGGCATTACGTTCAATCTAAACACAATCTCGCAGACATCATCACATGTGGCATTGGTGCATTTCAGTATGCGGATTGTAAATTATGTTGAAATGGCCCTGAATGGCTGAGTGACAGCTTAACTGCTAGGCTAGCCAGTGATGTATGCCAAGTAAATATTCCCGATAGGACAAAGTCGTTGAAATCGTTCTTATTGGTTGAAGGTAATAGACAGTCTTTAACACGTCACTCTAAGCTATGGGATTTGATTGAGAGATATTCATGCTTTTCGAAACTTATTCGCATAATAGCTCTCTGCCTTAGATTTATCGTTAAGCTTATGCTTAGAATCAAAAGAGTTAGACAGGCAGACTTTAACCTTTTATCTTTGGAATTATTTGATTTTCAACCCTTTGTGGTGACTGATACTGTAAGAATCCGGCCCTCCATTGATGAGAAGAAATCTGATGAAATATTGTAGGTATATTTAACTCAGAATTATTATTATTGTAAGGAAATATATGTAATTCACAGATAGCAAGCTAAAATCTAATAATCCATTGTTGAGACTGAACCCTATTCTACTCAAAGGTTTGTTGAGAGTAGGTGGTAGATTATTTCACTCAAAGTGAGATCCTGATACTCAGTATCCTTTGATATTGCCTGAGAATGCAAGATTAACTTATTTTGTAATATAAGATGCTCATGAACTGACATTTCATGGTGGCACCCAGCTAACTCTAGCTACTATTCGTCGGAGATTTTGGATTGTGAGAGGAAGATCCACTGTTAGAAATAATATTCATAAGTGCTTTACTTGCAAAAGGTATTCTAAGCGTTTTAATAGCCATCTTATGGGTGAATTACCCCAAACCAAAGTAACTTCAACTTTGCCTTTCGTAAAATCTGGTGTTGATTTTGCTGATCCCTATCAAGTTCGATTGTCCAAAGCACGAGGAAGGGGAACCATGAAGGGTTATATTTGTATTTTTGTCTGCATGAGCACACGAGCTGTGCATATTGAGGCTGTTAAAGATTATTCAACCCCAGCCTTTATTGCAGCTTTTCATTGGTTTACCCCTCGTCGAGGCCATTGTTCTGAAATTTTTAGCGACAATGGTACTAATTTTGTTGGGGCAGATAGACAATTGAGATAAACTTTTAAAGAAACTTCTACTCAATTTAAACAAATTGCTTTCCCATTGGCTGAGGATAAGACTATAGATGGAATTTTAATCCACTGGTTGCTCCTCACTGTGGTAGTCTTTGGGAAGCCGCAGTGCGTTCATGTCAGTATCATTTAAAAAGGCTCATAGGTGACCAAGTCCTTACTTTTGTAGAATTTGCAACTTTGTCGGCTAGGATCGAGGCTTGTCTAAACTCTAGACCGTTATTACCCCTACCTGATGATACTTTCGAATCTCCCTTTTCATCACCTGCCCATTTCCTTATCCAGAGACAATCTTTCTTAATTCCAGAACCTTATGTTACGTCTATCACAGTTCCAGTTGGAAGAAGATGGTTGCACCTTACACAATTAACTCAAGAATTTTGGTCTAGGTGGTCCTCTGAGTATCTCCCGAGTTTACAACCTCGAGGTAAATGGAAAACAGAACAAAGGTCACTCCCAGTTGGAGACCTGGGCATTCTAAAGAACGAGATCAATGCACATGACACGCATGTGCATTGATAATTGGTACAGCCGTAAAAAAACCCCTTTACAACGGCAATGACCATTGTAAAAATTTTGATGCCGTGAAAACAGGCTCTACTTTACCGACAGACCAACTGTGAAAAAAGTCACGGAGTGGTTAGTAGCATAAAAAAAGTTTACTTCACAAAAATTTTTTAATTGGAATAAAATTTTACATTTTATCTTTCAAGCGAGGTCAGACCCACTTGACCTGATTCCTTCCTTCTACGGACCAAGCAGCCCTCTCCAGGAGTGGCATGCTTTACTTTAAGTAACTTTTTTTTCCATTTATTTGAAGCCTACCAGACATTTAGGTCCATACAGCCATAATTAATTTAATTAAACATTAATGTATTACAATAAATTGAGACTTATAAATTTAATTTACATTAGTTACAAAACTTTAGAATCACTTTCAATGTTTCAATGTTCATTTCAGACAAAATGTTTTCAATCGAGTATGGTTTTTTTACTTTTTACAGAGCAAGATTACTGAAAAGAATAACTCTTTTTTGAGAATAATCACTGCACTGCAAAATCAAATGGTTGGCATCTTGAGTAGGAAGACCACACTTGCACATTACTGGGGTTATGAATGACTTTCTGCCATTTGTTTTTAAACAATTTAATTTTTGTTCCAAATATAGCTTGGGTTTCTGCTTGAGTCAAGAGATTCAGTAAATTTTATGTAACAGCCTTTCTTTTTCTTTTTGATAGCCCTTTTCATAACCACGCTACTTCTTTGAACTTAATCCTGTCCTCTTGCTTTCCTGTAAGCCTCCCTTTCTTGAAGGCTGCCCTCCTACACCTCTTCAACTTACGACATTCTTCATCTCATCACTCAACAGGATTTCTATGAACGCTATCATCAACGTCTTTTCTTTTAGGCGTATTGCTTTGAATAAATGGAGAAACTATTTCAGAAAACCGTCTGATATTTTTGTGAGGCCGTAGAACTATCATAGACTGAAAAAAAATCCATGAAACGACTATTAAGCATTTGAAGAACTGCTTCTCATTTAGAGCGCTTGGATCTAGTTCTAAAAGACTTCCTTCTGTACACAAATTTCTCAAGAGAGACGGTTATTTGAATTGTTATTTGAATTGTAAAACGGTACAGCCAAAAGAAACTAAAGGAAAATATGATAAAGATGATGATAAAAGATAAGACGTGTTCTAGAAGGGAAAGAATACCAAGATAAACTTTTTTTGGTGGGCTCTCGACTGGAGCCGGCTCATGCTCTCATTAATGTCTCCTAGGAGTTTACTGAACTGAATTTTGATAATTTTGTAGAACTGATAACCAAAGCGAGCTCAAGCGAGCCTAGTGAGAGTGAAAATGTGGCGATCTCTTACTGTAATGATGTAAACTTTCTTTTGAAACTTATTAGTGAGGTATACAGTGTTGTTAAAGGGAATAAGATAAGACAAAGGTTACCCTATGCGACTGATGCATTGGAGAACAATCTCCCTGGATCCATGGAAGACTCCGAATATAGTGATTCACAATCATCAGATTGTGAGATGACGATTAAATAATCTACAGGTTGAATTTGGAAATGATTCAGCCGATAGCTTCTCTTTTGTTAATAGGGATTTGCAAGCTCTTTTTTGGAATTCCAGAAGTGTAGGAAATAAAAGTACGGAGTTGGAGCAACTTTTAGCTGAAGTTGATATTTTTTTTGCAGTCGAGTCCTGGCTAAAAGATTTCAAGCTTCCTGATTTTAACACTCCTAGAGTAGACCGGCCTACCAGAGTTGGAGATATATTAATTGTGTTGCGGCGTGGAATTAGATTTCTGCCAATAGAGATCAAAGAAAATATTGACCCAACCGTTTCAGAAAAATTTTGATTTTGCTCAGATTTGTTACTTTAACACTGAATCTGGCCTTGTGCATAATCTTTTTTTATCCTCTTGTGCTTGCTATTGTAAATAACCTTATAACAAACCTTATTCATAACATTGTTTCAAACTTGATAACTACTCTGGTAACTACTTTATACCTACTCCCGTACCTGAACGTGTCATTACGTTTGTTACTTTGAACCTATGCTTATATGTACATTTTTGCTTAATATTATTCCTATCTTTTTCACATGAATCTACTTGCTTCAATTTTGGTGTTTGCTGTTGTTTTTTCTTTTTTTCATGCTTTAGTCTCTAACTCTGAATCTTTGTTCTCATCTTTGTGAAAACTTTCGTTTCTATTGTTCTTCTCAAAACTTTTTGTAATTACTATCGTGAAATCTTCTTCATACACTTTTGCCCATACAGTTCTTTAACTTTGCGAGGGAGTGAATCCCTCGTAAATTGATTTCCCTACCTGGCAGTGTCGAGTCACCTGGGAAACAACAAATTAATTAATTTGTTTTGTTTATTTTTTACAGGTGATAACCACGCCGCGGCCCACTCGCAGCTGAGGCTGACCACGTGGTGACGGCCGCCGTCGGCTGAATGCTGTGCAGCAGCGTGGACACGCGGCGCGCGCACGGCATACACACTCACACACATGGTCAGCACTCGGGTAGGCTCTCCTGGCCCAGGGCGCGCACGTGCACACACACACACAACACACGGGTCCCGATTCTCCGTCCGGGAGTCTCCGGCGACGGAAGAGGGCGCGGCACGTGTCAGCAGACGACGCGATATGGACTACATTGGCAGGCGCGGGCGCGCACACCCAAGACAATAGACGCGGGCGCGAGTGTGGTTTTTGTGTGTAGCGCGGACTACGTGTGCGTATAGGGAAGAGAGAGAGAGAATATGTGCGCGAAGTATGAAGTGAGAACTGTTAATGCCTCGTGTGCGTTACTTTTATTTTTTTTGTATTTTCGCACGTGGTATAGATGGCGTTACGATCGCCACTGGAAATATTGTAGAGGGAAGCGTGATTGGATTGTGTAGCGTGAATGAGTGTGATTGGTGGACACATTGCTGTTCCTCAAGTGTGAATGAAACTTGATGGAATAAATTAGTGTTATTTGGTTGAGAGTGTTGGGAAGGGATGAAAAAGAAGGAAGTTAAGGGGATACGGGAAAGAAACTGTATATATATCGATATTTTGTTTTCGCATATTTATTTAAAAATAAATACTAATTTATTCAAAAAAAGAAGAGAAGAGCCGCCTGTAGAATTGATTGAAGAATATTTAGAAATTTTTTTTGTAAGAATTACTGCAATATTTAAGAAGAAAAGTTGGAATGAAGTCTAAAAAATTGTTGCTCTAGGTGCGATTGGAAAAGTTTGTTTGTTTTTTTAAACATTTCTGTTCAAAAAAGCATTAACAATTAGCAAAAAACAAGAGAAGAGCCGCCTGTAGAATTGATTGAGGAATATTTAGAAATTTTTTTTGTACAGATCAACTCAATATTTAATTAGAAAACTGGGAATAACTTTTCCAATCGCACCTAGAGCAAGAGCAAGAAGTCTAAAAAATTGTTGCTCTTGGTGCGATTGGAAAAGTTATTCCCAGTTTTCTAATTAAATATTGAGTTGATCTGTACAAAAAAAATTTCTAAATATTCTTCAATCAATTCTACAGGCGGCTCTTCTCTTGTTTTTTTCTAATTATTAATTCTTTTTTAAACAGAAATTTTTAAAAAAACAAACAAACTTTTCCAATCGCACCTAGAGCAACAATTTTTTAGACTTCATTCCAACTTTTCTTCTTAAATATTGCAGTAATTCTTACAAAAAAAATTTCTAAATATTCTTCAATCAATTCTACAGGCGGCTCTTCTCTTCTTTTTTTGAATAAATTAGTATTTATTTTTAAATAAATAGAGAGTGTGATTTTTTTTACGTTTCAATACAGAGAGTTTGAAAGCAAATCCGAGAAGCAAAAAAAAAAAGCGGGAACAGTGGCCATTTTGGGTTGACAAATTGTTGAATTTTTTTTTGTAAACGTAAGGTTTTTGTATTATTCTAATGAAAAATTTATAAAGCATGTTTTTCTGGAATTTTTGGGTATATTGGTACGCTCAATGAAATTTTCGTTTGTATATTATTGAAAGTGTCTTTTATAAATTCGATTTTTCTTTCTTGGCGCGTCGTTCAGCCATTTTGTAGACAAAATTATAGTTATTTTCCTTTGTTCTGAAATTGAATTTCTTGTAAATGTAGACTGGAATTTTATTAAATAGTAGACAAGAATAAAATCCAATGAAACCAAATTTTTTTTGCAATAATTTATTTCTTCTCTCTCTAGCTCACCGACCATTCCCGGAGGTTTTCTTTTCGTGGGAACACTACCCAGGAGTTAAGGAGTTTTTCCCCGAGTTTTTTTTGTGTGTGAATTTTCTTGTAATGGAAGGGCCCGGGAAACTCTTTTAATTATTTAAGGGAGGCCCTTCTCTTAAGAAATACCCCATTACAAATGGCGCCCGAACATATTTTTTTTTGTTAATTTTTTTTAATAAAAATTAAACTGTGGAAAGGTGGTGAGCGGAGAAGAAATATTTTATTTCTTTGTGGTTGAATTTTTTTTTTTGGTTTTGATTGAGAGTATTTTAATCTTTTTTTTTTCTTCCTTTTGAGAACAAAGGAGTTAGGAAAATTTTTCGAGATTTGGACTTAGAGTTTTTTTTTTGTGAACTGGCATTTAGATAAATTTTGGAAAGTGAACTTAAAAAAATTTTGTAGACAGGTTAGGAACTTAGAATAATTCCGAAAGTGGGACTTAGAAAATTTTTCAGCGATTGAACTTAGAGAATTTTTTTTCTTTTCTCGGTGATAGAACTTAGAAATTTTTTTTTTCTCTCATGAAAGTTGGACTTAGTAGAATTTTTCATAGGTGGAACATTGAAAAATTTCGAAAAGTTGGACTTAAGAAATTTTCGGCGTTAGAACTTAGAATTTTTTTTCTTTCGCGACAGTTGGACTTAGTAGAATTTTTCATAGGTGGAACATTGAAAAAAATTTCGAAAAGTTGGACTTAAGAAATTTTTGGCGTTAGAACTTAGAATTTTTTTTTGAGTTAGGAGTGAGAATTTATGGATTAACATTTGGTGATGGATATTTGGGAATATTTATGTGATTTTTATAATTTTATTGTTGGCTAGTGCCCGACAAAATATGATAATTTAATTGTTGGCTAGTGTCCAACTAAAATATTTTATTTAATTTTTTTTTTTTGGATCTTAACAGGAAGATTTATTTGTAGTATAAAAAAAAAAAATAAAAAAATAAAAAAATAAAAATAACGGCTACTGAATAGCGAAGAATCAAGACTTATTGTAGACAGTGATAATTTTTTTTTTCAGTGTTCAAGAGTATTGTAAACAGTGATAATTTATTTTCAGGTCAAGAATATTGTAGACAATGATAATTTATTTTCAGGTCAAGAGTGGTAGACAGTGAATTTTTTTTTTTAGTTGTTGAAGAAAACTGTAGACAGTGATAATTTTCTTTTCAGGTTCAAGATTAAGTGTGGACACAAAATTCTTTTTTGTTTTCTCAGATTCAAGATTAAGTGTAGACGGAGAAAATTTTTTTTTATTTTCTCTCTAGGTTGGAAATTAAATACATAGTGAATTTATTTATCTCTTTTTTTTCTGGTTGTGTTCTCGTGAGAAATGGTTCATCGTGACGCGATGAAAACGTGGTAGGTTCTTTTTTACTCTTCATACTCACTTACGAGTGGTATGAAAGTAGAAAATATTGGTCAAAAGTAAAGTACAACTAGATAATGAGAAAATAAAAGTGCATAAAGTAAGAATGAAGTGAGGTTGAAGGTCTGATGCAAAAGGATAAAGTTGAGTGCACGTCGTTGTAGGTTAGCTCGCCATGCGGTGAGCGTTCGAGGTTAAGCACACCTTTTTTAATAAAACGCCAAATTAAACTGAATAAGAGACTTTAAAGGATTTAATAATATGATATGTTTACAAATAATTGGTTAAATAGTTTGAAAAATTTAATTCCTGATTTAAAGAAAGAAAATGAAGACTTAATTAAAACAGTAGAAAGTGAAAATTTTGAATTGAGTAAAGAAAACTGAAACTATTTGAGAAAAGTATTTCTAAAAATTTTGAAAAACGTTGTGAAATTAAAAAGTGAAACTTACAAAAACATAAGAATAAAAGAATAGATGGCAAAATTTATGGATGTAAATGTACCTATATTCGAAGGTACAGATTTTCAGGCATGGAGATTTAGAATCTTAAACATTCTAAAACAAAAGAAATGCAAGGATCAAGCTGAAAGAAAACGATTGCAAATTGAAGATGCAGAACAATGGGAAGAAAAAGATGACATCGCCAGAAATATTGTCATCGGTACACTTTCGAATAAGATTTTAGAATACGTGATGGATTGCGTGACGACGTACGACATGATGACGAAACTGGAAAAAATGTACTCAACAAAGTCGACGACTCTTCAATTTATAAATCGGAGTAAATTAGAAGAAGTAAAACTGAAAAATTACGATAAATTGGAAAACTTTTTTGTGGAATTTGAAAGAGCATGCAACGATCTGAAAACAGCCGGTGGCAACATAAACGAAGACGAAAAAATACAAAAAATACCAACTACAGAGGTACTCAACGAGGACGAGACAGAGGAGCAGCAGCCAGCGAGCAGCACCAGGGGTCATCAAAACAACTGTGGGCAACTCAAGTAGTGAAAGTGAATGTGAATCAGTTAAATAAAAGTGACTGTGATAAAACAAAACAAATTGAGTGGTTATTGGATAGTCGCTGTACAGACCACATCATTAATGATAACAATTATTTTTGTAAGTACGTAGTTTTAAGAAATCCTATTGATGTTAAATTGCTGGATGGCAAAAAATTGAAAGCAACCAAAATGGGTACAGTCAAGACTTATTTTTTTAATTATGATGGTGAGAGAGAAATTAGTTTGAATGATGTTTATTTTGTAAAAGGTATCAAAAAAAATTTATTGAGTCTATCTAAAATTGCAAAGAAAAGCAAAATTTTTATTAAGAATCGAAATGCTGAGATTTATAGTAAAGATGGTGATTTGATATCGGTTGCAAATGAGATGAATGGTCTTTACATTATGAAAAGCTATATTGATAACGATATTGATAGAAGTGTTTATGTTAATACTGTCAAATTAACTGATAGAGAAAAATGGCACCGAGCTTTAGGCCATGTGAATTTTCAATATTTAGATAGAATAGTTAAAGATAAATTAGTTGAAGGTTTACCTGATAGGTTGGAAAATAATATTTTGAAATGTGCAAATTGTATACAGGGTAAAATGGCTAATGAACCGTTCGAAAATGAGAGGACGGAATCTACTAAGATTTTAGAATTAATTCATACTGATTTGAATGGCCCGCATAATACAATTGGTTATGGCGATGAGAAATATTTTTTAACCTTTGTTGATGATTACAGCAAATGTACTAAAATTTATTGCATTAGAAGCAAGGCAGAAACGGCAGGTTGTTTTGTAGAATTTGTGAATTTAGTTGAGAATCAATTCAATAAACGTATTAAGAAATTGCAATGTGATAACGGTAAAGAATATCTGAATAGAGAGATTTATAATTTTATTAAATTTAAAGGAATCGAATTATTACCTTGCCCACCGTATGTTCATGAATTGAATGGTGTCGTGGAGAGATACAATAGATCCGCAATGGATATTGGCAGATGTTTATTGAGAGAGGACAAAATTGATCGGAAATATTGGCCTGAGATAATTAAAACAGTCGCTTATTTAAAGAACCGTACAATAGCCAATACTCAGGAAAATAAAACTCGTTTTGAGATATTTTATGGCAGAAAGCCTGATGTACGAAATTTGAAAATTTATGGGAGTAGGGTTTTTGTAAGAGTGCCTGAAGTTTTGCGAAAGAGTAAATGGGATGATAAAGCAAAGTTAGGTGTACAGTAGTGATCAAAATTATAAGGCACCCCCTAAAATTCGCTTGTTTCAAGTTAATATTTTGACTTTGTGCATGCCTGCACGTGTTTAAATATTTTTATATTCATCTCTAAAATTTTTTTTGTTCAAAACAAGTTCAGTACTTGAAAAAAAAACGTTTATTTTATATTAATTCGTCTTTCCAATCAATTTTTATCCTCTTTTAAGCTTAAAATGACTTTTTAAAAAAAAAAGCTAAATTTAGTTCTTTTAAGATCTGGATAGTGTTTTGTAAAATTTCTATAAACACCTAAGTGAATAATATATTTTTTTTCGCGTTTCTCCGATGTTCAAGTTTATCGAAAAAAATTCTCAAGCTGATTAATAGAAAAATGTTCAAGCCACAAAGAAAAAATACATTTTTTTAAACTTGAAAAAACATTGATTTTTTGTACTTTTACATTGTTTTTCGCTTAAATTTGCTTTTTTTATTAATTTGGGAGGTAAAAATTATATTAAACTGATATTTGATGAATTTTAAACTAATTCAATTTATTATGATTTAAAATCTTACAGAGAATTTTAAAAAAATATGTTAAAAAACAGTTTTTCTAATACAGTTAAATTTCACAAAAATAACTTCAATTTGTATTTAGTTGATTACAAGCAATATATTTATCGAATTGACTTTTTCATTAATTTTAATATTCAGTTAGTAGTTTCAGAGAGTTTATTCAACTTGAAGTAATTTTTCAAATTCGTAGAATTCGTATGCCAGTAGCGATAATTGTTCGATCGGTAAAGAATTTATCTACATTACCGACCGAGCCGTCATTATTGATAAATTAGTTTTTTAAATGTTCATAAGCTTGCATAACTTTCATCATGGGAAAATACCTATACTAGATTGGCCAGCACGTTCTCCAGATTTGAATATAATTGAGAATGCTTGGGATCAAATAGAGATAATGATCAAAGACAAACACCTGAGAAATTTGGAAGATTTAAAACGAGAGATTGCTGTAGCCTGGCAAAAATTGAGTCCGAGTTTCTGTAAAAAACTTGCAGAATCTATGGTCCGAAGAGTTCGCGCTTGCTTCGAGGCTAAAGGAGGATCAACTAAGTACTAAAGAAGGGTAAACTAATTATTAAATATATCAAAAACATATTATATTAAATAATAAAAATGAATATCATAATTATTTCTAAAAATAAATTAATACTATTACTTGTAATCAATTAAATACAAATTGAAGTTATTTTTGTAAAATTTAACTGTATTAGAAAAACTGTTTTTTAACATATTTTTTTAAAATTCTCTGTAAGATTTTGATTCATAATAACTTGAATTAGTTTAAAATTCATCAAATATCAGTTTAATATAATTTTTACCTCCCAAATTAATAAAAAAAAGCAAATTTAAGCGAAAAACAATGTAAAAGTACAAAAAATCAATGTTTTTTCAAGTTTAAAAAAATGTATTTTTTCTTTGTGGCTTGAACATTTTTCTATTAATCAGCTTGAAAATTTTTTTCGATAAACTTGAACATCGGAGAAACGCGAAAAAAAATATATTATTCACTTAGGTGTTTATAGAAATTTTACAAAACACTATCCAGATCTTAAAAGAACTAAATTTAGCTTTTTTTTTTAAAAAGTCATTTTAAGCTTAAAAGAGGATAAAAATTGATTGGAAAGACGAATTAATATAAAATAAACGTTTTTTTTTCAAGTACTGAACTTGTTTTGAACAAAAAAAATTTTAGAGATGAATATAAAAATATTTAAACACGTGCAGGCATGCACAAAGTCAAAATATTAACTTGAAACAGACGAATTTTAGGGGGTGCCTTATAATTTTGATCACTACTGTATCGGTTAGGTGTCGGTTATAAAAATAATAGTTATAGAGTTTCATTAAATAATAGAGTGATGAATGCCAGGCATGTTAGAGTGGTTGAAGAAGGTACCGAATTAATTTGTTTAGAGAAAATTAATGATAACACAAATGAAAATTTTGATAATGATTTTACTGAAGTGAATTTAAATGATGATGATTGTGATGATGCAATTCAGAATGAAAATAATGTGAATGAAAATGAGTGTGAAGAGAATGAGAACACGAATTTTGGCTTACAGAATGAAAATAATGATTTGAGTGAAAAGAGAGTTTCTAATCGGGTCAGGAAACCAGTGCAAAGGTATGGTGAACCCGTCACACATTATATTTATGTAAATTATGTAAATGCAAATGTACCGAATACATTTAAGGAGGCGATAAACTCCAAAGACGCG
This sequence comes from Encarsia formosa, assembly GCA_038277355.1. Classification (NCBI taxonomy): domain Eukaryota; kingdom Metazoa; phylum Arthropoda; class Insecta; order Hymenoptera; family Aphelinidae; genus Encarsia; species Encarsia formosa. The sequence goes on along the minus strand of CM076186.1, from coordinate 68,645,813 downwards.
AGAGAATGGAAAAAGGCAATGGACTCTGAAATTGGAAGCCTTATGAAAAATGAAACATGGAAGATTGTTAATAAGCCTAAAGGTAAAAGAGTGATTGATGTGAAATGGGTGTATAAGAGGAAAAATGATGGTAGTTTTAAAGCTAGGTTAGTTGTTAGAGGTTTTCAGCAAAAATAACACCCTGAGAATGTTTATTCTCCGGTAAAATGCAGACATTGAAAATATTGTTAAGTTATTATGTGGCAAATGGCTTATTTATTGAGCAAATGGACGTTGAAACAGCGTTTCTCAACGGTGCAGTGAAATCAGAAGTGTATATTCGTCAAACTGAAGGTTATGAAACAGGCGAGGACAAAGTTTGTGAATTATTGAAAGCTCTTTACGGTTTGCCTGAAAGCCCAAGAGCTTGGTATGATTGCTTTGATGAATTTATTGTAAAATTAGATTTTGTAAGAAATAGATACGATTATTGTTTATATGTCAACAACACAGGCAAAGATAAAATATATATTTTGATTTTTGTGGACGATTTTTTGATATGTTGTAGAGATAAAAATAGGATTAGTAAAATTAAAGCAAGCTTGATGAAAAGATTTTGTATGAAAGACTTAGGTGAAGTCAGTAATTACATTGGAATAGATATAAATTATAAAGTTGATAAAGGTAGAATGACCTTAAGTCAAACAAAATATATTGAATCTTTGGCCACAAAATATGATCTTGAAAATGCTAGACTGTACGACGCGCCCATGGAGGCGAATTTGAAATTGGATCAAGCGAGTGAGATTGATGAGAGAATTAAATATAGAAATTTGATAGGTGAATTGTTGTATATTAGTTCAGGTACAAGACCTGACATTTCTTACAGTGTTAATTATTTAAGTAGATACCAGAGTTTTTATGATAAAACTCATTTTAAATATGCATTGCGAGTTTTGAAATATTTACATAAAAAGAGAGATTTGAAATTAACGTATACCAATGAATGTGTGAAGAGTGAAATTTTAGACTGTATGGTTGATTCTGATTATGCAGGTGATAATGTAGATCGAAGATCGACAAGCGGTTATGTAATGAGTCTTTATAATAACGTGATTTTTTGGAGAACCCACAAGCAAAGTACTGTGACAAAATGTTCAACTTTTGCCGAATATACTGCCATGTCAGAGGCAGTGACTGAAATATTGTTTGTGAAAAATTTATTAAATGAATCTTTTGATGCGAAAATTGTAAAACCGATGAAAATGTATGAAGATAACTCAGGTGCAGTTGCGATTGGTAAGTTTGGAAATTTTACGAAAAATTCAAAGCACATTGAAGTGCAGTACCATTATATAAACGAGAATTATGAAAGAGGTGTCATAGATATAGTTAAAATTGATTCGGATAAGAATTTGGCAGACATACTGACCAAAAGTTTGGATGGACCGAAGTTTTTGTATTATTCTAAGGGAAAATTTATTAAGCATGTTTTGCTGGAATTTTTGGGTATTGGTACGCTCAATGAAATTTTTGTTTGTATATTATTGAAAGTGTCTTTTATAAATTCGATTTTTCTTTCTTGGCGCGTCGCTCAGCCATTTTGTAGACAAAATTATAGTTATTTTCCTTTGTTCTGAAATTGAATTTCTTGTAAATGTAGACAGGAATTTTATTAAATAGTAGACAAGAATAAAATCCAAATAAACCAAATTTTTTTTGCAATAATTTATTTCTTCTCTCTCTAGCTCAGCGACCATTCCTGGAGGTTTTCTTTCCGTGAGAACCCTACCCCGGAGTCAAGGAGTTTTTCCCCGAGTTTTTTTTGTGTGTGAATTTTCTTGTAATGGGAGGGCCCGGGAAACTCTTTTGATTATTTAAGGGAAGCCCTTTTCTTAAGAAATACCCCATTAAAACTTTTTTGACTAATATTTCCTACATCATTTTACATTTGTTATCAATGCTTTTTCTACATAGGTCTGTCCCAATCAACCTATCTTGATTAATATCGGAGTTAATCTTACGACACCAGTTTCCAGCCATGTGTAGCCTCTTTCACTTTGTTATTATTTTCATACTTCAATTTGTAACTTTGAACGTATGTTATACTTTTTTTTTTTTTTTTTTTCTCAACATCTAACTCTGAAACCATCATCTTTTATACTATTGTTTTCAATCCTATACAAACTTTTGTAGGTAAAAACTTACCAACTTTTAAATCTACCCATGTACCTACCCTCTTCCCAAACCTTGAAGTTCTCTAAGCGAAACGCATGCGCATTAGATTATCTAAAGCAAATTTTGTCGAAGCTTCATCTCAATTAATCTGAAATAAGTTATATATATGCCCTTTACCTTTGCGCTACGTTCAGAGTTCATATTCATTTAAACTTTTGTGGTCATAGATTCATTGGTTTTGTTTCAGTTTGTATACTAATAATTATTATTTTCATGACTTTAATCGGATAATTTCGAACATTTGATTGCATAATTATTTTTTTATCAAATCTATTCTCTAGACGTTTTAATTGAATTTTAATATGAAAATTAAAAATAAAAATTCAAATTAAAATTTCTTACTTCAACCAATCACATCACGAATAAAATGCTGACATTCTTTTTGGGTTCTCTCTTTTATCTTAGGATATTAGTTAATTTTTCCATGTTTCGCAGTTACTTTTTAAATTTCTATAGTTACATAGCTGCTAACTTGTATCAAAAATTGGCGGTGTGGGTAGAAACTGGAACGGGGGGGGGGGTGATTAGAAAAGAGTGTGATTTATTAGCACGAGAAAAAAAAGCAAACGCACGGGAAATTTTAGGTCGAATTCACGAGAAAAAAGAAATTTGCACGGAAAAATAAGTGATTAAACGGAAAAGAAAATTATTGCACGGGAAAAAATACTTGAGCAGTAGTTAAATGTATTAAGCGAGAAAAAAATACATTGAACGGGAGTAGAATGAATATTGCACGGGAAAAAAATGTATTAAATGGCAATAGAATTGATCTCGCAAGGGAAAAAGAATTGAGAGCAAAACTCAACAAAAATCAAGCAAAAAATTTGTTTTATTGAACATTGTACAACTGTAATTGAAATTAACGATATTTATTATCAAAGATTAATGCATTAGTAAAGCTTTTTTTTATTTTGTAGACCAGGTTGTAGGTCGCGTCTGTTTTGCACTAATCTCATGAATTTCCTGGCCAATGCTAACAATCTAAGCGTTGATAAAATTATTTTCAAATCCTGTTCTTCTAAATCAAAAGATTCTGCAAAAATGTGGAAACCAACCACGTATGATACATCTTCATCATCCGGAACTTGAGGGCGCTCATTCCACCAAGCTCTCAGATCTGTGGCCAATACGGAAGGAGTGCCTTTATCACTTTGGATTGTTCTAAGAAATGCAGCAAGTATTTCTTTTGCAGGTTCTATCATCTGATTTTTACGAATGAGATTTAGTAGTGCATTTGGCTTTGTAATACCATCTGCATATTTATCTTTTACAAAAGCCTTAATTTCTGATGATAAGCCTCGTGTGGAATCAATATTTTTATGTTCCTGCTCCTCTTCTGTTTCGTACAAGGACACGCAAGTATTCGAAGAATGATATAGTAGGTACAAGCACGCTGGACAGTCAGACACTCTATAAATTTCCTTTGTGCACCGATATTTAACTCGCTTTCCTTCTGCCACCATTTTCGTTGAAGATATTTTCCAAACTTCTTTTAACTTTACAGCACTTTCTGCCTCTGTTGCTGATGGGTATTTGTGACGTAACAGCGACACTTGTGTTGGTCGCCTGCATATTTTTTTAGTCTGCTGGATCAATTCAGATGAATTTTCTTCTTCAGATGAGTCCTCAGAGGTTTCAAAATACGTTAACTCACCAGCCGGCCTTTGGCTCTTTGCTTTACTCGTCGGCTGAGGCGACACTGTGAGTTGAACTGAGCTCAATAATAAAATGAGTGGAGAGATGCTTAATGAAAGAGCACGTGGTCTTTTGTTTCTAGGCTTGATAGGTAAACACGTTTTAATTAAACCGTGAAAAAGTTTTTATTTTCCCGTGCAAAAGTATTTATTTTCCTGTGTGACCCACATCCTATGCAAATGATTTTATTTCCCGTACATTTTAATACTTCCCATTAGAAACTCATAGGAAAAATTAAAACACATAGAAATAAGCATATCTTGGTACACTTTTACGGTTAGTTAAGCACTTTTTTGGGGGGCGTGAGGAGAGCGTGGGAGAAGAGTATGGGGGTACCCCCCTGCTCGCTCCGCTCGCCACCCCCCCCCCCAGATTTTTATGCTAGTGCTTACCATTGTGTCTACAATTGTGGCTACCCTCGTAGCTACTATTGTTTTGTGCTTTTGTAGCTGTTATTGTATTTACGCTGGTGCATATCTTTGTTTTTATGTTTGTTAAACTCGTGTACATACCCTCGTAACTCTATGACTACAACTGTACCTACTCACGTACATACAATTACTCATATCCTTGTACTTAGCATAGTAGTACAAAACCCTTTTTGGCAGATTTTCAGCAATTTTTTGCAAATTTCGTCAAGAGGTTGGCGTTAAAACTAATGCACCAATTTTCATAAAAATTTGAATGGGGGAATGAGAGAACAGAGATGTATTAATTCTGGTAGTATAGCTATTGTTCTTATGCTTGTGCCTACCTTATACTTGTTCATACTGTTGAACCTTATATAGATGCACTGGCTTTTTTCCTTACAACTTCTCTTTTTTCTACTTAATTTTCTACTGATTCATTTTTTATTGTTCTTATACTTTTTTGTACTACTGTGCTTACTCTGTTCTTAACTTTTTTTCTACTTAAAGTTCTGATCCTGAACCCACCAATGTGCTTAATTTTGTGTCTACTCCTGCGCATACCCTTATACCTACTCTCTTCCCCGCCCTTGTGTATATCCGTGTACCTAGCCTTATTTCTACTGCTGTGCCTATTCTTGTAAGTACTATCTCTACCTCTCTTGTACCAAATACGTACCTACTCTCGCGTCCACTCCTGTGCTTACCCTCTTGCCTAAACTTGTATCAACCCGTATGCGTATCCGTGTACTTACATAAGTGCATACCTTTATAAGTATCATTGTGCCTACTGCAGGAGTGGCGTATTGAATGCACTTTTTAAGTATTGTGCAATAATAGTGAATTTTTAATGACTTGAAAAAATTATAAAAATATTTTTTTTAAACTGTTTTATATATTTTGATAACTGCTATTATTTTTTTATTTTTATTTTATTAAATACAATTTTTTTTTATTATTTTAATAGTTACTTTTTCAATTTCTATAATTACATAAGTAATTACATACATCAAAAATAGTAGGTATAGGTAAAAGTGATAGCATATAGCAAAAATTGGGGGCGTGGGTAAAAAAAGGGCGTGTGGGGGGCGTGGGAGAGGAAAAACAACTATATAATTACTTAATAATTATAGATTTACAGAAGGGCAGCTTATAGCAGTTTGTAATGTTTGCAATAATATATTTCATGCAATCAATAGTTCAGATTACAATTGTTCAGGCCTAATAGTCACCGCTATCAAAGTGCTTGAATTGAAGAAGAAAGAACAGTTTATGTATTATGAATGTGAAAATTGTGTGAAAGATTGCAAAAGTAATCCTATTTATCAGCTACTTTCTGATTTACAAAAGAAGAGTGAGGAATTTGATTCAGTCAAAAATGATTTTTTCAAATTTAATGATGAAACATTGCCAGTGATTAATAAAGAAATTGAAGTATTGTCAGGTAATTATAAAAATCTTAATGAGAAAGTTAAAACTTTGTAAGAATTAACTAATTCACTGAGTTCCTCATCGGCCATGCAACGGTGTACCTGGGGGACAAGGCCACGCAAAGCCAGCCCCGAGGTCCCGTCGGCCAACGCCCAAGAACCTAAAAATAAAAAGAAAAATCTACACTCGGGAACGGGCCAGTATTTCGATGCGCCCTGATTCCCGTCCCGGCTAGCTCGAACACAAAGAAAAGAAATAGAATATGTGGGGCCAGAAAACTACCCGCGAAGGGCCTGCGTCACTGCTGCACCGCTGGCTGCTGTCTCGCCGTCCTCTACCGTGACTCGTCGCGGGAAATCAGCCCTGCTAGGCCGCGCCCTAAGGGAAAAAGAGAGAGAAAAACACAGAAAAGAGAGAAAAATATTTAAGGAGAGAGAGGTAAAATACCATACAATTTAAATGAAAGAAAAGAATACGTCAAGTTAAACTAATTTATTCAAAACGCCCACACGGGCGGGTCGACAAATGCCGACGCGAGGCCCAAGATACGCAAGCCCGTAGGCCACACACCGGCCGGATCCGCTGATCCAGGCCTTGCACACCGCACGCGGAGGGAGCACCAGTAATTAATCAGAAACTACCTGAGCGTATCGCCAACGGCTCGTCCTGGGTGGCCGCGTGGCTCGATCGGATGGCTCCTCGCACAGCAGAAGGCCGACTGTCCTCGTCCGGTCGATCCTCTGACAACGGAGAAAATGATGACTCGTGGCTGCCGAAGGTAGGCTCAGGTCACCGGGACAGCACTCCAAGAACTCGCTAAGATGAATTAAGGTTCTCGACTCCCGGACACGCCGGTGAAGATCTCTCGACTCGGTATATGACGCGGGTATTCTCTAAGCGAGAAGAACAAAGACTGGTCTCGCTGGCGGTCGCCGCCAGCGCCACTCAGCTGAGTAGGGGAAGGGAGGGGAATCAAATTCCTGGCCTTCTCTCTCCTCGTCTCGCTGCACGCTCCGGTTGGCCTCGAACCGACCGTTTGAACGGTTGGCTCGGAGCCCAGCTGACGAGAGAAAGAATGCCGGGAGCCTGTGCTCAAGCTCCTGATCTTCCCGTAGCACACACATTGCAACCGCAATGGACCACCCCCCCACCAAGGAGTGACGCCTAACCAGGCGGTACGACGACCGCCCACGGAAAAGAAAATAAGATAAATAAATAATAATATATTACAAATATAAAACAAAAATAAAAAAAATAGAATAGGTAACCTCCCGGTGCTCTCTTTTCGGTCTGCCCAACGGGGCTTACGCAGAAACAACTGGCCCATCGGCCTAACCGCATATAAAAGAATACAAAAGAAATTAAATACATGAGAAAAAAAAAAGGAATCAACCAAATTACCCAACGGCTTATCGCAAAAATAAGGGAAAAAAAGGAATACAATTAAATTGCCCAACGGGGCCTATCGCAAAATATAAAAATAAAAAAAGAAATACAATTAGGTTGCCCAACGGGCCTATCGCAAAGATAATAAAAAAAATACAATCAAATCACTACGAAAATTAGCCCGCTGGCCATGAGAACATATAATAAAGTCAAATAAAAACTTATACTGACAGATTACAAGAGAAAAATAATGGTGTGCCCTAATGGCTTCACCAGGAGTCCTTAAGACCAACTTAACAACCTAGCAACTAGGGTGATCTTTGTCCTAGCGGACAGGCCGGGCTCTTGGTTTCAGCGGGGGCCAGGGAATAGACTCCGAAGGAGTAAAGTAAATAAAAAGTAGTAAAAACCGAAAAGTAAGTAAAAACCGCTCGCAGCTGTACCACCCCGGCCCTGAAGGGGCGAGAGGAACCCCAAAACCCCATGCCTGGGCTTCCAATCCGTTGGCTGCGCGGGCTGGTTCGACGGCTACGCTCGAGGGGCCTGCTAGTGCCACTGGGGTACTGTTGCGACTCACTCTTGGTTCCACCGCTTTCAACCCATCTGTGGGCTCTAGTAGTAATCGGGTCACCAGCTCCTCGAGTTGGGCCCGTTCGTCGGTACTGAGCTCGATGATCCCCGCACACTCAGCAATCACTACCAGGTTCTCGTATTTATTCTGCTGGCTCAGAAAACCTTGCCAAGGCCCTCCCTTGACACGCCACCAACCAATGTCGAACTGTACTTCTATGCCAAACTCTTTACAGAAATCCATGCCCAGGACAGCGTCGTGCTCCAGGCCATCGTAGGCTTTAAGTTGAAACGGCCTGTTGTTTCTACACACATTCAACTTCACCGTCAACACGCCCCTCAGGCTTTTTATTTCACCTGTGACTGACCGAATCAGCGTGTCTGTGGGCTTTAAACGCTTCGCATTATTCTCTACAATCCGTGGGCCTACCAGGGAAAGCATTGCCCCGGGGTCGAATAAAGTATCATACTTCTGACGACCAACAACTATCGGGATATAGAAGCGATTGTCCTCTTTGACCGCCGCAACCTTCTCGATAATGTTGTCTTGGATAACTATGTGCCCGTCAACCTTGGAGTCATCATCCACTTCCCAACTCTTCCAGGTATCTCCTAGGGCCTCAGGGCTAGCAGTTTTGTCAGGGCCCTCACTGTCGGCTTCTCCCATGCACCATCCGGACTCTCTCACGTACCGTTCCACTGCTTCGACGACTTGCTCATGGTACTCTTCCTCAGTCTTCAGCTGAGTTTTCCCACGGTCCGCGTCGATCTCCGGGTTGGCTGAGGTCTTTGTCTCTGGATCCCATAGATCTGAGTCGCTCAGTTGTTGCTTTTCCTCGCATTCGTTCACCGCTTGAATTACGAGGCCTTCATTGCTGCAGGCTTTTTCCTGGGGCCGTATAGGGCTCGAGGCTTCGAGCTGAGTGGTCTCTAATTCTTCTAGCACAGGGGGTTGGGACCGTTCAAACCCCCTGCGTTCGAGTTTCCCCAAACCCAGGTACAATTAGGGCAATTCCGGACCGTAACTCCAACCGCGTTACATCCTTGGCAGGACACCTTAACCTTCCGATCCGGACAATGAGGCGACAAATGACCTGTGTTTCGGCACGCGTAGTAAACTATCGTCGGGCAGTTCGTTATTTTATGACCCAGCTCGCTGCAATTATAACAGACTTCCGGTTCACTGACGTCACCTCCCCCGGCCAAGCCTGGTGTACGGATCGGTTGACCAGACGGGCCTTGTTTGGCTGGGTTCGATGGGGGTCTTCTGCCAGGTTTACGTCCTAGGCCCTGGCCCACCGCAGCCACTTCTGGAGTTTTATCTGGATCCTGACTGGTTCGGGTTTTTGAATTAGCCTGAGGGCGTTCAGGTTTACTGTCTTTCGAGGATCCCTTGGGCCACCGTTGATTTTTCTTAGATGTTGTGGTCTCTTGGGCCAGTAAGTGTTGGTCTTCCTTAGAACTTCGTCCTTCGGGAAGGCTTTCTTGCACCGAAGCCACTTTCTGGGTTTTCGGGGCTCCCGACCAGGCGGCCATTAGAATCCGGGATTGGTCCTTGGCAGGCGGCTGGACCCATCGACTATTCAGATCCCTAATTCTCTCGTACTCTCTGCCCAGCTTGATCAGCTCACTGTACGACCTCAAGGGCTTCGAGCCAATGTATAACCTGTACCCAGCCTCTAAGTTCTTATAAATAACCTTGAGCTGCTGTTTCCTGGTCGGCGGATCTCTGAACTGATCGAAGATCATCCTAAACTTGTCGACGAAAGGCTCAATCTTCTCACCCTTGCCCTGGGTCCTGGCCTTGAGCTCATCGAGGAGGTCGTCGTCCTCGATTTCCCCGATAAAATGAGTACTGAACTCTGCCAAGAATTTCTTCCACGAACGTATTTTCCGTCCGCGGCGCCGATACCATGAGCCAGCTGACCGGGTCAGCACGCTGGGTAGAGCACACATTATTTCCCGTCCCGTCCAGAGTGAGGACCTTGTCGCGTGCTGTCGGGGGCATGACCTCGACAGCCTGGTGGGGAGGCTTAGTCGGCCGACTGACAGCGGGAGGGGCGAGACTGCATGAATGTTGTGGCTCCCTATAAACGGGATGTCCAGGCGTATGGAAGGCCCCCTATAAACGGGGGACCGAGGAATGAGTGATAGGCAACCCGAGAAGGGTTCGTCCTGGTGAATGTAGGGCAGGGTAAGTCCCGGTCTTCGCCCCCCTCGCTTGCAGGAAAGCTGGCGACCAACAAACAGCCCCCCCATCCAGGGTGGTGGTCTGGCTGGGTATACACACCTCACATCCTGTTAACGCGGTAGACAGGATGTGATACACATACACACGTACACTCACACTTACATACATACACTGCAGCGTAGGGTGCCCCCCCGGTTTGCGACCCCTGAAGATGGGAGTGAAGAGTTCGAGGGCTAGCGAGACGAGGAGGGTACAGAGGTCAAACTGGGACTGGCGCGCCTGGGCCGATGGATAGTACAGGGGCCCGGGTAGGTCACTAACCAGACCGCCTGGCTGCCCCACCAGCCATCGAAAAATCCCTGGTGCAGTGATGCTGCCGGATGGTGACCGGAGTGGGACCGCACCACTGAGGAGCGGGGGAACCTCCGAGGCCACCGAGTCAAACAGACCCTCGAACATCACCCCCCGTTGGAAGGGCAAGCTAACGGGAGACACCTGAAACTGACTAAAACACGATACACCCGCTCTATCAAAACAAAATGGATAAAGATAAATAAAAGGACAGCACGCAAAAAGCGCCACCGCAAGAGGTTAAGGGGGTTCCCACCCCCACGGATGTTGAGGTACGGGACTCCGCCCCCACGGGGGCTGGGGATACCGACCCACGAAAGGCCATAGTCACCGGACCGCTACGGGACTCCGCCCTCAAGGGGGCTGGGGATACCGGGCACAAGGTGGCTGGTAACAACCGGCGGGACACCACCTCATCTACGGATAAGGACAGTGATACCGCCACCTACAACAAGGAAACTCGACCGAGGGACCTCGCCTCAAAAGGGGCAAAGGACACCCCGATCGAAGGTAAAAAGAAAAAGAAAAGGGTGAGGCGTAGAATTGGCCAGAAGAGGAGGACCCAGAAGAAGGGTGTGGAGCAGGAGGGGACCACTTTTCAGTCGACACCGGCTGCGAAGAGGACCCACTCCGAAGGCTCGACACCCAGGGAAGTCAAGCGCTCGGCCAGGGAAAATAAAGAAGATGGGGCGTGCTACAGTTGAACAGTGGCTACCAAGCTTTGGTGGGCCATAGTTCCTGAAGGCTACCCCATCACACGACTCACCCAAGAACAGGTCGATCTGGTCAGATCTGCTCTTGAAGCAGAAATCGACCAAACTGAGGAGGGCCAGTTCCCACAGTTCTTGGCCAACTGGGAGACCCGGGGTGCACTAGTGTACGACTGCAACACCCAGTGGGACGTGGAGTGGTTAAAGGCTAAGGTCCCTAAATGGAGCCCATGGGATAACGCCAAGCTCACCGTCGTTGAGCAGGGCGATCTCCTAAAGGTAAAAACGATCGCCTTGTACGTTCCGGGGGACATTGTTACCCAGACCGCACTCACACGCTTGAGGCGACAGAACCCCACTCTCAAGGTGGAGTCCTGGAACCTCGTAAGCAATAAGGCGATCCCTGCAAAGGAGAGACAACCGGTGGAGACTCTGCTAAACATCACCGTGGAGGAGTCGGAGGTGGAGGCCCTAAAGGCCCTGAACTACCGACCCTTCTGTGGAGATGGCAGGGCCCACGCCGTCCTTGTCTCTGACAAAGGTAAAGGTGACAAGGGAGAAGATGGGAGGGAATTAGGGGGTGGGAGAAGCGCTAAGCTCAATCCTACCCCTACCCCCACACCCAAAGGCTAGCTCCTAACTTCGCCCCATGGCGAGCTTAAGGAGGCCGGGTCGGGGTGGACGAAACCCAGGGCCTGCCAGTATGGCACCGTCCACTATTTCGTGCACCCAGATCAACTTGCACCATTGCAAAAGCGCTTTGGCTGTCTTAGTCAAACGCATGGCAGAGGTGCATACAGGCATAGCCTTTATTCAGGAACCCTGGATAAGGGCGGGTAAAATAACAGGTCTAAACGGTTGCGGCAACCGTTTCAGTTGGAACGGAGACTCAGCCAGGGCGGCCCTGGTAATTAAAGGGCTTGCTACTGAAGCCTGGGGATCCTTCTGTGACAGAAACATTGCGACAGCGACCGTGAAATACAAGGATGAGAAAGGCACTGAAAGGCAACTCGTAGTTGCCTCGGCCTACTTTCCATACGATGAGGAGGATCCACCCCCACAAAGGGTTAGGGATCTTGTCAGGACCTGCGAACTGAAAGGCTTGGACCTCTTACTTGCGTGCGACGCCAACTCACATCACACGGTGTGGGGCAGCTCGGATTGCAATAACAGAGGGGACGCACTTTTGAGCTTCCTGGCGGGTACCACTTTGGAGATCCTGAATAAAGGTGGCAAGCCCACCTTTCGGGACCGATAACCTCTTGCGGTGGCGCTTTTTGCGTGCTGTCCTTTTATTTATCTTTATCCATTTTGTTTTGATAGAGCGTGTGTATCGTGTTTTGGTCAGTTTCAGGTGTCTCCCGTTAGCTTGCCCTTCCAACGGGGGGTGATGTTCGAGGGTCTGTTTGACTCGGTAGAGGAGGTCATCGATATCACTCTGGCCACGATCGATCTGGCGGCGTCCGTGGAGGACTGGAGAGTCTCGGAAGAGCCCTCCATGTCAGACCACGAACACATCACCTTTTCGTTGGTGGGCAGAACTACCGATAGGCCTTACTGGAGAAATCCCAGAAACACAAACTGGGAAGGTTACAGGGCCGATCTTGCCAGGAGAATTTCCAATTTTCCTGGGAGATACGGCACCCCGGTGGAGATCAAACACTGCGCAGAGTCCCTGCAGGAGACTCTGGTGATGGCTTTCGAGAACAACTGCCGGGTTAGTAAGAAAGGTAAGAGTCAGGGATGTCCGTGGTGGACACCCGAACTTACAGCCTTGAGGAAGGAAGTAAGGAGACTCTACAACAGGTCGTACATGACTGAAAAGAGGGAGGACGAAGACGCCCATCGACAGGCGCAACGACTATACAAGAAGGAGCTGGAGAGGGCGCCTACTCTGGGCTGGCAGAACTACTGCACAGAGCAAAAGGATGTCGCAGCGACATCCAGGCTCAGTCGCATTCTGCGCAGTGGCCCAAACCAGACGCCAGGTGTAATGAAGCTGAACTCGGGGCAATGGGCCGAAAATGGTGCGGACTGCCTCAACGCACTACTGGAGACCCACTTCCCCGACTTCAGGGAAGGCGAAGTACACCAAGGCACGCAAGAAGCGACAGCCGGCAGACGGGACTGGGAACTGGCCAGGGCCGTAACGACACCGGAGAGAGTCAGATGGGCAATCGGCACCTTTGACCCGTTCAAAGCTGCCGGACTGGAGGTATCTTCCCGGCCCTCATACAAAAAGGGCTGGAGGTACTGTTAAGCCCTCTGGTCAAACTCTTTAGGGCGTGCTTGGCCCTGGGATATGTCCCGACCTGCTGGAGGACGGCGAAAGTGGTATTTATACCGAAACCAGGCAGAGTGGTTACCAGCGCGAAGGACCACAGACCTATATGTCTGTCGTCCTTCGTACTGAAAACACTTGAAAGGCTCGTAGATAGGTATCTCAAGGAGACGTCTTTGGTCGACAGACCGCTGCACTGCAGACAGCATGCCTACCAGGCAGGGAAGTCTGTAGATACAGCTCTTATAGAGGCGGAATCCTGGATCAGAAACGGGATGAAGAATAAAGCTTTTGTACTAGCAGCCCTGCTTGACATAGAAGGCGCATTCAATCACACCCGGGTGGATAGCATCCGCAAGGGTGCAGAGAATCATGCCATTCCGCCCACCCTGGTGAGATGGATGTGCCACATGTTAAGCACCAGGAGCCTGCTGGCCACATGGGGCGACCGTATCCGCAAGGGTAGGATCGGTAAGGGATGTCCACAGGGGGGAGTTTTGTCTCCCACTATGTGGTGCCTGGTAGTCGATACCCTACTGAGATTGTTGGATGAAGCCGGCATTTTTGCCTTGGCATATGCTGACGACGTCTTCATTCTCGTTAGGGCCGACGATCTGGATGTGGCGGCGGGCCTAATGCAACTAGCACTGGGAATCGTCGAAAAATGGTGTAAGGGGGTCCACTTGACGGTGAACCCGAGCAAAGTTGGAGTCACGTGCTTTACGACCAGATACAAGGTGGGCCCTGTCAAGGGCCTACATCTCATGGGAAGGGCACTAGACCTGACCAATGAGATTAAGTATCTGGGAGTCACATTCGACTCCAAACTCAGTTGGAAAAGGCTACTCGATATCACCTCCGCAAAGGTGATTCAGTCCTTCTGGGCATGCAGAAGGGCTTTTGGCAGGACATGGGGACTGGAGCCCGAAAAGATACACTGGCTATACACAGCGGTGTTGAAATCTAAGCTACTACATGGGGCAGTCATATGGGCTCCCCGGGTGGCGACGGTAAAGGGTGCCAAGTCAATCTTGGATCGCGTACAGGCCCTCGTCTTGAGAGGCCTTACGGGATGTATGAGCACCACACCATTGGTTGCGATGGAACGTCTGACGGGAACCCTTCCGCTCGACCTCGTGGTTAGAAGTGCTGCCTTCAAGGCCGTGTGTCGCTACGATGGCAAAGCGAAGGTTGACCACCTAGCAGACCGGCAGATAACCAGAGAACTAAATCTGGAGAAGCTGCCCAAGCTCAATCATACGGCGAGGAACATCAGTTTCAACAAGCGGTTTAGAGTCGAAACGGGCAGCCGGGCCAACTGGCAAGGAGGACGGCACAAGTATACAGGTCAGGGAGTTGTCTGGTTCACAGATGGCTCGAAAAGAAAGGAAGGCGTGGGCGCCGGAGCCTGGAGACAGGGCTGTTCCAGGGAGATAACGCTACACCTAGACGACTTTGCCACAGTTTTTCAGGCTGAGGTAAGGACGATCACGGAGTGTGCACGGGCCACGCTGAGAGAGGTTAACAGGAGATGCCCAGTCATGATTTGCTCCAACAGCAAAGCGGCGCTTCTGGCGCTCGAGGGCTGGGCCACAAGCTCGAAGGAAGTGGCTCTCTGCAAAGAGGCACTGACTAACATGGCGTTGAACCACTGTGTCACCCTATTATTTAGCTAAACCACTGCCAGAAGCACAAAAGAGTGAACTGGCGTTGGCCAACTGGATACGTCCCCGTCGTGCTAAATGGGCAACGTTTTGTTCGAACGCGACAAAGCGGCCAAAATCCAGCTCTGGTTCGGCATTTCGCCTCGAGATAATTCATCTCTTGTCGTATGCTGTTTGAACGCGAGGTAGCAATTGACTCGTCATTCTAGTGACGCAAATTTCTCGATCGAACGCAGAGCCTCTGTGGGAAGTATAGCATACTATTAAGTACCTCAGGCAGTTGACTGAAAAGACTCCAGCCGAGCTGGCTAGTTGCGATTTGCTGCCGTGTACAGGGCCTAGGTTAGGTTGGCGCCTGTGATACTAGGGATGGCTAGCTTGTGCACGGATAATTGCTGGTCAAAGACGGAAAGCAAGAGTAATGAGCGGCGTAAATGGAATCGGACGACTGTGGTTGGCCTTCTCGGAGATCTTCCAATGCCTGTAATCTCGTCATTAACAACCAGCTCTAAGGAGTATAAATGGAAGATCTTCCGGGAACGTATAAGGAAACATCGTGGAAACCTTAACAGGATACCAAGGTGTTGAAGGTTTTGCTCCCTTCTACGCTCCTCGTGCTTATTCATAAATTTCCCAACGGCCTCAGAGTGCGAAGATTTAATTGCTTCATATGCGCTTAATGACTGGTCCAAACCGGGAGCCTGAACGCCAAGTCGAACACTCGGGACTGAGAACCCCGTGATGGACGATTTACTGAAGGGATGGCAGCGTCAAAACTGCTACGGGGTGGCTTCCCGCTTTTACCCTAGCTAGAGTCGTTGGACCTCGACGACTCTTGTGGTCACCTTGGTGATTACAATTGGCTACCTATACGCTGGATGTGCCCCATGTTAGAGGTAACATGGGGTGTTAGGGATATAGATCCAAGGCTGCGCTTGACCGCGTGATCGAGAGTGGTTGGCTCAATAACTCAACCCTGGTAAAAACTTCCTGAATCCCCGTGCTCTAGCGTCACAGCCCTGGGATGTATGATTGGACGGATTCCAATAGATGTGACAGTGCTCAGTTTGAAATAATGATAACACGTGTAGTTAGTATCTTCTCCCTTAAAGGAGGGCATAGCCCTCTGAGTAAAGGGAGGCACGAGCCAGATGAGAAAGCGCTAACCAAAATCGAAAGCAAATTGTCCATCGTTAACTCCAACGATGGGCTCTTATCTAAAGGGAGTGAAGGGTGGTGACCCCGAAGTCCGTAAAGGAACTCGGAATGCCACACCCAAAGAAAGACGGAATCCGCGTGTCTTGATCAGGTTTCCTCTCAAGCAGAGTGGGTTACTTGGAGGCCCTCAGCCTCGATCAAGACGATGGCGGACCAAGACTAACTCGAGATTACATTTCTCACCCGGTCAAACCGGGTCTGAAATCATGGGGTCATGGCCGGATTGTGAGGTAGGACCTAGAGTTCACCACAACTCTGGCGTCGATCTGGTCACGGGAGATAACGAAGGTCCCAAGGATCCTTATCACCTCGAACATATCGACTCTCTCAATGCGTCTAGTAGGGCTAGTACTCTATCAAACGCGGAAAACCCTGAGGAACCTAGAGTGGTTAGTAGGCGAAAATCTGAATCCCACGCAGGTCATCTCAATAACGATGATGACGTAGCTGAGGAAGACAGAGGACCTCTTCGAAAGCGATCTCGAGATAGTTTTGCCAGCTTGATAGGATCACCTGATGAAATCGGGTGTAAAGTTGTGGAATCGTGGCCGGATTTCGAGGTGGAGCCTATGGTTCACCGCAATTCTGGTGTTGATTTGGTCACAGGAGACAACGAAGGTCCTGAGGATCCTTGTCACCTTGATCATGTTGACTCTCCAAATGCGTCGAATGGGGTTAGTACTCCATCAAATGCGGAAAGCCTCGAAGAGTCAGAAGTGGTTAGTAAGCGGAAAGCTGAATCCCACAGAGACTACTTCAACAGCAAAGACGATGTGAGTGAGGAAGACACGGAGCCACCTCGAAAGAGATCTCGAGACAATACTTATACTTACCCTGGTGACCTCTCCCAAGGCGTACCGAGGCGGGTTAAACCCAACTTTCCGATTATAAAGATCATGCAGGTAAACTGCCAGAGATCTTCAACTGCGGTCGGCGATTTAATGCAGAAGGCACTCGAGGCAGGAGTACAGATCTGTCTGCTGCAAGAAACTCTCATGGCCTTTGGTCGTCCGGTCGGTCTTCCATCTGGCCTGACTGTTTTTGCAACTCAAAACGGTAAAGCGGCCGTAGTGGTGTTGCAGGAAGAGATCTCTGCCATCCCTGTGAAACTGGGTTCCTTTGAGAATGGTGTGTGTATTCACACTAAAGGACCCTTCGGGGAGCTCTTACTGGTATCCCTATATTGCCCTCCGGGCCAGGATGTCCATCTAAGTCTGAATTATCTCGATGATGTAGTTGCACACGCTGCAGGACATAGGATCCTGATTGGAATGGACTCGAACGCGATCTCTGACTTGTGGCATAGCAAAGACAGTCTTGGAAAAAAGGCTGGACACAGCGCTGCCGCTAGGGGAGAAATCCTATCCAATTGGATCCTCGGGTCTAGACTAGAGATTTGAATGAACCTAATGAGGCCTATACCTTTGTAGGGCCGAGAGGTTTTTCGGACATTGATGTGACTCTGGTTGGTGGTGGTTGGGGTGACCAAAGGAGGGTGGAGAAATTTTCCTGGAAAATTCTGGAGGGATGGGGGCTGAGTGACCACAATCCAATTGAAATTGGAATTGTGGGCACTTCAGACCTAGATACCGTTGAACTCTTACCGTCCGAAAAGAGATGGAACTCTAAGGATGTGGATTGGTCGGCTTATACATGTTATGTTAAGCTTTGCGCTAATGATTGCGGCATCGAGCCGTTTAATCAACTTGAGGTTGAGGATGAAGTCAATATGCTGTGTGGTTGGATCACTGACGCTAACGACAGATACCTCAAAAGAACCTCGTGCTCGAAAAGGCCACAGAGACTCAAATGGTGGAACTCTAAGTTATCCAAGCTTAGAGCCCTGACCCGAAGAATAAGAAGGGAATACCAGATGGAGAGGAAAAGATCGGGTGTCGAAGATGGGCGTAATCGGAGGAAAGGGAAGAGATCTGCTGAGGAAAACGCTTCCACGATCAAGTCAGCCAAACTTCCAAATTGGCAAGAGTTTGTGTGTGGAAAGGGAAACAAAAACCGTTGGGGGCTGGTTTATAAAATCTGCAACGGCAAATCCCAGAGAGATACTTTGTCGAGCCTTAAGACTGCAAATGGCCAGACCCGAACGTGGGTTGAAAGCGCTCAAACTCTGCTGATGGAATTTTTTCCTCCGGGTAATGGCGAGCCTTCTGAAGGTGATAACGTTGACAACAATGACGCCCCGGTCGATCTTACGATTGACAAAATGATCTACTCCATCAAGCGAATGTCAGTGAGAAAAGCCCCAGGCCCGGATGGATTTTCAAATGAAGTCTTGAAAAAGGTCTGGGCGGTTATCCCTGAGTTCATGCGCAGCGTTTACAACTCTTGTATTCGCTGCGGATGTTTCCCACTGAAATGGAAAGAGGCAAGGGTGGTCGTGTTAAAGAAGGGACTTGATAAAGACCCAACAAACCCACGATCATACCGACCTATTTGCTTACTCGATGGCCTGGGAAAGCTTTTGGAACGGATTATGGTTCTCAGGCTCGAGGTTGTGATGTACAACAGATGGAACAGATTTCAGTTTGGCTTCTTTGAAGGTAAATCATGCGGAGACGCATTGGCTGAGTTGTCTCGTATTGCCAGGGAGGCCACTGGAAATTATGTAGTTGGGATCTTCGTAGATTTCAAAGGCGCTTTCGACAATTTACTATAGGATTACGCTCTAGCCCGATTGAAAGAAGTTGGCTCTTCCGAACTGATCTAAAACTGTGGCGAAGCTATTTTAGTGACCGTACTGTATATATGGGAAGCGCTACCGATAAGGTAGAAAGGAAAGCCAAGCGCGGGTGTCCGCAAGGATCCATTAGCGGACCTACCATCTGGAGGCTCTGTATGGATGAGCTATTGAACCTTCTTACCAGACTAGGTATTAGGTTCGTTGCCTACGCAGATGATCTGGTTCTCATAGTTGAAGCCTGTACCAGGGCAGCTCTTATCGCAGCCATGGCGGAAATTATGCGCCTAGTCTACGACTGGGGGCAGAAATCCGGTGTGGAGATTTCCGAAACCAAGACAGTAGCCATGGACCTCATGGGAAATAGAAATCTCATCAAGACTAAAGTGGTCGAGGTCAAGAACGCGGATGGTGATACTGTGGCTAGGGTCGGATTTAAGAGCGAAGTAAAGTATCTTGGCATAAACTTCACTGCTGGTTTAGGCTTAGATTCTCATATCAAGAAATTGGAGAGTAAAGTCCTTGCCTCGATGGTTAAGTTTAGAAGGGTCCTGAGGAGGGAATGGGGACTGGATACTTAGACCTCCCTTTTCATCTTCAGGAGAGCTCTGCTACCTGCAATTATGTACGGAGCGAGCGCCTGGTATAGAAGATTATGCGATAATAAAAAGCTAGCCGAGAGGATGCAGTGGTATCAAAGGAAAGTGCTCTTGACAAACCTGTATACTTGCAGAACCATCTCTACCGAAGCTTTACAAGTTCTCGCGGGAAGTCTCCCATGGGACCTTTATTGTGTAAGACATGCGAATCTCTACAAAGACCGGAAAAACATGCCCATGCAGGAAGGTGACTTGGTAACGACTGCCGAAATTTCTGGACTCACCTCCAGTGCTCAGAAAAGACTCATTAATGACAGGGCAGATCTCAGATGGCAGCAAAGGTGAGATTCTTCGTCCAAAGGCAGAATAACTTACGAGTGGCTGAAAGAAGTGAGATCCTCGCCCTTTCGAACGGGCTTCAAGTTAAATCTTGAACTGAGTTACCTGCTGACAGGACACGGAAGCTTAAATGCTTTCCGATTCGAACGCAAGTTTTCCGATACCGCGGCTTGCCCATGTGGGTTCATTCGTGAAGACTGGATTCATGTGCTCTGTGACTGCGAACTCTATGAAAATGAGAGAGACCTGGAGGGCATGGGGATTGTGAGGTATCCGAATCCTGCAGATGGATGGGATGTGAGCAGTGCCCTTCAGAGCAAACAGTCGTATGAGAAATTGTACGAGTTTGCAAAATTCATTTTTAAGGACAGACCAAGGCAGGTGGTTTCGACTGATCCTGCTTCGTCCGTGGCCTCAACAGGCCATGACGGAAATGATCCTGCCCTCGATCCCAGTAACGGGGGTGGACATCATGGTACCCGCTCTCCGGAGCGGATACGTACTGCGATCATGCCAGAACCAAGCGTGCCTGATCGTAGTCATCGAAACCAAGGACTCTCTGGGATGCAGCTGAGGTCGAGCTTGAAAGGCGTTCAATGAACGAAAGTCTCGACCGTGCAGAGTCCAGATCTTTCCCAGTAAGCCCTCTCGGGCAGGAAGCGGTAGCAAATACTCTTGGGACTGGGGAGTAATTTACTCACCCAAGTCTAGCTCTGATATGACACTTCGCCCTGAGATAATCTTCTTTCGGCGTATGTGTTGTTGATCGAACGCGAGGTAGCAAAATGACTCGTCATTCTAGTGACACAAATGGTAGCAAAATGACTCGTCATCTTAGTGACGTTTTTCGACTCCTGCGGTCGGTCGAGGCCTGTGGGTGTTGCTGTGGGGATGACTCCTTGTAACTGTGTGAATTCTTATACCTAGACTTTGTCTCATGTTCCAAAACTCCTAATTTGAATCGACGGTGGCCACAACCAAAGTCTGGTGAGAGACTCTAGTGGTGCTTGCAAGAGAGGGTAAAATCTACCAAGGGCGTACCGATTTCCAAGCCGGGATTAACGAGCTCATAGAGGTGGTAGTAGCGTGGAAGCGGCTTCGGCCGAATTATGCTTCTCTCATTCCATCTCATTGGGCTTGTTCTTCCTGATCGGTCGAATGGGTCTGGACTCTTGGTGGCAGTGGTACTCTGTCGTATGACAGCAAGCAAGGGTGTCCAGCGAGTGGCGTCAACAGTGGGCTACGGCTTGACGTTCATGGTTCTGGATGAAATTGCGCGTTAAGGTTGCGTCTAGCCTGGTGTCAGACTCGTCGTCGACCAGATCAACCGGGTTCCTGGCCCATCTTAGCCAGGATGAAAGAGCACTCGAATGGTGTGACACGTGAAAACTCTTACAAAGGGTCCTTTCAATTGTACTCACTTACTTTTGATCGGGAATTTGTAGGCAAGCCCAACGTACAGCTTTCGAGCCTATCCGGGGAGGTTCGCCCCGCTGAAGGACGTAATCCGACCCTATTGGCCAAGGTGGCTCGTGCGGGTTGAGCTTCTGCAGGTATCGCACGTTAAATAAATCGAACAACAATGTGTCACCCTATTATGGGTGCCAGGACACTCGATGATCCTGGGCCACGAAAAGGCAGACAGGCTGACGAACCGGGGCGCCTTGGGCATCAGGGCGGACCAATGCAACGTTGGAATGCCCGATTGCTCAATGCAAGAAGCCATGGAACGCTGGATGACAGGTGTTGCTGACCGAAGATGAAATGATCACCAGGGGCTGAGGCAGGCAAAGAGCCTCATCGGTGACAAGCCCCCTGAAACATGGCTGCGAGTCCTGAGAAGGACTAGCAGAACAAAACTCAGGATGATCATCGGCTGGCTTACGGGCCACTGGATGGTGAGACATCACCTATCAAGGATAGGACTCAGCGATGTCTCAAACTGCAGGTGGTGCGGAGAATCGGCCGAAATGACGGGACATCTTCTCTGTGAATGTCCCGCTTGGGCCACACTCCGGACCAGAAGGCTTGGCGGACCCATTATAGATCCATTGGATCTAAGGGAGGCAAGTGTTTCGGCAATCACGACGGCAATAGGCCACATCGAAGTGGCCTTAAACAGGGATTGAGTAAGGCAGGGAAATCAGCACAATGGGTGTATACCTGAGTGCTGGGGTCGCATGTTCCCGGGTAGGGACCGCGTACCCCTCCCACAAATACCATACCATACCATACCATACGGTTAGTTAAGCACTTTTTTGGGGGGCGTGGGGAGAGCGTAGGAGAAGAGTATGGGGGTACCCCCCTGCTCGCTCCGCTCGCCAACTTGTTCATACTGTTGAACCTTCTATAGATGCACTGGCTTCTTTCCTTACAACTTCTCTTTTTTCTACTTAATTTTCTACTGATTTATTTTTTATTGTTCTTATATTTTTTTGTACTACTGTGCTTACTCTGTTCTTAACTTTTTTTCTACTTAAAGTTCTGATCCTGAACCCACCAATGTGCTCAATTTTGTGTCTACTCCTGCGCATACCCTTATACCTACTCTCTTCCCCGCCCTTGTGTATATCTGTGTACCTAGCCTTATTTCTACTGCTGTGCCTATTCTTGTAAGTACTATCTCTACCTCTCTTGTACCAAATCTGTACCTACTCTCGCGTCCACTCCTGTGCTTACCCTCTTGCCTAAACTTGTATCAACCCGTATGCGTATCCGTGTTCTTACATTAGTGCATACCTTTGTACGTATCATTTCGCCTACTGCAGGAGTGAAGAAAAATTACTGTATAATATCTGGTACCAAATCCGTACCTACTCTCGTGTCCACTCCTGTGCTGACCTTCTTGCCTAAACTTGTGTCAACCCGTGTGCGTATCCGTGTACTTACATAAGTGCATACCTTTGTAAGTATCATTGTGCCTACTGCAGGAGTGGCGTATTGAATGCACTTTTTAAGTATTGTGCAATAATAGTGAATTTTTAATGACTTGAAAAAATTATAAAAATATTTTTTTTAAACTGTTTTATATATTTTGATAACTGCTATTATTTTTTTATTTTTATTTTATTAAATACAATTTTTTTTATTATTTTAGTAGTTACTTTTTCAATTTCTATAATTACATAAGTTATTACATACATCAAAAATAGTAGGTATAGGTAAAAGTGATAGCTTATAGCAAAAATGGGGGGCGTGGGTTAAAAAAAAGGGCGTGTGGGGGGCGTGGGAGAGGAAAAACAACTATATAATTACTTAATAATTATAGATTTACAGAAGGGCAGCTTATAGCAGTTTGTAATGTTTGCAATAATCTATTTCATGCAATCAATAGTTCAGATTACAATTGTTCAGGCCTAATAGTCACCGCTATCAAAGTGCTTGAATTGAAGAAGAAAGAACAGTTTATGTATTATAAATGTGAAAATTGTGTGAAAGATTGCAAAAGTAATCCTATTTATCAGCTACTTTCTGAATCACAAAAGAAGAGTAAGGAATTTGATTTAGTCAAAAATGATTTTTTCAAATTTAATGATGAAACATTGCCAGTGATTAATAAAGAAATTGAAGTATTGTCAGGTAATTATAAAAATCTTAATGAGAAAGTTTAAACTTTGTAAGAATTAACTAATTCACTGAGTTCCTCATCGGCAAGTACTAGTGCAAATCAATTAGTTATTTTGAGAAATACTACTTTTGAAGATATCAAAGAATTTAACGCTAGACAAAGTAAGAAAAATAATATTATTTTCTTCAAATTCAGTGAGGCTATTGAGGAAGATATTTATAAAAATAATGATGACATTTCTAACATAATAAAACTTTTTAATTCTTTTGATCTCAAAACAAATCTAGGCAGTAAGAATATAAACAGAATTGGTAAATTTGATAAAAATAAAATTAGACCTGTAGTGATTAAGTTTATTTTAGATCTGATGCTTCTAAAATTTTAAGCAACTGGCAATCTCTTCCTAGAAAAGTTTTTGTTTCTTTTGACTATACTTCTGATCTGAGAGCTAAATATAAAAAAGTCAAATGAAAGGCTGTTCAATTTAATTTATTAAATAAGGAAAGTGATGTCCATAGAGTTGTCAGATATAAGGAAGTTGAACCTTCTATTTTGGAGAAGACTAAAAGCAAGTCAGGAAGTGATAAAAACAACACTATGACATCCAATTTCTTTTCAGATAATTTAAGCTAATTAACTTGCTAGATTGTCTCACAATTTACTACCAGAATATTAATGGAATGAGGACCAAACTACAAAACTTTAGGGATGAATTCCCATTACTTGCTTCTAAGCCTGATATTTTAATCTTTGTTGAAACTAATTTAATTCAGTCTATTCGTGATAGTGAGCTTGGACTTAATGACTATGTTATATTTAGGAGAGACAGGTATATAGATAATAATAGTAAGCTCAAAGGTGGTGAAATATTGCTGGTTACAAAAAATACTTTGTCTCCTAGTCTTGTTTTCTGCGATTATGAAATTGACTATGAACAATTATTTATTAAATTAGTTATTTTAAATATAAAATTGATAATAGGTGCAGTTTATATACCTCCTGATTCATCTAGTGATAAATATACCTGCCATACTAACACGGTTGAACATATTTATTTGAATCATTATGATAATTGTGATTTTATTATTATCGGAGATTATAATCTTCCAAAAACTAATTGGCTTAATTCTAGGAATTTTGATGATTCACTGACTGCAGATTGTTTTTCATCCAGATAGTTTAGTTAGAGATAATTTTTGTATTTTGGCCAACAGTTTTTCATTCTTAAATTTTTATCAAAGATATAATATTCATGTAGAGAAAGGTTATACTCTCTACCTTTGCTTTACTTCACTTGAAATTAGTGAAATTGAGAGTATAAAAGTTGGTGAAGTGATTGTACCGAAAGATAATCATCACGATCCAGCTATATTTAAACTAAACTTTTTTGGTGAAAAATACTTTGAAACAAAATTTAATAGAAAGAATTATTATAAAGCTGACTTTGATGGAATCAATGAGGCACTTGGTGATATAAATAGGGATGAATTATTAAATAATAAAATAATAGTTAAAATGTGACTTCATATTGACGATCCAGGCATATCTCATACAAACATTCCCACTTTAGGAGCATAGCCACCCACCCATGAGAAAATTTTTAAAATTGATAAATTCAATTAAAAATGAATTTGTAAATAGATACCCACCCACCCATTAAATAATACAGATGAAGTTGAATCAAATGTTAATGTTTTTAATACAAAATTGCTGAATATTATTGATAGTAAAGTTCCTAATTGTAAAGATAACGTTGAGACAACCATTTGGTTTTCCTTTGATTTAATCAAAAGTATTATCATAAAGAAGAAATTACACAAAATCTGGCTCTCAACAAATTGTGGTGAGGATTATATTGAATTTAAAAGACAGAGAGCTCTTTGTTTAGGAATGTCTAGATCGGATCAGAGAAAATACTACGATGATATACAAAATCGTGCAAAATCTAATATTAAAGAGTTTTGAAAGTATGTCAATAAACAATCTAAGAAAAACCACTCTATTCCTGAATTTGTCAAGTTCAAGGGTTATACTTCTGCATATTCTATTGAAAGCTGTAATCTTTTTGCAACATATTTCAAGTCTACTTTTTCAACTGTAACTACGGATTTTATCATTGAAGATTTAAGTGAATTGATTGTTCTTTGAATTGTGTAATTTCTGAAAACGAAATTGTTACAGCTGTAAGTAATTTAAGTGACAGTATTTCTTTAAGTACCAACAACTTTTGGCAGATTATTGCGACGAAATGTGTTAATTTTTTATGTATACCATTGCTAATTTTATATAACCAGTCATTAAGTAAGGGATGCATGCCTCAGATATGGAAACGATCATTTATAACACCAATACATAAGTCTAGTCATAAGTCAGATGTTGAAAATTATAGACCTATTTCAATCTTGGATACTTTTGCTTAGATTCTTGATAGTATAATTTGTAATAAATTTACATCGTTCTTAGTATCTAAGGTGGTTTCTGAGCAGCATCGTTTTTGTGAGGGGAAGTCTACATTATCTAATCTGGTAATTTACTCTGACTTTATTGCTAACTCACTCAATTCCGGCTATAAAGTTGATTCCGTTTATTTAAATTTTAGCAAGGCTTTTGATTCGGTTAATCATTACCTGTTATTGAGAAAATTGTATGATTTTGGTGTACGCGGGGCTATGTTGGCCTGGATGAGATCCTATCTTATTGGTCGGGAGAGTATTGTCAGGATAAAGGGAAATTTTATAGATTCATTTATAGTAATTTCTGGGGTACCTCAAGGTTCTCAACTGGGTCCTTTTTTGTTTTTATTTTTTATTAATGATATCAGTGAGAATTTAAAATACTCTAAGATTCTTATATTCGCTGATGATATTAAGAAGGTAAAACAGAGCGGGCCATGCACACTGCAGGTACTGCGCACTACGGTTACTGCGCCCTCGAGCTATTCTGCCGCTCGCCTCGTCCCCCTACTAATTTGTGCCGCTCGCATGCTGCAGCTGCTAACCAGCGCCTATCTTACGGCAGCCTGATCAGAGTATTAGATGAGAGATTTTGAAAGTTATTTAATGAGTTAATTCCCGGTCTTTTTAAGGAGCAAAAATATTTCAAACGTATAACAAATTTATTGAATTATTTCTAATGAAATAAATTAAGAAAAACAGTTCATTGTTAAAAAAATCATTTATTAAAAATTACTTAAGGGGAAGTCAGGCGAGGGTCCAATGGTAGTTAGTTAAAATTAAAAAAAAAAAAATTGAGGGGATCAATTAAAAAAAGGGCTCTGTAGCAGGGTAGCGACATTGAAAAGCTACATTTAAAAAAAAACTGCATCAAAATTCGTTGAAAATTGGCCGAGAAAAACGCAGAACGGTAATTTGGTATTTTTTTTCGTCGGCCGCATCAGCCGTAACAGCAGACGCCACTGCTGCTACAGTGCGTTGCTGTGCGTGAGACCGCGCGTAGGGGGGTCGTACGTAATTCTAACCAACAAATTTCTAATCATGCAATCAAATAGAAACAAATTTATTGTAACCCACGTTTTTGTTGTATTTATGTTTTTATAAGTAATTTCAAACAGTTGCAAAGTGATCAGAGCCAAGAGCTTAGAATCTTCAAAGCTGGCAGGACAAGATTTCAATAATCCTTAGTCAGGTTTGAAATGTATGAACTAAGCCAGCCAATTACATACTTGAGGTGATAAACACTGATAAAGTTTTTTATTGACACAGTCTCTGAGGGTATATTAGAGTTAAGATCTTAGAAACTTCAAAGCAAGTAACAAGTTTTAAACAATTTTTAGTCATTTTAGAAATTCTAAATTTTATAAATAGTTTAAAAATATTTTTTTTATACTTTTTCAATTGATTTATTTATCAAGAATTCTTTTTTAGTTTTAAAATTTTATAACTATTGAATACTTATATTACTTCAATACTTATAACTATTGAAAACTTGTCTTACTCGCTTTGAAGATTCTAAACTTTTGATTCTTGTAAATGACTTATAGAGACAAAATTAAACAGATCTTGAAAAAATTTAATCTGGTTCATTTTTATGAGCTACATGCAAAGTTTATTATTGTCATAAAATCTTAAGATTTTCTTGGCTGACAGTAAAGGTGTACTATGATTTTTTTTGTGCAAGGCAACCATGCCTTTGAGCATTGACATTTGCTCTTGCTGGGAGACCTGCAACTTACTTTACATTTGAACTGTTCCAAAGCGTCAAGTCAATTCATTTGATAAGATCTCATTAGTTCAAGAAAGTTCTGATTGCATGAGTGATTGCAGCTACTGTTCCAATTTTTAGTTATCAAGTAGGCTAAAGTAAGTGGTCTCCCAGCAAGAGCAAATGTCAATGTTCACAGGCATGGTTGACTTTACACAAAAACAATAATAGTTCAGCTTTATTGTCAGCCAAGTAAATCTTAAAGAATTTGTAGCAATAATAAACTTTGTGTGAGTGAAGCTTATAAAAATAAACCTGATTACAACTCTTTCAAGATTTGTTTAATTTTATGACTGTGTCTTGTTGTTGTTGTTGTTGTTGTTGTTTTTTTTTTTTTTTTTTTTTTTTTTTTCTTTTTTATGTACAGATATTGTTAAAACAACTATTTTATTGAAATATTACTTGTATTTGAAATTTTTATGAATCAAGAGACCTACTTTACATGAAGAAAATTATTGAAATTTTTACGATCTGAAGCAAATCAAGAGTAAATATTGAAGAAATAATTGAAGAAACATGAATTGTTTATAATGCAACTGAAGAGTTTTATTTAAGAAGAAAATCTTTTCATAAAACTAGTGATTTTGCTAATTTTATTTTAGAAATAATGTATGATTCTTTTTTTCAATTGACACATTTTCAGCCTTGTATTGAGTGTAATGAATAAGTAATTTTGAGTTTCAGCTTATTTCATTATTTTGATTTTTCATCACATATATATTTGATTTTGCAAGATAATTTTTACTACGAATTTGATTTATTGAGGAGAGGTAGCTGAGGAGTAAGCCGTAAGGCAGTCATAAGGTTTTACAAACTTATAGGTTAGACGCGCATAGCCACGCACAGCAACAGCGGCAGACGACGACATGGCTGCCGCGATTGACGAAAAAAAATCTTCAACTGCCGTTCTGCGTTTTACTCAGTGAATTTTTAATGAATTTTCATGATTTTTTTTTTAAATTACAGCTTTTTAATTTCTCTACCCTGCTACAGAGCCCTTTTTTAAAAATATTTTCTTAATTAAAATCTATTCATCAAAAAAACTCGCCTGACTTCCCCTTAAAACTATGGTACATTATTAGTAACTTAAGACTATGGAACATTACAATTCAATTAAATTTTTTTCTTTTTCTTTAATTTTTTCAAATTTAATCTTTTTTTCATTTTTCTTCTCATAAGCTTTTTGTTCTTCTTGAAGTTTTTGAAAGCTTTTATATTGATCATCTTGTCGATTTTTTTCCTCGGAATAACTTTTAAAACCTGAGGATTTTTCATCTTTCATTCTTTCGTAACCGGAGCTCTGCTTTTGACCCATGTTGAATGTGAAGTGAATAAAATTGAGAAAACCAAATGTATTTATACCCACTCCATGGGTTTTTCCGATTCTTGCGCTTCTTTCTCTACAAAAATTTTTTTTTAAAGTCTCACGTTGTGCGGCGCGCAACACCGTTTGAACTTTCCATTATGATTTTCACAAATTGTCACTAATTTAACTTCATTCAACGGAGGATACGAGTACGCAGCCACATCCTTTACGTTATACCTGAAACGCTCCAACCATTTTTTCTACATCGAACCTGCAACGTAAATCTCAGTGGCGTCTTTGAATGAATCGCGAATAAGTTTTCCTATCGACGTGTAGGGAAGAGAACCAGTGTTCCAATCTAACCCGTAATAGTTACGCTGCAAGTCGGAATTAATATTTTTATAATTTTTTGTTAGATGATTCCACGAGTAGGGTGCATTGAAAAAAAGTACTACGGGGTCTGCATCTTCATCGAGTGGTACGAATGAAAACTCTTTGATGACGTACTCGTGTTCTCTCCGAATATTACGTCCTTCTTTTATGGTACTTCCAGGCTGCACGAAGCAAGTCATGTCTACCACGTAGCGCATCTTGAAGATTAATGCGTGATGAAAAAAACTTGTGCCTTTCTTTTATACTAATTTTTTTACATCCCCGCTAACCGAATTGTATTGTACGATTCGATCGTGTAAAATTAGACAGTAAGCAGCAGTCTGTGCAGGAAAATTTTCTCTCGTGTCGAGTTCTAGTCGTACGTTGACTGGCGCACTTTTCAAAGATTCGTTTTGTTTGGAGCAATCGATTACAATGAGAGGAATTTTTTCAATGAAGTCTGTTTTAGGTACCGTTGGTTCAGCATCATTTCCATAATACGAGATTTGAAAGTTGGCGTACATATCGTAAAGTATCGCGTACTCATTTTGATTGATGTTGAGATTTAAATTATTGTAAGGATAGTATTGAGAGTTTAAAAAAAGTTTTACGTTACTTAAATTACAGTGATCGAAAAGACTATAGTTTTCACTATTCACTGATTTTTTGTTGGTCTGTAAACCTACGATGATAAAACGAGGTTTTTCTAATTAATTTAACGTTTTTACAGTCCAAACGTGTTTGGTTGTTGTGGGTAGCAATGGATACTCGAAAAATTCTTTAGACCTGAAACTCATGGTAATTGCACGATCTTTTCCAAGAAATTTAAGCAAACTTATTCTGTGTGAATCTGATATTAAAACGTAAGGTATTAGCCATTCAATCTTTGAGATATTTATATCGACGACTTCAAATGCTTCGTTACCTGCTTTTGTTTGTATTATAGCATTCAAGTCATTTCTCGATCGAGTGATGATTAACTCGAGCTTCACGTTAACTACAATCTTACGATAATCTTCTGCAAAACCTAATATATAACTGAGAGGAATGAACACGTCAAAGTACCCATCCTCGTTGAGTATCTTTTTTTTCTTATCATCCGAAAGACAATACCATCCTGAATTTTCTGCAATCAAACTTTGATTAGGATTAAAAGATAACCAATTTTTCATCAACGTAGTTAAACCCACGATTTTACACCGATCTATTTCAATTCCATTTAACTCTAATCGAACATCGTCGAATAAATGACAAATACCGTTATTAACAAAAAATGTATTTTTCGGTGCTTTTTTCGTTGCGGTATCGGTGAGTTGACCGCAAATATGAAGAATGCTCCGCGATGGTTAAAGGCACAGATCTTGATGTTGTATAGCGATACGAATTTCATCACTATTGCCATAATTTGCTGCTGTATACGGTTGGTGAGCATGTATCTCGTAATGAGAGATACTTTCATCAAACGCTACAGGATTTTGAATGCTTAGAATGCCTTCCATTTTTTTTAAAACAGCAAAAGAATATGCAAGTTACTTTCCACCAGGAACTACTTTTAAGCCTAGACTTTTGAGAAACTGGATATTCGCTCGTGTTAACACTTTGAGAGTTCGTTGGTGACTGATCGAAGAAGGGCATTTTGTGTTATTTTTATATGATTTGGTTTGGAATCCTCCACCGTGAAAGACAATACCCATTATGAAGCTTTTATATGGAGTCGAATCGTTATATTTTCTTCGAGAAAATTAACTAACTCACCGTCTTGATCGACCACGCGCAACTGAATGTAATCAATACAGGGTACTGTTATAGGTAAGTAAATTACTTGCGAAGGAATTTCGATTATTTTGAAACCAGGATCAGCCACTGAATAAAATTCGTGAATTGTGTGAACTTTTTTGTTATTAACGTACGCTTTGCTCGTGATTTTGCACTCGACTCTTATTGAATTTATTGTAATTATATTTAAGTGTGTGTCGGAAATGTAATGATTATTTGCGGAAAGCAGACGATGACTGAATCCTAATATTCTAGCGATTGAATCTCGCGGTCGGAAATCAATTTCTGCAGTGCACTTGATTTCACAGTGTTACGTGGTTTCGTTAGGTTTTAAAGAGAGTCCAGTATTTATTTTTCTCTGTTTAAAAGTTTCTTGAATATGTTTTTCTATGTTATTAATTTCGTAACAACCGATTTGAAATTCAATCACTGGATCGCCGATATAAGATTTGTTGCACCCAACGTCGATGTTTAGAGTAGAATTGAAAGTTAAAAATTCAACGAGTAATTTTTATGTGGTGATAATTCAATTGGAGGGTAATACTGAGCTTCTAAAACTGAAGAAAATGCTGACAAAGTAAGCGTAAAAGAGTCCATGATAGTTTGACAGCGGGTAAGCTAAAGCAGCTCTTTATATACCTTTTATCTGGCCGCTTAAAAATTTCAAACATAAATGTCCACAATTATACGTATTAAAATCTTGATATTTTTCAGGATTATATTTTATATTGTCTACATTTAAATAATTCATTAATTCAATCGAGGGGCTTAAATCACCAAAGCTATTGAAGTGAACGACATCTTTTCCTCGCTTACGGTATGCACACCAATGTGTACCAGGTCCACTATCGTTATCAAGGTTTATAATACTAGATTTGTGATAACGAGAACTTGATAAAGGTAATTTATTTTTCATAAACACGCCTCGAAAATGAGGAATTTTCAATTTACTAGCGTACTTGATTAAATCAAAATTTGTCAGCGGACGATCGTGTAATTTTATTTCTGGCTTTTTTTTAACCCCTCGCCGCTATATCGTTTTAAATACAAACCAAGACCGGTCTTGTATCGTTTCAGGTATAAACCTTTTCCCAAGGCTATTGCTTCCATGGTTTTATTATGTCTTTTACTTTCATCCAAATTTTGACGAGCTGATTCAGCTTCGTTAATCGCTTTGTAAACCCCTGCAGCTCCTCCTGCGAGAGCCACGGTTGCACTAAGTCCTGCGAATAAAGGCACAAGAGGAAAAAACCTCCTATTTTTGACGATACCGGGAGAATACGTAGAAATTTTATTTTGTTTTTACCTCCCGATTTTTTATGGCGGTTCTAGCAGCTTTGAGTGCTGCAGTGATTACACTTTTCGGTGACTTACCTGCAACTCCTGTCTTAGAAGCTTTTTTTATTATACTATTAATCGACGTCATTTTTTTACATCTTTTTTTACACTTCTTTTTAGATTTCTTTCTGGATTTTTTCAAACCCATACCCAATTTTGACTTTGCTTTCATGATATTGGTAACCACGTACGCGGACGCTTTTTCTCCTAATGACGCGTCGTTGGAAATGACTCTTCCCCAAGCTTTATCAGCTAAAACTCCGTCTGTTGCGTTTCTAGCAGCGATACTTTCTTTATTTTTCGAGTAAGCGATGTCGTGCTCTTTACACGCAGAATAGAGTTGGTTAATCGGTTGATCACCGCGATCTAGTCTAGCGGCTAATTTTGTGCCGGGTCCGCAGTAATTATATCCAGGTAAGTGAAGCTCGAAGGGAAGTTTGTTAATAATTTTATTTATCAACCCGTATCCTCGCTTCTTTTTTTTTTACCGCTTATGATTGTTAAAGGGAAATTAACCCCTTAAACTACTTAGACCCAAAACCTGCAAGAGGCCTAGGTCTGACCCGTGCCACCAAGTGGCCTTACGATTACCTTTGTTACTGATATGACTTGAGTGATGGTGAGTAGTACTTACTGTGCTGCCGACGATCTGATGCGGGTAATCCTTGGCCAGGCTCTGGTGCCGTAGAATAAGTTGCAATTTATGAACTATCTTAACGGGAAGGATATTTGAAATCAAAGTCAAGAATCACGTGAACGACATTTAATAGTAAAAACACTAAACCTCAAGCACTGTTACACTTTATTTAGTGATTTATTTAGTGTTTCCTTTTTTTTTTACTTCTTTTCGTATGTATAAAAAAAAAACATTAAAATTTCATATTAAGCCATGAATCTTATTTTATAACAGTAATTCAATTTCAAAAAAAAAACTTGAATTTGCAAATACTCATTTAAATGTATGGAAGTGGTACATAGTACCCCTTTCCCCCTTAATTGAAGATATAACTTTCATATTAATCATGGGTTTATTTAGTATACCAATTTTACTACTAAAAAAAAAACTATTACGGCAAATAAAAAATTTTCCAACTAATTTTAGATTTATCTCTATTCTTTGATTATCATTACTAAGAATATTGAATTTTGAAATATATATTTAATTAACTTATTAAGCAAAAAAAAAAAAATTTTCTTAAAAATAAATTATTCATAATTTGCACGGCTAATTATAATTTAAGCATTTTTTTCTCTTTCTTTTACAAGAACAGACAATTAGATATCAATACATTTATACACCATAATTTTATGAATAAATTTAAACAACAATTTTTAAGGCTACGACACTCTTTTTTTGTTTTGTTTTGTTTTTTCTCTAATAGGACTTTGAAAAATTTCAAGTAAGACATTTAGATTTTAAAAATTGATTAATTAATTCATTACGCCATTTCTTTTTTTTTTTTTCTAATATTTCACAAACACTACTGATATAAGGAATGAATTTATTTTCTAAGAGACAATTATATAATTAATACATTCATATATCAAAAATTTATGAGTAATTTTAGGCGACAATAGACAACAATATCTAAAGGTACAACATTTCTTTTTTGCTTTTTTTTTATATTTTTCTTTTTTTATATATATTTTTTTAAAACGAGATAAAATGCACAAACACTAATGATATTTAATTAATCAACCCCTTTTTTTTTCTTTTTTATTTCTTTTTTTTTTTACTTTAGAAGAGACAAAAAGATAATCATATTCAAGCACAATAATCTGTGAATAATATTTTGTTTATTGTTCTTTTTGTTTTGTTTTTTTTTTGTTTTTTTTTTTTTGATTTTTTTTTTTTTTTTTTTAGACTGCTTATTTTACTTTTATTTTTTTTTGTTTATGTCATACATGAAAAAATACATTTAACATCCAATAAGATTTCAAAAATTCACACAAAGACTTTAACAATTATATTCAAAATTTCAATACATTAAGATATGATTAGAACTTTAATTTAATTTAAATTTTTTGTATTATCCTGTATTTTACGGTTTTTAATCCTACTAAAAAAAAAAATTTTAAGGAAGAAGCGAGAGAAGAAAAATTTGCGTGATTTTTCGAAAATAAAAGAACTGACTATAAGTAATAATACATATAACAACATACCATCACCTTCAACGCACAACACACCACAACACCTCTTTTTAACCACACACTGTTCAATTTTTCACTTTTTACCTCCTCAGAAGATACTTCCTCCGCTTCCGGCCATCCGTAGTTATTCTCCTTGTCCCACTCGTTACCGTGGTCGTGGTCACCACCAGTGAAGAATACTTCTGGCAGCCCATATCCACTATTTTTATACTTTTCCTTATCTATTTGTTCTTCTAATTTTTTTAGTAGATATTCCTCCGAAATCTGTGGATACCCTTTTTTCCAATCCAAGATCTTTGCTGCCGTTGTACGATGAGTTTCTATGATTTGGCGATGTCCAAAATCACAAACAAGATTCCATTTTTCAGGAAATTTTAGTCTTTCCTTCACCTCAAACCAGCACGCCAAGGCCTCATTTACATCGTTGAATGCCTTTTTCACTTCTTCATATGGTTTGTATTTTTCTTCTTCTTTGTGTTTGAACCGAAATCCAGTCCATCGTTTCACGTAGTGGTACCTTTCCACCTTTTCTATTTTATACTTATAATGATCTTCACAATAGTACTTATTCCGAAAACGAGGTTCCTCGCATAACCTCGCTGTACCGTCAACTTTCATATATAAGGTCGCACAACACAGACCTCGTTTCGCGACTAGTCCTCTAACTATTTCTCGTGGTTTTCCTGTTTCCTGATACATTTTTTTCCTCTTCTTCTTTTTTTTTTTTCTTGACTACACTATACGACACTCTAAAGTAAACTAATCCTACTTTGTAGCTTTTCATTTTGAGTTTTCACCTTTCCCCTCTTTTTCCTTTTTTTTTTTTTTTTTTTTTTTAAAAAAAAAAGGGATGGTCTATGAAAAACAAAGTAGTAAATTTAAGGTTCAACTCGTGAAGTCCTGCTAAAGAAAATTTTAAGCGTGCCAGGTGATCGTAAATCTGCCGAAATAGCTAGCGTTGACGACCGATGATGCTGGTGTCGATGGTATCTTAATTGCGGGGCGCGCCCTTGGACGTCTGACTGTAGTTGCAGTTGCGTTCTCTTCTTTCTCTTCTTTCTTCTCCTTCTGTTTTTTTTTTTCTTCCTTATGCATTGTAATTTTTTTTCTATTTGATAGATTACTTAATTGTTATATTTATAAAATTCATAATATTATTTATAATATATAAGTTAAATAATATTTATGAGCGCCTGCGTGCTCATTAAATAAAACAATATCACTTTGTAATGACTATTTTATTAATTACTTGAATTACTGTTTCGTTCAGTTTTTTGGACTTTACGAGCTCTACCCTTTTTTAAATATTTTAATTTTTGGACAGCTAATTCATATTTCAATGTTAGTGGTGCCATACTGATTGGAAATTGTTTAAAATTAGAGACTTTTTCATAAATATTTGGTTCATTAATTAATTCACATATAGTTGTACAAGGTTCAATTAAAAGATCAAAATATGATTTATCATCAATAAATGTAGTACTTTTCATGATCTTTAATTCTTTGATAATTTTATGCAAATATGGATTATTTTTACTTATCTGTTTTAAAAGACTGTAGTAATTACATTTAGTCAACGTTAGATGTTGTCCAATCACATGTGCAATGTCTGTGTGAATAATATCCTTATGCAAAAATGATTGTTTAAAGGGCCAATGATCAATATTTGCACCTTTATTTAATAGCATGGTAATTATTTCTGTTCCAACTAGTTCATAAGCAAAGTTTAAAGGTGACATATTATTTAAATTTTTACAATTTACACACGCATTATTCTTTAATAGAATTCTGACCATTTCTTCATGACCTAAATTTATTGCTAACATTAGCGGCGTGTTTCCGTTTTTATCTTTAGGATCAATTAATGTATTATTTTCCAGTAATTCTATTACTACCTTATAATTATCTTCTTTCACTGCTAGGTGTAAAGCAACTTCTTCATGATTATTTTTAGCGTCAATATTTGCTCCCTTTTTTAGTAATAATTGAACATATTTAAAGCCAGTAACCTTGTATAACGTTGCCAAATGTAGTGCAGTGTTTCCATCGTTGTCCCTTGCATTGCAGTTAACTTGATAGTTTAATAATTCTTCAAAGAGCTCACTGCCCGCTGCTGCTATCATTAATGCTGATTCCTTATTTTTATTTACTAAATTTGGGTTCGCACCTATTTTTAATAATTTATCTGCTGCGTAAAATTTATGATGAGTTACTGCTGTAATTAGTGCTGAGTCACCATAACTATTATTTACTGCATTTATTTGTACTCCTTTTTTCAATAAAAATTTAAACATTTCATAATTATCTACTAAAATGCTTTTTTGAAGAGGTGAATATTCATCTTTATCCACCCCATCAATAGGTACTCCCAAGTTTATCAAATTCTTTGCGTTTTGATTATCATGAAATTTAATGGAAATATTTAGCATATCACTAAAATTTGTAGTAATTATTGTTTTAGGAATTAGTATTAAGATTTCTTGTAATGCTAATCTGTTTTTTTCCATGGTGGCTACCAGCCACAGCGCCGCTAAGTTTATACTATTGATTTTATTTCCATATTTTATACAATGAATGAGAGCTGCGTGATCTTTATTTTTAATGACGTCACCAAGAATTGCTATTAAAGTGTTTTCGTGGAAACTATCCAATTCTTCAGCAGTATAGTCTTGCATTTTGTTTATGTTGTGTAATTGTTTTGAGTAATGCAAGTGACTAGATGTCAGTTTGTATGTATATGTGTATATGATTTTTATTATTTTATATTTATAGTTTTTTTTTTTTTTTAAATTTATTTTGGTTTGTTTAAGTACTTTTTATCTCTGAAAAGAAAAATAAAAAATAATTTTTATTTAATATAAATAAAATAAAAATTTTTTGCAAAAGAACAAAATATCAAGTTAATCAGAGTGTTTTTTTTTTTTTTTTTTTTTAATTTATTAGATTTATTGTGGAAATATTTTATCCGTAATTGCCATAATTGCTATTTTTTCTAAGGTTTGCTCATCTAAGTATTTAAAATAAGTTTCTTCCGATCCTAATTTTATTACACTTAATTGGTTTTCTCTTAGCTCATACGCGCCTCTTGCTTTTTTTAGTTTATAAAGTAACCTGTCTTTATGAAGATTAAACTGTTTAATTTTTTTAATAATAGCTGATTTAATACGATTTTCTTTTCTGAAAAAGTTTATTAATTTAATGTATGGTTTAGTATATACATCGAAAACAGTTAATCCCATCCAAAAATGTTCATTTTTCATTTTTTCTAATTCATCCATTATAGTAAAAAGATGATAATTATTATATAGTAAGTTAGGTAAATGTATTTTATCATAATGACTCCTGTTATCTGGATGACACAAAAATTTGCCAATTTTATAATTTTGTGAAAAATGAATTTTCTCAGTGTGCAAAAATGGATCCTCGTATGGCCAATAAAATAAATCAGCTCCATTTTTTAATAAAACTTTGGTTGCTCCAGCAAACGATGATTCATATGAATATAATAACGCATTTCTTTTGTATTTATCGATATAGTTTATATTCGCATTAAATCTAATCAACATTTCTACTATACTTCGTTTTCCAGCTTTTGCCGCTACTATTAATGGTGTTTCATCCTCGCAATTCACCTTATCTATTTCTGCACCTGCTACTATTAGGGCTTCAATCAGACCCTCGTGCCTGCCTTTAGCAGCTTTATGTAGTGGAGTGTTTCCACTCTTGTCTGCAAACTGCACGTCCGCACCTTCTTCCAATAAAAGAATTGCATGATGTGGCTTATCTATCTGCTTACATGCAAAAAGCAATGGTGTTTCACATCTATTGCTTACGTAGTTGACATCGCATCCTAATGTTATTAATTTTTCGAGTATTTCTACTTTTGCAAAAATCGCAAGAAATATACAGTTTTCACCTTTATCATTTTTTACATGAATATCCGCACCTAATTCAAGTAAAACGATAAAATTTCTCCATGCACTGTAACGAATGGCTGTCATCAACGGTGTTTCTCCGTCACTATTTCGGAACTCAATATCTGCACCACAATTTAATAATATATCAAATAGAATTAGATTACCTGATTCAATCGCAGCTTGTAATGGCGTTGTACCATGTGAGTCAATTAGATTAATATTAATGTTAATTAGTAATAATTCTCTTAAATACTCTTCAGAGTTCAATTCAATTGTAGCAACAACAACGTCAGCTACTGAATCACAATCCAACATTTTTTGAATGATCGAAATTAATTTAATCACTGCTAATGAGTTATTTACTTCAATAGCTTTCCTCCAGACTAACTCTAAGTCCAACCCTCTTAAACAGCAGCAATTATCCAAAACCATATTGAATTTTATCATATTATAATTTCTCAGCGCATCTAGTAATTCGATTTCCGCTTGCGTCGAATTCATTCCCATAATTTTAAGTGGTACTAACATTTTTAATCCGTACTTCAATCCTGAAAAACAAAAATATTAAATCTAAAGTGAATAAAATTGCTTAAAAGAAAAAAAAAAAATTTTTTTTTAAATTTAAAAAATTTTAAAATTAACAAAATTTAGTGTTACGTTTACTTTTAGTTATAATATTACCGTTATTTAATTAATTGTTTAATTCTTTTAGTTTAGTTTTTTTTTTATTTAAATTATAAATTTTATTATTATTAATATTATTATTTTTATAAAAAAAAGATAAAATTCTGTTATTGTAATGATTTTAAATAATTAGAAAATATTTTTCGAATTACGCTGAGTATTAATTAGTGTCAAGATTCACGGTAGTTGTTAATTCTTTTTTAATTGCTCCATTTTTAGGAGGTGTCGGTGGTGGTAAACTGATTCTATTCAACTCAACAAAGCTTTTTGGTATATCATAACCCGGGCCTTTGAAAGAGCATCTAAGATTAGGATCTAAATTCGTCATTTCGACATAAATATTCTCTTCTTTAATGTTTTTGCTCTTTGATCGTCTTTTGTACCAAGCATATGGATCAATCAATGCTCCTAGTAAGATTAGGACAACTATTATTAAGGTGATTGTTATAAATAATAAATGTTCATGTTTATTATTTATTTCAATTATTACTTGTGTATTAGATTCCTGAGTATCGTTATTTATGTGATCTTTTAGACTATAAAAATTTGCACTCGCGAAAATATATTTCTGTTTATAATGATTAAAACTATTTCTGTATATGCTGTTGTTAGTCGTAATCTTGCAGGTTTTTGGTACTCTAAAAATGTACATCCCCTTTAGGGTGAATGACTGTTCACATTTATTACATAACGCACGCACATATTGATTAGCTGCCGTTGAGAAAAACCATTCATTCGAGTATGTTGTTTGGTGAATGAAATAATTATTTTTACTCAATTCGGTTTTAACAGAACATTTATGATTTTCTTCATAAAAAAACATATTAGCTTCACAACTTGATTGATTTGAGATCGGATTATTACCCATATACAGACGTGTATTATTAATAATTTTACTATTAAGTCGGTCGAACATCGACAGAAAAATATAATTTTTCGTGACTTCATCTACTGCCATAAACTTATTATCTGTATGTATTTTAAAAATAGAATTGTTTTTCTTTGTAAATAAAGGTGTTTGAACAATTTCATATACGCGGAAAGCTGTTTTTTCGATTAATGGTATTTTTATTCTTAAAATCAAATTGTTTGATAATTTATAAATCTTTAACTCAGTTAACTTTGATAATGTGTCCGAATTTAATGCCTCCAATCTAACTGAAACTATTTTATTAGTTTTAGATTCGATTCGTTCAAATGCTTCCGTAAAATATCTATAAAAGGAAAACCTTTTATTTTCCAGAATATTATTTAACGAGTTTAATGCATTAATATAATCTTCACCTAGTAAAATCATTTGCTTCACTGCTAGATCTAAAAACTTAATATCTTCTATAGTATTATTGCGTTCTTGATTCAGTGATTTAACATATTCAATCAATCTCTCGTAAGTATCATTTATTCTTATCATCGTTTTGGAGATCTCATTTATGATAAAAATATTCTTTTGGCTATTTTCCCTGCTTAAATTAATATGTTCTTTCTTAAATAAATTAAAAGTATTAATAATTTCCTTAGCAAAATCTTCTTGATCTTTTGTCATAAAATTATAGGGTTCAATTAAATCTTTATATTTATTTTGAAGACTGCGAATTAGATTCTTTTTTTTGTAATAATTTGAAAATTGTAATAAGGTTACAGAGTCTTTCGTTCTGTTAAATGCTTTTGAATCTACGATTTTACTTGATTCAACTAACAAGTGATCAAATACTTTTGAGAATGGATCTAAATTAATTATTGTAGTAATAGTATACGTATCCGTTGCAATACGTAAATCTTCTTTGTAGTCGAACAGCATGCCCAAATTGGAATCCAATTTAGTAATGTTGATACAATTTTGTTCCGAGGCGGCTTTGCCAAGTAATAAAATAATCAATAAGAGATTCATCCTTATCTGTAAGCAAATAATCAACAGTAAAGAAAGTGCTTTATCGTTCTCTAAAAAAAAGTTTATTCGATTTTAACCTTTACTAAATTATTCTAGTATACATTTAATTATAGTGTTTTTTATTTTTCTACTACTTTTATTTAGTTTCTATATTAAGGATTATTTTATTTTTTAATTCTTTGAACGCGGTTTAGATTTATTGTTTTTAGGTTTTTCAAATTTTTCATCTGACTCAGGCAACTTCTGTTGAATTACTTGTTCGAGTTTAACGGACAAATCCAAAGGAACTTTATTATTCGATGAAGATGATTTTCCAGCATAAGGATTAAGCATTTTTGGAATTAAGGGGTGTTTTTTGATTTCATAAGAAGCTACGCGTGGTGCATCTAAAGCTGTGGTTAGGTTTACTATATCTGGTTTTTTTACCAACAGAGTCTTAAAATATGGATGGTTTAACGAAGACTCAGGTTCAGTAACGACTTCTTTTTGCACTACATTCGCGTTTTTGCTGTCTATTGCCGAATTAAGGCTACTATTATTATTAGTTAATGTCACTGCCTGTTTTCTTTTATCAAAATCCATTGAAAATGTTGGTCGTTTTGGATTATGAGAATTGTCAAATAAGGTATAATTTCGGGGTGTAAAACACAACTGTGGTCCCTTATTGGTATCCACATAACTCCATGAATTTTCCGTTACGAAAGGGCTTTGATTTACATAATTATGTGATTGCGCATAATTTACATGTATATGAGGAATAATAGTTTTACTATTTGAAAATGAGACGTTAGTTGCAATTCCCGTTGCAACTGTTTGATCTACACAAGGCTGTTTCACATTTTGATTGGCAGTTTCTAGAATTGAAGCTTGCCCTTGAGTATCCGGTCTGGTACCATTCTCTCGTATCACCCCCGAAAATCCAGGTGCTGTTAGACCCACTGTTCGCACTGCATATTCACATTGCAATCTATTATGTCCTTCAATTGTATTAACAGTCATGTCATGTGGAAAAGATAGGGCATAGTGCTCTAAACCTTTGGATAGTACTTCAATCATCCTACCTTTGGTTTTTAGAGAATATTCACCCGTATTTTTTATTTTTTGGTCAATTTTGCACTGCTTGAAACTTATTATTTTTTTGCAATTTGAGCAATAAAATGCAGAATGAGAATTTATGAAATCCGACATTACTCTTAAAACAATCATAGAAAGAACTATTCTTTCCGGATATGTTAATGCATACTTATAGCAAAATATTTTACATGTTCCAGCATAATGAACTCTTTCATAGGTTCTAATCACGTCTCTCCATACGCTTTTTGATGATTTCAAGTTAGGCCCAGTTCCTAACGAAAAATTTTGAGAAGTATTCTTTGCTTGTTCCATCTGTAAAAGTAATCAAATCATAATATTTTTATGTGCATAAGCTAAAATTTTAGCATAACTAAAAATATTGCCTCTCTTATTTAACATGATTATTGACATAAAACCCTGCATAAATGAAATCACTTATATAATGATTTAATGAAGCATATATATATCTTTAAGTAAAGACAACTTGAAAGTCATTTTATTAACTTAATTGATTTGGGTAATTTAACTAAATAAAATTAAGAGGATAAAACTTATTATTAAAAGCTTAGACGTCATCGCCTTCATCTGGTCTTCTACGTTTCGGAATAGGTTCAATCGTACGATTTAAATCCGGATACATTTGATTTGCAGTTATATTTACTGGAACATCTCTATTTATTTCTATTGGTTCAGCATAATATTTAGCATTAGTGGGATAGTAAGTTACAGTTTCTCGCTCTACATTTACAGCTGTAGGTGCATTCGGTTTATTAGATTCCCCCAAGTTGTCTTGCGTTTTTTTAACGGCTTCTTCCTCCTTGTCCCAATCATTGCTCAAATGAATCAAAAGTTGAGTTACTGAATTCCAAATGGCGCCTATGAGGTGCAATGAGAACCCAAAAATAGAATAAAGTATAAATCCATGGACCATCGTATCAATTATCAATTTAATAAATCTTGC
Source organism: Encarsia formosa (assembly GCA_038277355.1). Classification (NCBI taxonomy): domain Eukaryota; kingdom Metazoa; phylum Arthropoda; class Insecta; order Hymenoptera; family Aphelinidae; genus Encarsia; species Encarsia formosa. Next base: position 68,602,803 of record CM076186.1, on the reverse strand, counting down.
AATTATAAATAAGGCAATTATTCCTGCACTAGCAGAACCAAAAGTTAAAAATCGGCCCCACATTCGAGTCAAAGTACTATCTGCTAGTTTATTTAGGGCATTTTCATCTAGTAATCCCGCGAAAGAAAGACCTTCACTTGAAATTTTTCTCCCCGTAACCCCAAGTGCTACATTATTAAGCACTGCCTGTCTGTCAACAGAAAATAAAATTTGGTGCCTTAACGCTTGAACATCTGAATAAGTGTAAATACCACTTTTTGCTAGATCAACCGGATCAGTGTAATTCCAAGTGCGTTTGGTGGTTGGTTTAAGAATCGTTGGTTCTTTGATACTAGAAATATAATTGGGTAAAACAGCGTACCATGAATCTCCCAATAAAAACATTGGTGGAACCAGTGCATTACAAGCTATTTCCGTACCGAATTGTTTTAAAATATGAGTCCTCGGAGTCAAAAAAAGATTCTTACCATCTTTTTCTACCGGTAATTCTTGATAGCACTTACTAGCATTACGCCTAGAAACTTCAACTTGTGTACATTTACAAAGATGGGTCACTTCACCCGAGGTAAGGGCGTAATATCCGAATTTCTTTGTAATAGTAAAAGCAAACATGTCAGGTGCTGACACTGCTATGCTTAGTGCGTTTTGAATTACTCTTCTTTCTAGTTCGCATTTATGTAGCAGCAAATCTCGATACAAACGTTTTATTTGTCCTTTAATATGCTTTTCCATAAAAACAAATTTAGAATTAAAATATGTAAACTCGTCAAGATTTCTAACCGAAGCTGTTTTTACTGAGTGAAAATCATCGGCGTCCTCCCCCTCGAGAATGAATAATTTTGGATCTTCTGTTCGAAATAGTCGGTGCGAACATTCTATAGTAGTTCCCAAGCTAGTAAATGCAAAAGTAATATCATTGGACTCAATGACATATGTTGGATGTTTTTCATTAGCCTCGTCCAGTATTTTATTTACACCCCCATTGTATAATTGAATGTATTTGTGTTCTTCGCATGACCCCCTTGGTAAGGTGTTCCAAAATGCAGATCCTGCTTCCGGATCTTGGCATTCAGTATCAGTTATTTTACAACGTACTCCTGAATTTAGAATCACCTCATTTGTGTTCAAATTAACAGTTGCCGTATAATCGAGGAGCGAGATAGTCAAAAATCCTCTCACAATTACGTCTTCAAAGGTTCCATAATTATCTGACCATTTTCCTGGGTTTTTACAGTCACCATCTTCATCAATTGTACCCACAAATGTCATTGGATACTCTACCGTATTATTTGCTTTCAAATTTTGAATTATCTCATCACGGTATTTAAATTGTCTATGCAAGTGCATTTGTTCACACTGGTCACGAGAAATATCGATCAAGTAGCTAATCATTCCTCTGTGTTTAGATAATCTGTGCGACAACCATCCACATTTTTCTACGTCGCGAAAGATTCGAATTTTGCAAAATTTAACATGTATAGACTCAAATTCATTTATTTGTAACAGTCGAATGTGAACCTTGCTTGTTTTAATCTTTGGCTCTTCCAAATCACACTCAGCTACTTGCAACAATGAGAAAGTAGTCAAATTAGTAATTCTCTGCGAGCAATCATATCCAATCAGACCATGACTTTTCTTAATAATAATTAAGAGTAGTAGAAGTAGTAAGTTGTGGCTCTTCCATTTATTCATCTGCAACATCAATACATATTAATTTGGGTTTAGTACTAATGTACGTCATTCACATGCAGGTGAATTAACTACACTACTTAAGTTGTTCTGATGAATTTTAATCTAATAATGTTTTGTTTAAAATTTATACTACTATCCAATCAAAAAAATATGTGTATTATATGACCAGAAGGAGAGAAAAAAAGTTTAATAGATTAGAATATTTTTTAATTATAGGTATGCTTCATGCAAAATTATATGGTTGATTTTTTTTTTATTCTACTTCAATATAAGATTTTCTAAGTCTATTTGCATGCACAACTTTACTCTCTTTCTCAGATATTTGTATTTTAACATTTTCATTATTTAGTACTTCTAATACAAGGTGAGGACCCGACCAACGATTTCCGAATTTTTTAGGTTTAGGTCCGCTTGCTAAGAATACATACGATCCGATTTTAAAAGATTTTTCATTTGTTTTTTTATCATAATATTTTTTCGATCTAAATTTTGATTTAACTAAATTTTCACGAGCAATTTTCTGTATTTCGTTGAGTCTCGAAATTAAATTTTGCATATAGCCTTGATATGTCGGTGCACAATCTTCTTCTGCGATTGCATGGTTAGTTGGTAGACGTGCTAATTTTCCAAACACTAGTTCAAACGGAGTATGCAAAGTTGATTCACTAACTGATGTATTAAAATTCAAAATTGCCAGATCGACATAATCATCCCAGTTTTTATTATTTTTGTGTGTAAAAAACTTCAAAAATTGAATTAAACTCCAATGTGAGCGTTCAAGCGAGCCATTTGATTCTGGGTGAAATGCTGTTGTTTTTATTTGTTTAATTCTAAAACGTTTAGCAACTCTTTTCATTAAGCTTGACAAAAAATTTCTGCCCTGATCCGTCAATATTATTCTTGGGCTACCAAACACGCATATTACCTTCTTAATGAGTGCATTTGCTACATCTACAGCGGTTGCTGTTTGTAACGGTTCAGCTACCGCAAATTTTGAAAATAAATCTTGAAAAGTAATAATATATTCATTTCCTGAGTTAGTTATAGGAAGAGGACCCACTATATCCATGGCCCATTTTTCAAGACAATTTGGTGTATCTGAAATACGCATGGGTTGACGAGTACGGACTCTTACTAATTTTTTCAATTGGCATTCCAAACAATTTCTGATAAAACTCTGGATTTCTTCTTTCAAATTTTCCCAATAGAATCGTTGCTTGATTCTTTTCAGCGTTTTTACTGTACCTCGATGACCCCCAACAGCAGATTCATGACATTCTCGAATTATATCCTGTCGATCTTCCAAAGCTGGATAATTTATTAAATTCAAACAAATAATTAATTTTGTTGAAAAATTATTAAAGTAAGTTTGTAATTTTTTAGCTATTTGAGACCATTCAAGATTTTCAATATATTCTGATTTAGCCATACTAATTGAATTAATTTGAAATTCTAAAAGCTTGTCTTTTAATTTAGAAAATAAAATATCTAAGTTTTTATCAATAAAAATTAAGCTTAATGGAGTTTCTCCTCTTATAGGAAGTGCAACATGAAACCTAACACCAACTTTAACTACCAGTGGTTCGCATACTTCAATATTTTTGAAATGTGGTAGTTTATTAATTTTTTCTAGTTGCTTGGCTCCTTCATCACAAGGTTTTCCTAAGGAATCGATAAAATATAAATAATTGTCTTTACGCATGAATAACTTTTCTCTGCAATTAATTAAAGCATTAAGTGTTTGATCCTCAACTAAATAATCCGTCGATTCTGTATGTTTTTCATTAAATAATTCGTTTAAAGTAAAATCATCATTAAAAGCCTCAGGACTATAATTATCAATTGATTTGTTAATTGAAAAATTAATATCATTGTCATTGTTTTTCTTTTCAGCAACGTCTTCTTGCTGCGTCTCCATGATATTTTTCTGTTTCGGTGGTCTACCTCGTTTTTTCGCTGGCAGCGTAGAAATTTGGATTTGCTCTTCCCGCACGCGTTCAGGCACGCACTCAGTAAGCTCCTGCTGCTCGCGTCCACTCGCACACCGAGCCTGCCGCTCGCGTCCACTCGCGCACTCAGTCGGCTGCTCGCGTGCCTGAGCTCTCGTCATAACATACACATGCTTGGCGTCCGGCCTACCTGTTGCGGTGGGCAGGTATTGATCGCTTTCATCCTTGTTTACCTGCTCGCACGGCTTTGCTGGTTCAACGAAATAAAAGTCATCGTCCTCATCTAAAATTTTTTCATTATCAGCACCTTCTACAGGACATCTAGATAAGGCGTCCGCTGGATTATTTATTCCCGGTTTATAAATAATTGTAAAATCATATTCAGCAAGTTCTATTCGCCATCTCGTTATTCGAGAGTTCGCTTCTTTATGTGTTTGCATCCAAACTAATGCTTTATGATCAGTAATTAAATTAAATTTTTTGTGTAAAAGATAAGGGCGAAAGTGTTTGATGGAGTAAACAAGTGCTAAACCTTCTTTATTAAAAGTGTCGTATCTTCTTTGTACCGGTGTCATTACTCGCGAATAATAAGCCACTGGTTTATCCTCAGAGATGGGTCCCTGGCTTAAAATGGCACCAATTGCATACCCACTCGCATCTGTTGTTAAATTAAATTCTTTTGAAAAATCAGGATAAATCAAAAGAGGTTCTTCACAAAGTGAATTTTTTAAACACTCAAAAGCTTCTTGAGTTTCATTATCCCATTTAAATTCTACATCTTTTTGCAATAAACTTGTTAAAGGTTTTGCAGTTTTTGAAAAATCTTTAATAAATCTTCGGTAAAATCCAGCTAGTCCTAAAAACATTTTAATGTGTTTTGGAGTAGTGGGAGTCTTGAAATTTTTAACTGCAATTAACGTTTTGGGATTTGGCTTAAGTCCTTCCGCAGTTATAACGTGTCCTAAGTAAGTCACTTCTTTTTTTAAGAAATCACACTTTTCTGGTTGTAATTTAAATACTGCAGTACGCAATCTTTCAAAAAGTAATCTTAATCTTACTATATGTTCTTTGAAATTTTTTGAATAAACTATAATATCATCAATATAACAAAATAATACTGAATCAATTAATCCTGCCAAGGCGATGGCTAAGGCCCTAGAAAATGTTGCTGGCATTGTTTTTAGTCCAAAACTAGCTCTAGTAAAATGGAATAATCCCTTAGTTGTAGCAAAAGCTGTTTTATACCGGTGCTTCTCATTTATTTTGATTTGGTGGTATGATGACTTCAAATCAAAGACAGAAAAACATTTAGAACCTTCCAATTGGTCCAGAATCTCAGTAATATTTCTAAGAGGATAGGAATCTGATAAAGTTTTAAAATTAAGAGCCCTGTAATCAATCACCATACGATATTGCTTTTGACCTAGCATATTTTCCGGTTTAGGAACTAAAAAACAGGGACTACACCAGGGCGAAGTTGAATGTTCAATAATCCCGTCTTCCAATAATTCCTCTACCTGCCGGTTAATTTCTTCTCTGTGTGTTGGCGGTAATCGGTATTGTTTAGATGATATTGGAATATCATCAATAGTAGGTATCATTAATTCCAACACAGGTGTAGCTGAAAGTTTATCTCCCTTAAGATAAAAAATATCCTGAAATTCTTCAACTAATTCCAGCACTGCAGTATTTTCCTCTGGAGATAAGTGTTTCAAATTCAATAATGTTTTAATTTTATTCAATCTCAAATCATTCACTTCACATTTTAAAACCTGCTTTATAGACAGATTGTTAATTATACTCTTCCCCTTCAGTACGCTTTTTATTTCAGCTAACAACGCAAGCATATCTTTTATTATCGGATGGTCGTTTGATGCTTGACTGTCAATTAAGTTAATTATATTAAAAGTAAGGGAATCCCATTTCTCCGCGAAATTTTTTAGTAATGGGCTTTTTATTATACCTAATTTTACCTCAAATATTTTTTCCCCTAACAGTTTTTTATTTCGCTCGTTACTTTTTATGAGCTGCACCACTTTCTTTATTAATTCAAGAAATTCATCGTCCTCGAATTCTTTTATTACCAAGCTTCCCCCTTTGTCAAAACAGGCACCCTTCTTTAGCTGCCACTCGTTTTTTTTATTGATCGTGTCATGCCCACGGTTTATTTGTCTGTTTTTTTCCCAACTTTTATTTTTTGACGACAGTTTCGTTTCACACACGTTTTTCACATCGATTTGGTCACAGTTTTTATCCTCAATTTTATCCTGTAGTTCATTGCTTTTTTTAATAACTTTGTTTTGCAAAAAGTTTATTTCAACAATATTTTCGTCTTTCATATCTTTACTAAATTTCGTATTATTATTAATAATTTCAGATTCGCAAAAATCATCAACTTTCAATGCATCAGTAGATATCTCAAAATTTTTATTTTCAAAATGATTGTTTTTTAACTTGCTTTTAGAAATAGAACTTGGATCAGGCCTTATTTCAGATCCTGATTCCTTATAATTTTTTATTAAACTCAAAGTATCATTATCAAAATTTTCATTCTTTTTAGAATTTTTTATCGAATTTCTAACCTTTTTATTTTGCTCCCCATTTATATTTTCTATAGAACTTATGAGATCTATAGTTGAATAAGAACTTGAACTTGAATTTATATTTTCTTTATTTATAACGCTAGCGCTTTCTTTATTATTTTTTAACAATCTTTCTTTATGATCTCTATTTACTTTATGACAACTAGAATCCAAAGAAGAAAAAGGGTTTTTATGATGTTTAGTTTCAGCTGATTTCCCAAAATCTAATTCAGAATCGTCTGCGCAGACTGTTCTAGATAAAATGGTTTTTTCCATATTGAGATCATTTTTTAAATTGACAAATTTAGAACTTGAAGATTTATCATTCATTTTTACGTTTTTAAATTTTTCCTCTCTACTCGAAACTACAGTTTCATCATTTTTTATCTCCGACGTCGTACTAGAAATTGCATTTAAATTTGATATGGAGCATAAATTTGAATTTTCATTTTCATTTGAGACAAAATCCGTACTCGAAATAGTATCTTGATTAAAAAATGCAAGTGGTACGGAGTTTGTATTTAAACAATTTTTAAAGGCAAGTTTATCACATGATATGGTTTTTAAATTTGCACTCTTAAATGGCGCGTAAAATGCATTGAAATTCAATGTCCTCTTAGAATCTTTAAAATTAAACTTAAAATTCGACTAATTCTTTCTCCTTTCTTCATTCCTTTTAACAATTTTATTAGGTGTAACTTTATCTTTTACAATATCCGCATAGGTTTTTTTATTTCGAGATATGCTATCCGTGGAAGAGTTTGCAATTAATATTTCTTTCGTTCGTATAAAAGGTATATTGAAAAGATCTGAAACGATTCTCTTATTTTTAAAATCAATATTTACGTTAAATCTTCTAAAAAATTCTGCCCCAAGAAGTCCTCCTTCCTTAATTGGAAAAGAATTTTCAATTAAATGAAATTCAATAAAAAAGTTTGAAAATTGAATTTGTACTTTTCCAAGCGTATAAATACTTACATTTGAGATCCCACGCAATTCTAAAATAATATTAGTATCAATTTTGATATTTTTTGGAACATTATCCAATTTAATTAAATTCGGGCCCGCACCTGAGTCCAAAATGAAGTCAATTTTATTACCATTAAGAGGATTTATTAGTAAAATCGTGGGAGTCTCATCATTATACGTAAGATTTACACGCTTAATATAAATTGAATTCAATTTTCCTTTAGCGGGCACGTTGCGTCTGCAGTCTCCTCGATCGCACCCGTTTTCTGGAGACGTTGTGCGTTTTCCTGCAGTATCCTATTATTATTAGCTGATCTTTTATAACACCACTGAATTGTATGACCAATACCTTTACAATAAGCACACATTAAGGGACGCCCATTATTTGGGTATGTTTTTTGCTGTCTTTCTAAGTATAACTCGTCTCTACGCGAACTTGAGTTCTGATAACCCTGCTGATTCTGACGATATTGATTATTTCTAAAATTCCTAGGTTCATTAAGTTGCGACGAACTATTGATCGACTGATTATTTTTGTTAAAGTTAAAATTTCTATTTTCACGAGAAAAATTATTAAAGCGATTATTTCTTTGATTATTTGTAGATTGATTATAATTAAAATTTTCTCTTTTATATCTTTGAAAACAAGCCTCCGCTGTATGACCATTTTTCCTGCAAATTTGACATTTTGACTGAGGCTCACTATCAATTAATTTTACTGATGCCGGAACCACCTCTTTACACTCCGCTGTCGGTTTAGTTTCATTTAGTTCTTCCTGCTCATAATAATTATATTCTCTTTCTATAGCAATAGCTTCTCTTATTGCTTCGTCTATGCCACTATCTGTATTCGTGACCATTCTAGCTTTTATTACCCATTTAAGCCCTCTTAAAAAACACGTTATCAAATCTTTTTCGAGTGTGTGTGCATACGTGGTATTATATCGATCTTCTTTTTTAGCCGCAGCTTTTATTTCTTGCGCGACAGCTCTAACACGGTTTGAGTATTTTAACACATTTTCGTCACGCTGTTGTTTAATATTTGCTAGCTCGCCATTTAAATGCAATAACGTTTTTGTGGACCCAAATAATCCTTCAAAGTATTTTTCTAATTCAGTTAGAGAATTAAAATTTTTTCCTTCTACACTTTTAGCTGCTTCTCCTGTTAACCTGAATTTAATTAATTTAGCTAATTCACACTCACAATCAGCTGGAATAATTTCCTTAGCACTTCTACAACCTTCAAAAAATGAGAATAGACTTATATTTTGACCACTATAAACTGGAATTAACGAAATTGCATCTTTAATCGATATATTTTTCACCACACCCATAGATGAATTAAACATGTTTACCGATGTAGGTTCCGTATTTGAGAATCTATTTTTCGTTGATGCGAAAAAGGAATGTTTTCCCAATTTCGGTGTTTCTTGATTTATTTTAGGAAAAGCTGATAAGAATTTTTTATTTTCGTCTAATTTATCTTGAATACTTTTAAACTTGTCACTGACACTTTCTTTTTTATTTTTATTTAAATTAGGAAATAATGAATTAGAAGCTAAATCATCAATTGTTGGACTAAATAATTGAAACGTATTATCACCTGGGGCTTTATTTATTTTTGAATTTTCTTCCGGTTTTTGATTATCAAAATTACTTAGCGTTTCGTAATATTTATCGTTTTTTAATTTTTCTTCTTCTTCCTGTCTAATTTTTGTATTTTCACAATTTTGTTTTTCCCTATTTTCAGTTAAATTCAATTCATTGATTAAGTCAAGAGTTTCTTCCGGTTGATAATTATTTATTTCTTTAATTTTAAGCGGACATTCTTCTATCATATATTCAATTATAGTATCCGGATTTATGTGGTTGTAAAAAAAATTTAACAATATTTTTACAAATTCTGGGTCCCGCGACACTAATTCAATTTTATCTTTACTGACGTATCTTTCAAAAATTGTACATAATGATTTGATATTAAATGTACTTTGCGGTAAATTCCAACCAACTAAGTTTTTATACCGATCCACGAAAAGATCTAAAATATCTTCTAATTCAAAATCATCAATATTTTTAAATTTATTCGGATGTAATTGATTAGCTTGATTAAACAAAATTATTTTAGCTTCATTATAAGCAGAATTTTTATTAATACTATTAGTAGACATATTAGTAACATCGATAATCGCAAGATCCCGGTCGAACCCCCAAATTGTTAAAGGGAAATTAACCCCTTAAACTACTTAGACCCAAAACCTGCAAGAGGCCTAGGTCTGACCCGTGCCACCAAGTGGCCTTACGATTACCTTTGTTACTGATATGACTTGAGTGATGGTGAGTAGTACTTACTGTGCTGCCGACGATCTGATGCGGGTAATCCTTGGCCAGGCTCTGGTGCCGTAGAATAAGTTGCAATTTATGAACTATCTTAACGGGAAGGATATTTGAAATCAAAGTCAAGAATCACGTGAACGACATTTAATAGTAAAAACACTAAACCTCAAGCACTGTTACACGTTTTAATACAAGTGCCAGAACTGGCTGACAAACCGCGGACTCTAACTAATTCTGAATCAAACGACACTCCTGCGGGTGTCCCTACTCTCTTCTAAGCTTATCTGCTTATGCTCGGCTCCCTACTCTCGACTCGACAGGACTCGACTGGACACACCTGACGATACGCAACTCCGCAACTCCCCGTACACAACTCCTCCCTACTGGGCTATCCGCGGTCCTTATATATGTTTTGTGTACGTGCCGAAAGTCGCGCAGGTCTCGGTTTTAGCAGGGGTGGCCCCCCACCAAAAGAAAGGGAAAATTCCACAACGGGGCGGTAAAAAATTACGATCTAGGGAAGTTCACCCTAGCATGCTCCCCACACTTTTATTAAAATAAAAGCGAAAGAAGTCGCATACGGATGTGACATGATCATTCCTTTACGAAGGTCGATTTACGACTAAACTATAATCTATAATAACAAAGTATTTATACCAATCACGTCATTCTCATTTACAAACTCGCACGATCAACATGGAATTTATTCAAAATAACGTTAAATTACCTGTGGAAAATTTTGACGTCCTCGCCGAACGGGAAAAAAAAGAAAATCGTCACGGTGATTTGCTTCCGAGCAGCATGAGAGCGGTCATTTCTGGTCCGTCGGGGTATGGAAAAACGAACAGCATGCTCACGCTGCTGGTATATCCCAATGGATTAAAATTTGAAAACGTATACGTATATTCAAAGTCATTGAACCAACCAAAGTATCAATTTTTAAAGAAACTTTTGGAACCTATCGAAGGTCTTCAATATTTTCCGTTCTTGGATAGCGAACAAGTCATTGCACCATCCGAAGCTTTGCCAAACTCGGTGTTTATTTTCGATGATATTTCTAGCTGTTCGCAAGCTAACGTAAAAGCTTTCTTTTGCATGGGACGTAACAAAAACGTAGACTGCTTTTATCTTTGTCAGTCTTACGCCGCTGTTCCAAAACATCTCGTGAGAGATAACGTAAACTTTTTAATTTTATTTCGTCAAGATAAAATGAACTTGAAGCACATTTACGACGATCACGTCAACAGCGATATGAAATTTGAAAAATTTAAAGAAATAAGTTCAAAGTGTTGGAGCGATAAACATAGTTTTTTAGTCATAGACAAAGAAAAAGATATTAATAAAGGTCGTTACAGAAAAGGATTCGATTGTTTTATAATAAATATAACGTAACTTGAAATTCATCAGTCTGCAGCGAGACGTCACAGCGATAGCATGGCTGACTTTATTCGCGAGAAAAATGTTCTCAAAGAGCTTGTAAAAGTTCGCGAAGCAGTTAACGAAAGTATAACTTGATTAAATTTTAAAAGGATAACAACGATCGTGTTTTACAGGAAACGTTTGAACCCATTACCGATCCGCTCTATGAATTAGTTGAAAACAAAAAACGTATAAAATTAGATGAAAGCTTTGATCGAAGCTCAGTATCGCATCAAAATTTTTCAACTGCAGATTCATCGGTAATTGAAAAATCAATTATTGATGAAAATGAAGATCACGACTCGATCAACTTTTTTGATCAGCCTGAAAATACGAATAGCACTGGAGAATTCATACAAATCAAAGCTGCCGAGCAAGATAATTTATATGGTTTGAAGAAAAGAATGAAAAATGGATACCAACTTGGAAATGCAATTGTGAAATTTGAAAAAGATAATATAATTGTTAATAACAAAACTTACCCCAGAACTCAAGGTCTGTTCGAACTCATTGTTTATAAAAATCCGCAAAATTATGACATTTCCGATACTACTTACTATAAACAAATTCTCAAGCAAACTAGCGCACATAAAAAAGGAAATGAACCAGGTGGTGAGTTAAAAAAGCATGCAGCTAGTAATAAATATAAAAATATAATGGCGGATCTCTTTCAAACGAGTCCTATAAAATCACGATCGACTTTTAAAAAACACAAAACTGTAATGTTGACTCGAAAATCATCGACTCCAGTGAAAAGAGGAGGAGCTATAATACCTAGATTTAAAGTTGCCAAACGCGACAATAAATTTCAGTGCGTTTTTTGGGATGATGCAAACGAGCTCGTTGATAAACTACGATTATTAATAGCCAAGCAAGCTGCAGGTAATTTGAGTCATACCAATGAAGTGCACTCGATTCTAGAAGAGCTCAGGGAGGGAGGGTGTATATACTGAACACGCAAGAATTTTTCATCATTATCGCAATGCCTACCGACGTATTCGGAAGAAAAATTGAAAAAATAGCAAGCAGACAAGGTCCTCCTGGCAACGGATTCAAGCTTACTCGAGACGGAAATTACGACGTTGTGAATAAAAGTTGTATATAAACGACGTTGTGAATAAACGTTGTAACTTGGCCGAGCCTGCTAACGTGGGTGACGTGGTTAATTTAAATAAGCTTCAACAATCCATAAAAGAAGATCATCTTCAGTTAAAAAAAGAAATATCCGACTGGTTGGTTACATTTAAAACGGAAATCAAGCAAATTTTAGAAAATGGAAAGAGTCGTGAATGAAATCCATCGCCCTGCACGCAGAACTTTCTTCGTAGAAAAGTTAAAATGGTACGTCCTTTGGACACGCTTCAAGCCGATTTGATAGAGATGCAACAATTTTCTAGAGAAAATAAAGGTATGCGTTATTTACTTACAGTGATCGATTCATTTTCAAAAATGGCGTGGGCGCGCGTGGTTAAAACCAAAAGTGGTTTGGACGTGTCAAATGCCATGGAATCGGTGTTGAAAGAAATTAATTCTCCGGTGCGTAATCTTCACGTTGACATGGGAAAAGAATTTTACAATAAACATTTTCAAGATCTTATGAATAAGTATAAAATAAATATGTACTCTACTTATACGGGTCTGAAAGCATCGATCTGCGAAAGGTTCAATCACTCGCTCAAAAGCGAGATGTGGCGTCGTTTCAGTCTCAATGGTAATTACAAATATTTAGATATTCTACAGGATTTAATAGATTCTTATAATAATCGCAAGCATCGTACTATAGGTATGAAACCAAAAGAAGTTAACGCTAAAAATGTACCTTTAATTTTGAAAAGATTGAATAAAATAAAAGTTAAAAAAAGACCAAAGTGTAAAATCAACGATAAAGTTAGAATCAGCAAAGTAAAAAAAAATTTCGAAAAAGGATTCGTCCCCAACTGGAGTAATGAAATATATACCGTAACTGATGTAAATAAAACGTATCCTCCCACCTACAAGTTGAAAGACGCCAGTGATCAACCTATCGTTGGCTGTTTATACGAGGAAGAAATGATGAAAACCAATTGTCCTGATATTTATTTGATTGAAAAAGTTCTCAAAAGAAAAAATGATATGGTTAATGTAAAATGGCATGGTATTAATGAGAAAACTTGGATACATAAAAATGATTTGTTAAAATAAAAAGAATTGTAGCTTTTGGATCAATAAAAATTTTTATTTTTAAATATACATACGTTTTACATTTTCTTATCTGTAAATTTAATTTCACCTAGATAGATTCAAAAAAGATTAGAACTTTCAGCAGCAGTTTTCATATCTTGCAGAACCTTTGGTTCTTGCTCGAAAAGGGTTTGAAATCTGGACGGAAGAAAAACTTGAAACTCTTTATCCAGCGATACGACCACTTTAGGTCAATATCTTGTTCTTACTTCTCTAAAAGCGGTCACTTTGTTTCTTGAAGTTTTTGAAAGCTTTTATATTGATCATCTTGTCGATTTTTTTCCTCGGAATAACTTTTAAAACCTGAGGATTTTTCATCTTTCATTCTTTCGTAACTGGAGGAGCTCTGCTTTTGACCCATGTTGAATGTGAAGTGAATAAAATTGAGAAAACCAAATGTATTTATACCCACTCCATGGGTTTTTCCGATTCTTGCGCTTCTTTTTCTACAGTAAATTTTTTTTAAAGTCTCACGTTGTGCACCGCACAACACGTTTTGAACTTTCCATTATGATTTTCACAAATTGTCACTAATTTAACTTCATTCAACGGAGGATACGAGTACGCAGCCACATCCTTTACGTTATACCTGAAGCGCCCCAACCATTTTTTCTACATCGAACCCGCAACGTAAATCTCAGTGGCGTCTTTGAACGAATTGCGAATAAGTTTTCCTATCGACGTGTAGGGAAGAGAACCAGTGTTCCAATCTAACCCGTATCAGTTACGCTGCAAGTCGGAATTAATATTTTTATAATTTTTTGTTAGATGATTCCACGAGTAGGGTGCATTGAAAAAAGTACTACGGGGTCTGCATCTTCATCGAGTGGTACGAATGAAAACTCTTTGATGATGTACACCAGCCGGACACCATATCGTTCCGAGGTTTGAATTAGGCGCTCGAAATATAACCGTCATCCCAAAGTTTTTGCAAAAGTGCCAACCTTTGGGACGGCCCGTCCACCGTGGGACGGTTAAAAAATTATTTTTCATAAAGTAGGGTTAGAGAGTCGATGTCAATGATCAACGTCAGAAATAAATCAATGTTGATCATTGACATCAACTACCTAACCATACTTTTTTGTTGAATAACAATTATTACGTAATTACGTTATTGTTTTTAATATTTTACTTTCATTTTGAGAGAAGGTTTTTGTAAATGGATAAAATTTTAAAAATAATTTATATTAGATTTTTTAAATACGGCACACATTCAAAACAAGTAGACCGCAGCGATCAATCATTAATTTTTTCAATAAAAAGCTTGACAAGTCTGAAATAAATCAATGCTGATCATTGACATCAACTCTCTAACCCTACTTTATAAAAAATAATTTTTACCCATCCCAAAGGTTGGCACTTTAGCAAAAACTTTGGGTTGACGGTCAAATTTCGAGCGCCTAATTCAAACCTCGGAACGATACGGTGTCCGACTGGTGTACTCGTATTCTCTCCGAATATTACGTCCTTCTTTTATGGTACTTCCAGGCTGCTCGAAGCAAGTCATGTCTACCACGTAGCGCATCTTGAAGATTAATGCGTGATGAAAAAAACTTGTGCTTTTCTTTTATACTAATTTTTTTACATCCCCGCTAACTGAATTGTATTTTACGATTCGATCGTGTAAAATTAGACAGTAAGCAGCAGTGCATTGAAAAAAAGTACTACGGGGTCTGCATCTTCATCGAGTGGTACGAATGAAAAAGATAAAAAAGAGAAGCGGCAGGATGACTTATTACCCAACTGTATTAGAGCAGTCATTTCCTGACCATCAAATTGCGGAAAAACCAACAGTATACTTACTCTCCTGACACACCCAAACGGTTTAAGATTCGAGAACGTTTACGTGTACTCAAAATCACTCAATCAACCCTAGTACCAGTTTTTAAAACAACTTTTTGAACTCATCGATGGTATTCAGTACCTCGAATTCAATGACAACGAAGAAGTTATCGCACCCTCGGAAGCCCTTCCTAATTCAATCATGATCTTCGATGAAATTACCCGTAAAAAGCAGAAGCACGTGAGAGCTTTTTTTTTGCATGGGCAGACACAAAGACGTGGATTGTTTTTATCTCTGTCAGTCGTATGCTGCTGTACCAAAGCATCTGGTGAGAGACAATGCTAATATGTTAGTTTTATTTCGTCAAAATGAAATTGAAAGAATATATACAACGATCATGTCGATACCGACATGCAGTATGAAAAATTCAAAAGCTTATGCTCGAATTGTTGGAAAGATGGTAAACATAGTTTCATCGTGATCGACAAAGACCGGGGTATAAACGAAGGTCGGTATCGTAAAGGTTTCGACTGTTTTGCTATAAATATAGCTTGAAGTTTAAAAAAGCTTTTAGTCCATAGTGTGACATCTTACTGACAACATGGCAGACTATATAAAACAAAACAGAGTTTTAGAACAGCTGGTTAAAGCTCGCAACGCCGTTAAACGAAAGTATAATTTTATAAAATTACAAAAATATGATACCGATTGCGTGTTGAATGAAACATTCAAACCCATCACTGATCCTCTTCGACAACTTGTTGAAAATGAAAAACAATTAAAGATTTTTAAGAAAAATGAAGAAGAAAAAGAGAAAAGTATTGTACAAGAAGAAGATGAATAAGAGGAAGAAGAAGAAAATGATAATGAAATAGAAAATTTTCAATCAACCAATAAAACGCAAGCTGAACAAGAGGAAGAAGAAAGAAATGATAATAAAATAGAAAATTTTCAACTAACCAATAAAACGCAAGCTGACTTTGAAGCAAATGATGAGTCATACCACGAAATTGACAAAACAATTCAACGCGAAGAAGAACATGACTTGGGAGTATCCCACCTTGATCGAGATAAAATATATGGAATTGAAAAAACCGATGGTGGAAATAGACTTGGAAACGCATCGATAAGATTTGAAAGAGATAACATCGTTGTTAATAATGTTCCTTTTCCTAGAACCAAAGGACTTTTCGAATTCATCGTTCTCAGGAATCCTCTAAAATACGAAATTAAAGATTTAAATCCATACAAAGAGATTCTAGAAATTTCGAACGTACACAGAAAAAGTTTCAAGCCCAACGCTCAGATAAGAAAACATGAATTCAGCAATAAATATAATAGTATTATTGCACCTCTGTTCGGAGAAGACCCACCTAACGCAACTCCCAAAACTCCTTCAAAAGTTTTGAAAAAAGCCATTATCAACAGAAAAAACTTTGAATCAACGCCCAAGAGATTCGGTAAAGGTTTGATTCCTCGATACAAAATTGCTCAAGGCAACTCTAGCCTTGACTACATCTACTGGGACGATCGAAACGAGTTGGTCGACCGTCTGCGGCTGCTAGTTGTGGAACAAGCTGCAGGTAATTTCAGTCACACGAACGAAATCCATTCGATCATAGAGGACCTGAGAGAAGGAGGGTGTATATACTGATGTCAATAGAGTTTCGAGTCATTATGGGTGTCAACGTGTTTGGACGTAGACACGATAAAAAGCAAAAAGACAAAAGAGGTCCTCCTGACAACGGTTTTAGATTTACTCGCGAGGGTAACTTTGACATCGAAAACAAGAGATTATCGAACATAGGTTCACCGGTAAAACCGAACGACGCAGTTAATTTGGAAACCTTGAATTCCCATCTGCAATCCCTGAGAGCAGAGATCGATAACAAAATTAAAGAGCTGTCGGGTCTTGATAATTATTATAGATATAAAATTGAGGAAAATGAATAAAAAACATATAGTTGTTAACGAGATCCATAAACCGGCTCGACGTAATTATACTCTAAGGAAAGTTGAAGTGAGAGATATATCAACGACACGCTGCAGTGTGACTTGGTGGAGATGATTCCGTATGCTGACGAAAACGAGAACTACAAATACATGATCACTATAATAAATATATTTTCCAAGTACGCTTGGGCTGTTCCATTGAAAACAAAGTCTGGAAAAGAAGTTACAGCAGCAATGAGATCTGTTTTGAAAACAATAACACTTCCACGCAATATTCATGTAGATAAAGGACAATAATTCTACAATGATAATTTCAAAATCTTATGAATAAATACAAGATCAACATGCACTCCACATACAGCGGACTCAAGGCTTCGATATGCAAATGCTTCAATCGAACTCTGAAAGAGCAGATGCGGAAAAAATTCAGTATGCAAGGTAGCTACAATTGGTTGGATATCCTACCTGATTTAGTTAAAGCGTACAACAACCGAAAGCATCAAACTATAGGCATGAAGCCGAAGGACGTCAACGAAAAAAACGCTCTCGAAGTTCTACGAAGATTAAGTAGAAGTAAAAATTCAGTTAACCTCTTAAATTCAAAGTTGGAGATAAAGTTCGCGTGAGTAAAGTGAAAGGACTGTTTGAAAAAGCCTACACCCCCAACTGGTCGGTTGAGGTTTACACAATTACAAGAGTTAAGAAGAGTAATCCACCTATGTACTATTTGAAAGGTTATAAAGGTGACCCTGTAGATGGGGGGCGGGGGGGGGGGGGGATTTTACACCGAAGAGTTGTTGAAAACCGAGTTCCAGATGTATATTTAGTTGAAAAAGTAATTAAGAAACGTGGTGATAGACTGTTGGTCAAGCGGTTAGGATTTGATGATAGTCCTAATAGTTATATTCATAAAAATGATTTGTAATTAACTTAAGCTACCTTTAAGCTTGCTTTAAGCCTGCTTCAAGCTTACCTTAAGCTTGCTTTAAGCCTGCTTCAAGCTTACCTTAAGCTTGCTTTAAGCCTGCTTCAAGCTTACCTTAAGCTTGCTTTAAGCTACCTTAAGCTAACCTTGAGCTTACTTTAAGCTACCTTAAGCTTACCTTAAGCTTGCTTTACGCTACCTTAAGCTTGCTTTGAGCTACCTTGAGATATTTATACTTCGCCTAAGCTTTCTTAAACATTTTACTTAAGACTATTAAATTTGTAAATTATGTATGTTATTGTTAATAAAAAAAAAGATATTTGAAATGTATTTATTTCTTCACTATTTACATCGATAAACTTAAATTTACCTAAACCTAAATATTAAACTCTTATGTTACACATTTTAGCCGCTAGCTGTATGTACAACGAATGGTCATCTTCAAAAAGACGTTGAAATCTAAAAGAAGGTACATTTAAAGTTAATCATTCATCCGAAACAATTCAATAAAGAATTCAATAAATAAATTTGTTGTACGTTGAAAATATTGTTGGTCCTTAAAAGGACCGGGAATTTACTTTTCAAATAACTTTCAAAATCTCTCATCTAATACTCTGATCAGGTTGCCGTAAGATAGGCGCTGGTTAGCGGCTGCAGCATGCGAGTGGCAGAAACTAGTAGGGGGACGATGCGAGCGGCAGAATAGCTCGAGGGCGCAGTAACGGTAGTGCGCAGTACCCGCACTTTGCATGGCCCGCTCTGTTTTACCTACTATATTAAGTTATTCTCTAGAATCTGTTCTCTTCTTGATCAATCTAAGCTTCAAATTGACTTGAATGCCATAATTGAGTAGGCCCGGAGAAATGATTTGAAGTTCAATGCTGATAAATGTTCATTACTTACATTTCGTCGTGTTTACTATTTTGTAACTCGTTATAAGATTGATAGTTTTGAATTGAAGAGAGTTAGTGAGCAGAAAGATCTTGGAGTAATTTTTCAAGAAAATTTTGATTTTGACAAACAATTAAATTCGGTTGTTAGCAAAGCGTTCAAGATTTTAGGATTTATAATTAGGTCTTTATCTAAATTCAAGTGTGATACATTAATTTATTTATATAAAACATTAGTAAGACCTATTTTATTGTATAATTCTAAAATTTGGTCACCACATTATGATACCCATTTGAAATTACTTGAATCTGTACAACACAAGTTCTTTAGATACTTAGCATTTAAACTTGGTAAACCTTTCAATTATGATGATCACGATTATTGTGTTTTCTCAAAACATGTGCATCTTTGCACTGTTAAATCTTTGCATAATTACCGTGTCTCCCCGAAAATAAGACTGGTCCCAAAAATAAGGCCAAAAAGTCCATGAAAATAAGCACTCCCTCGAAAATTAGCCCTCTCTGAAAATAAGTCCAGTAAAATAAGCCATGGAAAATCATAATTTTGAGATCAGTGATCGGTCGTCGTGGGATAAAATATCGGTAGTACAGCACCGCTTTGGCGAAAGTAAACAAACATGATTCATTTACTTCGCCAGGCGCAGTGCTCGGTGGCGGCTGCCTCGAGTGTCGCGAGCACGTGCACAGGGAGTTGGTTGAAATCAATTCAAGTAAGGATTATGTATACCACTCTACCTTGTTTAGACTAAGACGCAACTGGAATTGTTTGAATTCTATTGTTAAATCTAGTGGAAGAATGTGTGAATTTAAAAATTTGCTGTTTGAGGAAATTTGTAAATTTGATTAAAAAATTTGATATTTGTTTTTTTTTCTCTGCAGAGATATATATGTATATAATTCTTGTAAAAAGGGCAATTTAACCCGTTGATACAATAAATAAATAAATAAATGATTAAAATAAAATAATAATAAATACATTTTTCTGTACATTACTTTCCTCGTTAACTTATTACGGCCTCATTCTCACTTTTTATTGCTGGGATTACTTTATTTTGTTAATCTTTCATTCAAATTCATTCCTCTTTATTATTATCTACGTTTTTGCATAATTTGTCACTATTTGTAATTAATTTAAACAATCAGGATCACGTTCGACCTTAGCATGAAAACCCTCGTAGCTTTTCGGTCATCTATGACAATGAAAGTACGCTAGCCTGTGTACTTTCTAATTATCTTCGATACCTGAAAATAATAATCAAGGCATGCTTGGGAAGTATCGCGTTCACGAATTAAATACCCTCAATTCCCGCGATCTGACTAACCTGTTTATGTTGATTTTCAAAATTTAATGAATAAAAACAACTAAAAACTAGCACATGAGCTAGCAAGCACCGTGTTGCTTGCGAGAGAATTCCAATAACAATCTAAGCCCTTAGGCTGATAAATAAAATCACAACGGTTTTCAATCGGCTTCTATTTAAATATCTGCGCGCAATGTCTCCACGTTAGAGAAAAAACGCCCGCGAGAAAAAGACAGTTTGCGAGTGAGATGAATTTTCTCACCCAACATACACACTCGATCTGATCGTCCACACCGCATACAATCAGTTAACAAACCTCAATTTTCGGTGGTCACCACGCAACACGCAACAAGTCCAAAGCACTGGGCTTGTTTTCTCGTTCGACGCCGCTACCTGGCCTTAGACAATGGCCTGGATGCCAGTTACACTTGTTGGAGTTTCCTAGCCGTATCCTGCTAAAACTAAGCAATCACTGTGCATTGAACACTTCTAATTCACCGTAGAATAAGTTACAATTTATCGCACTTCAAAAAAAACCGATAAATTAACAAACCGGCGAGAGCTTGCAAGGATCCTGCCTTGCTGGGCTCTAGAAGCTAGAATTTATCGTTGTATTTTTAATGTTTTATTTATTTATATTCTTGTTTTTTTAAAGTAATTGTTTAAATATGTAGCAGCAGTGAGCCAGCGGAGCAAATCTTGAAATTTTCGCAGTTGAGATTTGACAAAGTACACGGTGAGTCGTTCGATTTCATACGACAGGACCCCCCACCACCAAAATTTTGGTCTAGAGCGCGCGACATTAGGTGCGAAAGAAAGCCGGCCGTGGGGAGAGCGGGCACTCTAAAATCTTACTCTGTCGAATGCACATTGAATTTCCTAAACTTCAATAAGTGCATTAGACAGCTTCTTTTGTCCTCTCAAAAAGTCCATACGCGAAATCGACTATTGTGTCCAAGCACATACGGAAATCTTAATAGTGCGCGGTATATAACCAACTTGGTGATCAAAGTTTTCCGAAATAATTTTTCTTTCTTTCGTGGTCGACCGGAACGGTACCCTGTCGAATGCCCGCGTCGTGAACCCTCGGTCACACGAATACACTGGAGTTGGTGATCGAAACCTTACGAGTGGATGTTTTGGCACCAACAGAAGAAACCGTCGCCCAGGCCCCGATTAGACGACAACCAGGACGGCTCACACCCGACACCCGGAGCGCGCAATCATCACGCTGTATCGACGAGAGCTCCAGTAAGTGCCCTCCGATAAATAATTACAGTCACGGTCGCGTGCACTGAGTTGCTTGTATTTGAGTATAACTCCGCAGTTAGACCAAAACTGATCACGACGGCTACTAATAACCGCGGCTCACTGCTCACAACCTCAAATTTTGTTTAATTGAATAGAATATCAATTACAAAGAAAACTTTGTAACCGTACGCGGAATGAAGATAAAATTTAGAATAAACCTGATTAATTTTCCACTGTTGAGAAATTTGTTTTATTAATTGGATTTGATTATATTCCCCTTGATTATTACTTTTTTTTAGCACGAACAAATTTTAAAAGGAGTTACAATGCTCCAATTGTTTAATTAATTCACCGGCAGAGAACCAGAAAACTCCACATTGGCGGTAAGTTTTCTCCCACAGTCAGAGAACACCCAATGGTACCCTCTTAGTGGGACAAGTAACGCGAAATTAAAAGTAAAATTCGCGTTGCCCGAACATTTTCCCCATAAATAAAACCGAGAAGAGCGCACGTAAAAACAAATAATTAAAGAAACGCAGGGTGGCAAATTTGAAATAGCGTGAATATTAAATCGAGAACAAAGGATTTCAAAAAAAAAAAAAAAAAAAAAAAAAAAAAAAGTAAGAAATCCGAAATAAAGACAGATAGAGAGAAAGGTCGGCAAAATTCACGCCAGTTGTGGCCGTAAACAAGGTCGCGGGGAGGACGAACGCGCGCGTGAATAGGTAAGAGCGCTGACCCCGCGAACGAGCGAGGTTAAATTGCCGAGAAAAGGCGCGCGATTGTGGATTCGAGTCCCACCAGGGATCAGCCACACACATCCTCAGTGTAATAAAATCGGCAGCATACCCGCGTATCATAGATTACTAATCATGTTTATTAGAATTTTCCGTTAAATTATCAATAACGGTGGTACCCCGGCAAATTAAACAAACCTACATTTTTTTCTTTTTCTCATACATTTTCGAATTTTGCACATAGGGAATGAATTGAAGACACGTTCTAATCGAAGAAACTAACGGGTGAGCAACAGTGAGCCGCGAGAATTATTATTGCACGATCACGCGGGTAGAGGAGGGGGCTTGTCTATGCGAGGCTTTTAAACACCGTAGCGATCCCAACTTTTCTATCCCCACCTGCGAAGAAAATTTCGGCAGCTCACGAGCGAGCAGAGCAGCGTCCGCGACACAAACGACGCGGAGAGAGAGAGATATATATATATATAACACGACCACCTACTGTTACGTCATTTGTTTGGGTTACTGGCCATTTAAATTTCTGGGAATTTCTTCAGTCGAGGTATTTAAACTCTGAGTATTTAAACCCAGATGGGATTTCTTTTTTTTTTTTGTCGGGAATGATTTGAAGAAAATTGTGATTTCTGGAAACTTGCAGGCTTGGGATTTTTTTTTTGGTTTGATTCATAGGTGATGAATCACGAGTTCATTTGATTTTTTTTGTTTTTTTTTCGGAGAGTATTTCAGCCCTCGAGAGCGTTCGGGATCTAACCATCTGTACTGCAGTGCACTGAGGTCATCTGTAGAGGGGAAAGATAGCGGGGCTATCGCGCTGTAGGTTTATGCACGTTTGGTGAAAGCATTTTTTTTGTTTTTTTTCTTTTTCAAGTTGTCGTAACCAGTATCATGGGTCAGGGTAAAAAAAATACTCGCTCAGGCAAGAAATACGGGGACGGCCGGGATGAATCTCTGGTTCTCGGCGCATTTGGGGCACAGACCGAGCGAGTCCGTGAGCATCCACGAGCGGCTTCACCGCCGGAAATTGCACTTGCTGCTGGAGCTTTTGCCAGCAGACCGCGTGGGAGCGAGACGAATGGTTTAAGGCCGGGAAGTGCACCTGTAGGATCGAATTTGTTCGAGTTCCCTAATCCACAAAGCGTGGTCCACTCCACGCTTAATGATAGCCAACGGCAGGCTATCGGTAGTCCGACGATGCAAGGGGAGGGACGGAGTTTCCCTATGAGCTTTGACGATATGAGACGCGAGCTGATGGACATACGGGCTGAGCTTACGCGTACTCGCATGGTCTGTGAGCAACGAAACGATCAACGCGACGCGCGCATTGCAGAGGTACGGGATAACGTTAATCGTTTATTAAGATGGGAGGAAGACGCGCGGGAAAATTTCGCAAGAGTGTCGGCGCGCACGGAAGGATTAAACACTCAACTCGTGGATCTGAGGGAGAATCACAATAATTTGGACGGGGAAGTCCACGATATACGCGGTCTTTTGTCTACTCAAGGGCAAAGCCTTGATAGACTATTGGATTTGCAGGGAACCTTGATAGATAGGGAGCGAGAGAGGACGAGTACGAGGCGTTCAGTAAACTTTCCGGTGGATTTGACCATGGTGCCGAATTCGAGTCTGCCGGAAGTGCAAGACTTAACTCGTGCCACGCGAAACGGAGATGTTCAGGTGGCGGGGAATAATAGGGTGATGCCGTCGCAAGACGTAAGGGTTGACCCAGGCGCAAATAGGCGCGCGGGGCCGATCAACCCACCAATGCCCGGGAACAATAATTCTTTGGCCCCATTGTACCCGCAAGCTCCCATGCAAGCCATGATGCAGCTCGCAGGCACCGCGGGTGGATTGAATGGTTTTAAGCCCGAACTGCCTACTTTTGAGGGACGTCCAGGTGAAAGGCCAGCACGATATTTGAAATTATTACGCGCGTATTTGGAGGGTATGAACGTGCCGGAGCCACGAGTAAAGAGCGTAATCGAGCAATCGCTCAAGGGATTGGCGCTCGACTGGTTCTTATTCGCAGGCGATGAGCTCGAAGGTTTTGAGGGATTCTCTCGCGCTTTTGCACAACGGTTCTGGAACGAAGATATCCAGCTCGGCGTTAAGCGTAGATTGGAGTTTGGGCATTACACGGCCGAGGGGAATCTGAGCAAGTCCGAATATGCGATAAAATTATTGAACGACGTGAAAGCTTTGGGTAATCCTCCGGACGAGGGCTACATTATTCAATGTCTATCCCGCCATTACGACGAGCAGGTTCACTCAGCAACAATTACACGTGGGATTGTGAGGGTTGAGGCGTTTTTGGCGTTGCTGGACCGGCTTGAGAGTACAAATCCGTTAAACGCAGCGTTTGAAACCAGCCGTCGTGAGAGTTTTGCGAATGTCTCGTTTGAACGGAAGCCGCCGACTCGGATTTTAACCAACCCTGCTCACGGCGCACGTGAAAATCAATCTTTTAGGGCGTCAACACCTGTGCGGACCAACAGCAATGGTCAAAACAATCCACCTACGAATTATAGGTCGGGTGGGGGCGCTAATAATAGTCAGGGCTCATTCAATTCGGGCAACACCGGGCGGTATCCACAGAGGAATCAGCAGGTTAATGAAATTTCGATCGAAGAAGTTTCTGAACCTGGACTTGATGAAGTTTCCGGCTTCATTGAGGGAAACTAGCTGCAGTTGTAACAGGATGCTCGGATGTGGGTGAAAAAAAAATCGCAGCCCACGCCTGCTACAACTGAATCGGAGCTGGTAGCGAATAAACCCGTTTCTTTGGAGAACCCGACGATTATCAACGAGTCAGCGAGAGTACGGGAATATGAACCCCCTCAGCTGATCCGCGATGCGGTCGCGAGCGTCGTATCAATTTTCGATTGTCCGAGGGAATTTTTGTTGGGGGAAGAGCACGAACTCAGTATCAAAAGGATTGATATTGAGCCCGTGGTCAAAATAAAAATTAACGGCACGTTAATTGATGCTTTTATAGATTCGGGCAGTAGTATCTCGTGCGTGTCCGAATATTTGTACTCCGAACACCGGGAAGCTTGGAAAAATTTACCTACGCTCCCGGTAATCGGCTTACAAGCCACTGGTTTTACGGGCGAAAAATCAGTTAGACTTAAGAAGCAGTTATTTGCGCCGATCATGCTGGGACCTTTAGAGTGTGAAGGGACCCTGATGATTATTTCGAAGTTAATTCGACCGTGTATTATCGGACGCGATATTATTAGGTTGTTAGATTTAAAGATTAATATTAAAGAAAATTGTTTAGATTTAGTTAGCGAGGTAGGGAAGGTAGATTTTTTGAAAGCCGGGGAAGATCCGGAAAACCTTGTGGGGATAATCCAGGGGAATGATGAAGATCCAAATTCCTGGGTAAAGTGTGGACATAATCATCCGTCAGATGAAGAGATCTGGGCGAAAGTGGACCCGATCAGCGAGATCAACGAAGGGGAGAAATTGCAGCTCTTTAATTTACTGCGTGAGTACAAGGATGTTTTTAGTGACATCCCAGGAAAATTTAAGAATTACTCGTATAGTTTTAATATTCGCGACAGAACGCCATATTTTATTAAATCTTACCCGATCCCGCTGCACCAGCGCGAGTTAGTTCAGGGGGAGATCGACCGGATGGTGCGTTTTGGCGTTGTGGAATACTGTAAAAGCCCATTTGTCAACCCCTTAGTTTCAGTGATAAAGAAGGACAAAAGCATACGGGTATGCTTGGACGCGAGAACGCTGAATGATAGAATCGACCCTGACTATAACAATCCCGAAGGTATCGAGATCGTTATAAGCAAGTGTGAAGGGATGTCGATTATGTCGAGCTTTGATCTTAGCGCCGCGTTTTGGCAGATCGAGCTCGATCCCGAGTCCAGGGATATAACCGCGTTTATGCATAACGGGCGTGTACTCCGGTACACCGTGGCGCCGTTCGGAACCAGATGCTCCATGGCCGCTCTTTTCGAGGCGGTACGTAGGATGCTGCAGGGCCTCGAGGACCACGTCCTCGATTTTGTTGATGATCTGTTATTAATCTCGCGATCCGTCTGCGAGCATTTTGTGTATCTCGAGAAACTGCTGCAGAGAATACGGGCGGCTGGCGCCACCATTAAATTCTCAAAGGTGGAGCTTTTCCGGAAGGAAATGAAATTTCTGGGGCATATTTTGACGCCAGAAGGGGTAAAGATTGATCCCTCGAAAGTTCAGGGGATACGCGATTTTGTCCCACCTCGAAATTTGAAGCAACTGAGAGGTTTTCTAGGGCTCGTGAACTTTACCTCGAAATACACGGATCAGATCGCGCGCGAATCTCTGCCGTTGTATGAGCTTTTGAAAGCGGGAAAAAAGTGGGAGTGGAAGAACGACCAGCAGATCGCTTTTGAACGAACAAAAGATCTGTTTTGTAAAGACGCGTGTTTATATTATCCAGTGAGAGATCGCGAGTTCATCCTTTTTACGGACGCGTCTGATTTTTGCATGGGGTCGCTGTTGTGTCAGGAGGATGAGGACGGAAAGCTCAGGATTGTGGCGTGCGCGAGCAAAACTTTCAACTTGGCTGAGCAGTCTTATTTCGCGACGGAGAAGGAGCTGAACGCGATCAAGTGGGCGCTGATAAAATATCGTACCTACATTATGGGGGGGAAAGTCGTGGTCAAGAGTGACCACAAGAGCTTGCAGTTCCTTTTTAGCTGCCAACACCTTACCGGGCGTTTGTATAGATGGGCCTTAGCCATAAGCGAATTTTCTCCGCGTATTGAATATATAAAGGGTAAGGATAATATCATTGCCGATGCGCTCAGTCGGATGGGGCACCCCGAGACAGATCGAGGCACGAAAGCTCTTGTTGCGGCCGCGATTTTGAAAGAGCCGAATGCGACGCTGAATGCCCTTGTAAGAAAATTCCAGAAATCACAATTGGGGGATGATCGTTTGGCTGGGATTATTTCTAAACTAAACTCGAAGGAAGAAGTTCCAGGTTATGAATTGATCGGTGACTTATTGTGTAAAAGTTTCGGTAAGCTTGACCCTAAAGTTGTAGTTCCCGCGGAGCTTATTTTCGAGTTAGTTCGTTGTACACACGAGGTATACTGCCATCCCGGGGCGAAGAAAA
This sequence comes from Encarsia formosa, assembly GCA_038277355.1. NCBI lineage: Eukaryota > Metazoa > Arthropoda > Insecta > Hymenoptera > Aphelinidae > Encarsia > Encarsia formosa. The sequence continues at coordinate 68,575,637 of CM076186.1, read as the reverse complement.
TGATAAGACTGTTGAGTACAGATTTTTTTTACCCGGGCATGAAGAATTACATCGCGAAATTTGTTAGAACGTGCGACTCGTGTCAGAAAAATAAAGTTTATACCCTGAGTACTGCGGCTAAATCGCGTCCAATTCTTACGAATACTATCAACGAGCTTACGAGTGTGGATTTTATGGGAGCCTTGCCCGTGTCGATCGGGGGGGTCCGTTATATATTGGCAGTGCACGATGCCTTTTCAAAAATCGTCAAATTATATCCGATTAAAAGAGCCACTACCCAGATCGTGATTCAGAAAATTTTCAAGGATTACATACCTACCCACGGGAAGATGGCCAGGATATCCTCGGATCATGGCTCACAATTTACATCGCCGGTCTGGATCAATAAACTCTCGAGTGAAGGTATACGGGCCGTATTTTGTGGGGTTCGTCACGCGCAGGGTAATTTAGTTGAACGCGTGAATAAAGAGCTCGGTCGATGTATCCGTACGCTGTCCTCGGATAAGCATAAAAATTGGGCCTCCTGGATAGGCCTAATCGAGTATACGCTTAATGAATTACCTCACCAAACTACCGGATTTACGCCAAATGAGCTTCATTTCGACCGCGAGCCGAAGCGACCCTGGGGAAAATTAATTCCTAATAAAACAATCGCGAAGCTATCGTACGCTGAAAAGTTGGAAATCGCGAGGGACAATATGTCCCGAATCGGGCAAGCACGCGCGGACAAGTATAACTCCGAGCATAAATTGGTTGCGTATGAGGTCAATGACAAGGTCTTGGTAAAATCAAGCAATATCTCAAGTGCACCGGATGCCACCATAGCCAAGTTTTTGCCCCTGTATAATGGTCCATATACAATCTCATCGCGTTACCGTGACTGTACATATTTATTGGCAAACTTAGCAGGGCAGCCAGTGAAAGGGTATTTTCATGGGTCCTCACTGCGTCCATATTTTAGCAGAGACGCAGAAAATGAGCCACACGCCAGCGAAAAAGGCTCGTCGCAAGCGCCAGAAGGACAAAAAGAGGGTGCAGCGCTATGTGGACCACCTCAGGAAGAAGATCAATCAGATTGTTCAAGAAAAGACAATCGAGAAAAGTAAGAAAAACTCAAAAAACCGACGTCGGCTATCGAACTTCAATAAGAGGTTGAAAAAGCTCAAGGACCTAACAAATATAAGAAAAGTAAAAGCCGGGTTAAAAGAGGCACCGGTAAAGGCGCCTGTCCTCGACCTGGGAGAAGAAGAAGACGAGTTTCTGGAGATCGATGCACCGCCTTTCGATCAATGCTAAGTGGAATCAGTGAGGTGTGTGATGAACTTTGCCACACTGACGAAAAAAAAATATATAACTATACAATTATTATATTTATTTTTTTTTGAAGGGGGCTATTGCAAGGATCCTGCCTTGCTGGGCTCTAGAAGCTAGAATTTATCGTTGTATTTTTAATGTTTTATTTATTTATATTCTTGTTTTTTTAAAGTAATTGTTTAAATATGTAGCAGCAGTGAGCCAGCGGAGCAAATCTTGAAATTTTCGCAGTTGAGATTTGACAAAGTACACGGTGAGTCGTTCGATTTCATACGACAGGACCCCCCACCACCAAAATTTTGGTCTAGAGCGCGCGACATTAGGTGCGAAAGAAAGCCGGCCGTGGGGAGAGCGGGCACTCTAAAATCTTACTCTGTCGAATGCACATTGAATTTCCTAAACTTCAATAAGTGCATTAGACAGCTTCTTTTGTCCTCTCAAAAAGTCCATACGCGAAATCGACTATTGTGTCCAAGCACATACGGAAATCTTAATAGTGCGCGGTATATAACCAACTTGGTGATCAAAGTTTTCCGAAATAATTTTTCTTTCTTTCGTGGTCGACCGGAACGGTACCCTGTCGAATGCCCGCGTCGTGAACCCTCGGTCACACGAATACACTGGAGTTGGTGATCGAAACCTTACGAGTGGATGTTTTGGCACCAACAGAAGAAACCGTCGCCCAGGCCCCGATTAGACGACAACCAGGACGGCTCACACCCGACACCCGGAGCGCGCAATCATCACGCTGTATCGACGAGAGCTCCAGTAAGTGCCCTCCGATAAATAATTACAGTCACGGTCGCGTGCACTGAGTTGCTTGTATTTGAGTATAACTCCGCAGTTAGACCAAAACTGATCACGACGGCTACTAATAACCGCGGCTCACTGCTCACAACCTCAAATTTTGTTTAATTGAATAGAATATCAATTACAAAGAAAACTTTGTAACCGTACGCGGAATGAAGATAAAATTTAGAATAAACCTGATTAATTTTCCACTGTTGAGAAATTTGTTTTATTAATTGGATTTGATTATATTCCCCTTGATTATTACTTTTTTTTAGCACGAACAAATTTTAAAAGGAGTTACAATGCTCCAATTGTTTAATTAATTCACCGGCAGAGAACCAGAAAACTCCACATTGGCGGTAAGTTTTCTCCCACAGTCAGAGAACACCCAAGCTCCGAAATCCATGTCTGGCGGTTACGAACCCGACGAATCGAATGCCAAAGTTCTCCCCCGCGAACTTTCGAAATAAAATTTCCTTCAATTACCATTACACCTTCCTTCCAGACTCGGTGTATCCCGTATCGCCGACTCGATTAATCTCCGACGCAACCTGTACGATTAAGAGAGTGGAGAAATAAAGGTGAGGTGAAGGGAAAGAGGAAAAGACACATTTTCAAGACCAATTTTTATTTTTCTCGCTCTTGTACAAGAGCAAGGGGTGGCTTGACCTTGGCCACCAACCTTCCGATCTTCCAGTTACCGTTTTTTCGATGAATCCTTCACGTAGTCTTCGTGTTCTTCATGATTAAGACAGTTATTGTTGTCATTCATCTGTGTATGGCCACAGATTCGACAAGAACGTCCATTCCTTGCTCGGTATTCTTTTTCGGCCTTTTTCATGGCAGACATCATCGGGTCTATGATTTTTGCTCACGCTGCACAGTCCAATTTCCACTTGCCCTATCTTTTTTCGATTTTGGCCTGTTCCAAAGCCGCTCTTGCCCGTTCCAATTCGGCTTCGGCAAGTTCCCTCGCTGCTCTAGCCGCTGTTCTTTTGGCCCAGTGATCCTTGAGGAACTCTATTTCAGCGCGCCAGTCTGCGATCCGTTGATCGTAAATTTTGGCCTTTGGCCATGGACCCTTGCCTTGTCGGAACTACTCGTTGCGTCGGACCACCTCTCGTTCCGCCTCATGTTGCAACTGCAGGCGTTCTCCAACCTCATCCAACATCTGGAACGCCTGTTCCCATGAGTTAACCTTGTTGGGGGGATGCAGCATTGCAAACCTCAGGGCGTTTGCGTGTCTATGGAGGTACCGATGGCCTGGTTGGCTATACCAATCTCAGTCTGGGTGCCCATGTCCTTAAAGGTCGGACTATGGCTCAAACCCGCAGCATCTTCAATGACTTAAGTGGCCTCTCCACTGTTCATTGACTTGGGGTTCAAAGGCCAAAAAGTCGCCTCGTCCAGGCTACTATCTTGAGCATTGGTCTGGCACAGAGACTCGACGATCTGGCGTAGCCTTGAGTTTGCAACCCCCAGGTTGATTTAGACCATACCTAGCCAGATGCCAGCTCCATACGCCTCGATTGTTTCCCATGTCAGCTTCAGCAGGTCCCGATCCAGGCTTGGTACTGCCTTGGGCATCAGCTGGGCTTCTTCTTCCTTCTTCTCTCCTAGGAATGCCTGGTCTGCCATCTGAAACAAAAAGGATGGGAAATGATAAGCGGGGAATCAAATACTACTCGGTGCGTTTCACGCGAGTTCTACGTAACGATGGCGTTGCTACGTGAACCATCACTCTCTTCCTTGATCCCCTCGGTCTCTCTTGACCCCTTTTAAATAATTTAATTAAAATACCAAGTGGTTGGTCTTATCGAACAGTTTTTTATTATTAATTAAGAATTGTTATTAAATTCCCAACGTTTCGTACACCGTTATCCAGGTGACATCTTCAGGGGCTACGAACAATTTTATAAAAATACATTTTAACAATCAAAATACTTGTTTTACATTCACAATTACATAAAAGTTTAGATCTATCTTACCGAAGTGTAAGTATGAAATTAACATCCGAGTCGAATGTAGTCAACATAATAATTCAAGATTAAAAATTTACGAATACATGTCAATTCGAGCTGTCACACAAGACTGAATTTGAAGTCAAATAAAAGGCACAAAGCAAATTCAAAATAAATTCAATAGTAGTTTTTTATAATCTGACTTTAAAAATTGAGTGTCTGTCTTCTTATTAACATTATCAGAATAAAAATGTATATTGAGCATCTCCAAAAATCTCCTCTTATAGACAGTATGCTCCCTTCTGATAATCGAGGCACTATCAAAATCAAATTCATGATCATTCTACATGCAATGTGCCGCAATCACAGAGGATGAGTCCTCGTTTCTAACATATCTAGCATGCTCAGAAATTCTCTCTCCCAGTTTTCTCATGGTCTCACCAACATACCTACAGCCACAATCCTTACATTTAATTGAATAAACCACACCAGAATTGTCAAACTTTTCAACCGGATCTTTACCCAAAGTGAAAAAATGATTCATCCTATTAATATTCCTGAATACCACTTTAAGATTAAAATTCTTAAAAACATGCAATAATTTAGGTGTAAGATATTTATGGAAAGGTAAAATTAAATAATCAGAGTTCAATATGTGTGGTTCACGGGCAATATTGTTTTCATTCCTATTCCTAATTAAATCAAGTCTATTATTGATCTGTGTGGAAATAAATTGCACAGGATAATTGTTATCAAGTAATAGCAATTTGAATTTTTCTAAATTTTGTAAATGAAATTCTCTGCTTGAAAGTTCAATGGCTTTATCCACCAATGAAAATATAATAGCTTTCTTTTGTCCTATCGGTTGATGTGATAAAAAATTAATATATCTACCAGAAGCTGTGCTTTTTTGGTACCAATTCGTTAAGATCTGACTGTTTTTTTTAATAACCGTAAAATCTAAAAAATTAAGTTCTGACTTCTCATTTTGTTTTTCCACTGTAAACTGTAAAAATTTATTAAAAGTATTGAAAAGATTGGTAATTTTAATCAGTTCCTTGATTTATTTAAAACTACGAGACGACAAAATTTGACTACACAATTTGACAATTACCAAGTACAAAGTGTGGATTATTCTATTCTTGATGGTTACAACACATTTACACGAGGTATATTACTTTCCAATGAACTTCATAACAATTTCTCAAACATCAATACTGGTTTCAACGACTATGAAAATCACGAAGGAAACAATAACAATAACTGGAAGAAGTACACTAAACAACTTTTACACCGTAAATTAAAAAATAACCAAACTAAAATCTCTTTTATTTTTAACATTTTGTTCTCTATTTTTGGATCTATGGCAACAAAAAAATTTGATAAAACTAGTAACCTTTTTATGAGATTTAACAAGATGAAATCTAATTTATCCTGTTTGCTGATATCTTTTGATATTTATCCTAGACATATTTTGACTATGAATAGCAATTTTAACAACTTGTCCAAGTTAAATTAAATACATTATGAGCTTCAGGGTTTAAGGTTTGCTAGTTAGTTATTTGTTTATAAAAAAATATTTATTCACCTGTTTTTTCCAGCGTTATAAGGGTTTAAAATTTGTCAGTTAATTATTTTTATACAATAAATAAATTATTTATCTAATTTTCCGGCGTTCTGAGGATTTTAAACTTGTTGGTTCATTAATTTGTTTCTAAAAAAATATTCATTTAACTTTCTTTTCCAGCGTTACAGGGGTTTAAAGCTTGTTGGAGAATTTTTGTTTATACAAAAATATTTTTTTATCTTTTTTTCTAGCGTTATGGGGGTTTAAAACTTGTGGGTTTGTTAATTGTTTATAAAAAAATATTCATTTACCTTTTTTTCCAGCATTACAGGGGTTTAAAGCTAATTGTCGGTCGATTATTTTTTTATGATTGATTATTTATTTATCCTTTTTTTGCATCGTTATAGGGGTTTTAAACTTGTTGGTTAACTGTTTGTTTATAACAAAATATTTATTAATCTTTTTTTTTCAGCATTATGGGGGCTTAAAATTTTTTGGTTGGTTATTTGTTGATAAAAAAATATTCATTTATCTTTTTTCCCAGCGTTACAGTGGTTTAAAACTTACTGGTTAGTTATTCGTTTATATAAAATAATTTAATTTATTTATCTATTTTTCCAGCATTATGGGGGTTTGAAATTTTTTAGTTAGATATTTGTTTTTTATTTATTGCCATTTTATTTTTATATAAAATAAAATATATTTTTTATCATTTTTTTGCTTTGTTTTAATTGAAAAAAAAAAAAAAAAATCCCTTTTTTTTAAATTAAAATTTTTTTTTTTGTCCAAATTTGAATTTATCGGGTGAAAAATGAGCAAGGCGTACGCGCGCGAGCGCACGAACGCGTTTGCAAAATATTCCTTATTTTACAGTATGTCACCACAGGTAAGATATCCCAAAAAGTATGCCCGTATTCTAAATCTAATGTACATATTGTACCCATACTTAATCTAATTTTATCTGTATCAAGACTTACTTTAGCTATAGTTTGTATGAGTAAGATTTGTATGGTGCCATGTACAAAAACCTTTGTATATGTGTTGAATTTGTCCGCATACGATGCTCCGGAACAGGATTTTTCTGCTGCACTACCCGCGAAGTCCACTCCTACTGTCATTGGTGTTGCGTTGACTTTGATATCGGCTATGATATGCGTATCATCGTATTTAAAGATGCCTATGTTATGTAGTAGTTTGCATTTTTCATAAGACAAGTCGTAAAGGTACTCTTGTTCACCGTTCTCCGCAGGTAATAGATGTCCAAAAATGCCGCAGTTATTAATTGTGCGATGGATGATTATTTTGCAGTGAATCGTGTTCACTTCTCGTAATTCCGCAAGTTGTACCAGCTCGATTGTGATATTTGTCGAATTTGGTTTTATTTCGTGGGAGTCGCACTCGCCCGTGTCCAATAATGAGAACGTTGTGATGTTTGGTGTGGTAGAGCCACACTCATATCCAATAATTTGTGCGTATGATTGTATGATTAATGAGAATGTGATTAGTATGAAATGCATGTTATTTTGTTTGTTTTCTCCTTTGTTTTTTTTTTTTTTTTTTTTTTTTTGTTCCTAAAACAAAAATTATATTAGTTTTTTCTCATGTAAAAATAATTTGTTAGGATAAACTTGTTTTTGCTTTCCTTTGTATAAAAATATAATATCACCTTTATCCGTAATATTTTTTATTTCAAATGGACCTAAATTTTGGTCTTTCTCTAATTTTCCTGGCTTTGGCTGCTTTTGCCAGTATCCTTTGTCGCCTACCTCGAAATTTACTGGATTAGCAGTTTCGTCATAGTATTTCTTTACTTTATGTTTAGATATAATTAGATTTTCTCTTGCCAAACTGGCTATATTTTTCATGTTATTCAGTAATTTTTTGAAATAGTTATTACATGTTGGCAATTGTTCTGACTTTTTTAAAGGTTCACTAGATGGTTATCTAGGTGGATATGCAAAAACAACTTCATATGGTGTGAACTTATGAGAAGAGTAAACTGAACAATTTAGATTTGATTGAGCAAGTTCAAGAAACTGATCCCATTCTATATTTTTATTTAAAAAATTTCTTAAAAAAGTTATTAATGGTGCATGTTGTCTTTCTAACGACCCATTAACCCATGGTGAAAAACTTGTGGCTTCTATTTTTTGTATTTTGAATCTACGTGACAGTGCCTTCATTAATTTCGAACAAAAGTTTTGTCCTCTATCTGATAAAACAATTTTGGGACTGGCAAAAATACAAATAAATTTCTTTAAAAATTCGTCAGCAATTCTCTCTGCTGTTTGATTTTTAAGTGGCGTTACTATTAAAAATTTTGACAAATTGTCTTGTATAGTTAAAATATATTTATTGTCTTTTTTTGTTACATTGAGTGGACCAACAACATCCATGGCAATTTTATCAAATGTTCTCAAAGGAGTATCTGTTATGACTAATAGTTGTTTTGATTTTCTAAGTTTAATTTTATTTTTCTAACAGGCATCACAATTTTTGATTCTTTTCTGTATGTCTCTTTTTAGATTTTTCCAATAGTAATTATTTTTAATTTTCAAGTAAGTTCTATGCACGCCTGCATGTCCTCCTATAGGACTTGGGTGCATTTCATTAAAAATTGTATCTCTATCCTTACTTTCGATATATTTTATTGTATTTAGGCAAATTATAGTTTTTAATTGTGATTTTTCAAAAACATCTATTAATATTTGTTCTATTTCCTCCCAATTAACGTTTATAATTTCAATATCTTTTGAAATACTTACTGTCGCAATATTTTTTTGAATCATTATGTTTTTCAGTAATTTTAGTGATAGTGATGTATCATTTAGTATGAAATCTTTCGATTTTGCAGTGTCCAGACATATGCTAAACAGTTTTTTATTTTTAATTCTGAGGATTTCAATCTCTTTCGGTTGTATTTCACTGTCGATCAGTAAGTTATTTGATTTTACGATTTCATATGTTTTGGAGTCCAGTGGTATTTTATTTTTTTTCATGAAATACATTATATTATCTTGTCTTAGATTTATTGTATCTTATACTTTTACAATATTTTCAGTTACTTTTTTATTTATTATATCGTTACCTTCTTTTTATTTATTTTTTGTCTATTTATTTTTCGAGAATTTCTTTCTTCCGATTTTGCATAAATGTCTTTATTCACGGTGTGCGGAGTTATATATTTTTTTGCTTGCGCGCGCGTTATTAAAAAAATTTCATTCGAGTCATCAATTCCTCTACTGAGCGCGTCTGCATTCATATTTTTTGATCCCGGTTTATAAATTATGTCAAAATCATATGATGCTAATTTTAAACTCCAGTTTTAGACTCTGGTGTTTTTATCGGCTGACCTAAATTTCAATAATGGCTTATGATCTGTATATACAGTAAATTTGTTTCCGTAAACATAATTTTTAAAGTAAATTATTCTCCAAAATATGGCTAAAGCTTCTTTCTCATAAGTGTGAAATCTTAATTCCGACCCTTTTAACAGTCTACTTGCGTACGACACTGGTTTATCTTCAGGTACTTTACCTTGAGAAAGAATAGCTGCGATGGCCCAATTACTTGCATCAGTTGAGATTATAAATGGTTTTGTAAAGTCTGGAAATTGTAAAATCAGTGCATTGCATAATACATTTTTTAACTTTTCAAAAGCTTCTTATTGTGCTATACCCCATGAAAAATTAACTTTTTTCTTAAGTCAATCATTTAAAGGTTTTGATAAATTTGCGTACTCATTAATGAATTTTCTATAGTAATTAGTAAGTCCTAAATATTCCATTATATTTTTTGTGATTTTTGGAATTTTGAATTTCTTTACTGCTGATACGATTGATTCATTCGGTCTAATACCCTTTTCGGAAATTATATGCCCTAAAAAACTTATTTCTGTCTTAAGAAAATTACATTTTGAGGATTCAAGTTTAAGGTGTGTTTTCCTCAATCTATTAGCTATTATTTCAAATCTTTTTATCAGTTTTTCTATAATATTTGCAAAAATTATAATGTCGTCAATATAGACAAAGCAAATCTTTCCTATCAAACCCTTCAATACTGTATTCATAATTCTTCGAAAAGTTCTGGGACTATTCATTAACCCGAAGGGCATAACTTTAAATTCTAATCTGCCAAGTGGATGAATACTAAATGCTGTTTTCTTCGTATCTTCAGGTTTTAGTTTTATCTGATGGAATCCTGATATCAAATCTAATGTAATAAAATACCTAGCTGATCCCATTTCATAGAAAATCTCTGTAGTGCTAGGGATTAAGTATGGGTCAGAGCTTGTGAATTTGTTCAATTCTCGATAATCAATAACGAGACGATGTTTAGGTTTATTTTCGGGGGGAAGGACCCTTTCTTGCTACCAAAAAAGCTGGAAAATTATATGGGTGTTTGAGAATAGAAATTAACGCGAGCGAAAAGGGACGAGGAGAAGGCAGGAAATCACTGGGCTTCAAATAACTAACACTGGCATTTAATTATAAACTTTAACTTTAGTGGTAAATTTATTAATCGGTATCTAAGTTTACAATAGAGGAGAGTAGTCACGCCGTTTTGACCGGGTGGCACTCTACCTCTGGGAAACTAGGTGGAATCGTCGTAGATAAGCGGTCGATCTACGACGACGGCGCTGAGTCCCGTGATGCGTGGTCGCGGCATCACGGTCGCAGCAAGACTGGTGAGGGCGGAAACTGGTCACTCTGGGCAGCTCTGGCGTGGGTTGCTCGCATGACCAATCGCGTGGCAATAAAAGGCGGTAAATCTCAAACATTCCGCCCGCCTTAATCGACTGTAGTCGATTAATAATATCTGTGAACATAATAAAAATAAAAATAACATTAATTAATATATAAAAATAATTGTAGGTTAAGTCTAGGGTGGTTAGTAAGCGTACGATCAAACGTAGAGGCTTACTGGGCAATTTTGGTAAGAGCCTGATGCTCTGTCTAAGGAAAATTCATGGGTCGAAAACCCAACAGTTAAATAATGATACAGCCAAGGTCTGAAGTTGAGTTACTTCAAGTGGCTGAAAATTTTGAGATCGTGATTGGGGCCTGAACCTGGAGTGGTTCAGGTGGCTTTATTTTTGAGAGTATAGCCGGTGCCTGAAGCTGGATTAGTTCAGGTGGCTGTACTTTTGTCATGGTAGCCAACGTCTGGACTTTAATTAATTTAATTGTCGCAGGTGGCTGAGCTTTAAGACACGTTGCCGGTGTCTGAATTTTGGAGTGTATAACCGAAGCCTGGACTAAGTGTGTCGCAGGGGGCTGAATTTTGAAAGGTGTAGCCGAAGCCTGAACTCTAAGTTATTCAGGTGGCTGTTTTTCGAAAGCGCTAGCCGTTGCCTGAGCCAGGGCAGCCGCAGGTGGCTTGCTCTTGGAGAGGTTCGTTGGACCCTGGACTTGAGATGTCTCAGGTGACTCCATTTTGAAGGTGGTCGCCAGAGCCCGAACTTGAGGTGGTTCATGTGGCTGTGCCTTAATCAAGGACTTGAATTCGTAGATTGGTGCCGGAGTCTGAACATGGATTAGATCAGAAGGCTGGACTTCGACATGAGTAGCCGAGGCCTGGACTTGAGGTGTCGCATGTAGGTGAATTTTAAAATAATTAGCCAGGTCCTGAAACTCAAGCGGTTCAGGTGGCTCGTTCTCAATGGGTGATATCAAAACCTGGACTAAGGGAGTCACAGGTGGCTCAATTTTAAGAAATTGGATGTAGTCACACCACACGTCATCAAAGGTGTCCTGCGTATGGTAGAACATGTCTTTGACGAAGTAGTCGTGGCCACGGTCTACATCCCGGCAGTTTCTTAAACTTTGATCATTTTGGAAAAACTCTTGCCAGAGTTGTTCGAGACGCAGGATGCGCTTCTCTGCTAACTCGTGAATCATCAAGGCTCCTTTTTGCTTAAATATTTCGAAATGAGTGACGATTCGATTTCGGATTATAGCTTGCCTGTTAAGGATTTGCGCAAATGAATTTGGTTTATTCATTTTGCAAGGTAGGGTGGTATTTGAAATAATTAATCAATAGGTAAGAGTTAAAACTATCTTTTGACTTGGGAAAATTTAAACTGAAACACAATTTAAATTTGTTTTCTAAACTTGAGGCGATTTGGACAAGGCAAAAAAAACATGAGTGGTGAAAATGTCAATTGAAACACAATTATTCTTTAAATGAAAGAATGGAAAAATATTCAAACTTATGAATGTCACTGGTGGAACAATCTTCAATTGAAATACAATTAAGATGAGGCAATTATTCTTTAAATAAAAGAAACTGAAAAAATATTCAACCATATGAATATTATTGGTGGAATAGAATTTAAACTGAATTACAATTTAAGATGAGGCAATTATTCTTTAAACAAAAGAATGGAAAAAATATTCAAACTTATGAATATCAGTGGTGGAACAATCTTTAATTGAAATACAATTAAGATGAGGCAATTATTCTTTAAATAAAAGAAACTGAAAAAATATTCAAACTTATGAATATCACTGGTGGAACAATCTTTAATTGAAATACAATTAAGATGAGGCAATTATTCTTTAAATAAAAGAAACTGAAAAAATATTCAACCATATGAATATTATTGGTGGAATAGAATTTAAACTGAATTACAATTTAAGATGAGGCAATTATTCTTTAAACAAAAGAATGGAAAAAATATTCAAACTTATGAATATCAGTGGTGGAACAATCTTTAATTGAAATACAATTAAGATGAGGCAATTATTCTTTAAATAAAAGAAACTGAAAAAATATTCAAACATTCGAATATTTTGGTGAAACAATCTTTAATAGAAATACAATTAAGATGAGGCAATTATTCTTTAAATAAAAGAAACTGAAAAAATATTCAAACATATGAATATTATTGGTGGAATAGAATTTAAACTGAAATACAATTTAAATAATAACAACTAAGCCAGGCAGGTGGCTGATTTTGGAAAAAAACTTAAGCATAATCTTTAATGAAAGTTTAGAAAAAATGAAGCAGGTGAAAAAATCAAAAATTAAGTGTAGAAGAGAAAAGGTAAATAGATCAATAAAAAAAACTATAGAGAAAAAAGGAAATCAAGATCCCTAAACAACTCTAATTGGGTTGAGTAGGCAAGGGTTATTAGGCACTTGGATCTTTTGAAAATTGGTCTTGAAACAACCTAAAATGTATAAAAAATTCAATTAGAATTTTTGAAAAAATACATAATTGAAAAAGTGAAACAATCAGTAACTATTTCAACAATGTAAATAATTTGAGCTTATACTATACTAAATAAGATTGGCAAAAAATTGATTCCAACGCTGACTCTAACAACCATAAGAAACAAGTACATTTGAACCCAAGGCTATCGAAGAACTCTGGGAGTGCTACTGCAGCTGTACGAGGGCTCGAGGACTACCAGTTGGTGAAGAAAGTCCCTTCGCTTGCTCCCACAGGTGCCAAAGGTTGCTCAGATGTGGTTGGACAGTAAGCGTGAACCTCAGTTTAACAGGTAGTTTCACCTGCAAATTCAATAATGTCAGATAAGGTGGAACAAAATAAAATGAAATTAAGTTTTCAGGTGAGCTCAATATTAACAAAGTAAAAATTGAAAAAATTATTCCTAATTTTATTGGTCACTTGACCCTAAAATAATCAATTGTTTACCAAAATAGTAACAGCTGTACTCAATTATTGAGGAATTGGGTCAACTGACTATTTGTTTTGGAAAGATAAAAATAAATAAATTTAAGAAAAAGGCAAAATAGAATGGAGAACAATGCAGCTAACTTTACCCACACAGTTCCAAGGCTAAACAAATACAAGAAAAAATTGAAATTATTAAATTGCGCAACACAAGTTTGCGACTTGGAGCGGACCCACCGTATTAGCGGAGTCAGCTGGTCGAGGTGCCTTCTGTCTCTCTCCCACTGCAGAGGGGCTGCAGTGCGGCAGGGATGTAGCAGGCCGATGGTCTTCAGCTGATGGCAAGCGGTGTTGCCGAGTCGCCTTCCGATCCACCGTCGTCTTTGTTTTTGGTCGGGCCGTTGGGCGTCTTTGTTGCTCCGTGGCTCGTGCTGTAGGCGAGACTCCTCCCCTTTTCCAATATGGCCGCGAAGCTTCACGTGGCTCTCCGGCGAGGCGTCTTTGCCGTTTGCGGTTATGAAACTGGCGGCGTTGATGCACTTCTCTTCTATTTTCACTCGCGACGCGCTTTTTCCGAGGAACTTTTCCCTACAAGGGATGCTAAATGTTTGAGAATAGAAATTAACGCGAGCGAAAAGGGACGAGGAGAAGGCAGGAAATCACTGGGCTTCAAATAACCAACACTGGCATTTAATTATGAACTTTAACTTTTGTGGTAAATTTATTTATCGGTATCTAAGTTTACAATAGAGGAGAGTGGTCACGCCGTTTTGACCGGGTGGCACTCTACCTCTGGGAAACTAGGTGGAATCGTCGTAGATAAGCGGTCGATCTACGACGACGGCGCTGAGTCCCGTGATGCGTGGTCGCGGCATCACGGTCGCAGCAAGACTGGTGAGTGCGGAAACTGGTCACTCTGGGCAGCTCTGGCGTGGGTCGCTCGCATGACCAATCACGTGGCAATATAAGGCGGTAAATCTCAAACAATGGGCTATGGGATTCTTGAACTAAATCATTCTCTATCAATTTTTTGCCCTCTTGTACTGTAATATCTCTCAAAGCGAATGGCAATGGAAATTGTTTGACATAAATCGGTCTATCATGTGTAAGATTTATCTCGTGTTGCTCGACTGTGCATCTCTCTAACTTATCGCCTTCACAGTAAAATATGTCATCATTTCTCTCAATTAAATTCCCGATCAACCTTGCATTTTTTTTGGACAAATGTTTTAGATTTATTTTATTTAATATTTTTTGATTTCTCTCTCTCTTATCGACGTAATTATTATTGTTAACATTGTAAATTTCTATAGTGTCATTAAAATCGATCTCTAATTTCATATTATTTTCTTGTATGTTGTGTTTAAGATGTTTTCTATCATTTTCATTTGGGTTGAATTCTAGATTGCTATCAAGTATTTTAAAAAAGCAAGGGTAGTCTAATACTTTATTTTCGACCTTGTCTTGACATATTTCACTTTCTAAGGCACAGTTTATTTGAGCTACAAATGTTTGCATATTATTTTCCGTTTCTATCACTCTGCGTAAATTTGGTTTACTACTATTTGGCTCTGTTTCGTTATTTTTATAGCTGATTTCTGCTATGGTGTTCAGTAATTTTTTTATCTCTTCCGTGAAAAAAGTGTCTTTTTCCGTGTTTATCTCAACTGTATTAAAATCAAGTTTCAAAACATTCATTAACTCATCGTTTTCATTTTCAAAAATTTTTTCGCGATCATGCGATGTAGTGACTTGCAAGCTAAGCGAATCATTGACCAAGTTTTGCGTGTCGTTTGTGGAATTTTTATTTTGTCTTTCGTTGACCAGCCTTTTCTTATTCATTAGCAGCTTGAATTTCACATTATTTATTTCTAGATAGCCCTCGTCTAATCTTAATTTGCCCTCAGTTAGTAATTCTATACCCAAAATACCATCGTATGGTAAATTAAATGCATCGGAAGCTACATGAAATTCAT
The DNA here is from genome assembly GCA_038277355.1 of Encarsia formosa. Lineage (NCBI taxonomy): Eukaryota > Metazoa > Arthropoda > Insecta > Hymenoptera > Aphelinidae > Encarsia > Encarsia formosa. The sequence goes on along the minus strand of CM076186.1, from coordinate 68,560,385 downwards.
AAAATAAGCCGTTAATAATTATATTTGTAGTGCCTACAGTTTTCATAATTTTATTCGATATTCCTGATAACATGATTTGACGTCTCGAATCAATATCTATCTGTCTAACTTTATCATTTTTAATTATATTTAATTGAGCACCACTGTCTACCCAAAATTCGTATGTATTTTTCGGATTCACGTTCTCGATTCGAAAATGTTTCAAGAGGTTTTCCAACTTTACTACGTAAGTTGGTATTGTAATCTTTTCGTCACAAGTATTGTCTTTTAAGTCTGTTAATTCTATCAAATTTTCACAAGTATCATTTAAGGAATTATCAGCGTTAACGTTTAATAATTGGTTCATCTTCTCACTAGGTTCTACGTCTGTAGAAAAATAATTTGCTCCCGCCGAATATTGTGCACGTCTACAATTTTCAACAGTATGCCCGATATTTTAACAATTCGAGCAAAAATTTCAAGTTAATTTTTGTAAATTTTGCAGGTTTAAGCAATTTCGCAACGAATGTCCCGGAGAGTTACAGTGTCGGCAAATTTCAGGACTGTTACTTGTGTAATTTATTAAGGCTTTATATTTAGTACACGTATCGATATCATGACCTCTATAATTGCAATTTTCGCATATTTTTTGTGATACGTTATTTCTATTTTGATCCCGTTTATTATAATAGGTATTAGTTTGAATGTATTGCTGTTTATTTTTAGTAATATTGAAAGGTTTAAAGCAATCTTTAGCGTTGTGACCCGACTCATCGCAAATTTGACGAATTACTGAGTTTTTATTCTTCTGCTGCGTTAGTAAAGTTTTCACTTGAATGCAGTCATTTAATTCATGATCAATATTATCACAATAAGTACAGAAACGATATCTGTTTTTATTTTCTTGAATATTGCAATTTTTCACTGTATGACCTTTCTTGTTACATTTTTGACAAATAACTTCAGGGCATTCATTAACCGTATGACCCGTTTTTTTGCAATTTTCACAGTTTTCGTGATTTTCTTCCTGATTTGGGCACAAATACGGAGTGTGTCCGTGTTTAAAACATTTCCAACAAAGTTCAAATTCTTTTATGTTCTCGCATTGATCTACTTGGTGACCTGCTATTTGACAAAATTGACAATTTTTACTTCCGATTTTATTAAATTCACATGCGCTAATTGAATGACCGTAATTACTGCATAAATTACACAGTAGTTTAATTTTTTTAGTTGCTCTATTACAATCAAAAGATCTATGATTCTGCGACTTGCAGTATACACACGCCGCGGATGGACAAAATAAAGCTTCGTGATTGCGTTCTGTACAAATTTCGTCGTAGATCGACCGCTTATCTACGACGATTCCACCTAGTTTCCCAGAGGTAGAGTGCCACCCGGTCAAAACGGCGTGACCACTCTCCTCTATTGTAAACTTAGATACCGATAAATAAATTTACCACAAAAGTTAAAGTTCATAATTAAATGCCAGTGTTGGTTATTTGAAGCCCAGTGATTTCCTGCCTTCTCCTCGTCCCTTTTCGCTCGCGTTAATTTCTATTCTCAAACATTTAGCATCCCTTGTAGGGAAAAGTTCCTCGGAAAAAGCGCGTCGCGAGTGAAAATAGAAGAGAAGTGCATCAACGCCGCCAGTTTCATAACCGCAAACGGCAAAGACGCCTCGCCGGAGAGCCACGTGAAGCTTCGCGGCCATATTGGAAAAGGGGAGGAGTCTCGCCTACAGCACGAGCCACGGAGCAACAAAGACGCCCAACGGCCCGACCAAAAACAAAGACGACGGTGGATCGGAAGGCGACTCGGCAACACCGCTTGCCATCAGCTGAAGACCATCGGCCTGCTACATCCCTGCCGCACTGCAGCCCCTCTGCAGTGGGAGAGAGACAGAAGGCACCTCGACCAGCTGACTCCGCTAATACGGTGGGTCCGCTCCAAGTCGCAAACTTGTGTTGCGCAATTTAATAATTTCAATTTTTTCTTGTATTTGTTTAGCCTTGGAACTGTGTGGGTAAAGTTAGCTGCATTGTTCTCCATTCTATTTTGCCTTTTTCTTAAATTTATTTATTTTTATCTTTCCAAAACAAATAGTCAGTTGACCCAATTCCTCAATAATTGAGTACAGCTGTTACTATTTTGGTAAACAATTGATTATTTTAGAGTCAAGTGACCAATAAAATTAGGAATAATTTTTTCAATTTTTACTTTGTTAATATTGAGCTCACCTGAAAACTTAATTTCATTTTATTTTGTTCCACCTTATCTGACATTATTGAATTTGCAGGTGAAACTACCTGTTAAACTGAGGTCCACGCTTACTGTCCAACCACATCTGAGCAACCTTTGGCACCTGTGGGAGCAAGCGAAGGGACTTTCTTCACCAACTGGTAGTCCTCGAGCCCTCGTACAGCTGCAGTAGCACTCCCAGAGTTCTTCGATAGCCTTGGGTTCAAATGTACTTGTTTCTTATGGTTGTTAGAGTCAGCGTTGGAATCAATTTTTTGCCAATCTTATTTAGTATAGTATAAGCTCAAATTATTTACATTGTTGAAATAGTTACTGATTGTTTCACTTTTTCAATTATGTATTTTTTCAAAAATTCTAATTGAATTTTTTATACATTTTAGGTTGTTTCAAGACCAATTTTCAAAAGATCCAAGTGCCTAATAACCCTTGCCTACTCAACCCAATTAGAGTTGTTTAGGGATCTTGATTTCCTTTTTTCTCTATAGTTTTTTTTATTGATCTATTTACCTTTTCTCTTCTACACTTAATTTTTGATTTTTTCACCTGCTTCATTTTTTCTAAACTTTCATTAAAGATTATGCTTAAGTTTTTTTCCAAAATCAGCCACCTGCCTGGCTTAGTTGTTATTATTTAAATTGTATTTCAGTTTAAATTCTATTCCACCAATAATATTCATATGTTTGAATATTTTTTCAGTTTCTTTTATTTAAAGAATAATTGCCTCATCTTAATTGTATTTCTATTAAAGATTGTTTCACCAAAATATTCGAATGTTTGAATATTTTTTCAGTTTCTTTTATTTAAAGAATAATTGCCTCATCTTAATTGTATTTCAATTAAAGATTGTTCCACCACTGATATTCATAAGTTTGAATATTTTTTCCATTCTTTTGTTTAAAGAATAATTGCCTCATCTTAAATTGTAATTCAGTTTAAATTCTATTCCACCAATAATATTCATATGGTTGAATATTTTTTCAGTTTCTTTTATTTAAAGAATAATTGCCTCATCTTAATTGTATTTCAATTAAAGATTGTTCCACCAGTGATATTCATAAGTTTGAATATTTTTTCAGTTTCTTTTATTTAAAGAATAATTGCCTCATCTTAATTGTATTTCAATTAAAGATTGTTCCACCACTGATATTCATAAGTTTGAATATTTTTTCCATTCTTTTGTTTAAAGAATAATTGCCTCATCTTAAATTGTAATTCAGTTTAAATTCTATTCCACCAATAATATTCATATGGTTGAATATTTTTTCAGTTTCTTTTATTTAAAGAATAATTGCCTCATCTTAATTGTATTTCAATTGAAGATTGTTCCACCAGTGATATTCATAAGTTTGAATATTTTTTCAGTTTCTTTTATTTAAAGAATAATTGCCTCATCTTAATTGTATTTCAATTAAAGATTGTTCCACCACTGATATTCATAAGTTTGAATATTTTTCCATTCTTTCATTTAAAGAATAATTGTGTTTCAATTGACATTTTCACCACTCATGTTTTTTTGCCTTGTCCAAATCGCCTCAAGTTTAGAAAACAAATTTAAATTGTGTTTCAGTTTAAATTTTCCCAAGTCAAAAGATAGTTTTAACTCTTACCTATTGATTAATTATTTCAAATACCACCCTACCTTGCAAAATGAATAAACCAAATTCATTTGCGCAAATCCTTAACAGGCAAGCTATAATCCGAAATCGAATCGTCACTCATTTCGAAATATTTAAGCAAAAAGGAGCCTTGATGATTCACGAGTTATTCTGATCTCCAACTTGTCTGTCATTGGGTCAAGAATGGCCTGAAATGTAAATGAGCCACTCATTGTCATTAATGTACAGTAATTAATTGCTATGCATTCTCTTTGCTCTTCGAATGTGCCTCACACACGGCCATTTTCTTTTCTTTATTTCTCAAGGCCATTCTCTGCTGCTGCTAAAATTTTTCTCGGCCATTGCTCTCTCCCCTTTCAAGGCTATTCTCAGTTATCTGTTGTTTTATTAATATTCAAGCTAACTCTTGTTTACATTTTGAATTAATACAATTGAATTTTTGGAGAGTTAAACCTAGCATGGTATCTTTCAAACTAATCGGTATTTTTTAACTCATTAATTTCATTTAAGCTGAAATTAATTCCTCAAACTCTTTATTCAAAACTTGTAACATCTTCACCTTTAATATCTTTTTTTTTTTAAACCTGATGGATTAATTTTGCATAAACTTACTAATTATTACCCAATGACTACTTTAGTTGATTGTACTTAAAATAATGACTTTTTAATTTATTGTAAATTAAAACTGGTGTCTTATAAAAAAATTTTTTTCCTTTTCAACTAAGTGTGTTCTCTCTTTTAATTTTTTAACAACCCTCCCCTACTAGCTGAATTCGGCAAACAAAAAAAATAAATTAATAGACTGGTCATTCCAGAACAGATCAAAATATAAAGAAAATAACAACATAAAATGTTGAAAAATAAATTTAATTTCAAATGAAAAAGATAACTTAGTTTTTAAAGAGAATAATGCAAAAACTTAGATCAAAATAAAAAGGAATGAGTTGAAATGAAAATTTAACAAAATAAAAGAATCCCAGAAATAAAAAGTGAGATTGAAAATGTAATGAATTAACAAGGAAAGTAATGTACAGAGCGAAGAATTTTTTATTATTTTATTTTAATTATACATTAAAATATTTTAATGGAATTTTTCGTTTATCTTGTTCATTTGTGTACTTGTAAAAAATATTTCCTTTTTTGTCAATTTAATTAAATTGAATCACTTTTTTGGACCGCAATAAAATCGCTTTTATAATATTCAAAATATATGTATATTTACTAAAACTTCTAACCATCAACCTACCCTTTTGCTTACCCCTCTACTGCTGTGCCTATTCTCGTCTACTCTTGCCAATCTTCGTACCTACCATGTACCTACCTTCGTGTCCACTCGTGTGATCATCCTTGCAACATAACTATTGTTCCTATACTTGTGGCTAACCTATACTTGTTCGTAGTGTTGTACCTACCTCTGTGCAAGCCCTGCTTTCTTTCCTTATACCTTACCCTTTTTCTACTTAGGTTTTTACTAATTTACTTTTTCTTGTTTTTATGTCTGTTTGTACTCTCGTGTGTTTAAATTAATGCGTTTAAATTCTGAATCATTTTAACGGAATGAGTGATAAGTTAATATAAAAAATTTAAACAAAGTGAATGAAAATCGATCTTCATGATATAAATGTGTTATGATTTAAATTTTTTCAATAGTGTATAAGATTTAATGAAAAGCATGGAAAAAAGTTTAGGTAGTCGAGCGCAGCAGATAGGACGGTAGCTGAACTGAATGAGGCTCTCGCGCGAGACTGCATCGGCCTAAAGTAGACCGATAGGTGGCCTACGACGTCAAAATATTCCCTCCGTGGTGGACAAAAAAAACGATATTTTTTTTAACCTACCAGTACTTTGGACTTAAGCAACACATCACTTTGAAATTTTGACATAATATTTCTTGAGATTAGTAATTTTAAGTAGTATTAATAAAAAACTGGAAATGGCTTGGAAAAACTAAGGAACAATCAATGAAAAGTTGATAAATTTTTCACAAATTTTCCAATTTTTTCCGAGTTTTTAAATTACATTGTTGAAAACTACTAATCTTTAGGAGTATTGTGTCAAAATCATGTTGCGATTCGTTTACTCAGTCCAGAATTCTGACAAGTTGAAAAAAATATGATTTTTCTGACCACCGCCGCGAGTGAATATTTTTTCGGCGTAGACCGTATATGACCTACTCTAGGCCGATGCGCTTCCTAACCCTGTAAGACGACTGTAGCGCCAACTTTTTTCAGTGGCCGGCCTAAACTTTTTTCCGTGTGGTTTAAATAATTTTTAATAGCTTAATAGAAAATTATAAATAAAAAATTAAATCATTATTTAATAACTTCAATATAAGTTAAAATATTGTAAGGTAAGTGAGTTGGGCTTAGTGGAAATGAAAATGGATCAGTCAAAAAAAGAAGGGGTGAACAAAGGTCAGAAAGAGTGTGCAAGGAATTAGTGAAAAAAAAGTACTCAGAGATTCAGCTATTTTACGGTTAAAAATTGAAGAATTCCTAAATGGGTAGGTGGTGGGTGTAAATGAGAAGGAGGTGCAACGGAAGTGGGTGAAAAATGAAAAAAGTAACTACATAATATAGTAAGATATACATTAATAGAATCCACATTTAAAACATTTACAATCTGCTGGTTCATTTATATATACTTCCATTGAAGCATCTTTTATATCAAAAAGCCGTACACCTTTTGAATTGTAGCAATTGTTTAATACAATTTTCCGCTCTTTGAGGAACTTTTCCTTGCAACAAAAACACTCCTGTAAGTATATTAATAAAAAAAACTATCATTATTTATGTTTGCTTACAATAATTTATTTTTATTTATATCTATATTTCAGAAATAATAACAAAAAGTAAGACAATTATCTTATTTCTTATTGTTATATCTAAATTACATTGATTTGTAATAACAACATCACTATTTCAATGGTTACAAAGTCGTTTTGAATTTTCTAATCTCAAGATGAACTGAGTGATAATCCACCTCACCTACTGATATATTTAACTAGTTGAATCGTGTTTAAAATTGGTTATTTAGTTTTCTTACGCGCGTAATTAAAAAAAAGACTTAATTATTTTCAGCTAGATATTTTAATCTACAGAAGTACAAAAGCTGTGCTCTCTTTGTCATCAATGCAAGCTGACGGTCTAAGAAGGATTCTTACAGTAAAGGAGACTTTGTCGAACGATATAGATGCGTATAAATAAATAAACCGTACACTGTTGAATTCTAATAAAAAAAATCTTTCTGGGACGAATGCGAGCCTTGACCCCAATCCAACTGGGGCTGAGACGATACTAAACCAAAATACTGCTGAGCCAGTTAGCAGGCCAACTTCGAAAGGTACCTCAGCTAAGGTGCTAGCTATTGAATAGACAATTAAGAAGCGAAACCGTCAAGTGATCAGTGTAAACTTGATTAAAAGTGCCGTACGCACAGATTATCTTCCAGCGTTGAGTAACAATCCAAGTGTATTTATCGGGAATGCCTTGGTTACCAATGAGGGTGGCAGTTGTAAAGAATTTGCAGTTAAAACCACCGAGGAAGATGTACAGTGAATCCTAGCAAACTTATACCATGTGAATACTAAGCGAACGTGTTTGATACCGAGTCAAGTTCAAGTAAAGAGTGCGAGCCAGTGGTTGACCCCAATGAACGCGCTAGAGAAGTCATAGAGTGGATACGAGCCTACTTATAGATGAAGAACAAGAGCAAGTGCAATGGATTGTTGAGAGATACCATTATGTCTTCTCACTGCCTGGGGACAAGCTTTCCTGTTCAGACAAGGTGGAACACGAGATAATTACAGAAGACAACATTTCTGTTCATATAAAACAATACCGCCATCCTCCGGTACATCGATAAAAAACTGAAAGACGATATCATCAAGCCGTCTACGTCGCCCTATCATTCTCCCGTTTTGATTTTACCAAATAGAGAGACAGTCAAGGTCGTCCAAAATTGCGGATGGTGGTAGACTTCAGAGAAGTCAATAAGAAATAATTGGAGACTCCTATCCATTACCAAACATAGTGGACATTCTGGACCAAATAGGAGACGCTACCTACTTCTCCACATTTGACCTAGCCTCTGGCTTCCACCAGATACCGTTGAAAAAGAAAGATAGACATAAGACGACGTTTTTAACCCTGAATGGACATTGGCAATCTAAAAAAATTCCCATGAGGTTCAAAAATGCACCTGCAACGTTCCAAAGGATGATGGATTTGATCTTCATGAGACTGCAAAATGTCGAAATGTTGGTATACTTAGACAATATCATTATATATGCTCAAAATTTGATGGACCCATCTGCGTAAGGTGCACTTACTTTTCGACAGACTCCGAGAAGCAAAGCTGTTACAACCTGATGAAGAACAGTTTCTAAGAAGGGAAGTGCCGCTCTTGGGGCACATTGTTTCGCAGTGGGGATTCCGATAAAGTGGAAGCGATCAAGAATTTTTAGAGATCGCGTACGGTCACCCACATCCAATCGTTTACCACACTCGTAGGATACTACGGAAGATTCGTAAAAGGCTTTAGTAAAATAGCTAAGCCCCTGTTTGACTTGAGCAGAAAGGATGTTAAGTTCGAGTGGGGCCCTGCTCAAGAAGAGAGTTTTGAGACGTTAAAAAATGGTCTGTGAGGCTTCCATACTCCAATTCCCAGACTTCAATGATTCACCGTTATGACCGATGCAATAGGCGCAGTGTCAAGTCAGGAAAAAGATGGATTCAACCACCTGGTGGCCTATTGATCTCAAATCTTGAGAAAGAACGAATTGAATTACAGATCGACGGAAAAAAGAGTGCGTTGCGGTTCTGCACGCTCTATGGAAATTTCGTACCTACTGCCTAGGATGAAGGTTCACCCTAATCAGCGACCACGAGCCCCTCAGCTGAATGCATAACCAATGGGTTCTAGGAAAGAAGATGCTCAGGTGGATGCTGAGATTTATCGATTATGAATACGATTTCAAATACAAACCGGGAAAACTAAACATCAACGCGTATGTCTTGTCTCGGAATCTGACGGATAGACCGATCCCCGAAGACGAAATTAATCTGACCCTACCCATGATCAAGGTGCTGGTCTTGAAAAAGAGCGAGCATGAGCGTAACAAGATTCCTCCCATAAGAAAAGCCAAGAAATCTTCAAAGCCAGGGACATCAGGAACTAAGCCTAAGATACCGGACCCAGAAAAACCGAAGGCATCAACCAGTATGGAAACCTCTTCCATTCATCAGAGGCGTCGAGGTCACGCGGAAGATGAGGGCGATTCTCTCCGGAGGGGAAGACCACCGGGAGCCAAAACCACTAAATAAGCATCCGAACTGGACCACAGCATAATTAATAGTCAGTACGATTCAATGATTGCATCGTCGAAAATTGAGGTCAGTGCTGTCACTCCTAGTGAGATGGAGGCAGTCAACAACGGAAGTAGCCAAGAAGAAATTCTACTAGAGTCACCACAGTTAACCCTGCAACAAGGGATAAATAAAATGAATCAAAGTTTACAGGACCATTTCAATCGCACACAGGAATGGTGTGGACTACCGAAACTAGGCCCGGCCGAAGCTCCTTCCCACTTCTTAGATGGTGATGAGAAGCATGTTTGTACAAAAGAAACAGAAGACAGAAGACTCAACTCTGAGGGTGAGGAGGTGGACTCAAAAATTAGGAAAAGGCCCCATGAAGCGAACTCATATTATGAAAAGACCCGAGACGATAGTGTAATGACGCAACGGGTACAGAAACAGGTGAAGGATCAATGCTAGTACTGAGCAGCAAATAGATCACCACTCTTCCAAGCATGCAAACACAAGCACAAATGATGAAGGGGATTGTGAGGTGGACAATGAAGAGCCCATGCGATTTATCGTAAGTTGGCCAAAACAAACTTACACCTCGATTGATCCACGAGTGATGATGGAAAAGAGATTGACAAGTAGTACCCCCGAAGCTCGTTCCAACCGACACAGGCTATTCAAACTACCCGATCTGGAGACGATTGATAAAAGTAAGATCAACACACAAGTAGTGTTGGAATTTAGCCAGCCTGTTTAGGAAGATTTACCATTCTTTTTGCCAGAGATCACCTGGCAACAGCAAGATCCACAAAACCATGGACAATGCTGGAATCCCAATGAGAGGGCCGCCTCCACCCAGGACGAAATGCTCAGGGCGAATGAATTACCAGCACAAAGTAGAATATTACGCAGCCGGAATTGTTTAACATACAGACGAGACAACCTCATTCATTTTATGACCCGAGATGATATACCCGATGGTTCCGTGAGCAGGTTACTATCGGACTTGGGCGCTATTGATCCCGCAGAATTGAAACGGAAACGCCCTCGAAAGGGACAAATTTCAATTACCCCGTACAAAAATTACAATGCACTCTCCTTGATAGTAAAGGACCATTATTATGACCCAATCGACCCAGCAGTGGTACGTAGGGTTTTGCAGAGCCTTAAATACATCCTTGGACGACAAAATCTGAATGGCTTTCAGATAGCCAGAAAAGAGGTCATGGCCTTCTCAAAGAACTCCTGTGAGAGATATTTGATAAAACCCCTTATCAAATTATAACATGCTTTGGTACTTCTGTCACGCCTAATGTATCTGAACGATCAAAAATTATTGAGCTGTTGCATGACAGTTTGGATGGCGGACACAGTAATGTTTATTGGTTTAACGTGCAGTACCTGCAGAAGCTCATCGTTTATCCTCCCTTGCGAGCACCACTGGGGTAACATCACCTTACCATGGCAGTGGCCGCCATGCGTTCGAGGAGTTTTGTGAATATAAGACCTTGTCTAAGTTTAAGAAACATACAATCACAGTGAGTCATCCCCACAGCATTACCCACAGGTCACGACCGACCGCAGGAGATCGATGTTCGAAAACGTCACTACTAAAATGACGAGTCTAATTGATACCTGGCGTTCGAACAGCATACGACGAGAGAAAGTTATCTCAAGGCGAAATTCCAAACCAGAGCTGGATTTTAGCTGCTTTGCCGCGTTCAAATCAAAACGTTGCCCATTTAGCACGACAAGGACGTATCCAGTTGGCCAACGCCAGCGCCTCACGGTTGGAAGGAGTCTGACAGTGGCTTCGCTAAATAGGCATTAGTTTCGCTAAATGGCTGGTGGACACAAAGGAATCAACTAGACTTACCAGAAAATCCGAGAGAGATATTATTGCAAAGGAATGAGAAATAATGTCCTGGACTATGTTTGCCGCTGTACAAGCTGTCAGGAAAAGAAGATTAACCCTTGGAAAGCGAGGCAGGAGTTGATCCTCATGGACACCCCGATCGAAGCTTTTGACAAAATTTCAGTCGATACAGTCGGCAAGCTGTAGACTGCGCTGTCAGGAAATCAACATGTGCTGACCATGCAATGCAACCTGATGAAGTACTTAATGGCAGTGCCTTTCCCAGATAAATGAGCCAACACAATTGCAGATGCATTGATGAGACACTTGATTTGTCAATTCGGAGCACCAAAGGCCTTATTATCGGACCAAGGAAAAAGTTTCCCGGCAAAACTCATAGATAAGTTGCTGCAGTTCAGGTTCGAAGGTTGAGAACCTTGGCTATCGACCCCAGTCTAATAGATCGCTTGATCGGAGTCATGCCTCACTGATGTACTTCATCCAGGTATAGTCCGGGAAAAATAATGATTAGGACCAGCTAGTCCCTTTTGCAACATTCACCTACAATACAAGCGTACATGCTGCAACTTATTTCACGCCATTTGAATTAGTTTTGTTGAATTAGTTATGGGAGAGTCACCAGATTCTCAATTAGAATTCCTGCTGAGGAGAAACTGAGGATCTATAACCTGTACCTACAAGACCTGATTCGCTGATTGGATGAATTGCAAGTTCAAGCAGGCGAGAGAAAAATCATGATGAAAAACAAGAATAAGGACCGATATGACCAAAGGACTAAACAATTCTGTGGCAAACCAATGCATGGGTTTTGGCAGAGCCCCGTTTTTCGAAGTTCAATAGTTATTATGAAAAACCTCTGAGAATTGTCAAAATACTGGGGTGGAATAATGTTATTCTGAAACTGCCTAACGGCAAAAGGATTGGAAAGCATGTTGACAAACTTATGAGTGTCCCGTCAGACCACGACAGAACCCGTGAGACTATCTAACCTTCAATATTATAATTCTAGGAAATGTGAAAGTTACTTGTCGTTCTATCAAGCTTTACCAGAGTCTTAGGGGAAGAGACCTACAACATCACTTCGTTACAAATCAATCCGGACCTGTACTATGAACGGATGGGGGTGGTACCCCTCCGACGAAGTGGAAAAGCTACTGCATAATCATGAAGTAGAGGACCAAATAAATGCCCTCACCCTTAGATGATAACTTCAAGGCAGGGAACCCCCATGTACAGGAAAGGTGAATGAAGACGCTCTCCGTACAACCTATCGGGTCTAAAGAGAATTAAGGGAAGAAATAAGGGACCGAATGAAGGACCTAGAATTTGTATGACCTGATCGGGCCGAAGAAGGGACATCAAAACGTAATAAACAAATGGTGCTGTTTGGAATAATTGGCACTGAAAGAAAAAGTTTGTTTGGACTCGCTACGATGGAGGGTGTAAATCGGCTGTTTGAAGTCAAAGGTCGTTTCTTCGACTAAAAATGTCACTTGCCAAATCGTCAAAAAGTGAAAAAAAAAAATCCTCGTGTTATTACCAGGAAAAACTTATCTTCTAACAGAATCTTTCTGAAATTTTTGTTTCAGATGTTTTGGACAAAATGGCGTTTACCACGGGAAAAAATCGTCGAGCGCAGGCGTCTCCGAAAAAGCACTGGCATCGGCTTGCTTTTTAATATTTTTATTCAAAAAAATTACAGAAAGTAGTTCAAATGTAACTTTATTATGTACTTTATTAATAAATTAAATAACTTGTGCCGTTTGCTCGAGAAAAATCATGAAAAATTTGCTTTTTTTTTGCCCTCCAGGGTTCCCCCCTCCCCCTCAATTTTGAATCTGTCATGTTACCGACAGAAAAATCGACCGTGGCTAATTTACCGTCAAAGTAATTAATCATCCGCTAATTAATCGCGGACCTATGCATGATGACTTTAATAATTGAAGAGAGAAGAAAGAAGACAAAATGAACGAGATGTGTTAACTTGTGTTTAAGAGAAATATATTTAATTTTAAAGAATACCTGAATTAAGAACTTTGAATGTTGTTTTCTGTTTTTATGACAGGTAATACAAAATCTTATTCTACAGTTAATTATTGCGAATTTTATAAGTAAATAAATGGAAAACTGTTTCTATTACAGAAACCCAACCGAGTTTTTCTTCATAAATTTCCTAATCATAAGTGGGAAAATTAAACACTATTACATTTGATAAAAGTTAAAGTAATGAACTGGCTGAAGTACAAGTGCTGCAATCCATTGCTGAAAGAAAAACATAATCGAGTGTATTCTAGTTTGCACTGAATTGCGGAAAACTGGAATAGAAAATTTAAGCCCTTTTATGGTTTGTATGTGTGTAGTGCTAGTAAAAGAAGTGTTAATAATGGCGTTCCACCTTTTTAACGTAAAACAAATCACCCCAAAAAAGAAAGCTTGAATGATGCAACTGGCGACGATGTTGATAATGAAAAGTCAGATCCTACTGTAAAATTTGAAGAAAGTAGATATGCTTCTAAAATGGAAAGTATTAATAAAGTTTTACTAGAATTTGGAGAATCTTTAACTAAATAAAACAATTATCGAAACTCACAAAAAAAGAGAATGAGACTATATCTAATTTATTCAAAAAACTACGAGGAAATGACGATGTTGATGACGAAGAAAAAGTTTACATTGATAATATAATTAATTCCCTATCCAAAAAAGTAATAAGAATGAACAAATTAAAGTTTTAACAACTTTTCCAAATAACAGTTTTGCTAATGAAATACACAGCGTATTTGAGGCATATATGATAAAAATAAATGTTTTTTGATTGAATAAAGAGTTTTTTCTGCTATACGTATATAATCGTAGGTTTCGAAAAGAATGGCTCGTCGTGTCAAGAAATTTAAAAAAACCGGCGGCTATGGATCTCGGCCTACACGTAAAAGAGGTAAAAAGCTGTCTGAGGTAATTGTTGAAAAAGTACGCGATTTTTATCGTTCGGACGATAAAAGCAGAATGCTGCCAGGTTTAAACGATTACAAATCAGTTTCTCAAATTGGATCTCTAACTTTGGAACAAAAGAGACTACTATTATTTAATATAAAAGAGATTCACAAAAATTCAATGAACATAATCCTGAAAATAAAATATGCTTGTCGTCGTTCAGAAAATTAAATCCGCAAGAATGTATCTTGGCTGGTAAAAACGGGACACACAATGTTTGTGTGTGCAAAATACACCAAAACTTGAAAATGAAAATTTTTTGCGCTCAAAAACTAAAAAAAGTAAACGTAGATTTTCCCGAAACTTACCATAATTTAATTGAAAACGCTGTCTGCAGCAGTCCAACGTCAGAATGTTTTTTACTTACTTGTAAAAAGTGCCCTGGGTCTAAGTCTGTTATTGACAATACATCAGATTTATTGAAAAAAAATAATATAACGCAAATTAAATTCAGCGAATGGACCAGTACTAATAAGTACTTTATTTTAAAATTAAAAACTAAACTAAAATTCAAAAAAAATGTATGCATTTATTTTTAATTGTTCTTTTGTAGGTGCAACATTATAGAAAAATCAGAAAGCAGAGAAGAATTTATCGTGTCATTATCGAGAGATTTTCCAGATCTCATAAAACATGACTTCTTATCAAAATCTCAAACTCAATCGTATGCGTTTAAAAAAGATAATCTTATGGATGAAGATTTTTTGATAGGATTAGATTTCTCTTAAAATTATACTTTGACTCTACAAAATGCTTATCATTGGTCAAAAGGACAAATGGCAGCCACTCTGCATCCTTACGTAGTTTATTATTGTGAAAATAAGAAGAAAAAACATCTCAGCTAGGTCATAATTTCTGAAAAAACTACACACGATACGCCCTCAGTACATTTGTTTAATACAAAACTTATTAAACATTTGAAAGACAAAGGGTCCGACAAAGTAAAAAAAAAATTTTATTACTCGCATGGCGCGGGGACTCAATATAAAAACAAATTTAACTTTATAAACTTGGCTCGTCATCAGAGAGATTTTGGGGTCCGTGCGGAGTGGCATTTATTGCAACTTCACACGGTAAAGGGGCGTTTGATAGTGTAGGTGGTAGTATCAAAAGGCAAGCGTGGCTTGCAAGTTAAAGACGTCTTGATTGCGATCATATTACAACGCCGTAAAGTCAGTTTTCCTGGGTGACCAAGTTTTCCAAAAATATAAGTTTTGGTTTTTGTACGCTGTTATAGGGCTTGATCTGACGGTAAAACAAAGTTTGAATTGTGGCTGGGTCCACAAGAACCCCCGTAAACCTTCGTCGTTGATTGCAGGCTCTACAATAGGGTTGGCAACCGGTACTTTAAAAATATATTTTTTTAAAAGTACTCGATTTTTAATGAATTTTAACATTTTTTTTAGAATTTTTAAATCAAAATTGAGCAAGAAGAAAATTAAGAAAAGTTTTTAAAACTACGGGTTGATGACGTCATTAACCCGAAATTCCATTAAAAGTATATCTATATATATTGAAATTTTAAAAAATTTAAACACTTGTAGTTCCTTTAATTTTAGTTTTTTTTTTTAAAGAAAAAATACGTGTCGATTATTTTTTGATATTTTAACTAAATAAGCAAAAAAATATTGTAAATTTCAAAAAGTTTCCAACCCTATTAAGTTTTAGCACAACTGTGCCCTTGACTTATAAAGCCGATATAATCTTCCTGAAAAAGGACAAAATAACCGTTCGCGAACTAAGAAATTCTCTCTCTCACCTTTCGCGGTGCGGTGGCTTTATTGTCGATAGTGGCGTGAAGTTAAAGAGTTCGAAGGAACACCGGGTTTGCGAATAAATAAATAAAAATTTTTAACAATAATTTTAATTTAAAGAAATCTTACAACTAACTACGATATTTACATTACGACCCGTGTCGTTCGCAGAATCAACCCGAATGGCTATAAGCCCGAAAAGTAAACAAACAACAGGTTTCGGCTTCGGCTCAGCCGTAATCTTTCTTCCTTCTCTCTCACTCACAAACACACTCAAGCAATTGAGGTGGTTGCGCAGTTTGCACCAAAGAAACAAAGATTCGTTAGAAGTAAAGAGACAAAGAAATTGGTAGATTCACGATCTCTTACACTGGTGTTCAAATAACACCCACTCGCTTTTATCAAACGCTTTTTCGACTTACTTTCAGTCACTGGTGCACCTTACAAATATCCGCAAACGGACTGATAGCCGACGTTATCTTTCTCAGTCCTGTAGACCGGGACGTTGCCGCCAAGATTGTTCGTGACCGGTTGCATGGATTATTCTCTCGTGCGAACAACTAAGTGGTGACAACCACTCATACACAGTCGATCACACTCTGCACTCAATCACCCACGCTTACAACACGTCACAACAATCGATCAATCACGAAACACAATCAAAAAGCAAGTCACGAATTTTCTCTTGGTCCGCGTATTTCAACGAGAAGAATCAGAGTGCCGTAGACCGCCGGCTCCTGCACGCTCGTCATGACACCGGCGAGTTTCGAATACGGTCGCGGGGTAAAATTTAAAATATCGACCGTAAAATCATCAGTAAAATTGTCATTCTTTCGACCGTTACAACGCAAAGTGAGCACGATGAACATAAAAAAAATTAAAAACTCGCTTTGAGCAGGCTTTGCATGTCCAGGACACACGAGCATATCATTGCTGAATAAAAAATAAAATGCTAACTTTTCTCTGATGCGCCCTCTAATAAATATATTTCAGGTATTATTGCTCAAAAGGTACAAACGTTCAAACAACAGAAAAAATGCATCAAAAAATTTAAAGATTATCAAAAAACCTCAAAAAAAGACCACTGTAAAATCATTGAAAAAAAATTCAGGTAAGCGTAAATAAATGTAGATAATGTTTTAGAAATTTTTCTTTCATGATAAATTATGATGTAGAAAGAATATTTTGTAACATAATAAAATAGTTAATTTTTTTTAATGATTTCTTTTATTTTATCATTCGAATCCAATAGATTATCACTAATAAGTTGAATAATGTGTAAAAAATCTATTTTACCTTGTCTATTCAATTAAATGAGTAAAAGCTTGGGCTATTTCACACATTGCTACCCAGAGAATGTGCACACGTGGCTGTTGCTAGAAAGCAGGCAACCCGCTCGACAGCACGCAGCTTGCTTCAACCCGCGCAGCAGTGTAGCGAGCAACAAAACTTTGATTTTTTTATAACTTGCAAATAAGATCCCCCAAATAAGAGAAAAGAATTTTTTTATAGTTTGATTCATCTTTAATTGTAAAGTTTTTATAATATGTAAAACCCCCTCTGTCGGGGCTTGGGCATGCGAATATATTTTAACAATTCTGAAAACAAACCCGGTTTTTCTAAAAGATGTTATAGAGATCGTTTCGACGGTCGATACGAAAAAGGGCACTTTGTAAAAATTAGCGAAGTAATAAGTAACAACAAGGGGGTGCCGCAAGTAGAATAAGCTGAAACGGCTGTTTTTAGCAATTTCGGCAAAAATTATCATGCCACGTTAACAATAACATCAAAATAACAGGACAAACTCCTCAAATGTTGTGTTTTCTCGTTAGCGGCGTAAAAAAAAATCCAAAAACTTTATAAAAAATCCGTAATCCAACAGCGAAGTAAATATTAACACGCTATCTTCTAGCGACGTAAAAAATAACACTAAATTTATACTGGCCACGTAAACTGTAATGCGGAGCATGACCAACTGTGTGGTGCTTACTATTTATCGCTACAGCCGCGTAAATTCTGACGACTACGAGGTTAGCGACGATAAAAATAACACCAGCTGTGTAAAACCACCAAAAATCGGTCCAGCCGCGTAAAAAATAACACGAATAATTGTATCATTATTTCGATAAGTTGCAAGCTCTTGGGACAACTTAATTGCTAATTTCAGCACTAGCGACGATAAAAGTAATACCAGCTGTGAAAAATCACGAAAAGTCGGACTAGCAACGTAAAAAATAACACGAATGGTTTTAGCATTGTTTTAACAACTCAAAATATCTTGGGACTACTAAATTGGTAATTGCAAAGCCTGCAATGATAAAAGTAAACCTATCCATGTAAAACTAGCATGATCCACGTCAGCCGCGTAAAAAATAACACGAATAGTTTCATCATTCACTTTAAGACTTGACAGATTATGAATCAACCAAATTGCTACTCGCAAGACTAGCGATTAAAGTAACTTCTGCTGATTTTACACAGCTGGGATTACTTTTATCGTCGCTAGCCTTGAAATTGCTGATTAAGCTGTACCAAGAGCTCGCAACTTATCGAAATAATGATATAATTATTCGTGTTATTGTTTACGTGGCTGGTCCAATTTTTGTTAGTTTTACACAGCTGGTGTTATTTTTATCGTCGCTAACCTCGTAGTCGTCAGAATTTTTTTTACGCGGCTGAAGCAATAAATAGTTAGCAGTACACAGTTGGTCATGCTCCGTGTTACAGTTTACGTGGCCAGTATAAATTTCGTATTATTTTTTACGTCGCTAGAAGATAGCGTGTTAATATTTACTTTGCTGCCGGATTATGGATTTTTTATAAAGTTTTTGGATTTTTTTTTACGCCGCTAACGAGAAAACGCATCATTAGAAGAGTTCGTCCTGTTATTTTGTTGTTATTGTTAACGCGGCATGATAATTTTTTCCAAATTCGCTAAAAACAGCCATTTCAGCTTATTTTACTCGCGGCACCCCTTTGTTGTTACTTTTTACTTCACTAATTTTTTTAAAGTGCCCTTTTTCGTATCAACCGTCGGTTTGACATCAAAAAGCAAAAGATTAACCTTTTTTTCTTCACCAGTAACCAAAATACCA
Source organism: Encarsia formosa (assembly GCA_038277355.1). Classification (NCBI taxonomy): domain Eukaryota; kingdom Metazoa; phylum Arthropoda; class Insecta; order Hymenoptera; family Aphelinidae; genus Encarsia; species Encarsia formosa. Next base: position 68,541,503 of record CM076186.1, on the reverse strand, counting down.
TCTGATTTTATATTTGTTTTAGTATTTAGTTCAATCAACTTAGGCTCAGTGTATAGACCGTAATTTGTTCAAATTCTCAACCTTTTATCCTCAAAAGAATCCTTACACGATTCAAAAATATCATGAAGCTTGTCTGATACTTCACCACTTATGACATTGATTAAAGCTTCGTCTATTTTATTTTTTATATAAGGATTATAAATATTTTTAATAAAATCAGATAACAATAGAATAAAAGATTGGACATTAGTTCTGGATGATGTCTCAATTTGATAAATTTTACAAGTAAATTTCAATACTTCCTTGTCAAGATTCATATTAAAAAAAAAACAAAGCAACAATAAATTATTTCAAAAACTTCACTGAACTTATTAGGCACTTTTTTTTAAATTACCGAGCGCAAAAATTTTTTTCACACTGATATATTTTCAAACTTGGCCATAAGGTCTTTTATTTGCGTATTACCGTATATTTTCCTTTCACTTTTATACATATTGAGTATGTTTTTTTGCAAAAACGACCATATGTGTATACTTGCAAAAGGATAATCCAAGTTCAAAACGAAAAAAGTCTGGTAGAGAAAGTTTATGGCGTCAATCAGGTCGGTAAAATTATAAATGAAATCCTTAATGACAACAATGAATGCATTGTAATGCTTTCAAATCTCCGCAAAACACTACGCAGAGTTCAACTGTAACCCTGGCTGTATCTTCATCAAATTTTATCTTTTCCCTGATAACATCTCTCAAGTCCGAATGATCCTATCGCAAAATTTATTAATCTTAAAAGTTTATTAAACAGTAATTGATTTATTCTGATGAAAAAAGGTCTTCAATATTAAAAAGAAGATTCACCTATTTATGTTTAGTGAAAAAATTAATCACATCCACTTTGTTTGGTGTCCAGTTCGTACCTAGTATTTTTCTTTTTACAGGATAATCTTTTGAAAGTGTGGGCAATAATAAAAACCTTAAGCCCCAGCAATGCTCTAAAAAAAAATTTGCAAAGAAATAAATTACTTTTTCTACTTCTAGATTGAATCACTATTTTAAAATACACTTACTTTCTTCTTCAATTGTGTTGTTCTTAATAAATATGTCATAAATATCTAAGTAGTCCAGAATCAGACCTACTGAATCCTCTAACAATTAAGAAATTTCAGCAAAACTAAGTTTATTGGTGCATAACGCTCTTGCAACTGCTATAGTTTTTTTAGATAATCCAGGCGATTCCAATAATAATTTTTCTGATAAATTTAAAGATGTGTAGTCTCCGCTAAACCTAGTTTGTCAAATCTAGCAATAAAGTCACTTTTTATCCATTAAATAATTTTTACAATGATTATTTTATTTATAAAATATCAATTTAAATAAACAAAAAATAAAAATCTTTTAAAAAAATTTTAATCTTACTAAATTAGATACAAGGTACTATCCAACACTATATTTCCTCATAATTTCTGCAGTATTTTTTTGCTTCAAGTCCGTTTGTAGCCCCCCCCCCCTTTTCAAAATAATTCATTCCAAATTTTACTCGAATCAACTCATCTAATCAAATCAGAGCTCGAAAATTTATATAAATCCAACAATAATCTAACACCAGAAATTTCACGCTCAATCAGTTGTGTCAAAAACATTCCCAAATCCTATAAACCTCCCCTTTAAGGGGGGAGTCTACCCTTGAGGGCAAAAAAAAGCAAATTTTTGTGAATTTTTATTTTAAAAACGGAAAAATTTATTAAAGTCAATTATTGACTACATAATAAAGTAACATTTCAAGTATCTTCTCAAATTTTTTCATGTAAAAATACGTAGAAACAAGCCGATGCCAGCCATTTTTTTACGACGCTTACGTCATACGTTTTTTTGCGGTGAGGAATGCCATTTTGTTTCAGATCATTTAAAATCAATTTTGAAGGAAGATTCTGTTAGAAGACAAGTTTATCTTGGTAACAACACGAGGATTTTTTTTTTTTTAATTTTTGACGATTTTGCAGTGATTTGAAACAAATAGTCGTTTTTTCGGCAAAAAAATCCGCCATTTTGTCGGTGTCACGACCGTAGAGATTGAAATTTTTAAAAATCCTCGTGTTAATACCTGGAAAAGTTTATAATAAAGACGTGGTTAAATATTTAGAACGATCGGTGCAGAGGTTGCGAAGATATTTTCCTCACCGACTTTGAAAATACTAATTTTGAGAAAAATGCGTTTAAAGTTTCGTGCAGCCGCTCGGAGCAGGCTAAAAGACGTCGCACGAGAAAGGCTGTAACTTATGAGATCAACTCAGAATGACTCAAAATTTCAACACAACATTCTTGAGATGTTGTACTATCAGAAAAAAAAAAAATCGATTTTTTGAAACTGTCTAGGGTAGAACCCCCCCCCCCCTTAATAATACAGGCTATTTAGTAATAAAACCAAGAGTTAATTATGTTGTTATATCGAAAAACGAGATATATTCTCTTGGATGACGAACTCCTTCAATCGTGTTTCACTTATGATCACACTACGCTATGTGAAGACTTTTTACCCCTAATCGACGTTACACACCTATTTTGTGAATATTCAATGTTCAATTGGCCGACAACCTTTTCTCTAAAAACCTTCAAACAATTAATTTATGAAATAACGACAGTAGACGACCATAACTTCGATTTAATTCTATACACTAAACTTGAAATTTTATCAAATAAATTTGGAAACTTATTTAACAATTTTCGATTAATTGACGCAAAACTCAGTCTAAATCAGTGAAAATAAATCAATATATTGTATCTACAGATCGATCATTTGATCACTAATAATTCAGCTAAAGTTTGCATTCGATTTTTTTTATTTTAGGACGGAGCGTTATAATCACTGAATTCACCGAAACTTTCTGCTAATTTACAAGTTTGTTGACTGAAAAATTTAGACATATTGAAAATTATAAACACTAAGAAAAAAAAAAATTTATTCAAAATTTTAATTTTCATAGCGAGTTAACAAGGACAATTAAAACTGCAAATCGTTCAGGAATATCAAGATTAAAAATTTCACCGTTTATGATATTACGTAATTCAACCTTTCTTTTTTCTAATTTTAACAGCGATTGCGAGAATCAGAATTCAAATTTATAATGTTATCTTCGAAACGTTGCGCTCAATACGATCAAACACATTACAGAATTTTCATCGAACGTTACAACATATTTTTGACAAAACTTTAATTAGCATACTTAAAATCACCGCGAAAATTGTGAAGTTAAAAAGTGTTAACTTAAACGTAAAAGTGATGAGTGAACATTTAACTCCTAAACCTTCAGAAGTTATGGAAAGATGCAAATTTAATCAGGCTAAACAGGAAGCATCTGAAACAGTAGCAGAGTTTGCAGCTAAACTGAAAAAATTAGCGCTAAACTGCAATTTTGAGACAAATTTAAATTCTCAATTACGAGATCAGTTTGTGTGTGGACTTCAAAATAATGATACAAGAATAGCACTTTTTAAAAATGAAAAATTGACATTTAAAACGGCTTACAAAGAAGCGGTTGCTCAAGAATCAGCGGAAAAAGATGCACTCGGTGCGCAAAAAATTCTACAAAATAAAGAGACGAAAAGTGAAGTATTTGCAATTGGAATTTCAAATATTCCTACGTGGTCAGGTGAAAGGAGGACTACGAAATCAAAGCCAGAACAAAACATGCAAGCTACTGGTGGTAATAATTTTTAAGTAAGAGATCAACGAGGAAGGGTATGTTTTCGTTGCGTCTCCCCTTACCATCTAGCCAACAGGTGCAGGTATATCGATTTTGAGTGTGATTTTTGTCATAAAAAAGGACATTTAAAAAGGGTTTGCCGAAACCACAAGGAACCAACGGGTAGGCAACAACAAGTGCAGCTGATGCAGTACGATTAAGGTGGGGAGGCAGCGAGCAGCAGCGGCAGCGCTATCAGCGAGGTCAATGGCGGAAGCGCGGGACAAGCGCAGGAGTGGTCAGCGAAAAGTTAATTTCTGTACATGAAGGGCGGTGATGAGAAAAAGTTCATAGGTAAGGCAATAATGATAAGGATTTGGAAGGAAATCCATTGTTTGAAAATGTGAAAATAAATGGTTCTACGGTGAAAATGGAAATCGATACGGGTACTTATGCTACTGTAATATCGGAAAAATGTTACGATGAAAATTTTAAAAAATTTAAAATTGTTAAAACAGAGCGAAAATTAAAAACGTATGATAATAGTGTTTTGCAACCAATGGGAAAATTATGTAATTTAACGGTAGAGTTTCGGGGAAAAACTTGCGTATTGGAGTGTTTTGTATTGCCGGGGAGAGGACAGTTGTTAATGGGTAGACAATGGTTAGCAGCTTTTTAATTATGGCCGTTAAAATCTGACGTTAAAGACGAAAATGAAATTAATAAATTGAATGTTGAAAATGTGGCGGTAAATATGAAAAAAAAATTTAAAGAATTGTTTAGTGACTCAGTGGGTAATTACAATAAAAGCAAAGCCAAAATCTATTTGAAAGAAAATGCAAAACCAGTTGCATTAAAATGTAGAAATGTAGCGCATGCTTTAAGACCATGAATTGAGAAAGAGATTGAGAGGTTAGTTAATTTAGGGCATTTGAAGTCAGTGGACGTGAGCGAGTGGGTTACACCCATCGTGCCAGTCTTTAAAGAAAATAGAAATATTTGAATCTGCGGTGATTTTAAAATGACCCTGCATGTTATTGTTGATAATTATCCTTTGCATACGATAGATGATATTTTTGCAAAACGGCAAGGTGGTAACACCTTTACTGAAATGGACTTAACGCATGCGTACATGCAATTTCCGGTAGATGAAGAAAGTTCGAAATTATTGACTATTATTACTCACAAAGGTTTATTGAGATATACAAAAATACCGGAAGGGGTATCGCCTGGACCATCAGACGTGCAGAAAAAAATGAATGAGTGCTTAAGAGGGATTGAGGGTGCTATAGCGTATCTTGATAACATTTATGTTACAGACAAAATGGACGAAGAGCATTTTAAAAATTTTAACGAAGTATGTGAAAGATTACAAGAATGCGGATTGAGATTGAATAAGGGGAAATGTAAATTGATGCAGAAAAAATTGGAGGTGTTGGGATTTGTAATTGATAAAGAGGGATTACACAAAGCGAAATCAAAAGTAAATGCAATGGTTAACGCACCACAGCCAAAAAATGTTAAAGAGTAAGAGTCATTTTTAGGTTTGATAAATTTTTATGCGCGATTTCTTGAAAAAAGGTCGGAAAAGTTAAAGCCATTATATGATTTATTGAAAAAGAAAAATTTTGAATGGGACAAAAATTGTACGATATCTTTCGAATGGTTAAAACGAGAATTAATATCACCGAAAGTTTTGGTAAATTACGACCCGAAAGAGAAAATAATACTGGCATGTGACTCGTCGGATTACGGGTTGTCAGCTATATTATCACACCAGTATACAGACGGCTCAGAGAAACCAATTGCATACGCGTCTAAAAAATTGGAAAAAATGAGTTGAATACAAAAATATTAGATAAAGAAGCGATGGCAATAATTTTCGGAGTTAAACGTTTCTATCAATTTCTTTTTGGGAGATAATTTATTTTGAGAACTGTAACTAATGTTTCGTCAGGGTCAGAAGGACCGAGTAATAAAGTATAAGGGTTCGTTGGAAGGCGTAAGGGGAAAAATCAAGACATTTAGTTACTCTTTGTAACGTGACTTTCTTTATTAATAAATTATAAGCGTCCCAACCCCACCTGCTAATTCAAATGGGGACCACCCAGCTCGAGGAGCAGGCTCCCGGCCCAGGGCAGGAATTCGGATTCGCTGATCCAGTTGCAGATGTCGCGATCGTGCAAAATAAAGGTGGGGGCAAAAACCTTGGGAAAACTCAGCCCCAAACTGAGAAGAGTACTAAGAGGAAATCACCGAGGCCTTTTTGTGATTCGTGAGGAAATCTGGGCAAGTCAGATCAGCTGTAGTCCAAAGAACGCTCTGATAAGGGTTTGGTTGAGAATTAGTCGAGCTTGGAAGTGGACGATCAAAACGTCTCTGTGGAGGGTCGCTTTGTCATCCATGACAATTTCTGCGAACACCGCCGCTACAATTTATTGTTTTTGTTTGTTTTGTTGTTGTTTTGTGGTTACATTCGGGGACAGTCGGAAAAGCTGAGGGTCTGGATAGCGAGCTTGAGCGATACGTGCCTCCACGTACTGTGAGCATGCCACCCGACCTGGTGACCGATGCCTCATGTCGTAAACAGAGGGAACAATCGGAAAAGCTGAGGGTCCAGCTAGTGAGCTGAGCGATAGCGGTCCTCGTGTGTCGTAAACAGCCCGCCTGACCTGGTGACCGATGCCCTGTTTTACAGAGAGAACAATCGGAAAAGCTGAGAGTTGACGTGATCATGCTCGAGCGATCCGTGCCACCACGTATTGTGAGTATGCCGTCCGACCTAGTGACCGATGCCCCATCCTATCCTTGCCCGAGCTGGACTCCGTAAGACTAAGGGCTCGGATAAGGAATGACTTTTTTTTTTCTTGTTTTATTTCTTTGCGAGGTAGTGAATTTAATGTTAGTTCTGAAACTCTGGTTTTACATACCACGCTGGAAGTGGCTTCCTAGTCATTTCAAGTCAACTGTTAAGCTGACCGGGGATGAGAAAACTCTCCTCAGTGGCATTCAACATCTGGCCCAGCTGATAGGTTGCCCTTCAAGGAGATGGATCTGGTCCACCGATCGATACCTCCTTTAAGAATTCTTGGTGGTATATCGAAATTCATTTGTTGTTTAGGGTTAATTTAGTCTGTAAGAGTTACTTGTATTAATTTAAGTATAATTATCTTGATAACTATTATTATTACTATTTATTTGTAAAGATTATGTAGTGGTAAGGGGTAGGTACAAGTTTAGTATCAATGTTACGAGGGTAGCGGCCCTTTGATTCATGGGGAAGGTTGTTCTGGGATGTGTGTGTGTGTCGTTTGTTTTTGTTTTTTCAATACGAAGTACCGTTTTCGTGGGGGGTGGTCTGTGACGTGGAATCGCCCCAGAAATTTCTGTAACATGGAGAATTTGGCGGTCTAAAGAAGGAGTTCGGTAGTAGTCCAGTAAAGGGCAGGTTTTAGAGTTTGCCACCCGGCTTCTTCTTCACGGCAATAATTTATTCGCTGAATTTTCCGTTGCAAGTTCGTACGATCTCCCGACAACAACCACACAGGCGCCGGCATCGCGAGTGACGTTGTGAAGAGTACGGAGGTCCCAAGCGGAGTGGGGACAATTTCCCAGCGCCGCCGCCTCTTCACCACGAAGCCCGAGAGTCCACGATCACCGGACTCGACTACAAGGAGGGCCCGGAAGAAGATTTTCGTTATTAATGGGTTACATGTACGGAAAATCTTGTTCTTTGTGAGGTTTGCGAGGCCAGTGGGCCGAGTTGCGTATTGCGTTTTCCCCTTGCCACGCCCTTTGATCTTTCTTTTTATTAAGCAGTTCCGGAAAGAAAATTGCAGAGTTTCGTTATTTTATCGTAGCATATTTTTTCCCTTTTCTCCCGATTTTCAGGTACCCAGAACAGCACGATTAGCAGCAGGCCATCGAGTTCAGTGAGATTCCTACGACGATGAGTGAGCTGGCTGGGCCAAAGGCGCCCTGGATAAATATTTGGCCCTGAAGGGCGTTTCGCCTATTCTTATTACTTTCTTTTTGGGATAACTTTGAGGGTCTTATTTGGGGTTAATTTTGGGCATTTTATTTTTATTTTTCACCGGGTTCTATTAGGATTCCCGCCATACTACAATTTTACTTATGCTAATTTGAGGCCCAGGGGAGCTGTACTGGGGTTGCACGTTACAACCCCCCTCCCTCAGACGTTGGTAACCGAGGTCTACCAACTCGACTCACTCAACTCTACCATCATTAGAAAAGAAAAAAAAATTTTTTTGTATATATGAAAGAAAAATATAATCAAATAGGAACTACTACCCTGCTTGCTTGTTTTGATGATGACAAAGATTTAAACTCTCTTAACTTAGACAAAATTTTCATTCACAGCTTGATCACTATCATACATATTCAAAATGAATGCTTTCTAAAGCTTAACATAATTTCTACAAAACTAAAATAGTGAAGGACCAGTCGACTCCAAAAGAAAAATCTCGAAACGCTCGCGGAAAAAAAAAATCACGGTGAAACGACAGACTCACGTATACACTCACTAGAGTTACAGCATACAATGTCGGAGCGCAAAGTTGCTTGTCCTACGTCCTTCAGGATCTTGATAGATGTTGGGTCCGCCACCAAAGTTGAAACAGCTGCAATCCTCACGACGTTCGGCTGAAATCCGTGCCATGACACCGGTGAGTTGACGCCCGGAGAAATATCGCTTTCTCCGCATCCTTAAGGGATGCTCGCGGATCTTTGTAGGCGCATCGTTTTTTTTTTAAAAAAAAACATCGATCGTATTGCCCCAAAGCATCTGATCAAGAGATGTAAGTAGCATCTTTCTACTCTATGAACTCACGTTTACTAGAGCTCAGGTCTGCCAAACCTATCGAAGCGAGTGAACCCACTTCGAGGATATCGAGTGAAGCGACCTCGAGGGGTATCGGTTCAGACACGCCCTCTATTTGTAAGACGTTTCTCCGTGGGAGGAGTACCGCATCGAACATCCGGATGAAGTCTGTTCCGAGGTAGCAATCGCCGTCGAGGTCAGGCATTATCCATACGGTTAATTCCCTCGTGACCCCGGCAACGCTGAACGGTAGCACTAGCTTGCCAGTTACGGGCGCTGTAGTGTTATTATAGCAGGGAGCGGATTATATGCAACATGAAAGGTCAAAATATACATGCAAATATGCATGGAAATATGTCCGAAATATGCAGTAAAATAGTAGTGCAGTAAAATATGCAGTAAAAAGCACTTGCGTGCTTAAAAACTGATGGAGTTAGAATTTTTTATTTTATTTAACAAAAATTTCTTTTACAGAAGCAATAAATAAGGATCCATGCGCGCTTGCGCGCTGAGTAATTTATAGTTTAGTCAAAATATGCAAAAGTTTTAACAGTATTTTTAGTAATTCTCTAAATTACTTACATTATGATAACAGTGAACTACAATATGTTTTTCCAAATTATCCATTTTCAAATTTTGTCTTCTATCATTTAAAATAAATTTATATTCTGAAAAAGAACGTTCAACATCAACTGAAGTAGTTGGGCAGTATTTGAAGTTAGGCACATCATTTGGATAAACAGTTGTAGGTTATGCAGCGTTAGTCTTGCCATTAACAAAATTATTTATCTGACATAATGCAGAATAACCAGGATTTTTTGCCAAAACAGTATCTAATTTTTCTTTGAGTTTTGTCGGAATGTCATGGGGAAGCTGAGAAGTCAAAGCTACTGCATTTTTCATCAATGAAATCAAGTCGTGTAAAAGTAAGTTCTTTGTTTCCAGTTTTGTAATATATTTTGGAATAAATGAGAAATGAGTATACATAGTTGCAAGATCGTGGGATTCTAGGAAGCTGTTTACATTCAGGAATTACAGCTGCATCAGAATTATCAAATTGATCGACGACATCTTTGACAGCTTGGAAGTTTTCGTGATAAAATTGCGCTGCTTCTATCCATGGAATTTTCTTTCGGACTTAACCACTTTTTCACAATCGTGGCAATATAAGGTTTTTCCATCGTACGTAAACACACCAGGATACGGTTTAATCCATCGTGACGAGTTTTCTGTCTGCCGGCATGGTTAAATACTTCAACCATAATTTATGACCAGTAAATTTAATAAACTAATTATAACCAAAATTTTGTACTGTTCCGTTCGTACATAAACAAACATGAACAAGTTTACACTCCAATTTTCCAAAAATATTCGCACAAGTTGATCGATATATGCAAAATATGCAACATATGCGTAAAGCAACTTTCATATTAAAATATGCAATTACATATGCAAATATGCATTTTGCATATAATCCGCTCCTTAGTTATTAGCCATCTTTGCCCCTGGCCCATACGTAGGCTCGACCTTGACTCGGAGGAATGTCGCAATAGTGGTGCCCACTCTGCCGACAATCGCTCTTGCAGCGCCAGGATCGTAGAGTGCTCTCACTCGAAATTCCCCTATATTCACTGGCAGCTACCAGCGACCCCGGCCACTGTTTACCTGTGAGCTAGCTATGGGAATTTCGTCCACCGACAAGCACTCCGTCACCTCTACCTGAGCTTCAACTTCTACGGTGTTTGCGTCTCCCACATCCGAGGTCCTCTTCTCGATTTCGGAGCGGGACGGACCCTCTAATTCCCGCTCCCGTTGGGGTTTTCCGAATTGCACTGAGGAAACGTCCCATGTGTGTACTCCGGAAGCTTACAATCCCAACAGAACAGCCTTTCTTTCTCAATCAGGCCAGAATCCGAATCTTCATCGTTGGACTCGAAACTTGGACTATTCTCCCCTTGACTTCGTTGTGGCTTCGGGGATTGTGATGTGTCTTGCTGGCTTTTCTGTAGTAGTCTTTGAGGCTTTTCAGAGCGACCAGCTGGTTTCTTGTCCGACTCCCCCTTAGCGCGAGCTTTTTGTAGCCCCTCATAGCGCTGGTTCTTGCACGGCTGCAATCGTCGTCACGTTCGTGCTTTGCTTCTTCCACTCGTCGTATGCCACGTCCAGCATCAACGACTCTTCGGGTGGAGGGAGTGGCCACTAGCAGCTTCGCGTCACTATCGTACCTTCCACCACCTGAGCTTGGTCAATCAGCGAATCGATGTCACGTATAGTACCACGGCGCAGAAATTTACCGATTTCGGGATGCAAATTCCGAAAAATCAGGTCGAGCGCTGCGGTGTTGCTTATAGGGGGAGTCAGCCGGTCAATGATCACCCGCAGACATGTCACGTAGTGGACCACCGGTTCACCCTCCCCTTGCATCCGTCGCTCAGCTTCTTGCCTAAGCCGGACCTGGATCCCTGTGTCAAAACCGAAATGACGACTCGCTGCCCATCTAAAATGGTCGTAGCTGACCCAGTTCTTGCGGTGTTGTCGAGCCCAGTGTAGGGCCACCCCCGACATCAACTCGCTCAAGGCCATGAGCACGTCATCTTCGTGGAGTCGATCCAGTTGACGACATTCCTCCACTCGCTGCAGGAATTTGTCGATGTTTTCAGCCGGAGCTCCCGAAAATTTTGATTTCCAGCTCCGAACTTTACGGCCTACATCGGTGATATTTGCCGATGACGTAGGCGCACCTTGCTGGTGGGACGGCGGTTGAGCCCGTTCCCCCACTCTGGTTGGTGCTTTATGCCTTGCGTTTGAGTACTCACGTGGTTCCGGAGACTCGTGCCCCCCTCCCCCAGCATCCGTGTACCGGTGCGGACCTTGGGAGAACTTGGGGTATTTGTCGTGTCAAAATTTCGATCATCTGGGATAAACGGTGCCGCGACAGGGTTTAACGTTGTAGCATTCAATTTCGTGCTTTGTGGTACATCAGCCGCTTGCTGACTAAGCCCTGTCCGTGCCGTGGAGCCCATAGACTCCCACATCCGCTGGGTTATGGTTTCACTTAACGTAACCCTCTGCAGAGGCTTTGTCGTCGTTCGAGGACTTGGTGCTCTGGTCGTAGTCGAGACCGGTGCACCGTCTGTTAATTCCATATCGGAATTTTCCATGCGCGTGTTTTCACTTGCCTGCGCTGTGGATGTATTTGGAGTTACGCGTAACGACTGAAATACGACCTCCAGCACGTCAGCTGACACCGTGTAGTCGTTACCATTGATTTTAAAATCGAGCCAATTCGGCTGTCTGCCCGCTGGCATCAGGGCCGAAGGCTCTTTCTCAGCCTGGAATTTGTTACGGGTTTGTGTCTGTTCGTACGGATTTGCGTACGGCTAAGCTAGCGGCTCCCTTTGAGCGTTACCATGCTCGTCCCTGCTGTACAAGGACCTCGGTCAGATCCCGGCATTTTCCGTAGATTCCTCCGCCCACGAGCTATTATCTCGCTTTATGTGCTCTAGCGAGTGTTTGGTCAAGGGCTCTTTCTCTTGCAAAAAGACATCGAGGAAGTGTTTGCGCAGAATTAGTTGGTGGCGCAACAGAGAGTTTTCATTCCCCGTCAACTCTCCCGCTACGAAGTCTTCCGGCTGGTAGTCGCCCGACAAGCACCTGTAAATCCGCCCCCTGCACTCCACGTCCTCGCCCGTGGCTTTTAGCTCCGGGCTATTGCAGTAAACCTCCCGCTCCGTTATTGAGGAAGTTCATACAAACAGCGAGGCCACGTCCTCGATTGCCTCAGCCCTAAAATCCAGCCGAAAAAAATCCATGGCGCTACACACTTCCACACAGCACACACACACACACACTTTTTAACAAACAATTAACGAATAAATATCGCATCGCGTGATTCCCTAAGTCACTCGGGCAGTAGTAGCTAATTAATTAACAAAATAAAGTCGCGAGATAGCAAGACGAAGCAGCTTCGGTGAGCTCGGAAAATCACTATCAGTCAGCTAGGTTATAATGTCTCTTAAATATTTTTCCCGTGGGACAATAATATTTAACAGCTTATAATTCGTTAAACAACAACAATCGTCGGCTGCTGACCGTGATTATCCCCTACGCTATTTTAATCCAATCCTCCTTCCTAACTACGTCGTCCGGTGGCAGCACTCTTGATTCTGCAAAACCTAAAGCGAGGAAAAGAAAGGAAAAGAAAGAAAGAAAAATAAAACGCAGAATTTCATGAATCGTGCTCGCTTTACCACTGCACCCAGCGACTGTTTACTCTGTGACGTAGGCTCCTTGCCACGCGTCGCACGCGCCGTCGGGTCAGGAGAAGCAGAAGAGAGTCCTGCACGTTAATCGTGCTTGCGCTCGTCGGCACCTCTCTCCACTGCTTGCAGTGCAGCTGTTTATTCGCCGCTGCTGCAGTGCCTATTCACCACACTCGTTCAACCACACTCGTTTAATTCAAGAAATCTATTGTGATTACTGACTGTCGTCAAATCGAGCAACTCGAGACGAGTCTATTTTATCTGAGTGAAAATATTTCACTCGGAACAAAACAACGCGAAAACAAAAAAAAACAATCACAATAATTTTTTTGTGCGATACTCTTATTCCATACGGCACACGTGTTCTGTCTCCCCGTCGAGTTAGAAAGACAGGGAAGATTGTAGTGCGCTATTTGCGCCCTTTCACAACACTCTGTAGAATACAAAGTTAAAATTTCTCACAACAATGTGAATTACCAAAATCAAAGTTTTATCTTCCGTCTTACTCGCACGTATACCCAAGGTCAACTCGGCGTCGGCTTTTACGTTAAGCCGACTACGACAACACCGTCAGCCGCACTCTTTGTTTGTTTACACACTCGCTGATTCCCCGAAATCTTGTACACGCACTTCACTGCGTTGACGCGCGACGATTTTACACTCTTTTCAATTTCAGTTTTCACTCTCAATCAAAATTCCTTAATCATCATTCCTACATCAAATTTTCAATTCTTGTAATATGAATTGATTCTTCACTTTTACCTTCCAAGCCCAAGGGATGCCATTTGTAACAAATGTTACGTCAGGGTCAGAAGGACCGAGTAATAAAGTATACGGTTTCGTTGGAAGGCGTAAGGGGAAAAATCAAGACATTTAGTTACTCTTTGTACGTTACTTTCTTCATTAATAAATTATAAGCGGACTTATACCGCGCAGGCGAGCAGGGATGACCCAACGAGCGAGAGAGAGAGAGAGAAAAGGTAACTTACACGTCGGCTCCTGCTGGTGGAAGTCCTGTGGGTGTATGACGGTGCACGACGTCGAGTCGGCACCCTGGCGCTGTATCGGAGGTTGAGGGCGGCGAAACGGCGCTCGGAAACCACGCATGGCACAGAACTTTACAGCGCGTATGTACAAAGGATCTGTACGTGGGTGCTGCCGCGAATCAACTCCCGAACCTGCTGCCAGTCAGCCGGCGCGTAGCTTCCCCTCTCTCTGTCTCACTCACTCTCGTGCGTCGCTCGCCCGAGCTGCTGCTTGCTGGCGTTCACAATGGGGTTAGTGTTAATGCTAACTTCAATTTTACTTATGCTAATTTGAGGCCCAGGGGAGCTGTACCGGGGTTGCCCATTACAGAACCGATCATAACGCTCTAGGATTGATTTTGGGTCCAAGAAAAGGAACTCCATTGACAGCGGATAACCGATTTCAACGATGGGCTTATTACTTGTCGGGATTTAAATATAAAATAGAACACGTAAAGTCGGAGGCTAACGCGAATTGTGATGCATTGTCAAGGTTACCAATAGATGACGATACAGAAACGGTAGAGACAGATTTTTCACAGGTAAATTTTGTTGAAGAATGTATAACTACTTTTAATTATAAAATGTTAGTTGAATTGAGCCAAAAAGATGAATTGATCAACACAACGATTAAACGAGTTTTTGGGCATGGCCTCATAATAGTACAATTTGACTGGTGAAGAAAAGAGCCTGTACTATGGAAGGTTAGAATTAACGGTAGAGACAGGGTGTCTATTCTGGGGACTAAGAGCAGTGATTCCAGAAAAATGAGAAGTGTAATTTTACGCGAATTGCATGCTATGCACTTAGGAATTGTAAAAATCAAAATGTTTGCGCGCTCATATGTTTGGTGGCCTAACATCGATCGCAATATAGAAAATTTAGTTAGCAATTGTAAAATCTGTTTAACAGAGAGAAAAAGCCTGCAAAAACGCCGTTAATAACATGGCCTTGGCCAGACAAAGCATGGAGCCGCATAAATTGTGATTTCGCAGGACCATTTTATGGTAAAATGTGGTTGATAAAAGTAGATGCACACTCAAAGTGGCCTGAAGTAATAGACTTTAATACAAACATAAAAGCGTATAGGCTGGTGATAGAATTTAAAAAATTATTTGTAAGATACGGATTGCTATTACATTGTGTAACTCATGGGAGACCTCAGTTTAAAAGCGGGGAATTTCTTAATTTTCTCTCCAGAAATGGGGTTTTACATACGCTATCTCCACCATATCATCCAGCTACGAATGGAGCTGCTGAAAATTTCGTTAAAATTTTTAAAGATAAAGTTGATAAAATTGTAAAGGGGGGAGAGATGCTGTATGATTCAGTGAACATGTTTTTATATGATTATAGGAGTATAGAGCACTGTACAACGCGAAGAAGTCCCGCGTACCTGATGAGTAAGAGAGAAATGAGAACAAAGTTTGATTTACTAAGACCAAATGTCGTGGAGGAAGTAACGAAAAAGCAGCGTGAGCAAATTGTAGCGAGACCAGGCAGGCGCAAGGTCGCATTGTCAACCGGAGACCGCGTTATGATAGACGAGTACGGTGTGAGATCCGATAAGTGGTCAGGCGGGACCATTGCGAAACAATTGACACCATCTACGTATGTTGTTACAAATGATAAGAATGTACAAGTAAAACGCCACTTAAATCAGATAATTAAATGTAATGATGAAGGTGTAAAAGTGCGACGCTCTTCACGGTTGTTAGAAAAGCAAGATTTAATAGAGGCGGAAAGTTGTAATGTATGAAAGTAGAGATGTGCAAGCGTCAGCACTTTTCGAGTGTGAGCCTCGGCGCGCCTGCGAACGCGGGAGTTGCACTACGGCCGTGCTCAAAGTAATATGTATTAAATGATGGTTGATTAATAAATATAATTTAACAAAGTACTTATTCATTTTTTTTAACTACCCACTTTACATACATTACACAATCTATATAAAATTTTCTGCTCTAGCGCTCAACAACTGCGCAATAAAGAGCAATAATTATTTTATCATGCCTAAATCCCTGTTATTCGACTTGCGCAAGCAACACAAAAACTTCTACTTAGCTAAAACAACTAGCTATTTTAAATTTTCATTTCAAAATTTTAAAAATTTCATGCTTTTAACTCAAAAATTACAATATTACTACCCACCTTCAACCACCCATTTCTTACCCCTTTCATCATTATTAGAATGATAATTTAAAAATTATTGATCTCTTCGAACATCGAGTAAATTTACATTCAAAACACTACCACGCGAACTAACTATCCTTAAACAATAGTTATTCACAAAAATTAGGTGCTTGCTCGCCATCATCTTCCAAAATTCGATCAAATGATCGAAAAACTGATCGATTCATTTTTCTATCTTCAATATCAGGACCGCTCTCCTACAGTCGTTCAGCCATGCATTGTCGAGGACAACAATGGACTAAGAGGAGAGGCATGTCATGTATCGATATTAACAATCCCACATTCCCAAGTTGCAACAGACCTGATCTGAATCAGCCAAAGGAGTTAGGAAAGGGGCCGCATTAATTGCAACCAAGCAATTAATTGACCAACACCTCCGCTCTGCTGGAACAGATGGGGCGAGGTAGCCTCCTCTGTCGTTTAGCCGTGCTTCCAAAATCACTCTCTTCCCCGAAACTCGAGTGGTTCGGTCGCAGCAGCTGAGTGACATAGGCCCACACAAAGCACACCTGGATCGGTAGAGCCGGAGCTGGCCGGATCTGATAGTGAAACATCGCCGCAGCCACCCTAGCATTAGAACACGGAATACTTAGAAACCCTGCCGTTAGAATCAACTCGCCTGGAATTCCGGTAAATAGTAAGAATTATTATAGTATTCTTTAGCTCGGTCGGAGGACGTTAAATTCAGCATTAATTTTTAAGCTTTACTTTCGAATTACTAATAAATATAAATCTTTCAATCATCTCTCATTTATTCTATTTTATTTACAGGTCAGACAACAAGGAGACGGTACGACTACGTAGTAGTCGTTCCAAAAAGATTGAGAACTTTACTCCTTAAAAACTATTATTACGTCAAAGATTATAAATCCATGACAACTGCTTTGGTTTAAATTAAGTCAAATCAAAAGCATGGAAAAATAAAATATATAAAATCATAATTGAAACTTTATTTTTATTCAAATTATTTCAACTCATTTTAACATAGAATTTTACAGAAATTTCGCTTAAAAAAAGAATAAATAAAAGACTTTTTTTAAAAGTCTTCATCGGTAATTTTATTCGAAACATTTTATTTGTCCACGCGTCTCGACCGGGAAGCTGAAGAACGGTTTGATACTTTTAAAGGAGGAAGAGGTGTGGGTGCAAAAAAGAAGACACTCCAGTTGCACTTAAAACACGGTATCATGTAAAAATATCTGAACTAAAATATCCGACGAAAAAATATCCTATTGAAAATATCTTACGAAAAAATATCCTTTAGTAAAAATATCCGAACATAGAAATATCCTTGAGTAAAAATATCCGTACGTAAAAATATCCTTAAGTAAAAATTTCCGAACGTAAAAATATCCAAATAGCAAAATTTCGTACTTGTTTACGTACTTGAGTTTAGGCATAATCAGGCAGAAAATCACAAATAAAAATCACTAAGGGTTATTTGAAAAAAATGCGCGCCGTGGGGCCCGAAGGTTCCCCGAAGAGGTGCGCCATAAAATTTAGTTAAAAAGGTAGCCTAAAGAAAAAGGTTGTTCACTTTACACTAACTCTGATAAACCTGATGGTACATTTTTTTTTTTTTTTATCATTTTTATTAATTTTTTCGATTATTAATTTTTTTGATTATTAATTTTAAGGTCAAGTCATTAATAAGGTTGAACACAGTCATGCTGCGGAAATAATAAATGTCGAAATTCGAGAAGCGGTTAACAAAATAAAAAATGCTGCTAAAAATACGGATGAAAAAACTTCTAAGCTTATTAACGGACAATTAAGTGAAATTTCAAGTCAGGCAAGTGCTCAATTGCCCACTATACAGAGTTTCACCAGAACGGTGCAAGACGTTCGCAAAAGCAATATAGAAGCTTTTCCTGTCAACGATAGCTTAGAAAATCTAGTTATTCCTGAAATTTATACGCTAAGTAATAAAGGAGAATTGTTTTTGTTACACGATTCTAACGATGGTAAAAATCGATTTTTATTATTTTTTACGAAAAAAAATTTAAAATTTCTCAGATTGTGTAAAATTTGGCACGCTGACGGCACCTTCAAATGTGTACCAACAATATTCTGTGAGTTGTATACAATACACGGGTTGGTTGGTACCAAAACAATACCCTTAGTCTATTTTCTTTTGCCAAATAAAAAAAAAAATATACAAGAATTCATTAACAATTTTAAAACTTTGGTTAATGATTTTAATCCAGATGAATTAATTATCGATTTCAAAAGTGCATTGTTCAAAACATTTGCTACATTATTTTCCCATACTCGAGTGAAGGGCTGTCATTTTCATTTTGGACAATGTGTAGATAGGCACATTCAAGCTCTTGGACTACAAACATTATATGGACAAGACGTCGAATTTATGTGTGCAATGAAACAGTTGATATCTTTCTCATTTGTTCCTTCAGAGGACGTCGTCTTCGCTTTCGACTTGTTAGTTTCAACCGAATATTTTATTAATAATGAAGAGTTGCTGGATCCTATTCTTAATTATTTTGAGACTACCTCGATTGGTAAAAAATTAAGAAGGAATGAACGACAAAGTCCATTATTCGTTCATGACTTATGGAATTCATCTTACGAAGTGTTAAATGATTTGCCAACGACGAATAATTTTGCTGAAGGATGGCACAATAAGTTTTCAGGAAATGTCAGTAAGCATCAAGCGAGTCTTAGTGAGTTCATCAAATCTCTCGAACTGGAACAAAATTGTGCAAGTGTATTGACTGAACAATCAAAAAGTGGTCGCGACATTTCAGGTCCAAAATGAAAAAAATATGTAAATTATGATTGTAGAATTAAAAATATTGTTTCTTTTGATGATAAATCAAATATAATTAAAATAAGATTTAAAATTCATTATGATGTTTGCTCGTAATAATTAAATCAATTATTAATTGGTTGGTTGGTTGATCTTAACGAGCTTAAAAAAATATTAAACTAACGATATGAAGTTAGTTTTTTTTTTTTCCTCCCATTGCCGTTATGTGACAATGTAAAACTGAAATATTCAGTATAAAAGGAATTTCAAGCAAAACAAGTGAGAAAATTGAAAGACATTGTAATAATATATCTCTATGACAATATATTATTAAGCAGATGTCTTTATTATAAATAATTCTAAAATCAAAAATACTATGGTCAGCTCAGTATACGTATTTCGTCTTACCTTAGACTCATCAGCTAGGTGGTCAAACTAAGAATGAGCTAGCACACGAAGAAAGCAAAGCTTGTAACGAGTGACGTCATCAAACAAACAAAATAAATGAAGCAAGAAATTTTAGTTAAAACTCTACACTTTCGTGTGAGAAAAATATCATAACTCAGAAGTTTTACCAGCACTTTTATGATCTGTGCAATTGAAATAAGATTTAAAATTCATTATGGTGTTTGCTCGTAATTAGGATGTACTGAAAAACTCGACGTTAGGCGTCGCTAGTGTAAACTTGACTCGGTTACCAGCAGTTTTGCATGGGAGCAGATGTATCAGTGTGTGTGTTCGTGTGGAATCTCTCACCGATACACACAGTCATACGTCAGCTCCCATGCAAAACTGCTGGGAGCCGAGTCAAGTTTACACTAGCGATGCCTAACGTCGAGTTTTTCAGTACATCCTAATTACGAGCAAACACCATAATGAATTTTAAATCTTATTTCAATTGCACAGATCATAAAAGTGCTGGTAAAACTTCTGAGTTATGATATTTTTCTCACACGAAAGTGTAGAGTTTTAATTAAAATTTATTGCTTCATTTATTTTGTTTGTTTGATGACGTCACTCGTTACAAGCTTTGCTTTCTTCGTGTGCTAGCTCATTCTTAGTTTGACCACCTAGCTGATGAGTCTAAGGTAAGACGAAATACGTATACTAGGCTGACCATAGTATTTTTGATTTTAGAATTATTTATAATAAAGACATCTGCTTAATAATATATTGTCATAGTGATATATTACAATTTTTTTCATTTTTTAACCAATTAAATGAATTCTAAAACTGCAGGATATTGTTCAGCCTATGTACACTGTTGGTATTGAAATAAACTAATAAAAGTTTATTTATTCTGCATTGCTATTGTAGTAATGCAGAATCGTGGATCTTGTGTTAGTTCGTAATTAATTACTCTGAGGTTCTTTGTATATAAATGTTTATTAGACTAATATTATAAATGAATATAATTAACAAGTTTGGTCTTACTGTTATTCTTATCTTGATAACAACAACTTAATACTTTACGTAAATTTATGCTGACTACATATTACATGTGTCGCTAGCTCAGTTTATCTTACTGCGGCCACTACACCTAGTAGAGTGGACGAACGCAGACAAACGACTGGTCTCGCCTCGCGCGCGCTGCACGATCGAGCCTACACACACACTGTCACACGCTCGCTTACGTCACTCGCTATGAGCTGTATGTTTACATTTCAACGCGCCTCCTAAACATGTTGCAATTTATTACATTTTTTTCTTTCTGATTCTTATTACAATTATTTTAATTTGAATCCGCATCTAATTTTAACAAATTTACTTCGACCTAAGCTCTTGGTGAAAATATCAGCCAAGTTTTTATTTGTATCAATTTTCACAATGTCTATGTTACCATTTTCGTAATTCTCATTTACATAATGATACTGCACTTCTTTGTGCTTTGAATTTTTAGTAAGATAACCGAATTTAGCAATTGAAATTGCTCCCGAATCATCCTCACAGATTTTCAACGGTTTTTAAATTTTTAAATCGAATACTTCATTCAACAAATTTCTCAAAAATAAAATTTTGGTCACAGCCTCAGACAAAGCACTATATTCTGCAAATGTCGAGCATTTAGTGGCAGTACTTTGCTTGCGCGATTTCCAATAAATTATATTCCCGTGCAATCTCACCAAGTAACCTGTTGTCGATTTTCGTTCGGTAACATCACCCGAATAATCGGAATCTACCTGTACAATCAAGTGTCTCTTTTTTTGCGTCCTTATTATCATAAGTCAATTTCAGGGTTTTTGTTTTAATGAAATATTTCAAAATTCTCACTGCATATTTATAATGAGTTTTATCATAACTTGCCGGGAAACGACTTAGGTAATCCACGCTATATGCGATGTCTGGTCTCGTGCCAGAACTTATGTATAAAAACTCCCCAATCAAATTTCTGTACTTTAAATTGT
The DNA here is from genome assembly GCA_038277355.1 of Encarsia formosa. Lineage (NCBI taxonomy): Eukaryota > Metazoa > Arthropoda > Insecta > Hymenoptera > Aphelinidae > Encarsia > Encarsia formosa. Next base: position 68,520,338 of record CM076186.1, on the reverse strand, counting down.
TATCAATATTTTCTGCACATTCCAACTTTAAGTTACTCTCCATCGGAGTATCATGTAACTTGCCATCATTGATTCGATACTTTTCTGCCAAAGATTCAATCTAATTTTGTTGACTTAAAGTCGTCACATTTTTATCTTTATTATAATCTATGCCAATTCCAATATAACTTTTTATTTTGCCTAAATCTTTCATAGTGAAAATTTTCATTAATTTATTTTTGATTTCATCAACTTTGTTTTGATCTTTACAACAAATTAACATATCATCTACGAATATCAAAATATATATTGGATCTTTGGTAGAGTTATTTACAAACAAACAATAATCGTACTTACTTCTAACGAAATCTTACTTTGTGATTTCTTCGTTCAAAGTTTTGTACCAGTCCCTTGAACTTTCTCGCAGACCGTATAATGGTTTACGCAATTTACATACTTTATTATTACCCGTCTCATTAACTTCCGGCTCGTGTATGTAAACTTCAGTTTTAACCTCGCCAATTTAAGAACGCGGTTTCTACGTCCATCTGGTGAACATGTAGATTTTTAACATTGCAATATGACAATAATAATTTGAGCGTTTGCATTTTTCCGACCGGTGAATATACATTTTCAATGTTTTCAGTTTGTTGAAAGCCTCGCACGACTAATAGCTTTAAACGTACCGTCATTCTTTCTTTTGAAGACCCATTTACATCAAATGCTTTTTTATCTTTCGGTTTTTCGACAATTTCCCAAGTGTCGTTTTTTAATAAACATTCAATTTCTTTGTTCATAGCTTTACGAAATTTGCTTTATCTTTGGAGGTTAACGCCTCCTCGACCGTTTCGGGTACGTTTGCGTTTGCATAATGAACATATATACAATGAGTTACGGGGTTTCTATATCGATTAACTGGTTTCCTCTGTCTTTCAGACTTTCTAACAATTTCGCTATCATTAACATTCCCATCATTCATTGAATTAGTCTCGCTTTTAGACTCGAATTCGTCATTCTCATTACATATAGGTTCATTAGCATCGCCCAACTTTTCAAGATTATCATTAGTATCACAATCGCTCTCGTAATTTTTTTCAATTCTTTTTAAGCAAATTAATTTAACTTTATCATCAATTACTCTTACATGTCTAGCATTTATTACTTTATTGTTTAATTGTTGCGGAGCGAACAATAATTTCTCTCCTTACACATCGTCGAGAAAAAAAATCAATAATTGTAGACTGCGTGGCGCCATCTCTTGTACCATACAGAACTACACGGTGCTGGAGCTCTTGCGCCGCCATCTGCGCAGCTTGGGGGCTGACGCGGCCGTTGTTGCTGACGCCACCGGCCTGGTGGGGGCCTGCTGCTCTTTTTCTCCTCAGTTATCATTTTGACGCTCATTCAAGCACTCAGCAGAGAGTTCTCGCTTAAGTTTTCTTGTGTTATTTCGTTCAAGTTCATCTCTTTAATTCATTGGAGTGCTCCTAGTGAAGTGATAGTGGCCAAGCTCATCATCGTGACTGCAATCAATACTATTAAAGTCTTTCTCCACCATCCTAGTCGGCGTGGTTCACTGGCAACTCTTCTCTGGTTGATTACAAGCTCTTTGTCAGGACACTCTCTTCAAATATTCTCAGCGGACATCTCCAGGTATTTTGGTTCAAGTAACAATAATTTACTTGAACCACTCAACCTTGTTTTACAAGCAGTAATTAATTTACTGTACTTCTCAGTGTTTTTGTGCCTGCGGCTTTAAGCGCGCGGCCATTTTCTCTTCTCTTTCTCTTGGCCATCACTCTCTCTCGCTCTCTCTTTTCAAGGCCATTTTTTGCTGCTGCTTTAATTTCTCTTGGCCATCGCGCGCTCTCTCTCTCTCTCTCTCTCTCTCTCTCTCTCCTTTCAAGGCCATTCTCTGTTGTTTTGTTTATCTCAACTTTATTCTATCGAACTCGTGTTTACGTATTTGAATTAATACAATCAAATCCGTAAAGAGTTTTGACTAGATGTTTTCTCACATTAATTAATTTTCTTTACACGGAAATTAATTCTGGAAAATTTCCAATTACAATTGAATTCTCACTGATGAAATCATTGATCATTTGCTTACAAATTTCAACTTAAATTATTTTATACTTTGATGATTTGTCTTTTTCTATTTTATAGTAATGAGCTCATGTTATCAACATCAAACTTATTAATCTGTCAATACACATTAACTACTTAAATTTTATACTTGTTCATTAATTATTAAGAGATTGAATAAAAGTTATTAAACTTGAACCTTTTTTTGTAAATAATAATATATTCTTAGAAAATAAAATTCACATAAAATTAATTAATGGTCTACTCAATTTATTTGACAACCCTCCCCTACCAGCTTTTAACCCGGCAAATAAAAATAAAATTAATGAAGCAGTAAAACCATAACATTAATAAAACTTTATAACTATTGTTGTTATAACCTACAAGTATACTCACTTTAGCTTTATCATCCCATGATCGTCTTTTTTCTTTGGGTACTCGAACAAAAACTCTACTTCCATACATTTGTAAATATTTAACATTAGGTTTCCTATCAAAAAATATTTCAAACGGAGTTTTATTTTCTATCGTGTTTGCTAAAATTCTATTTTTCAAATATGCTACTGTAGTAATTATTTCAGGCCAATATTTTTTATCAATTTTTACCTCTCTTAATAAACATCTGCCCATGTCCATTGCGGACCTATTATACCTCTCCGCCACACCGTTCAACTCATGGACGTAAGGTGGACTAGGTAATAATTCTATACCCTTCCTGTCTATGAGATCATAAATTTTATTATTTAAATATTCTGTACCATTATCACATTGTAGTTTTTTAATTCTTTTATTCAACTGATTCTCTACTAAATTCACATATTTCTCAAAACAACCTGCCACTTCTGACTTATTTCTTATGGTATAGATTTTTGTGCATTTACTATAGTCATCAATAAATATTAAAAAATAATTTTCCCCTTTATAACCTATAGTTTCATGTGGTCCCTTTAAATCTGTATGAATTAATTCTAAAGTTTCTGTCGAGACAGTTCTATCACTATCAAAGGGAATATCTGTCATTTTAGTTTGGATAAAATTTGCACATTTCATTTCACAATTCTCTAATTTAGCCCATCTAACAATTTATTTGATACTAATTTATTTAAATAATCAAAATTGATGTGTCCCAAGGCTCTATGCCATTTTTGCTTGTCAGTTAGTTTCACAGAATTTACATATACATGATTCGAATCAATCTCTAGATGATAACTTTTTATTACATATAGATTATTAAACATACTAGCTCCAGCTATCAAATCACCATTCATCTTATAAATTTTGCAATAATTACCCTGTGAAACTATCTTACAAGTTTTTGCTTTTTTTGCATAACTCAATAAATTTTTCTTAAATTTTTTCATACAATATACGTCTCTCAAGTCAACTACATTTCTACCATATTTTGAATAAAAAATCAATTTCATTTTACCTATCTTACTAGCTTTCATTGTATTGCCATCTGGCGGTTTAACATGTACAGGATTTTTCAAATTTATAGATTCATAAAAATATTCGTCAGTATTTATTATGTGATTACTACAACCTGAATCTAATAACCATTCTATCTCTTTCTCAGATCAATCATAATTTGTCTGGGTATCGCTATAATTACAGAAATTAGTTTCGCATCCGTTTTCAATTTTACCTTTTACTATACCTGTTACCTTCTTTGCTGCTTCTTGCTGGACTTCTATTGCCCATGCTGAATCGTCGTCCTGCTCTTGGTTAGTTTGTTGGCCACGACCTTGGACTTGTTTTCCACCACCTATCTTTTGTTGGTTTTGGTAGGCACCTCTACCTCTGCTCGGGTAGGTTCCTCTACCTCTGGAGTTCCCACGTTGTGGGCAGGCATCTCTACCTCTGCTTGGGTAGGTTCCTCTACCCTTGGAGTTGTTCTGGTTCATCTTGTCAGATCAACAATTCTCTTGCTTCTGACCTTGTTTGCCACACTTCCAACAGTTGCCTATGATTTTCGCATTGAAAGCACTTACAGTCTGTTTTTTGTTTTCTTTTGGTTGACTTAATTCTTTTTCTTGTATTTTGGCTTTCAAATATTCAAAGTTTCTTTTCTCAGCTTAACGTCAATAAAGTCACCTATATAACTTAAATCTGCAGGCAATGCATTAATTAAATATTTCATTTTTTCTTTTTGTTGAATTGTGCCACCAGCTGTTATATTGATTCCATAATTTTTCAAATTGATTAAAAAATTCTTTTATCATGCTAAATGCAGTTTCACATCCTTGGATGTATTCAAGTTGTCTGTTTGATATTGTACTCATTATGATGGCCCTTGCTTTTAGATCCATCTTTTTCCAACTAGTTTCGTCTTCATTTACCCTTTCTTTTATTGCAGGTGATTTGCACTCTTTGAATTCCAGTACCAGCATAATTCTTGTTTTCCAAGCTGAGTACTCTGCACCATCAAAAATTTGTACGCCAAATTTACCAATTTTGTTTTCATGAGCCATTTTTCTTCTTTCTTCTCTGCTTATTTTTATGTAATTTTTTATTATCAAGATTTCCACAGTAGTGTTTATAAAACTGTTCAACAAATATTTCACTTAATATCAAAGTATTTTCTTCAATTTGTTTTGACAAATTTTCAATGTCTGCTACTGTGCGTAATTTAACCTCTTTATTGCTTCAGCTTCTGAGCCCATTCATTTATTTTACCTCACTTCGAATTTTAAATCCGTTTCGATTTTTGTTTCATTTAATTTTTAATACATTATTTATTGTTAACTTTGTTGTTTTACTTTTCTTTTACTCGTTGATTTAATTCAATCCATTATCGGCCACGTGGTTGCATGCCTTAACCTTACTTTTTACCATGCTGTCGCTCGGCTCACCGTTGTACAGAATTTTGTTGTTTGAAACTACGGCCTCGGCTACCATGTTGAAATAAACTAATAAAAGTTGTTATATTCTGCATTACTATCCTAGTAATGCAGAATCGTGGATCTTGTGTTAGTTCGTAATTAATTACTCTGAGGTTCTTTGTATATAAATGTTTATTAGAGT